>CM062804.1:700559842-701895676 GCA_031772625.1 Pinus tabuliformis
CTGGTTTCAGCAGAGGTCGTGAAGCGGTTGGGCCTACCGACTACACCACACCCGCAGCCATACAGTATCGGTTGGCTTCATGAAGGAAGAGATCTGAAAGTTCGCCAGTAGTGCCGCCTTCCATACAGCATCAAGCCCTTCACAGACGAGGTATTGTGTGATGTTACACCTCTGGATGTTTGCGATGTATTATTAGGCCAACCATACTTGTGGAGGCGACATGCTGTGTATGAGTCAAGGCCTCGTGCTGTCATTATTTCTTTGAATGATTCGTTATACAGGATACCGGAGGTAGCCCCACCTACCGCCACATCTTTGATCACTACCAAGAAAGGCAGCAAGCTCATATCACAGACCAGGAAATTCATCTGTCTGGTCCACTCCCAAAGTAAGGGGAAGATTGTTGCTACATCCATGACCCCTGCAAAGGGTTCCTCTACGCAGCAGCAGCAGCAAAGGAATACGGTCATGACAGAACACAAGAACAACTTCTCACGCACAAGGGTACCACACAAGCTTCAGGTGGGCAACAAAGTTTGGTTACATCTGCAGAAAAAACATCTTACAAGAGCCCATCAGAAGCTCAGACCACTCCGACACGGTCCTTGCAACAGTACCAAGGCTATGGGGAACAATGCTTTGGAGCACATCATTCCTCCATTCCTTCGCCTTCACCAAATGTTCAATGTGGACCATCGTCGACCATGCTTCCCACCATCACTGGACACATCAGAGATTGCAGGACAAGTTCAGCAGATGGAGGAACTCAACGCAATGGGGACCATTGCTTCCTAAGGGGGGAGGAATGATCCAGGTGGATGTTGGTGGCCACCCACCAACCCATTTGGACCCCCACAACTGTCTCTTTCAGTCTTTTCAGTTTCATAAATTGTAGCACAGTTTACTATTTTTAGCAGTTTTTCGGGTCCTGAACTTCCGGAGCCGTTTTGAGGCCCTAAACGACGTTTTTTTGGGATTCTGGGGCAACATGGGTCCATGGACCATGTTGCCTCCCAAAGTGGTAGTACTCGGATAGATCTTTCTAACGAGCTATCGTGCGCGTCAAACGGAGATCGTATGCCAAAGTTACGACCCCGGGAAATTGATGTACCAATTTACCCAAACGGGGCCCACAATTTGGCGTTTCATCTTCTAGGGTTAGGTTTTGGAATGTGAAGGGTTTTCCATTGTTTCTCAACAATAAATAGGCCTTCGAGCCTCATTGTAACTCAGTTCGGAACAGTTCAGAGGCATGTAGCCGCACATCTCTTCTCAGAGATAAGCTACCATCGCCCTAGCTGGTTTATTTCCATTTCTGGTTGTAAGCATATTTCAGTATTTTCCATTAATGAAATGAAGCATTATTTCCGCTGCATCTATGTGTTTATGGTTATTGCATCTCTGTATTTATGGTTATCTCTGTAATCTATTGCGTTCCTGTTTAAATCCGGATCAATAGCTGTGAGGGAGTTTAGGAAAATGAGGGGGATAGGTTTATGAAAAAAATTCAAGAAAATTTAGGGGGATAGTGAGGGAGTTTAGGAAGCTAGGGAAAGTGGAATTACAGGATTTGGGTGAGTGGAAAGTTTCCAAACAAGGAAAACACAGTCCTATGGTTTAGTGGGTGAAATATGTCTATGGTTTAGGTGAAATTGTTGTGTTTTGGGAGTGGGTTTGATGGAGGGTGTTTAGGAGAGTGTATTTAGGATAAATTATGATGTATAAGCAAATGGATATAAGTTTTAGAAGCAATTTGACATGAAAAGTATGAAAACCTTGCTAACTGCATTCAAACAACCTAGGAGTTAGACATGAGACATAATAAGCATAAATGAGAGAAATGAGAGAAGATTGAAACTTAAGATAGATCACCAACATGTCTTATAAATAGAAAAATATTAACATGATGGAGGAAACCACTGCAGGAGGCTCACAACCTTGGAGAGATGATGGAGCAATTGTATGGTATATGCATAGCAAAAACAGAGTTATTTGCATAGCACAGTTTAGAACTCGAGTTATGGATGCAAAAAATCTCTTGGTATGAAAGAATCACCTTGATTGGATGAGATGGAGTGTTGGAAAGTGAAATGGGAAAATTGGGAGTGAGTGATGACCCTTTATAAGTGGAGAAAATCAATTTTCCCTTTGAAAAATGATAGTGGACCCTCCATTATAGTTATACTTGGACTTGACACTTTAGTTTTATGATGGTATTTCATTTTAGAAAATGAAATAAAAAAAATGACCTTGAAACCTTGGTTGCCAAACCCATCTCTATTATTCCTCATAACATGAATTTTAATGGTAAAAAGACCAATTTTCAGGAATTACATATAGTGACCTAGTGGTGACCTGACATAGGCTTATTACGGGAATTATGAGCAACATAATTATGGGACTCTACTAAGAATGATTTGACTTGACCAAAATAGTGTCCTTTTACCATGAGACTGAAAGGAATAGTAGAGACTAGCCTTCCTAACCAGTGATCAAATTTTTATTGAATTTTTTTTTTTTAAACTAAAAATATGACCTGAAACCCTAAAAATAACTATGTAAAGGAACATTTGATCACCGGTGACTGACATGACTGACAGGCACTAACACCTAGTGCTACTCTTAGTGGTATCCTTAGAAGGAGTTCCCTTTGGTGCCATTATAACAGTGACTGATGAAGAGAAGTGCTCAACACCTGAGGGAGGAAAAAGCACTCATGGAAGACATAAATTAGCTTCAATAAATCAACTTACAAAGCAAGATCGGACAACAACCACATGGAAAAATGAGTCAAATTACGTAATTTCTAAGGTGAGGGAGAGAGACTAGCTGAAGTAATTGTGCATTACACAGTCTCAAAAGTGAGTGATGCAGCTTGAGGATAGATATTATGCAATGCACAGTTCTGCATGGGCAGACTGAGGTGGACACTGCGCATTACACAATCTCAATGGCCAAAGGTGAGGGCTTGAGCCCTAGAACTACACAATGCATAGTTGGGTCAACTTGGTACTACGAATTGTGTAGTCTTAGAGTCCAAGCTAACATCCTAAGCCTTAGACATGTGTAATGCGTAGCTAGACAAGGTGATGCATGGCTAAAGGATGAACAGATCTCACAAGTCAGAGTGTGGGAAACAAGCAGATCTGAGTGATAGTGCATGTTAAAGTGCATATATGACTAAGTATGGATATATTGGTGTAAAACAAGCATGAAAGATCAACATGAAAAAACAAAAACAGACATGCATGGAGAGTCGTCACAACAACGACCACTAATGGGATAAAAAAAGAAAACTAATGTGACACTTGTGAAAGGCGAATGTCAGACAGAACTAAAACTTGTACAAGCTAATATAAATTAAAATGCAATTAGTGATGAAAATAAACAATAATAATATCACTCACAGAAGCTAAATGATGAAAAGTGACAGAAAAAACAACAAAAGATGAAAAAATCAAAACTCACTCGAAAAAGCGTTACAAACTCCATTGGAGGCCCCTTGATCTCCCTGGGAATGCTAGATATCCAATATCGAATGTGAAAATGAGATCTAGGGGCATCCATTATATAGATCTATATCGATTAGGATTTATGGCGTGCATGCCTAAAATCAAGGAAAAAGTGACACTTGGCAGAAATTTCCAAAAATAGTAAGTGTGCCACCTTCGAGAAACTAATTAGTGAATCCCTATTTTCTAGGGATGCTTTTTGGTTTTTTTTCTTTTTCTTTTTTTTTTTTTTTTTTTCTGGAAACTTGCATGCACATTTCCAAGAATGATTATGCAATTCCCAAGGACTGGGCAACTTCTTGATTCCGTGCATTGCGCAGTTTTTGAGCTTAAGGGATGCTTTACGCAGTTTCCATCATCAAGGTTGTGCTACTATCCAGGATTGTGCAGTTCTCATTCTCAAGGTTGGCCTGCCAAGAAGAATTACACAATTTCTGGAGGCAAGCCCAACAATGTTGCAAGGTCAAGTCAATAGTTAGCTTGTGTTCTAAAAATATCAAACTGGCATCAGTACATCACAAGAAAAGCATGAAAAGATAAGTCTTGATCATAGCATGAATACTTGATTCCAGTAAAATATAATCTCTTGTAGACATAAGGAACGCTCCAAAATTAAAGCATGGGAAAATTTTAGAGCGTGGTTGTAGTAGTTACAACAGGTTCATGGATACACCTAACAGGAGGAATAATGATCGTGAGTTCTATTCTAGTTCTGGATCAAAGAGACAACATCATCATCACTGTCACCATCTGTGTAGTAGGAATTAGAAGCAGTAATTTCCAAAGGATTTCAAGAAAGAAAATCCTCCTACATTTGATGGAGAAATGAAGAAGTCACAAGATGTAGAATCTTGGTTACTTGGGATGAACAAGTTCTTTCGATTGCATGATTACTCAGAGAATATGAAAGCCAGGATAACTACCTTCAATATTAAAGGAAATGCAAACATTTGGTGGGAAGATGTAAAGAATGTCAGAGGTATTCAAGAAGAGAAGTTGACTTGGAGTGAGTTCGTGAGACTTTTCAGGAAGAAGTTTCTATTTAATAGATACTACGATGACAAGGAAAAAGGGTTCTATGAGTTGAAGATGGGATCTATGATCGACGAGGAGTATATTAGCAGGTTCATGGTGTTGTTGAGGTATGTTCCTTATATGGAGGAGAAAGCAAATATCAATATATTCATTAATTGGTTTTTGGTAGCATTCAAGTACAATCGACTTTGATGAGCCTAGATTGTTGGAGGAAGTCATTAGAAACTTGAAGCATTTTTATGATCAATCAAAGCATATGTATGAATCTACATAATATTGGAAAGGTAATGACAATACTAAAGGAAAATGGGATAAGAATCGAGGAACACTACATGACATAGGTAATAAAGAGAATGCAGTGCAACATAAGAAGTTCAATGCATCTGATAAAGGACATGGATTTCAATATGAGGAAAAGAACAAGGGTGATGGAAGGAAAGCCTTTACAGTGTTGGACTTGTGGCAAGGATCATCACAAGTAATATTTCCCACAACATCAGGGTGGTAGACCGCAGATCTACATTTCTCAGGAGGCATAAACAATTGGGGATGTTGAGCATAACATTTCTCAGATATATGCAGCATTGGATAACGGGTAGGATGATCACCAGGAATCCATTATCGAGATGGATTGTAAGCTTTGTGATCAAGTTGTTTCTATTTTGATTGAATCTAGATCTAATTATAGTTATGTTAATCCTGACCTGGTGGATAAGTGTGCTTTTAATAAAGAATTGCATCCAAAATATTCATTAATGCAGTTGGCTATGGCTACAAAGAAAAGAGTTCATCACTAGGTAAGATCTTGTGCATTTGAGTTGAATGACATGCCTACGTTAGCACATATAAATATACTTACGTTAGGATCATACAATATGTTTTTGAGTATGGATTGGTTATACATTCACAGGACTAAGGTGGACTACTATGATAATACTATTGAGTGCTTGGATGACAATGGAGAAAAAAAAAATCTTACAGGGTAGGAAGAAGGCTACATCAGTTAGAATGGTCACAGCTATGTAGGAAAAGCATAGTCACAAGAAAGGGTGTGTATTATTTGTATTTCATATTTCCAGTGATAAAGGTAAGGATGTCGAGAATGCTGAGGTCTTGAAGAGGTATTTGATTTTACAGCAATTCACGATGTGTTTCCAACAGATATTTCAGGGTTGTCGCCTCACATAGAAGTGGAATTTTCTATTGGGTTGGTACCAAGAGTAGTAGCTGCATCAAAGGAACCTTATAGGATGAGCACTCCAGAGTTAGTGGAATTGAAGTTTCATTTGAAGGAAATTCTTGACAAGGGATACATTAGGCCAAGTGCATCACCTTGGGGTGTACCAATATTGTTTGTGAAGAAGAAGGAAGGTACTCTCAGGTTATGAATTGATTACAAGTAGTTGAATAAGGTGATGATTAAGATTAGGCATTCATTGCAAAGGATTGATGATTTGTTTGACCAGTTGAAGGGAGCAACATTGTTCTCAAATATTGATCTGAGATCGGGATATCATCAAGTACGCATCAAAGAAGAGGACATTTACAAGACTGCTTTCCAAACTAGGCATGGGCATTATGAGTTTGTTGTAGATCATTTTGGCTTGACTAATGCTCCAACTAATTTAATGTGATTGATGAATAGTGTGTTGCATACTTCTCTAGACAAGTTTTTGATTGTATTCATTGATGATATATTGATATGTTCTAATAATGATGAATAGCATGTCAAACACTTACCAATAGTGTTAATAGTACTCAAAGAGCATCATTTGTATGCCAAGCTTAGTAAATGAAATTTCTTTTAGACAGAGGTCCATTATTTGGGGCATGTAGTTTCCAAGGAAGTTATAGCAGTGGATCCAGAAAAGATAAGAGTTATCATGGAATGGGTAGCTCCTAGAAATGTGGATGAGGTCAGATCATTCATGTAGTTAGTAGGTTATTATAGGAATTTCATGAGGAACTTCTCATGGATTTCCTATCCTATTACATCTTTGCAGGGAAAAGGAAATAAATTTTAGTGGAAAGAGGAATGTGCAACTAGTTTTGATCAGTTGAAGCAATTTCTTACAATTGTTATAGTTCTAAAGATTGCAAATCTAGATAGAGAGTTTGTGGTATGTACAAATCCTTGAAAGAGAGGACTTGGTGGGGTTCTGATGTAGAAAGGATAGGTAGTGTGCTATGAACCAAGGAAATTGAATGAGCGCAAGCATAATTATGTGATATGTGATCTTGAGTTGGAAACAATCATTCATGTATTGAAGATGTAGATACATTATATTCTTGGAAGGAGGTTCATCTTGATGAGTGATCATAGTGGATTGAGATATTTGTTTGACCAACCTAATCTGAATGCCAAGAAATCTAGACTTTTGGCTATGGTCAATGAATTTTAGTTCGAGATCATATATATTAAGGGTAATGAGAACAAGGTTCCACGTGCTCTTAGAAGAATAGTAGAGGGAAGTCACACAACAACTATGAGTTCATATGGGATAGGTTTACAAGATGGGATAGATTTACTACGAATTGTGTAGTCTTAGAGTCCAAGCAAACATCCTAAGCCTTAGAAAGGTGGTTCTTTTCGAAGCTATTCGACGCGGCGTTGTAGCATGGATGATAAAATACCAACTATTTGGAGGGCCACGATTATGCTTATTGTCTCGGACCCACAATGACTATTCTCGGTGAGTGGTGTTGTTAATACGTATATATTGACTGATAGTACGTACGACTGGCTCTCTTTCTTTACGATAAGACTTTGTTGTTGCTAATAGCATATAATAGACTCGACCCTTTAGCTCCAGAGGGAGATCGAGGGGTGAGTTGTAGAGCCACTCTATTGACTAGCCAGCCACAATTAGGTGAGCGAGGTAGCTGCGCTTTGAAATAGGCGGTGCAAGACCAGACAGATATCACACTTATAAGATTTCCTAGGCAGTACTTATCGAATGCATCAACCCTTCGAGCCTTAAGAGAAGGCTCGGAACTAGGCACTTCAATTTTCCCGAAGATGATGTAACCACCCTCGAATCGTGGTTATACTTATCGTGGCCATACTTATATCTAATCTTATATCTAATCCGTTCTAATCCGTATTGTAATGTGTTTCCGGAACTCATATTTCCTTATTCCTTCCTGCCTGTGGCTGATACGGTAGCGAGGAGGAACCCGTCATTGTCGAGATTATTCCTGCAATATGAACTAGCTAGCCTAGCCAGTGATTGGTCTAGCCAGCCACATCCTAGCCAATGACTCAAGGCGAGTGACTGATCTTAGACTAGATGCTCTTGGCACATATGGGATAGATTTACAAGATCGGATCTTGTAGGCAGGACAATAGGATGATAGGTACTCTGCATCTTAAGCACATGTTACAATAGTATGGTATAGGTGAATAGGATGTGGACTATTGTCTCATAATAGATGGTTTGATCATATTTAGTGACAAGATCTATGTGTCAAACAACAGTGAGCTCAAGAAGATTATCTTGTAGGAATTTCATATTAATTCATATTCAGGTCACACAAGATATCAGAAGACAACGACAATGCTTTGTAGGAATTTACAGGGTAAGTTCCTCAGAAAGAATACCAAAAGGACACCGCTCACAACCAGATCACAGATCAATACACCAGTATTTTTGACGTGGTTAAAACCCTCAAAGAGGGAAACAGTCCACGTCCTGTCCCAACGTGGGTACTACAGGCAATTTATTAATCAAAGAATGAAAATTTACATAAGCTTCTCTCATGCACGGATTACCCGAACAATGACCCTCCATGCGCTTTAAATAGAACTCATGGACCAATCGGGTGTCAAGCCACGGATCAAGTGTCGGTAATACCGAGGAGAGAATGAACCGTCGGATCACTACATATCGTGACCGTCGGATTGCAAGTTACAAAATGTACAACGGTAAAGAAACACACTTTACCTAACTCTATACCTAACTCTACACTAGACCAAGTTGAACTTAACTATATCCTATGTGCCGGAATATCCTAACATCCCCCCTTAAGAACAACTTGGGATAGGATTGAAGGATTTACAAATATGACACAATAGGAGAAGGAAGGAGGCACTAGAGCCTATCCCCCCTTAGTGACAACTTCCTGAACTCTAAGCATATATCGAAGTATAGTGAACTTCGCTTCTGTGAGAGCCTTTGTGAAGATGTCTGCAACCTGATCATCTGTTGGACAATATTGCACTTCAAGAACATGGTCATGAATGAGCTTTCTGATGAAGTGCATGCGTAGTTCAATGTGTTTGCTGCGCTGATGCTGGACTGGATCTTTGCATAGCTGAATGGCACTTTGATTATCACACCAAAGTGTGGTTGGATGCTGCTGCTCAAAGCCAAACTCTGATAGGATCTGACGAAGCCACAAGGCTTCCTTACTAGCTTCCACGGCACCACGATACTTTGCTTCTGCTGACGAAAGAGAAATGGCAGCCTGTTTCTTACAAGCCCATGTAATAGGTCCTGAACCAAGAGTGAAGACATAACCGGCAGTAGACTTCCGATCATCAGGGTCACCAGCCCAATCAGAATCAGTGAAACCAACTAACAGAGGAGCTGCTTTGGCACTGTAATGAATCCCAAACTGTACTGTACCTCGAACATAACGAAGTATTCTTTTAGCTGCTTTCCAATGACTTTCACGGGGGTTTTGCATAAAACGAGCAACAAGGCCAACAACAAAGGAAAGATCAGGACGGGTATGGGTTAAATACAAGATTTTTCCTACAAGTTGACGGTATAAGGTAGCATCAACTTCAGGAGAAGTACAAGAGACTGAAAGTTTGACTCTAGACTGAAAGGGAGAAGGGGCTGGCTTACAGTCTTCCATGTGAAAATGACGAAGAATATCGCAAGCATACTTGGACTGGGAAAGGAAAATACCCTCCTTGGATTGCAAGACTTGAAGACCGAGAAAATAGTGTAAGTGTCCTAAGTCTGTCATTTCAAATTTCTTTTTAAGGCTGGACTTCACATGGTTTATAAGGTTGGGATCACTACCAGTAAGAATAAGATCATCAACATAAAGAACAAGGATGATAAGAGAGTTGCCCACTTTCTTAGTGTAGACAGTATTGTCAGAATGACACCTAGAAAAGCCAGATTCTAAAAGAAAGCTATCCATTTTGGCATACCAAGCCCGAGGAGCTTGCTTGAGGCCATAAAGGGATTTCTTAAGTCGACAAACAAGGCTGGAGTCTGTTTGTATGAAGCCAATGGTTTGTTCCATATAGATTTCTTCCTGCAAGTCCCCATGCAAGAAGGCAGATTTAACATCCATCTGATGGACTTCCCATTTTAAAGAGGCAGCAAG
Source organism: Pinus tabuliformis (assembly GCA_031772625.1). Lineage (NCBI taxonomy): Eukaryota > Viridiplantae > Streptophyta > Pinopsida > Pinales > Pinaceae > Pinus > Pinus tabuliformis. The sequence goes on from CM062804.1 coordinate 700,569,736, forward strand.
GGAAAGAACAAGGCGGATAGAGTTCATTTTGGCAACAGGGGAGAAGGTTTCAGTGTAGTCAATGCCTTCAACCTGTGAAAAACCCTTAGTAACGAGACGAGCTTTATGTTTATCAACTTTCCCATCTGGTCCATACTTGGTTCTGTAAACCCATTTACATCTAACAAGTTTGCGTCCCTTTGGTAGAGGAACAAGATCCCATGTATCATTTGTCATCAATGAATGATATTCTTCATTCATAGCTGCTTCCCAATGTGGATGGCCTGAAGCTTCTGCAAAAGTGTCAGGATCATGATTTACTGGAGCTTGAGCCAGTAAAGAAGAGGCTCGTTCAAACTGAGAACGTGTACGCCGCTGATCTGTAGGATCACCGGCAAGATCACCTGCTGCATCCCGAGTAGCACGGACCCATCTTGGAAGTTGAGGATCCTGAGAAGGTGGGGGAGGATTATCATCCTCGCTTTCATCATCTGAAGAAGAAATGTTTTCAAAAGTAGAAGAGATAGGAAGAGGTGGCACATCCGCCGGACTAGGCTCGCAGGCCGATTTATTTTCATCAAATTTTACATCTCTTCTAATGATAACATTTTTGGACTTAAATTGAATAAGTCTATAACCTTTTACATCTTCAGAATATCCAACAAAAGTACATTTCTCACTCTTAGGTTCTAAAGATTTATGCTTTTCATCTGGAATATGGGACCATGCTTCACTTCCAGACACACGAAAGTGACTTACATCTGGTTTAATGGAACTCCAAGCTTCTTCTAGAGTGATATTCTCTAGAACCTTAGTAGGAGTGTGATTGATTATATAATTTGCACAATTAATTGCTTCGGCCAAAAAACTAAGACTGAGTCCTTTAGATTGCAGCATACAATTAGCCATTTCCTTTAAGGTGCAATTTTCCGTTTCAGCTACACCATTTTGTTGTGGAGTGTATGGAACAGTATGTTGCATTTGAATTCCATTTTCGGTGCAAAAGTTGATGAATATGTTTTTAACATATTCTCCACCATTATCAGTTCTTAGCTTAAGAATTTGATGTCCAGATTGTTTTTCAACAAAGGCTTTGAAGGCCAAAAAAGTGTTAAATACTTCGCTCTTGAGTTTTAAGAAGTATACCCAAGTGCGTCTGGAGAAATCATCAATGAAAGTTAAGAAGTACTTGCAGCCAGAGAATGAAGCAATAGGAAGAGGACCACATAAATCACTGTGCACAAGCTGTAAAGGGGCTGAGGCATGCCAAGAGGCACATTTGTCAAAACTGTCCCGATGATGTTTTCCGAGTACACATCCGGAACAAACACCATCTCTGCAAGATACCATAGGAAGACCTGTCACCATACTTTATTTACATAGATGCTGAAGGGAGCGATAGTTTAAGTGACCAAATCGCTCATGCCAAAGTTTGCTCACTTCATCATTATGAGCAACAAATACTGAGGGAAGATTTGATGACCCAAAGTTGTGAAACTTATACAACCTTGTGGAGTCATCAGCAAGACCAGTAGCTAGAATCTGTTTAGGATATTTTAGATCCTTGATTACAACATCATGAGGTGAAAATTCAACAATTTTACCTTCACCTGAATGAGTTATCTGATAGACAGATAGAAGGTTGCAGGATAAGGTTGGAACACATAATACATCATTAAACTAACCATTGTCTAGATGAACAGTTCCAGTCCCTACAACATTAAGAGATCTATCATCACCAAAATATATATTTTTGGTGTTACAATCATTTAAAGAAGAAAACATGGCTTGGTTTTTGGCCATGTGATAAGAGGCTCCAGAATCAATGAGCCACTCATGAGAATGAGAAGAATAAGAAGATACATTTAATGCATAACCAGACTAAGATGATTGACAACGACATGCAGAAAGTGCCATTCCGGAAGTTGAAGTTGAAGTAGGCTCCACATGGATGTTATGTTTCTTCATTGCGGCTTCCAAGGCTTCCATCTTCTTAAAGCATTTAGATTCTAAGTGGCCATCTCGATTACAAAAGTTACAATGCCTATCAGTCTTCTTCCATTTGTTTTTATTGGTCTTATCATTTTGCTGAAATGATCTTTCATTTTGAGGCTGAGTTGGTTTAGGACCATTCTTTTGAGGATATGACTTCTTAGGATTCTTTGAATTTGGTTGCTGCTGGGCAGCTAACGCTTTCGTGGAAGAGTTTCCAAGATTAAGAAGACCAAGGTGTAAGAGTTTTTCTTGTTCTCTTATTAAGGAATCACAAAAGGAGTCAAAGGAAGGGGCCTTGTAGTCTTTTCCTTGACAAATGAAAGCTTCCCTTGTAGAATGGAAAGTGGAAACAAATACAGAGTAGGCTGGTCCCAACTTAGTAAGGATGGAATAAATAAGGTTACCATCTTCTTTCTTAACTTTAACACCTTCCAAGAGATATCTAAGGGTCTTGAATTTGGACAAGAAATCTTCAATGCAAGAAAAATTATTAGGATCCAAAGTAAGCAACTCATTTTCAAGTTGATGGGCTCTAATTTCATTTTTAATCCCAAAAACTTTAGCGAGTTTTTCTAATGCTTCATGAGGAGTCTCAAGTTCTGCAATGTGGAATCTAAGATCAGGAGAAATAGACATCCCTATCAAACCACGTGCTTGATCTTGTCTATTTTCCCATTTTGCAGCCTTGTCTTCATCTTTTGGTTTCTTCTCTTGGTCTGTGGCTATTCTGAAGAGACCTTTACTTCTAAGTAAATCTTCCATGTAGGCTACCCATTGGAAGTAGTTAGTGCTATCAAGAATGACTTGGCATGGACTTTCCATTTTTTTTTTTTAAAACTGAAGCTGAAGATGCTAAAAGTAAGTGTTCCAATGGATAGATCTCGAAAAAATAGGCGGTTTAAAAAAAAACGGCTCTGAAAAAGGCTTCCGGATGAAGAAGTTATGGCTTTTTAAAAAAAATTGTTGACGTTGCCGGCAAAGTGCGCGAATGTGCGGGAATGAAAAAATCCGCCCCCACAAAATGGAGACTTGAACCCAAGACCTCTACTCTCTTAAAATAGCTTTGAACCAATTGATCTATACAAAAAATTTGAGAGAGAGAGAGAGAGAGAGAGGGAGAGAGCCGGGGGGGGGGGGGGCCTTGGTTTGCGTGCTTGCCTTGAGAAAGTTCTTTTTCCCTACAAAACACAAAACACAAAACCCAACACGAATATGCAAAGAAAAATGAATCTTGCGGCTCGAAGTTAGCTTTAGCCAAAAAACTAGAAATTAAAAAAAAAAAAATCTCAAAGTTGGCTTTAGCCGAAAAACTAAATATTTTTCTCAATGTTTCTGATTTTCCGAGATCACACTAAGGTGCAGGGAAAAGAGCATACGCATGAGAAAAATCCTTCCTTTCTGTTTCTAATTTGCGCAGATCGCACAGAGTCGCAGGGCAAAGAGCATACGCAGAAATGAAAGGTATAGATCCAGTTAAAAAAAAGGCTAAATAAACCGAAACCGAAATAAGCAGAGAGAAAATAACAGTAAACTGCAAAAAACACTGTATACCTCCCGATCTGAAAAATGACGCAGCTAGGGCTACCGGAAACCTTTTCCCGTGAAATGAAAGGGGTTCCTCATTGGAACAGATGCTCCGAACGCAACAGAGCAGTCCTCTCGGCCCGAAAGCAGTCAGAAACAGCAGATCTAGGAAACGACAGCCGCATGCAGTTCTACCGGCTTCAGATTTGGATCACCAACGGACGCGGCCCTCAAATAGCTCTGATACCATGTAGGAATTTACAGGGTAAGTTCCTCAGAAAGAATACCAAAAGGACACCGCTCACAACCAGATCACAGATTAATACACCAGTATTTTTGACGTGGTTAAAACCCTCAAAGAGGGAAACAGTCCACGGCCTGTCCCAACGTGGGTACTACAGGCAATTTATTAATCAAAGAATGAAAATTTACATAAGCTTCTCTCATGCACGGATTACCCAAACAATGACCCTCCATGCGCTTTAAATAGAACTCATGGACCAATCGGGTGTCAAGCCACGGATCAAGTGTCGGTAATACCGAGGAGAGAATGAATCGTCGGATCACTACATATCGTGACCATCGGATTGTAAGTTACAAAATGTACAATGGTAAAGAAACACACTTTACCTAACTCTATACCTAACTCTACACTAGACCAAGTTGAACTTAACTATATCCTATGTGTCGGAATATCCGAACATGCTTAAGAGGTTCTATAATTGGCCAAATTTGAAGAAAGAGGTGGCGAAGTTTGTTATGAGATGCTTGGATTTTCAATAGGTAAAAGAAGAGTGTAAGAATCCAGGTGGATTATTGCAATCAATTCTGATTCCAGAGTGGAAATGGGAGGTCATATCCATCGACTTCATTACAGGTTTGTCGAGGACATCTAGACAACATGATTCTATTATGAAGGTGGTTGACAAGTTGACTAAGGTATCCCACTTCATTCCAATAAAGTCTATGAATTTAGCTAGTAAGGTAGCACAAGTCTTCATCAGAGATACAGTGAGGCTACATGGTGTTCCGAGGAATATTGTGTTTGAAAAAGATCCAAAACTCACTTCCAAGTTTTAGAAAGAGTTATTTGTAGGGTTGGGTACAAATTTTGCCTTCAATACAACTTATCTTTTGTAGACATATGGACAAACAGAGAGGGTCAATAAGATATTGGAGGAAATGTTGAGGATGTATGTCATGCATCAACAGTAGAAGTGGGAAGAGTATCTTCCACTGGTGGAGTTTGCATAGAACAATGGGTATTAGGAATCTTTGAAGATGAGTCTATTTGAGGCACTTTATGGACAAAGTTATAAGACTCCTATCAATTGAAATGATCTAGTGAATAGGATATTGATTGGACCAGACATGTTGGCATAGATGTAACAGGAAATGAAGGTTATTAAGAAGAATATAAAGGATATAACATGTTAGACAAAAGAGTTATGTAGATTATAACAAGGTGTTTAATGAGCTTTAGGTTAGGGAAAAGTTGTATTTTCACATCAAGCCAAAGAAGAGATCCTTGAGGACTGGATCATGTGCCAAATGGTATCTCAATATTATGGGCCTTTCAAGATTATTGAAAGGATTTTACCAGTAGCCTACTAACTTGCACTACCTCCAACAGTGAAATTCCATGATGTTTTCCATGTGTCATTGTTTAAGAAGTATGTGAAATATGTTGATCATGTGATTGACTGGAATGTATTGCAGGTGGATCCAGAAGGAGAATTCCATTTGGAACCTCAGTGCATTTGGCAATGAAAGATGTTCATGCTCCAAAATCGAGAAATCAAGAAATTTAAAGTGCAATGGAAGCACTTTAGGCCCAATGAAGCTACATGGGAGATAGATGATAAGATTCGGGCTATGTATCCTTCTCCATACACTGGTTGAGAGGATGTATTTTGGTATTTTTTTTTTGATGTTTTGTTTTCTTCATGTTTATATATCCATATGTATGATGTAAATATCACATCGAGTTGTTTCATAAATATCCAATAAGGGGTACGGTGTTCATGATATGTTGTTTATGTCTTCCATAGTATGATATGATTTAAATGTTGCATCGAGTTGTGTTATAAAGCTCCATAGGAAGCATGTGTGTTATTGGTTTATAGGTGTCATTGAACACTGAGGGTGATGTTCCCCCAAGGGGGAGGGTTTTCTAACAACCCCAATTAAAAATCCATGTAATAAATTTAATAAAGGAAAAAATAAGACCAAGGTCATGGGACGCATATTCCATGTTGATTGTTGGGCAAAAACATAGTGATGGGGATAACTAGTGATTAATTAATGGTTATGGGAATCGGCAAAGGCTTTCAAAAGGAAAAATGGCATTTATTGGCATTTGTTTATGAAAATAACGGAAAATAGGAGAAAAGGAAGGTGAAAGGACATATAGTTGCATGTGAGGAAAAATTGAAGGAAAAATGAAGGAAAATGAAGAAAATAGAGGCCTTAATAATAAAAGGGCTTATGAGGATCAACTCATAGATTTTTTTAATTTAAGCTTGGAGGTATCTTATATTCTCTCTCACACACTCTTTCACACTTAAAAAAATCTTGGGGCATTCTTTGAGCACATTGGATATGGAGAAAGAAGGAAAAATAAAGTAGGAAATAGCAAGGGGATAGTGGGATTGTTTTGTAGGTAAAAAGTTGATAAATGTCAATAAATGTTATTAATGTCAGTAACCACATTGGTGATCATTTATGTTGAATGGAAAGTGTACATAAATGTTGAATGTTTAATATAAAATGTTGAAAGTGATGTGAAGTGAAAAGGATATGATAATTAATGTGAAGGCTAAACATTGAGACAAAAGTTGAAATACATATATTTGTTTGAACAGAAAATGTAGATAATCCAAATCTAATTTGTCTCTTGTAATTACTACTGAATGAGTTTTTAGTTCAACTCTATTTTTTATTACAAATAATTTTCAGACCTGAAAATGAAAAGACAACCTTGTGAGTTTTTTTGGAAGTCCAAGAGACTACGCTTCATTTCATATTCCTCCAAAGAATACAAACAACCAATAGGTCTTGCTTATAAAATATACAATGTTGAATGAAATTGATGATCCTTTTTTTGAATGGAAATGGTCTGCATCAGAGAAAGAATGAGAAGTAGCAGAAGAGAAGAAGAGTGAAAAGAAGAAGCAATTTAGCAGAAAACTTGACAGAAGAATTGGATATGAGGTAACTAGCATTTGCGACTTAAGAAATTCCTGATATTTTCTATGTTTCAACTTGGTAAAGAACATGTTGTAAAATGTTGAGGTAGGAGCCTCATGTGGCTTGTATCCTGCAGAAAAATTCTGGTATTTGGAGCTTCCTTTGAGGTTGGAGCCTCTTGTAGGTTGGATCCTGTTGGAAATAATACTGAGAGGGGGGTGAATCAGTATTATCAGGTCAATAATTTTATTTCTCAAACAAATTTATATACATTACTTCAGTGAAGTGAACTAGTGTGTACACGCCACTATGATTAGAGAAACCAACGTATATCCAGAGAACTTGTGAGTTAGACAATTTATCATGTGTTGACCTTAAACCATTACATCAGTAACTTATTAGACAGTGCAGTAAAAGGAGAATAAAGCATCACACATAAGTAACACACATGAACACCAAGATTTAACTTGGAACCTCAATGTGGTTGAAAACCACCTGCTGTTGTTGTCTCTATCTTCTTTTAATAATAAGAAAATACTTTTACAATCTTGTACTGCTGTAGACTCATACCACTATGCAGACTTCTACCTGCAGAAGGTTAGAACATTCTCTCATTCTCCAGCTTCTACTGGAAGGGAGCTACAAACTCGTAGCTCTTGTACTAGCCAATATGTTTACTAGTATGTAGGTGCTAACCCATAGAAAACTCTACTCTTCCACCAGGGACCACGTTTCATGAATTTTCAGACTGGATGCTCCTGGCACATATAAAGACATATGAAGACCTTGACTCATCAATAACCCATCAGAAATTTAGAAACTAAAACTTCATCAACCAACATGTGGTTAATCTGAAACAATCAGATCACTATCACTAGAACACTGTGTTGAACCCAGAAACATGCATCATCATTCAAAACCAATTGTAACCTCAGAAACCATGCATTAGACTGTATACACTACTTCGTTGAACCCAAACTGCAAACATAAACTTTTGAATCAAGTATGTACTAGTTCCAGGAATATACTGAACATCTATTGTCAACTTATATAGCTTTACACAATTAGCAACAGAGATCACTTCTTCTCACTTATACAATCAATCTATCAAATATCAAACTCCTTATTCATTTAGTTTTACATTCAGATCTAAGAAGACTTCATTGATAGACAACAACAACACTAAACTGATAGATTAGTCATCCTTAAACATCAAGCTTTTATTTTGCATACGCTACTTGGAAGAGTCGAACTAGCGTGTATACGCACCTTCACCAAAGTGAACCAACGTACAGATCTGCAAATACTTACTTATAACTTTGTTGTAATTCCAAACTTCAGACATACCCAGATCATCACATATAAAGGATAAAACGTGTGTTAGCAATTAGATCTAGCCTATCCATTATTAGATCACATAATGATAAGTCATTATGATCTCGATCTATCATTAGATATCATCCATCATTAAACACTTAGGTGCATACTTAGTTTAGATCAAGCAAAGCATTAGAAACCCATAACATGCATATTTTCTTTTGATCTAACACTTCATAAGATATTCATTACTTGTGCACTTAGCCATTTGATCTTCTCCTCCTTATATACTTAGATCCTTTGTCAATACCTCAGACCAAAACCACTTAGGACCAATACCTTGGACCAAATAACTAGTGTCAATAACTCGGACCAAATATCTCGGACCAAATACCTTGGACCAATACCATGGAACAAATACCTCGGACCAAAACCTTTGCTTTCCAACATGTACGCGCTTTTCCTCGTGGGAGTGTGTGTGTACATATACGCTCTTTTTGTTATGTGGACCAGTGTGTATACATTTTTTTGACTAAGTGGACCTGTGTATACTTCTTAAATTGCTTTACATCAACCTTTTCCTTTACCTTCTGTATTCTAATCAGTAGACCTTAGTTTCATCTTCCTGTTCTTCTGTACCATTGCCCTGTAACCTCTAAATATACCTATTGTACTGTGAGTTTCCTTTTACCAAAACTGAATTGACCTGTGAGTGAGTTGCCATCAAGGACAACACTTGTATCATAATGCAAACAATCTCCTCCATTGGACTTGATGGCAACCATGATGGTGTTGATTTTTGCAAGCTGTAGAAACTGTTAAAGATAACAAGTAACACCAAAATTATCTCCCCATTTGACATCAAGGGCAAAGGGAAAACCAGGATACTCTTCATATCTAAACAACTAAATATGATCATTCTCCCCCTAGGCACATGCTGAATTCTTTGATTAAACTCCATCTTTGTGCATGTTCTGATATCATTGTACATGTTGTGATGTACTAACCGTCCATGCTCCCCCTGAGCACATGCAGAGTCTGCAAAAATATTTTCTAAAAGAATAACATGACTCTATAACTCAACTATGTGAGTTTGGCCTTCCTATCATCAATGACTCAAACATACATCAATCTCCCAATCAAGTGAGGATATACCAAATTTGACTCATCCACCCAACCAAGTGGGGATATACCAATTGTTTATACATGACAGAAATACAATAAATATTACATCATCCATCCCATGTAAAGTGGGGATACAAATTACATCATTTGTCAAATAGGACTCATTCAAATGTATGAGAAGTCATATCACACCCTAGACTTTTATATGACTTGAGCAACAAATGGTATAAATATCTAAATCCATAACTAGACTCAGCAACCATAATGCCAACAATGCAGAATGCTTGTGAAGGCTAATGCTCCCCGTAAGCCTGTGCTATCTGTGCATGTTGTTAATAAGTCATTAATCAAGGCATATTTGTCAATCAGATAAAAATTAATGAACAAAACATATCATTAGGCTGTAATAATCAACATCAGATAGAGCACCCATATCAGAGTCTGACCCACTGTTTTTCCTGTTAGAAAAACATATACGCTACTTCAGCCACAGAAACCTACGTGTATACGTGACCATACTTCATGAAACCCACATATAATAACCTTCCTCTAAAAAAATTCGATTTAACAGCAAGATGATGCAACAACTACTCCCAAGTTTTGTCTGAGATATTCAAATGTTTCTCTAGGCAATGGTTTAGTGAATATATCAGCAATCTACTCTTTGGAGGGGACATACTCCAATTTGACCTTTTTTTCAAGCACATTTTCTCGTATAAAATGGTACTTGATGGGTATGTGCTTGGTCTTGGAGTGCATGACTAGATTCTTTGAAATATTGATGGCACTTGTATTATCACATAGAATGGAGATGGGTGGAGTACATGTGGTCTGAATTTCTTGCAAAGTTTGCATCATCCAAAGTAGTTGTGTGTAGCAAGATGCAGCAGCCACATATTTTTGCTTCAGCTGTAGATAAAGCAATTGAACTTTGTTTCTTTTTGAACCAAGACACTAACCTGGAACCCATATAGAATGCACCACCACTAGTGTTTTTTCTATCATCAACACTTCCTACCCAATATGCATTTGTATATGCATGAAGAGTAAGATCTGCATCTCTAGGATACCATAGTACAAAGTCCTGAGTTCCTTGAAGATATTTGAAAATTCTTTTGACTACCTGAAGGTGTGATTCCTTTGAATTTTCTTGGAATCTTCCAACTATTCCTACTGCATGCATGATGTCAGGTCGGGTACCTGTTAGATAAAGCAAACTGCCAATCATGGATCTATAAGTTGGTTGATGTACTGCTGTTGATTCATCATTTGAGCTGAGACTACATCCTGTTACCAATTGAATACATACAGGTTTAGAATCTTCCATTCTATACTTTTTCAAGATCTGCTTGAGATATTTGGTTTCTGAAAGAAAAATACCATCTTTAGTTTGCTGAACTTGTAGACCAAGAAAATAGGTAAGTTCACCAAGTAAGGACATTTCAAATTCTTGTTGCATTACTGAAGCAAAATTCTTACTCATGGATTCTTCATTGCTACCAAAAATGATATCATCAACATAAACAATAATAATTAGCAATTTATCATTTTCAATCTTTGTATATAAATTGCTATCTGCAGAACCTTTTGTAAAACCTTTATGGTGTAGATATTTGTCAAGGCGAGAATACCAAGCCCTTCGAGCCTGTTTCAGACCATAGAGAGCCTTTTTGAGTCTGCATATAAGTTTTGCATCATTTCCAATAACGAATCCTTCTGGTTGTTCAATATAAACTTCTTCTTCTAAATCTCCATTAAGGAAGGTTGATTTCACATCCATTTGGTATACTTTGAATTCCTGAAAACTGGAAAGATCAAGAAACATTCTTATGGCTTCACGTCTGGCAAGAGATGCAAAAGTTTCTTCAAAATATATACCTTCTTGTTGAGCATACCCTTTAGAAACAAGTCTCGCCATGTTTCTAATGACTTCTACATTTTCATTCAGCTTGTTCTTGAATATCCATTTAGTTCCTATAATATTTTTATCATGAGGTCTAGGAACTAATTCCCAAGTGTCATTTTTTTCAATTTTCTCAAGTTCTTCATCCATGGCCTTGAACCAACATTCATCTTTGCATGTTTCATTTACATTTTGAGGTTCGGTGGAGGATAGTAATGCTAGATAGCTTGAGGTCCCTGTAATAGTTCTTCTTGTCTGTATACCAACCTCCCTTTCTCCTAAAATTTGAGCTTCTAGATGATTTTTCTGAACATACCTGGACGGAGTCTTTTCTTCTACCATTATATCTTCTTCTGGTGCTTCATTGGTTTCTTCTTCAATATAATTTTGATTTGATGTTGGAAAGTAATCCCCATCTTCCTCATTGTCATAATCTTCTGTTGATTTTATCTGTTTTGGATTTCAACATGCTTCATCAAATACAAGATCAATGCCTTCAATAATTTTCCCAAGTCTTTTATTATAACATTTATATCCTTTACTTCTGGAAGAATAACCAAGAATAATCACTTCATCTGCTCTGGGTTCAAGCTTACCAAGTCTTTCATCAGCCCTTTTGATAAAACATTTGCTTCCAAAAACTTTAAATTATTTTACAGTAGGAGTCTTACCATACCAAAGTTCATGTGTAGTTTGAGTGCTATTTACCCGAACATTTTCTTTGTTGAGAATAGTCATGACAACAAATGTAGCTTCACCCCAAAAGGTTGTAGGAGTTCCAAATTCATCTAGCATAGCTCAAGCCATTTGTTGAACTGTTATGTTCATCCTTTCTACCACACCATTTTACTGAGGAGTTATTACAGTGGAGAATTGCCTTTTTATTCCATGTTTCTCACAAAATTCAAAGAATTCATCCAATATAAATTCCCCTCCTCGATCAGATGTGAGGCATTTAATTGTTCGATCTCATTCATTTTCAACCAAAGCTTTGAAGGCTTGGAACTTTTCAAATGCTTCATCTTTATGCTTTAGAAGACCTATCCAACACATTCTAGAAAAATCATCAATGAACAAAATAAAATACTCTTCTCTACGAGGTGAATTTTTCCTTGTTGGTCCACATAAATCAGTATGGATAAGTTCAAGAGGCTTACTAGCTGACCCTTCTTTTTCCATGAAGTGAACTCTGGTTTACTTATTGATTTGACATGGTTTGCATATTGTATTTTCTAGGATGCTGATATCTGGAAGATCATGAGCAACCTTGAGCCTGCATGCTTTTCTTATTTGAGAAAAGCTTAGATGTCCCAATATTCAATGCCACAACCAATTTTCATCATTTTTGCTTAGATAGCACTGTTTTTGTCCTCCTTTGAGTATGTATAAGTTGTTTAGAGTTCTTGTACTTTTGATCACAGTCTCTCCTGTATCAAGATCACGAAGAACACATCCATTTGATCGAAACACCACTTCATCTCCTTGATCACACATTTGACTGACACTCAACAGGTTATTCTTTAAACCATCTACATACATAACATTTCCATCTTTAACCTTTTCTTTCAAGAAAACAGAACCTTTACCTTTTATGACAGCTGGAGTGCCATTTCCAAATGAGACATTCTTTTATTTTTCTAAGGCATTATATGATCAAAGTTTCTCTTTTTCACCTATCATATGTTTGGAGCATCCACTATCGATGTACCACTTATTTCCTTGTCCTTCTACTACAAGGCTATACCACATATTTCTGTTTGAGATTCTTTCCTTCTCCATATCTTGGGATTTAATGGTGTTTTCTCCTTTTGAGGTGTTTGCCGAAATTTTCTCCCGCATTCAGAATCTTCATGACCAAATTTGTTACAAATTGAGCATTCTATTTCATTTTCAAGAGGAGAAAAGTTATTATAGGAACTTCTCTTGATCCCTGTTACATTCCTTATATTTCATGCTTCTCTAGTCATGATGGCTTTCTAAGCAATGCATTGAGCAGCTTTGTGCCCAAAATTATGACATGAAAAACATTTCCCATTAAAGACATTTCTGTGATTATCAAATCTATTTACCTGTTGATTGTAGTTTCTATTGATATTCATCTTTGGAGCAAATTGAGTATGATTTGCTTGAGGTTGGTTTTGGCTTCTATTGATATTTGTCCTTGGAGCAAATTGAGTATGATTTACCTAGTGAACATCTTTATTCCTTTGCTAACGATTGTCATACTGTTCACTAGTATTTTCTTCATCAAGATAGCTTTTGGTGGATGTTGATGGCTTCTGTGATTGATATGCTTCTTCAGTATATCCAAGACCTATCTTTATCAGAGGAGAACACTGAACTTTGATAATTTCATTTAAAGTTTCTGATCCTTTAGCAAATCTAAGATTGAGAGATTTTGTTTTCTCAATATCTTTTCTTAAACCCACAATTTCACATTCTAGTTTATCATTGTGTTTTTCTTTTTCAGCAAGTTGGTATGTCAAGGTATCTATGATCATATTCTTTTCTTCTAAACAGATTTTGAGTTTAGAGATTTCTTCATGAAAGTTTTCCTCTTCTAAAGCATTCCAAAAATCATCATTGTCATAACCCATAAGAATTCTATAATCATTACTATTAGATAAACCATCACTATCCTCTTCTAAACTATCCCAAAATTCATCGCTATCATAAGCCATGAGAAATCTGTAATCTTGACCAGTTTCATCCTCATCACTATTAGATAAACCATCGCTATCTTCATGAGTATAGTAACTCCTTCTATTCACAACTTGTTTCCTATTCCCTTTTGCATATTCCTTTCTTTTTCATATTTATCTTTATGAGGACATCTAGCAACATAATGACGGACTCTACCACAAGTAAAGCATTTCAAAGGAAACTTACCTCTGAACCTTCTAGAACCCCGTTGAAGCTTCTTGATAAAATTTACATCATCTTCTTCATCTGAAATGTGTCCTGATTCATTGTGTTCTTATTTTTGTTTTCCTTTTGCTAAAGCTTTAAATGCAGCTTCTCTCATATCTGATGGACCTCCTTTTCTCATCTAAGAAGCAATTAGGATTTTGTGAAGTTGTGTCATAGTGATATTCTGCAGATCCTATTTTTCTTCTATGGCGGACACTTTTGATTCAAACATAGCAGACAAGGATCTCAAAAATTGTCTCAACCAAGGTAACTTCCTTTACTTATTCACCCAGATTCTTCATACAATTAACAACCTCATCTATACGTAAGAAGTAACTAGCTATACTCTCATCACTATTCATCTTAAGAGTTTCATAATGAATTTTGAGAGTTTGAAGCTTAGCACATTTTACCCGAGAGTCTCCTTCGTAGCTCTGAACGATTTTGTCCCATATCTCTTTGGCTAATTTGAGATGAATGACTTTGACAAACTTTGATTGTGACAAACTTTCGAATAAAGTATTGACAACTTTGGCATTGGTTTCATATTGCTTTTTACCTATCGTGTCTATAGGAATTTCTAATGGAAATGTATATCCTCCTTCCACAATTTCCCAAACATTTGTTCCAAGAGATTGTAGATAGGCTACGATTCTTATTTTCTAATAAACAAAGTTGCTTCCATCGAGGATTGTCGGTCTGATGGATCCCATGATTTCGTGATTATTCATCTTGATGGATCTTACTTCAAGCGGTCAAGCTTCTTCTAAAGAACCTACTCTAATACCAATTGTTGGAAATAAAACTGAGAGGGGGGTGAATCAATATTATCAAATCAATAATTTTATTTCTCAAACAGATTTATATATGCTACTTCAGTGAAGTGAACTAGCATGTACATGCCACTATGATTAGAGAAACCAGCGTATATCTAGAGAACTTGTGAGTTAGATAATTTATCATGTGTTGATCTTATATTAGTACATCAATAACTTATTAGACAGTGCAGTAAAAGTAGAATAAAGCATAACACATAAGCAACACACATGAACACCAAGATTTAAGGTGGAAACCCAATGTGGGGAAAACCCAATGTCGGTGAGAACCACCTACTGTTGTCGTCTATGTCTTCTTTTAATAATAAGAAAATTTGTTTACAATCTTGTACTGGTGCAGACTCATACTAGTATGCAAGCTTTTACCTGTAGAAGGTTACAACCTCTTCTCATTCTCCAGCTTCTACTGGAAGGGAGATACAACCCCCTAGCTCTTGTACTAGCCAATATGTTTACTAGTACGTAGGTGCCAGCCTACAGAAAACTCCACTCTTCCACCAGGGACCACATTTCATGACTTTTTAGACTGGATGCTCTTGGCACATATAAAGACATATGAAGACTTTGACTCATCAATAACCCATCAGAAATTTAGAAACTCAAATTTCATCAACCAACATGTAGTTAATCTGAAACAATCAGATCACCGTCACCAGAACATTGTGCTGAACCTAGAAACCTGCATCATCATTCAGAACCAGCTGTAGCCTCAGAAACCATGCATCAGACTATATATGCTACTTGGCTGAACCCAAACTGCATGTATACACTACTTTCGTTAATCAAACCTGCGTATACCTCCAAAGCTACCGCAAACATAAACTTTTGAATCAAGTCTCTGCCAACCAGCAATATATTGAACATCTATTGTCAACTTACAGATCTTTACACAGGCAGCAATAGAGATCACTTCTTCTCACTTATACAATCAATCTATCAAATATCAAACTCCTTCTTCATTCAGTTTTACATTCAGATCTAAGAAGACTTCATTGACAAACAATAGTAAGACAACAGCACTGAACTGATAGATCAATCATCCTTTAACATCAAGCTTTTATTTTGCATACGCTACTTGGAAGAGTTGAACCAACGTGTATACGTACCTTCACCAAAGTGAACCAATGTACATATCTGCAAATAATTACTTATAACTTCGTTGTAATTCTAGACTTCAAACATACCCAGATCATCACATATAAAGGATAAAACATGTGTTAGCCATCAAATCTAGCCTATCCATTATTAGATCACATAATGATAAGTCATTATGATCTCGATCTATCATTAGATCTCATCCATAATCAAACACTTAGGTGCATACTTAGTTCAGATCAAGTAAAGCATCAAAAACCCATAACATGCATATTTTCTTTTGATATAACACTTCATAAGATATTCATTACTTGTGCACTTAGCCATTTGATCTTCTCCTCCTTATATACTTAGATCCTTTGTCAATACCTTGGACCAAAACAACTTAGGGCCAATACCTTGGACTAAATACCTAGGGTCAATACCTCAGACCAAATACCTTGGAACAAATACCTTAGACCAAAACCTTGGTTTTCCAACATGTACGTGCTTTTCCTCTTGTGGAAGTGTGTGTATACGTATACACTCTTTTTGTTTTGTGGACCAGCGTGTATATGTTGTTTTGACTAAGTGGACCTTCTATACTTCTTAAACTACTTTACATCAACCTTTTCCTTTACCTTTGTATTCTGATCAATAGACCTTAGTTCCATCTTCTTATTCTTCTGTACCATTGCCCTATAACCTATGAATATACCTGTTGTACTGTGAGTTTCCTTTTACCAAAATTGAATTGACTTGTGAGTGAGTTGCCATCAAGGACAACACTTGTATCATAATGCCAACAATCTCCCCCTTTGGACTTGATGGCAACCATGATGGTGTTGATTTCTGCAAGCTGTAGAAACTGTTAGAGATAACAAGCAACACCAAAATTCTCTCCCCCTTTGACATTAAGGGCAAAGGGAAAACCATGAAACTCTTCATATCTAAACAACTGAATATGATCATGCTTCCCCTAGGCACATGTTGAATTCTCTAATTAAACTCCCTCTTTGTGCATGTTCGGATATCATTGTACATGTTGTGATGCACTAACCATCCATGCTCCCCCTTAGCACATGCAGAGTCTGCAAAAATATTTTCTAAAAGAATAACATGACTCTATAACTCAACTATGTGAGTTTGACCTTCCTATCACCAATGACTCAGACATACATCAATCTCCCAATCAAGCAGGGATATACCGAATTTGACTCATCCACCCAACCAAGACGGGATATACCAATTGTTTATACATGACATAAATATGATAAATATTACATCATTTGTCCAATAGGACTCATTCAAATGTATGAGAAGTTCTATCACACTCTAGACTTTTACATGACTTAAGCAACAAATGGTATAAATATCTGAAGCCATAGTTGGACTCAGCAACCATAACGCTAACAATGCAGAATGCTTGTGAAGGCTAATGCTACCCCTAAACCTGTGCTACCTGTGGATTGTTAACAAGTCATTAATCAAGGCATCTTTGTCAGTCAAATAAAAATTAATCAACAAAAAATATCATTAGACTATAATAATCAACATTAGACAGAGCACCCATATCAGAGTCTAACCCACTGTTTTTCCTATCAAAAAAACATATATGCTTCTTCATCCACAGAAACCTGTGTGTATACGCGACTATGCTCCATGAAACCCGTGTATAGAAACCTTCCTCTAAAAAACCTGGATTTAATAGCAGGATGATGCAGCAACTACTCCCATATTTTGTCTAAGATATTCTAATGTTTCTCTGGGTAGTGGTTTAGTGAATATATCAGCAACCTGTTCTTTGGAGGTGACATACTCCAATTTGACCTTTTGTTCAAGCACTTGTTCTCATAGAAAATGGTACTTGATTGGTATGTGCTTGGTCTTGGAGTGCATGACTGGATTCTTTGAAATACTGATGGCACTTGTATTATCATATAGAATGGATATGTGCGGAGTACATGTGATCTGAATGTCTTGCAAAGTTTACATCATCCAAAGTAGTTATGTGCAGCAAGATCCATCAACCACATATTCTGCTTCAGTTGTAGATAAAGAAATTGAACTTTGTTTCTTGATGAACCAAGACACTAATCTAGAACCCATATAGAATGCACCACCACTAGTGATATTTCTATCATCAACACTTCCTGCTTAATATGCATATGTATATGCATGAAGAGTAATATTTTCTTCTCTAGGATACCATAGTCCAAAATCCTAAGTTCCTTGAAGATATTCGAAAATTCTTTTGACTGTCTGAAGGTGTGATTCCTTTGGATTTTCTTGGAATCTTCCAACTATCCCTACTACATGCATGATGTCAGGTTGGCTACCTATTAGATAAAGTAGACTGCCAATCATGGATCTGTAAGTTGGTTTATGTATTGTTGTTGATTCATCATTTGAGCCGAGACTGCATCTTGTTACCATTGGAGTACATACAGGTTTATAATCTTCCATTCCATACTCTTTCAAGATATGCTTGAGATATTTGGTTTGTGAAAGAAAAATACCATCTTTAGTTTGTTGAACTTGTAGACCAAGAAAATAGGTAAGTTCACAAAGCAAGGAAATTTCAAATTCTTGCTGCATTCTTGAAGCAAAATTCTTACTCATGGATTCTTCATTGCTACCAAAAATGATATCATCAACATAAACAATAATAATTAGAAATTTATAATTTTCAATATTTGTATATAAATTTCTATCTACAGAACCTTTTGTAAAACCTTGTTGGTGTAGATATTTGTCAAGGCGGAAATACCAAGCCCTTGGAGCCTGCTTCAGACCATAGAGAGCCTTTTTGAGTCTACATACAATTTTTGCATCATTTCCAAGAATGAATCCTTCTAGTTGTTCAATATAAAGTTCTTCTTCTAAATCTCCATTAAGGAAGGTTTATTTTACATCCATTTGGTATACTTTGAATTTCCGAAAACTGGAAAGAGTAAGAAACATTCTTATGGCTTCAAGTCTCGCAGCATGTGCAAAGGCTTCTTCAAAATCTATACCTTATTTTTGAGCATACCCTTTACAAACAAGTCTAGCCTTGTTTCTAACGACTTCTCCATTTTCATTCAGCTTGTTCTTGAATATCCATTTAGTTCCTATAATATTTTTATCATGAGGTCTAGAAACTAATTCCCAAGTGTCATTTTTTTCAAATTTCTCAAGTTCTTCATCCATGGCCTTGACCCAACATTCATCTTTGCATGCTTCATTTACATTTTGAGGTTCAGTGGAGGATAGTAATGCTAGATAGCTTGAGGTCCTTGTAATAGTTCTTCTTATCTGTACACCAACCTCCCTTTCTCCTAAAATTTGAGCTTCTGGATGATTTTTCTGAACATACCTAGACAGAGTCTTTTCTTCTACCATTATATCTTCTTCTGGTGCTTCATTGGTTTCTTCTTCAATATAATTTTTATTTTATGTGGGAAAGTTATCCCCATATTCCTCATTGTCATAATCTTCTGTTGATTTTATCTGTTTTGGATTTCTGCATGCTTCATCAACTACAACATCAATGCTTTCAACAATTTTCCCAAGTCTTTCATTATAACATTTATATCCTTTACTTCTGGAAGAATAACCAAGAAGAATCCCTTCATCTGCTCTGGGTTCAAACTTACCAAGTTTTTCATCAGTCCTTTTGATAAAACATTTGCTTCCAAAAACTTTAAGGTATTTTATAGTAGGAGTCTTACCATACCAAAGTTCATGTGGATTTTGAGTGCTATTTACCTAAACATTTGCTTTGTTGAGAATAGTCACAACAAAAAATGCACCTTCACCCCAAAAGGTTGCAGGAGTTCCAGATTCATCTAACATAGCTCGAGCCATTTTTTGAACTGTTCTGTTCATCCTTTCTACCACACCATTTTGCTAAGGAGTTCTTGTGGTGGAGAATTTCCTTTTTATTCCATGTTGTTCACAAAAGTCAAAGAATTCATCCGATATAAATTCCCCTCCTTGATCAGATCAAGTCATTTGATTTTTCGATCTGATTCATTTTCAACCAAAGATTTGAAGGCTTGGAACTTTTCAAATGCTTCATCTTTATGCTTTAGAAGACCTATCCAACACATTCTGCAAAAATCATCAATGAAAAAAATAAAATATTCTTCTCCACGAGGTGAATTTTTCCTTGTTGGTCCACATAAATCAGTATGGATAAGTTCAAGTGGCTTACTTTTTGACCTTCTTTTTCCATGAAGTGAACTCTGGTTTACTTACCGATTTGAAATGGTTTGCATATTGAATTTTCTAGGATTCTGATATCTGGAAGATCATGAACCACCTTGAGTCTGCATGCTTTTCTTATTTGAGAAAAGCTTAGATGTCCCAATGTTCTATGCCACAGCTAGTTTTCATCATTTTTGGTTAGATAGCACTATTGTTGTCCTCATTTGAGTATGCATAAGTTGTTTGGAGTTCTTGTACCTTTTATCACGGTCTCTCCTGTATCAAGCTCACGAACAACACATCCATTTGATCAAAACACCACTTCATTTCCTTGATCACACATTTGACTGACACTCAACAGGTTATGCTTTAAACCATCTACATACATAAAATTTCCAGCTTTAAACTTTTCTTTCAAGAAAACATAACCGTTACCTTTTATGACAACTGGAGTGTCATTTCCAAATGACACATTCTTTTCTTTTTCTAAGGCAATATATGAGTGAAGTTTTGCTTTGTCACATGTCATATGTTTGGAGCATCCACTATCGATGTACCACTGATTTTATTGTCCTTCTACATATAAGGCTATACCACATCTTTCTATTTGAGATTCTTTCCTTCTCCATATCTTGGGATTTAATGGTGTTTGCTCCTTCTGAGGTGTTTGCCAAAATTTTCTTCTGCATTCAGATTCTTCATGACCAAAGTTGTTACAAATTGAGCATTCTATTTCATTTTCAAGAGGATAAATGTTATTATAGGAACTTCTCTTGATCCCTGATATATTTCTTTGGTTTCGTGCTTCTCTAGTCATGATGGTTTTGTAAGAAACACATTGAGCAGCTTTGTGCCCAAAATTATGACATGAAAAACATTGCTCGTTAAAGAAATTTCTATGACTATCGAATCTATTTACCTATTGATTGTAGTTTCTATTGGTATTCATCTTTGGAGAAAATTGAGTATGATTTGCCTGAGGTTGGTTGTGGCTTCTATTTATATTCATCCTTGGAGCAAATTGAGTATGATTTATGTGGTTATCATATTTATGCCTTTGCTGATGATTGTGATATCGTTCACTGGTATTTGCTGCATCAAGATAGCTTTTGGTGGAGGTTGACAGTTTCTATGATTGATATGCTTCTTTAGTATATCCAATACCTGTCTTTATGAGAGGAGAACGGTGAACTTTGATATTTTCATTTAAATTTTCTGATCCTTTAGCAAATGTAAGATTCAGAGATTTTGTTTTCTCAAGATCTTTTCTTAAACCCACAATTTCACATTCTAGTTTTTCATTGTGTTTTTCTTTTTCAGCAAGTTGGTATGTCAAGGTATCTATGATCATATTTTTTTATTCTAAACAGATTTTGAGTTGAGAGATTTCTTCATAAAAATTTTCCTCTTCTAAACTATCCCAAAAATCATCGCTATCATAAGCCATGAGAAGTCTGTAATCTTGACCAGTTTCATCTTCATCACTATTAGATAAACCATCGCCATCTTCATGAGTATAGTAACTCCTTCTATTCACAACTTGTTTCCTATTCCCTTTTGCATATTCCTTTCCTTTTTCATATTTAAATTTATGAGGACATCTGGCAGCATAATGACCGACTCTACCACAAGAAAATCATTTGAAAGGTAGCTTACCTCTGAACCTTCTAGAACCCCGTTGAAGCTTCTTGACAAAATTTACCTCATCTTCTTCATCTAAAATGTGTCTTGATTCATTGTGTTCTTTCTTTGGTTTTCCTTTTGCTGAAGCTTTAAATGCAGCTTCTCTCATATCTAATGGACCTCCTTTTCTCATCTCAAAAGCAATTAGGTATCCGTGAAGTTGTGTCATAGTGATATTCTGCAGATCCTGTTTTTCTTTTAGGTAGACACTTTTGTTTCAAATTTAGTAGACAAGGATCTCAAAATTTTCTCGACTAAAGCAACTTCCTTTATTTCTTCACCCTGATTCTTCATAAAATTAACATCCTCATCTATACATAAGAAGTAACTAGCTATACTCTCATCACTATGCATCTTAATAGTTTCATAATGAATTCTGAGAGTTTGAAGCTTAGTACATTTTACCTAAGAGTCTCCTTCGTATTTCTGAACGATTTTGTCCCATATCTCTTTGGTTGATTTTAGCTGCATGACTTTTACAAACTCTGATTGTGACAAACTTCCCAATAAAGTATTGACAACTTTGGCATTGGTTTCATATTTCTTTTTATCTGCCATGTCTGTAGGAATTATTGTAGGAAATGTATATCCTCCTTCCACAATTTACCAAACATCTGTTCCAAGAGATTGTAGATAGGTTGCGGTTCTTATTTTCCAATAAACAAAGTTGCTCCCATCGAAGATTGGCAGTCTGATGGATTCCATGATTTCATGATTATTCATCTTAATGGATCTTACTTCAAGTGATCAAGCTTCTTCTAAAGAACCTTCTCTGATACCAATTGTTGGAAATAATACTAAGAAGGGGTGAATCAATATTATCAGATCAATAATTTTATTTCTCAAATAGATTTATATACACTACTTCAGTGAAGTGAACTAGCGTGTACACGCCACTATGATTAGAGAAACCAACGTATCTCTAGAGAACTTGTGAGTTAGACAATTTATCATGTGTTGATGTTAAACTAGTACATCAATAACACATTAGACAGTGCAATAAAAGCATAATAAAGCATCACACAAAAGAAACACACATGAACACCAAGATTTAATGTGGAAACCCAATGTGGGTGAAAACCACCTGCTGTTGTCGTCTCTATCTTCTTTTAATAATAAGAAAATATGTTTACAATCTTATACTGGTGCAAACTCATACCAGTACGCAGGATTCTACCTATAGAAGGTTACAACCTTCTCTCGTTCTCTAGCTTCTATTGGAAGGGAGCTACAACCCCCTAGCTCTTGTACTAGCCAATATGTTTACTAATACATGAGTGCCAGCCTACAAAAAAACTCCACTCTTCTACCAGGGATGACGTTTCATGAATTTTCAAATTGGATGCTCTTGGCACATATCAAGACATATGAAGACCTTGACTCATCAATAACCCATCATAAATTTAGTAACTCAAACTTCATAAACCAACATGTAGTTAATATGAAACAATCAGTTCAGTGTCACCAGAACACTGTGCGGAACCGTGAAACTTGCATCATCATTCAGAACTATCTGTAACCTGATAAAACATGCATCAGACTATATACACTACTTGGTTGAACCCAAACTGCATGTATACGCTACTTTCGTTAATCAAACCTGCGTATACCTCCAAAACTACTGCATACATAAATTTTTGAATCAAGTTTGTACCAACCAACAATATACTAAACATCTACTATCAACATATATAGCTTTACATAGGCAGCAATAGAGGTCACTTCTTCTCACTTATATAATCAATTTATCAAATATCAAACTCCTTATTTATTCAATTTTACATTCAGATCGAAGAAGACTTCATTGACAAACAGTAGTAAAACAACAACACTGATCTGATAGATCAGTCATCCTTGAACATCAAACTTTTCTTTTGCATACGCTACTTGGAAGAGCCGAACCAGCATGTATATGCACATTCACCAAAGCGAACCAGCGTACAGATCTACAAATACTTACTTATAACTTCGTTGTAATTCTAGACTTCAAACATACTCAGATCATCATATATAAAGGATAAAACATGTATTAGCAACCAAATCTAACCTATCCATTATTAAATCACATAATGATAAGTCATTATGATCTCAATCCATCATTAGATCTCATCCATCATCAAACACTTAGGTGCATACTTAGTTCAGATCAAGCAAAGCATCAGAAACCCATAACATGCATATTTTCTTTTGATCTAACACTTCATAAGATATTCATTACTTGTGCCCTTAGCCCTTTGATCTTCTCCTCCTTATATACTTAGATCCTTTGTCAATACCTCAGACCAAAACCACTTAGGACCAATACCTTGGACCAAATACCTAGGGTCAATACCTCGGACCAAATACCTTGGACCAATACCTTGGACCAAAATACCTTGGACCAAATACCTCAAACCAAAACCTTGGTTTTCCAACATGTACATGCTTTTCCTCTTCTGGGAGTGCGTGTATACGTATATGCTCTTTTTGTTCTATGGACCAATGTATATATGCTATTTTGACTAAGTGGACCTGCGTATACTTCTTAAACTGCTTTGCATCAACCTTTTCCTTTACCTTATGTATTCTGATCAGTAGACCTTAGTTCCATCTTCCTGTTCTTCTGTACCATTGTCGTGTAAGCTCTGAATATACCTATTGCACTGTGAGTTGCCTTTTACCAAAACTGAATTGACCTGTGAGTGAGTTGCCATCAAGTACAACACTTGTATCATGATGCTAATAGATCCTACAAAAATCTGATGTAAAAATGAATAGCAACTTGCCTTCACATCAGTTTCAGCCTAAAGTTCATGGTTCTCCCTTTGGGGTTTCCACTTATGTCTGGTGTCTTCATGTGTTTAATTCTTTCATGCTGTGTGAATGCTTTGAATTCACGATAAACAAATCTGCAAACCTCTTTCCTTGAAATCTGCAAAAGTAATTCAATAAATATTGAGCACAAACATAAATCATTAACTTCTTAAGACGAATATTAAGTTGAGAAAAGATAAAGAATTAAATTATTGATTCACCACCCCAAGTAATTTCCCATCTTAAATATCAATTCATATCGTATCCAGTTCCTTCAATAGTAGTCTAACAACTAAAAAGGAGGTCCTAAGTAAGTAAAATGGCTAGTCAAGAACGATGCTCAACAAATATGGCTCCTCTATTTACTGGTACAAACTATGCCTTCTAGAAAGTAAGAATGAAGACATATTTAATGTATCTAGGAATAGAAGTATGGTATGTTGTGTTGATGGGGTATGAAGAACCAATGGAAAAAACTAGTGACAAAGATTCCAAACTAAACTTTATAGCTAATGCAAAAGATATGAATGCACTTATGAGTGGTCTATGTGAGTCTGAATTTATCAAAGAAGTGCATTGTGATACAACTAAAGATATTTGGGATAAATTAGAAAATATTCATGAAGGAGATAAAAAGGTGAAAATGGCCAAATTACAGGTGTATAGAACTCAGTTTGAGACGCTAAAAATGAATGAAGATGAAGATATAGCTAAATTATTTTTAAAAGTTGATAAAGTTGTAAATATCATGTTGGGTCTAGGTGAAACAATCAATGAAAGTGTAATAGTTCAAAAAAATTTGAGGTCATTACCTTCTAAATTCAATCCTAAGGTTTCATTAATAGAAGAAATAGAAAATTTGATACCTTGAACAAAGATCAACTACGTGGCTCTTTGACAACATATGAGATGAGAATTCCAAAAGGGAAGGCAACCAATAGAGAGGCAACTTTCAAGGCAAACAAGCCAATAGAGAAAACGAGCAGTCATGCTTAGGTTCTGATGAAGAAGAAGCAAAATTCGTGAGAATGTTGAAGAGAGGCACAGGTAAGTATAAAGGAAAACTTCCATTTAATTGTTTTAATAGTGGAAGAGTGGGACACTATGCATCAAAATTCCCTTTTAAGAAAGTAGGAAAATCAGTTTAAAGGGAAAGAGAAGAACAAGTCTAACAAAATGCAGAAAAAGAAACAATTCAAAAAAAAAACTTTCTATGCTCAAGAAGATAGCAGTGGATCTAAAAGTTCTAATGAATCCTTTAATGAAGATGGAACAAGTGAATTTATACTAATGGAAGGTGAGGTAGACCTTGAAGGGGAGTTAATCAATGCCCTAGGTGAAATAGAAAGGTTTAAACTAAAGAATATAAAGCAGAAAGAAATCATATTAAAATATGTAAAGGAATAATCAAATTCAGAAGACATTATCAAGTTCAAAGTTGAACTTGAAGAAGAAAAGAAGGTGGAAGACATTTTACTGCAACAAATAAAAGAGAAAAACAATGAGTGTGAAACATTGGAGGAAGAGGTGGTATATCTAAAGAAAAAGCTAGAGAAATATCAAACTGAACTAAAGATAAATATTCCACAGATAAAAGGATCTGAAAAACTAGATGTGATAGTGATTTCTCATACGTCTCCACTCATAAAGAGAGGGTTAGGTTATGAAGGAGAATCTAGTAAATCTAAGGTAGAGGATAAAAGGACAATCACCTTTGCAAAAGCTATTAGGAGAGAGGATGACAACTCACATCAATCTAAGAATAAAAATTTGAGCAAAACTTCAACATCAAGTGAACCACTGCAAAGGAACATTGTCACTGTAGTACAAAAGGAAAAAGAAATGGAAAACCAATACACAACATATCAGAAACCACACTTCTTTAGAATACAGGATCATCAAATGTCAAGTTGGTTAGAATCGCAAACAACATCCACTACCAGGTACAAATATTTGTTTTATGGATATTGTTATTGTTATAAAAAAATTGGACGTAAAGCCATAAATTGTAGAGCTTATGTCAGAAAAATTTATTTTGGAAAATTTAAGATGAGAAAGAACGGATTCACAAACGTTAAAACAAATATGAATCTAGACAAAAATGCATTTTCTCCACTCTTTGATATCACTGGATGTTTCTGTTGTCACAACTTTTGACACAAGTCATATGAATGTAAGCTTAAATACAATATATTAACATCTCAGAATATGTATAAAAAATTGGATACATGCAATGGAGAAAGAAGGTATAAGAAACGAAGCCTAACAAGTGTGACTTAGTTATGTATGCTCAAGATCAAAATAATAAATCGTATGTGGACAGTGGTTGCTCTAGGCATATGACAGGCGATAAAGGAAAGTTTATTTCCCTAAATGAAAATAAAACTCGAAATTTCACGTTCGATAATGATCAAGCAGAAAGAATTAGAGGAAAGAGTACTGTCAATCTGAAAAAAGGAAGAGAAAGGGCTTAAGATAACTCTTTGTAAATGGTCTAAAATATAACTTTTTGAGTGTAAGTCAGATGTGTGACAAAGGCTATGATGTTCTTTTCAGAGCTTAATACAATGAAATCAAGTCAATGTCTATAGTGAAGATTCTGGCTAAAGGAGTTCGAACTAAGAATAATGTATATATCTTGAAAGAAGAGAATGAGGAATGCTACATCAACAAACAGGATGAATCCTAGCTATGGCATAGAAGATTGGGGCATCTCAACTTTGATCACATCATCAAAATCAACAAGAAGAAAATAGTCAGAGATCTACCAACAATAAAAAGGCCTCAAAACACTATCTACAATTCATTTCAAATGGGAAAACAAGCACGAACATCATTCAAACTCAAAGATAAACTATCAAGAAGTAAGCCCTTGCAGCTAGTTCATATGGATCTATGTGGGCCTTCCAGAACAGAAGCACCAGGAGGAGAACAATATTTCATGTTGCTAATCGATGACTATTCAAGATTAACATGAGTGGAATTTCTCATAACTAAGTGAGGAGCATTTGAGAATTTTAAAACATTTAAGGAATTGGCAGAAAATCAAACAAGGTGCAAGATAAAGTGCATAAGGTTAGATAGAGGAGGTGAATTTACATCAGATGAGTTTACAGACCTATGTAATGAATTTGGGATAAAACAACAATATACTATTGCAGACACACCACAACAGAATGGAGTCACAGAGAGAAAAAACATGTATGTTCAACAAATAGCTAGAGCCATGATGCAAGAAATAAACATTGCTCAAACCTATTGGGAAAAAGTGGTGCATACAATAGTACATATTATCAATACGGCACATCTTATACCAAATTGTGATAAGACACCTTATGAACTGTAGTACGGGAAACCATCAACAATCAAACATTTTAAAGTTGGGAAAGTTTGATGCTCGATCTGATGAAGGAATATTTTTGGGATATTCATCAAAAGTAAGGGATACATGTGTAATAATAAAATACTACATAAGATTGAGGAATGCATAGCTGTAAAGGTTGATGAAGAGCTACCAGATAAGAAAAAGAACACAGGTTTATCAATCCCCCACACCATCATCATCATATCATTAAGGAGAATGAAGTTCAAGATGAAGAATTAGACGATATTAACACTCACCCAAAAGGACCTTCAAGATACACTCAAAAGAATCACCCTGAAAATCAAATTATTGGAGATAAAAGTGGAGTACAAACAAGGAGGCAACTAGCAGAAAAATCTGAGCAAGTTCATATAGCCATATTGTCACAGATAGAGCCAAAGAACTTTGAGGAGTCAAGTATAGAAAAAAGTTGGATAGGTGCTATGAATGAGGAATTAGGAAAAATTAATAAGAACAAGACTTGGGAACTAACACCAAGACCTGCCAGAAAGAATATCATTGCCAAAAAATGGGTATTCAAAAATAAGATGAATGAACAGAGTCAAGTTGTTAGAAAAAAAGCCAGACTCATGTGTAAGGGTTAGTCACAAATAGAAGGACTTTATTATGAAGAGACCTTTTCACCAATCATGAGACTAGAGGCAATCAGGATGGTTTTTTCCTTTGTATGCTACAATGATTTTTAGGTGTATCAAATGGACATGAAATCTACTTTCCTAAATGGTGATATTGAGGAAGAATTATATATGGAACAACCTGAAGGTTTTTCATTGACAGATAAGCCTAATTAGGTATGCAGGTTAAAGAAAGAAATGTATGGTCTTAAACAAGCACCACAGGTGTGGTACTCTAGACTGGACAAGTACCTTCAAAAATAGGGGTTCAATAGAGGAGGAGATGATAGTAATATATACATAAAGGATGATGGAGATGAATTATTAATTATGTTTGTGTACTTAGATTATATTATGTTTGGTAGCAATAAACATCATCTAGTAGAATCGTTTGCTGAAGAGATGAAGACCGAGTTTGAAATGTCTATGATTGGAGAACTTACCTTCTACCTAGGGCTCCAAAACCTACAAAATCCTTGAGGCATATTCATTTCTCAAGAGAAATATCTAAGAGATATGTTGAAAATATTCCAAGTGGAAGATTGTAACCCTGTCTCAACCCCCATGACTACGAGATGTAAACTATGTGCAGATGATGAATCACCTGACATGGATCAAAAGAAATATATATCTATTATAGGAATTTTGTTATACCTAACAACTTCTCGACTAGATATAATGTTGGCAGAGGGATTAATAGCAAGGTATCAATCAACACCCAAACAAAGCTATTTGTTAGCAACAAAAAGAATATTCAGGTACTTGAAAGGGACTACAGGCTATGATCTATGGTATTCGAAATGTAAGGATTTTACTCTAAAAACATACATAGATGCAGCTTGGGTGAGTTGTGTAAATGATAGAAAAAGTAAAAGCAGTGATGCATTCTACCTATGGGAATAATTCATGGCATGGAAAAGAAAATAATTAACATTAGTTTCTCTATCTACCGCGGAAGATGAATACATAGTAGTTGTAGCATATTTCACACAAGTATTGTGGATGAAACAAACACTACAAGGCATGAAGGTAAATTTTAATGAACCTATATCTATCAAGTACGAAAATACAAGTGCAATAAGAATTTAAAAAAATCATGTGCTCCATTCAAAGAAAAAATATATCCCTATAAAGTACAACTTTCTCAGAGAAAAAGTGGCTGAGAAAACAATGAAGATGGAGTGCATACCCACAAGGGAACAAATAGCAAACATATTTACAAAACCCCTTGCTAAATAACCATTTGAATATCTGAGAAACAGGCTTGGGATTGTACCTATAAACTCTTTTCACTAATGTGACTTCAAAAGGAGAACCTAAAAGACTACAAAGTATATGAAACTAAGCACGATCTAAGGAGGAGATTATAGGAGCAAGAAGAATTAATGAAGAGGAACACAAATCTTATTATCATGTCAAGAATCTAAAGTAGTTAAAGGAGCAGAAAGAACAAAAGCATCCTCAAAGTGGGAAATTAAGTCATGTTCTCTAGGAGCTATCAAAATCAATCAGGTTCACCATTCAAAAGTCCATTCTTCAATGATTTTTTTTTTCCTTCATATGTATATATATCAGATGCATAAACATGTAAATAAATTTCTGCAATTAGACACAATACTAGTACTGCTAAGACAATCGGATATCTATTCAAATCATGTTGGAGGTTAAGCATAACTTATTGTATAATTCTGTCATCAATGTTTATCTATTCAAATCACGTTGGAGGTTAAGCATAACTTATTGTATAATTGTGTCATCAATGTTTCTCAAAATTCTTCATTTTTCTGAATGCATCAATGTACATTTTAATGATCCCCGTTAAAAATATGATGTATGAAAACTTGAGAGCCATCGAAATACAAACATGGAAGAAAAATCAAAGACATTTCCATCAAGCGGAGGAGCAGACTCTATATATTTGTATGTTTGGTTTATAGATGCATTCATCATGAAGCATCATGAGATCTACATTTGAACCTTATTATTTGCAATCTCCATGTGAAAGACTGTTATCTCAACAACTAATCAAATATTGTACCAATTTCACTGCATCACTAGGATTTATCAAAATCCTTCAGCACTGTCATTATGAAAACAAATATTTGAATGCAAATGGTGAATGCCTGAGAAAGTAAGATGGATCTACTATCAAAAGAAGAAATATCTCGAATTGCTTCAGCAACATTAAACTAAATATTTTTTTTTATGGAAATCCACATGCTCATAGGAACAATGCATCAAGATATCATCTCTATGTCCAATAAAATCAACAATATCAGTATATTCTCAACATTAGAATGGAAAATTTCTTTCAGAAAAGGGAATAACATCATGCAAAGGCTATTCTCAAAATCTCTGGAAAAAAAAATGGCACAATACTATGTGTAGATCCCTAAAGAAAATGAAAAATCCAATAAAATCCACAGTTAATGAACCCACTTCAAAAAATACAAAATCTGAAAGAAAACCATTAAGCATTTTCCAAAAGGAAAAATGTCACAATACTATGTGTAGATCCCTGAAGCAAGTGTACAAGTCAATAAAAGCCATAGTTAATGAACCCATTTTAGAAAGTACAAGCTTTGAAAGAAAACCATTAAGTGTTTGCCAATAGAATTAAATATCCAAATGCATTACTCTCTGACTGCATTGGATCTTAAATATCATGTGTATGCATGTGGTTATTTGGTTATGATCTATCATTAGCATGGAGGATTGCTTGAATTGACAGTGGTTTTTCCTAGCCTTGCCATTTCCTGGATAGCGATGGTGTTATGGGTTTTCCCATTTTTTTTATGATTGGTTCTCATGTTCCTTATGGTTGTGGGTTGAGTTATTAGTTCTCGGATTCTTGGTTGGACAAACATTCTAGAATCCTTGGAACAACTTGGGTTGAGTTACTAGTCTTGGAAGTCTTGGTTGGAAAAATGCTCTCGACACCTTGGTGGGTTTATTTACTAGTCCTGGTTCCTTGGTTGGACAAACACTCTAGAGCCCTGTGACAGTTGGGGGTTGAGCTAATAGTCCTGGAGACGGTTGGCACAAATGCTTTGGATTCTTGGACAACTTGGGCAGAGACCAATTTGGTTGATGTTAGTGATGTCTGACCATGAGGTGGAACCACTGGTTTAGAGTTGAGGTGGTTGGCCTTTGGAAGCCCTGGTGTGGTTGGTTTATTCCATGAGATCCCATATTCATGCTTGGAATATGGCACGGGGGTGATTGGCTAAAAGAGAGATTTGGTTCAGCCCAATCTATGGTAGGGTGATACGTGGAAGTCCCTGACTTGGTTGGATTTTTCATATGTTAATAAGAGTTATTTCCTCTTATATTTTGAGTAAATTTACTTGTTATTGTGTGGCTTTAATGGTTTACAGTTCTATCATTGTTATTATGTTGGTTATATGTTGGTCATCATCATGGTTTGACAATAGATTCTAGTTATGGATCTTATCATGTTTTGATTGGTAAATGATTGGTTATTGAATGCATGATCTAATAAATGTTATGGAATATATTATGGGATTCCATTATACATTCTTAATCATTTTAAATAAGTATCATACCCCTATGTTCAGATATTTTATGACATGTAGATTACATGTTCACAAATGTTTTGACAAAATGATTGTCATCATTAAGCTTGGTTAGGTAAAGTTCTTGACTATGTTTTGCGTTAAAGGATTTGTCTTTGTGTCATTTATTATTATGTAAAGTCTCATCAAGTTCTGCGCAGTGGTGTGGAGACTAGCTTTAAAAATGTCGCTCAGATTCCACAATCGTAGGCACAAAAATGGGAAAACGGGACTACAGTCACTAACATGCAAGATTATGCATGCAACTGGAGGTATATAGTCAAATTTATGTAGTGTTATGCCTATGGATGGTAGTCCAGATCACTGGAAAAAATAGTTAACTCCAGGTTTGGGCACCTGGAGGGATGGTTTAGCTCTTGGGGGCCCTGTAGCTCCAGAGGAAGGTCAGTGAAGTTTTGTTTTTTCTATTCCACTTCATTAACTATACTTAGGAGGGTGAGTCATGTCATAGTAGCTCTTCCTCTCATGTTTACCCTAGTAGGCCAGTGAAAGTGGGTAGATATGGGAGGAGTGGTTACATATTCAATTGTAACAAAATTCACATGTTCTGGTCCTTAACAAACATTAATTAGGGAGAACCTTTGAACATTGCTTTGATTGCAAAAAATGGCTAGAAGTGATTTTATTTACACACCTAATTAATTTTTAGTTTGATCATGTAGTGATTAGCATGGTTATATTTCTACTACCCATATATTTTGAAAGAATTCATTGAGTATTGAATGGAGAAGGAGAAAATTGTGATATGAGAGTGAAAAACCAAATTCATATAATGTTACAATTAGTTCACAAAATGTAAGCATTTTCAATGCCTACAAAATCATCATTTCTTCTTTCCCAATAATTGATCTCCTTTTTATCATATTTTGTTTCATATCCTTCCTCCAAGATGAGCACAAATCCAAGTTAATTTCATTTATTTGATTCTTGAAGTCCCAATTTATTGAATAGACATTATATTTTCTTTTAACAATTTACCCAAGTTTATTTCACTAATATGATTTAATAAGTCCTAATTTATTTCATATAAATCCATTTCAATTGTCATTCATTCAATATTTATTAATTTATTGCAACAATATTCTATTTTTGTTGAATAATTGTAGTATTTACCTAATGAATTCATGATCATTTTCATTCTTTATAACTTCAATAATCTCCAACTTGGTTGCATTTTTGGCTCAATAATTGGGAGGAGAGACATTGGATTGACATATAAATGATGAGCCTCACCATTGGGAAATTATATGGGCCTTATTCAACTCCTAGCGTAGTCAAACCAACTTTTCTCACAACTTATTACATGTTTTTGATTATATTTTGTTTATGAGATGAGTTAGAGTGGGATATCATGCCTAGTGCACTAATATGCATTGAATGCACGTTTGAAGGAGGAAATCAAGGACTTTTGGAAAAGACTAAGGTTGAAACTCGAATGAGACAAGGGAGAGTGATTGTAGGAGGTAAATCCTCCTTAATTACTTCTCCCCCATTCAAATATTCCTCCATTTATCACACCAGCTCGGAGTGCAAGAATCCAAGTCATGAGGATTAGAAGGCAGCCGAGAAAGTGAGATACAAAGAGCTAATTTATCTTGAGTTTGGGAGCCGAGCCTCCCTAAATTTAAGAAAGTCATTTGGGAGATCAGTTGTCTCTCGCCAGCTGAACAAGTGACAAAAGGAAAAACCATCACTTTTACTTGTGTATACACCATTGTCACCTCCAAGTTTGTACAAACCCCAGGTTGATCAAGTAAATCTGGTAGCCTAGGAGTTGCAAGATTATTACTGTAATATTGGTGCTCATCACTTTTTTGCGTTGTTGTCGGGGAGGTGTCTAAGTAATGTGTGATTACCTCTTTCTTTATTCTACTTCTTGTTTCTATTATTCTGCCATTAGTTTCATTTCTATAAAAGTAATTTAGTTTTCTTTTCATTCTGCATTCTTTGCTTTCCTTTCCATTCTGCAAGTAGATTTCAAGAAAGTAGTTAATCTTTTCATTCAGTTAGTAGTTTTCATTCAATTTGAAAATTCATTTCTTCAAAGAACTTTCCAAATTTGAAACAAATCACAAAACCAAACCAAAAACATTTCCTTTCATGCCTCGTAGGAATAGGGATAACTTAGGGAAGTTTTTTCCAAATACCCCCACTGCATCCAACAACGAACCTTCCCTCTTCTTCGGTGGCTGTGAATTGGAGGAACCCTTAGGTGAGAAACTAAACATATTTGAAGAACCTACAGGGGAAGAAGAAGAACCCATTCCTACCGAGTTAATGGGTGAAAACATATATGACAGAGGGAATAGAGAGAGAGTTGAGGGTGCCTTCCTCATTAGGGAAACCAATGGGGACACTAAGACGAAAAATATAAGCCCCTCTGCCCTTCCTCATTTCCGTGGCCTGACCACAGAATACCTCAACACTTTCCTATTTGAGTTTTTTGTTATATGCTGAACATATGACTATACAGATGATGAGTAGAAGTTGAAACTATTTCCATTTACCCTCAAGGATGTAGCTGTGTGCTGGTTCATGGGTTTACCTGGGGATAGCATCACAACTTGGGCTCAAATGCAACAAGCCTTCAACAATAAGTATCGAGACTACTGTAGGTCTAAGGATACTAAAGAATAAATTTTTAGGATGACCTTAGGTAACGATGAATCCCTAAAGGATCATGAAGAAAGGTTCCAGCTTAGTTACAAAAGGGCCAGGTGCACACTTGACCCTGCGTCATTGAAGCTAGTCCTGCTTAGAGGAGTAAGAGAGGACCTTTTGGATACCCTACACTTGTTAGCAGGAGGAGATATATAACAGTTACCCTATGAGGATATCAAGATTGTCTTCAGAGACCATTCTAGGGCAAATAGGAAAAAGGGTAGGCAAATTCAACCTATGGTTAGTACATCCTATTCCAATTCATCCATCAAGGGTGAAATTGGAAACATGTTGGAAGATTTCAAGAGTGAGATGTTGCAAACCCTTGCCTTACAAATGGACGTGATGAAAATTAGGAGAAAGCATGAGGAAGCTGAGAGAGCCTTGTCCATTTTTTGTCCTAGATGCACCAGGCGACACCCTAGAAATGAATGTCCATTGAATTCTATTGAAATCTACTTAGTCTGTGAAGAAAACCACTCCACAGACAAGTGCCCTTCTTTGCCTAGACTCAAAGCTGTATATCAAGGAGCTGAATGGGTCACTGAGAAACTATACTACATAAATCAAAGGAGACCTCATGGGCCTAGGCCATACCAGCAGGGCATGCAAGGGTCATCCCATGCATACTACAACCCCAACCAGACCACATCCATACCTTCTTGGGGACCCCCTGCTCATTGTTCCTAGTCTACACCTCCTCCTTGGTCCTTCGCATCTCAGTATCACTCCCGCCAGCCAGCCAACCATTTCAACCATATGCTCTACCACAACCTCAGTGGAATACACCACCCGAGGGGTCGAGGCCCCAATACAACAATGCTCCAACTTTATTTCCTCTACCACCTACCCAACCACAGTTGTTACACTCTACTCCACCCAAGCAAACTTAGATGCCTGCTCAGCCAAATCCGAACCCGAACAATAGACAGGCTCAACAAGTATATAGTGGAGAGACACCATATCCAGCTTATGCGGTGGAAATCTAGGAAATTAACTTGAGATCTGGGAGAGTTCTCCCAGATAACCAACCTCTACCTCCACCTAGGGAGGTTGAAGAAGAAAGAGAGGAAAGCATTCTTAAAGTAAATCCACCCTTTCCTGAGAGATTAACCCAACCACTCTAGCATACCCCAGAAGAGATTGAACTTTTAGGAGAATTGAAAAATCTATGTGTAAAGATTCCACTTCTCCAAGCAATAAAATATGTGCCTATTTACAATAAGTTGATTAAGGCTAAGTGCTTCAAGCATACAGGGAGGCGAAGAAGAGATTCCCCTACCATTAATGTCATTGGACAGTTGGCCAACTTAATGTTGGGGCAAGTAATCTGTCCAAATTATTTGGACCCTGGAAGCCCTGTAGCAGATGTGCACATTAATGGCACCATTGTCCCACACACTTTGATCAATCTTGGGGCTACCATTAATGTGATGACTAAGGACACC
Organism: Pinus tabuliformis; assembly: GCA_031772625.1. Taxonomy (NCBI): domain Eukaryota; kingdom Viridiplantae; phylum Streptophyta; class Pinopsida; order Pinales; family Pinaceae; genus Pinus; species Pinus tabuliformis. The sequence continues at coordinate 700,605,959 of CM062804.1, forward strand.
ATGCTCAAGCGCAACGTCCAAGGTTCAATGAGAAAGACCCCAACAACCCTACAACTTGAAGACCGCTCCACAGTGACCCCTATGGGGATTGTGGAGAATGTGATGGTCTCCATTGACTCTTGGGAATACACTGTAGATTTACTAGTTCTCCAACCTAAGGCTAAGCTTACTCATTACCCTCTCATCCTTGGGAGGCCCTGGTTGGCCACTGCCGATGCTTACATTAGCTGCAGAGATGGGAATATGACTATCAAGAATGGGCATATGTCCAATAAGTTAGTCTTATACCCTCTTGATCAGTCATCTCTTGAACATTATTTACCTTTATGGATGGAAGAGGAGGAAGAAGATGAATTTTACACTACCCAATTGTATACCTTAGAAACAACCATGGGAGGAGGACCGCAGGATGAAGACAATTTGATTGAACACCTGCTCCAAAGTCCAACTCCCAATACATTGTCCCTAGAAGAAATAGTAAAGAAAACCCAGAACAACCATCCAATTAATCTGTACTTGGCCAATTCCAATCCTCTCTGTGTCAAAGCCATAGAATTTGGCCCTGAGAAAACTTTGAAAATCAATCCATCTCTTTCTGTTCTCCAATAGGAGAAGTTGTGCAACATGCTATAGGAACATCTGGCTGCCTTCACTTAGAGTTACAAAGAAATTAAGGGAGTACACCCCTCAGTGTGTACTCACCATATCTATATCAAGGAAGGTTGCAATCCAGTCCGGCATCCCCAAAGGAGGATGAATCCAGCTCTTAAAGATATAGTCAAAGAAGAACTAAAAAAATTGCTAGATGCAGGATTCATTTATCCTATCTTCGACAGTGAGTGGGTCTCCCCTCTAGTGTTAGTTCCTAAGAAAAATGGTAAGTGGAGGATTTGTGTTGATTACAGGGAACTAAACAAAGCCACAAACAAGGACCATTTCCCTCTCCCTTTCATCGACCAAGTGCTAGATGGCCTGGAAGGGAAAAAAAATTCTTTTTCCTAGATGGATTCAATGGGTACAACCAAATCCATATTAGCCCAGAAGACCAGGATAAAACCACCTTCACCTGTCCTTGGGGAACTTTTTCCTATAGGGTCCTTCCTTTTGGCCTATGCCATGCTCCTGCCACCTTTCAGAGAGCAGTCCTGAGTATCTTTTCTAAGTTGGTCCATGACGTGGTAGAAATCTATATGGATGATTTCACACCTTATGCGGGTGATTTCGAGGAGGCTTTTTCCAACCTAGGTAAGGTACTACACAAATGAATTGAGATGAACCTGTCTCTCAGTCTAGAGAAATTTGAATTCTTGATGACTGAAGGGACTGTTTTGGGTCATTCAATATCTCAACAAGGACTACAGGTGGACCCCAACAAAATAGTTATTATCCAAAGGGTCCCACCTCTTCAAAAGCAGAGATATGTCAGAAGTTTCTCAGGATTAGTTGGATACCACCGAAGGTTCATAAAGGACTTCAGCATATTGTCCTCTCCTTTATTTGGGTTGTTGGCCAAGGAATCTGAATTTATATGGTCAAAAAACTGTCAAGAGACCTTAGACATCCTGAAGAACAAGTTAACCACCGCCCCAATTCTCCGAGGCCCAAATTGGGCCCTTCCTTTTCACGTTCATGTTGATGCCTCACACAAATCCATAGGATCAGCCCTAGGTCAAATAGATGAAAATTTTCCATATGCCATTTACTTTATTAGTAAGAATATGTCTAAGGCAGAATTGAACTACACAATGATCGAAAAGGAGCCCTGGTTGTTGTGCATTCATTGAAAAAATTTAGGCATTATATTACATGCTATCAAACATTTGTCCATACTAACCATGTTGCAATCAAATATTTAATGAAGATACCTGATGTGAATGCTCATATTATAAGATGGTTGCTTTTATTACAACAGTTTGATCTAACTATTGTTGATAAGCCTAGTAAGGAAAATGTTGTTGTGGACTTTTTGTCCAGATTAAATTTGCCTGTAGGTGGAGAGGGAATGGTTGATGACCAGCTACCGATGAGCCCTTGTTCGCCATTTTAGTTCTCTCTCCATGGTTTGCTGACATCACAAACTATTTGGTATATGCAAAGTTCCCACCAAACTTGTCTTCCAAAGAGTAAAGCAATATTATAAGGAAGAGCACCCCCTTCACTTGGATTGGGGGAAACCTCTTCAAACTTGGCCCAGATAAAATCTTGAGAAGGTGTGTCAGGGAGGAGGAAGTCTTTGACATCCTTCTTACCTTTCATGAAGGGCCTTGTGGAGGTCACTTTGAAGCAAAGAGGACAACATTCAAAGTGTTACAAGCAGGCTATTATTGGCCCACTCCTCATCAGGATGTGAAAAGATATACTTGTCAGTGTGATCAGTGCTAAAGGATGGGAAAGCCTACTCCAAGGGATGAAATGCCTCTGCAGCCTCAAGTGAATTTCGAACCATTTGACAAGTGGGGCATGGACTTCGTTGGACCTATTGACCCTCCTTCCAAGAAAAAACAATACATCATTGTGTGCACTGACTATCTGACTAAGTGGGTTGAAACCAAGGCAATTAAGGCAACAATAAAGGAGAAGGTGGCTGAATTCTTAAGGGAGAATGTATTTTACAAATTTGGGTACCCTAGAGAACTAATCACTAATCAAGGTAGCCAGTTGTGAGCCAGTTTACCTCCAACATGACTAAAGACTTGCTCAACCAGCACAAGATAAAGCATAGGACCTCCACTCCCTATCACCCATAAGCTAATGGGCAAGTGGAGGTGACCAACAGAGCGCTAGAGGGCATCTTAACCAAAGTGGTTAACAATAGCAGCAAAGATTTGGCATATAGACTAGTTGAGGCAACCTGGGCCTATAATACCACCAAGAAGACCACCACTGGATTCACACCCTATGAGCTGGTCTATGGGAAAAAGGCCCTGTTGTCCATTGACTTTGAGTATAACACACTAAGGATGGAAACCCAACTAGATCTAGATCTAAGTAGTGCACAAAAGGAGAGATTGTTGCAATTCAAGATGAGTTCAGAATGCAAGCCCTCCTACACACAGAGGTAACCAAACTTCAAAGGAATATATGGAATGATAAAAAAATCAAGGATAAACAATTTCAAGAATGTGATTGGGCCTTGTTATATGATTCCAGATATAAATACTTTAACGGCAAGTTGAGGAAAAGATGTCTAGGACCTTATGTTATAGAGATATTTCATGATAATGGTTCAGTGCAGATCAGACCCGTAAATGAAGAGGCCATTCCTTTACTTGTTAATGGACAACGATTGAATGTTTACAAAAGACCATTGTCAAAGAAAGAGTTCATTGATGGTATCAATAAACAGTGATGGTAGTGGAGCAATTTTCAGCTCCTACCTCATCAAATCATTGAGAAAAAAAGAAAAATAAGGACTAAGGTGAAAACCTCCATGAGGCGCCTGAGTCCCACTATTGGGTTGAAAACCTCTTGGGGCGACCCAATGGAGTAAAAAAAAAAACGGAAAATAAAAATATCCCTTGGTGAAAAGCTCTCTTGAGGTGCCCAGGGCATACCGCTAGGATGAAAACCTCTCAGAGGCAGCGTAGTTATTTTCAAAAAAGGGAGAAAAAACATGAAAAATTCTATTTGCAGGTTAGCAAGGAGGATGATCAGAGAACAGAGGATAAAAAATGGACCTATTTCACTCAAATTTTTATTTTTCCACTCATTATCAGTCACCATTCCACCATTTATTCCATTTTTTCCACTCATTTGCTTTAGTTTACAAGGGGATTGTGTTTTCTATAGGATCCCCTGAAAACCTACAGGATCATAATTACTATGGCTCGGGAATCCTACAGGAAGTGACCCTAGGGAAAAAAAATTGACCTGCTATGTCAAATAAATAACACCCCTACATCAACATTTCATTACCATACTTATGTCCACTTTCATCACCCCTGCAGTCACCATAAAAGAAAAAAATATATTTCAAAAAATATATTTGTCACAGTATTCAAGAAAAAGAAAAAAAACATGAGACAAAGAGCAGAAGGGAGCAGCCCCTGAGTATGTCTCATTTCTCCACACTCCTAGTCTTCCTCTCAATCCATGTCACCGTCCTCAAAATCCCAATAGAGTGTATGATTAAGAGTTTTGAGGGAGAAGCAGCTACATGAGATCTTGTAGGAAATCCTATAGCAACCTATCCCACATAATACAAATCATGATTGTAGCAAGCTTCTAGCATAATGATCCAAGAGTAGAAGGAGCTACAAAGCGGCAGCAACACCAGGTACCTGCACAACAAAGGAATCATCATAAAGCAATAAAAAAAGGAAAAAATAACATGCAACCAGCACACAGCAAACACCTCTGATCTTCAACAACTTCAGCAAGGGTTAGCACCATGGGTAATTATCTCGCTCACTCTCTCATTTTCATAATGTAGTGAAAATATGTAAAGGTTACAAGTAAGTTGGTTTATAAGAAAAGGGTGTTTAGTTAACTTGCCCACCTTCGTTGAGTCGACGAAGACAAAACAGTTGGTCCTCCCACACGTGGGAACAGTCAATTCAAAAAAATGAGAAGAGCAAGACAAAAATAGTTAAGTCTATAGAGGCATGAACTGGGAGTTGATTACGAGGAAGGGGAAATGATGAGGTGGTAGTGGGGACCAACGGTCCAAAAATAGAAAACATTCCTCTGCTGCCAGCACATCACCTCACATAAGCCGGCCATAAGAAGAAATATTTGTTGATCCCCATGCGCTCATGCATGCATTTCCTCCAGGCTCACTCTTGCAAAACTCACTCTCATACCTAGGCCACCTATAAAAGAGAAAAACTCCATCGTTTTTCTGCACAGGACTTCGTACAGTATCACAGGAAATCCTACAAGATTGCACACATGATTTCTACAAGATACACATAGACAGTCTACAGGATTAGACGAGAAGATTTTCAGATGGGAAAACATGGGGGTTGGCCACAACAAACAGTATGGAGAGGTAGGCTCTATAATTACTTCCCTTTTCCCAAGTAAATTGAACAAGAAATCCTCTAGTTTGAGTGAAATTGGCAGCTATGTAAGGGAATTGTCCACACAGTCGTTTCAGTTATTTACTACTGCATTTAATAATTGTATCAACCATATCATTTCCTCAAACTTCACAAACCAAGATGACAGGAGGGTTTAATAGAAGGGAGCCCATTAACATTGTGAGAACTCAACAACACCCTCATGTGCTAGAAATATTCACAGGGCATAATTGGATTGGGTATTTAAAAAAATTAAGAGGGTATGATGATGAAGTGGCCTGAGAGTTTGATCTCTCCCTCATTCCACTTACCACAGTCCATGCCACTATTATGGTAAAATTCCTCTCCATAGAGCTCACCCCTGAACTCATTAGCAGTGTTACCACACTTCCCCTAAGAGTACCATGGAGGAAGGAAGACAAGGGAGATAGCCAGATTGCCAAGAGGAAGTTCTTTTTAGAAGGTGAGGAACCCATTGAGGATAATAATGGAGTAAAGAGAGGAAGCCTGCCATATCTCTAGAATGAGGTGAGCTACCAACTTATCAAATACATATCATGTGAGGGTAGGTATAGTGTGGTCTATGGCTATCACTTTAGGCTTCTTAAAGAGTTGAGTTTTAAAGTAGAAACACCCCCTCACCATAGGCTCAGCATAACATAATTCCTTCTGCAATCATTGATAGATACAAGCATAAAGGTGCAAGAGAGAAATTCCCAAAAATTAGCTCATCATGGGTTAATCAGAATCATCATAGAAGATGCCCTCCAAAACCTCATAATTCCTATCCAATGGTCAATTTTTAGAGACATGCCAACAGAGGAGGACATCAAGGCTCTCACATATGTTGTTAGTCCTACTATCAGTGAAAAGTCTGAGGAAGAAACTGAATCAGAGGAAGAATAAGTAGAGCAAGATGAAGATGAGATAGATGAGGAGGAAGATGAAGAAGAAGAGGAGAAATAGAAAGAGAATGATGAGAAAATAGACGAATATGACAAAGAAGAGATTGATAAACAAGATGAGGAGCTAGAAGGACAAGAGGAGAGGAAAAAAAGAGAGGAAATGGACAATGAAAAAGAGGAGGCAGAAGACAAGGAGGAGTCACCTAGGGTGTCTCCAGAGGCCACTGAGAGAGAATCAGCAGTTGCACTCACTGCTCTTAGCACCCCTATCAAACAGAAAGGAAAAAGAGAGAGGCAAACCCCCTTATATTTCAGGACAAGGAAAAGCATAAGGATAAGGTAGGGAAAACCCCAAACACCAACCAAAATTCCCATTGTGATTAAGGACTCACCTAAATAGTAGGAGAAAATGCCTCCTCCTAAGTCTCCTATCACCTATGTGAGAAGGCCTATAACTAGATCCACCTCATCCAAAGGAAAAGCAATCCTACATGATACACTGCAAGACCTACACAAATTTGAATCAGTCCTACAGGATACTCTGTTAAACCTACAGAAGACTCAAAAATTAGATAAGGAGGGAAGCCTATAGCAAGAAACCAAAGAAGAGGACCCCAATTTAAACAAACCTAGGTCCCCAACCTAACCTTTACTCTTACTACATATTTATTGAAGGGGGCAGGGTCATTCCACAAAAAATTGCTATTCCACTATTCTTTGAGCTTGAGAAGGAGAGATCCAGAACTCATCGATGGATGTAGATTTCCAAATCCAAGGGGGTGGAATACATTGGTCACATGGAGGAGAATCTGAAGGAGATGGGCAGAGAACTAAGTAGCTTGAGAGATAGAGAGGCCATAATGAGATATCAGTTAGAGACAAAAAATGCATGGTTGAAAGCACAGTTGCAAGAAAGAGAGAACCAATTGGCATGTATGGCCAGTTTCTCTCTGGAAGTGATCCAGTGTAGGATTCCAGCTAAATCCTATGCCCTATACCTTAAGGAACAATGTAGTTCCAAATTAAGACCCTAGCACAGAAGGGCACTATTCTATTTCAGGACTACAAGCAGTTCATTGATCTTTGTGATCAGAGCACACTAGAAGATAGGGCCAAGATGTCTGAGTTTTATTTGCATAATATGGCCTTAACAGACATGAATGTATGGGACCCTAATGCCAAGCTAGGAGATTTACAATTGATGGCTTTGGCATCATGGATGAACCATGAGGAAGCAAGGGTTGCAGAAATGAAAAGGATATTGGTGAGAGAACAAACAAAACCTCTTATGATCAAAGCTAAGCAATCCAATCCAATGGCTCTCATCAGCACACATAATTTAATTGCAAATTATCCTCAGCTTGCACCTAGGTATCTTGCTACCCAAGAGCAAGAAATTTCACATTTTGAGGACATGTTTAGGTTGTTAGGGGATGACAACATACATGCTTGCCTGAGGAGATGGAACACATTGCCATATAGCTTAAATATAATAGAGTACCACTCTCCTCAAAGAATGAGAGAAGCACTGAACATGACACCCATGTACAAGCAATCTATGTAAAGGCTCAAAGTCAATTGGATTGGCTTGAAACTCAATCCACCACTACTCTTAGGAATGCTAGAAGGAAGGAAGGAAGAAGAAGAAAAGAGGCAGTGGGAGGAGGTAGAAAAGAAAGCAGGTTTCTATGAACAAGAAGATGAAACCATAGTAGAGGCATGGGATGTTAGGGAGGCCACTAGAGCTATCAAGGATATGGATATTGATTAAGTTACTCATAGGATGAGAAACACTTTCAGCAGGGGGTGATGATGAGCCTCATCATTGGGTAATTATATGGGCCTTAATTCACCTCCTCGCTTAGTCAAACCAACTTTTATCACAACTTATTACATGTTTTATTATATTTTGTTTATGAGATGGGTTAGAGTGGGATATCATGCCTAGTGGACTAATATGCATTAAATGTAGGTTTGAAGGAGGAAATCAAGGAATTTTGGCAAATACTAAGGTTGAAACTTGAATGAGACAAGGGAGAGGGATTGTAGGAGGTAAATCCTCCTCATTTACTTCTCCCACATTCGAATATTCCTCCATTTATCACACCATCTTGGAGTGCAAGCAGCCAAGTCATGAGGATTATAAGGTAGCCGAGAAAGTGAGAGACAAAGAGCTAGTTTATCTCGAGTTTGAGAGCAGAGCCTCCCTAATTTTAAGGAAGTCGTTGGGGACTTCAGTTGTATAAGTAGAGAGGCCTAGAGCCTCATTAGGATTCGAATTTTTGTTGTAAAACTCTAAGTTATTTTTGAGCTCCAGACTTGTGGAAGATTTTGATGTAATTTTTCGTTTTGCTAATAAGAATGAGTTTTGTTTTGAGAAAACACTGAGTTAACTCAGAGGTCTAAAGCTCTTGGGTTAGGCCCAACCCTAGCAGCCAAGGTTCCTATTTGTATCTGTATGTTTAGCTTAGTTTCATAGCTTCATTGTTATTTTGCCTTTAGAGGTATTTTCATTGCAAAGTAGTGTATATTTGATTGGTTGTTTATTAGCTTGCTTCCATTTGTGCCTTACTTTAGTAGCAGGTTGGTAGGGATAAAAGAAGCACCACAAGGATGTCAGCAGGTGTCTTGGCCTCACTTCTTCCCTCTGGGATCATGATTTGAGGAAGGGACCCTTATGTAGCCCCAAAAACACATATTTCTATTTCTTTCATAAGCTTTAAGAGTTTATTGTATTTAAGATAACATTTGATCAGTTTTGCAAAGTAGGATTGCATTGCCATCTCTTCTCTCTTCATTCTTGCAGTAGATCTCATCCATGATTCCATTCCTTTTAGCTACTTTCCTCATGCATAAGGTAGACAGTTAGTTCATTAATTTTGCTTTCCTAGCTTATGAGAATGCTTCTTATTTACATGACTTTTTGGAAATTATACATGTTTGATATAGAGCAAGTGCTTCAGGAGAAGACAGAGACCTCATAGCCGAAAATCACCTTCCACTTCATCCACCATAATCATTCCCTGCTATCACTATTGCCTTCAGTAATTTCATCATTTTACATAGAAATTCTTCCAAGCACATTGAGCGAATCCAAACATCTCTTAACCTTGTTGTTGACTTCTGAGTGACCCTAGGCATTTTCTCACTCTATTCCACCCACCAACCACCTTCCCTAAGCCTTCCATCACCTCCAAAACCTCTCTTTTTTCTCTCGGCTACATCCTGTAGAAATACAGGGAATCTTGTAGGTTTCTAGTACATCCTATAGTTTTTCCTGTAGTGGCATGTTTTGAGGGAGAATTAAGGGAAAACCTATAGGAAGCCCCCAAAGGTCACCCAAGGGTCTCCCACACCATCCATCCATATCCTAAACCTTCTATCCATCCTCAAACATCCCTAAACCACCTACCACATCACCACAAGAGATTAGTTTGCATATTTGATTTTGCATGAAAAGAACAAAAAGACAAAAATAGAGTTATTTCAGTCCCTTTACTTGCACAATAGTGATGTTTGATGCTTTTAACTTCCATGCTTAGACAGTAGCATTTGGTTCATATTAATTTAGCATTATTGCAAAGCATAGTTTCTTAGCAGTTAATTAGGAAATGATGTGATTTAGCATTGAATTTCAGTCTTTTCCATTATTGCAATAGATCAGCTCTCTCTTAGAGTAGATTTCCCTTTCTTTCATCAAGAAACCAAGCTCCTTATAAATCCATAAAAGTCTGGCTTGAAAACCCCCAGTGGTCTCTCGCCAGCTGAACAAGTGACAAAAAGTAGATCCATCACTTTTACTTGTGTATACAACATTGTCACCTCCAAGTTTGTACGAACCCTGGGTTGATAAAGTAACGTTGGTAGCCTAGGAGTTGCAACATGCTTGTTGCAATACTAGTGCTCATCAATAAATACCCTCTAATAGGAATGTAGGACCTTGTTGATGTGTTTTCATTTCACACATCAAGTAGAATGATTCTAAAACAATAAGACTTTTGATCAATATTAATGTTGCAACTCTTCTTCACGCAAGGCCAATAAATATGGTTTCTCTTTTTGAACATATAGGAGGAAACAAAAGACATCAAAAAGGAAGAAATTATATTGTTCATTTTCTAATTTTATAGCCCTATGTCTCAACTTCATTTAGCATTTTACAGAATAAAAATAAAGGTCATATGCCAAATATATCACTATATTTCTCAACTTCATATTCATCCACGCACTCCTTTCTCCACACAACCATTTATTATATTCCATACTTAACCATGTCAAGAATGTATGGAATATTTTTCGTACCATATCATACACACACCATTACCTCCACAAAAACCTAGCTTGTGCACACCATTACCTCTGCATAGACCTAACTTTGCACCATTAACTCCATACAAACCTTTTCTCTCCACACTTCTCACATTCCATGTTTTATTACTTGGTTGTTTTTACCATTATTTTTTTTTCTCTGCATAATTATTTTATTACTCAGTGAATTTAACCCTTAGTCACTTTTACTTTTCACACTTAGCTTATTTTTCAATTTCCCATACGTCACCTTCGCATTATTAATATTTCTCATATCATTTCTATCCTAAATTCTTTTGGCATATCTTCTTATAGCATATGCCAACTAGTTGGGCATATCTCTAGGTGACATTTAAAAGGCAATGATTGAACAAAGATGAATGGGAAACGACATAACACAATGATGGTTTAATGAGATGAGAACCAAAAACTACACTATGCATAAGCTACAAAAGGTCTTGTGGCTCTTTCTATTTCACATAAAAGTAATATGAGGAACCCATTTCTTTATAAATCATTGTGAATTCTCCCCCATGATTCATGTGGGAAGAGTACGGAAGAGTTATAAATGAAAAAGGATAAGATTTTTTTGGAGTAAATCAAAAGGTCTTGTGGCTCTTTCTTAAACCCAACATTGGAGTCTCTAAAATCATAATTAATATTCCTTTTGTCTTCATCATGATTTTTGTGGATTGCCTTGTCACCACTGGGAATCCTTTCTTATAGAACCTTTTCCAAACCTTCCTTCAACCCTTCTATCTTGACATTCATAATTTCTTCCATTTATTTTAAACCATCATTAAAAACTCTCTTGTCCTTTTTTATACCATCTATCTTAACATTCATAATGACTTCCAATTTATTTTTAGTTACCTTTTGAGAGAGCGAATTTTGTTGCACTTGGTCTCATAATTTTGATATATCATGTTGCATTTCTTCCTCTTATTCATGCATCATGGAAGAGATTTCGTGTTACTTACTAGTTTTGTCTAGGCAAATCCTCTTTTCGAGCAGAGACGATCCATCTAGCCCAATGAGTGGGACTATCAACCTACGTGAAAATCGCCAAGACACTTTCCTAAATTACAATCGAAATGAGAGAAGAGGAATATGGCCTACCACGTTCTATTGCTATAACGTCCTCTTTTTTGAAGACCTCGAATCACTTGCGCCTCAGGCTCAATCCTACTGCTCACAATGTTTGAATGCCTGCACAAGAAATCAAATACACAACAAAGAATACGAATACAAATAGCATAATCGAAAATGATCCACTTAATAGATCAAGGAGCATTAAGATAAATGATGCATTAACACACATAATTATGGAAATTGAACCAAAAGTTGTATATATTAATAGAATAAAGGAGGAAGCATACAACCAAGCCTTGATGTCAATAATCTCTCCTTGAGTGAATGTCCAAGTCCAAGCTCAATCTCTCCAAGCACTCCTTCTCCAAGCCAAATGAGTAGGATGTAGGCACTATCTCAACATAAGCGTGAAAATATCCAAAGACCAACCATTTGGGGATGGGAAAAGATGAATATATAAGCAGGGAAAGGGAGTTATGATCTTTCCAGAGATAGGACAAGGCCCTCATCTCAAGGAGGTAGCTCATTGGGATAATACTAAAGGGCCAAGTTGAGAGAATTCAACCTCATCCACGCTGTAAAACCTCCAACTCGTCGTTCTAAAAGCATCTAGATCATGAAGTTTCTTGTCCTCGTTGGGAAAAATTACCTTTTAGGGATCATCACAGGTATCCAAGCCAAAATCACACTGGCAGCACAAGACTAGTGGAGTGCAACTAGTGACCAGCACGGGTTACCATATTCAGGGGAGCGATTCCTCAAAATAGGATTTTAGAGCCCTTGTCTTCAGTGGAAGCTCAAGGAATTTTTCATCAATGTTTTAGGGAGGATCTAGGATGCATATTTGGATAGGTACACTACATGATTTCCATGTTTCAGGCACTTTGGGGTATGTCACAAGGAATTTTGGGAGGTGTAACAAATTACTGTGTAACAGATGCCCCCTAAAGCATGAAGGCAGAACAAGGAGTGATGGATGAGATGATTTACGAGATTTTGCAAGGACGAGAACAAACACTATCAGGGGACCTACAAATCAAGGACGCATATACATATACATATTTGATATCAAAACATGAATCCATGGTATGGAAGCAGTCATCTGGATAGTAAGGACTATGAAAAAGATCCACGGCATGAAAGAAACCATCTGAATGAGAAGGATCATCTGTAAATCTAAGATCCAAGGTATGGATGCATCCACCTAATATAGAAGGATCATCATAAATGTAAAGTACCACGGTATGGTCACAACCATCTGTATAGAAGAAACATATGTACACTCATGAACAATACATAACTCCATGCAACCTAAGTCATATCAGATAAAACTCAGGGTCTTGCACTCCATCCCAACCCAATCAAAGTACAAATTCTAATGCAAATGAATGTGTCAAAGTCGAACATTCTAGAAAACCACCTACTTACCGGAAAATGATGTGGAAAATTAACAGGTACGATAGAAACCACCAATAATGACAATGGCCCTCAAGGTATGATAGTAAAATCTGTAAATGTGAAAATGAAGTTGAAGTCCAAAACTCATGGAATCATCCAATCGAAGGCTAATGATGAAAACCTGTCATCCGATGCGAAGAACTTTCCATTAAGGCATGCAAGCTCTAAGATACTAGAAGGGACTCTCTAAGTCATCTTCCTAGATAATGAGCTGAATTCGACAAGAAGTGTCCCGTCGAAGGAGAGCCATAATGATTCCCCCATCATTGACACAAAACGAGCAATAAAATGGAATGAAATGAGTAGGATCCAAGACTGTAGGAAAGAGTCAGACTATGTATAGGTAATAGGCTGTAGATATTACTTCTATTAAACATTGGTGACATGACTCCAGAGTGTGGTAGCATTTGACTCAACCTAAGACCAAAGGTCATGATGATGAAATGGAATAGTTAGATGAGGTGAAAAATGGATCACCCAAACCTCGAAGGAAAAGCGACTAAGTGAGGATATCCCAAATTCGACACGAGAAACAAATGAGTGTCATGTTCAAGAGCAACATGCTGCCTAGGAAAGGGATGTTTCAATTTCATTTTGCCCAACTATTTCTACGAGTACCCCAATAATTTTTAATCACAAGCTTGAAGGGGATAGCATATGCTTGTCATATAAGTTAATTCTTCGAATGAATCCATCCTAGTAAGTTTTATGAGTCTAGGAAGGAGAAACTCGGTCTCATCATGGTGACAAGTTTTTCCTCGTAAACGTTTTTAATGAGCCCAATGGAAGGATAACTCGGTATATTTCTCATATTTGGAGAGTTTGAAAAAGAGACAAAAAAGAAAACTTCATTATGTCCCTTTTCGTAATTTTTCCATTGAACTCGAAAAGGTAGAAAATAATATTCGAGAGAACCTCTTGACCATGTCGAACAAGGTGTACCTTTTTCGTAAATAGCCAATCTCAGCCCGAAAAAGGGGTAAAATTATACTGAGATGACGTCAATTCATTTAATTTAATGAGTTCGAAAAGACAAGTACTCAGTGATCTTTTTATATTTTGAGAGTTAGAAAAGAGATTAAAGATGACTCTACGGGGGTTCCTTTTTTGTTTATTTTTAATGAGTCTGAAAAAGGGATAAAACAAAAACTCGTTGAATCAACCAAAAAACAATCATTGTACCCATCAAAAAGGACCTATAACTACACACAGACAACCATACATCACTGATATCGAGAAAAATAATAAAATATTGACAAAAAAGAGTTTAAAACTTATAAATAGACTAAAAGTAAAAATATTTTTACCATTTCACTTGGAGTAAATTGGAGAGTGCATTTTACCCCATTTTCTTCGATTTTTTCAGGCAAGCAGTGTGGGAGATCCAGTGAATCATTTCATGGATCGTCAGTTGCAGGTAAGAGCTCTACCTTTTCTCTTGTATTTCATTGTGTTTTCACAGTTTTTCATTGGGTTTTTGCTTGCTAGAAGGGAGGATTTCAATTTTTTTTATAGTGGGAGCTATCATCGCGGGTTTTCTCATTAGACTCGCGATGGTCGTCCTTGAGCACGAAAGGCACTTGCACTGCTAATGTGAGTTTAATAAAAACAGACACAATTGCCACAGGGAAGAAAATTTGAAGAAAAAATTCCCCTTAGAGAGAAAATTTTCAGTTTTAATCCATTGAAAAGCATCTAATCGATGTTTAATGGTTGTTTTGCAAGATATTTTGACAACATGGTCATCGAATGCAAGGAGAGAGGGAATGAGGTAGAAGATCACCAGGATGCCCAAGATCTAGAATGCGTGAATTCTTTGAGGAATTGTGGGCTACTGAAATTCTTTTGAACCATAGGACTCAGAACCCAAAACAAGATGCTAGACCACCTGATCAGTTTATGGGATGTTGATCAAGAAATATTCATTATTGGAGACCAAGAAATGGAGCTGGAAGTAGTAGACATATACTTCATTATTGGATTGTATAGAAGAGCGGAAAGGATTCAACTCTTCAGATCTCTTCCTGGAGATGAGAGCACCAATGCCCTAATCATGAGACATTACTCGGGTGGAGAGACAACAGTGATCAGGAAGAAAAAGATACTAATTGTCGAAAATCTTCCCCTGAGGAAGATTCTACACACCATGGCTTGTATAGCCGGGTCACATGCTTTACACGAGATTTCAAAATCTCAATTCCAGTATGTGGTAGACTGCCTTACTCCAATAGTATTCAACTGGTGTGATGGGTTGTTGGCCAATATGAAGAGGCAACTGACCAAAGGTAAGCGGGGAAACCTGAAGTAGTTCAGCTTCAGTTCGATCTTGGTCACTTTCTTTTTGGAGCAAGTGCCCCTATTTTGGTATCAGTGGACAGAGGTGTTGAATCCTGCTCCACAAGATCTGAGGTTGGTCAGATGGAGTGAACTCATGCCTCGAGGAGGAGGGGGTTAGCAGATGCATTTCCCTCTATAGGTTTTTAGTTGGTTGCATCACCAACTGATCATTATGGATGACTATGCCTATGCAGGTACATATTTCAGATGGGACCCAAATCTACCTCTACCACCGGGTGAATAGTGGATTGATGCATGTAAAACTTATTTTTTGGATTTTTCAAGTTTATGAGTTTTTTTATTAAAGTGTATCTGAGATTCAACTTATGATACATGTGTAGATTGAGGACCAGAAAGGCCTCCTAGCATGTATCCAATAGCACGGCGAGTAGCACGTCAGATAGAAGATGCTCCATATGAGGAAGGAGCATATCCCATGGTGGAGATGGAACACAATCTGAAAGTGATCACCCGAGGGATTCCAGAATACGCAACTATAGATGAAGTGCCACTACGATACTAGAGGCATATAGTAGTAGTGTCTACGAGACTACATTGGCTATTAGGACGAGTGATTAGAGCAGTCTTGTGTTATCGTGAGAATCATGTGGGAAAATAACCTTTCTAGTTTTTTTTTTTTGCACTTTTGTATGCTTTGAAAACCATGTGCCTCGAAACACTTTATTTTTTGAGATTTTGATGGAAAAACTCTGACAGACGTGATATATGTGTGTGTGTGTGTGTGTGTGTGTGTGTGTGTTTTATTCTCTACTTTTGCGTTCATGTATCATGATGATATGATCAGTTTTTATAAATTATGCAAATCTCTATCAAGAACATAATTTTCCAATGCATCTATTAATGTATTCAAATTGTGTGGAATGTGTTGGTATGTGATAAAATCAAAATTTATTTCTAGTATTCAAATGCATAGATAGATACGCAGAATTTGTGGATTTCTTACTCAGTAATGATTACTCAATTCTAACACAATGAGTTGTGAATCTAATTTAACAGCTAAATTTCTAATGCCAAGAGCAACTTCTTTTGATAACAGTTTAATGACTACACTGTACTCGACAATATTATTAGTTGTCCGTCCCAGGAAAATACCCTCTAAATCGATTAACTCACCATCGGGGGTTTATCACTCAGAATTTTCTCAAGGTTAAAGAAAGAAATTTTCGAGGTAACCACAAACCAATCTTTTAAGTATAGATCCTAGCCAATCTACACTGAGATAGGGCTCTCTCTTTATGATATAGCTATGTTTGAAAGGATTTTAGGCTAGTATTAATGTTCAATGAGGTTGTTTTGTTTGAGAGTGGTGGGGTTCTGAAACAAATGGGAAAACTAGGCTTTTAGGCCATTGGGATACGGAGTCAAACAGGGATAATTCACTGGAATAAGTCAAATTACTTAGGTAGGATTTGAACAGGCAGGATAATAGAGTAAAACAAACTTTGGGGCTTGAATGGATGATGGTTCTTCTCAAAACTAGAGGGCAATCAAGAAACCTCAAGTTAGGATCAGAAAGAGGAAGGGAAAATAGGTCAACTAGCAGAGGGCAATTAAGAATCCTATACAGGGGACCTATTAGAGAAAGACTACAATTATAGAGGAGCAGTTAAGAATTCCTTTATCAATATAGTTTGGAAGAAAACATGGAAATGTTAAACTATTTATAGCAGAGAGCAATAAAGCTAGTTCTGTTATACTTTGATTATTTTACCATTTAGATTTAAGATGCATGAAACATTGAAACATATAGAAATCACATAAAATCACAAGGATAGAATACTTATTTGCAATTATACCACACGAGAATATGATGAAATGTCCTCAACTTTCATTCCTTTCCAGCAAAAATCCAACTTTGAGTACAAAAGCTCTCTTAGCTTAATAACATAGATTTACAGAGATTTTATAGAATCCACCCCAAAATAATTCAAATGAATAAGTATTTATACAATTTCTAAACTAAAATATCTTGAAAAAATATCAAGGTTGGGTTCACAAATATCTCCAACTGTTTTACATTAATAGAACCTAAATATAGGACACACAAAACTAATGATCTATTTGGCACAATTTTTATGGATTCATGGTGACAAAGAAGAGAAATTCGAATTTGATAGCAACTCTTAAGTGATGATGAGGCATCCCAGTCACTAAATGCTTCCTTCCTTTGTGCATTCTACCCCAAAACTTCTGCAACCTTAGGGTCTAATGATACGCTTGTATATCTCAATCCAAAGTAGATATGTATAAAAATGAAAGAGGTTATTGTAGATAAGAATGTTTTTGAGATATAACTCTCTCAGTTTCCCAAAATTCAGCTCCAGCTATTCACAATATGCTCTGCAAAAAGATGTCAAAAACAGGACTTCGCACAAACTGAAAAATAGGCTATGAAGACATGCACTTATCTCCCTTTTGGTAATACCTATGTAAAAAGTGAGATACGTTTTTGTAGATTGGCCTGTTAAGAACACACATCTCCTCCAGATTCTTGAAATACTTCTTGGATTGGCCACAATAGTTTATGCAAAACTATGACATAAACAGGAAATTTCTGAAGAATGTACCATTTCTGCTCTGATTTCATCTTTTAACCTTAAATTTCTTTTAACTATTTTTCACTTTTACTTTGGATAAACTTCATTGTTGCTGGTGAAAATATTTTCATCTCTTTTTAACCCTTACTGTCTCCAAGTTTACTTTTATTGTTTTACTTTTACTGCTCTGTTTTTTCATCTGTCTTTACTTTTGACATGAATATGTATGTTCTGTAACTATCTTCCCTGCTATTTATCTTCATGCTAATGGATTTACTCGATTTGGTCTTCAATCTGATACTCTTTAATCTTGATACACTTTGACTATTCTTTACTGTGTCCTTTTACCTTCATTGTATCTTTTAGGTTTTTTACTATCTATTTCAACAGTAAATCATTTATTTCCATGTTTCCTCTATTTGTCTCTTAACTATATGTTTTATTTTCCATCTCTGTTTGAATGGATTTGATAACAATCTCGAAGTAAATAGGTCTTATGACTAGTATTAAGACAGTTTATCCAAGGCTGTGGTCTTTTGATCACCTGTAAAATAAAACAAACTGTTAGGAAAATGTTGTGTTGACAAGGAGGGTCATTAATGGATTTATCAAGCTTTATAGATCTATGAAGTGAGTCCAAAATGATTTTGGGAAGTAAACCATGTTTGAATTGGTTAGAATGGGTGAAGGGCGAGAAAACATGGATTCTTGAGGTTTTGAACTTTAACAGGAAAACTTTCAAGATATGGCACGAACTGAATAGTATATGGTTTGTCGCATAGCAGGCAGGAGGTAAGTGGGATCCATCACACAGCTTTTGGGAGGTTGGTGGTTTTAGCATAGGGTCGCGCGATGCGACAAATTGGATGACACGTAGCATCAGCGAAAAGTCAAAACAACTTATATTGTGTGGTTAAAATTCGACCAAAAGGCCAGCGCAATATGGGCGAGAGCCATTGGATGAGGGAAGGTTGATTGAACGGTAGCCGATAGCGGAAAGCGTTAGGGAGTTAATGGGGGGGGCGATGGAATAATTAACATAATTAAAATGGTTACCATAGATTGTGGCATGAATAACAAGTTGCACCAATCATTATTATGAAGAAAAGTAAATAGTAGTGGCATTTGGTCTTGCACACTTTCATGGTCTTTTTGTTTTTGGGGTTCATATTCTTTCATTTTTTTTTTACCTTCTCTTACTCTTTTTGTCCTTTGATTTTTCTTTTAGGACATACCCTCTTTACATTTTTTAATCTTTATAATATGGAAAACATTTGCAGAAAGCAAAGGTATGTACATATTATAGAGTTAAAATCAGCCAATCATAAATTATGACACCTATTGCTATAGGAACCTAACAACGGCTTCACTTGGGGATGGAATTTCCTTGTGACATGTCAAGAACACCATCAACTAGTAGCCTGATCCATTGGGCCAATCCCATATGTGTATGCTTTGTTTTATAATCTTTGTGACTGAAAATATTGAACTAGCACTACACCCTTTTCTGCAAACTAAAATAGATCTAACATAAACTTGCCGATGGAAACTGAATTTATTCAAACCGAAATCTTACCTACTTACTCTAATCAGCTTTCTGACTGCTGATTAGGTAAAAAGAAATAGCCAATGCAACCACTCAAGCATCATATACATTGGTGACTTTTGTTGCTTGTGCTTGTTGGTGGTTAAAATTGAGATCTTGAAATCAAATATAGCTTTGTTAACCTTTGAGAACATAAGGAAATTCCTAACTTCCTTTGTTGACTCTAGAAACTATAGAAAAGGATATTGTAAAATATATACACTATTCTTGAACTAATTCAAACAATTGTACATCTGTTGTGTATGTCCTACATGCCATGAAACTAAAATAATACCTTCATCTTTATCACCCTGCATGTTTTCAAATGAGATTTGTGATGATGTTTCTTCTGATTATAATGTATGTCTGGTGAAACCATTATCATATTGATTTTGACTCTCATAATTTGTTAATGGAGAAAAATTATGATTTCATTCTTCATCCAAACTATCAGCTATTGGATCATAAATAACTTGGAAGGATTGTTGCAACTTATTACATATAGGTTCAAATGAAACTGCATGATTTTCTAAAAACTGCTCATCCTTTTTTACGTAGAGATTATGAAAATTTCCTTTCAAAAACTAAACTGAATTAGAACATAATGGTAGGGAATCATCTTGGATCATTTGATCATATGTTCCAGCATCCAATTCTTCTTCTGCAACCTGACATTCAATGGCATTTTGGGGCTGCAAATCTAGATATGAGAAGTCTTGCACAAGGATTTTATTTCCCTCTAGATGGTTAATATCAAAACTTGTTGACATTTGATTTCTAATTGCATGAAAGTTGTCTCTGATAAACTGAAACGAAGCAAAACAAAATGGTAAATTTCCTTCACTGATTTCAAAATTTTTTGCACTTTCCTCCTCATTCTCATATCTAAAATGAACAAGCTAATCACTATTTTCAAGCTGTTGAACTTGAACTTCCTTATTCCTCAAATTAGCTTTTGATTCCTCTACAAGGTTAATTTGGATCTGAGAAACATAGTCATTATTATGGTGATCAAGCTTAGGCATATCATCATAAGAAGTAATGTCACCAAATGTACATATTAAATCAGCAAATTGCCTCTCCACATATGGTTCTATAACTCTATCTTCAAATTTATGGTAGTTGGAATTAATAGGAATTTTTTCATGGTTGTCAACCTCTTCATTTTGTGCAAAAAATGTGTCATGGTGATTTTGAAGAAAAATTTCATCTTTCATGGTGATCTTCTGTATCATTTCCTCTATTTTCTTCCCCAAAATGTCGAGTTTTTCCTCTGCTTCTGCTTTCAACTTTTCTCTTCTAATTTGCAAATTAACTTCTACATCTACTGACATGTTTTGCATCTATTCCAATGTTGAGGGGTTTCTTTCTCTTAGATGAAATTGTATTTCTAGATCAAATACTCTTGGGTAATGCAAAAGAGCTGAACCAGGGGGAGGTCTTATATTTGATGGCATTGAATAATATATTTGATTAAATCTATCTGAAAATTGTTGTATTGTTTCATCTGGATGTCTTTTTAACTGATTATATTCTTCTATGATTACAAGAAGATTGACTTTGGTTATCCATCTATCAAGGAAGAGTTTGAGAAACTGCTAGCCATTTGAGATGCTTGCCTCGAGTAGGGTTTTGAACCAACTCTTGACTTTGTCTTGCAAAGAAAGAGAAAAAAGCCTAATACTGACATCCTCTTCATCTACTTCAAATAAGTTAAAAATAATCCTCAAAAGCTTGAATATGTTTTTGGGCAGTGATACTATTCTCTCCATCAAACCTAGGGAGATACTTGTAATAATTGTTAGGGAAAGCATGGAGTGTAGAAGGTAAAATGAGTGATTTGTATCTATCAGGAACACTATAAGGTACTGGAATATGTACAGGGATTGTATGATTAGTCTTAATTTTTTTATTCTCCTTAATTGGAAAATGATCTTCATAAGAGTTAGAAGATTGATGTTCAAATGTGTAAGGATACTTTATATCTACATTTTTCAAAGGAAAATAATAAAAAATTAATCTAAAATCATCTCTAAAATACAATATACATTGAAAAACTTTATCAATGAGAAAGAACATAATGTCTTGGATAACAATCCAAGTTAAAAGCCTGATCTTTTCACATAGTTATTTCAGGTTCATTTCTCCAATGGAGTCTTGATTGTAGAATTGATTTGGAGTCACCAGGTGGATGATTTTAACCTTGGTGTGTCTTATTACTATCCAACATCATAGATTAGATCTAAACCTATAAAACAATTCTGAAGAAAATGTTAGTTCTCCCTAGTATGCTCACCACTATGTTATCACTCAGAATTTTCTCAAGGTTAAAGAAAGAAATTTCTAAGGTAACCACAAACCAATATTTTAAGTATAGATTCTAGCCAATATACACTCAGAGAGGGCTCTCTCTTTATGATATAGCTATGTTTGAAAGGATTTTGGGCTAGTATTAATGTTCAATGAGGTTGTTTTATTTGAGAGTGGTGGGGTTCTGAAACAAATGGACAAATTAGGCTTTTAGTCCATTTGGCTATGGAGTCAAACAGGGATAATTCACTGGAATAATTCAAATTGCTGAGATAGGATTTCAACAGGCAGGATAACGAAGTAAAAAAAAACTTCGGGGCTTGAATGGATGATAGTTCTTCTCAAAACTAAAGGGCAATCAAGAATCCTCAAGGTATGATCAGAAAGACGAAGGGAAGATAGGTCAACTAGTAGAGGGCAATTAAGAATCCTATACCAAGGACCTATTAGATAAATACTACAAAGATAGAGGAGCAATTAAGAATTCCTTTATCAATATAGTTTGGAAGAAAACATGGACATGGTAAATTGTTGATAGCAGAGAGCAATAAAGCTAGTTCTGATATACTTTTACTATTTTACCATTTAGATTTAAGATGCATGAAACATTGAAACATATAGAAAACACATAAAATCACAAGGATAGAATACTTATTTGCAATTATACTGCATGAGAATCTGATGAAATGTCCTCAACTTTCATTCCTTTTCCAGCAAAAATCCAACTTTGAGTACAAAAGCTTTCTCAGCTTGATAGCATAGATTTACAGAGATGTTATAGAATCCACCGCAAAATACTTCAAATGAAGAAGTATTTATACAATTTCTAAACCAAAATATCTTGAAAAAATATCAAGGTTGGTTTCACAAATATCTCTAATTGTTTTACATTAATAGAACTTAAATATAGGACACTCAAAACTAATGAATCTATTTGGCACTATGTTTATGGATTCATGGTGAAAAAGAAGAGAAATTCAAATTTGATAGCAACTCTTAAGTGATGATGAGGCATCCCAGTCACTAACTACTTCGTTCCTTTGTGCATTCTGCCCCAGAAATTCTGCAACCTTAGGGTCCAATGATACGCTTGCATATCTCAATCCGAGCTAGATATGTAAAAAGTGAAAGAGGTTATTGTAGATAAGAATGCTTTTGAGTTAAAACACTCTCAATTTCCCAAAATTCAGCTCTAGTTGTTCACAATATGCTCTGCAAAAAGATGTCAAAAATAGGACTTCGCACAAACTGAAAAATAGGCTATGAAGACATGCACTTATCTCCCTTTTGGTAATACTTGTGTAAGAAGTGAGATAGATTTTTGTAGATTGGCCTGTTACAAAAAAAAAAACCTACTTCAATTTATCGAAATACGTCTTGGATTGGCCACAATGGTTTCAACAAAATTATGACTTAAACAGGAAATTTCTTAAGAATGTACCATTTTTGCTTTGATTTCATCTTTTAACCTTAAATTTCTTTTAACTTTTTTTCACTCTTACTTTGGATAAACTTCATTATTGCTGGTGAAATTATTTTCATCTCTATTTAACCCTTATTGTCTCCAAGTTTACTTTTACTGTTTTACTTTTAATGCTTACTTTTACTGCTATGTTTTTTCATCTATCTTTACTTTGACATGAATCTATATGCTCTGTAACTGTCTTCCCTGCTGTTTATCTTCATGCTAGCTAATTTACTTGATTTGGTCTTCAATCTGATACTCTTTAATCCTGATACACTTTGACTATTCTTTACTGTGTCCTTTTACCTTCACTGTATATTTTAGGTTTTTTACTGTCTATTTCAACAGTAAATCATTTAATTCCATGTTTCCTTTGTTTGTCTTTTAACTGTATGTTTTATTTTCCATCTCTGTTTGAATAGATTTGATAACAGTCTCGGAGTAAACAGGTCTTATGACTAGTATTAAGACTGTTTATCCAAGGTTGTGGTCTTTTGATCACCTGTAAAACAAAACAAACTGTTAGGAAAATGTTGGGTTGACAAGGAGGGTCATTAATGGATTGATCGAGTTTTATAGATCTATGAAGTGAGTCCAAAATTATTTTTGGAAGTAAACCATGCTTGAATTGGTTAGCAGAGGCTTCAAGTGGAGCAAAAGGGTTTCATAAGTTTACATAGTAGAATGGGCAAAGGGAAAGAAAACATGGATTCTTGGGGTTTTTAACTTTAACGAGCAAACTTTCAAAATATGGCGCGAACTGAACAATAGATGGTTTTTCACATAGCGGGCAGGTGGTAAGTGGGATCCATCGCACAACTTTTGGGAGGTTGGTGGTTTTGGTGGAGGGTCGCGTGATACCACAAATTGGATGACACATAACATTGGCGAAAATTCAAAACAACTTATATCACATGGTTAACGTTCGACCAAAAGGCCAGCGCAATATGGGCGAGAGCCATTGGATGAGGGAAGGCCAATCGAACAGTAGTTGACAACAGAAAGTGTTAGGGAGTTAATGGAGGGGCTTGATGGAATAATTAACATAATTAAAATGACTTTAATTATATCGGGGATGATTGTATTGGCGGAGAGGGTATTAATTAATCTAGGTGATTAATTAATCCATTTTTAACACGTCGGGGGTTTTGGCTCTTAGTTAATCATGGTTCGATTAATTAATCCAACTTAATTAACTTTATTTATGATTTATTTTCCAAACCATCGAGAAGGGATATTTATTTATTTTGGGATTTTTAGTAATAATACGGGAAAGGGTAATTTGTTTCGGGAGTTACATAAATAATAAGAGTTAAAATTTAATATGTTCATGGAAAAAGAAATGTGCTAAGTAGATGTTTTTGAAAATACATTCATCATCCAACATTATGACTAGTTAGGCTAAAATGCACTTGGGGGATTTTATAAAGAACCATTTATTTTTCCTAAGTAAAAGAGTGATTTTACCTTAGGAAAGGGATTTGAAGAGGATGAATGAACTATTAAGGGGTGAGTTTTGATGAAGGGGATTTAGCACTTAGGCCTTACAAGTTATTGGGCTGAGGGTCCGGTCCCTCCAAAAGTCAGAGAAATTCTCTAAGCCCCTTTAACTTTCAGGTTGTTGGTGCCTTTAGTACTTATGGGAAATTAGTAAAACTTAGGGGAAAATGAGTGAGGAGGTTAATTAGTTTGACTTTTGTCTATGATGTAAATGTTTTCATTTTCATCCATACTTTAGCAACTTGATGATGAAGGTGATCAACATGCTTTTATCTAACAATCATCACTATTCTACAACCATTCTTCTACTTACCACCTACTCATCCTACCATTTTAATTTCTCTTTATTAGGGTGCACTTAAGCTGGCAAACCCTTATCAAAACCTTTTTATTTTCTTTTACAATGGTATTCTAACTAAGTCTAACCTTATTACATCCAAGGGCTCAGATTAAATTGTTGAGCTCATTTGATTCACTCTACCTAATCTAATTATCTACCAAGGTTAAACAGTTTGGTCAGATTTTATTCTCTATCTCTAAGCATGAAATTGAAAACATGGAATAACCAAGATTAAACTATTTGGTTACCATGGATTGTGGCATGAATAACAAGTTGCACCCAATCATTATTATGCATAAAAGTAAAAAGTAGTGCCCATGGTCTTTTTGTTTTTAACACATATTGCATTAAATTTAGAATTTTTTAATTACAATGACATCAATAGAATTGAGGTTTTTGGTTATTTTGAAATTCTAGATTCATCATTTAATTCCAAATTTAATGAAATATGTGTTTTTTGGGGTTCATATTCTTTCATTTTTTTGACCTTCTTTTATTCTTTTTTTCCTTTGATTTTTCTTTTAGGACATACCCTCTTTACATTTTTTAATCTTTATAATATGGAAAACATTTGCAGAAAGCAAAGGTATGTACATATTACAGAGTTAAAATCAGTGAATCATAAATTATGACACCTATTGGTATAGGAACCTAACAGGGGGAAAAAGTGCCCAAGCTGCAAAAGATAAGTTTCAGTGCTATGAAAAGAACCATAAGAAAAATCAACATAATGGTTTGACGACATCTGCAAACTGAGTGGAACACAAGGTAAGCAGAAAAAACATGTCTGCAAAGAAAACAGTCACACCAAAAAATCAAAAGCGCACACGAATGAATTCACACACTAATGTACAAAAGTAATTACATGGAACTCACACATAATACTTTTTCATATACAACCCGTTGCGGGGTTGTGACAATGCATTACTTTCGTAGTCAACTAGATCATAGGCACCTTTTTACAGGACACATTTTACAATATATGGCCGATGCCACATAGGTTCGAACTTCCCAGCTCCCAACTTATCATTGGCTTGATCTTACAGGAAGACCAAGGCACGTTCAAAAAAATATGTAGAGAAACAGTTTGATCCAAATGGGATTTAACTCATTTTTTTGTGATTTGATCACCATCACAGCTATACAACGAGTCTCATCGAGCCTCTCGAGATAAAGTAACCGCTGGAGTAGTTCGATAGGTAATTTCAATGAAGGCATTTCACACTCAATCGGAAGTGTCACCTCAAAACCATAAACCAAATGGAATGGAGTGAAACCATTGGTTGTCGTAGCCAAAGTCCGGTAAGCCAAAAGAATCGAGAATAACATGAGATGCCAATCCTTTTTATCCTTCCCAATGGTTCATTGAATCAAAGTAATCAAAACTTTGTAAATTGCTTCAACTTGGCCATTGGCCTGTGGATAGTAATGAGTTGAGCTATCATGGCGAAGACCCAACTGAGCAGTCAACTCTGCCATCATGTGCTAATGAAATTCTTTGAAAAGATCGGTGTAAACCCTGATCCCATAAGGAGAAATGGAAACCCCAATGTGGATGTTCTCAATAATTCCAAGTTTAATGGAAATGTCGAGTGGCATGGTTGCAGTAATATTTCCCATATTACCTTCAGACAAGACTCTGTGCACCAAAATAGGTGTTTGAAGTGGATGCGTCAAGTTATGAGAAACGAAAGTTTCAAGACAGGAAGGAATCTCACTTAGGCTTGGAATAAATGAGGAACAATGATGAATATCATTCCAAGGAGTTTCGTCAAGAGAAATAACCTCAAAAATACTCTCGTTGGTGAAGAATATCTCATTCAAAGGATCCAGGGAATCCCAAGAACCAAGCCAAGGAGATTGCGAATAGGTATTCAAGTTCATACTAAGAAAAACATGACTTTCTGAAGTAGCCACTGAATCCGAGACAATTTCATGACAAGCTTGTTCCAAAGGGATTAGCGGCATAGCCTCACCAAACAAATCAATCTGCTCTAGAGAAGGAATAATCCATGGATCTATAGAAATAAAGATCATATTGATCGAGGCGACATGAGAAGGTGGGAGAGAAAAGTCCCCATTAAAGTAGAATCTTTGAAAATTCCTGCCCCCATGCTCTCATATGGAATATTGGTATTCCCCACATATGGTACATTGTCGTTCGAGGCACCAGAAGAGAAAAAAGACAATTGATTGACAGTGACAATTTTTCCTTCATGAGGAAAACGAAGCACCTGGAACAAAGAGGAAACCGCACAAAACATGGCATGGGTCCAACTTCCCCCAAATAGAAGGTTGTAATTTAGATTTTCATCTACAACTTCCACTTCTAGCTCGACAATCTTCCCTTCCAAAGTGATGGGAAAACTTGTGAGAATACCATGAGGACAGGAGCATCTCCCATCAAAGGCCTCCAATCTGTTCGGGGACTGGTTAAGGGGTGGAGAGCCAATAGATTTCCAACATGAAACAAACATGATGTAGGTGGAATCACCTTCATCAATGACAATCTGATGGATCGTCTTTCCTTTTATAATAACTTGAATCAAAATTACAATCTGATCAGGAAGATGAGGGACATGGTTTTCAAGATCAGAGGTAATCAAACTAGAATCAACGAGATCAATGGCTCTTATATCAAACAATAATG
Organism: Pinus tabuliformis; assembly: GCA_031772625.1. NCBI lineage: Eukaryota > Viridiplantae > Streptophyta > Pinopsida > Pinales > Pinaceae > Pinus > Pinus tabuliformis. The sequence continues at coordinate 700,633,488 of CM062804.1, forward strand.
ACTTCCACTATGTTGGACATGTTTGGCAAACTTTCAAAGTAGAAATTGTCGAAGGCGCTTGAGCTAGATATTTGACAATATTCTAATGTTGAGCGGCTCTAGTGTTTGGATTATAGGACAATTTGCGAAGCACACCTTTGGGAGGTGGTCAAAGAATGGATTCATTATTAGATATCTCAATATGGAGAGGAACAGAGCTGGGTGGAGTAGAAGTATAATGTATATCAGTGGTTTCTTTCTCCACCGTCTCATTTTGAGGGGTTTGATAATCTTTCGATCGAGTAGTGACAGAGATAGGCAATGAACCCATCATCATGTAAACTTGAGAACTATATGAGGCAGAGGATTGTGGTTGGTCTACCAACTGAGTTTGTTAAGATGGAAATGGCTCTTTCAAAATATTCAGAGTCCCTTTCAATAAACGACTAACTTCAGCACGTCAGGGACAATCCTTGGTATAATGATCTTCCTCACAAATGAGGCAAGGATATTTCAACTTTCGTTTGGAGGCATCATCAGTAGATGACTTGGGAGGATCCTATTTCAGGGTATTGGCTTTTTCTTTTCCTTTACCATTTTTCTTACCTTTCAAGGCTTTATCTACCATGGTATAGTGGACGCATTAACCTCGGAGGTTTTACCAGGATTCGACGGATTTTTTGAAGGATGACTAGAACTAGTATCTGAAACAGATTTTTCTTCGAAGAAGTTTTGGTGGAAGTTTAAGACACTGATCCAATTATACCATCAACAATTGGTACATCGGGAGACTTTGAAGATGTTGGATCTGAAGATGGTCTTGGAGCATCAAGCAACATTTCATATAGCATGCCAGACTGGGAATGGACTAAGTCCAAATACTTGTCACGAGAAATAGCTTGGTCCTCAGTAACACATCCATCCATCACTATATCTTTATAAATTTTGTTTACGAATGATTTGGTGAACCATCCAGTTAGCAACTCATCAAGAATTTCAAATTTGATGAGGCAACATCGACGTCTCCATTCATGGATGTGATCGAAAATATGGGTCGCGGTATCTTGCTTCAAAGAGGTAAGAAAATGAGTACCAGTTTCATATTGAACTAGAAAATGGAAGTGGGTGAGGAAGGCTATAGCCAAAGAATTAAAGTTTGCATAGGTACCTCGACGTAACTCAACATACCACTTTGTGGCAGCACTTGTCAAGGTTTGTTGAAAGAGGCGGAGACGAATAGAATTGTCAACATAAGAAATGGAAGAACACCATAAGTGATATGTCATCACATGGGATTGAGGGTCCTCTTTAGGTTTTCCTTTGAACTTGGGGCAATAGCTTGAAATTTTAGTAGGAATTGGAGGCAAATAAGGCGAATGAAGAATGGGATCATTAATAAGCCTCGAGACATCGAGTAGTTCCAACGTAGCTAAAAATGGAAATTATGGATTAAAAGGAATATAAGGCCTTTGAGGAGGCCCAACCTATGGGTTCCAACCTTGTTGGTAAGGATTCTACCCCTAAAGTGGAGGATTTTGACCATAGGGGGTTTGATTCTTTCCCCATTGAGGGGTACCTTGACCATAAGGTGGATTCTATCTAGGGTAGGGTTGATATTGACCTGCCATATGCTATTGATAACGATAAGGAGGATAACATTATGTGTGGAATATGGATTGTAGGTTTACTACACCTTTTGACTCTACATATGAAGTTATTGGCCTTTTCGTTGCAGGGGTTGACCTTGTGTCTGCAAGGTTTGACCTTGTTGGTATATTGGATGATCTTGTTGCTGCAAGGGTTGACCTTGCTACTGCAAAGGTTGGCCTTACGGATATAAGGGTTGGTTGGCTTGTTGAACAAACTATGTTTGTTATTGCAAAGGTTGCCCCTGCTGTTGTAACGGTTGTTGGACAGTTCCTTGAGGGATTTCCTATGGGTATTGGTAAGTTCCAAATGGGATTTGACCATATTCACCAGGGAATAGCAGTTTGACCAGGTTGCACATGAGGACATGCTTGTGGAATATACAGTGGATTTTGCCGTGCTTGTGAACCATATGGAACATAAGGTTATTGGAGTGGTATCTAGGCCATGTAAGGTTGTTGATACTAGATATTACCTACCCGGGATGAACCGACGGGATAAGGAATACCACTAGGATTAGGTTGATTGACTCCAACCATGTGAGGTTGTGCTGCACCCGCACATGTTCCACCTGACACAAGAGGAATGCTTGGGTTTTTCCTCCCAATCTGTGAATAAGGCAGTGATACATTTTGTCCACTTGACAGAGGGACTGAGGAACTTACAGATGCATGAACCAAAACAGTCAGTTGTACCAGAATGGAAGGTTGAAACAACGGTAAAGGTTATGATGGAATCATCGGTTGAATGGGAACTGAAGTGACAACATTTTGTACAGGTATTTGATAGGTCACATTGGGAATAAATGGACCAGAAGTAGGCATAGCATTTGACAACTAAATAGGATTATGGTACAAATAGGAAGCACTTGGAGTTCATGAAACTAATTCAGCCAAGGTTGTATAACCATGTGGAAGCATAGGCCTGCTATTTTTAGGAAGTGTTTGAAACAAAACTCTTCCTGTATAAGGAAAGCCTTCAGGAGGAAAGTCATATCCAAACTCTTCATCAACATGAGGGGTGTGAGTAGCGAAGACTTCTGGAGGACCTCGATGAGAGATGGAATCTCACCTTTTGAATCCATGGGTGGAAACAACTGGCAAGGAGGAATCAGAGATGTACTAGGAGATGACTCCAAAGGAACACCAGGTCGATTGTATGGACTATAAGGATGTTGAGGAGATATAAAAAGGATAAAATAACAGATTCAGAGGGTATACGACAAACCTCTATGTACTCTCAGGGGTTTCTGGATCAAACTCCTGAGCTGACAAAGAATCTGGAGGTGGTGGACGAGAAGCAAGGGGTTGGATGCTTGGGACAATTCTAATTTAAAAGCCTTGAGCTTCAAGTGACTGTGAAAGTTCCGGATGAACTCCTTGCAATGGCCCTTCAGTATCAGACAACGAAGGGGAACTGTGGAGTGAAATCAATGGTTCAGCCATGGTGACCTTCTCTCAAGGGAAGAAGAAGAAGAGATTATTCATTGAGGGTTGATTAAAAATAAAATTTACAGGAATTACTCAATAAGGGGCTAAGAAGAAACTGCATATTATTGGCAGTTAATTTTATGCCACGAAAACACAAATAAATCAAAAAGGGTAATACTAGGCAAGAGGGTTTACCAAGTAACCATGAATTGTTATATACACCTTAGCCAAAACCAAGTACTTGATGTACGATGGTCGATCTCCCTGAATGTTGTGTTCGGTGTATCAAGTTTATAAGGAAACTGACTCGGTTACCTATAGCTAAAGGATAGCAACCTAATGAGGTCTCCCAATATATACTCGATGGTACAAGGAGCACAAGTCTCTGTTAGCATTGTCTAATGCAGAACTATTTGATGAGAGTGTCCCTATATACTTATCAGACTTAAGTGCCTCCTATATACCCGAAATTATGGAAGAACCTTCTATATACTTCCATACTGGGACAAGATTTCACCCCTGGGATACACTGCAGGCAGTTAATGACAACTTCTATGTTTAAAGATGCCGGAACACATCTCTAGCCTAGACCTCTAGATATTTGTGTTAGGTGACAAATGCTCCTTAAGTTAGTTGAGGTAAATTTTAAGTTTATCTTGGATTAAGTTTCAATTTGATGGCTCAACGATGTCACCTGTATTCCTATAATGCAACTAAATTATTAAAAAGAAATCTTTTCATTCGATGAAGGCTAAACTAACAAAGGAAGAGAGACAACCAAATAATGCATCAAAACACAACCCTTTATCTTCTAATGCAAAATGTAAGAACGAAATCTAATATTTCATTTTACTAAACAAATGCAATACCAAAAATGCAATCCTATAAGAAACGAAAATTATTTTCCTTTCACTAAGATGCACTAATCAATCTCTTTCACTTTGATTCAACAATACAAACTAATGCAGTGACCAAAAGAAAAATGCAACCTAACTCAATGAAGATGAAAATTTCTTTCACTTTATGGATTCGAATGCAAAAAATGTCTCAAAAATACTTAAATGAAGAGATCTTTAACTTTTTCTTTCTGAAAGATAAAAATGAAAACAAGTACTCTCTTTTAGTCTAACCAAAGCAAACAATTTGTAATATATGCTTGATAATGGAACTAAAGCTATCCTCAAAGCATCAATATGACTTGACACTAATGAAAACAACTTCACATCAATGAACTAAAAACAACTTGAAAAATATTTCATTATTGTAGGAAGAGTCTTGAATGGAAGCAATTAATCTCAAGAAAGCAAACCAAGCAATGAGTGGAGGGTGACCTAGAAGCACTAGAAACCCTAGAAAGCAATGCAACCTCAAACACAATTAACAAATTAAAGAGATAATTGCAATCATAAAAGCATAAAAACCAAGAAAAATACGTTGTAGACACACTGGAAAATCATTAACAGAGGCCAAAAACACTGAAAACAAGAAGAAACCCTGATTTTTCTTCTATCCTTTGGGATCAATGTGCCTGTTGTAAGCAAAAGGGTGATTCAAGGATAATCAGTGCGACTGTAATTAAAAGAGAAGTGATGAAATCATGATTGTTGAAGCAGAACACGCGAAGGGTGAGAAAAATAGGGAAAAATAAAAATCTTCTAGACCAAAACAAATTGAATGCCCTGAAGAAATAACTAGTGAATGCAAATAGCTACAGTGAAGCAAACAAGCCAAGAACTGATGGTTGGTCAAACTCATCAGAGAATCTGATTGAAGGAATGGATAGAAACGGTTATAGTATCCCCAGTGGAGTTGCCTTTTGGTTGTCTAGTCAAACCCTCTCTGTGGACAAAGACAATCCCTCTGGCCTAATAAGTGGGACTAGCAACCTACGTGACAATATACAAGACACTTTCCTAAATTACAATCGAAATGAGAGAAGAGGAAGATTACCTACCTCGTTATAATGTTATAATGTCCTCCTTTGTTGAAGACCTCTAATCACTTGTGCCTCAAGCTCAGTCCTACTGCTCACAGTGTTTGAATGTCTGTATAAGAAATCAAAGACACAAAAATCATATGAATACAAATAGCATAATCCAAAGTAATCCACTTAATAGATCAAGGAGAATTAAGATAAATGATGCATTAACACCCACATTTATGGAGATTGAACCAGTAGTTGTATATAGTAATAGAATAAAGGAGGAACCATACAAACAAGCCTTGATGTCAATAAACTCTCCTTGAGTGAATGGCCAAGTCCAAGTTGAAGCTCTCCAAGCACTCCTTCTCCAAGACAAATGAGTAGCATGTAGGCACTATCTCAACATAAGGGTGAAAATAGCCAAATACCAACCATTTGGGAATGGGAAAAGATGAATATATAGATAGGGAAAGGGATTTAGGATCTCTCCAAAGATAGGAGAAGGCCCTCATCTCAAGGAGGTAGCTCATAGGGATAAGACCGAAGGGCTAAGTTGAGAGAATTCGACCTCATCCACACCAAAAAACCTCCAACTCATCGTTCTGAAAGCCTCTAGATCATGAAGCTTCTTGTCCTCATTGGGAAAATTTTCCTATTAGGGATCATCGTGGGTATCCCAACCAAAATCGTGCTCGCAACGCGAGGCTAGTGAAATGTAGCCAGTGACCAACACGTGTTGCCAATGTGAGGGGAGCGATGATCCTTAAATTAGGGTTTTAGAGCCCTTGTCTTCAGGAGAAGCTCAAGGAATTGTTCATCAATGTTTTAGGGAGGATCTGAGATGCATATCTGGATAGGTACATTGCATGATTGCCATGTTTCAGACACTTCAGGGTATGTCACAGGGAAGTGCATGAGGTGTGAAAAAATATTATGTAACAACTAGGTGTGTCCATCTTTTTGTTTTTAGGAATTGTGGAGTCAAAAAATGATATTTACGCTTCACAATTCCATTTGAATCACTTGAAACTAATTTTTCAAACAAAATTTATGCAAATTTAGAAAAAAAAAAAATACACATTGTTTTCTTGATTTTTAGGAGCTCAATATTGAAATTGTTGTACCTCTATAATTTTGAATCTTCAAGGTCTGAAATTTTGTCCTATGGAAGCACTCAATGTCCTATTTTCAGCCCCACAAGTCAAACCAAGATTGGATTCTTCAAGGAAGAGTTATGCCCAATCTCCCACGATGACCTGATTATAGATTGGTTCAGTAGAGCGAACTTGTACAGAGTTTCACATGTCAATGTTTTGACCTTCAGCCCTAAAAATGATATACAAAAAACTAAATTTCGTGAACTTTTAGTCACTTTAAATGAAATTCAAATCCGATGATCGTAGAGAAAGTTATGAAAATCTTGCCTAGGTCACTTGTTTGAGATTGAATTTTGGATCCTGCAAAAACCTTAACTTCCTTAGATCGTATCTCTTAAAATATAGCGAAAGAAGATCTAAAATTTGTACATGAAGTTTACTAATATTTCAGCTCCACGTGGTTGCAATTTTAGCTTCTGAAGCCTTGTAGAAAAAATTTATTGTGAAATTCCAAGATGACTTATTTGAAGAAGTGAAACCCTAGAATCCAAAGCTCTAATACCAAATGCTATGCAACTAGCTCACAAAAAAGAAGAAAAGATAGATCAACGACTTAGAAATTAGCATTTTTGAGGAGGAAACCTCTTTTACATTACATAAATAAAGAATTATTGGATGACTAAAATGATAAGACCTCCTTGGTGTATATAGGAGTCTAAGGGGTCACAATATAATCAGAGTCTACATAACAATAATAATGTAAAGGCACAACAATAATAATAGTGTGTTTCTATGGGGCACAACAATAACAACACAGGGGATACATGAGCACAAAAATAACAACAGGGGGCTACACTAAAAATAACAATAAGAGGAATACACTAGTATTATAGGGAGCTAACAATGGTTGAGCTCATTGTGTCATTTGAGCACCTCCTTTTTAGTTTTTTCCAACCCATATGAGCATGTGGGCTATCCACATTTCTTCCTTATCCATAGGACTTCACCTTCTTTCTATTGAGATCAAAGCAACCAAAGAAGTGAACAATACCAAATCAAATCTTTATTAATCATAGTGTGAAGATGTTTCTGGCATCTCTCCAACTACTCTTCCTATGGCTAATGCCAGTGGAGGGAGTAGATCTCCTTCCAATAGAAGGATTGCAATAGGATACGTTCATTCTAGGCAGCCTTCTACTTTTACCCTAATATTTCTGGTAAAAAACCTAATTGGAACAACGCAATTTCTTGTAGCCCAACACTCTGTGAAGAAAATGGATGCCCAAGAGTTATCTTCCTAAAGCGGTAATAGACCCTAAATTTGAATTTATATCCATCGGTATTATAGAATATATCCAATACATGCAGGGTCATGCCTTAATTAGAAAATTTATTTGCATATGGTCTTCATAAAAATAACTCTCCCACTAGATCTAGTCGAAATGGAATCCCAAGGGGGGAATTAGATTGGAATTGGGAGCCAAAGTTTTTTTCACTGTAGTATTTTCCAATATTGAAGATATAACTTGAGTTTTCTAAAATGGCTCGTGTCTTTTCAACTCGGATGGGTTATATCTCCACTTCTAGAAGGAAATATTGGTAATTATAAGGAATATTTCACAACAACTTCAATTTGCATTAGGATATACTCATTGTTGTATGAATTTTGGGACGAGGAAATTCTAGCTGGTATTAGCAATTCCCTTGGCAATTTTTTCAAATCTTCGAAAGAAAGAAATAAATTTGGGTATATTTCTTATGCATGTGTTTGTATTTACATGAATATCTTTGAGCCACTCCCAAAACCCATAGATATTTATTATTAGGATGATCTCTAGAAGCAAACCCTAGATTATGATCATATCCCCTTTCACTATCGAAGGTACCATTGATATGGCCATATTTACCATAATTTCCCTCTTTTGATTGTAAACATTAACATTGTTCCTATCTCTTATCCTGATATGATGACTTCATAAAAGCTAGAGGAAAGTAGAAAAAGCCTATCAACCTGCCTCCTTACCTGACCTCTAGGACTAAAATACTAGAGGAAAGAGTAACAAAATCCACACAAATTATTTCATTGTCTTCAATGGTCGACCTAATCAAATCCCTGAACTCTCCAAACACTACAACAAAGACCCTATCAATTAAACACCAAGATCAACAATGGCTACATCCATGGAATATTTGTACCAGGAAGATCCACCTGAAGGGATCACTTCCTATGAGTTCAACCATGGAGCCTGATCTCAAGAGTGTCGAGAAAATTGAACCTGTGACCTCTCAATAGCATAGGTGCTTTAACAATGAGGATTCGACCAATTGAGCTAACCCTTATATATATATATATATATATATATATATATATATAATCTCACCATTTTACATTCTAGTCTCCTTTTAGGTATATTTTTGTCAATTTTGTCTAAAATTCAACAAAGATTTTTTAGAATTAAGATATGCAGTTTACCCAATCCAAGCATCAAAAGGAGAATTTTAGGGTTGTAAATTCATTTATGCATTCCAAAACTCAATTTAAACAATGATAAATTTCACATGATAAAGCAGGGATATATCAATCACCAAGCATGGAGACTGATTAGATCTCTTGAGGCAAACAATTTTTCAAGCTTTACATTATAACAATGGTTTACATCTCAAAAAAATTGATCCATCTCGAAATGTGTTGTATTTCATGTTTAAAATGAATCTATATTAATTTATAAACATAAAAGAATCCTTTACCACCACAATTATTGCATACATTTAATATGGTTAGTGGAAAGCCTTACACCTATTAATATAAACAAATGGACAATAATGAGTTTTATGTGTGGGACTAGGTATCGTGATCTGAACTTTTTATAAGGTGCTCATTTTTCAATCAATCGACTTGTTCCAATCAAATCCTCCCAAGTTAGATTTGGGTCTCACATCCTTCTAAATCTTTAAATGTCGGATCAGGCCTCACAATCAAATGACATATTACGTCTGAATGATTCCACCATCCTTTCAGGGAACAAAGATCGGGTATTCGAACTGTTGGGTAGATTTAATTTAGGGAACAATGATATGTGCATGCCCCACAAGAGAAAACTTGAGCAGATCCGTTTTCATACTTAAAATAGTGATATAATTTGAATATTTGTTTTGGTATTTTATATTTTAAAAAATTTGATTTTTTTTGGTACTTTATAAATCTGGGATTAAAATAAATTTCAGTTGATTTATTTTTTTTAAATGTTATAATGTACTTATATAGTTTTGCATATGTACAAGCATATAAAGCTAACTACTCTAGTGCAAATAACTAAGAATAGAGTTCAAGTTTTCTTTTCAATTAAAAAAAAATAAATTATTTTCTTAATTTCATTAGTAATTTATAAGAACAAATATATTTTTGTTATTTTTTATTACAAATTAATTAAGTAATCAAAAAATTTATTTATATTCTTATAATCAAGTAATTGAGTTATGATCAATTTTCCCACGCTATAAAAATATTTGTAATTATTGTTATTATCCTGTAATAAAATTAGTAATTTTTTTAATTTCTAATTTTAACTCAAAATCATAAATCTTCTCATTTAAAATTGATTTATTTTTTTTAATAATAAAAAAATTTGTAAAAATATATATATATAAAATATTATATAATATAATGTCAATGTGAAATATCCCTCCCAGTAGATAGCGACTCTTGAAAAAAAACAATCTTACCCTTGACACACCAATGATGATCTAAACCTATTTTTCTTTTATCATATGGGTTCATTGACACATGAGTAGGTGATATATTTTCTTGCTTCAATGAAAGTTAAGCATGATAAAGCCATATTTTTTAATAATTTAGAAAATAAAAACGTGCTTTCTTTCTTTTTTCTTTCTCGAAACAGAAAGAACATGGAAAAATTTATGGCCAGCTTTGTTAATGTTGTATTAAACATCGGGAAGGGAATCTCATTATCCAAGGATCTTTACGTTAAACCCCAAACTAAGCACTTAAATGACAAGTTTAACCTTTGATATATCAAAGTAAGTTCACTCATGACGTTGTTTTTTATAATTTTGTGAAATTGTATTATTTTATATCACTTTCACTAATTTGTAAAAATTTATATATTTAATTTTTTTTTATAGATGAGAAAATTATTTTTTTATTAGTGGGAAAACTTATTATAACTTAGTTGAGATAACTATTTCTAACTGCTAACTGATGCAGGCTGACTCATTATCCTTATTCAAGGAAAGACAACCATTTCTAACTCCTAACCGATGCAGGCTGACTCATCACTGTTATTCAAGGAAAACCGTGCCACTTGGTGAAGACAACCATTTCTAATTGCTAACCGCGAATGCAGGCAGACTCATCACCGTTATTCAAGGAAAACCATGCTGACTCATCACTGTTATTCAAGGAAAACCACGCCACTTGGTGAAGACAACCATTTCTAACTGCTAACCGCCAATGTGGGCTAACTCATCACCGTTATTCAAGGAAAACCACGCCACCTACAAAACCGTTGGTGGTCTATAAAGGGGCAGAGTTTCTCTCCTACCAAATGCCTCTAGGTCTCGGGCTGTTAACCCATTTCCTTAAGTTCGAGGAAAACAACCTCTTAAACAAGTAAAAACAATATTAAGACATACAGAAAGCTCTACATTCAACCTATTATAATTTTTAAATGAACAAAAATTAACCATAAAAAATAATATCTGGTGATAATATAATTAACTAATTATACAATAAATATAATTTCTATTTACGACATCATTTAAAATAAACATTTTAATATAATAAAAAAGTATTAATGAGAAATTGAATTTTTAAACCAATCATAATTTTTATAGTTTAATGAGGTATATTTTAGCGTAGAAAACAATAGAAATTTAGGCATTATTTTGAAATTTTTGGAAATCCGGGATATAATTATAGGTATAAGGCTGTCTGTTTTCTCCATCAAAGAAATCATCATTGTCATGGGAAGAGCAGACAAATCGGTTGGAGATGCTAATCCAAATTATTGTCCCACCGCCACCGCGTCTTTTAAAACCTTATCCAAAAATGAAGGTAAAAGGGTGGTGCCCAAGTCCGTCTCTTATGACAAGCCCCTATCACACAAGTTACCAACTTAATTAGTAAGGAATCACTTATTTTTCACTGTATTTAATCAATAAACTTACAATTTCTTTTTACTTAATCACTTTCACAATTTATTTTTTAAAAAGAATTAAACATTATCCTCTTATTAAAAATATAATTTAATTCAAACACTGTTACCATTTATTTTTTTAAAAAAAGCATTGTCCCCGTAGACAACGCCAATCGCAATTCCCAATATTGGTTTTGGATTATTATGTAAGTGAATGTGGGGAGGTCATTCTTATATCGATCGATGGTAAGGGCACAACATACACAATGTTGCATTTTCTTTCTTTCATCATGAGTTAGAAACATAGTCAAAACTTCATTGTCATCTGAAAGTATCCCTACGTTTTTAATGGTTGGTCCATTTCATGATAATTCAAGGAATGAATGGGAATTACGTCCCATCCCTAAGCTATTTTTATTTTTATTTTTATTTTTATTTTTATTAAAAAAATCTGGTTATTGGTAACAATTCTGTTCTGCTCATCTTATTCATGAATAAAGAATTATGTGCCATCAAAAGATCTTTTTAATTTTTCTCAAAATCATGTTACAAAATCAGAAGACTTTTCATTCCCATCATTGAAGGTTATATATTTTTAATAATAAAAAAATAAAATTATTATATTTTAGTTGTGAAATTAGTATTGGGGATATAGATTATTGGTTAATATATAAGAATATAGGTTTACTCATCACTGTTATTCCAAGAAAGCAAATGTTATTTGAGATTATTTGCTGGTGATCTGTAATTGGGCAAAGTTTCACTTCTGCCAAATGTCTTGAGTCTTAAGCCTTTAATTTATTTCCTTATGTCCAAAGTAAACAATTTCTCAGCCGAACAAAGTAGTTTTAAGTTTAGACCTATTGATATATATTAAATTTAAAATAATTTATTTTTTTTTATTTAGAAAAATTGTATTTGTTTTATGAAAAATTATGTAATTTAAATATATATAATAAGTGAAATATATAGTTATTTATTTATTTTCTTTTCTTTATTTTAAGAATCTAATCATATAGAGAGGTGTCTTTTATAATTTAGTGTAAAGAAGTTGTGTAATTAAGTGTTTTTTTTGGAAAATTTGAAATTGGTAATTTTTTTTTAACAAAATATATAATAATGACTTTAATTAAAGTCTAATATGCATGTTTTTTTAGAGTATGTTTGGCAGGTTTTTGTTAAAGTTATGAAAGTAATGAAAAACTCATGTTTAATTTTCTAATTAACTAACCTATGTGTAACTGGATATGCACCTTATCTTTCTCAAGACCATATCTCTTGGGCCACTACTTCGAATTAGATCTACCCATATGCCACCTTTTCTTTAGAATTTAGGCTTTTCACCCACCAGCAGCCTACCTTCCAGACAACATAATCTGTAGTACCCTAGTGGATGAATCGCCGTTCAATTGATCGGACTATATAAGCATATGGGAATCAGCTATAGAATGGATTTCACTCATAGAAAGAGATCGGTAGTTGGATTATTTGAATACATATAGGGGTTATAGTGGTAATAGTTAAAATCAATTCTATATTATGTTAGTACATATATTATAAAAATAAAAATACTACTTAATTATCTATTCCTTTATTATAAAAATAAATAATAATTATGAAATATAAATACATCTTAGCTTATCCATGCTCTTTGAAATCTAGAAAATATTCCCAAAATATTATAAATGATCTGATGAAGATTGTTTCAAATTTATAAAACATTGGGATAAAATTGAGATTAAAAAAAATTATAAAGATTACATTGATTTATTTTTTTCATGTATCGCTTATAACATGATGAATATTTCTATATGTAATATGTGCAATCAATTCAATATATATATAGAATTGAGAATTAAAGGAAATGGCCATTGATTTTATTGATGGGGTTATATACAAATCATTATTTTCCTTTCTCGCGTATACCAAAGTACATTAGCAAATGTAATGAAATGGTGTGAGATTTGTATAGGAATCTTGGCAATGGCTATGTGCACTTAGATGAAATGGGAAAAGATTTTATTATGGACGTTGTGTATAAAAGACTGAGTAATAAAGGTGTGACTTCAATTTTTCTAAGATTTCATTTCTTTAATACTAGCTTTATATAATAAATTTCGTAAAATTCTCATGTATTTAATTTAATTGTTTTGATAATAGTTTTTTAAACTATTTATCTATGGAATGTAATTTCATTATACATACAAGTTATCTTTGTTGGTTGACAGGTTAATTTTATTATATATAAAAGTAAATTTTTTTTGTTGAGCAAATTAAAATTATGGAACTTTGCAGTGAGGTGGGCAAACAGCGTGATTTAATTTAATAACAAAATTATTAGTTTTTCTATATATAATTATAAATTAATATTTAAAAAAACAAATATTATTTTAATTTTATAACTTAATAAAAAGAAAATAAAAATAAAAAAATTAATATAAAAATTGTATTAAATTACTTGAAAAGTTGAGAATTTTTATTGGTTGGCCATTACGAATCCAAATAAATCTAAACATAAATATAAGCTAATTGAGATTGAATATACATATACATATATTAAGAATCTGGTTTTTGATGTCAAAAATGATAATAGGGTTTTCTGAGGGTTTTTTTTTTCCTTTTTTCTTACGAACATCAATCTATCTCATGATGAAATTTGGAAAAGTGTCGATAGTGTCATTGGTTGCATTTCCTTGAGTCGATCATATTTTTGTCGTGTTCGCAATAGTGGTTGCTTCATTATCACCGTCTAAGTGATCTAATTCATGAAGGCATTTTTTCATGTTTGTGGACGAGACCAGGAGTAGAAAATGATGGTATTCCACTTATAGGCCATGCAATAAAGAGTGGATTAGGAGTCTTCCACCTTTAGACTTGGAATATCTTTTGTTTATTCAACAATGAGGCCTAGTCCTCAGAGATTTTCGAGGGGTGATTGTAATATCCCTAGCTTTAAAGTATCCTTAAAGGATCGTGACTGAGAGGAAGAGGGTGCACCCCACCCTTTGGCTCCTCCATTTAATCATGAAGCTAGGAAGATTAAGTTATCCTTGGCTATGTTGTAATATTTAAGTGAAATCCCTTCTCGAATTTTCTTGCCCCCAAGTAGGAGTTGTATTGAGATAGAAGGGATTCATGTCTAACCTTGAATTATGGCCACAAGTCTAGAGACAAAGTCAACAGATTTCACCTGCATACAGAGGGTACCCCCTAATATCGGCCTTGAAAGACTAAAAAACTTGATAGATCGAGAGTGATTGTATCACTTGGAGGAGGGAATAATCATTGGCCCCATTATCGATTAAGTATTTGATGGTGGGAGTGGTGGCCCACGATCTTGATCCAATGGCGAGGTGGCCAACGGGAAGAGAAGTGGTCGAAGAAGAAACAACTTGCAGATTTCATATCAAGGGAAATTTGTCATGTTGTAGAGTTGCAGTTGTTGAAACCATTAGGGTTTTTTCCCATGACATTGTTTCACCCCTTGTTTCCATGAGTTGTGTCTTCCTGAGAGCCAAAGCACATGTGGCCTTTTTCTACTTCCATTTGTGGCCTAAGACACTGCTAATGATGGCATTCTCATAGGAGGGTTTTCCATAGACAAGCTTTTTTGAAGATATGGTTATAATTACCTCAAAAATCTAATTAGAATCTACAAAAAGTACTAGGGTTTTTACCCATGACATTATTTCACCCCTTGTTTCCACAACTTGTGTCTTCTTGAGATCCAAAGCATAGGTGGCCTTTTCCTACTTCCATTTGCAGCCTAAGACATTGCTAATGATGACATTGTCATAGGAGGATTTGCCATAGACATGCTTGTTTCAAGACACGGTTATAATTACCTCAAAAAATCTAATTAGAATCTACAACAAGTACCTTGAACTCAAGAAATTGATCAGAGTGTCCTCATTGTCACTGCCATATCCATACCTTGAAAGAGAACCCTCCTCCCGCTCTCTGTCTAAGCTCAAAATCTCTTCAAACCTCATGCCCAAAATCTCTCCATCCTTAAAACCCTTAGTTGCCAACCAACACATCAATAATCATATTAAATTAATTAATTATCATATTTAATATAAATTGAGTTATGTAACTTATCATGACTTATTAATATTGCTCATTATAAAAGAATCATCTTTACTATTTATGATCAACAATAATTTTATGTGAAGTGGTTACATAAATCCAATTCAAACTTATTTCCTTCTCTGCCCCAATAGCAAAGTTGCATTGAAATTAGTATTACAGTCCAATAATTATGTCGTAGTCTATTTGTTAGATATTTTGGATGTTTTTCCAACCTATTTTCCAGTCTAATTTGCCCAAAATCCGACAAGGATGTGCTCGAATCACAAGTTTGAGTAGTGAACTCTCCATAATCCAAGTGCCAGATGGAGTTTTTCAGGGTGTTAAATCCATATATGTTGTCAAAACCAATTTAAACAACACAAATAAAGATTTTACCAACAACAACAAAAACGTCGAATTCCAGCCAAAAACTCCAAAATATCTAATAGTTAGACAATACCCAATAATTATTATTATTATTTATCATTATAAATTAATAATCTTTAGTATTTATGATTAACAATAATTTTATGTAAAGTGGTTGCATAAAACAAATTCAATATTATTTTCTTTCATTGATCCCAACAACGAACTTGCATTGGAATTAATACACAAGTTCAATAATTAAGAAGGCAAACCCTTTCTAACAACCATAAAGATAAAACTTATTAGGGGAATTTTAAGGACTAAAATTGGCTACCTAAGGAAAATAACAAAATAATAGTTAAAATAATAAAATAAGAGCTATGATTTTTTTTTGTAAGTTCAACATTGCCGAGGTTAGATCATGGTCATGTCCAAGAATAACACCTGAATAGGGTGGGAATTGGAATAGTGACTTAAAATCTAGGAGTGTCTTAACAACGCATCCAATCATCATCTATCCAAGACCCCGTGGACAAAAGTTATGAATTTTTAAAGAAAAAAGAGGAAAAAAAAATATTGTATTTTTTGTTTATCTTCTTGTAGATTTACTCAAATGTCAAGTGTAGACATTCGTTGGAAGTAGAATAAAATTCCACATCTAATGAATACCCACACTACATACTTTTGAGTAGACTCACATTGAAAAAAAAAATTATATGAAAAAACATGTTGAAACATGCCTTTTTAATGTATTTTTTTTTTTCAATGGTCTATTTAGAAATATGCAATGTGGGTACTCGTTGGATGTGAAATTTTATTATGAATCCAACGCGTGTCTACACTTGACATTTGAGTAAACCTACAAGGATATATGAAAATACAATTAAAAAAATTAGTTTTCTTCTTTTCACTCCAAAATATTCTCCCTTAGGGATGACATCAACATCTTGAATTCTAATGGTTTTTTTAAAGTTTATTTTGTTAGTATATTTTTTGTTTTGAGACTACTTTTTAACCTCAAAATTGCCGTATGAAGTGTATGATTCTTTTGTCATATAACAAATATTTGTTTTTTTTCCTTATTTAAATTTGTTTTCACCATACAAGTAATGTAGCCATATAAATTAAATTACTCATAAATATTAATAAGCATCAATCCATAATAAACATCAAAATTCTTACTTCATCATATATCTCACGTTGTTCAAAGTAAATAAAATCATAAAATTAAATAATGCTAACTTTATTTATAATTTTATTATGATTATTATTATTAACGAGAAAAAGAATATATGTGTGTGTGTGTGTGAAAAAACCATGTAACAAGATTATTAATCATAAAGATTCACCTCCACTTTATCATGAGATGTTTAAATTTGTAAATAGACTTTATTACAATACCACGAGTTGTGGCTTATCAATACCACATGCCAAAAAAAACATAAATTATTTCATATGTCAGTTGCCAATATAATATTTTTTTTAATTAATGAATTTAATTACAATAGAAAAAAGGACATAACTACTTTGGAGATAAATCTCAATCTTTGATTTATGTATACTACTAAGAATATTCTAGAATATTGTATAAAGGTTAAATCCCTACAATCCACCTAACAATTATTGATAATTAAATTACAATTGTGGAACCCTATTTCATTCGTTAACTTCACTTTATCATGTGTGTTTGTCACATTAGATACACATTTATATGTTCATCTGTTCTAATGCTTAATGTTGCATTAGTCCTGTTAGCTCCGCTATATAACATGGATTCTCCAGGGCTGGAGGCAAACTCGGTTCTTGGATGTGCTCAGAGAAAGCCTGTAATGGTCATCCTCATCTTCTCCTTTACCCCTTTCCCTCTCCCTTCATCCACATTTCCTACGCTCTTTTGTTAAAAACCATATACGCTCCATTGTTCTTAAGCCCTGAACGCTTAATCCCATACCCCATAACCCTGCGCCCATACAACCGCGTGCCCTCGCAGACCCTTCTGCCGTAGCCTTGGATGTTGACCTCCGTCACCCTAATCCAACGGCCCTCCCATCACGTCAAACAAACTGACCCACGCAATTAAATCCCCACCGTCCGATCATCTCTGCCGCGATCGGACAGCGTTCGCTCTTCCCGCGCCCGCGAAGTGATAGCCCATTAACGCGTGATGGAGAGCAGTTTCCGCTGGTGTCGTGCACCCTTGTACCTTTACTTCCCAACCCCCAATGCTGGTGCAATCAATACCACCTGATGCCAAAACCGCCCGTCCTGCCTGATAAACTCCACGCATCTTCGACGCTCAATGACCGTTGGATTTGCCACTCGAGATCCAATGGCCCGCACCCACTCCACTTCCATATCTCCTAGTACTCCTTGCCAAGCAACCTCCACTGTCGATCCGCCCAATCTAACAGTCGATATTACTCCTCCATCCGACCGTCCCACCCGCTTTGCAGTCCACGTCCCTGCCCGCTCCGTGCACCCGAAGGACGAAGGTGACCATTTTCAGTGCTAGTCTTCCTCAACAACCACATTCAACAGGTAGTATGGCCAAGGAGGAAAAGGACCAAGCATGAGTAAGTAGCTGCATTTAACAGTTATGGGACTTAGTGAATAAGGATGCTACAGCCGCCTGAGAGGACAGCAAAGCACCCGAGAAGATCAAATTTATCCACTACAACAAGTAATCACACCAGAGACTCCATCAGTCATTTAAAGCAGTTGGTGGTCAATTATGACCCCTCCATACTTAGAATGGTCGAGTGCCTTTGTAATGAAACTCTATATATACCCAGAAATAAGATGTAATCAGGGTTGATGGTTGTTGTTTTGATGTGAGGTTCAACTTCTAGAGACTATAACTACCTTGATACTTGTAGCGTCTCGTCTTCATTTTCAGCTAATACAAGCTTCTTTTGCTATTAATTGCTCACTTTCCATTTATATTTTGTTCTAGGTTGTGCCTGATATACAGTTTCCCTGAACTCTTGATGTTTAGCATTAGAGGAGCTGTCATCCTACCTCTATGTTTAAATCTTGCATGTATCAATGAATGTGTTAATCATATTTCTTTTCACTTAGTGACAGAGAGTTGTCATCCTGTCTGTACACTTGGGAATTAGATTTGCAGACCTCTATACTGGTTGCAACCGGCCATCACAAGGTCTTGTGCATCTTCTGGTGTGTTCAGTATTCTCCATATTCACCCCATCTCTGAACTGTGAGTAATTGGTGGTCTAAGCCTTGTAGTCTGGGGGTGTTCACGCATGTCTAGAGTTAAGCATATTAGAAGTGGTTATCTGGCTTGAACAAGCATCATCTCTTCCATTTATCCATTTCCAAAAATAAGTTGAATTTGTAATGTTCCCAAGCATCTCTGAGTTACAACTTAGGAGAGTTTCTTGGGTTGATAACAAGTCCTTTCCATAGCATGAAGTATAGAAATCGATTTCTAGTCAACATTCCCAATAAATGTAATTGACTTTTAAAAATTTGTTGAATTTCCTATAGTTTATTATAATGTTATATAAAATGCAATAATTATTCTCAGTAGTCTCATGTTACATGTTTTTGTGGCTTTTCTAGGCACCAAGAGTTACATATTGTTGATCAACATTACAAAAGTAAGAACATATGGAGGCTCAACCGCTAGTGTCGCCTTTAGTTTCATATCGAAGGGCAAGGATGGTGCTCCCAGTCTGACCATATTACTTAATGGAAAATGCATGCAAATCCTGTGATCAAAATTAAACTATTCACAATGCACTAACTGAATAATGAAAAATAAAACTAGAGGGATAACTACTCTTGTTATTTGCTATGTGGTGCAGCAAGGGTTGTTGATCTTGACCGTAAATGTAGTTTTAGGTACTTTACATTCTAAGGTGGATAGTTTGCACTCTATGGGTAACATGTTGAACTTGGAGAGTAGGTGGTAAGTAGTATAATCACCTTCCATGGAGGAGCAGGTAGATGGAAGTATTAGCAAAGGAGCTGGAATTCACACTGGACTCCTGCACTCCTTAGATTTCAAGTTAAACCTTGGGCTCAGGGTGTATGTGTGTCAATGTTAGTGGGTTTTGAGTTTAAAATATTGCAATATAGAGTTTTTTAATCTTCTTGTATGGAGGAAGAGAGAACAAGGTAGAATATATATGGGAACAACTAGTTTGTTGTTTTGAAGGCAGAGAGAATTTGAGCTTCTTCACCACTAATAGATGCTTGGAGTTACATTGTTGGTTGAAGTTACCCTGCATCTATCCTTTGTTTGGATGTCTTAGTTTAGAGATACAATTATGTGAAGTACATAATATAACTTATGTGGAGGACTTGGCACACCAGTGTGCTCCAACAAAAATTGCAGCTAAAATGAAAGATGGTCAATTTATTTACATTAGATTTTCTAGAACTATTGGGTATGATTATTGTTTCCATCCTCCTAGTCATTCTTCTTGTTAAATACACCTTAAAAGCATCCAAGAAGAGAAAGTTTCGGGCTTCAAACTGAAGTAAGCAATTTTTCTATAAATCACCAATTGCATCGAAATTTTTTGCACTTGGGGGAGGGTGGGGGGCTACCAGAAAACCACTTGGAGTATAGTAAAGAATGTTTCAGATGGAACTGTTAGTGCTACTGGGTATGTTTCAATCTATATTGGTGTCAAATTTTTCAATGTTGTGCAAACATGATAAATATGGATGCATACTAAAACAACATACAAGAACCTACTGTAACAGAAGCAAGGTCATCGACTTTTCCCTCCCGAAGGCACCCTTCCAATTTCAAATCATGTGTCATCAACTAGGTAGTTGAGAGTGGGTGTAGGGTGCTAAAGACAACCAACAACTCCAAAAAAATTAAAGGAAGTTTGATGTGGATTGAAATAATCGTGCCTAAAGCATAACCATTGGGATTTGGCTATTAGAAAGCATTCCTCTGTTGGATGCAGGAATCATTAATTGAATGATCAAATTTCCCTCACCTTCTAGATTGTCTTGTTGTGGAATATATTGGAGGCAAGATCATTCAAGACAATTAGGTGGAACTTGTCAAATTTCCAGCAAAATAGATTCCTTGCTGTGGAGGATCTAAGAGGCCAAATTAGAAAGGACAATTAGGTGGCAATTATCAGATTTCCAACTAAGGAAGTGGTTGACAATAATTATTGTTTTTGCATTAGAATAATAGTTGGAGATTGGTTGGTATGCGACTATTATTGGCTCAGATTGAATTTGGTCAAGTCAACGACGGTTCATGATTGGTGGTCAAGTGGTCGGTGGATTGGTGGATGGTGCGATGAGGTCTAGTTTCTAGGGGGGATGGTGCATCCTTCACTAACATGGTGGGTCATTCCACACTTTTTGTGGAGATTATAGATATTGATAAGCTTATATATGTTACTATAGTAGCTAAAACAGAATATCAAATTCATCTGGGTTTTCCCTTAGCCCTCCCACAAAAGGAGCTTGAACCTTTGGGACATCCGAGAAATGCTCTACATAAGGATCAATGCATAGAAGTTAACAATTCATCTGGCGCACAGGACTGCACACTTGACAATAGAGAAAATAGTGATACTAAGAACTCAGGTGGAGCCCAAAAATTCTCCAAAAATAATAAAATAATCAAATAAGTGGAGAAAATACAGAACATAGTGTTGGGAGCGAAGGGTTATAGGGATGAATTTGAAAGGTTGAAACAAAAGGCTCTATTGGGTAGATGGGTTTACAACTGAATGTCTGTGGAAAAAATAAAGCTTTTGGGTAGAGAAACGATGGTCCCCAATCCTGCAATACAGACCCTGGATCAACATGCTCCAAAATGGGTGGTTTTCATATCATTTTACTCACTCTGAAGATGTAGACCTTATCTACAAATCCCCATGGGTCATGGGTAAAGGATTTCTATATTTACAAATATGGAAAATTGGTTTTGATCATGCAAAATAAAAACCACGCATAAACATCCTATGGGTCAATCCCATTGGTTTACCCCTGGGCCTTTGGACTAAAGAGGCAATTTCCATCATTGCAATCAAAATTGGGACCTTATTCTATCTAGATCAAGGCAGTCTTGGTGGGCTTGAAAAGAAAACAACATGGTTTGTGTTCAAAAGAAACTTGTCATGGAGCCTCCCAAAAAAAGTTAACTTATTTTTGGGTACTTGCTCATGGAGGTAGGTCATTGATTACTGGGGAGTCCTTTTTCACTACCTCTGCTATCATAAAATAAGGAATCATCTGGCACAATGTCAAGATCGTTACATATGGGGTAGAAAGGGTGGAAGGATACGAGAAGACGTTAGATATCTACACACATAGTTTCAATCTGAGATTGTTCTTCTCTCTTCCCCTCCATCCACCATGGTCAGTCATGTTCTTGTCAAAAATTACATGACTTTAGTCCTCGAATTCATGCCAACAGACAAGTATCATTTCAAGAACACACTGTGATCTCTCCCCCAAGACTATATATCCAACCTAACCAAACTCCCAACCACTATAACCCCTCAATCAAATCATTATCCAATGTTGTCTCTCCAATATCATAAAATATCAACTCCCACAAGAGTCCTACACAAAATTTTAGAGTACTTAGGTCACTTGAAGAGGAAGCCTATCCTTAATACTATAACTCCCCTAGATTGAATTTGGAGCCCCCTATGGTCGAACCTTTTCTCCATTCACTGAGAGGATTATGAGTTGGAAGCTTTAGTTCAAGACTCTCAAAGCAACATGGAACCTCTAACAATTAAGCAATCATTTTTTGTTCATCCAAGTATTGTGAATTGGAAAAATGTCAATACAAGAAAAAAAAGGAGCCAAATATAAAAAAAATTGTGAAATGTACTATGGTTCCCTCTAACCTCTTCGATCAAATTAAATAACCTTTGGTAGGTAAGTCATTATCTTCTCCTTTTTCCTCTTACATCAAATTTGGGCATCCTGTTGTGGACATATTAGCGCCCCGGGACCTTAGAGCGATGTCTCCTGTGTAGTCATCTCCAAAATGATCATAATGTCCCTGAACATATGGGGCCTAGGTTCAATCCAAAAAGAAGAGCCCTCGAAGGCATCCTACAGATTCACAATCTGGACATCATTCTCCTTTAGGAGACAATGCTCAGTGAGGAAAAGTCCTAGGAATTCCTCCTACAACTTCATCCCAAATGGCATGTCTATGTCATTAGTGCCTCTAGCTTGTCTGGAGGTTTGGATTCCATTAATGGAATCCTAAAACTTTCTATTTTAAAGCTTATAAAACTTCAACAATAATTATTCTCTCAAGATTTTGCATAGGGATCTCTTCCAGAATTCAGATAATCAACATTTATGCTCCATATCAAAACATGAAGGAACACTAGACTCAAGTTGAAAACAATGGCATATTGGAATTGGAATCCACAATTTTGGCAGGAGCTTTCAATCTCACTCTAGAGAATTTGAAGGTCTAGGGAAATCATATCAATCAAGATTCATTTGTAGCGCACTTCAAGGGCCAATTTTTCCGAAACTCACTTACAGATATTAAGCCTGACACAATTGGCCCAACATGGACGAACGATAGATGGGGAGATAATGGCGTTTCAAAAATATTAGAGTGCTTCATTGTGAATAATGGCCTCGCTAACCACTTCATCAATCTGAGCTCATGGATTCTTCCCTCGCAAATATTTGATCATTTTCTCATTTTCTTGGTTTGGACAAACATTTCAAAAGTGAAGCTTTCTCCCTTTAAGTTCAACCACTTTTGGTTGAAAGATCTGAAATTCTCCTCAATGGTCTAGGATTTTTGGATAAAATTCAACCTAAGCACTAGCAATTTGGCTATGGACAACCTTTGTTATAAGCTAAGAAAGCTAAAACAGGTAGTTCAGGTTTGGGATAGACATAAAAAAATCAAGCATTAGAGAAATTACACAAATTGATGCCCAAATTAAATCTCTGGAAGATCCATAATCAGTTGATTACTTTTATGAGGCCTCTAAACATAAATTAGTAGAATTGGACAGAAAAAAAAAAGAATACAAAAGCTCTTTTGTCAAGTTAAGGAATGGAAACATAAGAGCCGCCAAATGTGGATTGATGAAAGAGACAAAAATACTAGATATTTTCACATCCAAACCTCTAGGAATCATCTGAAAATTTCGTTATGGTAAATAGAGAATGATGGGGAAACCCTTTGTGGACAAAATGATATTCAAAAAGAAGAATTCAGATATTTCCAATCATTACTAAGAACAAGAGAAGCTCCTTTATCACATCAATTCATGGACTTCACTTCCCTATATCCATAAATGGTTGACTCAGAGATCCACTCTCGGTTTGAATGCTCAATTGAAAAAGAAAAATTTATATTGACCCTTAGAGATTTGGTTAGGGGCAAGATCTCTAGTCCAGATGGTTGGACCATTGAATTATCTCTTCATTTCAAAGAAATCATAATTGATGAGGTCACAAATTTAGTGGAGGAGTCCAGGAGACTTGGTAGGGTCTATGGTGTTGTGAACGAAACTTTTATAGCCCTAATCCAAAGGTACAAGGATCCAACTAGCTTCTCAGAAGACCATCCTATTTCACTCTGCAACACGATATAAAAACTCATATACAAAATAATTTCCATCCGGATTAAACCAAATATGTCCATATTCATCTCTCCATAACAATTTGGCTTCCTTGAGAAGCATCACATTCATGATGCAGTGGGAATTTCACAAGAGTGCATTCATTCCATTAAAGATTGAGACATTGATGTATGTTTTCTAAATATCGATCTCTCCAAAGCCTTTGATTGTGTTGACTGGGAATTCTTATGGATGATTCTGCCAAAGATTGGCATTGGCCTGATCATTCTAGACTGGATAAAGGCTTCTATCTCTTTGGCCAACTTTTCTATTATGATAAATGGAAGCCCCACTAATTTCTTTTTAGCTTCGAGAGGCCTTAGACATGGTTGCAACCTCTCTCCTCTCTTGTTCCTATTGGTCATTAATGGCTTGAGCAGAAGCATTCTTGCAGCAAGGTCACAAGGAAGAATATCTAGTTGAAAAATAACAAAAATATCTCTCTTTCCCATCTATTGTTTTTTCATGCTTTCCTTGTCATCAGGAAGACAAACATCAGAGAGTGGATGGTGTTTCATGAGATTATCCTTGATTTTAGATAGGTAACAGGTTTGTACATGAATAAATAAAAAACAGTTTTTATTTCTCTAGACCCTGATGGGGAAAGAATCCAAGAAATCGATAATTTGTTTGGAATTAAATCGATCCCTGTGGAGGGGGTTTTCAACTATCCGGGTGTTACCCTGAGACTGATGGGATATGGGAATGGTGACTGATCATGGTTGATTGAAAAACTAGAGAAATGACTCTCTACATGGTCCCATAAATGGATTTCCTTATGTGTAAGAATTATTCTAATTATTTAAGTTTTGTAGAGAATATCAATTTATTGGATTCATATTTATAAAATCCCCAAGGGTGTCATCCACAAGATTAATAACATTTTCCCCCACTTCCTTTGGGATATATTGAGAGGAGATAAAAAGAAAATCCATATTTCTAGTTTGGATAAGTTGTCTCAACCTATCATCACAAGAGGTTGAGGGATCAAAATCATGGAAAATGGCAATATGGAACTTCTCCTTAAAAATCTATATAGGGCTATCAGAGGAGAAGGTCTCTGGGCCAATATAATCAAAGCTACATACCTTGAAAACAAGGACCTTGAGGTGTGGATTCAAGATGGTTCTCCAATGAAAACTAGGATTTCCCATTCTTCGAGAATTCTACTCTTGTTGAAACAATGGTTTTTGGCTATTTTATATTGGACCATTGGCAATTGGTCCACTACAAAAATTGGTCTAGACATCATCACAGGTATGGACAATCCTTACTCACTCTCCTTTCCTCTAATTACTTTTCTCCATGGTGTGAACATATGGTTCTTAAGGATATAAAAATATTTCCTAAAGCAAATATCTCTACAACGCATTGGATGAATGACCAAATGTTGAACATTTCGGAACACCTTTCCTCAAAATGAACATAGTACATTCATAATCTACAATTATTTGGGATGTATTTTTCTCTTTTGTAGGACAAATTAATTTGGAAGGGAATCATTCACAAAGGCCAAATCATTGTAAAATAAGCCTATAAGATCATCGATCAACATGTGGATTTGGCCCTGTTATTTTCTTGGCTGTCGAGGTGGTGGAGATAGCAAGTGCCCCTGAAGCTCAAATGTTTTCTTTGGTTGGTGACCCATAATCAAATTTTGACCTGGGATAATTTATCCAAACATGTTGTTTTTGGCTCAGGATGTTTTTGTCTTTGCAGGAAACATGGTGAAGAGATCACACACCTTTTTCTTCATTTCCTTTTTTTCATATCGGTTTGTATTGAAGTTCTTAGACTCCATGGATCAAAATCTGTCCCGATCTAGTCACACATTCTTGATTTCCTTAATCATTTGTTTTTTTTCACACAAACCTTAGGAAACTTCCCTTTTTTCTTATGTGGGGCATATGATGAGCCCGTAATTCTTTCACCTTTGATTCCTTTCACCCTATAGTCTTTAGGATTAGTTCTTAGATTGTGGCTTTCTTTAAGGAATTCTCTGTTGTGCCCTCCATTTCTTTTGGCTCCTCCCACATTTTTATAGATCTATGGACTTCTTTTCATGTTGGCTCCTTCGATGGATCCAATTCTTTTGGGTTATGTGGCTATGAGATGGTTATATATTTTCATCCAATACTCCATTACAACTTCTTTTGGTACAATGGCAAGGGAACGAACACCACAATGAACACTATGGTTGAATGTCTAGCATTATGGAGCACACTCGCCTATGCTTCCTGGATTGGATTATCAGTTATCATCATCTTTGGAGACTCTAGCATTATTATTGATTGGGACAATAATCACAACAACCTTCAGAATCTAGCCCTCCTCAATTGGAAACAGAGAATCATGTCTCTGACCCTGTCATTTCATCAGATCTCTTTCTCCCGTATTTTTCATGAACAAAACAAAGAAGTTGATGTTTTGTCTAAGCGTGAATACATTGCATCTCTGGGGTCAATACATTTAAGGAATTTGCTTCTAATTCTCTTCTGTGGTTAGGCCAGATTTCCATCTAGCTCTTTTATTCTTGTTTATTTTGGATACTTTCTTCTTGGAGATCTTCTTTCTAGACTTTCAATTAGGAAAAATTTTAATCTGGACCCCTTCGACTTGATCAATTTTGGGTCAGCCTATGTCAATAACAGACTGATGATCCCAGAGATTTATGAGGATGAAGTTAGTCTACCCCCTGGACTCCTTTATTTTCAGTTAACCTTGTTCATGGCTCTATCATCAAGGTGCACACGAGACAATATTAGCAGGTATTGAGACTATTTCTCTGCAAAAGATAGTCTACTTGTTTTCTAGTTTGGAGGTAGAGCATATGAGGTTGAATATTTATGGGATCAACTACATAAAAGTTGCAAGGCTTGCTCTATTTTTTGTCTAGTTTTTCCCTTCTTCATCAAGGATTGGTGTTATTTGTTTTCATTTTTTCTTTTCGTGTTGCCTAGTGAAATTTGTGTTATATTGTTTTGAGCTACTCATCTTATCTTAGTGTTATATATTCTACCATTTTTGTAAAGAGATATTTTATGCTTGTTATTTAGGGTTCTTCTTGTCTCAAAGATTTTTGTGATGAACACATCGCTCGATTTGAGCTCTTTCCTAGAATTTTGGGATTCTATATCCACGTAACTATAATTGTCTTTTGTTTTAATAGAAGATGGAGTGTTTTTTCTTCTTGTAAAAAAATGCAATAATTATGAAAATATTTGAATAAAATAATTTTTTTGTTTTTTTTAGAAATGAAATTCCAATTTCTTGATTGGTTGAAACACTTGAAAAGACTAATTACCTATGGCTAGACATGACAAGAAAAAAAATAGAAAAAAGCAATATTATCTATTTTTATTTCAAAAAAAAAAAAGCCAAGTGGCATGTGACAAATGCTTGTCTATTAAAATTATTACATTAAGAATCAATTTCGCTAATAAAATTCCATTTTCAATTATGTATATTTATGTGACAAAACATGTCATACATACTTGACGTGTCAATATGTACTCAAAAATAATAATATATAACATAACATGTGGTTTGTTTTTTGCAAGACTTAGAAATAAAATCATAACAAAATCACATATTTATTTGACACTACGGGTTATCCATACTTTGCAAGTAAAATTGAATAATAAAAATTGCAATCACCGAACTTGTTTCAAATCAAACTTTAATTAAAGAAACTTGAATTCCAACAATTTAAGAACACCATTGTTAAAATATCACTATTGATTTAGAATCAAATTTATGATGTCAGAAAGTGGCAGGTTCAAACCAACATTTAATTTTAAAATCTTGAATTCACTTGGATTTATGTTTTCATAATGTGGAAATGTGTAAGGGGCACTTCACTTCAAACCTGAGAGTGAAGGTCAAAATTCAATTTTAAAAAAATGTATTCTAGCCATTTAAGAACATTGATGATAAAATTCCACCACTAATTTGCAGTAGTATTTACGTTGTCAAAAAGTGGTGGAGCATAAGGGGAACTTCACTTTAGGCTTGAGTCAGAGTGCACTAGTGATAAGATAATACACCTTGAACATTTAATATATCCTCTTGATTGCAAAGGGGATAATTTGGGAGAAGTAGAGTTGTAATTGCACAATCCATCAGTCATCTAACATTCTGCAAAGAGTTGTAAAATCCATCAGTCATCTAAAATTTTACAAAGATTTGTAAAATACATCAGTCATCTAACATCGTACAAAGTCTTGATGATGGATCCTTGTTGGGATTTGAAATGTTGACGGAATATGGGTATTACTGTGGGTTCTCTGGATACTAACTCAGAAAATAAAAACCACAGAGGTCTAAAATCTAGAATCATTTCCCTATATGAAGGGGATACATGGAGTGAAATTATTTTACTCGAAAAATTTAGAGTGAAGATAGAAAGAAGAGCTTCAGTCACAATTTAGCTTTTCTACTATCAACATTC
Organism: Pinus tabuliformis; assembly: GCA_031772625.1. Taxonomy (NCBI): domain Eukaryota; kingdom Viridiplantae; phylum Streptophyta; class Pinopsida; order Pinales; family Pinaceae; genus Pinus; species Pinus tabuliformis. The sequence continues at coordinate 700,662,229 of CM062804.1, forward strand.
GAAAAAAGTCTTGATGATGGATCCCTATTGGGATTTGAAACGTTGACGAAATATGGGTATTACTGTGGGTTCTCCGGATACTAACTCAGAAAATAAAAACAACAGAGGTCTAAAATCCAAAATCATTTCCCTGTACGGAGGGGATACATGGAGTGAAATTATTTTACTCGGAAAATTTAGAGTGAAGATAGCAAGAAGAGCTTAAGTCACAATTTAACTCTTCTACTATCAACATTCGAAAAAAAGTCTTGATGATGGATCCCTGTTGGGATTTGAAACATTAATGGAATATGGGTATTACTATGGGTTCTCTGAATACTGACTCAGAAAATAAAAGCCATAGAGGTCTAAAATCCATAATCATTTCCTTGTACAGAGGGGATACATGGAGTGAAATTATTTTACTCGGAAAATTTAGAGTGAAGATAGCAAGAAGAGCTTCAGACTATTTAAATCTCACAATTTAGCTCTTCTACTATCAACATTCGAAAAAAGTCCTGATGATGGATCCCTATTAGGATTTGAAACGTTGACGGAATATGGGTATTACTGTGGGTTCTCCGGATACTAACTCAGAAAATAAAAACCACAGAGGTCTAAAATTCATAATCATTTCCCTGTACGGAGGGGATACATGGAGTGAAATTATTTTACTCGAAAAATTTAGAGTGAAGATAGCAAGAAGAGCTTCAGGCTATTTAAATCTCACAATTTAGCTCTTCTACTATCAACATTCGAAAAAAGTCCTGATGATGGATCCCTTTTGGGATTTGAAATGTTGACAGAATATGGGTATTATTATGGGTTCTCCGGATACTAGCTCAAAAAATAAAAACCACAGAGGTCTAAAATCCAGAATCATTTCCCTGTACAGAGGGGATACATGGAGTGAAATTATTTTACTCGAAAAATTTAGAGTGAAGATAGCAAGAAGAGCTTCAGACTATTTAAATCTCACAATTTAGCTCTTCTACTATCAACATTCGAAAAAATTCCTGATGATGGATTCCTGTTGGGATTTGAAACGTTGAAGGAATATGGGTATTACTGTGGGTTCTCCAGATACTAACTCAAATCATACAAAGGGTTATAGAACTTGTTATGAATTATAGTTGTATAAATTTATGAAAAAGGAAAATATACAGATTAAAGTTTATGAAGTCATTAAAGCATCCATCAAAAAAGAAAAATATGGAGGAGTCATCTGAGCATCTTGTAGAAAGGCAGAAGAATCCACCAAAAAGGAACAATATAGAGGATTCATCTAAGCATCCTGCAGAAATAAAGATACAAAGAATTGGTATGTACATCCTATTTGTATGCTTTCTATGGCAATTTTGTTTGTTTGTTTTTTTTTTTTTTACAAAACATTTATTTTCAATGTGTTTCAAGTTTAATTATATCTTTTGGTTTTTTCGTGCTTTGTTTCTCTTCTATTTACATGCATCTATTTGATTGTGTGTTTGAAGTTACATGCATTTGTTTGTTTATGTGTTTCAAGTTACATGCATTTGGTTGGATTAATAATATGAATTTGTTTGTTTATGTGTTTCAAGTTACATGCATTTGGTTGTCTTAACAATCTGTTTCCGCAAAGTATGAAGAAACAACTTAGTGATAAATAATACAATAGATTCATAGTGTAAGTGACATCACTAGTTAGCGTGGATTAGAAGAAGTGTATTGGACTCTCTCCCCTAATATGTATATCTTATGATTATTATATTGTTTTGATATAATATCTTATTACTAATGTATGTTAGAAATCCATGCGTTCTTACCTTATTACAAACATTACTAGTTCTCCAACCCTCATCTTCTGAATGAAATGCCTCATAAAACTTCATTTGAACATACTTCCAACTAAAGCCAACAACAAAATCCAAACAAGTGAAAAATAAATGAATTTGAAATGCATAAAATTATTTAGATGGAACTTTCTTGTTAGCACCGGAAGAGAAACACAGATTCTAAAAAAAAAGTAGATTTGTTCACTACTTGGTTCCCATCAACTTGAAAATATGAAAAAGACAATAATAATGTCACATCAATGCCTCTCCATGATTCTTTAAGTATATCAAAATCAAATAGAGGAATTAGATATTTCATGGCATTTACTTTTCATCACTAAACATAGGTACAATGCATTAGCACACAGTCTGCAATTAGAATTTGAATGTCGACTAAACAAAAATATTCAAATGCAAAATGGAAATAAGATGAAATTATTACTTGAAATTATTAACTTTCTTTCCATAATTTCATTATTCTATTACTTCATATCTGCTTTAAAAATAAAAATCAGGTCAAATTCCAAAAAAGATGAATAAACATTTACTGCCTCTTTTTAATTTCTTCACCACCACTTTATTATTTATCATTTATACACAAATCTAAATACCTGAGTCAACCCCTTATGTCCACTCTAGTTGTGGGAGTGCTACCTTTTTTGCTCTAATACCACTCTATCACATACCCAATTCCTAATTCCTAATTAAGGAAGCAAGGTAAATCATTTCTTAATTTCCACATAACTTACCTCTATTTTTATTAACATAAGGTTGTAACATAAATAAAATTATCTTTACTACGTAAACTTGTTTACCTAAAACTATTGGGCTAAGAGACGGGCTAAGAGACGCTCTCAAGCTCACTATGGTAAAGATGTTGTAATGTCTTGTAAATATTTGACTCGGTCAAAATAAAAAAACAAATAAAAATAACTCTATGTTAAAATAAAAATTCTATGTTATTATTATTTTTATTATTTTTTGTTGGGTAGTTAAGTTAAACTTGACTTTGTCAAGTTACGAGAAGTTTTTGAGCTCTAGGTTTATGAGAACCCATGGTATTGATCCATGGTATTCATGTGTAATATAGTATATTTAAAGGGGGAATTAAACTAGCATACGAGCTCCAAGTTTATGAGAACCCATGGTATTGATCCATGGTATTCATGCGTAATATAGTATATTTAAAGGGGGAATTAAACTAGCATAGATCCATCTTAACTCCAGATCTACTAAGCATTGAGGGAGATCAAATCTATTGAGATGAAAACCTCTTTTAGAGTCAAAAGAGATGATCCCTCTAGGTGCTTGGTAGATCTTCGATTAAGATGCATCTAAGTTGGCTTACTTTATTCCTGTAATTGTATTATTTTATTACCTTAAATAATCAAGTCAAATTCTGAATATGATAAATAATAATTTATTACCCCTTTTTAATGTATTCATGATAACTTTATTATTTATCATTTACACCCAATTCTAAATACATGGGCCTTTTTTCCCAAGGCGATTATAAATTAAATATTTATTTTTTGGCCCCACCTTATGCGGAGCAGTAGAACTTACCCTTTTACCTACATACATGCTTTACCTTAGACTTAGTAAGATACATTTCTCTCCAATTCTCACCCTGTAAAAACATGAAAATTACATTTGGAGATAGTATCTTCTTTCACATATTGAATTCATTTAGCCCACCAAAAATATAGGGGAAAAATGAAAGATTTCCACCAAATGAGGGAGAGTGCCATTACTCACTTTACGCTTAATTTCCATATAAATATAATTGGAAATCTTTCTGTGTGGACTAATATTAAATCTATAAATTCTTCCAAGTAAATGATTAATGTGAATTTAAACTAAATTTATTGTTTTTGGCTATGTGTTTGTCTTGTATGCATCGAAGTAGCTTCATTTCTCCCAACAACAAATTATACAACTAGAGAAATCATATAACCATTATATTTTTTAATTTCTTAACATATCCATAGTATGCTTTAACTTCACCCAATATATTAGGTGTGAGACCAAATCAAGTAAGATAAAACAAAATATTATGACTTCTTCATGCCTTGCTTCCACACAATGTTTAACTCTACACATGCCATACCTCCACACATGCCTTACTTCTGCACATGACTTACTTCCACGAGTTTTACACTTAGTAATACTTTTCAAGTGGGTAGAATTAACACATAGGCCTATAGACATTAATATACACACATTCATATTTATGTTAATAGACTTAATAAATATTGTTTCAAGAAATTAAAATTTTATGCCATAAGTATAAATTCCTCTCCAATTCTTACCAAGTGAAAGCATGAAAATTACATTTGGACATACTATTTTCTTTCGCATATGGAATAACTCTAATCAACCAAAAATATAGGGGAAAAATGAAAGATTTCCACCAAATGAGGGAGAGTGTCATTGCTCACTTTATGCTTAGTTTTCGTATAAATACCATTATAAATCTTTATGCGTGGACTATATCAAATTTAATAAATTCTTCCAATTAAATAATTAATGTGAATTTAAACCAAATTTACTACTTTAGGATCTATATTTGTTTTGCATGCAGCATAGTAGCTTCATTTATCTCCACACAACCCAAAAGGGAATTATACAATCAGAGAACTCATATGACCATGATATTTATTAATTTCTTAACATATCCATAATATGCCTTAACTTTTCCCAATATATTAAGTGTGAGACCAAATCAAGTAAAATAAAACATAAAATATGATGACTTCTTCATGTTTCTCGAATATTATGAAATGAGTCAAATGATGCTTAGCCTTTTACCTCTACACATGCTTTACTTCCGGACAAGACTTTAGCTCCCCACATGCCTTGCTTTCGAAATGAGTCAAATGATGCTTAGCCTTTTACCAATGCACATGCTTTACTTACAGACAAGACTTTAGCTCCTCACATGCCTTGCTTTCGCACAACCTTTAATTCTGCGCATGCCTTACTTCCACCATTTTTTCCACCATTTTTAGACTTAGTAAGAATTTTCAATTGGGGAGACTTATCACTCAAGCCTATAGATATTAATATATGCACATACATAATTCAGTTAATAGAATTAATAAATATTGTTTCCATAAATTAAAAGTTTATCTCTTAAGTATAAAATCATGTCTAATTCTTAAGTAAAACACAAAAATTACATTTGGACATATCATCTTCTCTCACACATAGAATAACTGTAGCCCACCAAAGATATGGGGAAAAACGATAGATTTCCACGAAATGAAAGAAATTTTCATTACTCACTTTACACTTAATTTTCACATAAATGCCATTAGAAATATTTCGGGTGGATTATATCAAATTTAATCAATTAAATGATTAATTTGAATTTAAACAGAATTTACTACTTTAGTCTCTATATTTGTCTTTCATGCTTCGATGTTGCTTTATTTCTTTCCACATAACCAAAAAAAGAATTCTACAACTAGAGAAATCATATAACCACGATATTTATTAAATCCTTAACATATCAATAATATGCCTAAACTTCTCTCACTATATTAGGTGTGAGACCAAATCAAGTCAAATAAAACATAAAATATTATGACTTCTTCATGCTTCTGGAATATTATGGAAGGAATCTACGAGGCCTATGTATGAGGACTTCCCAAAACATCAACATTGCTTCCAACACTTCTCCATATATCCTTTGCACAAACAAACAAAACATCTCAAAAATTGTTTTCGTATTATGTGGGTTCTCAATAACTGGGACTTTTACAACTTCAATGGAAAATATCATTGTAGTTGACATAAAAAAAGAATTGACATCATTTCATATATGTAAATTCACTTATCTTATGCACTGAACAAAAATAAAAATAAATAAATAAACATGATTTTGTTTTTCATGTTTACCCTTTGCACACCATGCTTCTATTTAGTAATTTTTTTTGCTCTCCTTTTGCAGTTTTTTTGTTTCATTTCACCAGGAACTGCCACTATGAAGTTTTACTAGCATGTGTATTTTTGTAATATACTATTTATAACAATTATTTATAACTATTAAACACAATTGATTCACTTGTAAAATGTCTTGTTGGGTGTACTATAGGGTTTATAAATGTACCAACATTTAATTTTTCAATTGGAAAGTTAGTGAACTTCGAGGCCAGAGAGAGCCCCTGGCAACCTACAAAACAAATGCTAGTCTATCTTGCATATTAATCTCATGAAATTCTCCAATAAAAGAGAATTCGAGAAAACACCAATCTAAACAATTAAATCATGCCGGAAATAAAAAGCAATTAATAATGCAAAACGAAATTCTAATTACGAGCGAACAGAAGGGAAATATGAACTAGAAATAAAGCAGTGCTGACATAATAACAAAAAGACTGTAAATGTTGGAAGCAATTCAAAACCATTCTGCTCACACTAATTCTACCTACACTAATTCTGCCTGTACTAATTCTGTGTACAGTTAGCTTGAAAGCATCAGTAACATAACAAGGAAATTTACTATGTAAATAAACTCATGAAAGAAATTAAATTAATATGAATTTATCGCCTTCCTTGCCTTGTAAATAAATATTATAAATATGTCCAGAAGTTAAGGAAACTATAATGGTAATTAAACATTTATTGGTATCAACATACCGTAGTTTCCTTATTTATAAATGTTAGCTTTCAAACCATAAATGCTCAAGTCAATTTCACGTTCTGGAATATTAATTAAATGGGTCTGGATCAATTTGAATTGAACGTTAGAGCTCATAAAGGCAAAGATGATCTTGTGGGTTCAGAAAGTCTCGAGGGACACGATGTTTACTTAAGATATTTCAAGTGAAAATATGATTAACGATGCAACAAATGAAATGGTTTGTAAAGGAACAATTTGCAACAATTTCAATAGCATTAACTTGAAGAAGGAAATGAGACTGAAAGTCTTACACAGTAAATAATCGAAATGCTAATTATTTTAATAATTGCAGAGTGGTGCCGAGCTAGTATGGCGGCCAACCCACCAGCTCACACCCTCGCTTAACCTGGTTCACAGAGTGATCAGAATCATTAGATGCAATAAATGATTAAATAGAACATGGCTATCGAAGCTTAAATTAATTCTTAAAAGCACAGTCTTTACATCAAGCAGACATGCTCAGCTCCAACAAAATAATAGGAGCGATCCGCTGGTGATATACTTGTAATGCTACATTGGGACAACTCCTCTTCCCTCCTGCGCGCTCCCTGGTGATATACTTGTAATGCTACATTGGGACAACTCCTCTTCCCTCCTGCACGCTCCCTTCCGGTGCACTGCCTCTGGCTGGATCGATTTCCCTACTATCTAATTAATTGACTCCTAAGCTAACTTATTGCTACTCCAGGAAATCTATTATTTTTTTTTTTTCAGAGTGAAAATCAGATATATTATATTGAGACTCCAGGAAATCTATTATATATGCATTAGATTATAATTTGGTCTTTTAATTAGCCGATTAGCAAATCTCAACAATTTTCCATGAATAAAGTTGGTTTGCAACTGAATGTCAAAGCAGGGATGGTTTTGGTGAACCATTGCTCTTTTCCTGGAACGGTGTTGTTGTTGGACTCCACGTAGGATGGGTGCAACGCTGTATCATAACCATGTGGCATAGTTGAGGACAAGGCATTGTGTTGAATCCAACATTGATGTGGCTGCCATTCCATTATGTGATAGTCTTGCGCAAACAAATTCACGGTCAACTTCATCATGATTAATTGGAAGGTTTGTTGCATGATAGGGCAGTGTCGAGGTGATAGATAATGTGCTTCATTCCATTCTAAAATTTCAGGTAGACATGGTTCTGGAAATCGCAAGATTTCTCCGTGGTAGTTTCTGGGAATCGAATTCAGGAGGTTAGAGACATGAAGACTGAATCGTGTAATAGTTGCCATGATTCATGAAATTGTTTCTGTATATAATTTCCAATATTTAGTTCATGCATTGGTAAGGACATTACATCATATCTCTGAAGAGACGGAGATGATGTCTTGTCAGAGTCATTATGGACAATTTCACTTTTGACTAGAACCATTTCTTTTTTGTTTGCGTATGGTGACTTTCCCCGGTCTGCCAAGCTCCTCGTTTTGGATCCTCAATTCTCGCATTTGACGAGCAAGAGATCCTCGATTATGCTCTCTTGAAGTGATCTCATCCTCTCTTCTTCACTGTTGCCATACTTTATTTCAAGGTGTTCCTGAATTCGTTCAAGAAGAACTGACTTTCTAAAGCTTGCATAATCTTGCATCTTTAGCAGACTGATTCCATATGGCCAAAATATTAAAATGTTATTGATGAATGGAGTTATGATTGAAGGAAACCACAGTTGGGTTCTTTTCAAACACACTGATCTCCATCTCTGTCTCGTTGGTTTCTTGGGAATACTTTCTGAGGAAATGGGTAGCGGAGGATCCACCAATTCCATTGTCCACAATGCAAACCCACTAGCTATCTCCATTTGTAAGACCAATGAATTGAACCACCAACACACTTATCACCCATGCCACTTTTTTCCATTCCATTGCCCATTCTTCCTTCCCCATTGCTTCATCCTTAAGTTATGTGCTCGAATTCCAAGCCAAACCTCTGAACTCACTAGCTTGTTGAAAGGTCAACTGTTGGGATAGTTCATTAGAGATTGTAATAGACAAGCGCACATTATTCTTATGGAGGGACTAAATGTTTTGATACCATATGCACCCTAGCAAGCCAAGGAACAAAATCATATAAGTCAACAGCGGATACAATTCAAAATGCCACTGCCCTGACCAGGTTTGAGTTTAGCATAGTTCCGGAAGCCACTGTAACTAGTGCAGGAATCCTAATTGGTGCAGGAACGTAAACGCAATGGTGCAAGCACGTCCTAAAGTATAATCAAACCGGTTTTATTCCTGCAATATACAAACTATAATTAAACTCTCATTAATGGTATTTTAATCTTGTTAAAACAAAAAAGTAACAAATGATTTTCGAAAATAATCGTTTAGCCAATCGACAACATGAGATAAATAAATAAAAAACACCTCTATTGAAATCATGGCATTCCAAACACTGGAACTAAATTTCTTTTGAATCATAGTTTTTTACATGTCATACACTTTCTACATTTAAATTTAATGTGAGACACTTTTGTTAAAGGACTTTCATATGAAACAAATGTATATCTATTACTTTGTTGTTTGCTTCTAGGGCTTCCCTCTTGTTTATTATTTAGTAAGTTATTGTTTCACCTTTGTTTATTATTTAGTAAGTTATTGTTTCACCTTTCACTCTTTTTTAGCTAATCTCTTTTTACGTTATTTTTTCTTCCTTTTGTCTTGATTATGCCTTCTCAAATACCTACTTGGAAGAAATGTAAAAATAGGAACAACAGCAATATTAACTAAAAAATTTAGTGTTCCAAACTAGAAAATGCAATGAATATCAAAGCATGCACTAAATTGCAGCCAAGAATTTTCACAGATGCAAGAACAGATTTACACAAATAGAAATAGGTTAAAGATCCATAGAATAACAGTCATAAAATTGAGCCATTTTATTAATTTTAAATCTAGAATTGAATACAATAAAGTTAATAGATATAACATAGACTTGCTACTACAAGCATGCAATACCCAGGTGAGAAATTAAGTGAAATTTCCAACTAAAACGGCTCAATCTATCCAAACATGTTGTCCAACAATTGTTGTTATTGTTGGAGGCAAACTGTGAAATGAACCCTCAAAACTACTCCAAAATTTATGAAAAATTAGAGAGAGGCTCTTCACACCCCAACCAATAAAACCTAGAAATATTTTGAGCTAATTCCAGTTGACCTGGAATGCCAAAAATAATGTGAAAATCCAATTGAAAACAACAATTCACCCTACTATAAGAACGAGGATTTCAAGATCGAATATCGCTCAAAAAATTCTAAAATTTTAACCACATACTCCTCTCATAAAATGAAGAAAATCCCTAAACAATTTCAAGTTGAACCCGCCAGTCACTGAAACCCCAAAATCAACATGTAGCCCTTCACAATATGCTAATGAGCTATAGAAATCAAAATGCTGCAAGAATGCAGAATTTCCCCAAACGACAACTCCAAATCCCAACAAAATTCCTTCCTCAAACTACTGGCCAAAATCAATTCCAATACCCAAAAAAACACTACTGCGCAACCCCTACGCAGAGAATAACCAGTAAACCCCAACACAACCTCAAAAATAGAAATTGTTTCCCACAAGTAATGTCGATCTCTGCCTTGTAAATCCTTTACAAAATTACCAGCATCAATAAGCAAAATCACCTGCAAAATAGTCGGAACTCCAACCCACAATAGTTGATTCCCCAATGAAAAACTCGAATTGCCTTTGTGCCTGAGTGGAAAACCAAGTGAATACCTGCAATAAAGCTCTGTGGAAATCCTAAATTGGAATCTCCAAATTACCTCACTGGGGAGACACTTGAAGTTCTCCAAAATGAGGGTAGAATTCCCGCTTGGAAATTCCTTGTGCTAAACAACATTGGTTGACTTGCCTAAGAAGCTCAAGCAAACTCTCCAATTTTGAAATGAAATGCCAAATAAAATGATCAAAATGAGGCTCTAGCCTTCCTTTTATTGTTGCTTTCCCTTCCTCATACCATGGTTTGATTTCTCTCACACTATGATTTGATACCATCATTTGATTCTTCTCATGGTTCGAATTTCCTTTTTGGTAACCTCCACAGCTTATGTTCACTTTATTATACCATGGTTTGATTTCTCTCGCACTATGATTTAATACCATGATTTGATTCTTCTCATAGTTCAATTTTCCTTTTTGGTAACCTCCACAGCTTATGTTCACTTTATTTTTTCTTATTTTCGTAAGTCCCAACCATTGTCTTTTCTCCAAAGTTTATTTAATACCTCCACAACTTATTTCTCCTAAATTTTATTTATCTAAAAATATTTATTATTTGCCAAAATTTCAGAAATTAAAAATTTCCATTAGCAAAATTATTAACTGGGGACATTACAAAAAACATGGTGTCCAAATTAGTTAGTTATCTAAATGTAAACAATCATATACTTCAAGTTTTTATAGATATTGTTTATTTGTAAACATATTATATATTGAAAATTCATCATATTTTTCCTTATAGCTAGTATGCAACAAGGATTAAGAAAATATAATGTAAGAAAAAAAGCATACTTGACTAAGGTAATATGTAATATTGAACCCTTTCTTTCATATTAAAGTTGGTTATGTAAGTTTGTGTGATTACTAAGTTCATTATGGTTGTATGGTGTGGTTCACATTCTTTCTTAGCATTGTACATGCTCGTATTACATAACGATAATGATATTGAATTATCATTGTTTAATGGTTTTTTACACCTTATAAATTATGTTTAATACTCCATGCTTTTCATCCATGTGCTATGTTTTTTTTCCATATTTTTAGGTGCATGAACTCTATAAATAAATTTCTATCTAGCTCATTGTATTATGTCATCTTTTCTTGTGCAATGTAATTTTTTGCATTGTTTTACTCTTCTATCAAATTTTGAAATCTTATGATTGGTTGAACAAATTGTAAAATATTTTTTCCCCTCTTATCGAATTTCAAAACAAAATTACAAATCATGATCTAAAGGAAAGAACTAGTTGTTTTGCAAATATTGCCCTTGTTACAATATATGATGACATTTGTATAAAATCAACTTAAAAGGATTTCAATAGGAAATTTGTATATATAATGAAGCATCATTAGACTATGTGAGGTAGTTAAATATCTCACTAAAGGCTCATATTATTTACCAACACTACAAGTGAGTAAATCCCACATACATCATTGGATTGAATTTCTCAAGTAGTAGCCCTATTTAAACAAGAACTTGGAGTCCCTAATGCAATTAGAAAGTTTTTATGTATATTCAAAGTGGATATTCCCTTTCTAGGTTTACTACTATAAATTTTTGGTCTCTTGAATTTGTTGTTGTTGTTCTTATAGGAGTAATAGTATGTTAGATCTTTATTATTCTTAATTTATGTTTGCATGTTTGACATTAAATTTCTTCATAGTATTAGATATTAGATACATACACTAATTCCTTTGTATATCATCTTTCCAAATTATTTCAATTTATTAAATACTTTCTTGTTTTGAATACTTGTTTTTTATATTATACATGCATTTTTAATGGCCCTGATGCATCTAAATTACTCAATTCAAATTATTTTGGCCTTCATTGTGTTCAAATTAGACCTATATTTTATCCATATATGAGTCTTTTAAGTTCTTAATCAATCTTTAATGAAATAATCTAATTTCCTAGTTATATACTATTTTTCTTATTGTATAGATCATGGCTTCTGTGTAGATTTAGTTGAAAGTGACAGATTTATTTGTGCGTAATTTTCCATGGTTAATAGCATGCAACCCCTCTACCTTGGGTGTTTCCCTCTTTCAAATTTTTGCAGTGTTGGTCATCGCCTTTGGTCAACCATCACCTCTACCACTTTCTCCTCCAACATGGTAGGTCTTCACATGCTTGTTGACTTCCATTGTGGGAAAGACCTACCATCAAAGGCACCATTCCCAATTGAATACTAGCCATTCTCCAAGGATCAAACCCCACCATTACTTTGGCATTAACCCTTCGACCATTGAAGTTTCTCGCTCAACGAACTTAAGTGTCAATTCCACCTAAGAAATACAAAGGACATGTTGACTATCCAACAATTGTGACGCATCAAACCAACATCAATTTCCTCAATAGTAAAATCTCCCATGTGGACTAATAATTATTGTCCATGTCAACAAGTGACACATGGATGTCACCTCATCTTTGTTGTGTCAAAATATTTTGACACGTGACATCTCCACCCCTACAATGTGAGCACATTGTACATTCAATATTATAAACAATTATAGCATCATCAACCTGTTGTAGCAGCTACAACCACCCTCTAAAATTACTTTGGCATTAACCCTTCGACCATTGAAGTTTCTCACTCAAAGAACTTAAGTGTCAATTCCACCTAAGAAATACAAAGGACATGTTGAATATCCAACAATTGTGACACATCAAACCAACATCAATTTCCTCAATAGTAAAATCTCCCATGTGGACTAATAATTATTTTCCATGTCAACAAGTGACACATGGATGTCACCTCATCTTTGTTGCATCAAAATATTTTGACACATGACATCTCCACCCCTACAATGTGAGCACATTGTACATTCAGTATTATAAACAATTATAGCATCATCAACCTGTTGTAGCCGCTACAACCACCCTCTAAAATTTTTCCTTAGCTTCATTTTGGAGCCTCCCTACCAACCTTTCATAGCAACATGTCTTCCCTTGTCAAGTACACAAGCTTCAGTGATTTTCTTGCAGAATGGCAGCCTGTCCATGAGAGCTTGTTGCATCCCCCTCACAGGTTGTTTCTCCAACTTGGTCCAGATGCAGGCTGAGCAACTCCCTTAAGAAATTGCGCAATTCTGTAGGGGAACTAGCCTTCCCTCCAGAAATTGCGCAATTATGTTTGGAAGCCTGCTAGGCTCTAGAATTGTGCAAATATGCCAGTCAATCTTCACTGAAAAAATTACGCAATTCCTCCTAGCAGGTCTACTCAACCTAGAAATTGTGTAATTCTAGGCAGCAATCAGCTGCTCAACCCAAAATTTTTTGCAATTCTAGGCAGTAGTCAACTGCTTAACCCAAAAAACGTGCAAACCTTTTGGGCAACCAGCCCAGCTCCCTCCAAGAAATGCACATATTTTCCCCTCAGCTGAGCAGACTATTGCATGTGCCATTGATTTGACTGGTTCCACCTGGGACCGGGAAAACTTGACTTGCATGTATGGGCTTCTTTTTCTCGAAATAGCAAAAAGAAACATGAAAAAATCATCCGTAGATTTTAGGGAGTTATTTTTAGCAGCTGGAGGTTACATGCAAAGATCGTTTTAGCATCTTTCCTGAAAGTGTCACTTTTTCCTAGATTTGTGGCATGCGTGTCATGAGCCTCAAAATTATTTATTCGACGCTTCAGAGCTCACTTATTCAAATTGATCTTGGAACTCTAACATCCCACATCACATCCAGGAGACTTCGATACATCTAGCTTAGTTATTCATAGGTAAGTGGTCTTAACTTGTCTTTTGCAGTATTTACGTCTCTTTTTGTGTTTTGGCTTGTGTGAGTGTTGTTTGCTTGATTTCTATGAATGCTTGTTGTCGTTTACATGCATACTACCTTGTACTAGCATCGTTTTAGTTTTTGTTAGCATCTCACTGATGTCGCATGCATGAAACTATTTTGCACGAACGGTCGTTGATTCGGTGACTCGCTTCACCCACATGCATGATGTTTTGTTTTCTTAATATTTCATTCATTTTTTGCATGCACAATCATTCGCTCCTACTTACATTCAGTATCACCATGCATTCACATTCAAATTTGCTTTCAACTGCCTATTAGCAGGTCTGTGCAACCTTGGCTCGGACTCTGCCTCACCAAGGCAACATTGCCCAATCCTGAGAGGGAAGTCTCCCTATTCCTCTCAAGAAATGCACATTTCTTACCAGTGACTTTCCTTCAGTCTTGCATTGTGCAATTCTGAGCGACAGTGACTGCTGACCCAAAAAATTGCGTAATGCAATCACTAGGCCTGCAACCACTGCGAGCTGAAATTGGACATTGCGTAGTTCCAGTAGCTAGCAGGCCAGCCTGGATTGTGCATTGGACAATTCCAGCAACCAACCAGCCTCCCCAAACAGTCCAAACTACCTTTTGCGCAGTTCTAGCAGCCAGTCTCCCAGCCTCCTAGGAAAAATTGTGCAATCCTTGCTAGTCAATCCCCAGGTATGTTACATGTCATTCCTCAAGTTTGCTTTGGTTTTCACTGACAGATTTCTTGCCATGCATGTCACTTTGTCTCCACATCTAGCAGGTGTTCATCCGCCTCTTAGCAGTTCAAGATCAATGGCCTCCAAGAGAGCAGGATCAAAGGACACTGACCAAAATGCAACTTGAACAGTAGTTGAGCGAGTGTCTACAAGTTTGCCGACCTATGAAGATACCAAGTTGATTGTAGACAAGGACATCAAGCTGAAATGGAAATAGGTCAATGATGCATTTGCAGGAACATTTGGGGAAGACCTTGAAGACCACCAAGTCTATGTGAACATCCACAAGTTTGATTTGTATCGGATTTCATGAAGGTATATTGTGCTCCCATGTGCGAACATGATACATTGGATCATCTCGCACACTGATCCCGAGACGACGACATTGAGCAATGTCAGTGGGGTGAAGATTGCTACCTTCAAGGCACAAGATTATGATGAGATGTATCAGATGTCACATCACATGATCAACATGGAGACTCCCTTCAGCATACCTAGCAACAATTCCAACTCCATAGATATTTTGAAGAATTAGGTGAAGGAGTGAGTTAAATTCAGGGTGACACCCAACCAGGTCTACAATATGAAGATACTTCAGAAGGCGTATCAATACTTGGTCATCTTTTCATGTCATCTGTATGGCCAAGAAAGAACAAAAACCTTCCCACAGATTTGGCTGATTGCATTGGACCAACTGGCCAGAGAAGGCAAAGCATGCAACTGGACTGACATGTTGTCTCATCAGCTGAAGGAATAAGTAACAAGGGCTCGACAACCACCCAAAGGTATGCAAGAAGAAATCTGCATGTCTGCCTACATCTTGGATGGAATCTGTGCCTGTCAGGAGTTCCCGGGCTTGAAGTGGGCATGGACAGTGACGGTGACTACAGCGAACACTTATTGTAAGATGTTGTCTGAATGCAACTTCAAAGGAGTTATCACACAATCGTCCGATCATTTTGTCACCCTAGTTTACAAGATGATATTTGAACAGGATCCACCCTGCATGTCGAAGGAAACAATGGAGGCACTGATCGACATAGCCATTTGCTATACCTTACCATCTGCCACCTTCATACAGATGTACAGCGTGGAGAAGCTTCCACATATTCTACCGAAGTTTTCCTTGGACAAACTCATCATGCAATAAGTATCATATCACATCTCGGTAGGATTGACAGCTCGGCTGCACCGGAAGAAAAAGGCACCTTGCCCACCCTTCCGTTACAGATTGGGTTATATGAGATACGAAGTTCAAGCATGCGGATGTTGAAGTAGAGAACATGAAGATGTATCCATACAACCTCCAAATTTACAATCCGTATGACCGGCATTATCTTGTGAAAGATCATTGTGCGAGAGTACAATTTCACTAGATCCACGGGGCATGTCATTGGACAGAGGAAGACCCATGGAGATATTGTTACAACTCCTCCAAACTCAATGAACTGATTGGCCTCACTATGGAATGGATAGTAAAGAAGCATCCTGGAGAGCTCCAGAAGTAGTAGCAGCATCAAAGGTGAACATACTAGTGCGTGACAAGGGTAAGAGGAAAATTGTCGACAACATGGAGGAAGAGAAAAGCCACAAGTTTCGAGTAGACCCACTTGTGCAAAAAGCAACTTTGGCAATAGAGGAAAAGAGGAAACAACACGACAAGAGAAACGTGCAAAGGCAGAGAGAGAAACGGAGAATGGAGGAAACAGAGAATGAGTTGCATTGAAGGAGCAACTCTGAAAGGAACAGGAGTTGCGCAAATAGGAGAAGTAAGTGCAGCAGGGACAGGTATAACAAGGGGTGCAACTTGTGCAGACAAATGAAACTGCACCCGTGCAGATAGTAGACTCATCAGAACAACTGGCATCAGGCAAACATGGTGAACCATCGTAGGAGAAAGACTTCTCTCAGGAGATAGAGGAAGCACTTGAACAGTTGGATATAGATATGGAGCAAAAAGAGTTAGAGCAAGACATCGACCTCATGCTTCACAACCAAGAGGTCGACCCACCAGCTTCACCACATACAGAAGAAGAGAAAGTCCCAAGAGACCAAGGAGACACTAAGGTCCTTGGAGATCAGCCAGAAGGAGAGATGCACAACATCTCATTCAACGAGTCTCAACATATAGTTTGAAATCTCGCAGAGTGTCGACTCTGGATGACCATACATATCCTGCGTAATTTGAGGAATGAGTGATCATGTTTGATGTGTGCAAACATCCAACAGTGCCCAATGCTACCAAAGAATATTTTGAAGCCACTATCTCGAGTGTTTGCTTCCTGATAGCTGAGAATGATTGAATGGCTAAGGAGCTATAGACGGCCAAGAAGGGAGGAGAATTAGTTACAACATCCACCCAAGCAGAATTGAAGAAGGCAATACTGGATGAAGTATTATCCCTTGACACAATCATGTGGGCGTTTTACTCCAAGTTTGGTACCATGCATAAGGTAGTCGTCCATCTCAATGGGTGGAAGTATTGATGTGCTAGGAGAGCATATATCTTTTCAAACGTGCATGTTATTATTGATTACATGCAAACATGGACAATGAGATACAAGGGAACCACGCCTCACTTTCCTAAGATGATGAGCCCAGAGCAGTCGAGCTGAAGGCCTGCATCCAAAGTCAGATCCGGAACTATGAAGAGCTCCTACAACTCATCATTAGTCTACAGGCTTCCCATGCACGTGTATTCAAGAGTATGGATGTCGTTTGTGCGCACACGCGATCCCATCTATTGGGACACTCACCCAGGCAAAGACAAAGGCACAGGTCCAACTAGAGCTTGACTCATACTTTGATGAGTTGATGTGCATAGCCACTAGCCCATACTTGTCAATCAATGCAAACACCATGCACAAGTATGTTGTTGTTCTGGTCGTGCTCAAGATAATGAGGCACATGCTATTAGACCTTTTGGACAGAGGAGCCCGAGCAATGTACCAGATGCTATGGAGGCAAGAGTCAGGTTCCAAAAAGATGTCAGCTTAGAGTACATGGACACCATTGTGGATTACCAAGCTTGGCATTAGTTTGCTACTGTCGATCACCATGAGTATGTCGAAGAGTTGGTCTTCCAAAATTTGTCTGAGTCATAGTGATATCTTGCATGGCTTTCTCAATCCATTTTGTCTCACATGGGTACATGTGCATTGTAATGTAACGTCTTGTCAAGTGGAAGCTCAAGTGTCGATAGTTGGAGGTAACAATCATAGAGTAGATGAAGAGTCATGAGGGTAGATGAACTGTCACAAATGGGAATGTCAAGGGCCACCCCACCCTTTGCTATAAATAATCCCTCATAACTCATTGTAGAGGCTTTTGTTCAGCTAAGCTTCCGATAGGAGTATCTTAGAGAAAGCTTGGACAATATTGTAATGAGCCTTGGCTTCTCCACTGCACAGAGTTAGTATATCTCTTTGGAGGAGCAGGCACTTGTGGATGTAACATTCCGCTGTCAGAACTAGTCGTTGGACATGGATGTATTGTATGACTAAAACTTACATTTCTTAATATAACAGAGCCAACACATTTCATGCATATGTTGTATTGTATTTTAGCTATCTTGGGTACTCTATATGATATATGTATATGTTTTCTTACGAATGCATGTGTAGCTATTTATGTATATGTATGTATGAATCTTTCTGAAATGTGTTGTTGGTTTAACCATCACTTTGGATTTCTAGCTAACTTGTCTTCCATGTTGTGATGCATCTTTGCTCGTGTGTTCCCTTATTAACTCTGTGCTATCACAGGTTTCTAAGGGGCGCACTCACCTCACCCTTTGTGTGTTAGAACCGCTCATGCACCTTCCTTGACTTACCGCATATGTCACGCCCTTGCTACCAACAGAGACATCTTACTTGCCTCTGTGCAAAACCGCAGTCAAGGCATTACCATACGACCCACTGCTGGGACTCTAATTGGGACTTCTTACCGGGGAGATCCCCTGACATGTTGGTGGGTCCAACACTATCAACACAACCCTAGGGTATTTGTAGTTAGATTTTAAAGATGAATTTAAAATTATCATAAATTTTGACTTGGTTATCCATATTCCTACATTTCTTTTAATTCTAGTTGTATTTCGTATACACAGTTACATAAATGATTTCCACACATTGTACCTTTTTATTCTCATATTTAATAGTTTGGTTAAAAATCTATGCTTGACAAAGTTTTGGAAACTTAAAAATCTTATATCTTACTCATTTCAACTCCTTTTTAAGCATTTTTTTAAACTTCAAGCATAATTTGTTTGAGTAATTTTTATTTCTATGTTCATATTTTGTAATATTCTATCATTTTTTATTTTGGTATCATAAGATTGAACTCTAAAATCATTTATGTACTCCAACAATAAATTATGCAAAAGAAAAGTGATTTACATTTTTAGGGTTAGAAATGTATGGAGGGTTACATAAATATGTCATTACGGACCATCTTATGTAAGGAATTGCTAATGAGAGAAGAATCTTGTGAATATGCAATGGGTCTCTTTGGTTAGACATTTTATGGGTAGCTTTCAAATACATATTGAAATAGAAGATAGTCTAATGGAGGTATGGAATACACTTGCTTCACTCTATGACATGAATAGTGATGTTTCAACTTATTGTCTAGAGTGGAAGTTACATTATTTAGATATAAGATTGTTTGATGGACTTGAGAAATTTTAAAATAAATTAAGAGTTACATTTTAAAAAACAAATCAATGTGGGTTGGTTATAAGAAAAATGACATGACTCTTGTCATGTCAAGAGAGAATAGTTATCTCTAACCTTTGATATGTTTACTCAAATTAGAAATGAAGTTGTTGAAATGTTGTCAAACATTGAAGCTCTAGCAAAAATGGGTCATCCTTGCCCAACACTCCTAGGCATGCTACAAATCTTTCAAATTATGTCTTTTAAAGGTCCTACCGCCATAATACCAACTAAGTATAGGTACATGATAGTTAGCCTTATTGGACATTAAATCACCATATTTGATTTGATTTGGCCACACATTAAGAGAAAAATAGAGTAATGCCTTCTAAATCAACCATATTGACAAACACAATTACAACAAATAATACCTTCATTAGCTACCTACGATAATTTGATACAAATCATTATCGATTCACAATTTCTTGTTTATGGAGAGATTAATTAAACACGCATTGAGGAATTAGTGAAGAAAGAAAGGGAACTTATTCTTACATACACATTTATATTGGGAATTGATATGTTGTTATATGTTCAACATATTTTTTGTTTTTTTTTTTTCTAAAGGAAAAAAAAAAGAAGATAAAATTACATTCTGCATAGGCACACTATGGGTGAATTAAAATAAAGAGACTAGTTAGGTTCATGTAGCCTTATTAAAATAGTAAAACAAGAGTGTATACTTTCAGCACTAATATACTGTATGTAGGTCAAAAAAACCAAAGGCCCTTCTTGCAACTTAGTGTTGTCTAAGCAACTGGGAACATAACAAAACCGATAAAAAAAAATAGATTTTAGCTATTGCGAAGTGTTAGATCCTTTCAACTCTTGTAGGTAGGTCCATATAGGGCCTATAGACAAAATTTATAGGAGAAATACCTTCGTGTTGTTCCAAAATCTCCCAAGGCCCCTCTACCATTGATAGTCCTTCTTTGTAGAGGTGATATGCTTCCTAATTTGTTTCCCTAGATATGTGAGAGCTTAAGAATATATTAAAAGAACTTTTCATTGGAATCACTTCTTCTAATATAGGAATTAGAGTAATACTCCTATAATTTTGAATGTTATTGATCTAGTTTATTATCATTATCGAATCTTATAGACTTGGAGTTGTGTATAATTTTTAGCTAAATCAAAGAGGAGCATGTTTTTGCAAGCTAAGAGTTCTACCTTATTGTTGGATCCTAAAGAAAACCCCATTTTCACCCTGAAAAGGTGTGAATCAAAGAGGAAAATAATGAATTCCACACCCCCCCCCCAACCCACTATTTTGTCTTGAGTTACAAGAGGCACCATAAAAAAGCTCAAGGAAAAGAATGATCATGATTTTTTGCAATAATTAATCTAGGGGGCATGATGCCTTTATCTTGAAGGAAGTGTTTACGAATGGCCATTGCTTCAATAGCTGAATGTTCAAATATTGAATGTTTATCCTAGAATATAGTTGTGTGATCAATAGAGAGTTTGAACATGTTATATGTTCAGCATATTAAATGCCATTGGCTAGCGTTAGACTCAACCATTGGATACACATACACATTAAATAAAACATTAACCTCACCTCAAATAGTGGTAGAGCTACGAATATCGGAAAGCTTAGTCATGCTTCCCAAACCTATCACAAATATATTTGTCAATAACTAAACATTAAGATTTTGAAACCCTAGAATAAATCAAATCCCTTTAATTTCTCAACTCTATATTAATGCACACGCACTTAAGATAACACTTACATTGCCACTCATACACTTTGGATTATTTGTAGTAATAATTACTCTATTCTCAATCCCATGGTTAGTTAGCATGTCATGTTAAAAAATTTGGGATTGAGGTGCTTTATAGCACTTTTCTAAATTTGAAAAGAGTTGTGACATAAGAAGAACTAATATTTTATTATAAATGTTGATCAAAACCTTAGTAATTGGATCAACTAACACGTGAAAAATGAACCCTCCCTTAGAATGGTTCATCTAGAAATTAATTCATTCATTCAACAACATAACTTAAACGAAATCACTCAATATTGAAAAGGGAAAAGAGGGAAAAAACTATTCATTTTTTAGCGAGAATAAGACCAACCTTTTAGGAGGTATTAATTATGAATAAAAATGTTAAAACATCAAGAATTAGACTTGGTTAACTTGCCTTGGTTGGAAAATACTTAAATGATATTGAAAGAACCATGCTTTCACTAAAAGTGTTGACATAAACCTTCGTAGTTGCTTCAACCAACATGTAAAGGATGAACGCTACATTAAGATGGTCTATCCACAAATCAATTTATTGATTTGGGTCCTCTATATAGGGTTTAAGGTGGTTGGGAATAATGATTGTGACCAGCTTATTTAAAGTAAAATTTCAATAATATATTGTTAAGAATGGCCCAAATTTAAAATGTGCTTTAACTTCCCATAAATGCAATTGCGGAAATTTCATTTGGTTTTTGTATTAGAAAATTTGTGTAAAGTAATTTCCGTACAAACAAAATAAATTTAAAATATAAAATACCTAGTTTTGCACTTAATTTTCAGGCTTATTATATGTCTTCCAGTAAAATTTTAAGATGCAGTTAATGTTCCTGCAAAATTTAACTTTGTAGCAGCTTAATTTTTAAGTTTGAGTAGTAATTTCTATATTTGTAAATATAATAAATGGTTAAATGTATTATGTAAACAATGTACATTGAAAATAATAAAATAATATATAAGTTGAAAATAGGTAAGTCAAGATATAAGGTTATGTTTTCACCAAGGAAGGGACAAAAAGTGGGGTCTGAATGAAAATTATACATGGCTAATAATCCCCACCAGTTTTCTAAATAATTTATAGCAATGAACTTTTTATTTTCTTTTCTAATTATTTCAAAAACTCAATCATTGAATGTATGTAAGAGGTTTAGTGGAAGAGTCACTTCACTTAGTTATAGAAAGCACGAGATAAGTATAATCAACTTTGAGAATAGTGAGAATCAAACATGGATGGAAGAAAATAAAATTTAGATGGTGTTATATATGTTTCTCGAAGGTAGTTTTTCACTCGGAAATTGTGCCCAGAAACCAACTCGACCAAATCTTTAGGTTCAAGCTAGCCCTCGAACCAGAGGGGGCTCCCTCAAGTGTCTTGAGCCTTTTTCTATTCACTATCACTAGACAGTTGCCTATAAAGCACAATGGCCAGATCTAGGGGTTGTTGTATAGTGTGGTTACTTTGGATTTCCAATCCTCGGTTAACAAATAAAGCCCTCTCTTGTAGAGACCTTATCAAAGTGTCAAGATTCAACTATGGTATAATAACATGGCATGAAATTATTTGATGGAGGCATGAAGGAGAAATTAAGTAATTAAATATTCTCCCTGAATATCCAATTATCTAATCCATAAAAGTATATTTCACTTTTTAAATAATAATGAAATATACGTGGCTAATCATAATTGAGGAATTTTTTTATTATTAAGTTATATATATGGGATATGTATTATGGAAACATCACTTAAGATGTATATCTAGTCTCTATCACCAGCATAAGGGTATTATATCATCTTGTTATTTTGACATTTTTTTCAATATAAGTTAATAAAATTTTAATAAGAATTTCCAATTTGATATAAAGCCATGGCTTTGATAATTGCAAATTATGATCTTAACTAATTATGGGGTTTTGAATCTACCTAAATACTTAAAATTATAGTTTGATTAATGCAACATAATATTTCAATAATTCTTTATCCACTAAATACAGGCGATTTGAGTACCTCATATCAAACATCTCCATCACTAAATTTTGGCATAATGTTGGTAAACACATTTTTCTTTTTAAGAAGTATGAACTCCAAGTCGCATTAACCTGACACATGCAACATTTTATTAACTTTATTGATTAAACATGTTTTCTATGGAATTTGAATGTAAGTCTTATCCTAAAAGCCTATAAGCTTCACTAAATGTCCACATATCATCATTTAATACTCACAAGAGAGATATGTAATTTTTTAAATTACATTGAAGATATATATTTAGGGTGGTAGTATCTCTAAAGAAAAATTTTCCTGGCAAATAAAATACTTTTCACACAAATTTTTTCTTTCTAACTGTCAATTAACTTGAAGAATTATTGTATGTTTTGTGTTAAGCTAAACTTTATTATAGTCTTTAATATTTAATGGAAAAATAAATAAATATTCAAACCATCGTTACAAAGTTAATTTAATAGTAATAAATAACAAAATGAGGGTTTGGGTAATCTAACAACACATTTCAAGGTCAAAATTGCACTTCTTTTGTATTTCCTAATTTTTCCAACATTTTAAAAGTGAACTAGGTAGTGGTGTCTAGAAGTTCTTTGAATCTATACAAATTGGGATTGTCAAGAAGGGGGTGCTTAAGACTAGCAAGCGAAGAAGTAGGGATTGGAGGATGCCTATGAAAATAGGATAGGGCTATGGGTAATCTACATGCTTCTATTGATAATATTTAGAGTTATTTTCTCTAATAACTAAAGAATTTTGTGTTTGGTGATCTCAATGGTTTTGAATCTTCCAACATGTGGGATTTTCACTTGCACATGCTTTTATACTCTGTTCTTCCTTATGGTTAGGAAATCCAAATTCTTACAACTTTAAATACAAGAAGGCATTTGAAATTACCATGAATAATGTTTTATCCTATAAAAAAAAAAAAAGGATGCAAAAACATGACCTGAAACATTATGTATTCAAAAAACTCTTTTAACACATATTACTGCAATTAGCTTTTGAGAGACACCATTGTATATCTAAATCAAGAAACCATGCCAATGGTTGTTTAGTTTTCATATTCATATTATATCGTTCTTTACTAAATAACTAACTATTTATTTTGTTTAATAAAGTAAATTATATATTTTTTAATATATCTTCATTAAGATGAAACTCATTCATAATATGCCTAAAGTTGCACAATTTTTAAAGGTTTGACATACATCTTATATTGACAAGAAACAACATCCTATGCATATTATGTATCATAACATTGATGTGACATAGGTCTTTAGCCGCGCAACTCTATGATATTATGTCATCCAACATTGATATAAAAATATTTTCTAAAGCACTCTTCTATATTTATTGATGAAATATTACACCTATATATACATGAAGTGTTGTCTCAAGATAGGGAAACTGTCTTGGACACACAATCAGTTTGTTGAGAGAATATCTCAAACACATACTAATCTAGGAAACATCTAGATCTCAACAACTCCTAAATACTAGGAACAAACTCCTAAACATAGAGCAAATCACAATAAAGACAAGTAGGACTTATATTTCCAAGTCCCCCCTTTAATGAATACTTGCCTTGATATCAATCAACAAAGTCTAATTGTGGTCCAGTGTTTACAAAAATGATAAAAAAAAAAGAATATGTTGACATCCATATAAAGGAACAACGATCTACCAGAATGCAAATGATAAAAAAAAAGAATATGTTGACGTCCATATAAAGGAACAACCAGCTACAGGAATGCATAAGTACCAACTAATGCAACCAACAGTCTACTAGGATGTCCTTCGAGTACATGGTCCAGTGAACCATTATCTACATATTGTACCTGTACTTGTAAATCCCCTCCATCATCATCATCATCATCATGGGTTTTCTCATATTATCCATAATCATGCTTTGGGTTTTATCGGCTTACCCTAAACCATGCCCAGGGTTTTGTCAGCTGACCTTAAACATGCCTACAAGAATCCCCGTCCACTTCACTCTCAAACGTGGTTTTTGGCTTACCACAAAACTACACTACAAAGTGGTTTCCATCTTACCATAAACCTGCACTTACATACACCGTCACAAGTGGTTTTTGGCTTACCACAAACATACACTGCAAAGTGGTTTCTGGCTTGCCACAAACCTACAGTTACATACACTGTCACAAGTGGTGTCTGGCTTACCAAAAACCTGCACTTACATAGTGGTTTTATCATTACCACAAACTTTATGGGGCTACACATGCTTTATTAGGATTACATTACACGCTTAGGTACATAATCACTTCAAGTACATAATATTACAAACCTTTCAAGGACCACTACAAAAGCAACATAGACTTGTTTACAATTAAGATGTGTGACTCATAATAGAAGTTAATTGTAAGTCTATTCCACAAACATACACAAACTTGATTGTCCATCATCCTTTAATATCTTATTTTGCTTCAACCACACTCTTCTCATGCCATCTTTGGTATCATATCTAGTAATCAATAATTCCTACAACTTTGTCTCTAGTTAAAATGGTCAATTTCCAAAAAGGCTGAAATTCATGATAATAGTTAACCAAACTAATGCCACTCTAACTAAAATTACGTCAATAACATAACACTTTCTAAAAGCTTTAAACAATAGCAAAATAATTGCCGGTCATAATCCTCAACTCCTTACATTACTTTTGTTGCATTTCTGTAATTAAATACACAAAATAATCAATTTCCATGGATAATCTGTTTCCATAGCATGTGTGAACGTAAACAAAAAGAAACATTTGGTTATTTGGTTATGTGATTTATGAGGTGCCTTATAAAATTATTACCCTTCCACAGGAATGAATTTAGCAATGCCATTAAACCAATTTTCGAATGTCATATATCTCACCTTTGAGTTATGATTTTCGAATTTCCTTTCAAGCTGATGGTCTTCTTTGGGCCTGTGAGGCTGGTCAACTGGACGACCAGTCTCAACTGATCAAAGCCCGCTACCTGGATGCCTTCTTTCTCAATGACCAACTATTTCAATAAAATATTTTGCATGTGCGCGGAACGTCAGAACGTTTCCCAAAATGGATAATCTGCAGCGGACATTATAGTGATCAATCAGTCGTGGTGCTTGAAAGTCAAAACAATGTCTCATCGAATCCTATGCGACATCCAAAATATTTGCATCTCCTTCAAATCAAGTTGTACTCCTTATAACTTCATGCCACTTCACTCTTAGATGCGAAACAAACAAACTTTGACGGAAACAAAAAAAAAAATCATCTGCACATCAGTCTTACACCATGGCTCTGCAATCATAGCTCCACATTACGCGCCTCACCAAAACAATTATTCAGCCACTCCATTTTTCTGCCACTCAGAACGACCTCTCCCGCAACAAATTTTATCAAATCATAGCCTCATTCCATATATAGATATCAACGGAGTTACAAGTTCCGGCCACGCAGGTCCGAATTCCTACAGCTTCTCTGCAATTCTTCTAAATTCCTTGGACAGAAAGGAAGTCGGGCCTTAAGGGCGAGAAAAAAAAAACACTAGCAGAGAAAGCAAATAGGTAACGAGAACTTGACCCACTTGAATGTTTGACTATATAAAATTTAAGCAACCGGTCTGTAGTCACACTCATTTTCCTTTCTGACAACAACGCACCTATGTTAAACCTTGGTCCGGAACTCCTTTCCACCATTTGAAATCTTCAATGCTGAAGGTTTCCAAGGGGGTCGGCACGCCAGAAGCATAGCTCTACCAGTCGCAGGGCTCTTAAAACTGTTAACTCATGCAAGCTTGGCGTCGCAAACCTTGGTGGTCGACAACAACTCCTCCTCCTGTGGTAAAAGCCCACAGTGATCCGATGCCCTGTCCACAACCGTCGCCTCCACGACTTCACACCACCTACGTGCTGCGAAATACTGATCGGAGTCGCCACGCGAATTCGACCACCTCCAATCAGCTCTTCAATTCAGCTATCCACAGATGACCGCTCTCAATTCCACAAATGCCCATGCAGATCAAGTCTACAAATGCCCATGCAGATCAAGTCCACAAATGCCCATGCAGATCAGCGAGCTCTCATCAACGAGCCTCCACAACCACGCTCGGATTTGCAGTCACGTAGCAGCAACAAAGGATGGGAAAAGGCTGGAAAACAAAGAAAGTGCAAACAAACAAAATACTCATCCAATTTTCTATATCCATTGACTGAAAAGGACCTAATGCCCCAAGTCCAAATGGTTCTTGAAATATTATATATATATAGACATTGAAATCTTGAAATATTATATATATATATATGGTTGTTTCAAGATAAGAAAACTGTTTTAGACACACAATTAATTTATTGAAAAATATTTCAACCACGCATTAAGACATTTCAATCTCTAACAACTATTAAATACTACCAACAGAACCCTAAACATAAAATGAATCACAACAAAAATAAATAAAACCCACATAACTTGATATTATAGTATATGTTGATTAACAATGTCATTCATAACTCTAACATTAAAACCCACATAACTTTAACATCCTTTATTGTACATTTCCCGATAATATTGTTCATACATCCATTATTGTACATTTCCTAATAGTATTGTTTGTACATTAGACATTATAATCTACCCATGTTTATATTATTAATGGAATAAAATTCATCTCAAGTTTCAGATATAAATAAAATATTATAATGAAATAAAATATTAAAAAATAAATATATTATTTATATGTCATCAGGAAAAATAGGGTCAATTTTATTTTCTAAATAATAAATATTTTTTAATTTTATTTGAAGAAAATAATATATTTTTTAATTTTCATTTTCTTATGAAGAGAAAAAATAGTTATGTTCATAGTGTAATCTTAAAATGAATATATTTCTAAAATTGTTTTTTCTCACAAATTTATTTATATAAAACCCTTGTTACGGATCCTTAAACTATATCATTATATAGTATTGTGTATATTATTAAATATATAATAAAGTAATCTAGTTCATAAATCAATATTTAGTTTTTTAGTTATTGTATTTATAAGATTTAATATTAATATTAAATTTTATATTTTACAGAAAAAAATTTATTTTAATTTGAATTTATTTAGCATTGAGAAATTTCAAGATGTAAATATTTTTGCAAGTGTAAAATTGTTGGTGTGTGCAAAATTCAAGGAAAGATTTACACATTGAGAGATTTGATTCCTCTTGACTCTTAGTAGACCCAGAGTTAAAATGGATCTATGTTAGTTTTGAGCAACACATTCATAAAACGTTTTAACTATAATTTATTTTATATAACATTTACATAGTTGACATTAAATATTTTATTTATGATTCATATTCTCCACATTAAAATGTTAATACATTCCTCTCATATTTAGAAATAAAAAACATATATTCAAAGAACTCTCCTTCTCACACATTGAATTATTTTTGTTATATATGTGTGTGTGAGAGAGAGAGAGAGAGAAAGAGAGAGAGTGATGACATATATATCATATCTATACTAAAAATTGAAAGAATTACAAATCTCCTTCATATCTTAAACTAGAACAAAAATTATTAATGGAATTGGATTTCTATCTCTCTCTATTACTAGATATGCATATTGAAATATTTGATCTATAATCCACATTAAATGTTTATTAGTTATTAATATTTTTTAAATCTTATCAAGCAACTCTATATTAAGAATAAAATAGATTACACTTATCTAGCGATGGGAAGTGAAAATATTTAATATAAATTACCTTACTTTTCTTTGTATAAAAATGATATGAAACCATGTTATATAATAAAGACATTGAAATATTTCACTTATTTCTAACACAATTTCTTTTTTGCTGTTAATATATTTTTTATTTTAAATATAGTAAAGTTATAGTAAAATGAATTATACATTATGTAGTATCAATAATATTAGTTTTTGTCAACTCAGAAATTATATCTCTTATATTAAAAGTGAATTATTATTTTATTTTTTCACTTTCAATTACTTTATGTTTTTATATAAAAATATGTAAAATTAAAGTGGAAATTGAAGTA
This sequence comes from Pinus tabuliformis, assembly GCA_031772625.1. Taxonomy (NCBI): domain Eukaryota; kingdom Viridiplantae; phylum Streptophyta; class Pinopsida; order Pinales; family Pinaceae; genus Pinus; species Pinus tabuliformis. The sequence goes on from CM062804.1 coordinate 700,691,443, forward strand.
TTTTATTTAAGAGATATTAATTTTTATTTTGTTATTACTATTTTTAATTTGTTAATATAGCTTGAGTGGGCCTAATGGTTAAGAGCATGTGTTTCCTCCTAAGAGGTCACAGGTTCAAAACCAGAGGGGGGTAGAGTATGTATGCCTTCGTAGACTTAGCAGTCAAATCACTGCGCGGAGGTGGGTCCCTTGTCCCACAAACAAAGGGGTCTCATACACCAATTTAGTGTCTGGCTTACCTTACATTTTAAAAAATAGATTAAAATTTATAAATTATAAATATTTTACCTTTTAAAAATAAATTGAAAATTATAAGTTATAAATATTTATGCCGGGATTATTTTGTCAAAATAATATACTGAAAAAAGTTATTCTACATTAGTGAAATCTTCTAACACAATAATATTAAAATTACTTCATTTTGAAATCTTGAACGCGAATATATCTCTTTTATCCCTGGAAAGCTCTATCATTTAATTTATAAATAATAGAAGTCTAGTATCAAAGATCACACTTACATATTCAAAAGGCGTCTTTACATTTCCTTTTAAGCTTCTATTGACACACCTATCTGCAAAATTTCACAAGCTCCTATTGACACACCTATCTGCAAAATTTCACAAGGTATTGCGAGTCCAAATTAATCCTCTCATTAAAGGAATAAAAGAACAAAGTTTGAAATTGTCATATATCTTAAAAAAATAAATATTGTAAATATGAGCATATACATATTCCAATGCTATTTAATCACATTGTATGTAAACATCTATAAATATATAATTCAATGCGAATTGATTTGTATCCTTCTACGTACGCATAACCCATTTACCTATGAAGGTGGCAACTCGGCATTTAATCAGGCCCACAGTGCGAGTTCAATCAACACCGTCATTTGGGTATGGGAAGACGGGTCATGGATATATGACCGTCGACATGGCTGCCTTGATATTGATAAGTTTGGAATATTACATTAATATCTGCACTATAACTGTACGTGGCCTGTGCAGCTCTGACTGATGCTGCTACTACCTTGGGATCCCTATTCAATTGACGGTATTGGAGCTAGCTTGGTGATCCAACGATTGTGGACGGCTCGAACCTGTTCACATCACTTGGTCTCCTTTTGGAAGTTCATTTCTCTGCCATTTGTTCGCTCCGCCGTTTGGTTGCTGCTCTTGTTCATGGACCTATTCGCTCTGCGAACCAGGCTTTTGTGAGATATTGGGAGGTGCTCAGAACGCTAAAGCTTGGTCCTTGCACCCAAATCTAGTTACAAGTAAGTCCTTTAATTGTTTGGACTGTCTACATTGTTTTTCCTTATGCAGCACCGGTTGAACCTGCCACACGCATTCAAAAATTTGTTTTTGTTTGTTTGTCCTGAGCTTACTACGTATATCTAACCTAATTCTGTGATATTTTGTAGGAACCTCTCATCCTTGCCTTCGAGCTTGGCTTCGAATGGCAACACAATTCTCCATAAATGGATTTAATTTCTCAAATCCGCCGGGTATGAGGGTTTTTCCACCCTGGTTATGGTCTTTAATCATTTCTCTAGGAATACTATAGTGAGAGGGGTCTTGCCCCTGAATTTTCTACTGTTTAAGTAATGTGTTGCTTGGGTTTTAGCTCACCGGTCGAGACCCTGTTACTCATGCTTTATATATACAATTTTGTAAATTAATTCAGCTTCGAGGGTTTTTTTTTTACCTCAGAATCCCTTTAAGCCGCACAGGCCTATTTGTAATTGTCTTAAGCTATCATATAGCATGACCACTCCCTTGAGTTATATTTCACTGTTAGTGCTGATTATTGAATGATAATGAGCTCGAGTTAATTGGAGAATTTATATATATGTTGAACATTTGGAAGCCCCCTTCCTGGGTTAATATATCTATAAGGTTATGTTGTTTTCTCTATGAAATTGTCATGTATTTTGTATTCCTGTTACAACTCTTCAGTTTGTTAAACCGCAGAGTTCTATGCGCGGTGCCAGAATATGAATAAATGTATATTCTATGTTTTTATTGTTCTTTTGGTTTCCTCGGTTATTATTATTGCACAACAGTACATATACTGTTCCAATTAACATTGTCTTTTGACTTGCTTGCTTATTACAACCTTTGGATACGCATTCTAGTGGCAATTATTTACATTTTGTCATTTAATTAGGTCAAAGGTTTTGGTAGTACAGTCGTTGTTAAATTCTTATTGGTATTGCGGCTGTACAGTGCTACCTCGCATCGTATACCTATCTAGCGTTAACTGAATTACCTCATATGAGGGTTTTGAATACTGTCATGTTAACTTGATGGTTTTGAGCCACTAGTTAGGAATTAGAAAGTTGTTCACTCGAAGGGCTGGGTTGACCTTCAATGCGAGTCGTCCATCTATCATTTAATATAAATCAATTTTTCTGTTGAGCACGTTTTTAACTCCAGACCGAAACCCTGCATCCAGGATCCTGGGCATATGGATTTGTGAATTCTTCCCTCAAAGCAAGCAATTTAACAAGCAACTGTAGAGCTAACAACGTTGTTCTTTTTCGTTTCTTTAGTTTATCCCCATTCACTACCTCTGTTTTGTCGAGTCATACTTCATTCTCGTGGGAGTCGATTTTGTTGCCAGGTCGATGGCACCTTATCATATGCCAGAATGTTAGGCGTGCTACGCTTATGGAGTCTCATTAATTAAGTCTTTTGTTCTCACAAACTTCTCCTACATTACTACCCTAGCGAGACCCTTGTTTTTTTCAGGAAAAAGGTTTGTCTTTCTTTGCTTGTTCTTTCCTTTCCCATTTGCCCGAATTCCACACCTCCTCTACAGTATCCTGTTCCTATCAAACCAGAATAAAGAGGGGGTTTTGCATGTACAAATTTTTGTTATGCTGATCCCTATAGTATTTTTCTTTTGTTGTTCCTCAAATAATAACATGGGCACCCAGCAAGGATCTCTTCCACATTTGACTAAGTCTTTTTTTTATAACACATCACCACTGTGCAAACATTTAATATAGCTTACTACACTAACATTTTAATTTTTTTCAGGCGGTTCAATCCACTTACCTGTGCCATTGTAGCCCGCAACACTTGAGAAGCCGAGATTACCTATGTTCATCTGCTTCCAATCTACCACCCATCCATGAGATTCGTCTTTTGGGACCAGAATCTCCCCCCTAGCTCTCTTGCAGGACCACTGTCCGCAGCAAGATGCTCGAACTTAGTGCTTGGCTATCTGGTCATCACCAGACTTAGCCATGTTCTTCTTTTCTTTTTTCCTTTTTGCCTATCCCCACAGCACTGACTTTTCCCCCTTTCCCCTTTTTCCTCTAGAAGCCCTTCCGGTCAGGGAAAAACAGTTAGGGTTGGAATCACAACAACTGTCTGGCCTCCCCCCTTCCTCCTTGAAAAGTTGCCAGCTCTTAAAGAAACATTATTTTATATTTTTTTTTAAAAGAAAATATTATTAAATTCAAACAGATAATCATATCAATTCAGTTTGTCATTTACCACAGTAAAGTTAAATATTTACATTTATCCTGGGGCACTACATCTCCCCCTCTTGAAATTAGACATCGTCCTGATGTCTTTCGGCCATGAACAATCCTGGATAAGCTTTTTTCATAAGCTCTTCATCTTCCTAGGTAGCCTCATCAGGCCCAAAGTGCTGCCATTTCACTTTAACTTGGGTAATAACTTGCTTTCGCAACATTACTTCTCTTTAGTCGAGGATGTTCAGCAGTTTGACCAAGATTTCTCCTTCCGGTTCGACCTGCAACATGTAACATCCTAAGTCAGTTCTCTTTTAAAAGGAAACATTTGGATTGATTTATCAGAGATAATTTCTCACCTGTATATCCTGCAATCTGATTACATGTTTGGGATCATAAACATATTTTTTTAACACGAAAACATGGAAGACGTTATGGACCTGTATGTGACTTGGCAGAGCGAGTTGGTAAGCTACTGGCCCAATTCTTGCTAAGACCTGAAAGGGTCCAGAAAATCGAGGTGCCAACTTAGCACACCCGCTCCACTGTAATGTGCTCTTTTTTGCTCGAATCCTCATATATACATGATCACCGACTTGATATTCCTTAAACTTCCTTTTCCTGTCAGCAAAGTTCTTTTTTCTATCCTGAGCTGCCTTTAAATTAACTTGCACTTTCTTAACCATTTCCTCCATTTCCTTAAGCATGTCGAGTCCCAACATTAATCTGTCTTCCGGTCCACCCCAGCTTGAGGGCGTACGACACTTTTGCCTATACAATACTTCAAATGGGCTCATTTGCAATGATGTATGATAGCTATTATTATATGCAAACTCGACCAAGTGCAAATAATCTTCCCACTTGGTCGGTTGCTGCATTACATATGCCCTTAACATGTCTTCCACCACCTGGTTCACCCGTTCTGTTTGTCCATCAGTCTAAGGGTGATAAGCTGTATTGAAATTCAACTGAGTTCCTAATTCTCCAAACAATGTTTTCCGAAAATCCGAGGTAAATTTTACATCACGGTCTAAAATTATTGTTTTAGGTAACCCATGTAGCCTAAATATATTTTTTATGAAGATATGGGAAATCTGCACAGCTCTATAGGTAGATTGCACAGGTATAAAATGTGCCGATTTACTTAATTTGTCCACCACCACCATGATGGAATCATTATTTTTCTTTGTTTTGGGAAAACCCGTTATGAATTCCATGGAGATGGTTTCTCACTTCCATTTCGAAATGGGTAATGGTTGTAATAACCCCGCAGGATGTTGGTGCTCTGCCTTAATTTGTTGGCACTCCAGACAACGTGCTAGGTATTCAACCACATCCCTCTTCATACCTGGCCAATAATACTCCTTTCGGAGTGATGTGATCATTTTCTGTTATCCTGGGTGTCCAGCATAGTGACTTTTATGAAATTCATCCAAAAGCAAGTTTTTAACATTGTTTTGATAGGGCACATACAACCTCTCCTTATAATACAACATTCGAGCAGTACCTAAAGCATAAACCTGCTATTTTTCCTTGCCAGTGGGGTGTTGTACTTGCTGTTTTATTTGTTGATATACAATGTCTTATTCTGCTACCTTTTTAATCATCTCCTCGAAGGGGCTTCTCCATCTGCTGGACGAAATCTCGTATAAACATTTTAATTTCTAACTTAAAGCATATGCCACACAATTCTCTTTCCCTTTTAAATGCTTGATCTCGAAATCAAAACTGACTAGAAAATCCACCCATCGTGCTTGCCTGGCATTTAAGGTGGGCTGGATAAAATAATTGGTTAGACTGTGGTGGTCTGTCAATAGTAAAAATTTCCTTCCCAAAAGGTAATGTCGCCACATTTTCAAGGTGTGAATGACGGCTGCCAATTCTAGATCATAAGCAGAATATTTCTGCTCATGTTCTTTCAATTTCCTGGACTCGTAAGCAATTACCTTCCCTTCTTTCATCAACACGCCTCCTACACATTCTTTTCTCGCGTCAGTGCACACCACATAATATTTGCTAGGATTAGCTATGTTCAAAATGGGTGCGGTGGTGAGCAGATGGTTAAGCTACTCAAAACCTTTTTGGCATTCTGGGGTCCATCTAAAAGATCTTCCTTTTTTCTGTAAGGAAGTGATAGGATACGCTACCCTTGAGAATCTTTCTACAAATCATCTATAATAACCGGATAATCCCATGAAGGATCAGATATCTGCCACATCCTTTGGTACAGGTCATTCCATTATGGTCTTTATCTTTTCGGGGTCCACCACGATCCCTTCTTTCGTGATTATATGCCCCAAATACTATATTTCTTCCTTAAAGAAGTCACACTTGTTGAACTTGGCATATAACTGGTGTTCTCAGAGGGTTTGCAGCACCAACCTGAGGTGCTCCTTGTGTTCTTCCATAGTGCGATAATATATCAGTATATCATCAATAAAGATCAACACAAATCTATCCAAATATTGATGAAATATGTTGTTCATTAAACACATAAAATTCGCAGGGGCATTAGTTAACCCAAAGGGTAGCACCACAAACTCGTAATGTCCATACCTTATTCTAAAAGTAGTCTTAGCTATGTCTTCCTCCTTAATCTTGATTTGGTGATAACCCGATCACAAATCAATCTTGGAAAATATTGTTGCTCCTTTCACTTGATCAAAAGTTCATCAATCCGGGGTAAAGGACACTTGTTTTTGATGGTCAATTTATTCAACTGATGATAATCTATACACATGCGAAGGGTCCCGTCTTTTTTCTTAACACCAGAGCTCCCCAGGGAGACACACTGGGGCGAATGTAGTTTTTGTCCAACAGTTCCTATAACTGCATTTTTAACTTTGTCAACTTGGGTGTACTCATTCTGTAGGGTGCTCAGGACACCAGGGCTACCCCTAGTAACAATTCGATAGTAAAGTCTATATCTCTCTTAGGGGGCAGTCCAGGAATCTCCTCCGGAAACACATCAGCAAATTCTTGTATCACCGGGATGTTGTTCAATGTGGTTGTTTTATCTTTCGAGTTAGCATAGCCTACTTGGATGGCATAAATCTAACACCCTTTCCTAATGCATTTTGCTAACTGAGAGGCAGTTATTGGCCAAATCTACACTGGTCGCTTAATCCCCTGCATCTCTTGTCTTACTCCAAGTTCATCCCTGTAATAGATAGTCTTTGTTTTAAAGTTGACGAGGGACCAATGTTTTTCTAACCAATCCATACCAATTAGGACATCATATGAACCAAGGGGAAGCACATTTAAATTTGCCTTCACTGGTTGTCCTGCTATCCTTAAGGGGAAATTATTGACCTTATCAAGTACTCGTCGCCTTGCCCCTGTAGCCAACTGTACTACCCCTGTAGCCAACTGTACTACCATGGGTTCTTAAATTTAACAGGTTGAAATTTACAATGCTCCACAATCTGAGGACTAATATAACTTAATGTGGCTCCAGGATCAATTAAAACAGTTACAGTAAGGTCTGAAATTTTACCTTCAAATTCCACCATGGTCAGCTGGTACTCAGCCTGACGATCTTCCAAGGCAACATTAATCCTTGGTAGACTATGTCCTACGTCACCAACTGTCGATGCTTCAGGATCTGGGAAACCTATTTGCTTCCCTTCCGTTGAGGATATTTTTTGATGTAATGAGGTCCACCGCCGCCCTAACACTACACGGGAGGCCTTGCTATCCCTTCACTGTCTAATTTTCCAGGTGGTTCACTGATCCTTGACTCACTGGTTGGCTTTGACTTGAGGGAGATTTTCTGTAAATTCCTACTGTTTTGCCCTTTGGCAAAGCCCTTGTTACCTCCGCCTCGATTCCCTTTATTATTCCCACCCAATTTGTTGTTTCTCTTATCAGTCCATCTTTTACCCAGAACCTCTCTCTTCTGTTTACTTTGCTGGTAACAAATTCTGGCTTTACGTATTACTTCGTCCATTGTTTTTGGATTGTCAAACTCAATCCTTTCCCTCATATTCAAGGGTAAACTACTGACAAACCTCTGTACTTTAGCCTTTTCCTCTCTAATATAAGGTACATAATGAAGTAATGATGTAAAATGAGTAATAAATTCATCCATGGTTTGTTGTCCCAAACGCAAGTCATGGAATTCTCTCGCTTTTTCGTCATAGAAGCGTTCTGTCAGGTACCTTTCCTTAAAATATTTTTGAAATTTTTCCCAGGTAATATTCTGCTCACTTACTCCTCTCACAATCTTGACTTCCTCCCACCACAGGGTGGCTTTCCCTTGTAATTGGAAAATGGCTAACCGTGCCTTGAGGTTGGGATCGTATTCATATAGCTAGAAATATTTGTTCATATTAATCAACCAGGCCTCAGCTGCCTCCTCCAGTTCCCCATCAAAGTGTGGCAGCTTTATCTTATGGAATTCCCCTTGCAGTTCTACTCGTTCCCTTTTTGATGTTTGTTGCTCAGAAGCGTTATCAGATCGTTCTTCCCGTTCTTCATCCTTCCTTCTGACTCTTCCAGTTTTATGTGATGATTATGTTCTTCCGACACCCTTGGCTGCTCAGCACTGGGATTTGGTGGTTGTTGATTCTGCTTGTCTAATAGGCTCTTTAAAATCCTTTCCCACTCCATGGTTAACCTCGCATTATCCTCCTGTAATCGGGCCATTTCATTTTTTAGCTCTTGTACTGTCTCTAATATTGTAAGGTTCGTGTTATGAGTCTCCTCTCCAAGTTGTACCCATAACTCTAGATTATTTCCAGGACTTGTTGCAAGTCCCTGGCCTAGTACAAACCTATGTGGTCCGCTGCCTGCCCTTCTCATGTTGGCTGCCTTTTGTTTTTCCTGGTCTAGCCTATGAAGAGAAATAGAAGAAAGTTTAACACATTAACAATTTTTTTTTTTTATTTATATTTTGTGAGTACAAATGGAATTGCAAAATGAAAATATGTGATGAAATCTCTTCAGCTAGTTATTTCCCAGAGGCCACAGTTTTGAAACGTGGCTCTGATACCACTTTTCATATACCTGGAAAAAATAAATAAATAAATAAATAATTATTGTAAATATGAGCACATACATATTCTAATGCTATTTAATCGCATCGTATGTAAACATTTATAAATATATAATTCAATATGAATTGATTCGTATCCATCTACATACGCATAACCCATTTACCTATGAAGGTAGCAACTTGGCATCTAATCAGGCCCACAGTGTGAGTTCAATCAACACCTTCGTTTGGGTATGGGAAGATGGGTCATGGATCTATGACCGTTGACATAGTCGCCTTGCTGTTGATAAGTTTGGAATATTGCATTAATATCTGCACTACCATTGTATGTGGCCTGTGTAGCTCTGAGCAACGCTGCTACTGCCTCCAGATCCCTATTCGATCGATGGTATTGGAGCTGGCTTGGCGATCCAATGGCTGTGGACGGCTCGAACCTGTTCACATCACTTGGTCTCCTTTTTGAAATTCATTTCTCCGCCATTTGTTTGCTCTGCCATTTGGTTTTGCTCTGTGAACCAGGCTTCTGTGAGATATTGGGAGGTTCTCAGAATGCTAAAGCTTGGTCCTTGCACCCAAATCCGGTTACAGCTAAGTCCTTTAATTGTTTGGACTTTGTACATCGTTTTTCCTTATGCAGCAACAGTTGAACCCGCCACATGCATTCAGAAATTTGTTTTTATTTGTTTGTCCTGAGCTTACTACGTATATCTAACCTAATTCCATGATCTTTTGCAGGAACCTCTCGTCCCTGCCTCCGAGCTTGGCTTCGAATGGGAACACAATTGTCCAAAAATGGATTTAATTTTTCAAATCCACCAGGTATGAGGGTTTTTCCACCCTGGTTATGGTCTTTAATCATTTCTCCAGGAATACTATAGTGAGAGGGGTCTTACCCCTTAATTTTCTATTGTTTAAGTAATGTGTTGCTCAGGTTTTAGCTTGTCCGTCGAGACCCTGTTACTCATGCTTTACATATATAATTTTGTAAAGTAATTCGGCTTCGAGGGTTTTTTTTTAACCTCAGAAGCCCTTTAAGCCACACATGCCTATTTGTAATTGTCTTAAGCTGTCATACAACATGACCACTCCCTTGAGTTATATTTCATTGTTAGTGCTGATTGTTGAACGATAATGAGCTCGAGTTAATTGGAAAATTTATATATATGTTGAACATTTGGAACGCCCCCTTCCTGGGTTAATATATCTGTAAGGTTATGTTGTTTTCTCTATGAAATTGGCATGTATTTTTTCTTCATGTTACAACTCTTCAGTTTGTTAAACCGCAGAGTTCTATGCACGGTGCCAGAATATGAATAAATGTATTTTCTATGTTTTTATTGTTCTTCTGGTTTCCTCGGTTATTATTATTCCACAACATTACATATATTGTTCCAATTAACATTGTCTTTCAACTTGCTTGCTTATTACAACCTCTGGATATGCATTCTATTGGTATTTATTTACATTTTGTCATTTAATTCGATCAATGGTTTTTGCAGTAAAGCCGTTGTTAAATTCTTATCGGTATTGCAACTGTACAGTGCTACCTCGCATCGTATACCTATCCAGCGTTAACCGAATTACCTCAGATGAGGGTTTTGAATACTGTCATGTTAACTTGATGGTTTTGAGCCACTAGTTAGGAATTAGAAAGCCAATCACCCGAAGGGTTGGGTCGACCTTCAACACGGGTCTTCCATCTATCATTTAATATAAATCAATTTTTCTGTTGAGCACGTTTTTAACTCCAGACCGAAACCCTGCATCCAAGATCCTGGGCATATGGATTTGTGAATTCTTCCCTCACGGAAAGCAATTTTAACAAGCAGTTGTAGAGCTAACAGTGTTGTTCCTTTTTTTTCTTTAGTTTATCCCCATTCACTACCTCTATTTTTTCCAACCAGACCTCATTCTCGTGGGAGTCGGTTTTTTTGCCAGGTCGATGGCACCTTATCATATGCTAGAATGTTGGGTGTGCTACGCTTATGGAGTCTCATTAATTAAGTCTTTTGTTTTCACAAACTTCTCCTAAATTACTACCCTAGCGAGACCCTTGTTTTTTTCAGGAAAAAGGTTTGACTTTCTTTGCCTATTCTTTCCTTTCCCATTTGCCCGAATTCCAAACCTCCTCTACAGTATCCTGTTCCTACCAAACCAGAATAAAGAGGGGGTTTTGCATGTACAAATTTTTGTTACGCTAGTATTTTCTTTTTGTTGTTCCTCAAATAATAACATGGGCACCCAGCAAGGGTCTCTTCCACAGTTGACTAAGTCTTTTTTTTATAACACATCACCACTGTGCAAACATTTAACATAGCTTACTACACTAACATTTTAATGCTTTTTAGGTGGTTTAGTCCACTTACCTGTGCCACTGTAGCCCGCAACACTTGAGAATCCAAGATTACCTCTGTTCATCTGCTTCCAATCTGCCACTCGTCCATCAGATTCATCTTTCGGGACCAGAATCTCCCCCCTCACTCTCTTGCAGGACCACTATCTGCAACAAGATGCTCTCACTTAGTGCTTGGCTATCTGGTCATCACCAGACTTAACCATGTTCTTCTTTTCCTTTTTTCCTTTTTGCTTGTCCCCACAGCACAGACTTTTCCCCCTTTCCCCTTTTTCCTCTTGAAGCCCCTCCAGTTAGGGAAAAACATTTAGGGTTGGAATCACAACAAATGTCTGGCCTCCCCCCTTCCTCCTTGAGAAGTTTCCAGCTCTTAAAGAAACATTATTGTATATATTTTTAAAAGAAAATATTATTAAATTCAAACAGATAATCATATCAAATTCAGTTTGTCATTTACCACAGTAAAGTTAAATATTTACATTTATCCCGAGGCACTACAGAAATAAAATAAAATAAAAATAAGAACTAATGGTAGGTGGGGACCTCTATCAAAGAGTGATATAAGGTAAGCATATGCCTTCCGTTTGTAACCAATGTGTTAGGCCCCTATACTATTAGTGTAACCCCTTATTGTTATTAGTAAAACCCCCTTATTATATTGATGTACCCATATTGTTACTATTGTGCCCCATTTGTTATCGTTGTGCCCTACAATATTATTGTTATGTAGGCTTTGATTGTATTGGGACCAATTAGACTCCTATATATAGAAAGGAGGTATTTTTATTTGTATCATCCAAGAATTGTTCATTTATGTAATGTAAAGGAGGTTGCCCCCTCGAAGAGGCTGAATTCTAAGGCGTTGATCTATCTTTTCTATCTTTTCTTGAGCTGGTTTCATAACATTTGGTATCAGAGATTTGGATTCTAGGGTTTCGCTGCTCCAAACATGTCATCGTGGCATTTTCACTATAACGTTTTTTCTGTGACATTTCAGAAGTCGCAAAAAAAATCGATTTGAGAAGAAATCGCGCTGAACCTTGGGTCCGAATTTCAGAGCTTTTCGCACGATATTTGGGGAGATATGATCTGAGGAAGTTAGTCTTTTTGCAGACTCTTGAATTACATTCAAAACAGGTGACCTGGGGAAAATCATCATAACTTTCTCTCTGGGGATCAGATTGAAATTTCGTAAGAAGGTATACAAAGAGGACGTACTGTAGTTTCTTGTATGCATGTTTCAGATCCAAAGGTCGGAAAATTGACACGTGGCACTTCATACAAGTTCGATCTTCTGGAAAGGTATATAATCAGGTCATCTTGGGAGATTGTGCATAACTCTTTCTTGGAGAATCCAATTTGGATTAGACTGGTGGCATTGGAAAGAGGACACAGAGGGCTACTACAGGTAGCAATTTTAGAACTTAAATATTTGAAGGTAGATCATTATAGTCATTTCAAGATCGAGGTCCTAAAATCAAGAAAAAGCAAGATGAGGAAGTTTGATGGCAAGGATCCGGTAAACTGGATACTTCAGATGGAGCACTATTTTGATCTACATGGTGTACCACTATTACAAAAGGTATGTATTGCATCTTCATATTTAGAACTGGATCAATTTTTATGGTATAAAGGGTTTTGCTCTCGTACAAAACTTGTTACGTGGTCAATTTTCACGGAGGAAATGATAGCAGATTATGAGGATACAAAGAGCAACACCACAATAATTAGAAAGAGTAAAAAGGATTTGTGACATATTTGAAAGTAAAATTATGGCAACAAGGAAGTCTACCCCTCAAAACTATAAAGATGGAAGTGTTGTTTCTCCTAGCCTTCCACAACCTACAAGGGTTACACCACAACAATTGGAAGAAAAACGACAAAAAGGACTTTGTTACAATTGTGATAGCAAATGCACTAAAGGTCATAAGTGTAATGAGAAGAAATTATTTTACATAGAGTATGAAGAGGAGGAAGAAAAGGATCAAGAAACATCAAAAGAAGAGGATATACACCAAGACCCAACCCCAGAGAAAGAAGAAATGAATCAGACCATATCTTGTAAAGGATTGGAAGAAATTACCTCTCCTCAATCTCTAAATATAGAAGGACATATCAAGAAGAAAAAGGTTCAAGTAGTGAAAGATCACATTGAGCATCAACAACAAGTTCTCCAACTTTTAAAGGATAACGCCACTTTGGTTCAAAATCGAATGAAACAACAGGTAGATCAACATTGTAGTGAGAAATGTTTTGATGTAGGTGATTGGGTATTTTTACTGCTACATCTCAAGCAAGTTATTTATGATAAGGAAATGTTGGCAATACTACATGCTCTTAAGAAATGTCGACCTTACCGAATGGGAAGACACTTCAAGGTAAAAATGGATCATGATAGTCCTAAATACTTTTTAGAACAACTATTACCTTTAGAAGAACAGAAAAAATGTGTCACAAATATGTTGGGTTATGACTTTGACATCATCTATAGAAAATGGAAGCAAAATTTTGTTGGAGATGTACTCTCAAGAAAGGATGAGGATGTGGAAGCATTGTTTTGTGCTATCTCTATTATCCAACCAGATTGGATAAACGAAGCAAAGGATGAATGGAAGAAAGATGAAGAAGTATGGTCACTTATTCAAAAGTTGCAAAAGATCCCAATTCAAACAATATTGCCAACAATTGAAGAGGAAGAAAAAATCATATTGGAGCTTGGAGCTTGGAGCAGTCACAAAAACAAGAATGTGACAGCTACGAAATCGATCAATTTCACAGTATCTCATCAAGTGGAAGAACTTACCTGCTGAAGATTTCACATGGGATGACAAGAATTTTATACATAAGCATCAAGAACTACTCAAGTGTTGAGGACAACACTTTTTCAAGGAGAGGGGCATGTTAGGCCCCTACACTATTAGTGTAACCCCTTATTGTTATTAGTAAAACCCCCTTATTATATTGATGTACCCATGTAGTGCCCATATTGTTACTATTGTGCCCCATAGAAGCCCACTATTGTTATTGTTGTGCCCTACAATATTATTGTTATGTAGGCTTTGATTGTATTGGGACCACTTAGACTCCTATATATAGAAAGGAGGTATTTTCATTTGTATCATCCAAGAATTGTTCATTTATGTAATGTAAAGGAGGTTGCCCCCTCGAAGAGGCTGAATTCTAGGCATCGATCTATCTTTTCTATCTTTTCTTGAGCTGGTTTCATAACACAATGCCTATCATAAGTCTGCAAGGTGATTTCAAATTTCATCTTCATGCTACATTGACAAGTGAAGTTGCTCAATTTCAATATTTTTGGGCACCGACATGAACGTTGACATTAAAAATCTTCATCAAACATTTTGAAGTAAATGCCTCATAAAGTATTGTGTCTCTAACTGAATATTTATATGAAGTAATTGATGGTTGTAAGGAAATGTAAAAGATTTCAAGTGTGAGAGTGCTTTATAAGAAGCAATTTACTTTTGACATTGGTAAGGTTTTGATGAAGTTGTTTAAGAGGCATATGAAAAGGGGAAATAATTTCAACCCTATACTCATAAGTCTCCATACTCGACTTGAATGCGAAAATGATTATATTTTTTGAATGGATAAGTTAATACCCATTTTATATTGGCAGCGCAATCATGCATAACACCAAATGTGCATGAAAAGGGAAATATTATATAAGAGATTGAGGGGGTAAACTTAGTACCCACATCAAAACAACAACAACTCTACTCGCGGGATCCAATGTCCCAAACATTGTGGTTGAATACAACCGTCATTTATATGTGCAAGAAGTATATTTAAATTGCATAATTGTCTTCCTGTCCACATTTGGTGTGATGTTTGGGCATAGAGTATAATGTATTTTATTTACTAAACCCATCGCCTTGACACCACCATAAGGTTATTGATCACCATGCAAAAACATTTCTATTTATAAGACATGTATTCATTACCCAAGTGACATATGGTTTTATTATGGGTGAAATATTATTAACATTTTATTTGGGTCATGTGAAATATGTATATATATATATATATATATATATATATATATATATATATATATATATATATATATATATATATATATATATACTTTATTTTGTATAGATGTGGTATCACCTTTGGATGGATTATACAAAAAAATTATCCAACCTGTAAACTTGATCCTACTAAGGTTTTAATTCATATTAACGTAATTTAAGTCATAATATCACTCTGATAATGATGTATTGATACACCTTTAATTCATCTATCCTACGACAATTATGGGAAAGTGATGCAACCATATGGTTGCCACACCCTGAACACCCTATCGGGACTCGTAACCCTCATAAAACTTTTATTACTTTGGGCTATACCCAGACTTAACACACAATTCCATATATCGGAAGCGTTAAATTTATGCCTTTTCTTTAAAAAAAACCCCCGATTCTTCAAACTATTGGAACACATTGAAACACATGACAATGCATTGGGAACCCGCTTCTACACAAGCCAGACTTCAAAAAGATTAAACCCGTTTTCATAAATCCCTCGAGTTCGCTCATCACTCCTTTGCCATTGGTCTATCGCAATATCGCTATCGCATTTATCGCAGACACACAATATAGGAATACACAAAAATACAAAGAAGTCTGACCACAAACGCTTAGGCCGGATCTCGAAACTTATACACCCGCATTCATTTCTTTATCGGGTCCATTCTCTCGGTCCAAAGCTATTCCTCTTTACCATTTTGATCTCTGATTAGCTTATTGGCTCTTCGCATTATTGGCCTATCGGCATATCGCATTTCGCAGACAGTTGTTCCACTGTTCGCCGTCCACTAAACTCTGCAATATGCGATTAGATCTGGGCCATCAATCCTCTTTCTAATTCGACGATTGACAATTGATCGCATGATCGCAATCGGAGTTCCTCAAGGCGGGTTCGATAACACTTAAAGGTTTCCACTGATGCGATATATCGGTAATCTCTCATCGGCATTTCTTGAAGCCTAAGGTCTGCCTTCTTATAACAATCTACTGATGCAATAATAATAGATCTATATTCTCCGCTTTAATCTGGTCCATTGATCTATGAGATCTAACAGCCACTATACATCGTTCCTTCTATTCCTCTTTGACTTCGTTCCGTTTGCTGTTTGATGGATTCTATGTTAAAACTCCTTCCTCTGCTACGACATCCATATAACAACTATTTCAATTATCAATTGATCGCCATCGATCCTTAAGTGATCGATGGTGGATCAACATGCCTGCAAACGGGATTTAAACGATCAATCATATATACACAACACAACTGGAAAGCATAATTACATAGTTCCTTTGCCTGCACTCCTCTCTATCTTCGTCGAATTCCGCCTGAATGCATATGTCAAACAGAATTACAAATACAAATATAATTTATCATTTCATAATGAACCATAATCTCCCACACACAGAATCAACTCTCTGTACATCATATAACACATACAAATACGTAATTACATCTTTGAGGCTCTCCAACCCTCTTTAGCCTGTTTCTCTAATTAGAGCCTTTGTTTCCTCTAATTTTCCCATAGGCTTACAATTCCATCATGAATCCTCTCGAATCCTCTCCTTCTCTCTCTCTCTTAGAAAATAAAGGGAAATACATATATGTCCTATCTAACAATCTCCTTCCACAAATTAAGGAATTCACAATACATTTAGAAATCAAATCCTACTCTAACTAATCAATCTAACTACTTGGCTTGATCTCCACACAGGGAGGATCAATTGCCACTTATTCCCACTTTTGTTCAAAATTAGGAAAAAATTAACTACTTACATACTTTGTAATTAATAAAATTAAACAACCAATTCTTCCTCCAAACTTTCATTAGCCACAACATGTGACCACACCATCACATTGCTGGCTAGGCCTAGATGCTCCTGCATCAGACTCCCAGGGTTAAAAATAATCATGATCTCCTGATCATGTGCTTCTGATTTGTGTCCTCTTGGATCCCTTACTTTGTTCGGTGGTCTGTCCTTGGTTATTGTTGTTGTTTTTTGTTCTCCCGATCTCCATACTTTATGCTACAGTGCCCCACTAGCTATCTTTTTACTGTTTGTTGTTTTCTCTTCCATATATCTTACTGCTTTGTGTTCATCATCACAATTTATGTCAGGCTTCCACACTTTAATTTGCAATTTACCATTACCTTCACCTGTACCATTCTTTCCAACCAATTTTCCTTCCTTCTTTTGTCCTTTATATATTTTATTAGAATGTTGTTGTATGAGTCTCCACAACTCATCAGTTTCTTTGCCCACTTCACTTCTCAAATGATGAAACTATTCCCCTGCAACTGGATGTATTCTTGCATAAGAACATCATAATCCTTGTGCCAATATTTTCCCATATACATATCTGAAACGTACAAATGCCTTCTCCATTGATCCTCTGCAATAATTTTAGTTCCTTCTTCTGGTTTATCATTCATGACTTCACCACTTCTTACTTCAAATTCTAGTATAGCCGGAATTCCACAAATTTCTTGAAAACTAAGAATTCTTCCTACTTGCTTAGGTACTTGGAATACCTCTTCTTCTAGTAAATTAATTTTTGCACGCTTAATTATTATGGCATCATATTTGTTTGCTTCTAAAATGTCATTTTCAGCCTCTTCTTCATCAATAACTCCCTGTTGCACAATAGTAATCCTGTTACTATCATCTCTTGAACTCATCTCCAGTTCATCAATTCCGTACTGTAAATTCAACATCATTCCATCTTTCTGAGACATTATAATCTCACCCTTCCTTACTTCGATTTGATCTTCAAAATAAATTCCTTGTTTCGAATTGACTTCACATTGCCTAGTTTCTGCATATAAATCTTTGGCTTCAGTCTTCAATAGTTGTCCAATATTTGCATAATT
This sequence comes from Pinus tabuliformis, assembly GCA_031772625.1. Classification (NCBI taxonomy): domain Eukaryota; kingdom Viridiplantae; phylum Streptophyta; class Pinopsida; order Pinales; family Pinaceae; genus Pinus; species Pinus tabuliformis. The sequence continues at coordinate 700,709,201 of CM062804.1, forward strand.
TACTACAGCTATGTTTAACATCTGCTCTTTCCTCTACATCACAATATTATGTGAATTTCCTTCTTCTAACTTCTAAAAAATCATATCTTTTCTTTTCCTTTCCCTTATGACAACCTTAAATAGTTGCCTTACTTCAGTGTATCCTGCATTTACACACAAAATATTAGTTTTAAAACTATGAAACACCAAGGTCTCCTCAAATAATTTCATCATAAACTCTTCCAATTGACTCCCACTTTTTGAACACACCATAAGATTCTCCACTTGGTTTGTATTAACTTCATCAGTTTTCCTGAGAAAACTCTTTGTTCTATCTTCATATAAATGGATCTCTTCCTTTCCAAACATTCCTTTGATCTCAATAATTTATTTTCCATACTCCTTTTGACTTATCCTTTGGATGTCACCTGACTGGACATCTTCCTTCACATGACTATAACTTTTCTCTTTATTCTTCATTAGACTGTGGGTAGTCATCTCTTCACCTATTAATATGACAATTTCCAATAATTGCTTGTTTTTCCCCAAGTTTACATGACCTACAAGCACACAACAACTAACAGGTTTCAAAATACAATACCCTTCATCCTCTTTTGATGCTTCAAGCACCAATCTTCCATCATAGATCTTCTAGATTTCAGCAGATCCCTCTTGTTGTCTCTATTCCTTTGAGTCTCTCCTTCTCTAACAAATCAATATGGATTTGTTCAAGTTCCTGAACTCGCTTATCAGCTTGTCATTCCACCTCTATTGTAATAGCTTCCACTTGACCCTTTTCTTCATTCTCCATCTGTATCTTTGGTCTTCATTTGTCTTTCTTTGTACTGCCAAACTAATCTCTTGTTCTTCATTCTGCTGCCAATTGCTATACTCCTGCAATCTAATGCCTTCCTCAAATTCACTCTCATTGTGTTGTTGATCATATCTTTTAAATTTTTTATTTCTTCCATCTTTATCCTACTGGATTAATACTTTTGTCTCATTCATGTCTCTAAGGACATAACTTCCTTGTTGCTCTTGATCTTCCATCTCACCTTCAAATAATCTCTGCTCAATTTCTCTGATTTCTGCATCATATTTATTAATGTTGTCTTCCATACCTACAGTCACACCATTAACTAAAGAGTCTAAACATTTACTTAACTCTATAAATTTTAGAAACATTTCAGCCTTATCATGCATAGTAACCATATCCTTTTCTTTATCAGGTTCTGAAAGCTTCATTTCTCCTTCAGATTCCTTGAGCAATCTTTCCAAGAATTCTATTTCCATGTGAAATCTCTCCAGTAGTTCATCACAACTTCCATCCTCAACTTCATCCTTTTTCTAGTAATCCTCCTGGATTATCCTGTTTTCTGCACTATCATATTGCAAAGTTCTTTCATTAATTTCATCAAACTGTCTTACACCAAACAGAATTTCATTTATGAACTCTTTCTGCTACAATAAATCAGCACCTTCTTCCTCTAAAAGGCATTCTCCATCATACTTCACCTCAAGACATTCATTCCTGTTTGCGACAATTTCACCAGATTGTCCATCATCATCTGCATATCTTGCAAACATACACAAACTATGAGAATTAAAATCACAAGGCTTCATTGCCTCATCTGTTTCCCTTATCAACATATCTTCGAATTGTTATGAACTATGCCAATAGTCCATGAGATATTCAGCTGATCTCCTATTATCCTCTTCACCCAACATTTCACCCTGTTCTGGTCTACAAATGGAAACTTTTATTTCTACCTCTACTTTTCTGAGGCTTTCTATCAACCGCTTTACCTATATTTGTTGCAGCCTTCTCTGCAACTTAGGCCACTTCACTGGATTCTTCTTCAAGACCCAACCTTGTCTGTCATTCTCCTCTAGCAGCATTACCAACACATCAAGTTCTTCTCTTATCTCAGTGATTTCCTTGTCAAGCTCTGCTTGACCCATCCATTTCCTACGGATTATTTGAGCAACCTTCTCCTTCATCTTGTAGCCTTCTTCTGAACCTTCCATATGACTTTCCATAGCTATCTTCTCTTCTGTGTGAGCTCTACACCTACAACCGATCAACTTTCTTCTAAGTTGATCTTCTCACCAAGCTTCTCCTATGCCTAGTCTCCAAGTCCTCTTTCCTTAAAACTTGCACTGAGCACTCTTACTCTCTCTCTGGTTGCTACACCCACTACTCTTAAGGACTCTTTTGTCCCTATCTATTCCAAGCCTCAACTGGAATGAGGTTCTGCTACAATCTCTAAGAACTTCCAAAAGTTTTTCCTACAATCTCACTGCTGTAGTCTGGTGCCAAACTTTACCATTCATTCAACTGCTGCTACTATCATACCTTTGTAATCATAACCTTCATAAGCAAGACATCCTTGCTCTGATACCAAAATGACGCAACCATATGGCTGCCACACCCTAAACACCCTATCGGGACTCTTAACCCTCATAAAAATTTTATTACTTTGGGCTATACCTAGACTTAACCCACAATTCCATATATCGGAAGTGTTAAATTTATGCCTTTGCTTTAAAAATAACCCCGGTTCTTCAAACTATCGGAACGCATTGAAACACATGGAAATGCATTGGGAACCCACTTCTACACATAAGCCAGACTTCAAAAGATTAAACCCACTTTCATAAATCCCTTGGGTCCGCTCATCACCCCTTTGCCATTGGTCTATCGCAATATTGCTATCGCATTTATCGCAGACACACAATATTAGAATACACAGAAATACAAAGAAATTTGACCACAAATGCTTAGGTCAGATCTCAAAACTTATACACCCACATTCATTTCTTTATCAGGTCCGCTCTCTTGGTCAAAAGCTATTCCGCTTTACCACTCCGATCTTCGATCGGCTCATCGGCTCTTTGCATTATCGGCCTATCAGCATATTGCATTTCGAAGACTGTTGTTCCACTATTTGTCGTTCACTAAACTCTGCGATATGTGATTAGATCTGGACCGTCAATCCTCTTTCCGATCCAACGGTTGACAATTGATTGCATGATCGCAATCGGAGTTCCTCAAGGCAAGTTCGATAACACTTAAAGGTTTCCGCCGATGCAATATATTGGTAATTGCTCATCGGCATTTCTTGAAACCTAAGGTCTGCCTTCTTATAACAATCACCGACGCGATAATAACAGATCTTTGTTCTCTGCTTTGATCTGGTCCATTGATCTATGAGATCTAACAGCCACTATGCATCATTCCTTTTATTCCTCTTTGACTTCATTGCGTTCATTGTTTGATGGATTCTTTGTTAAAACTCCTTCCTTTGCTACGACATCCATATAACAATTATTTCAATTATCAATGGATTGCCATCGATCCTTAAGTGATCGATGGTCGATCAACATGCCTGCAAACAGGATTTAAATGATCAAGCATATATACACAGCACAACTAGAAATCATAATTACACAATTCCTCTGCCTGCACACTCCTCTCTATCTTTGTTGAATTCCGCCTGAATACATATGTCCAACAGAATTACAAATACAAATATAATTTATCATTTCATAATGAACCATAATCTCCCACATGCATAATCAACTCTCCGTACATCATATAACACATACAAATACATAATTACATATTTGAGGCTCTCCAACCCTCTCTGGCCTGATTCTCTAAGTAGAGTCTCTGTTTCCTCTAATCTGCCTGTAGGTTTACAATTCCAACGTGAATCCTCTCGAATCCTCTCCCCCCCTCTCTCTCTCTCTCTTAGAAAAGAGGGAAATACATATATTTCCTATCTAACAATCTCCTTCCAGAAATGAAGGAATTCACAATACATTTAGAAATCAAATCCCACTCTAACTAATCAATCTAACTACTTGGCTTGATCTCCACGCAGGGAGTATCACTTGCCACTTATTCCCAATTTTTTTCAGAATTAGGCAACAATTAACTACTTACATACTTCGCAATTAATAAAATTAAACAACCAATTCTTCCTCCAAACTTTCATTAGCCATAACATGTGACCACACCATCACATTGCTGGCTAGGCCTAAGTGCTCTTGCATGAGAAAGTACTACATGGAAATGTAACCACCTTTATATGGTGAATATTGTGGGTTCAATTGATCAATTAACAACAAGCCATGAATCCTACGTAGCAAACGATGTGTACCCTGGCACATGCACTATATGATAAATATTCTAGCCAGACATAGGCGAGTGGTAATTGGTAGGGTACTCCAAAGTTATGATAGGTCATTTCACAAATTCACATCTTGCCACTCTGAGTTATGAGCCACTACATAGTAAATGCTTTGGAGAGTCCTCCAATCTTGAAAGTGGTTTTTAGTCAGTTGTGAGTTAAATCACGCCTGTAGGAGCTCGCAGGTAGGAATTTTCAAGAAATAGAAGCCCTGGGAAACTACCTGCAATCGAATCAACACCATATAAACTCATTGTGGACAAGGTATGGCTCTCTTCTGGCTCGTTTTATACAACATTTCACCGAGTTTCTGGGACGGAAAACACGAGAGTGGGGATGCCCACAAGGGGCATACATAAGCAACCCTAGAATTTAAGGAAATTTTGGGGAAACAAGAAATCAAAGTCATAAAAATTATAAAATTATTAAACGTTTAATATATAAAAATAAAAAATAAAATCCTAATAATATATCGATAATTAAGTTAGTAAATAATGAATCTTAATAATTACGAAATTTACATCAAAATATGATCATCATTCGTATTAGACTATTATGAATCATAATTATCATTTGACATTTCTACAATCATCTGTTAGAATTAATGGAGATTAGGTGATTCTTGTTACGTAGTTGTTATCGGAGCTGCAAGAAGGAGGAGCCTGTACACTGAGTTGAGGATTATAAAAACGTGACATCGTCACGTGGAGACGGAAGAGTAATTGTGCCAATACTCTTGGAGACTACGTGAATTTTTTATTTCATGCATTGTCGCAGGTTTCTGGTGTACACTTGCGACTAGTCGTGAACCTGAGGTGAATAGCCGCAACGATCATTTTGCTGGCTACATTTTTTGGCTACGTGTGCCAGGAATCTACGTGTGGCTGGTGGTTGCGTGTGGCTCGTAGCTTGTGTTGAAATCCTGCAGATCCTACGTGTTTAGAGTGTTTCTTCTGACTGATTGAGTGGCTGTTTGGTGCAGTGAGCGTGGAAAATGATGGTTGTGGTGGTTGAAAACCTGCATTTTATTTTTAGGAGGCTACATGTAGACGAGGGAGCTTGCCCCAGCCTTGCCGTGTGAAGGAGCCAGGCGAGGAGCCCAGCCTTGCCATGTGAAGGAGTTGGTGGGTGTGGTGGATGGCTTGTGATGAAATAGAATGAGAATATGATATTCTCATGAAATAGGATGTGGGTGCCATTAATTGAAGTTTTTTAATTAAATAATTAAAAAATATTTAATTAAAAAAGGAGGGGGCTCCTTAGTTTTAAAAAAGGTGGTGCATATTTTTTTTAAGAGATTTTGGAGTGATCTTTTTTCATTTTTTTTTAAAAGCTCTGGATTTCCTTTAATTGAAATTTGAGGAATTATTATCATTCAGGGAAAAAAAAAATTGTGAAGGAATTTCTCACTGATCAGGGTATTTTTTTAACATTTGAGGGTTGCGTAAATTGTTGAAGATTTTATTCATTCAATATGAATAACCAAATCATTGAAGCTTATCTCAATGAGAGTAATAAGTGTGATGGTTCCAATTACACAAATTGGAAGTTTAAGCTCCATACTCTGCTTGAGGGAAAGAATTCCTATGGCATTGGCACCGATGATGAGGTCAAGCCGACTACTGCAACTGGTGGATCGAATACAACGATTCAAGACTGGGAGAAAATGGAGATGAAGGCAAAAGTTATCCTCAAGTTATCAGTCAAAGATTGCATCATCCCTCACATTCGGGATTGCAAGACATCGAATGATATCTGGACGATTCTCAAAGAGATGTACGAGATCAAGAACACCAGTTGAAATTTGTACCTCAAGTAGAAGATTCTCTCAATCAAGATGGAGGAGAAGGAGTTTGTTTCTTCATTCATATCCCGGATAAAGGAAGTTAAAGATAAGTTAACTAATATCGGTCAAACCGTGGCAAATTATGGTCTGGTGACAATTACCATTAATGGCATGATGGATGATTATTAGATGTTTATAACGGGATTGAATGCAAGAGAAAGGCCTCCAGGCTTTGAATATCTCACTGTGATCTTGCTACAAGAAGAGGAAAGGAGGTTGTCTCTCAAACCTCAAAATCCAGATCTTGCATTGATGACAAAGTTCAAGCCAAAGGGGAAAGCAGTGGCTGATCACAGGAAAGACATCGTATCACGAAAAATGACACCACAAGGTATGACCTCACATAAACATGGCTCTGCTCCTAAATTCTTTTATTGTGGTAAGATAGGCCATATTGCTAAATTTTGCCATAAGAAAAAGGCAGATGGGGAGAGGTACAAGTAGAGAAGACATATAGGACATCTGGCTGATGCAGATTAGAATCAGGATGTCAGATTATTTATGGACGAGACTGCACTAGCCACTGAGGAGGATGAATCAAATATTTGGTTCGTAGATTCTAGAGCCTCCTCACATATGACAGGTAAAAAGCAATGGTTCAGAAATTTTAGAGAATCCAACACTGGAGTAAAAGTATACCTTGGAGATAATAAAGGGTATGAGATCAAGGGACATGGAGATGTCCTTGTCACTCTGCCTGATGGAAAGATCAGGAATAGATATGATGTGTGGTATGTTCCAGGTATTAAGAAGAACCTGATTTTTGTATCAAAAATTATAGATCAGGATCTCAAGGTAGAATTCTTTAAATCTCATTGTATTATTAAAGACTTTTTGGAATAGATGAAGCCTATTGCTATAGGTATTCATATAGGAGGAATCTACAAACTGGATGTGAATAGTACACCACAACAAGCATTGATGTCATCGGATAAGTCTGCTAAACATTTGTGGCATCAGTGACTGGGGCACATAAATTTCAGTGACCTTCTTTTGTTGTAGAACAAAGGTATGGTAGATGGTCTTCCTGTTTTGAAAATTTTTCATATTGATTGTGAAGCATGTGCATTCAGTAAACAACATAGAGATGAATTTCCTACTATTAATGATAGGAAACAGAGGGATACACTTGAACTTGTACACAGTGATTTATGTGGCCCTCTGCAAACAAGATCGTTAGGTGGGGCCTACTATTTTCTAATCTTTGTTGATGATTGTACAAGATTCACATGGGTGTATTTTCTTAGACATAAGAGTCATGCCTTTGAGTATTTCAACCAGTTCAAGAACATGATCGATAAACAAACAGGAAATTTCATCATGATTCTTCAATCATATCAAGGCGGAGAAATCAAGAAAGGGGATTTCAACAAATACTCTAAAGAGCATGGGATATAGTAGAAGTTTGCAACACCTTACACTCCTCAGTAGAATGGAGTAGCTGAGAGGAAAAACAGAAAACTGGTGGAGTGTGCTCGCAGTATGTTGAAAGGTAAGAATCTAACTAATGGTTTTTGGGCAGAAGCTATTAATACTGCAGTTTATTTGAAGAAAGGAGTCCCACTAAAGTCTTGATTATAAAACTACTTTTGAAGCATTGTTTGGCTTCAAGCCTGCAGTAAGTCACCTTAGATTATTTGGTTGTAAGAATTTTGCGCATGTTCCCAAATAAAACAGGAAGAAGTTAGATTCAAAGGCCATTAAATGTACCTTCATTGGATACTGCAGGGAGTATAAGGCTTATAATTTGTTTGATCCTTCTACTCACAAAGTGTTTGTTAGTAGAGACGTAGTATTCCATGAACATGTTGATGATGGAAATCATGTTCAAGATAATGAAGAATGGCATGTACCATTACTTTCAGATGGGGATGTTGAAATAGGGATCAATCAACAGCAACAACAACAACAACAACAACATTAGGATAAAGAGGAATAAATTGAGTTCAGTCCACAAAGAGAAGAACATAGCAGAATAGTTGACACCCCACCACTAAGGAGATCTAGCAGGCCGAACAGTTACCAGCTCGATATTAGGGATTGTGCACTCGTGACTGGTATGTTAAACATTGCAGAACCTTCTAATTTTTATGAAGCTAGTAAGAGTTCTGAATGGAAGGAAGCAATGAAGGAGGAATATGAATCTATTATTAAGAACAATACTTGGGACCTAGTAAAGCTTCCTCATGGTAAACAACCCAGAGGTTGCAGATGGTTATTTAAGTTGAAATTTAAAGCAGATGGGTCTATTGATAAGCATAAATCAAGGTTGGTTGCAAAGGGGTATTCCTAGAAAGAAGGTATTGATTTTGAGGAAACATTCACCCCTGTTGCAAAATTAAATATCATTAGATTGATTACTGCCCTAGCCACTAAGCATCATTGGAAAATACATCAATTAGATGTTAAATCTGCTTTCTTAAATGGTGATTTAAAAGAAGAAGTATACTTAGTGAAGCCTGAGGGGTTTGTTAAGAAGGGAGAAGAGCACTTAGTATGTAGATTAAAGAAAGCTTTATATAGTTTAAATCAAGCTCCTAGATCCTGGTATGAAAAAATTGATTCATTTTTCCTTATGCATGGTTATAAACGGAGCAAAAATTATCCTAATTTGTATACTGTGTTTAATGATGAGGGGCAGATAGTGGTGATTTCTTTGTATGTAGATGATCTGATCATGACAGGGAGTGCGGAAAATCTCATTGAAGAAATCAAGCAGTAGTTATTACAGAAATTTGAGATGTAGGACCTTGGAGAAATGCATTACTATTTGGGTCTAGAAGTTTGGAGAGATTCAAGCCAAACTTTCATGTCCAGGGTAAGTATGCTAAGAGTTTGTTGACTAAATTCAAAATGGATGAGTGCAACATTGCATTTGTGCCTTTATAGCAGAATAACAAACTTCAGGTGGATGATGGTTCGAAATATGCAGATGCAACGTTGTACAGACAGTTGGTTGGTAGTCTTATCTATTTTACTACAACGAGACCAGATCTAGCTTATGCAGTGAGTGTTTTGAGTCAGTTCATGACTCGACCTCATGAGAACCATTGGATTACAGCGAAAGGAGTACTGAGGTATCTGCAAGGAACTTCAGACTTTGGTATTTTGTATTTTGACTCATTTGATGTTAGTTTGACAGGTTATACAGACTCTGATTGAGCAGGAAATTTAGATGATAGAATATCAATTATAGGTTACGCCTTTAGCATTGGGTCCAAGGTCATCTCTTGGTGCAACAAGAAGCAACATACTGTAGCCTTATCCTCAACAGAAGCATAATATCAAGCTATGTGTGCAGCAGCATGTGAAGTAGTTTGGTTGCGCAGACTTCTCCAAGATGCAGGGGAAGAACAAACAAAAGCTACGATTATCAATTTTGATAATCAAAATTCCATCAAATTGGCCTACAATCCTATGTTTCATAAAAACACTAAGCACATAGACTCTCAATTTCATTTTGTTAGGGAAGGTGCAGTCCAAAGAGAATTGTGTTGAATATTGTAATTTTTGTGATAATATGGTTGATATATTTACTAAGCCTCTGGGAAGGCTGAAGTTTGAGTTGTTTAGAGACACATTAGGTGTGTTTAATAACCCATTCTCCATTAAGGGGGAGTGTTAGAATTAATGGAGATTAGGTGATTCTTGTTACGTAGTCATTATTCTACTTTTCTTAGTCATTATGTTCCTATCATTCAGGGATATGATTTGTTGTCCCTAACAAATTTTATTTATTTAATATTGGAGTTTAATGTGAAGCCTAAGCGACGTATTTGCTTGTAGGGGCTCCTGGTGATCCGCACCTGTGAGCTCCTCTTGTGTTGTTTTTCAATTCATGTCTTCTGTGTGCAACTCTTAACATCATCAATATAAAATTGTAAATCTCAAAATGAATTACCAAATTGAATCCATCATTTGATATTATGCAATTTTCTATCTAAATTCATCATTTGGCAATGAGAATTAATATTATGCAAGGTACATCTAAATTAAACTAATCATTTGACAATTAAAATTACATAATGCACATCTAAAGTAAATTCATCATATGACAATGACATTATGTTGAAGTCTAAAATAACCATAGAATACTAAACTAAAGGTAAACATAGAAAACAGTGAAATATTAGTAAATTTCTCAAAAAGTACTAAATAAAAAATCACAACTCCGATGCAGTGGCTCCAAGTCAGAAAATGAAAATCACATCTCCAATTCAACAGCTCCAAACATCTCAAGCTCTTAGTCGATCGTAAATATGGAACACAACAAATTGTGGATCGAAAATGTCAAGCCTGGACAACAGGAAAATCTGAGACGACAAGGTAAAATGTTGAGCGACAATGGAAGGAAAATGTCAGACAACAAGATAAAATAATAGAGTTAATAAAAAAAGTAAAAAATTATGTTTAAAATTTTTGATTTATCCTTTACTTTTAATTTTCATTTTTTAAATTATATTAAAATTTGTAATTTTTATAAAATTTTATGTTTTTAATTATTATTAACAAAAAAATTCAAGGGAAGTCACAGACATTTTTAGTCATCGAGAAAAAGTCCCCTAGCGTTTCCCCAAAAAGGAAGACGTGGGAACATTTCACGAAGCATTTCCCGTTAGTCTCAGGAATGTGGGTGTCATGCCCCTACACCTGCAGTAGTCTTCCAACTGCTTATAGCGAGGTGCGGCACCACCGAACGCTTTCTTTTCACCAATACTAACATTCATGGACTACGCCTAATTCACTTGTCCTTACTTAGTTTGTGTTTCGCAACAAAGTAAAATTATGTTTATCCTTTATACCAATGAACACCCATACTCATTCATTATCAACAGCAATTATAACAAGAACAACAATTGCACAGTATAAAGGGAGGGGCAACTCCCTGAACAATGAGTCTACCCAGCAATATATAATAATCAATCTTCTTTTAATAATACAATCATCACAAGTAATGCTTGGCAAACTCCAAGCCAATACTTAGCTTCTTTTACAACATAGGCAAATCAGCCTTTTACAATAACCATGTGCACGCCTTGCACGAAGGGTGGGTGCTCACCCGAGCCACCAAGACACCCTTGTCAATCCCAGCACAAATCTGCACTTAATACAACCTTGGGCACACCTTGCCCAACCCTCGACCGGCTCTAAGTAACACCAAGATTGCGCCTTCAAGTAATGTGCATGAGCTATGCGCACTTGTTTACACTTGAACTCTATGCAAAGTTGTCCAAGCTTGTTCGAATGCCAAATGAGGCTTTAACGCATACAATATATACGCATGTTAATGTGGTTTCAACATGGGTGGTGGCTCTCCAGCCGACCCCCAAAAGTTAACACACCCCTTTGTGAACGCCATATACATGTCTGCCCGCCCATGTCTTCAAGTCGGACGCGCCCATGCTTCTCTACGCTCATCGGGTTATAAGTCATCATAGCATTTTTGCCTTAGCCATTTTTCATCGCCGCACTTCTTTATGTTGCACTTCGTCGCATTGTCATGCAGTGCGCACCCGCGCCCACCCGTGCACCCACGCGCCCGCCAGCACGCCCATCGTGCAACCCGACTTGCCGGTCGTCCGAACCCACGCCCGTCGTGCACGCCGACTCGCCCGGCGCCCAATCGCGCCCACGCCCGAGGACCTTACATCCTCCTCCACCTAAAATCGTTGTCGTCCTCGACAACATACCATCCCGGTAGCCATCCACCAAGATCATCACTATCCATGATGTCAACTCTTCCACATAAGGCAAACATCCCTGCAACATATGTAGAACTCAATCTCCATCATGTCTCACCTTAGTGACCAACTGTCACCAAGATAACCATACCAAGGTATACACCTCTATGGTATGTCCTCCATCAGATACCATCTCGATCCATGATCATCGACCCCTCTGCCACAATCTCCACTGCAACATCTCGTGTCGACCTCATCATGTGTCCCAATGTGAGCCTCTTTCATGATATTCCAACACAATTCTAACACATCTCTACACACTTCGCGACCCCATGTCTGAACTAGTTGGGTAGCTAATCCAACTATCACGCTCAAACTATGAGAGTGAACATCCTCATGCCATCATCAATTGTTCCTCAAACATCCTGCCACATTATTGACTCATCAAGAATCTATCTTCATAATCCATGCTCAGGTCCATGGAAACTACATCCCTCTGCAACATGTCATGATGCTTGATTCCAAGCCATCCCTGCACCATTAATCATACCTGCTCCACATGTTTAAGGACTCACTGCCATGAGTAGCTAACAATGAGCCCCATCTTCTCATCCATCTAAGAAGATGTGGAGGGAGTAGAGCCTGAAGGCTCTCCCTCACTAATCAATTCGATCCATCTATCAGGATCCTCAACCTCCATCCTTTGTAGATAAGTAACCCGGTCTTCCTCCTGGACATCCAGCCTCACATACACCTCCTCCTCATCATCATCATCCTCAACCAACTCTAGCCTTCTTGACAAGTCCAAGATGCTATTCGAAAGTGACCTGATGACTAATGACTGCTCGGTAAGCTTTGCCTCAACAGTAGACAATCGCTTACTCATGTCTCCCATTCTCTTCTCATCCTCCATTTGCATCACTCCCAATTTACAATCAGGCCTTGTCACTCCAATGGTTGGCACACCAATGGGTACATCTTCCCTTCCATCATAAATGTAGAGCTTCTTCAAATGTGGAACAATCATAGCATCAAATTGTTTCATGAATTCCATCCCCAATACAGCTTCATAGTCATCAATCTGCACTATAGTGAAGTCAACCTTCCCTGTCCATTCACCAAGTGTAGTGTCCACCCTCTCAGCTATACCAAGAATCTCAATAGGAGGAGAATTCACTGTCTTCATTTGTGCCTTTGCCGGTACAAATTTCAGCCCAATTCTTCTCGCAGTATCTTCACCCATGAAGTTGTGAGAAGCCCCACTATCCACCATAGTGAGTACATCAACACCTCCAACCTTCATTCGAACATACTCCAATATGTTCCTCTCAGGATCCCTCCTAGAGACCACCTCCGTAGTAGCAGAAGCACCAAGTATCTTCATCATCCCCATAGAGGCACCTTCATTCTTCGCATCAGATTGTGCAATAGCAGCCACCTTTGGTTTAGAAGGACAATTCTTCACCGTGTGTGGTCCAGCACATATCCAACACTTCAAGGCTTTCTTCGTCTTCGAACTATCATCTGATTTCGAAGCATCATCCTTCTTCTTGTCTTTCGGTTTATCGGACTTCTTCTTCCTATCATCAGAAGTCTCATCATAATGCTCCACCAACCTGTCAACAGCAGCAAAAGCTTCCTCAAGTGTCCTAATCTTCTGCCTCTTCACTTCATTGCGTGCCCAAGGCTTCAACCCAATAATGAAGTTGAACACCTTGTCCCTCTCCGCCATGTCAGGAAGTTCCAGAGCTGCACTTGCAAACTCTCGCTGATATGCTTGTAGGCTCCTGGTCTGCTTTATGTACTTAATCTTTGTCAGTGCTTCCCATGTTTCATCTTGAGGACTAAAATGGGTCTGCAAAGCCTTCTTCATGTCATCCCACGAAGTAATGTCATCAGCACTGCCATTGGCAATCTGATCCAGCCTCCTTCGCCACCACATCTTAGCATCCTTTGTTAAGAACTGAGCAGCTACCTTGACCTTCATCTCATCATCAGATAGACCCAAACGTTCCAAGTATTGCTCCATGTCCCATAGAAAGTTGCCAAGATTTTTTGCATTCCTTGTGCCATCATAAGATTCTGGTTCCTTGACCTTCACATGAGGCACTCCTCCACCTGAGTTATGCCTCACGGCCTTCTTCAACACCGTGATCTCATCCTTGGCTTCGTCAAGAGTTTTCTTCAAGCTCACGATCTCTGCAAGACCTTGATCCCTTGCTTCTTCAAACTCCTTGATCCTTATTTCAAGTTGTGTACACATAAGGTCAGTGTACTCATATTGTGTCTGGAGTTCATCGTGTTGTGTTCGGAGTTCATCGAGTTCTTCCTTCCTCTTTGAATTGGCCTCTTGTTCTTTAGCGAGCAAGTCCATCTTCTTTTCCCAAGAAGTCTCCATAACCTCCATTCTCACCAACACTTTCTCCATAAGTGTGATGGTAGCATCCTGCACACCCTGATGACTAGACCCAGCCTGAGATTCAGCTGCCATCTCTAACAGCTTCTTCCTCTTTTGTAATCTAGTTTCGACCATCCAACAGCTTCACCAAGTCACCTGCAATTTGAACCAACCCTTGTTCCACTTGTGTGAAACGGCTTCCTTCACCTGCAAGTACCCTTTCCACTGTCATGAGCAACCCTGCTCAACGGCTTCAAACCGAAGTTCTGTTTCCACCTATCAAGTATGTATTAGCTTCAATGCTTCAACACCTGAACCTGTTCACAAACTTCAGCGTAGCAGCTTCAACCTTCAATACCCTAAATCAGTTGCTCTGATACCACCTGTCACGCCCCTACACCTGCGATAGTCTTCCAACCGCTTATAGCGAGGTGCGGCACCTCCGAATGCATTCTTTTCACCAATACTAACATTCATGGACTACACCTAATTCACTTGTCCTTACTTAGTTTGTGTTTCGCAACCAAGTAAAATTATGTTTATCCTTTATACCAATGAACACCCATACTCATTCATTATCAACAACAATTATAACAAGAACCACAATTGCACAGTATAAAGGGAGCCGCAACTCCCTGAACAATGAGTCTGCCTAGCAATATATAATAATCAATCTTCTTTTAATATTACAATCATCACAGGTAATGCTTGGCAAACTCCAAGCCAATACTTAGATTCTTTTACAACATAGGCAAATCAGCCTTTTACAATAACCATGTGCACGCCTTGCACGAAGGGTGGGTGCTCACCCGAGCCACCAAGACACCCTTGTCAATCCCGGCACAAATCTGCACTTAAGACAACCTTGGGCACACCTTGCCCAACCCTCAACCGGCTCTAAGTAACACCAAGACTGCACCTTCAAGCAATGCGCATGAGCTATGCGCACTTGTTTACCTTTGAACTCTATGCGAAGTTGTCCAAGCTTGTTCGAATGCCAAATGAGGCTTTAACGCATACAATATATACGCATGTTAATGTGGTTTCAACGTGGGTGGTGGCTCTCCAGCCGACCCCCAAAACAAGGTTAACACTCCCCTTTGTGAACGCCATATACATGTCGACCCGTCCATGTCTTCAAGTCGGCCGCACCCATGCTTCTCTACGCTCATCGGGTTATAAGTCATCATCGCATTTTTGCCTTAGCCATTTTTCATCATCGCACTTCTTTATGTCGCACTTCGTCGCATTGTCTTGCAGCGCGCACCTGCCCGTGCACCCGCACCCGCCCGCACGCCCATCGTGTAGCCCGAATTGTCACGCCCGTACACCTGCAGTAGTCTTCCAACCGCTTATAGCGAGGTGCGACACCGTCGAACGCTTTCTTTTCACCAATACTAACATTCATGGACTACGCCTAATTCACTTGTCCTTACTTAGTTTGTGTTTCGCAACCAAGTAAAATTATGTTTATCCTTTATACCAATGAACACCCATACTCATTCATTATCAACAGCAATTATAACAAGAACAACAATTGCACAGTATAAAGGGAGGGGCAACTCCCTGAAAAATGAGTCTGCCCAGCAATATATAATAATCAATCTTCTTTTAATAATACAATCATCACAAGTAATGCTTGGAAAACTCCAAGCCAATACTTAGCTTCTTTTACAACATAGGCAAATCAACCTTTTACAATAACCATGTGCATGCCTTGCACGAAGGGTGGGTGCTCACCCGAGCCACCAAGACACCCTTGTCAATCCCGGCACAAATCTGCACTTAAGAAAACCTTGGGCACACCTTGCCCAACCCTCGATCGGCTCTAAGTAACACCAAGATTGCGCCTTCAAGTAATGCGCATGAGCTATGTGCACTCCTTCCAAAACTGCGCACTTGTTTACCCTTGAACTCTATGCGAAGTTGTCCAAGCTTGTTCGCTTGCCAAATGAGGCTTAACGCATACAATATATACACATGTTAATGTGGTTTCAACATGGGTGGTGGCTCTCCAGCCGACCCCCAAAACAAGGTTAACACACCCCTTTGTGAACACCATATACATGTTGGCACGCCCATGTCTTTAAGTCGGCCGCGCCCATGCTTCTCTACGCTCATTGGGTTATAAGTCATCATCGCATTTTTGCCTTATCCATTTTTCATCGCCGCACTTCTTTATGTCACACTTCGTCGCATTGTCGTGCAGCGCGCCCGCCTGTGCACCGTGCGCGCACCCGCCTGCGCGCCCATCGTGCAACCCGACTCACCGGTCGCCGGCACCCGTGCCCGTCGTGCACGCCGACTCACCCGGCACCCAACCGCACCCACGCCCGAGGACCTTACATCCTCCTCCACCTAAAATCATTGTCGTCCTCGACAACATACCATCTCGGTAGCCATCCACCGAGATCATCACTATCCATGATGTCAACTCTTCCACATAAGGCAAAAATCCCTACAAAATATGTAGAACTACATCTTCATCATGTCTCACCTTAGTGACCAACTGCCACCAAGGTAATCATACCAAGGTATACACCTCTACGGTATGTCCTCCATCAGATACCATCTTGATCCATGATCATCGACCCCTCTGCTACAATCTCCACTATAACATCTCGTGCGACCTCATCATGTGTCCCCAATATGAGCCTCTGTCGTGATACTTCAACACAATGCTAACACATCTCTGCACACTTGGGAACCCCATGTCTAAACTAGTTGGGTAGCTAATCCAACTGTCACGCTCAAACTATGAGAGTGAACATCCTCATGCCATCATCAGTTGTTCCTCAAACATCCTGCCACATTCTTGACTCATCAAGAATCTATCTTCATAATCCATGCTCAGGTCCATGGAAACTCCATCCCTCTGCAACATGTCATTATGCTTGATGCCAAGCCATCCCTGCACCATTAATCATACCTGCTCCACATGTTTAAGGACTCACTGCCATGAGCAGCTAACAATGAGCCCCATCTTCTCATCCATCTAAGAAGATGTGGAGGGAGTAGGGCCTGAAGGCTCTCCCTCACTAATCAATTTGATCCACCTATCAGGATCCTCAATCTCCATCCTTTGTAGATAAGCAACCCAGTCTTCCTCCTGGACATCCGGCCTCACATACACCTCCCCATCATCATCATCATCCTCAACCAATTCTAGCCTTCTTGAAAAGTCCAGGATGCTATCTGAAAGTGATCTGATGACTAATGACTACTCAGTAAGCTTTGCCTCAACCGTAGACAATTGCTTACTCATGTCTCCCATTCTCTTCTCATCCTCCATTTGCATCACTCCCAATTTACAATCAGGCCTTGTCACACCAATGGTTGGCACACCAATGGGTACATCTTCCCTTCCATCATAAATGTAGAGTTTCTTCAAATGTGGAACAATCATAGCATCAAATTGTTTCATGAATTCCATCCCCAATACAGCTTCATAGTCATCAATCTGCACTATAGTGAAGTCAACCTTCCCTATCCATTCACCAAGTGTAGTGTCCACCCTCTCAACTATACCAAGAATCTCAATAGGAGGAGAATTCACTGTCTTCGTTTGTGCCTTTGCCAGTACAAATTTCAACCCAATTCTTCTCGCAGTATCTTCACCCATGAAGTTGTGAGAAGCCAAACTATCCACCATAGTGAGTACATTAGCACCTCCAACCTTCATTCAAACATACTCCAATCTGTTCCTCTCAGGATCCCTCCTAGAGACCACCTCCGTAGTAGCAGAAGCACCAAGTATCTGCATCATCCCCACAGAAGCACCTTCATTCTTCGCATCAGATTGTGCAATAGCAGCCACCTTTGGTTTAGAAGGACAATTCTTCACCGTGTGTGGTCCAGCACATATCCAACACTTCAAGGCTTTCTTCGTCTTCGAACTATCATCCGATTTCGAAGCATCATCCTTCTTCTTGTCTTTCGGTTTATCGGACTTCATCTTCCTATCATCAAAAGTCTCATCATAATGCTCCACCAACCTGTCAACATCAACAAAAGCTTCTTCAAGTGTCCTAATCTTCTACCTCTTCACTTCATTGTGTGCCCAAGGCTTCAACCCACTAATGAAGTTGAACACCTTGTCCCTCTCCGCCATTTCAGGAAGTTCCAGAGCTGCACTTGCAAACTCTCACTGATATGCTTGTAGGCTCTCGGTCTGCTTTATGTACTTAATCTTTGTCCTTGCTTCCCATGTTTCATCCTGAGGACTGAAATGGGTCTGTAAAGCCTTCTTCATGTCATCCCACGAAGTAATGTCATCAGCACTGCCATTGGCAATCTGATCCAGCCTCCTTCGCCACCACATCTTAGCATCCTTTGTTAAGAACTGAGCAGCTACCTTGACCTTTGTCTCATCATTAGATAGACCCAACCATTCCAAGTATTGCTCCATGTCCCATAAAAAGTTGCCAAGAGTCTTTGCATTCATTGTGCCATCATAAGATTCTGGTTCCTTGACCTTCACATGAGGCACTCCTCCACCTGAGTTATGCCTCACAACCTTCTTCAACACCGCGATCTCATCCTTGGCTTCGTCAAGAGTTTTCTTCAAGTTCACGATCTCTACAAGACCCTGATCCCTTGCTTCTTCTACCTCATTGACCCTTATTTCAAGTTGTGTACACATAAGGTCAGTGTACTCATATTGTGTCCGGAGTTCATCATGTTGTGTTCAGAGTTCATCGAGTTCTTCCTTCCTCTTCGAATTGGCCTCTTGTTCTTTAGCGAGCAAGTCCATCTTCTTTTCCCAAGAAGTCCCCATAACCTCCATTCTCACCAACACTTTCTCCATAAGTGTTGGTAGCATCCTGCAAAACTTGATGACTAGACCCAGCCTAGGATTCAACTGCCATCTCTAACAGCATATTCCTTCTTTGCAATCTAGTTTCGACCATCCAAGAACTTCACTGAGTCACCTGCAATCTGAACCAACCCTTGTTCCACTTGTGTGACACGGCTTCCTTCACCTACAAGTACCCTTTCCACTGTCACGAGCAACCCTGCTCAACGACTTCAAATCGAAGTTCTGTTTCCACCTGTCAAGTATGTATCAGCTTCAATGCTTCAACACCTGAACCTGTTCACAAACTTCAGCGTAGCAGCTTCAACCTTCAATACCCTGAATCAAATGCTCTAATACCACCTGTCACGCCCCTACACCTGCGGTAGTCTTCCAACCGCTTATAGCGAGGTGCGGCACCACCGAACGCTTTCTTTTCACCAATACTAACATTCATGGACTATGCCTAATTCACTTGTCCTTACTTACTTTGTGTTTCGCAACCAAGTAAAATTATGTTTATCCTTTATACCAATGAGCACCCATACTCATTCATTATCAACAACAATTATAACAAGAACAACAATTGCACAGTATCAAGGGAGGGGAACTCCCTGAACAATGAGTCTGCCCAGCGATATATAATAATCGATCTTCTTTTAATAATACAATCATCACAAGTAATGTTTGGCAAACTCCAAGCCAATACTTAGCTTTTTTTACAACATAGGCAAATCAACCTTTTACAATAACCATGTGCACGCCTTGCACGAAGGGTGGGTGCTCACCCGAGCCACCAAGACACCCTTGTCAATCCCAGCACAAATCTGCACTTAAGACAACCTTGGGCACACCTTGCCCAACCCTCGACCGGCTCTAAGTAACACCAAGACTGCGCCTTTAAGTAATGCGCATGAGCTATGCGCACTCCTTCCAAAACGGTGCACTTGTTTACCCTTGAACTTTATGCGAAGTTGTCCAAGCTTGTTCGCTTGCCAAATGAGGCTTTAACGCATACAATATATATTCATGTTAATGTGGTTTCAACGTGGGTGGTGGCTCTCCAGCCGACCCCCAAAATAAGGTTAACACACCCCTTTATGAACGCCATATACATGTCGGCCCGCCCATGTCTTCAAGTCGGCCGCGCCCATGCTTCTCTACTCTCATCGGGTTATAAGTCATCATCGCATTTTTGCCTTAGCCATTTTTCATCGTCACACTTCTTTATGTCGCACTTCGTCGCATTGTCGTGCAGCACACGCCCGCCCGCCCGTGCGCCCGCGTTCCCACCCGCGCGCCCATCGTGCATCCCGACTCGCCAGTCGCCCGCACCCCCGCCCGTCGTGCATGCCGACTCGCCCGGCACCCAACCGCGCCTGCGCCCGAGGACCTTACACGACTCGTCGGTCGCCCGCACCCGCGCCCGTGGTGCACACCGACTTGCCCGGCGCCCAACCGCGCCCGCGCCTGAGGACGTTACAGTGGGAGATCGAAGAAGCATGTCCCCCACCCTGCAAGGCGCATCCCCGTCGAACACTGGTTTTATAGCAGATTAATTGGCTACTAATTTGATGTCATAATTATATGGGGTGATTCCCTTTGTCCCTTACATTTTCTTCATATGTATTATTATTAAGATCTATATGCATCATGACTATGACTAAGCATACATTGCCTGCACGTGAAATAAAAACCCTAGCCTTGAGACTTGTCAGTTCCATGTCGAAGTGAGTTATTTTTGTACAGTGATAGAAGATCTACTCCCATAGTTAATTGTATATGTATGCTCTTTTTGTCCCGTTAGCCTTTGATTACATATTTCATATAAAGCTTGGGGATGATGCTCATATAACCCTCATGGCAATTATGTCGTTTCGCTGGCACTTAAACAATGGTTGACACATTTCAAAATGAAAACCAAAGCCCTCGAGTCGCCTCAGTCTCAGACTTCAATGGGATTTATGGCATAAAATTGTGAGTGATTAAAGTCTAAAAACGAATGTTTCTTGAGTATAATTTGACTGAATGGTTGTGTTATATCTATGGTAAAAATTACTGCCTAGTCGTCTCATGTTTGTCTCCAACAAAATATATTTCTCCTCATTCATTGAGATATGTTCCTAACTCCCCTCTCATATGCCTTCGTGATCCGTTGAATACCCGCTCTCTTCGTACATTTTATATTTCAGGAACAAAACACAACGTTTGAGACCATGTGGTCTCAGAGTCAAATGGCAGTTGCGTTTGAAGTAATAAACAATCATGAAAAGAAACAATAGCTTGAACATTGCATTATTGCTATAGTCGTTGTTTTGCAGTTTTCTTTTCATTATCCATATCCGTCTTATCTAATCAAAGACCCTTTGTGATTTGTCATGGTGTTTCTTTTTGTCTAATGCATACATGGATCTTTCCCTTCCCTACATTTATTATTTTCTTGTGTCATTTTTATTTTCCCTGTCCCTTACAGCAGTAGAAAGCATTATTTGATATTAATTATCTTGCGATAAAGTTGATAATAAATTTTGTTGCACAACATGGGTCTTTTCGGCAGGGGTGCTCATGGCAGAGAGAGTTGACGGAGGAAAGGTTGCATCTCATAATAAATATGGATTTTGATGATCGTTTCTGATAG
Organism: Pinus tabuliformis; assembly: GCA_031772625.1. Lineage (NCBI taxonomy): Eukaryota > Viridiplantae > Streptophyta > Pinopsida > Pinales > Pinaceae > Pinus > Pinus tabuliformis. Next base: position 700,730,734 of record CM062804.1, read on the forward strand.
TTGATGGATGATAGCTTTTGGTTGTCATGTTTTCATTCCATAGATAACTTACATTTTACTTTTTTTCCCAACATCATTGTATGTAAAATACATCATTATATTTTCAATTTCTTGAGTGCATTTAACAACACCAACATCATTGTATGTACAATACATCATTATATTTTCAATTTCTTGAGTGCATTTAACAACACTTTATGCGTAGTTTGATTTCAAAATGATTACTTTTGGACAACGTTATATTCTAGGGTCATGACATGCTTATTTTAGGATATACATGTTTTTATTTATATGGTTGAGTTGTGATATCATGCATGATTATGGAAAAGTTTGGGAGGAACAAGTTAGATGTTTATATATTTATGTTGTATGTTCCTTTTGTAATATGTATGCATATTGTTCATATTCTATGTTTTGGAAGATGATAGATATGATGTAGCAAAGAATGCTAAGATTATATTTTAGAATATTTTATTTCAAACATACTTATTATTAAGAAAACATGAATGATTAGAGGATAAAGTTAAAGTATTTAAGGAAGGGGGACACCTACTAAAACATTATAAAGAGAGTAATTTAAATTTAACTCACCCTTTAGGACACTATACTTTTGTAACATAATTAAACATAATTAAAAAAATTAAAACAAAACAATAACAAATCCCTTATACAGTTGAATTTCTTAATTGCATCCAAGGCATACAAAAAGGGAATGAGTTTATGAAGGGAAAGGGAGAATACATTGCAAGGAGGGTATGCACCAATATTAACAGTGGTCATTTTTCCTTTGATTTTATTTCTATGAGTTAAAGGAGGTAATGTATCAACAATAGCATAATTTTTTCTAAGGGGAGACAAAGGTTAAAAGAAAATCCACTTAATTCTTTTGAATCTGTTTCAAGTAATCTTGATTTTCTACAATTAATATTGGTTGATAGAAGGTTTGGCTTTCATAGCTAGTGCTAATAACCTTTGATTTTGCAAAGAAATCAAGAAATTTTAATTACATTAGACCGTCAAAAGGATTTATCAAGGATGTTTTACATCTTTGTGCTTCATTGAGTGTTTACATATGATTCATTTACGTTGTAAACATTTAGAATAAAGTTTTGACCAAGAGTTCTCGCAGGAAGTCACTTTGCATATTATTATACTCACACTTTTCTAATACAAATCAATCAATTTTCTGCCATCCTTTTGTGCATACTTCTCTGGATTTTCCATATCTTTATCAATAATTTGCCATTGGAGTTTTATTTAATTTACTGTTAAATTTACAAAAAGTTATTACTAGTGTTTGTGGGGCCTTGTGGCTTCCAAAACACTATTTAGTGGGTTGTTCAATAATATTTCACTTCATTTCAATAATATTTTATAGTGTATTTTTTTCATTTGATTTAGTACTTTGGTTTATATTTTTAATTTATATACTTTATTTAGTCTTGTATACAATTGTAGATCAATTTATATATATATATATATATATATATATATATATATATATATATATATATATATATATATATATATATGTAAATATATTTGCAAATTCCTTTAAACCACTCTCTAAAAATTTAGGGCACAAAGCAATTAGACCTAGTCCTATTATCTCACTTGCCTATTGAGAATTGAGGGATTAGAGAATCATAAAGACCTCTCTCTGTCAACATCTTTTGATGACCATACTAGAGAATGAAATTGATCTTTGGAGTTATGTGTGTATAGCACTACCATTTACTTCTTTGTTCTCTTTATTATTTCATTTGTTATAATTATAACATGCACAAGTATTTTCAAGATTTGATCAATAGTTTACCTTAGCATGATTGTCTTACCTTTGCAAGTCATCCTTCAGAATATTCTCCTAATAATGTACTCAAATTTATCATTTTTTTCAATCTGCAAGAGTTTAAGACATTTGTGTTACTTCTCACTTATTTTATCTTACACTTAGCGAAGAAGCAGAAGACTATTATTTGTCCTTATTACATAATCCTACCAGTGTTGGGTCAACCCTCTTCGAGAAATTTATTAATGATTTTCCCTCCTTACCTATATCTCTCCATTCTAAGCTTTGGTGTTACTTTTTTGAAAGCGCTCATGACCCCTTAACTTGTCAAGTACTTTTAGAGGTTGAAAAGAAGTATAAGTTAGAAAAAGAGATTATTGTCACCTCATATAGATGGGAATTTGCAGATGTTGAACTTGTGTCTCATAGTTCATACGAAGAAATCATTTCTAATCCTTGCTTGGTTAATCAAGAAATTTATTTTATACTTTTTCGTTTGATGAGTTTCTCCTTCAAATAGATTGTAAATCTCATACATGCGATGAAAAGCATGATCCTCAAACTTATTTTGACCTAATTTACCAATAAATGATGTTATCTATGATAATTATGATGATGAAAGGTCAAATCTTGGTGATGAAAATAACTTTATTGATTTTCATGTTGTATCCTTCTTTAGGGATATTGATAAATAAGTTCTTACTTTTGATTTTGGAGATGTCTCGTCAATTAGTTCAATCGAATTTGAAATGTCGAAGGCACACATGGCTTCCTTCATTTGTGATGTGAAGAATGTTCAAAATCACATTGATGTATTTCTTGATGTGAGCATTGGTCATGATGTGCATGAATCTATTTATGTTCCTAGTATGGTATGCAAGACCATGCGTGTTCGTTGGCAGGTCATACGAGATGGCGAGTAGTTCTTTTGGATTCTTATCAAGCTTTTGTCATCGCATCATACACATGTTGGTTCAGGACATTCATCTTTCCTTGATTATAACCCTCCAAGTCACTAACTATGCATGTAAGGTTCAAGGTGTGTTCCTTTATGGTAAATTTCACCTAGTATAAATATAAGGCATATCATAGTTCTTCTTATGTATATATAAAAATAAATAAATAATTAATTAATTAAAAGAATTAAAAAATTCATTTTTTTCTTTCTCGCTTTATTTTTTTTAGTGTATCTTTTTTAGCATTGCATTTATTTCCCTTAAATAATTTTCTATTTTGAAAATTTTGTTCTTTATTTCTTTATGTTTTAGTTTATCACGTTTACTCTCTAGTTTTATTTTCTAATTTTCTTTTATATCACTACTTCATACCGTTTGTTTAAAGTTTTTTTTTCTTTGTCTGTCACACTTGGCATGACTGATGTACAACAAGGTCAATAAAGAAGAAACAAAATCCTTCCCTGATATAATTATTTGAAGCCGTATTTCTCTAAAAAAAATTGAGCTAACATTTTTCACTTGTGATTAGTGAAATCATTAACACATGAAGCAAGAAAGCCTTTCGTTTGTGCACGAGATGGAAATGCAATAATTCTCTATTAAACCTTACATTTTCCTGCATTTCCACACTTCATGTTAGTCTTCTTCTTCCCACCTCTCATGTCCCATGCTTTCCATCCAATATGACAACCTGATACCTTCTTGCTCTCAGTTGAAAGTCACACTGTTTAACCATAAATTCTAAGTTCTAGTTTTCCTCCTACAAACCACCCTATGGAGTCGCCAATGTTGACACACCTACCTGCAAAATTTTGCAAGCCATTGTGAGTCCAACTTAATCCTCTTCTTAAATGAATAAAAGAAAAAAATTTGAACTAAAAGAAAATAAAATTCAAAACTAATAGTAAGTGGGGACCTCCCTTAAAGGTTGATATAAGGTAAGCATATGCCTCCAGGTCACAACCAATGCATATCTAAGTCTGCAACATGATTTCAAATTTCAGTCTCATGCTACACTGACAAGAAGAATTGCTCAATTTCAATATTTTTGGAGGCTAACATGACTGCTGAAATTAAAAATATTCATCAAACATTCTGAAGTAAATGCTTGCATAAAGTCTTATGTCTCTAAATATTTATATGAAGTAAATTATGATTGAAAAGAAGTTTACAGGATTTCAAGAGTGCCAATCGGTTATAAGAAGATATTTACTTTTGACATTGTTAAGGATTTGATGGATTTCTTTAAGAGGCATATGAAAAGGGGGAAATCATTTTGAACATATACTCATAAGTCTCCATACTCGAGTGAGAAAATAATTATTTTAAAAGGGGGAAATCATTTTGAACATATACTCAATCACGACTTGAATCTATATTGAAGGTCCCGAACATTGTGGTGGAATACACCCCTCATTTGTATATCTAAATTACATAATTGTCTTCGTGTCCACGTGTATTGTGATGCTTAGGCATAGAATATCATGCAATTTACCGAACATGTGATCTCGACATTATTAGGGTTAATGATCATCATATAAAAATATCTTTTATTTATATTTAGAAGACATGTATTCATTACCCAAGTGATATATGGTTTTGGTTTTGATTTGGGCCAAATATTATTAACATTTTATTATAGTCGTGCAAAATATATACATAAATCTGTTTTGTCTAGACGTGATATGAACTTAAGTATTTTTTAATCCATCCTATCAACTCAACCTTGTTAGGGTTTTAATTCAAATTAACGTAATTTAAGTGGCAATATCACTCCGACAACGTTGTATGGATCTAGCCTACGAGGATTATGGGCAAGTGCTTCATGAAAATGTAACCAACTTTATGTGGTGAATATTGTGGGTTTAGTTGATCAGTTAACAAGCCATGAATCCTACGTACAAAATGATGTCTACCCTCGCACATGCACGGTATAATAGATATTTTATTCTGACGTGGTCGAGTGGTAATTGGAAAGGTACTTTGGAGTTATGATAGGTCATTTCATAAATTCACCCTTTTCCGCTCTCACTTATGAGCCACTAAATAGCAAATTCTTTGGATAGTCCTCCAAACTTGAAAGCCCTCGGAAACTACCTGCAAGCAAATTAGTACCATATAAGCTCAATGTGAATATGGTATGGCTCTCTTTTGTCTTGTTTTATAACGAATTAATTGGTTATTTGGTTTTGTCTCGAAATTGTACAGGGTGATTGCCTTTGTTAGGTGCATTTTCTTCCTTTGTATTATTATTAACTATTGTATGTGTTGTTAGTGTCAGAGAATTCTGCCTTTCACTAGCGATAAAATATGTGTTTACCAAGTTTTGTTAGTGATCGCAAAGTCAAATTTATCATGTCACTAGGTTTTCAAAATAAAATTTGGTCATTGGCTAGTGTGTCTAGGTTGTCAATTACTCCTTTACAAAATTGCCATGTTTTGGTCATTGTCATCATACATTTGGATGTGCCATCACTAAACAGTTTTATGGTCATCTCAATCTCATTATCGTGGTTTTCATTCAGCTCACTATCATCCATTAGGTCATTGGGGTTTCAGTCATTGAATTTCTCATTCCATTCATAAAATTGGCATGTGAAGGATTAGTGATACAAATTGGTTCAAAAAGGTTTTATTGCAAATGAATATTTTGTAATAAGTTTCAAATAATCTCAAGTTGTATTCAAGGTTCCTAAGCTACATGGTTTCCAACGGGAAAGTGAGAAGGGCATAGTGTGAGTCACCCCATTACTATTGAAGGAATCAACTTTACAAGCTATACAAGACCATCATTGTTCCATTTCTCTCATTTATTTCATTGCTAAAGGAGCTTTCTCTCATCATCAATCACTTCCTCACCATTTATAAGGCAACAAACATTCCAAAAATTGAGTTCCAGCTCTTTCGCTGGGTTTTTAAGCCATTTCGCTACACTTTTCATTGGGCACGCTGCACTTTTCTTTGCAGGCTGCCCTTTTTGCAGTGAACGTTGCACTTTTCCCTGTGAACATTGCACTTTTATTCAGGGGTCATCGAGTGAATTTCCAAGGGTTTCCAAGGGAAAATAAAATCTCTAAAAGGGTTAATCAAGTAAGTTGAAGGCTCATATCCTTTCCAATTAGTTTATTTCATATTTTCTATGGTGTAAACCTCCTCTTTTGCCCCTACGCTACACTTTTTTGTAGAACTCTTCGTTCCTAGTTTTTAAACTCTCAAACCCCTGATATCCTCTCATTTTCATCTCCCTGCCCTCTTACACACTCATATCTATTCCCTAAAGGCCCTAAAACCCCACACTCATACTCCCTAAATCCTTAAAACCAAACCCTACCCCTATGCTGCATTTCTAGTAGCCTAATACCTTAGGCTTGTGTATAAATTCTACAACCCATCTCCCCCACTCATTTCAGTCCCTATCACTTCCTAATACTCCCTCACACCCTTCCCTCTCTCCCTAAATGTTTCCACACTTAATTCCCCTCCCTAACCCCATCATCCTATTTCCTTTTTCCGTTCCCATGTTTTTCCCTCTAGGGTTTTCTCTCACAAGTTTACTATGGAGAAGGAAAGGAAGCCATACAAAAAAGCAGGTCAAAACAAGGAGACGAAGAACAAGAGGTCTCAAGAGGCAAAAAGAGAAAGAGAGTCAGCCATCTCCTCCACTAGGTCAAAGGGACATTGACAAATCATTTGCTGCACATAGGGACAATATTTCTTCAAAATATGTTTCTGACCAAATGAAGATGAATTTTACAAAAGTGAAATATTTTTTTGTTAAACACAGACCAAGGAACAAAAACCTCCTTCATTTTATGCATAGGTGTTATGATTTGGGAGAAATGCCTAATATACAGTTGCTACAAGAGAGTTTCTCAGTATTTTAATGACCAACTACAAACTTGGATTTTGTTGAACACCTAATCCTCTAAGGGTTGGTGTGGAAGTTGAACAACCAAAGGGAATCCAAGGGTCACACCATGTACTATAAATGTATATCATGTTAATAATAGATGTACTCTCATGCTTATCTTTCATATTCTGTTGCTGCCATGTATGTGTTTGACATGGTATCAAAGTTGTAGGCAATCTCCTGCCCTGCTCATATTTGAGCCATTTGTTTTGTGGCCTCTTTGTGCATATTTGGAAGAGCGTTTCTGAGAGAGTGGAAATTGTCATGAATTGCGTTTGTGATTGCTGGTTACATATTTCTCTAGATGCGTTGAGAATGTCTGTCTCTATTGGCATTCTCAATGTGCAACGGAATTTCTCTAGTGCGATGCCTTTGATTTAACGCTGGTGCGGTGAACACTGATGCATTGATTGGTATGTGCAACTATTGTTCCATGACTCATAATGAATTAATGCATATCATATTGTAACACACTGTTGGTTGCTTCTGGCCTCCCCACGACATTACACAGTCAATCTCCTGGAGGTACCACCGAGATCCCGACTCCTCATGCATTGAATGTTGGCTTCTCATACCTTCCATCGCCACTCTATAATCCATTGTTTTTAATGTATAACACTGTGGTAATACTATGTTGCAGCATCACTTGGTGGCCCTACCTCTTTCCCATACCATTCATTTACATCCATCCCTTTGCAAGTAACTAAAATAGTTCTCTGCCAAAATATGCATACATTCGCAATGCCTCCACCACTATGAGTTATTCTATAAACAAACACACAAAATCATCATTACCAACTTGAGTATACAGATGGGCCGCACCTTATCCTAGAAAATAATAATTTTATTTGCTTAATATGGTCATATCTCTGCTTCTCTGCACTTCTTAGACCTTGTGTAATGACATTTATTATAGACTGTTACCTAGAGGCTACCCGCCATACCATATAACACCTTTGTTATAACATATACTCTACCATTAATTAACCTGTAGATGATCCTTGTGTATCGGCTCCATTTGTGTCGCTCCTCCTCCTCGAAAAAAGCTCTGCAACTTCGCCCCTCATCTCTGACTCAACTTCCATTACAACTACAATCTTTATGCTCTAGGAACAGCTAGCGCATGGAGGCATGAGGCCCATCTAGAGAAGTTTCCATGGAATGGCTACCTTTGAGAGTGCACGACTTTGGTCCAAACCACTTCAGACGCGCAGGACTACGCAGGTTTTTTGTGTAGCTCCTGCTCTCTAGTCATGGGGTGAATGATTTGGGTAACCTGATTAAGGCTTTCATTCAATGGCATTCTTGCTTTCTACCTTCTGTCTCTTTCCAGTGTTTCATTAACAAAGTCGAGAAGGTCGGTGCCAGTAAACGTGTTAGGAACTGCCTTCAAGACCTAAGAGAAAGGGTCTCCAGAGTAGAGAATCCAAAAACCCTGCAGGAGCCTCCCTTGGAGCCGACTTCACCTGTAGATGATGTTATGGTAGACGAAGATGTTGGATCAGAGGACCCAAATAAAGATGTTGCAGATGATGACATTCAAAATGATTTATTTGATGAACTCTATCAGCATGCAATAGAAGAGAATCCAATTTCTTCCCAAAAGGGTTCAACAAATGAAGTTGATAGAATTTCTTTCTATCAACCACCGATTCTAATACTACTCCCAAGGAACAGGGCTGGAAATAGTCACAAAATGAGGTGAATGAGAAAGGAAAAAGCCAAAACCAGATCACAAAGGAACAGAAAGCTAGGATTGAAGTGACTCGATTGAAGACCTTGGAGAGGGTTGCTTCTAGGGCATCTCAATGACAAGCGTAGTGATCTATGTTATTTATTGGATTGTCACGGCTTAGTTTCCTGTAGATAATCACTCACTTTCTACAATCACCCGAATTTCAATTTCAACATTTTGAAGCCTTTGAATTTCTCCTTTTATACCACTCAAGCTCGACCTTGACATTGGAATCTATTCCATTTCCAAGAAGGGGCTTTTGCTTCGCAAATCCTTCTAGTGGTCTGCGCTCAGATCCTCCTCCAATCTCAAGCTCATTGGCAGTATCCTAAACATTTGACGTAATTTGCAAAATATTTTCCTTGAAAGTTGCAACAATAGTCCACATCGTATCCAATTTCAAAATCCAATTTTATTTGAAAAATTAGCTTCAATTAAGGGAATTCAACAGAGGTTGCTTGTATCACTTCCTTTGCTTCACGTCTCTGAGCAACGGAGTTAAGACACACTTTGTGGCAGTGGAAAAGCAGATCAATCGTTACAGTTGAAGGTCAACAGATCGAGTCCCGTAGGGCAACAAGATTCGAGGAAGGAGAGTGTTGCACCTGCACAAGACATCCAGAGCCGATTCGATAGGGCGATGATAAAGAAAAACTTATTTTAGCTGTGGAAAAATCAAATGAATTGTTGCAAGAGAAAAAGGCAAAAGCACGTGAGCGGGCCAAAGAGTTGGCTGGAGAGCCACCAATATCAACTCATGCGCAGGCAGGGAAGGCAATTTATCGAACTAAAAAATTTCCAGATTCGAATCGAATTCACTTTCCTCCTTCATGTAGTTCAACGTTTTCTAATCGTGGGGTTTTTGATAGCATAGATTCGTTGGGCTGCCTTATCTGTACTTTCCTTATCTTAGTACAGGGAAGAGAGCTTCGATTCATACAGACAATAAACTGATTAATTCTCTTATTATTGGTGTATTTTCAATAGAAATTGACACACTTTAATTTTAAATTTGTCTTGTCTAAAAAATGACTCAAATTTATGAAGTATTAAAGTTCTTGAAGACTTTGATACAATTTACTACTGATGACACTATCCGAATCAGCAAAGACTTTCTCTCATAAATCCAGACTTGTCTGCAAAATGCAAGAGGAGTTATAGAAGTATAGTCATGATTCTGAACTTGTTTCTGTTTAGAAAAATTCTCTTTTTGAGTCAAAAATTGACTCCCATTAGCATGCATAAACTAATCAAGACAGTAAACTTGACGCTGATTCAAGAGCAGATGTGAATGCAGATTTAGAAGTCCAGCCTACACTTCCCAAGCCAATCATTAGACCTTTAGAAGAGCTTGTCCATAACAAGTGCGAAACCGGACTTGGATATGATAAGGAGGTTTCCTTTCACATTGCAAATTACTCAAATCCCATCCAGTTTTAGAGTGTTGGATTCCTCCATGACATTTCACCTTCAGTTGTTCCATATTATGCCCCTCTTCCATAGAAATAGCAAGAAATTGTGAAATGCAAACTTTGTGACCGAGTTAGCCATATGAAATATCATTGTTTGATCTTAATCCATGTAAGAAATGTCATAAAACCAGTCATTCTTCAAATAGATGCTTCAAAAATAAGCCTCCTGCAAGAACAAATATTCATCTTGGATGGATCGATTCTTGGCAATGGGCATCAACAACCAAGAAGATATTTCAGTCATATGTCTGAACTTGTTCTAGAGTATTGAATAGTCTTGTAGTTGAGTTTTCTCCATTATCTCACCTTGTATCTGACAGGGGGGAAATGATGGTCATCTACAAGATTCAAAGCCACATCAAGCAAGTCTAAGCCACAACCTGTCATACCATATTCAAAGTTATAACCAAACACAAAGATGCCCTTGAACTTGCCTTTAGTTGGTGATGCCTCTTCAAATAATTGGCGACACTTCCTGAAGTAGAATACTTCAGCTTCTTGCCAGTTTTGGAAGAGTTCTAGGAATTGCATTAAGAATTCTAGAATTGTTGGTCATCCTTAAACCATCACAGGTCGAGACCTCCCTTTTCAGGTTGAGGTTCTCCCTTTCATGCACGGTGATACCTCCCTTTCATGGTTGAAGGTTTCCTTCTTCAAAACATCAAGAGCACTTCCTCTAACAGAAGACCTCAACTTCATGCCAAATTTGGAAGAGTTTTAGGAACTGCATTAAGTGTTCCAATGTTGGTGTTCATCCTTAAACCAACGCCTTATACCAACATTTCAAAGAGCACATTCATCCTAGTGCTTCCATGCATTTTTTCACATTTTGTATTACAACTCTCTTCATGGACTCATACATACCCCTTCGGATTAAGGGGGGAATGTCGGACACCTAATCCTCCAAGGGTTGGTGTGGAAGCTGAACAGCCTAAAGGAGTCCAAGATAACACTTGGAATATTAATACAAGGGTCACACCATGTACTTTAAATGTATATCATGTTAATAATAAATGTACTCTCATGCTTATCTTTCATATTTTGTTGTTGCCATGTATGTGTTTGAAATATTCTGAACAAATGGAAAATTATTTTTGAAAACTGGAGGAGGTTTTCGTTCCTAAGATGCCAATATAAAAAAACCTCTCTCACTTTTCACAGAGGTATTCGGGATTTGGAAATGATATTCCCTCATTTCAACCTTTGTCTGACTATGCAATGTTATGTTTTAGTCACCTTTTCGCAGAGCAAATTGTGAAAAATCAGAGATGCAGCTTGGAAAACGACAGGAGTTTATTGTTCAAAACATGTCAAAGAAGAAAAAATCTCTCATATTTTCAAAACTCTTTATGGTTAGAGAGATATCGCTCCACCTTTCAACCCTAGTTTCACATAAATTTGGCAATTTTTGGCATAGTCACCCTGCCAAAATCATAGCGTGGGCCATACTACGCTTTTTATGGAGGGATCTAAATGATATAAAATCTACATGGTTGGATATATCTTGACTTATACATAAACTTTGGACACTTTTCATCTCAAATCATCAGCTTTTACAGGGATAAAATGCCCAAAAACCACCTAAAAGACACCTTACTGCCTTGTTTTTGGAGGCCACGCTATGCTTTTTTACCAGTCTTGGGATAATTGATTTTTGAGGGGCTATCATTGGTATTTTTAAGTTCTTTAGGAGTCCATTGCGTAGAAGACAAAAAGATATTTCTAATGAGCTATCATGAGCTCAATTTGGAGTTCAGGAAGGCCTCCAAAAGTGGCCTGCAAGTTCACGCTGCGCTTTTTACATCCTGCATTGTGCTTTTTCCAGGAGGCTAGTTTCTTCAGCAATTCGACCTAGTTTGACTTTTTCACTTATGTAAATGATGTACTTGAATAATCCTAATGTAAATATGATGTTATAGTGGGTGATTAGTCTTTGTAATTGGTTTTGAATGTAAAGTTGGCCTCATTTATGAGAGTGGTTGGAGTCAAAGTTAATTGAAGAAGTTGTTTTTAACTTCCCTAGACAATAGGGTTTGGTTAGAAAACCTTATGGAGTAGTTCCTAGAGTCATGGATTCGACCCGTGAGAGTGAGGAGATGTTGTTTTTGGTATTTATGTATCAGTTTCTCAGTCATAGAATAGGTGGGACATCAGAGGTGATAGTTTTGTAGCTTGTATTTCACTCAGCTAATAAAAGGAGCAGTTGCAGCAATTATTCAGGACTTCATGTGCAGTGATTTTGTGATGTTGTTTTCTTTCTGTGTTAGTTTCCTATGAATCAATACATCTCTCTTAAACATTCTTAACTTCTTCAATGATTTTCCTTACAGTTTATAAGCAAAATTCTTTGTTGTAAAGCTCTATTTTGGTGGAAAATATTTTATGTGTTCTTTCTTCTTGATTAAGACCTTCTAAATCTTTTCAAACCCTACACTAGATCGACTAAACTCTCATATCCATCACAAGACATTTCTACCTTGCTCCTCTGTATGCCTGCTACTGTAACCCTTTGAGACCTAGACCTAGCTCCCTATTTCTCATTCCTGATCTAGCAACCAAAAAACCCTAGAATTCCAAAACCTACCTATGTTGAACATATCTAGCCTAAAATCCATTCTTTTCCAGTCAATCATTGGTTGTGAAATCATATAGAGAGCCCTCTCTGGTTTGGTAGGGCTAGGTACCAAAATAAAAGCTTGGTATGTGGTTACCTCCGTCGATCTCCTCTCCGCTTGGGAGCAAAACCCTAGCCTCTGAGACTTCTTAGTTCCAGGTCGTAGTGTGATATTTTTTTACAGTAATAAAAAATATAGTTCCACAATCAGTTGTATCTATATGCTCTATGTTGTCCATTTAGCCTTTTATCAATATATTTGATATAAACATTGGAAGTCAAGATCATATAAACCTCACGACATCTATATCATCTTTCTATCACTTAAACAATGTTTGACACATGTCAAAATGAAAATCAAAGCCCTTGAATCCCTTCAGTCTCAAGCTCGAATGGGATTTATAGCATAAAATCATGAGTGATTGAAGCCTGAAAACTAATGTTTCTCGAGTATATTTTTCCTAACTGGAAGTATTATATCTATGATAAAACTTACTGCTTAGCCATCTCATTTTTCATCTACAGCAAAATATATTTCACCTAATTCATTGACTTATGTTCCTAACTCCACTCTCATATGCCTTTGTGATCCATTGAATACTGACCTAATTCAAACTTCTGGGCATACTCACTCTCTTCATACATTTTATATTTCAAGAACAAAACGTGACACTTGAGGCCATGTGGTCTCAGGCTCAAATGGGAGTTATGCTTGAAGTCACAAACAATCATGAAAAGAAAAAATGACCTGAATATTGCATTAATGTTATAGTCGTTGTCTCGTAGTTTTTGTTTCATTATCCATATCTAGCCTATTTGACAAAACATCATGTGTGATTTGTCACAATGTTTCTTCTTGTTTATTGCATACATGATTATTTCCCTTCCCTACACTTATTATTTCCCTCTGTCAATTTTTCTTGGCCTTACAATAGTATAAAGAATTCTTCAATATTAATTATCTTGTAAAATTGACATAATATTTTTTTCTACACAACATGAGTCTTTTCAGTAGGGTGTTCATGGAAAAGAGAGTTGACAGAGGAAAGGTTGCATCTAATAATAAACATGGATTTTTATTATGGTTGGTTTCTGAAAGTTGATGGATGATAGTTTTTGGTTTTTATGTTTTCATTCTTAAGATAGGGTACATTTTACTTTTATCCTCGACATCATTGCATGTACAATACAACACTATATTTTTAGTTTATTGAGCGCATTTGACAACACTTTATGCATGGATTGATTTCAAAATTATTGTTTTTGGACAACATTATATGCTCAAAATAGCAACAAGAAATGCTAAAAATAACATTCCTATAGATAACATTTCAGGATATATTCCAATTTAATTTGTCCTTGAATTAAAATTTGAATTTAGTCACACCGGCTGTTTGAAAAATAATTAATTAATTCATCTTGAGTTAATTGGTTGGTGAAATTCAAACATGAAGTCTTTGGAAGACATGCAACAATTATCCCTTTGATTGAGGAAGTTATCCCTTAATTAAGGAGATAAGGATGAGTTGTATTTGATTTGTAATTAGTTAGCTCAGTTAACTGAGTTAAGTCCAGTTAAATTAGTTCCAAATAGTTTGTGGAACTAATTGTGAGTTCAGTTAGTTAATGCATGCATGCATGCAACTAGTGTTCTCCAGATAACTAAATATTCTCTCATAAATCATTCATGCATGTTAGTTTAGACAAAGACCCAGTTGAGATTAAAGGAAGGGACAATGTACTATCAATTGCTAGAATATTCCCATGTGAATATCTCTTGCATGTAGAAGGAATTCATACCTTGAGGATTGTGCAGTTACTACAAAGGTCAGAGCAGTGTGTGAGGTGATAAACACACAGGTTACAGCTGGATCACCCAGGAGAAATAACACAAGGACAAAGGAGCAAGAATATGTGTTGTCTATTCTGTCTATGAGCAGTAGTGAGGGATTGTACTCAGAGTTGGATAACTTGAGAGCTAAAGCTTTGTGTAATCCTGAGATATTTCCACTTGTATGATAATACAGATAGCAGGGTTTTTAGCTGAGGTTTTCCCCAGAGTATTCTTATGTGTTTCATGTGTGATTGAATCTTCTTCTCTGTTATATGTGTTCTATTTGATCTTGCTCAAAATCGATTAAGCTTCTGCAAGTTTGATTGTAGAAGTAGATTAAGTATTTTGATTTAGTACATTCCATAATCAGTTTAATCTACAGTGAGAATTTCTACATGGTATCAAAGCAAAGGTGATCAAAGCGGAGAACAGTATACAAAGAAGTTCGAAGTTCTTGATTGTAGGTACAAAATCGATTTCTTATCACATATCAAAGTTCACCAATGGCGTTCAATGGCTTGAGACTTAAGTATGCCCTGGATGGAAGCTCAAATTACATAGCACGGAAGGATTGCATGGAAGCGGTATTAAAATATAATGGTTTGAAGGACTCCATTGATCAAGAAGTCCCCAAGCTAGCAACAGCTAATGCCTAAGAATGGTGGAATGGAAGAAATGTGTGGAGAAAGCGAGGAGGATTCTTCTGGAGGGAGTTCAAGACCATGTTGTCTCGAGTCTCCATGGGAAGGAGACTTCGTTTTCAATCTGTAAGACATTGAAGGACCTATATCAAAACAGAAGTGACCAGAGGAAGCTGGCGCTGAAGGACAAGCTTCGGAAAATCAAGTGTGAAAAGGGCGACATGATCTCTACATATCTGAACAAGCTCACCACGTGCAGAGATGAGCTTGGAAGTGTAGGAATCATGATAGCTGATGATGATATGGTGAGTCTTGCTCTCCTTGGTCTTCCGAAGAGCTAGCATAGCTGCCAAGACTCAACGAATGGAAGAGAGAAATTGCCAGATTGGGAACGACTGTGGTCAGATCTGATGCAGGAGGAGACTAGGAGAAGCACCAGAGATGGTTCTTCATCTAAGCATGATGATGAAGAAAATATAGCCTTAGAAAGTAAGGCACGGAAAGGGAAAGGGAAGGCTTCCCATTCCAAATCGAGTTCTTCCCATGGTGGGAAGAATATTGACAAATCTAAAGTGAGATGCTTTAATTTTCATGAGGTGGGCCATTATGCAGCTAATTTTCCATTGAAGAAATCCAAGAAGGGATCCTCGAAAGGATCAGATGGTGAGGC
The DNA here is from genome assembly GCA_031772625.1 of Pinus tabuliformis. NCBI lineage: Eukaryota > Viridiplantae > Streptophyta > Pinopsida > Pinales > Pinaceae > Pinus > Pinus tabuliformis. The sequence continues at coordinate 700,746,355 of CM062804.1, forward strand.
ACTGGCCTCATTGTTCCAATTGGATTTTACCCTCATCGCATGCATGGTTTCATCGATGGTGGGTCATGTTTGGTACCTGGACAGTGGAGCTTCATTCCACATGACTGATGATAAGAGTTTATTCAGTACCTTGGAGGAGAAAGACCTCGAGATGAGCATAGAGATGGGTGATGATGGAAAGTATCGTGTTTCAGGTGAAGGTACATTTGTGTTTCAGAGGGAGCATGGAGGTCCTCTCACCTTGACTGATGTAAAGTATGTGCCTGGACTGAAGAAAAACTTGGTATCAGTTGCGATGTTGGTAGACAAAGGTTATGATGTAGTCTTTAGTAAAGGAAAGGCGTTCCTGAGACACATAGCCATGAGTCAGACCAAGAGGATTAGGATTCGAGTGAAGAATCTCTACAAGCTAGAGGTAGATGACTGTGCTGCATTGAGTTCCAAAGAAGAATTGGTGCTAAGCCAAGATATTGGCAAGTTATGGCATAGAAGGTTGGGCCACTTGCATCATGGGGCCTTGAAGTTAATGCAGCAGATTTCTACCGGACTTCCCAAAGGTCAACTTGAGAAAGTGGACACATGGAAAGGTTGTACCTTGGGTAAGTATGCAAAATCTTCCTTTCATGATTAAGGCAGTTGAGGTGAAGCAATCTTGGAGCGAGTTCATACAGATGTGTGTGGACCATTCTCGACAGCCTCCACCACTAAACAAAGGTACTATGTGATTTTCGTTAATGATTTTCTCGTAAATGTTGTATCTATTTCATGCAGAAGAAGGAACAAACCTTCTCAAGGTTTTGTGAGTTCAAAGCCTTAGTTGAGAAAGAATTAGGAAAGAAGGTCAGGGCCTTGCAAAGCAACAATGGTGGAGAGTATGTCTCTCAAGAGTTTAAGGACTTATATGCTGCAAAAGGAATTAAACGGGAGTTGACAGAACCTCATAACCCACAGCAGAATGGGGTGGCCGAGAGGAAGAACAGAATGATTATGGGGGCAGCTCAGGCGATGTTGCATGACCAAGGCCTACAACTTCATTTGTGGGATGAAGCATGCAACACAGTAGTCTATTTGCAGAATAGAATCCTACATCGCATACTTGGGACGAAGACACCAGAGGAAGCTTTCTCCGAGAAGAGACCAGATGTGGGTCACTTCAGGATATTTGGCTCATCGTTTTATTGCCATGTGACCAAGGATTCTCGGAAGAAGCTAGAGCCAACAGTAGAGTTGGGGATATTTTTGGGGTACACTAATACTCCCCACAACTATTGGGTGTATTTGCCTACCAGTTAGAGGACATTGGTTCACAAAGATCTTAAGTTCGATGAGCTGAAGGCCATGCGAATTTCCCTTGAGATGGATCTCAGGTTGTAGGTAGAGGAGGAACTTTTGGTTCCTAAGGAGGAGGAGCCTCAAACTGATGTAGAGCAGACACATGCAGAGGTTCCAAGAGTGGAGACATCCACTCATGCAAAGTCTTCTAGAGAGGGGCGGAAGTGCACAAGGGAGGCTGACATATTGTTGATGGATGTGAGAGAGAATGTGGGAGAGCCATCTTCTCAGTGCAGACATAGGAGGTCACCTGAGCGGTACACTGGTTACATGGCCCTTATTGGGGAATGTGTAGAGATTGAACCATAATCCTTTGAGGAAGCAGTGCAACAGCCAGTTTGGGTTGATGCTATGGTGGAGGAGTATGACTCCATAGTTCAGAACAGTGTTTGGGATGTGGTTCCAAGACCGAAGAACAAGTCAATTGTGAGTTCTTGTTGGCTTTACAAGGTAAAGCATGCTGTTGATGGTAGTGTGGAGAAACATAAGGCAAGGTTTGTTTCCCGTGGTTTCTCACAGGTCGAGGGGATTGACTATGATAAGAATTTTTCTCCTGTAGCAAGGTACTCATCTATCAGATCGATGTTGGCACTATCAGCACAGATGGGTTGTAAGATCCATCAGATGGATGTGAAGACTGCATTCTTCAATGGCAAGATTGAGGAAGGGGTGCACATAGAGCAATCGGAAGGTTTTGAGACCTTTGATCGTGAGTTGCATGTGTGCTGACTCAAGAGAGCTTTGTATGGGCTGAAGCAAGCACCTCATGCTTGGTACACCAGGATCGACGACTACTTTACTGGGTTGGGCTCCACAAAGAGTGAAGTGGATGCGAACTTGTACCACATCATGGTGGAAGGTATGGAGTTGATCATTGTTCTTCATGTTGATGATCTAATATTGACAGGTGATGATTAGTTGATCATGTCTTGCAAGGAGGACCTTGCAAGAGAGTTCGAGATGAAAGACATGGGTCTCATGCACTACTTTCTAGGCATGGAAGTGTGGCAGAAGGATGGGGAGTTGTTTGTGTCTCAAGGCAAGTATGCCAATGAGATACTCAAGATATTCCACATGGAGAAGTGCAAGTCCATGCAGACTCCTCTAACAGGTAATTGGAGGAAGTAGGATGCTACTTCAGGAGAAGTAATAGAAGCTATTGTCGGCAACTTGTGGGTTCAATGATGTACTTAGTGAACACACGACCAGATTTGTGCTATGCGGTGAACCAACTGAGTCAAGCTATATTTCAGCCTACCAAGTTGTTTTGGAAGGCAACGAAGCATGTTTTGAAATACCTCAGAGGCACATCTCAATATGGATTATGGTACAGACAGTTAGAGGGAGTGAAGCTACACAGCTTCACAGATGCAGATTGGGCAAGGAGTCCATCAGATCGAAAGAGCACATCAAGAAGAATTTTCAACCTTGGTTCAACTGCAGTTTCTTGGTACAGTAGGAAATAGAGGTTACTTGCATTCATCTCAGTGAAGGCTAAATACATGGCTGCAAGTGAGGCAGCATGTGAGGCCATTTGGATGTGGAAAATTCTAGTTGGTTTGTTTGATCAGAGGATGGATCCAACTGTGATCTATTGTGATAATCAGAGTTGTATCAAACTCTCTGAGAATCAAGTATTTCATGACAGGTCCAAGCATATCAACATTCAGTATCATCATCTCAGAGACTATGTGGTAAGTAAGATCATGTTGTTGCAGTATATTTTGACCGAGGAGCAAGGTGTTGACATTTTGACTAAGGCATTGTCAAAGTGTAAATTAGAGTTCCATAGAGATAGGATCAGAGTGGCAAATAATCCCTTTCTTGTTGAGAGGGAGTGTTGAAAATAACAACAAGAAATGCTAAAAATATCATTGCTATAGATAGCATTTCAGGATATATTCCAATTTTAATTTGTCCCTGAATTAAAATTCGAATTTAGTATCACCATCTGTTTGAAAAATAATTAATTAATTCATCTTGAGTTAATTAGTTGGTGAAATTCAAACATGAAGTCTTTGTGAAGACATGCAACAATTATCCCTTTGATTGAGGAAGTTATCCCTTAATTAAGGAGATAAGGATGAGTTGTATTTGAGTTGTAATTAGTTAGCTCAGTTAACTGAGTTAAGTCTAGTTAAATTAGTTCCAAATAGTTTGTGGAACTAATTGTGAGTTCAGTCAGTTAATGCATGCATGCATGCAACTAGTGTTCTCTAGATAAATGAATATTATCTCATAAATAACTCATGCATGTCAGTTCAGACAAAGACCAACTTGAGATTAAAGGCAGGGATAGTGTACTATCAATTGCTAGAATATTCCCATGTGAATATCTCTTGCATGCAGAAGGAATTCATTCCTTGAGGATTGTGCAGTTACTACAGAGGTCAGAGCAGTGTGTGAGGTGAGGAACACATAGGTTACAACTAGATCACCCAGAAGAAATAGCGCAAGGAAATAGGAGGCTTGGAGGACGGAGGAGCAGGAATATGTGTTGTCTATTATGTCTATGACCAGCAGTGAGGGATTGTACTGAGAGCTGGATAGCTTGAGAGCTAAAGCTTTATGTAATCCTGAGATATTTCCACTTGTATGATAATATAGCTAGCGAGGTTTTTATCTGAGGCTTTCCCCAGAGTATTCTTCTGTGTTTCATGTGTGATTGAATCTTCTTCTTTGTTATATGTGTTCTGTTTGATCTTGCTCAAAATGGATTAAGCTTCCGCAAGTTTGTTTGTAGAAGAATATTAAATATTTTGCTTTAGTACATTGCATAATCAATTTAATCTAGAGTGAGAATTTCTACATTATATTCCAAGATCATGGTATGATTATTCTGGCAAATACTTTTGTTATATATATGGCTAAATTGTGATATCATGCATGATGACAACAAAGTTTATGAGGCACATGGTGGATGTTTATATATTTCTACCATATGTTTCTTTTGTGATATGTATGCATATGGCCATGGTCCATGTCTTGGAAAATTATAGATATGATGTGGCAAAGAATTATAAGATTCTCTTTTCAAAATAATTTATTTCATATTACTTTATTATTAAGAAAACATGAAAGATCAGAGGATAAATTCAAGTATTTTAAGGAAGGAGCACATACCAAAACATTATAAAGAGAGGTAAATTAAATTTAACTCTCTTTAGAACACTTCATTCCCGTAACGGAATTAAACATAACTTAAAAAATAAATCAAAACAATAACAAATCCCTTGAGTAGTTTAACTTCTTAACTGTATCCAAGGCATACAAAAAGGGATGGAGTTTATGAAGGAAAAAATAAATTACACTGTGAGGAGAGGTATGCACCAATAGTAATAGTTTTTTTTCCTCTTATTTTCTTTTTGTGAGTTAAAGGAGATAATTTTTTAGTGACGTAGCTGAATTTTTTTTTTAGGGGAGACAAAGGTTAAAAGAAAATCCACTCAATTCTTCTGAATCTGTTTCAAGTAATCTTGACTTTCTACAATCAATATTTGTTGATAGAAGGTATGGCTTTCACAGCTAGTGCTAGTAGCCTTTGATTTTGCAGAAAAACCAATGAGTTTTGATTACATCAGGCCATCAGAAGGATTTATCAATGTTGTTTCGCATTTTTATGTGTCACTAAGTGTCTACATATGATTCATTTACCTTGTAAACATTTAGAATAAAATTTTGACCAAGAGTTATCATAGGAACTGGCTGTTTAGATTGTTGTACTCACACTTTTCTAACACAAATCAATCAAAATTTTGCCATCCTTTTGTGTATACTTCTCTGGATTTTCTATATTGTTATCAATAATTTATCATTGAAGTTTTATTTAATTTACTATTAAAGTTGCAATAATTTATTACTACTGTTTGTAAAGTCTTGTGCCTTCCAGGACATTGTTCAGTGTGTTGTTCAATAATATTTCTCTTCATTTCATATTGTTATTAATAATATTTCACTTCACTTCATATTGTTGTTATATATTTTACAATGTATATTTTTCATCTGATTTAGTACTTCAGTTTATACTTCATTTATATACTTTATATAGTCTTGTATACAATTGTAAATAAGTTTGTCTATATTGTAAATAAATGTGTAAATTCCTTTAAACCAATTACTAAAAATTTTGGGCGTAAAACAATCCAGCCTACACTTTCATTTGAGGGTTTAACTAAATAAACATTAAAACCTCCTCGGTCAACAGCTTCGACAAAACCATATATAAAAAGTCATCCTAAAGCATATTACAATAGCACCAATCTTGACCTATGTGAAATCTTCCACATTTAAACGCCCACATCCAAAATGGATTTTCTTTCTTCACTTATGTAAGGTCCCACCTTACTAGCCATTAAGAGTGTAGATAAGTAAAGGTTATGTTGAACACTATCACTCAATTTTGTATTGTTTTTACTCATAATATGACTAATTTGGTTATCATGAAGATCATGTTTCTTCATCTATTTCAATATAATAATATAACATAAGAATTCAAGGATAACTTTCCCTTGAAACCAATTCCAAAACACATTTCTCCTCATGTTTAAAATAACATAGCGTGTGCTCTTTTCATACTTATAGGTGAGTTCTATGTAAAACTGGAAATAAATTCCATCATAATGCCATGTGCGAATATTAAAGTAGATCAACCTATTTGATTTCCTAGATTATGCTAAATAAGGTTCATTTATTGACTCTTGATATCATAACTACAAAAATATCATATTCTTTAACAAAAACTAGATATAAGTGTATGAGTATTAACCTACCTTTAACAAGGTAACTAAGGGAATAATATGCCTCTCTTTATCAGTAAATCTAATAAATATGATATGTTTATGAAATGGAATCACAAAATATATTGACCCAACAACATTTCCAAATTCATCAATAAAAAATTCCTAATCCAAATTATTAAGGCAATGCTGCAATCATTATAATTATATAATGAATGTTGTAGCAACAACAACTATTGTTACCAATTCAGAAACATGTTATTCTTCAAAAAGTGCCAAATAAAACAATGGACCTGCATAAATTGGGCATAAGTAGTTGTTTTGTATAGCCATTGAAGCACAAGAATGCACCCATGAATACATGTAGCTCAGACAATACTTATTATGTTCACTTGCAAAAAATCCTATAGAAATAGTCACTGTAATATTGTTTCTAACAACCCATTTTTTTATGAAAGCTTTAGATAATAAAAGTAACCACTATCCTATTCTCTATTCACACTTCAGCAAATTATTGAATTAATTTTCACATTCATACAAAAAAATTGCAGACATAGGAAGTTACATGCATAAAATAGTCTATTCATAGATTGTTCAGCAGGTGAGGGTATAGGTGTCTTGGGCCTTCACGAATTCAAAATGACATCAACCTTGGAGGGATCTATTTTCAACTCACCTCCTCCAATAATATGACCCAAGTAAGCTAAAGAAGTTTTTCCAAACTCACACTTTGACATCTTTAAATACAATTGTTCTTCTTTAAGACATCAAGTACTTTTCTCACATGCATGACATGTTCATCACGAGATATACTGAAAATTAATATGTCATATAAGTAGACTATAACAAACTAATCAATAAATGACCTCAACACATCATTCATCACTGACATGAAGGTAGCAAGAGCATTACATAAACAAAAAGGCATAACTAGCCATTTAAACAAACCTTGTTTTGTTTTGAATGTTGTCTTCCAATTGTCTCCTTCAGCAACTCTAATTTGATGGTAGCCACTTCTTAAGTCCAACTTAGCAAAATACTTTTCATATTTTAATTGATCAAGTAAATCATCTATTCTAGGTAGTGGGTAATAGTTCTTTACCGTAATCTTGTTCAATGCATGGAATTCCACACACATGTGCCATGTTCCATCCTTCTTTGGAACCAAAACAATAGGTGAACCACATGGCAAAGAAGATGGCTTGATCATCCCTTTAGCCAACAACTCTTGAATTTTCTTTTTAATTTCTGCACTTTCCATCACTGACATCTTGTACATGCCAATTTTAGGAAGAGGACTATCTTTCTGCAATTGTATCTCATGTTGGATTCCTCTCTTGGGAGGTAATCCTTTTGGTTCTTGAAACATCTCATCATATTGGTTAAGGACATCAACCAATTTAGATTTCAGTCTTGAATCACAACCTTGAAAATCTTCATTATCAACATCATTCTTGGGTTTGATCATAGAAGCACAAAATTCTTGCTTGAATTCACTAGTCTTTTCATCTGCCCCACATTAACAAGTGAAAGATTTAGTTTCTTTCTATGAGCTCTCACAATATATTCTACTCTATCTTTGAGCAAATGGTATTTGTTTTCATGTCTATGTAAGATAGCTTTTCTGTCATAGAGATACGGGTTGCCCAAAACTAGACCACATATGTCTAATGACACAACATCAAGCTCCACTTCATCTATGAAATTTTCAGTAATGGCGAATTTCAGTTTACACTTTCTAGATAGCTGCAATTGTGCATCGTCACACATTCATCCAAGTGGATATGGTTTATGATGTGGAATGGTTTCCAAGTTTAAACTTTTGACAATGTTTTTAGGGATAAGATTGGCTTGAGAGCCACTATCAAAAAGAGTATCAAGTTTTCAATGTTTTGAGATCACCCTTATGTGAAAAAAATTCTATCCTCTTCTTTTCATTTGGAGTTTCATTTTGTGAATTTGAAGTACTAGTGCTAGCAATGGTGTGGTGATGTAAAATCATAAGTGTGGACACAAATAAATTCCTCTAGATCAATAATGGGTCTAGCCAAAATAGATAGACTCTATGGAAGATTTCCTTAGGTTAGAACCAATTAAAAGGGCCTACCTGTAAGTACGCTTATCCTATTTGATGATGTTCTTGTTTTTTCGCTCCAACTATCTCTCACTCGTTCTTCAAACACCTGAAACAAGTAAACAACAACAAACAAAAACCGAGATAATAGACAAATTGTAATTCAACCTACTTAACAAGTCGAGAAACATTAAGCCATGAATATGTAAGATGAAAAATCATGTAGGAAATCAATCGATAGTTTCATATATATCGAATCAAGAAGAGATTACAACCATTGCCTTGGTGTTGTCGTTCTCCTCTGACAAGACCAGGTTCCCACACACTTCTCCTAGCATTCCATGATGGCCTCAACAACAATAGTTTTAAGGCTCTTCCCTTTAGGCTTCAATCTAAACCAAATCACACTTCTCCCTCAGAGCTACAACTATGAATAGCTTGTTGTTTACTCCAAACCAAAATAGCACTAGCACACCAACACTAACACTGGCTTGTGCTTGGGAAAAAGGGAGGTTTATATAAGATGAAAGGATGGGAGATGGATCCTCTTCTCATGGGAGAAGGTCTTATCCCTTGAGGTAGTTCCATCATTATAGGGGAAAAGAGACCAAACTGACATCCTTGACCCCATACGGCCAAACCATTTACCATACTTCTGTTACGAAGCTTCCAGAGCTGGAAGCTTCAACTCTTAATTTAAAAAACTTTCCATAACAAGATCGACACAACTGGAACAAATATCAATCACTCTAGTTGGTGCTATGGAAAGTTTTAATCCCTGCATATCAGTGCGAGGAAGACAAGGGCCATTAGCGTCAGTCTTGTAAACTAGGCAAAACAAAAGTTTTAGGGGAAATGGTGCAAAAGGGAATTGATCTGCTCGTGAAGAGGGACACAATGGGGGGTTTCTTCATGAAGGGAAAGCATGTGGGTTTCACTGTAGAGGTCCTCCAGGATCATGGAATGAGAAGTACAGGGACAGTGAAAAAATGTTGTGTAACAGATGCCCCCTAAAGCGTGAAGGCCGAACTAGAGTGAGGGATGAAATGCTTTATGAATTAGTGCGAGAAACTGTAGTCTACCGTCAGAAAACCTGCATGAAAGTACTGATACACATACATAACTGAGAACTCTGTCAAATGATACATGAATCATGGCATGGATGCAGCCATCCAGAGAATGATCATGTAAATGGATCCAGGTATGTGAATAACCATCCGTCAAAGAGGATTATAATGAAACCAAGGTATAGTCGCAGCCATCCAATAAAGAGAAGGATCATATATGATAACTCATGGTATGGTCACAGCCATCCATCTGAAATAGACATGCATATCAACATAACCATGTCACATCACTTTGCAACCTGGACTTTTGAGATCTGAGTCCAGGGTCTTGCGCTCCAACATGACCCAATCAAAGTACAAATTCTAACATGCGAATAGATGTGTTGACTTCGAACATGCTAGAAAGTACCAGTCAATGATGTAAACTATTAACAAGCACAAGAGAAACGACCAATAATGACAATGGTCCTCAAGGTACTATTAGCACAACTCACGAAATGTGAATAGAGGAACTGAAGTCGAACATCCGTGAAATCACTCGATCGAAAGCCAATGATGTGAACTTGTCGTCGAGTGTGAAGAACTTGCCATTAGGGCATGCAAGCTCTAAGGTACTGGAAGGGAGTCTCTCAGTCAACTTCTTGGATAATTAGCTTAGGTCAACAAGAAACGACCATGTCGAAGGAGGGCCATAATGTTTCCCACATCATCGACACGATACGAAAGGATGCAAAATGATTTTGGATGATACAGAGAATCAAAGGTAAGTGTAACTACAGAAGGACAACTCTTCAACATATTAACGGTGCAACTGGAAGTTTGGCAGCTTTTGGATCCATAGGATTGGTGGTCATCATGACATGGCAGAGATCAAATGGAAGGAAAAAATGAATGGCCAAACCCAGGAAGGTCAACGATAAAAAGGAGGATATCCCAACCCGACACAAAGTGGAAAGTGTCATGTTCAAGAGTGAGATGCCGACATAACTGATTAGATTTCCAAATTTTCCCCCACCATTCCTGGCAGGTACCCCAATTATTTTTTAATCGCAAGCTTGAAGGGGATAGCATATGCTTGCACTGTAAGTTCATCCTTCAGATGAATCCGACCTAGTAAGTTTAACGATCCCTAGGAAGGAGAAGCTAATGTTCGTCATGGTGACGAATCCGATGTCGTTTAATATTTTAATGAGTCCAACAAAGGCGTAACTTGGTATCTTTTTCATGTTTAGAGAGTTTGAAAAAGACACGGAAAAGAAAACCCCATAAGGTCCCTTTTCGTACATTTGTGTCTCTCGAGCCCGAAAAGGTAGAAAATGATACTTGAGAGAACCGCTTGACCATTTCAGTCAAGGAGTACCTTTTTCGTAAATAGTGCCTCCCAGCCCAAAAAGGGGGTAAACTTATATTGGGCACACGATGCTTTGCATCCATCAACGAGTTTGAAACGACAAGGGCTCGACTATATTTTTGTTTTTAAAGGGTCGAAAAAGAGCTTGAAAGCATACCCCCCATTTTTATTCTCTTTTATGAATCAAAAAGGGAAAAAATACTCGGCAACCTTTTCATCTTTTATGAGTCAGAAAAGAGCTTAAAGGTGACTCGTCTTAGAAGAACGAGTGGTATAAAGGATAGAAATTGGTTCCGAAAATGGTGGAACTGCTCAAAACATGTAATGGTCAAGAGGCTGGCTAATACAACCACTCATCGTTGCAGTCACTCAAGAAAGGAAAACCAACCAAGTGAAAGCATATGATCGGCCAAAGATATGGTGGCGATGGAATAAAACAACCAAGGCTCATCTAGTAGAAATCAGCTGATTAAAATGGAAATCACAAGATGTAAATCAGGCATGGGTTCATTTTTATACATGCTTGAACCATGGAGAACTCTGATTGGATTCGATTTCATGTTTACACAAGCTTGAAATGAAAAGCTATGCTTGGTATAATTTTGCATGCCCCCAGTGTAATGACTTAATGGTACATGCCCCCCAAGCTTCATTTTAGTCAAATAGGTGGATGGAATGAAGGTTCACTTTCGAGATTCTGGAAAGTATCGACTGGGATTTTACGAGATCTTAATCAAAGACTCAATTTGGAAAAGGGAGTTGTTTCATTTTTTAATGAGGTTGACACAAGACAAAGAACTATGCTCACACCTTATGTTTCATTTTTTAACGAGGTTGATACAAGAACAAACTATCCTCGCACGTTGTTTCATTTTTTAACGAGGTTGACACATGAAAAAGAACTATCCTCATCCATTGTTTCATTTTTAACGAGGTTAACACAAGACCAGTAACTATCCTCATCACTTATGTTCATGAATCATACGAGAACATGGCTCCCAAGAGGTCTTCACTAGACGGAAGAACCATGCTCTGGGAGGAATACATGTCATTTGGTACCAAAGACAGATCGGGTTCCAATGCCCCTAATACATAATGTATTATACCATATGTGTGATCATCAGCAGACGCAGAGACAGAGCAGGTAGCCACACAATTGACTTGTGGTGGGGAAGGTATTGCTTGCAAACAAGAGCCGATAGGGGATGATGGTTGCGAAGGAGGTGCTTGGTGACCAATGATAGACAATTTATCAATGGTCACTATTCTCCCTTCGGGAAAACAAACCACATGGAAAAGAAAAGAAACAAGGGCTCCCATGACATAAACATATTCGTGTTCAAGGAGAAGATTGAAATCTAAGGGACCTTGGACTACCATCACATCTATATAGATGGTCTTTCCTCCCAAAGTAATGGGGAACTTCAAAAGGACCCCCAAGGGTTGATTGGTTCCTCTGTTGAAAGCCAACAGATTCTGAGTGATAGGCACAAGTTGTGGAGAGCCCAAAGCTTGCCAAGTAGTAGAAGACATGATGCTAACAGACGCACTTTCATCTAATATAGTTCCATGTACTACCAATCAAAATAAATGACATAGCTACTTGTTGGGGGCATCATATGATTTCCCCCGTGTTGTACAGGAATAGGAGAAGGACTCTCCTGAACAACTGGGATGGGAGGGTCACTCTTCGATTCATGAGAATCTGAGGAGACAACAAGAACATGAGTAGTATGATCACCACTCTTTTCTGGAATAGAGTGCGCAACTAGTGGTGGAACCAAGTCGACACTCTTTTCGACCAATGGTTTGTCGGGAATAGACACAGAGAGCCTCACTCAGGAAGAGAAGGATGGGAAAGAGATGAATCCAAGTCAATCTCTTTACCAACTAGGAGAGGGTTAGAAGAAAGCCTATGATAACCAACAGGAAGTTGGGGTTGAGAGTTGTAAGGTTTTCAAAAAATTTGGAATCTTTATCCATAAGAGGACAAAGGTGAAGAAGATGATCTCCTTCACATAACCTATAGGGTAATCTAATATTTCCCTTCTTCTTACCATCATTAGTCGAGGGTGTAGCATCGACATGATCTCCAGAGGTCGACGAGGATGGTCAGTTCAGGTTTTGAGACCATACCTCTAAGACTTTGGGAATGTGAGGACAGTCTCGAAGGAGATGGTCACTCTTACACAACTTGCAAGGGAATTTTACCTTCCGCGAAGGATTAGAAGGTTTGTCGATGGGGGCTGCTTTTGGAGTAATAGTTGCACGGTTGGCTTCTCACTTATTTGACTTCTTCTTCTTCTTCTTCTTCTTCTTCTTCTGCTTAGCCTCCCAGTTACTGGATTTCAAACTTTCACCAGGCGAAGTAGAAGAGGAAGAGGAAGAAACAGGGGAAGAAGGGGAGAGGTCAACCTTAGAATGATCAACATGATGTGATTCAAATGAAGGAGATGGTGGGGCAGGATTTGGGACACTCGAGATCGCCGAGGTCGAAAATAACCAGACAGGTAAACCAATGGTTAACCCTGGGAGGGACAATGTCCCCATATAAGGAGCACTAGCATTTCCAAAAGAAGGAAAAGGACCAGGATTCCCATCCAAGGGGAACCCTTGACTGGTGGACTCTGTAAATTTTTCCATTGGAATCAACCTTAAAGAATTACTAAGGAAGATAACTTTTACCCTAAATACTATGTGTTCATGTTTTAAGAGTCGAGAAAAGGATGAAAGATGACTCTAGTCACTTTCAGAGTTAACGAGATCGAAAGGACAAGTGCTCAATGATATTTTCAAATTTAAAGAGTCAATAAATATCAAAAATGACTACTCAGGATAATCTAGGCAAAAGGATTACCAGGTAATCATGAACTGCAGAATACCTCCCGGCGAACCGAGAAGTACGGGTAGGCAATCTCCCCGAATGTTGTGTTCGGTGTATCACGTTTACAAGGTGGTAGACTCGACTTCCTATGGATAAAGGATTTCTGCCTAGTAGGTTCTCCCTTTATATACATGATGGTATGGGGAGCACAAGTCCATACTAGCACTGTCTAATGCCAAAGTGAATGACAACTGCTAGGTTTTAAGACGTCGGAACACATCTCTAGATTAGACCTCTAAATATGAGCATTAAGTTTCAATGCTTCCTTAGGTTAAATCGATAAATTTTAATGGTCGATATTGAATTAGGTCTCAGTTACAAGGTCCTACCTTTATCATCTGACAAAACTCCTACATGCAGCTATATGAGAAAAGAGATCTTTGTCTTCGATGAAAGTTATCACTAATTGAGAGATAGAGAACACAAAATTAATGCAACAATTGAAGAATGAAATCTTTGACTAACAAATCTCCTAAATGCACTTAATCTTCCTTTAACAAAAAAATAAGTTTCATTGCATTTCAAATGCTTATGATGATGCATTTCTAGCTTCTCAATGACGCTACTAATGCAATATTTTCACTTAAGTAAACTAGAATGATGTTCTTCTTTTCATAAAATGCAAAATGAATCTTTCACATAAAGCACTTTAATGAAAATTTTCACAATTCTGAACAAACAAGCATCGATCAAATCCAAAGCATGATAAATGAAACCAAAAGTAACTTCTTCCCTGAATCAAACAAACAAAAAACATAAATGCTTCAGTTGACAAACCAAGCAATGTAATCTATGCTTGGAAAGAGAAAAGAGACACTCAAAATAAGAGAACAAATGAGACACTTTCAGTCATTGATTGAAAATGAAGCAAATAAAGGATCCTAGTCACTTTTGGGTGGAAGAAGAGAGTCCGAGGGTCAAGACACATTGGCACTGGAATGGGAGAAATTCTAATTTTCCTTAACTCAAAGACTAGAGCAACTGCCTAACTGAAAACTAGTACCAATAAGCATGACTGGCACGAATGAACAGTACTACAACTAGTGCTGATGGCTTGATCAGTGCGACTGCCTAACTGAAAACTAGCGCTAATCAAGGGATTCAAAGAAAAAAAAAACTTCACACAGGCTCAGACTTAACATATCAGAGGGTGGACTAAACCAAGCAAGCACACAAAGCAAGCTAATAAGCTTTCCAGTCAGGGAGAACACAGTCAGAACAAGCTAAGAGGCAGAAATCAAGAGAGTAAGACACACTGGTCGAGATCTAGGGTGAACCGTAATCTTCACCTATAGGCATCAGTGCGACTACCTAACTGATAACAAGCGCTATAATGGGGTCGGAGTGACTATTTCTCAGCATATCGCACTAATTGGCGCAACTGTCAGTGAATTAAGCGCGCTGAGTAAGGAAGCCAAGAAAAACATTAAAAAAAAATGTTGGGACCAGACTTGCTACTATGAATTTCAAACTCAGACCAGTAAGCAAAGGAAAAAAAACAGAACCAGAGGGAAAAAGTGGAACTAGAAAAGTTCACACAAAAACATGAAACCCAAACAAAAAAACAAAAGGATTGGTTCACCAGTATGGTCGCTAGTTTGTGGTGAAGTAAAATTATAAGTGCAGACAAAAAAAAATTCCTCTAGCCCAATAATAGGTCTAGCCACAACAGATACATTATATGGAAGATTTCCTTAGGTTAGAACTAATTAAGAGGGCCTACCTCTTAGTACGCTTATCCCATTTGATGATTTCCTTGTTTGCTCGCTCCAGCTATCTCTCGTTTCCTTCTTCAAACACCTGAAACAAATAAACAACAGCAAACAACAACCGTGATAATAGACAAATTGTAATTCAACCTAATTAACAAGTCAAGAAACATTAATCTATGAATATGTAAGATGAAAAATCATGTAGGAAATCAATCGATAGTTGCATATATATTGAATCAAGAAGATATTACAATCATTGTCTTGACATTTTCGTTCTCCTCTGACAAGACCAGGTTCCCACACACTTCTGCTAGCATTCCATGATGGCCTCAACAATAATAGTTTTAAGGCTCTTCCCTTTAGGCTTCACTCCAAACCAAATCACACTTCTCCCTCACACAACTAGAGAGCTACAGTTGTGAATAGCTTGTTGTTTACTCCAAACCAAAATAGCACTAGCACACCAACACTAACACTAGCTTGTGCTTGGGAAAAAGGGAGGTTTATATAGGATGAATAGATGGGAGATGGATCCTCTTCTCATGGGTGAAGGTCTTATCCCTTGAGGTAGTTCCATCATTATAGGGGAAAGGAGCCCAAACTAACATCCTCGACCCTATCCGGCGAAACCATTTACCAGACTTCTGTTACGAAGCTTCTAGAGCTGCAAGATTCAGCTCTTAATTTAAAAAAAAAATCATAACAGGACCAACGTGACTCAAAAAAATCTCAATCGCTCCGGTCGGCGCCAGGGATAGTGCTAATCCCTGCATATTGGCATGAGGAAGACAAGGGTCATTGGCACCGGTCTTGTAAACTGGGCAAAAGAGAAGTTTTAGGGGAAATGGTGCAAAAGGGAATTGACCTGCTCATGAAGAGGGACACAATGGGGGGTTTCTTCATGAAGGGAAAGCAAGTGTGGTTCACTATAGAGGTCCTCCAAGATCAAGGAACGAGGAGTACAGGGACAATGACAAAATGTTGTGTAACAAATGGATTTTTTTCCTTTCATACCCATGGCTATAATTTTAGTTTCATCACCTGAAGCAGATCCCAAATCCTGTTGAATGGTTGCAGTTGTCTTTTGTTTTCCCTTGTTGTTGAATTTCTTTGGTTTAATTTCGGGATGAAACTTCCAACAATGAGCTTCATCATGACCGTCTTTGGAACAATGCTTGGATGTTAATTTCTCTTGTTCCTTCTTAATGGATGAATTTTTCTTTCCCTTCCCTTTGAAACCCTTTTCTTTTCCTTTACCCTTAAATTGCTTTTTATTGCCCTCTTCTGAAGTGTTTTTCCCTCTTTCCTCAAGATGAGTGGCTTACACACACACCTCATCTAAATTATTGGGATGAAACATAAGGATAGTATGCCTAAGGTAACTGTGTAATGCCCCTATGTACTTCATCAATGTGTCTTGTGATTGCAAATCTACACCTAACATTAGAGACCTTTTTCTAAATTCTTGGGTGTAATCTTGCACATTTTGACCTTTAAGTTGTCTCAAGTTTTTCCAATTCATGATGGTTTTCTGCATATAAGCTAGAGGGTAGAATTGACTTTTAATTGCAACAATGAAATCAAACCAAGAAATTGAGATCTTACTGTGTTTTTTTTTATCTCTTCTTATGTCTTTGATTCCCACCATACTAATGATGCACCCTTCATCCTCAAGGAAGCTGATTGAATCTTTATGTCATCCTCTTGAAGGTTTTAAATTATGTAATAGACCTCCAATTGACGAACCCAATTTTCAAGATTCTCTGCATTCACTTCACCATTGTACATGGGCAGTTCAAATTTAACATCAAGTTTTAATAAGGGTGATTTACCAGTTCCTTTTGAGGTATATTGATGAGTATGAGTAAGGATTGTGTTAGTGGAAGATGGTGAAGATGCCTATGAAGAAGAACATGAAGAATATGGTGGAGATGATGGATGTTTACCTCCATTTCCATTACCTCCTCCTGAAGAAACTTCTCCTTTGGGAGGTTTGGAGCTTTCACCTTGCAGTCTGGCATTCCTCTCTTCATAGAGGACCTTCACTATCTCTGTCATATCAAAGAAAGCCTTCCTGAAGACCTTTTCATCCTCTACCATGTTTGTAGGTTCACCTTCATGAGACATTCTCACTAGAGTCTCAACTGCCACTTGAGGAAGAAATGGTGGTGGAGATTGTGGCAGCCTTGCCCTTCTTCCCTTTGACCCAAATTCAGGGCTTTCAACCAGTTTCCCTTCTCCTCTTTTGAGTTTTAACCTTGTAAGCATGACATTCACTTGCAAATAGTTAAATCCTTCTTGCACATATAAAACCAAGAGCTCTGATACAAAACTTGATCTGATTAATAAAATTAGTTTTGTTGTGCTAAAATTCCTTTTAAGAATATACTAAAGGTTCTTGAGGATTTATGAAATTATTTGCAAGTTTAAAAATGGATTTTTTTTTTAGTGTTTTTAGGTCATTTTTATGTGAAAATTAACATAAACAAATGAATGAACAATAACATATACATCACATGATGAAGGAGTTCACTCCTCCTGGGCTACATCTCCTAGGTCCAACTTCCAATGACTTGGCCCTTTCTACACTGCTCAAAAGTTTGAATACATCAGTTTACAATACTCATAAAGCTCTGAAATCTGTTCTAATGGCTCCAAAATGTGCAAAAATGCATGTGTAGCCTCTTTCTACTCTTGATTTTGTCAAAAAATGAATAGGTTATGGCCTTTCCCAATCTTTTGCTAATCGCACCACAAATTCCCCAAATTTCGGCATCATCCTACAATTTTGCCCCAAAACGTGCTAACGGAGCAACAATTTTGCCAAAAATCAGGCAAAATTGTCATACACTTTAAATGTTCGCTAACATATGTTTTTCGAAAAATATGGACACGTGGGTGGCCACGTGCCTGGGGCTAAGGCCAAAAACTCGCCCTGCTGACTGAGCCCCTACACTGTTCTTTAACGGTGGACATATGTGGATAGTGTAACCAACGGCTAGCCCCCACAGGCTGGCCCTACCCCGAACTGGTGCACCATTAAACTTCAAATAAAACCCGTGCCCATAGTGGTTAAGAAACAAATCAATGGCTTATCGGCAGATGCTTGGACTTTTTCATGGGAGGTCGCGGTTTTGACTCTTGCTGCCTCCACAAAAACTTTGAAAAATAATTTTTGTGGCCTCCTGGACTACCACTTGGCGGCCTACAGTTGGGCAATGTGTCAGCCCGTTGCTGGCCACCATTTCGACCAATAAAAAACCCCAAATTTTTTCTAGTAACAAAATGACACTTGTCACAATACCATTCGCCGAAGGAGCCCATTGACCAAGTCAAACTGCCACATATACCTACCCTGTCAGCACCACGTCAGCAGTATGGACTACTGACTTCGCTGTCAATTTTTTGAAAAAATCGCCTATTTGGGAAAGTGAACAGAAATTGATTCTTGGAGCATACGGTGTCTGTTTTGCGTGAAACAACTTGCATCGAATTCAGGATGATGAGGACTACTTGGTCATCTAGGTTCCACACTGATATGACAACTTTGAATTTTGAGTTGTTTTTTGAGCACATGATTAATCTCCCTAGCAGTACCAAAATATAGCAGTAGAGATATATACAAGGAAAACTGAGGAAGATAAGTTTCACTTCATCTCAATACCACTCATGGACAAATCAACCAGGTAGAACTAATTAGTAAATTGTTTTAGGAATTTAGATTCATTTTGGAAACATTTTGATAATCTCCAAGGCTCTGTAACTATTGGTATTACAATGCTCCTCTCCCCTTAAGTGAGAATATATGAGACACATATATAGGAGGAGAAAAAAACTATTTTCATAAAGCAAGAGTAATATGCATGCCTTGTATTCCATTTAGAGGAGTGTAACTCATGCCATTAAGGAGAGGTATGCATGCCTTAGTTAAAGAGAGCGTGACATATGCATTAAAGAGAGAGTAAGAAGAATATTTTATGACATGTCTTCAATGAGTGTAAGAGGAATATGCCATTATTTAATGAGTGCATAAAAAATAGTGTAATGTATTATTAAAAGAGAGAGGGAGTTACATAGATCCATGAGAATCATCAAGGAGGGAGGTGTGAAGTGATTGAGGAGATGAAGGTGACTTGTAATTCCCTTTTAATAATAATATCATATTCTCATAAAAGATAATAGTAGTATTAATAATATTGAGGATTAAGTCGAGATAGAACTATTAGGATTGATTCATGATAAGTTAAGTGATTTTCCTTCAACTATACTTCAATACCCATTGATTGAAGGTGATTTACTATTTTTGGAAAGTCATACTTGAGATACTAGACATGAATTCCTATTTTTGGAAAGTCAATCCAGAATTGTTAGAAATGAGATTTTATTAAGGAAATTCTTCCCTGAGCGGCCCATGAGTAGTATTTTTCTTCTGAATAATAGGGATTCCGCATCCCTATTGCATATCTCTCAATGCCTTAGTAGATTGAGGACTTCACACCCTGATCTACTCCAAGGATCCAAGATTCCACACCTTGATCTTTTAAATATTTAGGACTCCACGTCCCAATCCATTTATTATAGATCTAAGACTCAACATCTTTATCTTTCATGGATTTATGACTCCACGCCCTAATTTCCATGGCTTATCATCTACTCTACTTTGAAACTCCATGCTTCACCTTAAGATACTAATTGTGAGCTCATACCCATCTGATGGTTTAATGCTAAGGCCTTTTTCCAAGACCCACACACATCACAATCTCATAGATCAAAGGAATCAAATGAATTTTATAATTAACTTATTCACATTTTACCAAATATTGTGCATGACTTCCACAGTCATTTTGTTTCTAGAGAAATGACTTCCAGAACCATTTATAATTTGAACATCCTTATTTGCAAATAATGTTAGGCCCCTATACTACTAGTGTAACCCCTTATTGTTATTAGTATAACCCACTTATTATATTGATGTACCCATGTAGTGCCCATATTGTTACTATTGTGCCCCATAGAAGCCCACTATTGTTATTATTGTGCCCTTACATAATTATTGTTATGTCGGCTCTGATTATGTTATAACCCCTTAGACTCCTATATATAGAAAGAAGGTATTTTAATTTGTATCATCGAAGAATTGTTCATTTATGTAATATAAAGGAGGTTGCCCCCTCGAAGAGGCTGAATTCTAAGGTGTGGATCTCTCTTTTCTATCTTTTTGTGAGCTGGTTTCATAATATTTGGTATCAGAGCTTTGGATTCTAGGGTTTTGCTGCTCCAAACAGGCCATTGTGGCATTTTCGCTATAACTTTTTTTCGGTGACGTTTCAGAAGTCGAAAAAAAAACCCATTTGAGAAGAAATCGCGCTGAACCTTGGGTCCGAATTTCAGAGCTTGTCGCGTGATATTTTCGGAGATATGATCTGAGGAAGTTGGTCTTTTCGCAGACTCCTGAATTATACTAAAAACAAGTGACCTGGGGAAAATTGTCATAACTTTCTTTTTGAGCATCGGATTGAAATTACGTAAGAAGGTACAAAAAGAGTACGGACTTTAGTTTTCGTTTATATATTTTTTAGATCCAAAGGTTGAAACAGTGACACGTGGCACTTCATACAATTTCGCTCTTTTGGAAAGGTCTATAATCAGGTCATCTTGGGAGATTGTGCATAACTATTTCTTAGAGAATCCAATTTGGATCAGACTGGTGGCATTGGAAAGAGGAAACAGAGGGCTACTATAGTTCACAATTTCAGAACTTAAAGATCTGAAAGTACATAGTTACAGTCGTTTCAAGGTCGAGCTCCTAAAATCAAGAAAAAGCAAGATGAGGAAGTTTGATGGCAAGGATCCGGTAAATTGGATACTTCAGATGGAGCAATATTTTGATCTACATGGTGTACAAATATTACAAAAGGTATTTATTGCATCTTCATATTTAGAACTAGATCAGTTTTTATGGTATGAAGGGCTTTGTTCTCGTAAAAAACTTGTTACATGGTCAATTTTCACGGAGGAAATGATAGCACATTATGAGGATACAAAGAGCAACACCACAACAATTGGAAAGAGTAAAAGGGCTTTGTGACATAATGGAAAGCAAAATTATGGAAACCAGGAAGCATACCCCTCACAACTATAAAGATGGAAGTGTTGTTTCTCCCGGCCTTCGACAACCTACAAGGGTTACACCACAACAATTGGAAGAAAAAAGAGAAAAAGGGCTTTGTTACAATTGTGATAGCAAATGTACTAAAGGTCATAAGTGTGCTAAGAAGAAATTATTTTACATAGAATATGAAGAGGAGGAAGAAAAGGATCAAGAAACATCAAAAGAAGAGGACATATGCCAGGACACCACCCCAGAGAAAGAAGAAATGAATCAGACAATATCTTGTAAAGCATTGGCAAGAATTACCACTCCTCAAACTCTCAAGATAGAAGGACATATCAAGAAGAAAAAGGTGCAAGAAGTGAAAGATCACATCGAGGAAGAAGAAATGAATCCAACCATATCTTGTAATTCAATGGACGAAATTACCACTCCTCAAACTATCAAGATAGAAGGACACATCAAGAAGAAAAATGTTCAAGAAGTGAAAGATCACATCGAGCATCAAGAAATGAATTCGACCATATCTTGTAAAGGACTGGAAGAAATTACCACTCCTCAAAAGATAGAAGGACATATCAAGAAGAAAAAGGTTCAAGCAGAGAAAGATCACACCGAGCATCAACAGCAAGTTCTCCAACTTTTAAAGGATAACGCCACTTCGGTGCAAAATAAAACGAAACAACAGGTAGATCAACATCATAGTGAAAAATGTTTTGATGTAGGTGATTGGGTATTTTTACTGCTACATCTCAAGCAAGCTATTTATGAGAAGGAAATGTTGGCAATACTACATGCACTTAAAAAATGGCGACTTTACCGAATGGGAAGACTCTTCAAGGATGAGGATGTGGAAGCATCGTTTTGTGCTATTTATATTATCCAACCAGATTGGATAAACGAAGCAAGGGATGAATGGAAGAAGGACGAAGAAGTATGACCACTTATTCAAAAGTTGCAAAATATCCCAATTCAAGCAATATTGCCAGAAATTGAAGAGGAAGGAAAAATCATATTGGAACCTGGAGCAGTCACAGAAACAAGAACCCGACAGCTACGAAATCGATCAATTTCAGAGTATCTCATCAAGTGGAAGAACTTACCCGTTGAATATTCCACATGGGAGGACAAGAATTTTATACAGAAGCATCAAGAACTACTCAAGCATTGAGGACAACACTTTTTGAAGGAGAGGGGCATGTTAGGCCCCTATACTACTAGTGTAACCCCTTATTGTTATTAGTATAACCCACTTATTATATTGATGTACCCATGTAGTGCCCATATTGTTACTATTGTGCCCCATAGAAGCCCACTATTGTTATTATTGTGCCCTTACATTATTATTGTTATGTCGGCTCTGATTATGTTATAACCCCTTAGACTCCTATATATAGAAAGGAGGTATTTTCATTTGTATCATCGAAGAATTGTTCATTTATGTAATATAAAGGAGGTTGCCCCCTCGAAGAGGCTGAATTCTAAGGCATGGATCTCTCTTTTCTATCTTTTTGTGAGCTGGTTTCATAAAAAATAACCATGTCCCCTGTCATATCCTGCTCAATACAAGATTAAGCATATATAATCATAAAAATCATGTATCATGACTTCCACAATCATCTATAATTTGAGCATCCTTGTTTGAAAATAACCATGTCTCAAGCCACATCTTTCTGAAAACAAGATTAAGCATATATAATCATACAAATAATGTATCGTGACTTCCATAGTTATTTATAGTTTGAGCATCCTTGTTTGCAAATAATCAGGCTCCCTGCCACTTCCTACTTAGTACAATATTATGCATATATAATTATACAAATCATATATCATCCATAAATCATAATTAGCCATATGTTCCACATAGCCATGATCATCCATGGGTCTATTTGTCTCAATCCTAGATCACCATCCATGCCATACACCTATGTCCAAAATAGGATACCAAAAGAGAACATCAATAATATTTTCTTACCCTAAATCAATTCTTATAAACACAACCATAGATATTATCATAAGCACATAGTAACCAGGTGACCCAAACTAGGTCTATAGCATGTAAGCATGTACATAAGTCTGTCATGCATAATCTTATATCATTATATCAAAATCACCCTCTCTGAGTATTACAAAACTAACCTTGCCAAGGTGGGACACTACATACTCCACCCCATGGAGTAAATTTGGCCCAAAAGTTTTATTATAGTCATTGGATATATATATATATATATATATATATATTCTAAAATCCTATCAGGTTATCCATGAAGACCAAAAACACCATTATTAATCAAGTACCATGTATAATTATGCCCTACTAAATAGATTTTAAAATACACTACAATACATACTATATCAAAAAATCATCTAGTCAAACATATTCTATCTATATACTATTATTTGACAATGATCTCACATTACAAATGGTTGTCTTTTCCTTATCTAATGCATTAAGAATTCAATCATCTTTCCCGTGCCATTCTCTTAGGTTTCTATAGAAAAATTGAGCTTGCCAACTCATAAACAACTCCCACATTAGTTGTATAAACAACTAATCCAAAATGGATCTTCTATCGAACCTCTAAGTCCAAGTCTTCATTGATTAATAGCGCAAAACAAAAAGATGGCAGAAAAACCCAAAAATCCAAGGGAAAGCGGAAGCACAGTAGGAATGCATCGGAGCCGTTGGATCTATGGGATCAATGGATGGGATTTAGTCACATCGGAGGAAGCCTGCGGCACATCAAACCTCAGCCTCAAGTGATTACAATCAGTGATGACATGTAAACCATTGATCAAGTGTGCAGATAAACGGTGGAGTGGGATTGAATCGCATCGCAAACCGCCGAAGGGAGGACTTATCGTAGGCCAAGAGTTCTTGCGGTATGCGATTATCGCATCGCAATATTGCATTGCACCAAACCAATGGGGAAAGGACCCATAGTATCGCGAAGGGCCAATATGCAATACACTGATATCAACGATCAACGATCGACGAGTGTAATGGTTCAACATTGCGGAAGCCTCACGACCCCGCAATATGTGATATGCCAATATCGGTGATCAGCAGAGGAGGAGCTCGCAGCCATACAAAATAGCCGCACCTTGCGACATGCCATAAAGGCTAGATCCGATAGGGATTACGGGTGCGATTGGATATTATTTGAAGTCTGATAGAAAGTGTTTTGTCAGATTTTTCTATGTTTTACTGTATTTTCCTTTGGAAACGAGAAATGCATTATTTTAAGGATTGTTGTCGGGGGAAGGCCAAATGGTCGATTCCACCCGTGCTCACCATTATTCCACCCATTAGCTACCTTGTGCCCCAAGCGTTTCAACAATGAGTGTTTAACACTCGATGGAAGCCAGAAAGCCCAAACAGGGAAATGAAGAGGGAAGTAAAAGTCAGTTGAAGATAGCCAGTCAGTCGAATTGAGGCAGATTGAATAGAGGAACAGGATAGAGGGAGAGCCTGTGCACTCTTTAGACTCAAGGTTTTTGAGCAGATCCCTCTTTGATGTCACTGTTGGTTGAGACTCTATTTTTGAGCTCACTCTTGTAATTATTGGATACCTAATCCTCTAATGGCTAATGTGGAAGTCGAATAGACTAAAGGAGTCCAAGAGACCTTGGGATGTGGATCCCAAAGGTCAAACCATGTACTATAAATGTATATCATTTGTTAATAAAAAATGTACTCTCATGTTTTATCTTTCCTATTTGTCTTTTCCATGTGTGTGTTTAACATGGTATCAGAGCAGGCATATTCCTGCGCTGCATAATTAATTTGAGCCATTTGTTTTATGGCCTTTCTGTGCAGGTTATTTCTGCCATGACTTCTGCATTTCATGAATATTTTCTCAACTAAATTCTAGCTACAACCTTTGTCATTTCTCCAGCGCCATTTTTGGCTTCTATATGCCATTGTAACTCCCCTATGCGTGATAATCAGGGTCTTCCCTCTGTGTGATAATCTGGGTAACGCTTGAGCGAGGAGTCCATTTGTGAGTGGATAATTACAGTTCGTCAATCCCTGCAGAGAACATTTTTTTCCATCCAAAGCACACGTGTCTATCCTCTGTGGGTTTTATCCTCTGCATGATAATCTGAGTCTGCTCACCAAAAGATGGTATGAGCCTCACCTCCACCACCTGCATAATATATTTTGTCCATATAACGTTGTTGAATACACCATATAAAGTTGTTGCGCTTTTTTCATATAATGTTATCTATGGTATAAGCGTTGTCTATAATGTTGTCTAAGGTATCCTTGAAGAAGTTATGTTGCAGCAATCGTTGTTCCTACAAAACGCTAGCTGGTCTCCCTCCATACGCTGCTCTCTCCTTGCTATTATATAAATAGGGCTTTCACATAAGTCCACTAGCTGGTCTGACATGACTGCTAGCGTTCCATTACCAGAACCGATACCTCCATTGTTGAATCTCATTTGAAATATGCTTGTCAGAATATTTGATGAAGTAGGAAAGAATGGCGTGGCGTTGAAGTTTATGGAGAATGCTCCATCCCTGTTCTGAATTTTCAGCCTCACAAACTGGCTTCCAAATGATGTCCGCCAAATAGGCACAAAATTTTTTGTAGAACTTGTGATATTCTAGAGTGTCACCAATAGCCTTGCGCACTTCAACCATGAAAACAGAAGGAGCAACCTCAAAAAAAAACAAAACCCTCTAAAGCAACAGCAATTTGTCCAGTCTTGTTTGAAGTAAGCCCCTCTAGTCTCATCTTATAATTGCGAGTCTGATTCTTGAAGCCCAGAGATGCTGCGTGGGATCGATTGATAATGTTGCATGGGTTCAATTAATAACGTTACATGGGTTCAATTGATATGCTGCTCCACATTATAATCCAAAGAGTATACCAGCATTCTGTCATTAAAATTGATACGTTGTTGGCCTCTCCTCCCACATTGCGTTGCTGCTCCAATTGATACATTATGGGTAAGTTAAAAGCTCTCCATAAACATCGCCTTTGCATACTGATCTATCGGTAAAAGTCTTATCATTGATCCAACCACAGAGGAGGAAAATTGTCAAGATGGGGGTTGATGGTGGCATGCATGCCCTCTCGGAATGAAATCACTCAGCTAATTATTACTAGAGAGTGGTCTAGCACAAGGGGTATCTGAGGCTTTGGAACTTTGTCTCGACGCATGTTCAAAGCTTGCAGCCATCATGAGAGCTTGTTTGAAAGAAGCAGCTAGTGGCCAATAATGACTTGGATTCATTTTATGGACAAGTAGAAAAGGGTAATGCATAGTCGTGGAATTTAATGGCGTACCTTTATTTTCAAGGGAATGATCTTTAGTCGATTTCTTGATCCGTCATTTTCAATAACTGATGGGATATTTTTAATTCTACCATTGTTGGCTACTTAGATATATACGAGACCTGTTTAGTCCTCCACTGTAGATAATTTCATGTTTTGTACAGGAATGTTCCATCATTTCACTAGTATGCCGTCAAGTTTAACGCCGCTACCAAAAACCTCATGGCCGATCTAAATTTGAAAAATAAAAGAAAATCAATTGTTCATACATCATCAAAAACTACTTCTTTCAGATGAGGTCCTAGTACTGCTTTATTTTTGGGCAAGGTTTGTCATCGAAATCTATTATTACTTTTGAAATATTGTGAAAATGCGCTTGAAATAATTGTTCTTGGAAGAAAGATCAATAGTTTCATTTTGTGGAGAAAAGATTATTATTTCCTGTAAGGGCTAACAAAGACACCACAAGATGCACTTATCAATGATGGCCTCCTGAATGTGCTAAGTTTTTGTACTTAAGATGCGTGCTGCCATTCACTACAGTCTTGCTTATTTTATATGAAGAAATTGATGATGTTGTAAGCACTTGTTTTGGAAAAACTTGTAACAAATTTTCACCCCAAGGTTGCGAGGCTATTCCACATGCTATCATCAATGGTTATAAGAATGTATTAGCAGTCACTATTGAACTTGACTATTCTTTTCCACTGGTTGAGAAAGTGAAGGAGTATTTGAAGGATCCAAGCAAGTTTGCAGTTGCTGCTGCCCCAGTTGTGGCATTGTATTTAAAACTCATTATAGTTTTTTTTCTACATATATATGCATTAATTCCTTGTTACTTAAACTGTTGCATAAGAGTTTGGTGGGCTGTATAAAGGAAATGATAGTTTTGACAAATAAAAGTAGTCTTTTGTGGAGAAAAGTTTAGTCGATTGTATTATCAGAACATAGTGCTGGTCATGAGTAAACTCTTATTTTTATGTAATGGATTGTAATTGGTGCTTGCTGGTTGCACACTGATCATTTGTTACACATTTATAAAGGATATTGCTATGTACTGTGAGTGGGTATTACTTTTCTGCGTTGAGTAGTAGTTGTGATCAGTTTTTAAGGTGTAATTCTAACATTGAAGAAAAAAATGGCTAGAATCAATGAAGTATTAGAGTTCCTCAAAACTATGATATTGTCTACTACTCATGATACATTAAAAGTCAGCAAAGTTTATCTCATAGACATTCAGGTCTGTCTACAAAATGCACAAAAGAAAATTGATTTTTTGCAGCTCGAATCTCAACTACAACAAGAAGAATTAAAACAGATGAGTCATTCTAAACTTGTTTCTATTAAGAAGATTGAAACAGACTCCCATAAAGCAGCAAGGTTACATGTAGATGCAGAAGTTTAGTTTGTACTTCCCAAGCCTATCATCATACCTTGCGAAGAGCTTGTCCACAACAAGCATAGAACTAGTCTTCGATATGACAAGGACTTGTCCTTTCATATTCCAGACTACTCCAAACCAATCCAATTTCAAAGTACTGGATTCATTCATGACAGTTCACCTGCTCCTCATGATAGTTCACCTCCATTTGTTCTAGATTCTACCCCTCTTCCACAGCAGCCACAACAGATTGTGAAATGCCAACAATGTGACCGAGTTGGCCATCTGAAAGATCACTGTTTTGATCTTCATCCATGTAGGCACTGTCATAAAACTAGTCATTCTTCAAACAGATGCTTCTGAAACAAACCTCCTGTAAGAACAAAGATTCATCTTGGATGGATCGCTTCTTGGAAATGGGCATCAACAACCAAGAAGATATTTCAGTCACATGTTAGAACTTGTTCTAGAGAACTGAACAGTATTGCAGTTGAGTTTTCTCCATCGTCTCACCTTGTATCTGACAGGGGGGAAATGATGGTCATCTACAAGGTTCAAAGCCGCATCAAGCGAGCCTGAGCCACAACCTGTCACACTAGTTTCAGAGTTGTATCCAAAGACAAAGATGCCCCTGAGCATGCCTTCGGTTGGTAATCTGGGACACTTCCTCTAGCAGAAGACTTTAGCTTCTTACCAGTTTCGGAAAGAATTCTATAAATAGAATTTGGGACACTTCCTCTAATAGAAGACGTCATTTTCTTGCCAGTTTTGGAAGAGTTCTAGGAATTGCATTAAGCATTCTAGAGTTGTTGGTCATCCTTAAACCATCACAAGTTGAGACTTCCCTTTTCAAGTTGAAGTTCTCCCTTTTATGTGGGGTGAGACCTCCCTTTATTGGTTGAAGGTTTCCCTCTTGAAAACATCAGGAGCACTTCCTCTAGTAGAAAACATGAGCTTCATGCCAAAATTGGAAGAGTTCCAGGAAATGCAATAAGCGTTCCATTGTTGGTGGTCATCCTTAAACCATCGCCCTTTATACCAACATTTTAGAGAGCACATTCAGCCTAGTGCTGCCATGCATTTTTGCACATTCTGTATTACAGCTCTCTTCTTGGACTCATAAATAACCCCTTAGATTAAGGGGGGGAATGTTGGACACCTGATCCTCTAAGGGTTAGTGTGGAAGCCGAATAGACTAAAGGAGTCCAAGAGAGCTTGGGATGTGGAACCCAACGGTCAAACCATGTACTATAAATGTATATCATTTGTTAATAAAAAAGTACTCTCATGTTTTATCTTTCCTATTTGTCTTTGCCATGTGTGTGTTTAATAGTATAATCTGTCCCGGAAGACTTAATATAGAGGTCGACATTGAAAGTTGGACCAGGAGACATAGCCAGGGGGTCTAGTGAACTCCTTTATTATTTTGATTGTGTTGATGTGTGTTATTATGTTTTATGACTTTCCATTTTCTATATTATTCGCAATCTTTTCGATTCGTTTCACTAAATAATATAGGCATTCCTGCACATGAGTCTATAATACCTTTTCTCCTTAATTTAGTATCCATTTACGGATCAAGTGGTATCGAGCATTTGGTTTTGGTTTTGTTAAGGTTAGATAAGCTTGTGCTGGATTTTGAATGCTAACTAGACTGGAGAAGGAGAACTTATTGAGGCTAATCCAGAGATTGGAAGAGTCTATTCTCAGAGGAGAATGGCGGATGAAGCTCCATTGGGATTAGAATCTCAATTTATAGAAAGTCTTAAGACACTCCAAGCCATGGAGGAAGAAATGTATCTGGAATTTAAGAAGGTTGGAGGTGAAAGCACTTTAACACCTAAACCAGACAAAGGAGCAGAGGAACCTTTTCTAGTTGCCACTCCAAAAGGCAAAGGAAAAGGAGGAATGACTCCTCCACCATCTCCTCCATCATCATCCTCGTCATCATCATCTTCTAGCTCTTCTAAGAAGAAGAAGAAAACTTCCTTAATCAAATTAGATGTGAAGTTTGATTTGCCAATTTATGATGGAGAACTCAATGCAAAAAAGCTAGATAATTGGATAAGACAAATTGATGTATATTGCAGGGTACAGAACATTGATTCAAAAAGAAAAAAGATTTAGCTGGCTAGCCTTTGACTTGGAGGAACTGCACTAGTATGGTGGGAAGGCAAGACACAAGCTGATCTGCAAAAACATGGTAAAATAATTTCTAACTTGAATGAATTTATTTCTGCTATCAAAAAGAAATTCTATCCTTTAGCTTACATGCAACAGGCAATGATGAGTTGGCAAACTCTTCATCAATTGAAGGGTCAAAGTGTACAGAGTTATACTCAGGAATTCAGAAAGAGAGCTTTAACTCTAGGTATATCATTAGATTCACCTAAGACTTTATTGAAGTATATAGGTGGTCTTCATATCTAATTAAAGAATAATATTCTCATGTTTAATCCCACTAGCCTAGATGATGTATCAGTTCAAGCCACACATCTAGAAGCTAGAGGTAAGAATGTAAACCCAGAGGTTGGGGGAACATCTAAATATTATGTAAGTAAGAGCAAGGAAAAGAAGAAACTGAAATGGAAGGAGAGGAAAGAAAACATTGTAAAGAAGGATAAACCTTCATGCACTCATTGCAAGAAACAAGGACACGATGAGGCACACTGTTGGTTTTTTCATCCAGAACTGAAACCTAAAAAGTTCGGTGGAAAAGAGAAGAAGAATGTTGTTGCTATTCAGAAGGACTTGGGATTAGATTCAGGCGATGAAACAACAGTTATAGCCACAGGTATCAAAGGTAAAGATTCTGAAGCATCTACAAGTAATTCTGCACAATCTGTTGATAATGAAAATAATCAGAGGGAAAGAAATGAGCTTTTTTGTATTAGAGTAATTTCCAAGCATAATAAGATTGATACTTTATTTGATAGTGGATCACAAGTAAAATTGATTTCTGAAACAATTGTAAAGAAGTTGGGAGTACAAACAAAACCTCATGAGAAGCCATATCCATTAGGTTGGGTGTGTGATAAAACAAAGCTACAAGTAAAGCTACAAGTTAGGTTTGTTATTGGATCAACATTTGTAGATGAGGTTGAGTTAGATATAGTTCATTTGGATATATGTGGTATTGTTTTGGGAAGTCATACTTGTATGACAGAAAAGTTATTTTCTATAGAGCTGAGAATAAGTATCAAATCACTAAAGAGGGAATAGAATATATTGTAAGAGCTCATAAACTCAAAGATAATTTTTCTCTCATAAATTTAGGACAGATGAAAAGAATTGTGAATTCAAGTAAACAATTTTTACTAATGGTTGTAAACGCAAAGGATCCTGAAAAATCCAATGCATTTGAAGGCTGTGATTCTAGACGAAAGCTGATTTAGTTAAAGTTGTTTCAGAATATGATGTTCTATTTCAAGAACCAAAAGGTCTGCCACCCAAGCGAGAAATAGTACATGATATTTATTTGCAGCAAGATGCTCCATTACCTAACATTGGAATGTACAGGTTGTCAACTTTAGAGAATGCAAAGATAAAGAAGCAGGTACAAGAGTTGCTCGATAAAGGGTTTATACGACCAAGCACATCACCATGTGGATCTCCAATCGTGTTGGTAAGAAAGAAAGATGGTTCGTGGAGAATGTGCATTGATTATAGAGCATTAAATAAAATAACGATCAAGAATCATTATCCTCTTCCTCGTATTGATGGCTTGTTAGATCAATTAAAGAAGCATTTTAATTCTCTAAGTTAGACTTGCAAAGTGGTTATCATTAGGTCAGAGTTGCAGAACAAGATGCATGGAAAACTGCTTTCAAGACAAAGCAAGGACTGTATGAAGGGTTGGCTATGCCTTTTGGCTTAACTAATGCTCTTGCTACATTTATGAGAGTCATGAATGATGTACTCAGACCATTTAATGATGATTTTGTAATTGTTTATTTAGATGACATTCTTGTTTTTAGTAAGACATGGGAAGACCATGTAAAGCATGTAAAGTAGACTTTAGATGTTTTAAAAGAGAAAATCTCTATGTAAAACTGTCAAAATGTGAATTTTGCAGGACATCTTTAAATTATTTGGTTCATATTGTAGGGGGTGGTGAATTGAAAATAGATCCCTCTAAGTTTGAAGTCATTGTGAACTGGCCTAAACCCAAATCTGCTACAGAAGTTAGGAGTTTCCTAGGGGCAGCAAAATACTGGAGAAAGTTTATTGCTAACTTCTCATTGATTGCAGCTCCATTACATTCTTTAACAGGATTGAAACAGGTGTTTAAGTGGGGAGGCAAACAGCAGAAAGCCTTCGACACCTTAAAAGAAAAAATCAATACAGCACCAGTACTAGCACTGCTAGATCTTCAACATCCATTTGAGATTGAGACAGATGTCAATGACTATGCCATGGGAGTAGTGTTGATGCAACACAAAAAACCCATATGCTATCATTATGAGACATTTACTTCTGCAGTAGTTAATTATCCTACATATGATAAGGAATTGTATGCATTAGTACAAAGTGTAAAAAAGTGGAAACATTACATCATGGGTAAAGAAACAATCATACATACAGATCATCAACCACTTCAATATTTTCACTCACAAACTAAATTCCAACAATTAAGACATTATAGGTGGATGGGTTTTCTACAGCAATTTCATCTTGTCGTCGGATATAAGAAGGGCATACACAATAAGGTTGCAGACATTTTATCAAGACCAATCATAAATTCATCTACTATACTTAAGCATAACTCAATAATGCATGAAAGTTACATTGAACAATATGTTCAAGATGTAGATTTTAAAGATGTATATGCAACTTTAAGTCATGGCAAGAAAGTAGAAGAATTGGATTATTATGTAAAGGACCAACTCTTATATCATTTGGGAAAGTTATGCATTCCAAAAACCGAAAGAGTTAACATAATTAGAGAAGCACATACTTCTCTCATATTAGGTCATTTTGGTGTAAGTAAAACAGTTGCATAATTGCAAAGGTTCTGTTATTGGCCAAGAATGCATGAGACAATCTCTAGATATATCAAAGGGTGTACTATGTGTGCTACAAGAAATCCCAATAATAGGAAATTAGGCTTGTACACTCCACTTCCAATTCCTTCTCGTCCTTGGGAAAGTGTCTCCATGGATTTTGTTGGGGGATTGCCAAAGTCTAGGAAAGGTCATAACTATTTGTATGTTGTTGTGGAAAGGTTCAGTAAAATGTGTATTTTGATACCATGTAACAAGCAGGTTACAGCTAAACAAACAGCAAAGTTGTTCTTTCAGAATGTATGGGTTCATTTTGGGTTACCCACTTCTATTGTATCTGATCGAGATTCTCGATTTGTTGGGAATTTTTGGTCAAGTTTATGGGAATTGATGGACACTAGGTTGAAGAAGAGCACAACATTTCATCCACAAACAGATGGTCAGACAGAAGTGGTCAATAGAACAGTGATCCAGTTGCTCAGAGGTTATTGCAGGAAGCATCCCAAGCTTTGGGATGAGCATTTGTGTTATGTACAACATGCTTAAAACCATGCCAAGCACTCTTCTACTCAGAGATCTCCTTTTGAGACTTGTTTTGGTTTTATACCAAAGTCTTCCTTGGATTTTGTCTTTGGTAAAGACATAGCAGTTGATGGACACAGTGATGTGGACAAAGCAACCAAGTTCGTTGAACAAATCCAAGAAATTCACTAGGTAGTACAAGAACAGCTGGAAAGAAGTCAAGCCAAGTACAAGGCAAGACATGACAAGCATCAAGTTGAGCATAGTTTTCAAGTTGGTGATCAGGTCTGGTTGTACATCAACGAACACAGAATGCAGGGTGAAGGTAAGAAGCTAAAACCAATAAGGTGTGGACCTTTCAAGATACTTGATAAAATTGGTGAAAATTCTTTTCGCCTTGATTTTCCAGCTTATATGCAGATCTATTCAGTCGTTAATGCAGAAAAATTGAGATTATATGAACCTTCATTGATTGAAGATCCTGAAGAGAAAAGTTAGTTGCCTTTTATTGGGGATTTGGTGCCTGAGTATCTCAATGAGTTACAAGAGGACACAGTTATGGATAGGAAGGCAAGAACTACACGTCAAAGGGATGTTGAGTACCTAAGAGAGGGACTCAAAGGTTCAAATCTAAGAAAATCATGATGGATAGAAATTGGACAAGTGAAGGAACCATATCCTTACTTGCTCGAATGCTGAAAACCAACTTTTGGTGGTCCAAAAGCTTTTCATTTGGAAGGCGTGATCCAAAATGGATCTTGTATACAAAACCTCTAAGTCCAAGTCTTCATTGATTAATAGCGCAAAACAAAAAGATGGCAGAAAAACCCGAAAGTCCAAGGGAAAGCGGAAGCACAACAGGAATGCACTAGAGCTATTGGATCCATGGGATCAACAGATGGGATTCAGTCGCATCGGAGGAAGCCCGTGGCACATCAAACCTCAGCCTCAAGCGATTGCGATTAGTGATGACATATAAACCGTTGATCAAGCGCGCAAATCAACGGCAGAGCGGGATTGAATCGCATCGCAAACCACCGAAGGGAGGACTTACCGCAGGCCAAGAGTTCTTGCGATATGCGATTGTGATTATCGCATCGCACCAAACCAATGAGGAAAGGACCCATAGTATCACAATATGCCGTTATCGGTGATCGGCGATCAGCAAGTGTAATGGTGCAACATTGTGGAAGCCCCGCGACCCCGTGATATGCAATACACCGATATCGGTGATTAGCAGATGAGGAGATCGTGGCCATACAAAATAGCCGCGCCTTGTGACATGCGATAAAGGCCAGACCCAATAGGTATTATGGGCACGATTGCATATTATTTGAAGTCCAATAGAAAGTGTTTTGTTAGATTTTTCTATGTTTTACTGTGTATTTTCCTTTGGAAACGAGAAATGCATTATTTTAAGGATTGTTTCTGGGGGAAGGCCAAATGGCCAGTTCCACCCGTGCTCGCCATTATTCCACCCGTTACCTGCCTTGTTTTCCAAGCGTTTTGACAATGAGTGTTAAATGCTCGATGAAAGCCAGAGAGCCCAAACAGGGAAATGAACAGACAACGCTGTTAGGCTTAAAATTCCATCACATGACAGAACAGAGAGAGGGAAGTAAAATTCAGTTGAAGGCGGTCACAGAAAGATAGTCAGTCAGTCAGATCGAGGTAGATTGAATAGAGGAACAAGACAGAGGGAGAGTCTGTGCACTCTTTTAGACTTGAGGTTTTCGAGCAGATCCCTCTTTGATGTCACTATTGGTTGAGACTCTATTTTTGAGCTCACTCTTGTAATAATCTGTCCCTGAAGGCTTAATATAGAGGTCGACACTAAAAGCTAGACCAGGAGACATAGCCAGGGGGTCTAGTGAACTCCTTTATTATTTTGACTATGTTGATGTGTGTTATTATGTTTTATGATTGTTCATTGTCTATATTATTCGCAATATTTTCAATCCGTTACACTAAATAATATAGGCATTCCTGCACATGAGTCTGTAATACCTTTTCTCCTTAATTTAGTATCCATCTACGAACCAACAACAATGATGGTCCATCCCATCTCACGATCAAATTTGCATACAAGAAGCATCAACTCATCCACATACAATATCCATTGAAAATATGCAACAAAACATTTCATATATATAACACACCCTAACATCCCA
This sequence comes from Pinus tabuliformis, assembly GCA_031772625.1. Taxonomy (NCBI): domain Eukaryota; kingdom Viridiplantae; phylum Streptophyta; class Pinopsida; order Pinales; family Pinaceae; genus Pinus; species Pinus tabuliformis. The sequence goes on from CM062804.1 coordinate 700,781,987, forward strand.
CTTGATTTATGTGTCTTCTCAATCCAAGTTTTCCCTTTTTCATTCCATAAGGCACCCTTGCAATCAAAATCTTTACGATCTACCTACAATTTTTACTAAATGTTTACTCTTTAGGAAAATCACAATTGGAGGTTAAAGACATAAAAAATCTTTGTAGAAATTATCAAACTAAGATTCTATACAGTCCTCATTGACCCACTTTTATATTATAGACATTCCTTGAATTCCCATAATCTTCATTATTATTCACTTCTATTACTTGAGAATCAATTATGAATGACTCAATTATAATATATTCATTCCAAAAACAATTAAATATATCTTTTCAAAAATGGCTTGTAATCAAGAACAGCTGTCGTAATTATACAAATACAATATCTATATTATTGAGTCTATTTTGATAATTGTAAGTCAACTTGTTTTCCCACTATAAAATCACTCATTATTTCTATTCAATAATTAATCAATTCATTTGGTTTCATGTTTTATTCCTTAATATTAATACATACACAAGAAAGAAACTATGAAAACCATACATTTCTCAAACTATGAAGAATCTTATTGATTTTAAATAATATTTAGACTATCATAAAGGCATTTCTAGCCTAAAGATAAGTTTTTTTTTACTACCTCTCAAAAGATTATAACCTTTTGCAGGATTACTAACTACTCATACAACTATACATCCAAATACAAAATTCCTAGATCCATCAATATCTTCCATTCCACATATAATACAACCATCTTAGGCTTCTAAATCATGCAAGAATTCCAATTCATCAAAATGTGATCTCGCTTTCCTTCATTTTCTCCCTCAAAAATATCAAAAGCACATATTCTTGTAAAACAAGAACTCTAAGCTTTTCATTAATCACGTACATTTTTCTTCAGCTTCAAATAAAACAAAGTTCTCACCACATAAAATGTTTATCTTCTAAACATGTTATTCTCTTAACAATTTACAAGTTAATCAAATTCCAAGAAAGCAGTTTATTAAGTTCATAAACAATATGAAGTTTGACACAATCGCCTAATTAACAATAGTTTAGAGAAGTTCGTGAGTTCAATCCTCATAATTTCTCTAATTAATTTGGTTAAATAAAATTCAACCAATATTCAACTGAAAATATCATTTATAGAGACTATTATGGCTTTCCTGGACATAATTTGTCTTAAGCCATTAGAAAAGATATTTCCTAAACTTATCACAATAATATTTTTCTACATTTCAAGCATTTGAAAATCATTTTAATCCAACACATGCAAAATAATTACAATACTAGAGTATATATACCTAGTTCACACTTGACTCCATTAATCAAAATCAGTTATTCCAAACATTCTAAAACACCTAATGGTGTTCAGTATACCAATCTTAGTATTTTCATTTGTAATAAAAATAAAATAATGGATTTAAATATCAAGCAAATTCATGTTACGAATCTCTATCCATTTAACTTTAATTATACATAATCAATCCTCCTTAATCATGTCTATGATATTCCATCAAAATATTTTTTTTCATTCTAACAAAAGAATTACTTAGCTCATAGATATATGTTAGTATGGATTCCACACCCATACCTTACCTCATTACTTATCTCATAGAAATATGTTAGTATGGATTCCACACCCATACATTTCTCATAGATATATGCTAGTATGGATTCCACAGCCATACATAAATTAAGCAAAGCATAACCTTCAACTGTTCCTTAAAATGTCTTCCACAACCCTTCATACACCAGTCATTTAAGCTTCTTGTTTATTAGGAAGGTCCTACCTCAACCTAGTATTTGAGTAATTTCAAGTTATTTGATGCATAATGTCAACTCAAACTACACAAAATTATGTCAAAAATCATAGGAATTCCATTCTTACTAATTAAGAATGTATTTCCAAATCATATTTTAACACATCAAATTAATGCACATACATTACTCTTGAATCTACATTCACAGTTAAAAGTGACATCCTTCAAGGTAGCTTCGCTTAAGTTTCCATTAGTGTAGGTAAGAAAAGAGTCAAAATTAACATGATGAACTCAATCATCATGTTAATTGAATCTCGGCCTTACACTTGTTACACATTCCCAAAGCATACACACCAAGGTCATCATACTATAGTTTAGATTAGGCCAATATTTTTCTTGGTAGATACAATTTCAGCTAGTAAAGATGGCTAGTAGGCCCATATCACATTGATAATGATGCATTAAACATATATGAAACCATGCATGCACTCCACATATCTCACTCACCCATTGACAATCAAGCCATTCACATGCTTGGGTTTAACCCCAACTTCTCAAGCACATCCTTTCCCAACATGTCTTTAAGTCCTTTATCATATTTCTAATAATTTGTCTTAACAAAAATATAAAGGAATATAAGAAGGCATTATTTTTCTTTCATGAGTTTCTAAATGACATAATAATAATAATATCATTTATGCAACCAATATGCTTCCAAGTCAACATACACAATAATTCAACATGCATGCAAAATCAACATTCATGCATCAACCTACAAGCAAGCATGTTGGCCCATTAGGCCCTAGTGTTTTGGCTCTGATACCATATGTAAGGTCCCACCTTACCAACCATCAAGAGTGTAGAGAAGTAAAGGTTATGTTGAACATTATCACTCAATTTTTAAAAAAAAATTTAACTCATAATATGACTAACCTGGTTATCATGAAGATCATGTTCCTTCATCTATTTCAATATAATAATATAACATAAGAATTCAGGGATAACTTTCCTTTAAAACAAATTCGAAAACACATTCCTCCTCACATTTAAAATAACATAGCATGTGCTCTTTTCATACTTATATGTGAGTTCTATGTAAGAATGGAAATAAATTCCATCATAATGACATGTGCGAACATTAAAGAACATCAACCTATTCGATTTCCTAAATTATGCTAAACAAGCTTCATTTATTGACTCTCAATATCATAACCACAAAAATATCATGTTTCTTTTACAAAATTCACATATAAGTGTATGAGTATTAACCCAACTACAACAAGGTAACTAAGGGAAGAATATGCCTCTCTTCATCAGTAAATCTAATAAATATGATATGTTTATGAAATGGAATCACAAAATATATTGACCCAACAGCATTTCCAAATTCATCAATAAAAAATTCTCAATCCAAATTATTAAGGCAATGATGCAATCATTATAATTATATAATGAATGTTGTAGCAATAGCAACTAATGTTACCAATTCAGAAATATGTTATTCAAAAAGTGCCAAATAAAAAAATGGACCTACATAAATTGGGCATAAGTAGTTGTTTTCTACAGTCATTGAAGCACAAGAATGCATCCATGAATACATGCAACTCAGACAAAACTTATAATGTTCACTTGCACAAAATCCTACAGAAAGAGTCACTGTAAAATTGTTTCCAACAACCCCTTATTTTTTTATGAAAGCTTTAGATAATAAAAGTAACAACTATCTTATTCTCTATTCACACTTCAGAAAATTATTAAATTAATTTTCACATTCATACAAAAAACTTGCATACATAGGAAGCTAGATCCCTCAAATAGTCTATTCATAAATTTCTAGTACATAAAAACTATGGTAAGTAAGACTTTTACTCTAACAATTTATATGAAAAAAAACTATATTCATTCAGGCCCTTTGGCAAACACTTTGCAAACATGAAATCTACCGTCATTGAGGCATTTTGACAAACACTTTGTAAGCATTCAATCTACAGCCATTGAGGAATTTTGTCAAACACTTTGCAACCATGCAATCTACAACCATTGAGGCATTTTGTCAAACACTTGGCAGTAAGGAATTTGAGATTCTTCTTCAAGCTATTTATCTCATAAAATTAATAAACTGAAATTAAAATGTTGACATATTAAAACAGGGATTTTCATGAAAAAAAAAAACTCGACAACACGCAAACACAGTTGACAACAGTAATTTGAAAAATCGCCCAGATTTACGAATCGGGATTTGAAAATAATTTTTTTGGAGTGAAATCGGGGATTGCATGATCTTAAGGTACGAATACCCCCTGATGTTGAGATGAATCACAATAAAAACATTGTGAGATTCAATTCTTTAAAACAATAAAACTTTGGATCTCATTTACCACTTTTGTCAAACACATAGCATGCAAACTTTCATCTAAAAATCTACATGAAGAAAGATAACCCAAAGTTATGCTACTGTGATTTGTTCATTGAATTCACGAATTTCTATGTTCACTATATGAATTCTTGATACAAGTAATTAATCAAACATTTTACAACTTGCAAAACTAATTCCATTTACATAAGTTGACAAACTTATTGCAGCCACTACTACAATTTGGAAAACACATGGCAACCATGAATGCTACAACCATTAATATTTTTTGTCAATTAATTTGCAACAGAACAACAATAAAAACTTACATACAATAAACTACATCCATTGAGGAGTTTCTTCAAACATTTAGTGTGCAACCTTTTTTTTTATCTAAGTTTTAACCAACAACCCAATTCGCTAGAAGCAAGAGCCATGTATTAAATTGGTAAAAGGGAAAATGAAGTGTTATCAAACATAGAATATTAGCTTTAGATAATAGACATGACCTGCTATGGACAAAATTTCATTATAAGAATAGTTTAAAATCCTTGGCAACACATCCTTCTTTTAACTCCTTGCATGTAAATTCTCATACATAGCTATCATGAAATTGTTAACTCATTGTGGGTTAGCTCAGAAATAACTTTCTAAATATTTCATAAATATTCGTAATTTTGTAATAATATAAAGTAGCAATTATAAATTTAAAATCTCAACACTTTAAAACTAATAAGAAACCAAAATTTCAAGAGCATTTATAGATATGCCTGATAATGTGCATATATATAACATGAAAAATATGAGAGTATGCCCAAACTCCAATGCCCTTACCAACTCATTTTGAACCATCTGTTTTTCCACCCAACCATATCCAGGGAGAACATCTCCCACTAGAGCCCACGAGTTGTAAGAGCTCCCAAGTTGTACCAAAATATAGCAGTAGAGAGATATACAAGGCAAACTAAGGAAGATAAGTTTCACTTCCTTTCAATGCCACTCATGGACAACTCAACCAGGTAGAACTAATTAGTAATTTTTTTTAGGAATTTAGATTCATTTTGACAACATTTGGATACTCTCCAAGGCTCTCCAACTATTGGTATTACAATGCACCTCTCCCCTCAAGTGAGAATACATGAGACACATATATAGGAGGAGAAATAAATTCTTTTCATAAAGGAGGAGTAATATGCATGCCTTAGTTAAGGAGAGTGTAACATATGCATTAAAGAGAGTGTAAGAGGAATCTTTTACGACATGTCTTTAATGGGTGTAAGAGGAATATGCCATTATTTCAAGAGTGCATAAAAAAGAGTGTAATTTATTATTAAAAGAGAAAGGGAGTTACATAGATCCATGAGACTCATCAAAGAGCGAGGTGTGAAGTGATTGAGGAGATGAAGGTGACTTGTAATTCCTTTTTAGCAATAATATCATATTCTCATAAAAGGTAATAGTAATATTAATAATATTAAGGATTAAGTCAAGATAGAACTATTAGGATTGATTAATGATAGGTTAAGTGATTTTCCTTCAACTATAGTTGATTACCCATTGATTGAAGGTGATTTACTATTTTTGGAAAGTCATACTTGAGATGCTAGACATGACTTTCTATTTTTAGAAAGTCACTCCAGAATTGTCAAAAATTATATTTTATTAAGTAATTTCATCCCCAAGCTGCCCATGAGTGGTATTTTTCTTCCAGAGAATAGGAATTCTGCATCTCTATTGTATACATCTTCGTGCCTTAGAAGATTAATGACTCTACTCCTTGATCTACTCCAAGGATCCAAGATTCCAAACCTTGATCTTTTAAATATTTAGGACTCCACGTCCCAATCCTTTTATTATATATGCAAGAATACACATCTTATCTTTCATGGATTTAGGAATCCACACCCTAATTTCCATCATTTATCATCTACTCTACTTTGAAACTTTGTGCTTCACCTTAAGGTATTGATTGTGAGGTCATACCCATCTGATGATTCGTTGGTAAGGCCTTGTTCCAAAACCTGCACACATCACAATCTCACAGATCAAATGAATCAAATGAATTTCATAATTAGCATATTCACATTTTACCAAAAAAATTGCTTGACTTCCATAGTCATTTTCGTTCTAAAGAAATGATTTCCATAACCATTTATAATTTGAACCTCCTTGTTTTCAAATAACCACGCCCCCTATCAAATCCTGCTTAATATAAGATTAATCATATATAATCATAAAATTCATGTATCATGACTTCTACAGTCATTTATAATTTGAGCATCCTTGTTTTCAAATAACCATGTTTCTTGTCACATCTTGCTCAATACAATATTAAGCATATATAATCATAGAAATCATGTATCATAACTTCCACATTCATTTATAATTTGAGCATCCTTGTTTGCAAATAACCAGGTCCCTTGCCACATCCTTCTTATTACAAAATTATGCATATATAATCAAACAAATCATATATCATCTATAATTCACAAGTAACCATATGTTCCACATAACCATGATCATCCATGGGTCTATGTGTCTCAATCATGGATCACCGTCCATGTCATACACTTATGTCCAAACTAGGATAGCAAAAGAGAAAACATCGATAATATGCTCTTAATCAAAATCAGTTATTATACACACAACCATAGATATTACCATAAGCACATAGAAACCAGGTGACCCAAACTAGGTCTATAGCATATAAGCATGTACATAAATCTGGCGTGCATAATCTTATATCATTACATCAAAATCACCCTCTCTAAGTGTCACAAAACTAACCTTTCCAAGGTGGGACATTACAACCTCATTTAAACAATAAAACAATAAAATAACTTGAGTAAAATTACACTGGTCAATTTATGTGTTTTTGGTACTCAAGAAAAAGTATGAACTATTCCATTAAGGTAGTTTGTGCTCCAAGATAATTAAAATCTACTAAAACAATATATAAGATAATTTGTATCTAAATTTAAATAAAAATGGAACAAATCCTATATAAATTTAAATAAAAATGAACAATATTTTTCTCCTTAGTACCTTATAAGGAGTGAACAATGAAACAAAAAAATAACTCAACTAAAGATCTACTTATAATCTATGTGTTTTGGTATGATGAGCATAAAACCTAATTGTGCCATGGAGATAGTTTGTGCTCCAAGGCAATTAAATTGGCATATCATATATTTTTTATGTTTCTCATAATTACCTTATAATTAGTAAGCACTATAATTTTTAGTATATTTAGCATTATTTTTATTTATTTTAAAAGTATTTTAGTATATATTTTATTAATAATAATTTAATTTTAAGATTATGAAATAATCAAACATTGCATTAATGTAATAAATTATTTTGCTTTTGAAATAAGGAATATATTCTTTTTTAAATCACAATTAGGAAGTTTGTATTATTATAAATATGTGTTAAGGGCGCAAAGTTCCAGAATTACATCAAAATTGTCTAATGAATTTGTTTATCTGGATGGATTAAAAGTTCATATTTTATATATAGTAATAGTTTAAAAGATTCGTCTTTCCTTGTGTCACATTTTTTTATAGGAAATAAAAGATTTCCACAATTTTATTAGATAAAATACTTCCAAATTTTTACAAGTTTTGACCTGAATACATATTGATTAGTGCAGCCATATAAATTAAATGGTTGGTAAAAATTGATAGGCATCAATACATAAGATACATCAAAACACTTACTCCATGATATATCTCACTTTGCCTAGATTAATTCTTTTATAAAAAATAACTAAATTATAACTTTATTTTTATTTATTTTTATTAATCATAAAAATAATTAGTATTTAAGTTAAACACACACACACACACACACGCACACACACATATATATTAAAAAACAAGTAACAATATTCTTAACCATGGAGATTCATTCCTCACTTTAAAGTGGAAATTATGAACTTGTAAATAGCTTTAGCTATAATACCATGTGTCAATACCATGCTTATCAATACCACATGCCCAATATGACACATGTTGATATGACATTTTTTTAATTAATTAATTTGAGAAAACATTAATTAAAATAACATAACTAACTTGGACATAAATCTTAAACATTGATTTGTGAATACTAGTATGAATATTTTGGCATATTCCATGCAGGTTAAATCTCTACCATCCACCTAATAATTACTGATGATTAAATTAAAATTCTAGAAGGCTTATTATGAAATAGACACGTCTATCAATGTAACAAGGCAAAATTATTAACTCAACCTATAGTAGATACTAGTTGAAGAGGCACATTTATATCTCATGCTAGAGCAGAGGAGTTTATTGAATTTATTGAGAAGCCAAGAGGAAGAACTTATTGTCCTGATAGTTTTAAATATTTGATTTCAGGCCTATGATCTTGCAATTCAATCTCCATTCCTTCAATTTGATGTCTTTGAATGATAATAATATCCATGTTAAAGTTATAGTTGGAGGCCAATTGTGCATGGTGTATTTGTAGATGATAGATGTGATATTGCAATCCTTCAATTTCCTCAATATGGCCTTGAGTATTGTCTTATGTGCTTCTCCTGATAGGTTGTGCTATTATGAAGGATGAAGATTGTTCACTAATATAACTATTTAAAATTGAATTCAATGAGCTAAATTTTTTAGGAGTGTATAATTAAGAGAAGAAAAAAATAGGCATAGGAAAATAGCTTTGATGTTGGACAAGGGATCACAAGTAGAGACTGAATCTGATGAGAAGGCATCCAATATATAATTAACTCTAGGAAAAAGGATAAAAACCACCATGATACCAATTGTCTCAGATGAATTAACTCTAAAGTGTGTCACACTTGGTAGCAATGGCCTCACATTCTTGCTATGGTTCATAATTGTTGATTATGCCAAGGTTGGGAGGTTATTATTATGATGAGGTGGAGATACAGAGAAATAAAGAACACGGGTGACAATTAAAATTGCAATTAATCTACATGACCAAATTGTCTTATGTGTCATTGTTTTTTTCTTCGAGACTTGAGGTTCAACCATGTTTAGGGTATGGGGGGAAAGGAACCCTATCCATTGGTTAGTAGAGTTCTAGACTAATGTTGTATTTCTTGGTTTTATAGTAGGTCAAATTATTTATTGTTTTGGTGGAAAACTTGAAGCACTTTGACTTCCCAAAGATTTTTTAGAGCCAAACCAATTCTATTGAAAATAATTTTCAATCTATCATCACTCAGGAGGGTTTGGAAATCGATATTTTTTATGATAAAAGAAGAGTCTCCAATTATTATTAATTGTTGAAGATTTAATTTGTTTTCGTACTTGATTCCTTGATACACATCATATTCCTTTACTTTGTTATTTGAGACTCTACCTAGACTTCATGAGTATGCTAGTTCTTTTGATCCTCCTAATCCTAAAATCACCACCCCCCTATCTCTTGTCACCCTTGGTTTGTTTTCAAGACATGATCAAAGAAGAGGAGGTGCTTTTACTAAGGTTATGTCCAATGATCAAATTCTGAAGGAGAGATTTGTAGTTTCCAGACAAGTGTAGAAGATGGAGGGGTAGTTCTCTTGACTTTTAAATATTTAAATGAGGAAAACCACCTAGCTTTTTTAATATCCAACATCTAAGGTTGATCACTTGGATTTCCTTTAGTATTGAAGTCCTCTGCTAGAAGAGGTTATTCCCTTTTAACAATGAGATTTGGATGGTAATATACCTTGTGAAAGATAATTCTATTTTAATTCAACCTATTGCCAACATATAAATTTTGGTAGGGATTTTCATATTCTTTTTAGTAGAGGTTTGTTAGTGAATAACCTTTCATGTTCCCTATTCCAGCTAGGAAAAAAGTGTGTATATGAGTAGGCTATAAGAATCTCGGAGCTAAATCCATTAGTGTTGCACTCCACACCTATTTTGTGAACTTCCGAGATAAAAAAAGATGAGAGATAGTTTCATTATTTTGTTTGCATAGGGCATATATTCAAGGGTATTGGATGCCTCATTTGGCTATGCTTTCTGTTGTGAATATTGTTTTTTGAGCCAATATCCAACAAAAATATTGATTTTGGGGATCCCATCCAAGCCTTATATCTGATGCCAATTTTAGACTTAGAGGGATACTTAGGAAAAGTAGAGATGCATATCCTTTGTTAATAGTAAATCTTGTATGTCCCCAACTTTGATGTTCGTATTCACTCTTGTGCCTTAGATCACAACATGATAGAATGGAGAGAAGAATATTAACAAGGGGAAGAAGGTGGGGAGGATTATTACTAGGGACCAACCTTCCCATTCTCCATTTTGATCCCATTTTGAGATATTTGAAAGAAAGAAGATGCCAACGGAATCCATCCAAATTTTGAGAGGGAGCGAATATTGATTTCTTCTCAATGGAGGACCTCCAAGAATGTTGTCATTATAAAATTTAATTTGATTACCAATACCTAGAATCCAAGTTAATTTGGATTTATGAGAGGGGGAGCCACTGCCAAAAGCCACCATATTTGAGATCCTCCATGGGGAGATTGAATAGATTCCAAACAACTCTTCCCATCTCCCCCAAGATATTTCTTATGGAGCACCTATTTCCACTAATCATTATTCCTAGATAAACATTTCCATAAAAATTTCCAAACAATGCCACATATGTTAGGGAGGGATCTCTTACTCCTAGCCCTCAATGACATTTCGAAACATGGACCAAGTGCCCAGTTGACTAGATGAAATCACTTTGTGTTTGTTTTTCCTCCTTTCCATTAAAAATTTTGAAGATCTTTGGTTATGGCGTTTTTAGTTCCTAATGGAGCCATGAGTGTAAAATTTTGGAAAATAGGGCGAACAACAAGACATGTTTAAGAAGACAAGTTTCCTAGTGGGGTTTAGCCATTCGGCTCCCCATTGTGTGAATTTTTTCTTGAATTTGGTGAGAAGGGGAAGAAAATATGAATGGGTAAAGGGTTTGAGGTAAAACGGAATGCTCAAATAATGAAAGATTGATTAGCTATATTGGATTGGATTGTGAAGAATTCTGTGAATGGCTAATTATGCTTCATTGTTTGTGTTCTAGGTACATAGGTATCATAATTGACTAGTTTTCTAGAGGCCTTAAGGAAGGTTTGGAGGGTATTTTTAAATTTGGAGGCTCTGACGGTGGAGGATCCTCCAAGGAAAAAAGTGTCATCAATGAATTGGGTGTGATTGATGCTCTTGACCCACACACAAAGTGAATTCTCAAGAGAAGCCCAAATATCATTTCAAACTCAAGCATATGGCTGAGTGGTTTTTCCATCAAAATGTAGAAGAGGGGAGAGGAGGGAGCCTTCAAGGAGGCCTCTAGTTCCCTTACAAAATATAGCTAACCTTCCATTCACGAAGGGAAAAATCTAAGGATTATTAATATAAGTTGATATCCAACTAATTCTATTTTCATCAAATTGATTTTTTTTTAGAATAGTAAAAAGGAATTGTGTTTGTCATAATCAAAGGCATTGGCCTTGTCCAACTTTATTATAATTCTTTTGGCTGCTATGTTCTATGTGAGTGTACTACCTCTTGCACAAATATAATGTTTTCAAGATTTTTCCGATGTTCCACAAACCCTCCTTGCTTCTCAAATATTATTTTAGTTAAAAGGGGTCTTTGGTGGTTAGTAATAATTTTAGAGATGATCTAGCAGGAGACATTGCAAAGGGATATTGGATGGAATCTAGAAAAGGATGGAACCTAGACAGTGCTTTCATTAGGAGAATTTTGAGGTATAAAATGGGCGTCCTAAGGAAATTATAAAAATAATAGTTGAAATAATAAAATAAGATTAGATTACATCATGAAATTTTAGATGGAAAAAAGAAATAATTGTTTTTTAATCTCGTATTTTCAACTTAACTCCTTATTGGTTTACTCAAATTTCTAGGGGCAACACTCGTTGGATGCAAAATTTGATTCCTCATCCAAGGCATACCCATGTTGCATACTTTCAATGGACCCTTCTACATGAAAAATGAGAAATACATGAAAAAACGTGATTGTAATCACGTTTTTCATGTATTTCTCATTTTTCGTGTAGTAGGGTCCATTGAAAGTATGCAACATGGGTACCCCTTGGATGAGGAATTAAATTTTACATCCAATGAGTACTCCCGCTCGAAATTGGAGTAAAACCTTAGGGAGATAAGTTGAAAATATGAGTTGAAAAGTAGTTTTATTATTTTATTATTTTTTAGTTTCTTTACTTTTTTACTCCAAAAATGGTGAATCATCCCCCATGGTTGACATCATCATCTTGAATCCTGTTGGTTCTTATAAACTTTATTTTGTTTGTACATTTTTCATAGGAGGCCCATTTTAGACCTCAAAATTACCCTAATGAATGTAGAGTTGATTTTACCCCCTAATTTCGAAAAACGATGGATTTCATTGATCATCTAAAGCAAGTCAAGTTTAATTATATACCTATAAAAATGAGCTGAAAAGTCTGTCTAGCCTAGGTGCTTTGTTATGCTCAAATGATGGGAGTGTGTTCCAAATATCTTCCTCTCTTATGGATTGGTCTAAGGTTTTATTTTCCTTAGGGTAGATGGAATGAGGATATGTAATGGGAGGGAAATTCTTATTAGAAATCCTTGAAATGATCTATAATTATTTCTTTTATTTTATGAAAGGAATTGATGGACTCACCATTAACTTGTATTTACTACACATTATTTCTCCAAAGTCTCATCTTTGCTTGCTTGTGAAAATATTTTGTATTTTTATCTCTAGCCTTGAGCCACAAGATCCTTTATTTAAGTATTTGACATTCTTCTTCAAATTTGAGAGCTTTTTGAAGTGTCCAATTTTTTTATTCTCCTTTGTGAGTAGATCTTGGGGAAAATCATTTGATCTATTTGACTTATCATTTCCTCTAGATGTGATTTTAAACCCATAATTTCTTGATTTCTTAAGTTAAGTCGATTTTTGTCCCAAGCTTTTAGAGCTAACTTGAATAATTTGATATTTTGCTCACAAATGAAACTTATGGATCCTTTAACCATTTGTTTTTGAGCTGCTAAAACTACCTTTAAAAATATTTATTTGAAACTTATTATGGACTAAAGTAGAACATAAAGGGTTTGTAATCATCATGCAGATGGAGGAGTGTGATTTGCTTATGGTCAGAGTTGCCCCATGCAATAATCTATGAGGAGAGAGTGAACATTCATTCTAAAAAAACTTTATGCACAAGTAATCTATCTAATTGAGCTAAGACTTGGCTAATTCTCTATCATTGATTGTTCCAAGTGAATTACCCTTTGCTAAATTTAGATCAAGTAGGTCAAATAAAGAGATGATTTCGTTAATTTTATCTCTAAATAGATCTATTATTATATACCCTCATTTTTTTCCCAAATATGTAGCATGGTGTTAAAATCATTGCGAAAAATACATTTTTGACTGAAAATTGGCTCCTTAAGAGAGCTTAAATAATTCCAACAATGTATTTTTTCCTAGTAGGATAAAAACATGTAAATATTTATTATCATAAAAATTTACCTAAGTTTGTTTAGACATGTTGACTAAGTAACCAGTGAAGAGTGTTAAAAGTGGAATTCAACTACAAGGACTTGGACTAGAGTGTGCAAATGCCTCCCTATGTGCCCCTTGAGCTAATTTCCTTGGCATAGCTTCCTTTCTAAACTGCATTATTATTTTGAATAATTTCCCATTCTTCTAGCTTGTTCTCCTGGAGGAAGAGTATTTAGGATTTTTCTTCCTTGACCAAGCTATGGAAAATTGCAACTTTGTTTTCGTTACCTATATCCCTATAGTTCTAGGAGACCATTTTCATAGTTTATTTATTCTGTTATAATTTCCTCCCTAGGGAAGAATGTGCTTGTTATTTTTTCTTGTGACCCTTGCTCCCCTGTTCTACATTTTATCTACTATTTGTTGTGGCCTTTTCTATTTCTCCATCTAATTTATCCTATGTTTAGGTTGATCCAAAAAAAGGCTTGTTTGATGGGTTTTTCACATTTATTAAAGAGAGGTAAACATCTTCATCTAGGTCATTGTCATATCCCACTTGGTTCTAGTGCCCGATTTCTTCCAAGGGTGGAATATCACCTAATTGTTTTCCACCATGATGATATCCTTCTGAGGTTTGGTATTAAGGCTTGAACAAGGGTTCATATATGCTTCGATAGGATGTTTGCACATAGGTTTTGATAGAGGAGAGAGCTTGGGAACCCTCCGCATGAGGGGAGAGTGGAGGGTATTAGAGTGTATGGTTTTCATTTTTTTAGAGTGTAGGGTAATTTGTTTTTGGCTATATTGTATTGGGTAGACGAATTTTAGGGCCTTCCTATCTTGTAGGGCCTCTTCTTATTTTTCGATGATGTAGTTGATCACCTTGCTCTCCTTGTGCTTTGTCCTTAGGGGATTTAGGGTAGATCTTAGCGAAGTGGCCATATTCATGGCATGATTTGTATTTGGATGGAATTGGTCATAGCCCATAAGCTAGATGAAGTTTTAATGATTAAGAGATAGTTAGATAACTTCAAGGAGGCCCTTTTAAAGATTCTTTTTAGCTTATATTCTTGCACACGTGAACATGACATCTCTAAATTCGACTCCATCAATATATTTCCCGAGGGTCTTGCCAATATTTCTAAGGGTATCTTCTTACAACATTGCAAAGAGAAATGTGGGAGTTTAAACCAAATTGGAACCATAGAGGGGATGTCATTCTTGGGTTTGAAATCAAGACTCCATTAGTTGAGGTAAATACCTTGAGCACCAAGGAAATACAACCCACTCCTAAATATCAAATTGTGATCTACCTTTTCCTCAAAGAAAAAGGTGGAAAAACCTTGGCCTTAACAGAAGGAAAGTCATATGCTCCCTTTGATGAAAGAATGTTTGTTTTCATCAATCTAGGTGTTAATTATTGTTTGTGCAGCCATATCCCTATGAGTTGTTCCATGAGCCCATGATTTGCAAGCCTTAGAGCTATGGCTCGAGATTGAGTTGCATGAACATGGACCTTATGAATTTTGTCAATCTTAATGACAAATTAAGATGGGATACCTTTATCCAATTGGGAGATTATAGCAATCTAGTTTTTGAAAGACTTGATGTCAAGTTCAAGTAGAGGAGGGAGAGGTAACATAACTTCCCTAGAGCCAAAAACCATGGAAGAAATGGTAGTAATAATAGGGTTTCAACAAAATATGTGAGGGACATAAATTTTTGTTTCTTTGGATAAGGAATATCTTATGTGTAATTATTTGATTGTTTAATTTATAAAGGTTTTTCCTTTAAAAAAGAAACACATATTAACAATTCTAAGTTAAGTAAGTGTGAGTGTTTGTAGATATCATATAATTTTATTTTTTAAGTTGACATGCCATTGAGATCTTCTCCAACTGATGCTCTAGACTTTGACACCCATAGGGTTTACACCCTTAATGCTTGCAACACTGTTCCTTTCTCCTCCTCTCATTCTGGTTTTGCATCATCACCATATTTCTCAGTGAATCCTGTAGAATGATGGCACAAGGCGGGGGGGGGTCCTAGAACCCTCCAACCACTCTTCTGGTCTAGTCCCATCGACGAGTCATGATGTCAACAAGACAATGCCTGTGGAGACCTCTAAAATAAGAGCCACAAGGAATCTTAGACAAACTCTAGAGATGGTACTAGCCTAAAAGAGTACGAGTACCTGCATTGATAATTCAACAGAACTTCAACAGATTCATACCCCCCCTTTCAGGTTGAATGCTAGAATACAACACATGCAAGAGCATGCATTGAATTGTAAGTTTATAGGGATTTGTTCAATGAAAAAAATCTCTCTTCCACAAGATTGCTGCAAGATGGAAGCCAAAGGCTTACTACGAGGTAAAACTTGGATCTGAAGGATTATTTACAATCATTCTCTCCCAAACATAAGTCCTAAATGTTGTGCTAGAAGGGGGCCTAATTTCTTCAATTCGATCAGGCTATACATGTTTCACTGGGTGGATTTCTTCAACCCAAATAAAGAAGACTTATTTTGGGATCCGATATGGATCTTCATGTACTCTTTATAATGCCTGGTCCCATATTTACCCACTTTTAGAATATCACCAGGGTAAACATGAGATAAGTGTCACTATGACATGACCCAATCTCCAAGCTCTAGTTATGGAAGTGGGGCCGACTAACTAACAACAAATGGAACCCCCAAAGGGACTACATATCACTCAGAAGCTTGCAAGCCACCCCAAGTGATCAACCCTTAAGTTGGTACTCTTTTCCATAGATTTTACCCCCAAACTACACCCTTGCCACTCTATGCATGCGATTGGAAAGCTAGAACTACACACAAAAGCCTGGATGTCAATGGTTATGACCCAAAATCCCAAGTTCATAGCATGTAGTCACGAAATCTATGCCGTGTTTTTAGGAAAGCTTTCAAACCACTACTTAGAACTGTTTATAACTTTCCAGCATCATGATTAAGATGAAATCATTGCCAAATATTCAAACTTGAACAAGATGTTGACTAGGACTTGCCTAGTACACAACAAACATTTCGTCAAACAAATGGTAAACATGAAAGCTATAGGTCATGAATGCATATCTGATCTTAAACTTTTTAATTTCATCATAGAATCACCAAGAAGGCTCTAAGCCCTCTCTAACTAGCTTCAACAACACTTTCTAGTCCATGCATTCATCAACCATCCAATAACTTAACAAATCATGAACAAGATTCACAGATAGAGAACATCATATAACTAGGTATATAACCAACATATAACCAAAATAGAGACCATAAAATATCATCCATAATTTCAACATGATAACTAATACAAGTGCTCATATATCATAATAGGGAAATAACTCATATTAACATATGAAAATGCCAACCAAATCAAGGACTTCCATGTACCACCCAACCATAGATTGGGCTAAACCAAATCCCTCTTTCAACCAATCACCCCCGTGTCGTATTCCAAGCATGAATATGGGATCATATGGGTTAAACCAAAACAAAACCAACCAAGGCTTCCAGAGGCCAAACCACCTCAACTCTCAAGCACAATGATCTCACCTATGCGGTCCAGAAATTACTAACATTAACCATAGCAGTATCTATCCAAGTTGTCAAAGGCTCTAGGAAATAGTAACTCAACCTACAACCTATAGGGAACCTAAGTTGTTCTAGGGCTCCAGAGTGTTTGTCCCAACCCCAAGGCTCCAAGGACTAGTAACTCAACCTATAGAGAATATGTTCTAACCCATATCCATAGGAAACCAGAGAACCAATAAAAAAGCCCAAATGGGGAACCCACTACCCCATGGCTATCCAGGAAATGGAAAGGCAAGGTTGAAACCACTATTAATCCATGCAAATATCCATGCCAATGACAAGACATAACCAAGGGACCACATGTATATATCATGCATCCAAAAACTAGCAAGGAGATCATACATGTGACCTGCTACCTATAAAGTAATCTCATTGTAGCTATTGATCCAGTTGTCTCCTTGTGTTTTCTTGCTTTCATTTCTTTGTTTCTCCAAAGCCAATTGAATTCTAGAGTGCTCCAAGTGTGCTCCAAGAATCCTCTAAGTGTGAAAGAGTCTATGAGAGAGAGAATGAAAGGAGAGCTCAACACAAAACTATCAAAAGGTTAGCAACTAATTCTTTGATGTATTTTTACCATCGATGTCTCATTTTTCTTCATTTTCCTTCATTTTTCATCTAATTTCCCTTGCATGGAAATTTGTGTATCCTCAGCTTCCTTTTCTCCTATTTTCCTTTATTTTCATAATTAAATTCCAATTACTTCTTGTTTTCCTTTTCCGATCTTTTTGCCAATTTTCATAGCCATTAATTAACCACAAGTGATGCCCACTAAAATGTCTACCCAACATTCACCTTCAAATATGTGTCCCATGACCTTGGTCTTATTTTATTTACATGGAAAATAACCAGCGGCTATTACAAACCCCTCCCACTTGGGGAAACATGGTCCTCGTTGTTCAATGATGCTTATAACTAGTGAAACATGCTTACCATTGAGATTTTTATCACATTTTGATGCAATATTTACAACATACTAGTTATTGGAGCTTTATAACGCAACTTATTGCAGTATTTACAATACACATGCATATATAGATATAATAAAAATTCATATACTAAACACATTCTCAACCAATAAATAAAGAAGGATACAAAGCATGCATCTGATCATCCATCTACCATGTAGCTTCATCGGGCCCAAAGTGCTTTGACTACACTTTAACTTGCTCCATTTCTTGGTTTCAGAGCATGAGTTGTTTTTGTTAGCGTTCGAATTCGCCTCAGGCTGAGGAAGGCAAAACTCGAGGCAACATCAAACCAAGCTCAGCCTCTTAGCTAGCCCTACGAGGACAGGAGAGGGCTATCTCCGGTCAATCTCGGCAAAAGGTAATCAAAGAGGCTCGAGATGACTGAATTGATGACTAATTTTAGGCTAGGTATGAAGTACAAGGATTATGGAAGTTATTTTTTGAAGTTTTGTTGAATTCAAGGGAAAGGCAATTTTGGGTGCGGGGATGAGGCACAGATTTTGTAGAGGTCTATTTGGGGCAAGATAGGCGATTGTTTTGATGCCTTTAAAGTGAGTGAATGAATAGTCCTGACAGTTGAGGAGCTAAGGAGAGCAAGGAAGTCTCAAGGATTCTCCTTAAACTGAAGAAAACATGGAAAATTAAACAAACTTAAAGGGAGAGCATAGCAAATTTATGGATTCTACCTTAACACTTCATTTGTTTAATTGCAGAAGATTAAATAAGGAAAGTGATACACATACACAACTTACAAGTACTGAGAGAAACACACCATCAACACATAAGGCCACATGAATCCCAAATAGTGCTGCAAAACCCTGGTCTATCCTTTGCCAAAATTGCAGAGAAAATATGTACAATAGTGTATCAAGCTATTCCCAAGAGTCCAACCCTGAAAATGACTAAAAAAATACATAATATAGGCAAGCTAACACATTCCCTTGCCTCTAGGGGTCGAGCTCATCATCCTAGGAGTTGTTTCAACCAATTCTAAACAAAGCACTAAAATCTAGGCAGTCAAAACAACTTGCCTCTATAAGCTAGGAAACCAATTCATTCATTAAATGTTTGCTATTTTATGAATGAATCATCTAGAATAGGTAAATAAGTGTCAAGTCAACATAAAGTTACATTAATTACATCAAGGAGGGTGAAAAATCCCATCAAAAGTCAAAACTGGCCAAACTGGCTTCGTTTCCTGAGCTGAAGATGAAAACTGTGCAAAAAATCTTGATGCATAGTGCGCCTGAGCCCTATGCGTAGCGCTCCTTTCCACCCGCGTTCGGGGCACTTCCCGGAATCCAAATTGAGCTCAGGTTGGCTTGTTGGAAAGCACTGGATGTCTACTTTCCAACCCAATTGGAATTTTCCAATTTGATGTCCATTGGCCCCTCGAAAAGTGAATTCTCCCAAGGCTGCTACCTGTGTGTCCAAAAAGGGGCAGTGAGGTCATTTTTTGCATATTTTTTTGACCTTTTGGGGACCCAAACCTTGATGAAATGCCTTGCTAGTGGCTGATCAGGTGTATTTCATCATGACAAATCCAAAAATGCAAACCTTTCATGATTTGGACCTCCCAATTTTAAGGGTAGCGCGCGGCGCGCTACGCGTTGAGCCCAAAAACCTGTTTTTTACACAAAAATTTCAAAATTGACAAAATTTTCCCCAAACATGTTGAAATTTGGGCTAGGGGTCCCCAATCAAGTACTATGCTCAGTCAAAGAGGCTTCGGCCAAAATTTGGAATGGATCGGGCTTTTTCCGCCGTTTAAGTGCCTTGCTCAATCGCCTCTTAAGGATCTTCATTTTCGCTTTGCAAACATGCATGCGGGCCCAGTAATGATTCTTCATGTGACGAAGCAAGTATTTGTCTCTATTGGCCTTCGCCAACAACCCCTCCAAGTTTCAGTTGACCTTCTCAAGCACAAATTGCCGTGCAACAGGTGTCAAATCACCTGGTCTTTTACGGGCCAACCTACGGTCTTCACGGATTCGTTGCAGCTCTATAAGTGTGTGCTCATCCTCTAACTGTTTATTGCGCTGCTCCAAGTATTTGATCCGACATTCTGCCTTCAGCAACTTCTCATTCAATCTATCAATTTCGGTCTTTTCCACATCAGTCAATGCAACATCAATATCATGACCACCTGAATGGCCCTCCTCATGCTTGGGCTTTCTTGCCCTTATCTTGTACCTGCGGTGCTACTGTCGAAAGCGAGGCCCCTTCCACACAAGGTGGAGATAACACTCGCTATGCCGATGAAGCCAACGAGACCCCTTCCACCCCGGGTGGAGATAGTACTCGTCGTGTAGATGCAAATAAGGCCCTGTGTCCTCGCTGATATGTCACACATGCTGGAGCGTTGACATGCTCTATCTCAGGAATGTCAAACTGATGTGAAGGCCCTCCCTCATCATGAACAATCTCAGGAGGTGGCTGTAATGGTGCAAAGTAATCGCGGGAGATGAAATCTTCCCAAGTAATGCATTGTTGTGCCAACTGATGCATCACTACAATTTTAATCAATGCATAATGATAGATGCTCTTATGCTGATGTGCTGGGCTCTTCCTTTGTACTAAAGGCACCATCCTCTCTATGTTGCGACACATGGAAAATGGAATGTTCATCATACGTACCCTAGTAAAATGCATCAACAAACGGACATGGTACGCATAGAGACGTGAGAATCTGCCCTCGCAACTGAAATATTGAATGATGAGTTTCATCAATGGTGCATACTCATCCCTTAGGAATCTGAAAGGAAAAACTGCAGTCAAGTGTCTTACACATCCGGGCTTAATATATGGCTCATAGTGAAATCTGTCTAACTGTTGGCGTTTACTCCATTCTTCCCCTACATTTGGTATCCCAGTGGCCTGAGCAATAATCTCGGGTGACAAGGTGAAATTCACTCCGGCAAGGTTTACATGACCATCATGCAAATGTAGAACAAATAAACGGACTAGTTCCCCATGATGCTGGATTTGTGAGATCCGCTCACAGTATTCAAAACATGATTGATACCGAAAACAGTCCATTGCAAGTGGACAAGCTTGCAATTGAGCCAAAGAAGTAGGCTCCTCCCTGACATGCCGACCACCTTTGCCACATTTGTGATACCTCCTTGGCACACTTACCTCTGGTGTAGAATCACTATCATAATCCTGCTCATAAGCTGACTCGGTCTCTGACATGTTCTTTAAAAACAAGGTAGCTAGAATATATATATGCTGATATACAACTGTGTGCAAAATTGACTGTAGACTTTTTCTTTTTCTCAAAATGCTGTGACCAAGGGGACACAAATATACAAGGGAATTGTTAGGAAAGGGGAAACATTAGGGAAATGGGGACAATGGAAATGAAACAAGGAATTTAGGGAAGGGAAGGGACATGAAAATCTTTAATTTTTAGGGTTTGGGATGAGGTAGGGTAGGAAAAATATGTTTGTAGTAGAAGGGAGGGGTTAGGATTGGAGGGATAATAGTATAGGGTTTTATGAGGAATTATTGGGGAAATTATTGGTGAATATAGGGGGTGGGAAACACAAGAAATGGGAAAACCTTGGCAACATTTATGTTTGAAAACCCTACAGCAATCTTGGCATTTAAATCCTCACAACAAACTAATGGAAAATGAGGGTTTTTACACTTGGTTTTTCATGGCAAATATAGCATAATTTCTTTACATAAATCTTTCAAAACCAAGAACGAGCCGTGGATAAAAGCCTACTTGTGATTTGATGCATGAGAAGAGGTGTTTGAGTGTGTTTCAGGCAAAGTTCTGGGCATAAACTCCAATACGTAGCACGCCTCACCCAACACACCGTGCGCTCCTGATGCGCCTCACCCGTGTAAAATTGCACTGAGAATTGTGGCCTGATGCGTAGCATGCCACTGGTGCGTAGCGCGCCTAACCTGATGCGTAGCGCGCCCTGGAAACGGCCCGATTTGCCCACAAACTCACAAAATCGCCTTAGAACAATGCTCTTTGCTCTTGGAATGTGGAATGGGTTGCAAATGAGGAGAAACATCTTCATATAGACTCCTTGTTGATTTTTGCTTAACCCAAAACCCATTTTCTTATGTTTGGTTGTTGACACTTTTTGAAAATTAATAGGCTTTGACCTTTTTGGTTTCCCCTTTAAAATTGGTTGAAATAATGATTTTCACTGATAATTTTTTTGCAGGGATAGCTCTGATATGCTCTGGCAAAGGAGATCAAGGCTACACTTGAACGATTGAAGAACTGAAAATTTTGACAATTTTTTAAAAAATGAGATGGCAACTTATCTTCAAAACAGAGTTTTGAAGAGAAGTCCTAATTCAGCTGTACAATGATGAAAATTATTGAAGTGATGATCTATCAAAGACATCCCTCTGGCCTACTGGTCTTCTAAGACTTTTCAAGACAAAATTGACCCAACCCTAGACCTAAGACCTCAAAATTCAAAACATGATTGTAAATTACCTTTGAAGACTTATTTTAATAAACAGGCCTGAACCAGCAGTGCCAAGCACGAGGGAAATGACTGACACAACCCACTCCATCAGAGTTATGGCATGCCTAACGAAATGCAACTGATCAAAAACTGATGGGACACCTAATCATGAAATGCAAAAGAGCTTTGATCTCTGATGGAGGGATAACTAGACCGACTCTAACATTGGCTCCAATGGGGATGGTAGCTCTTTGGAGATGCCAAGAACCACAGATCTCTGTAATAGCTAGACAATGCCTTCATCCATTGGGCGATGGAGTCATTAAATAGAGAATCCATACTAGTGAGAATGGTTTTAGATAGAGGAGGAATGACCTGTTGTAGAGTTTTGTGAACCCAACGTTTTGGACTACAAAGTGAGTCCATCATCAGGGGATGCGACAATAGATAATCTTTAAAATTAATGATGTATCCCAGAGCTATGATCATTGATATATATAAGAGGGTTATTAAGGAATGATGTGAGAAATTAAGTCGGCTTATTTTATTTAAAATTCATTTATTTATTAATCATTTTTATTATTATTATTATTATTATTATTATTATTAATTATATATATATATATATATATATATATATATATATTATTATTATTATTATTATTTATTTATTTATTTATTATTATTATTATTATTATTATTATTATTATTATTATTTTTTGATTATATATTTATTTCAAGAGTTTGGTATATATAATTACTTTGATTAATTTGATAAATAATAATAATAATTATTATTATTATTATTTATTTTATTTAATTATTTGTTTATATATTATTATTATTATTATTTATTTATTTATTTATTTTAATTTGTATATTTAAATTAATAATTTCAATTAATTAATTAGACTTATAGGACAGGTGAGATATTATTATAGTATTATCTATAATCCTAGAGGTGATTTTTATTGATTTAATTTTAACTATATTAATTAACTAAGAAGAGTTTTTAATGTTATCAAGATATATGTTATTGATCTAGAACAAAATTTTAAGAATGATTAGGTCAATGATTTAAGGTTTAAGGAGGATGGTTAAGATTTATACTCACTATTTTTTTAATTTTTCTAATAAAGGTTTCCAAGTGTTACTCAGTTTTAATCCATCATCACGATTAAAGTTATTTTTCCTTTTTTCTATTTCAATGGCTTCTTTAATTTTTCTTTTGAGACAATGTTCTTCTTTTCTAACAAGTTTGGCCTCTTCCATGCAGATGTAATGAGAGGAAGAATGAACATGCTCTGCTAAGGCAGATTTAAAAATTATTTCTCTTCTTAAGTCAGCAGTGTGTTCTTTGATTCTAACCTTAAGAGATCTTCCTGTTTCACCTATGTATTCTTTGCCGCATGAGCAAGGAATCACATAAACACCTTTCTGAAGGTTAGGGTTTATAGGATCTTTAACAGAGTTGAATAATTGTCTGATTGTGTTAGCAGGGGTGAATGCTACACTAATGTTATGTTTATTGAGAACTTTAGAAATTTTATTTGTGGTACCTTTTATGTAAGGAAGGGAGAAATCTTGAGAATTTGACTGAAAAACCAAAAACTGCTTTGACTGAACTAGACTCAAAACTAAAAGATTTTGACAACTGACTTGACAAACTTAGACAAACTAACTTTCATTTTCAGAATTATAGCCT
The DNA here is from genome assembly GCA_031772625.1 of Pinus tabuliformis. NCBI lineage: Eukaryota > Viridiplantae > Streptophyta > Pinopsida > Pinales > Pinaceae > Pinus > Pinus tabuliformis. Next base: position 700,806,321 of record CM062804.1, read on the forward strand.
TCACCTCAGGCCCCAAACTGAAGATGATAAGTTAGTTTACATGTACAATAGAATAAAAGTAAAATGATATGTACAATGATGATGAAATGAGCATAAAATACTCAAAAGTAGTATCTCTTTAACAGTCGACCATTAATCGGCCCTCCAGGACATTCATCTCCATTCATTTCTTTGAGGAGGAAAGCGTTTTGGCTGCGATATGATGCAATCTTGTTTTCAAATTTGCCATGCTTTCCTTTGTCTTCATGTCGAGCATCCCATCTCAAAACTACCTCATCTAGCTGAAATGTGTCTGCCTTTGCTTTCCGGTCATAAATCTTTTTGATGCGCTCCTGCAACTTGCAAGTGTTTTGAAATACCTCCTCCCGTGTCTGTTGTAAATGAATCATCTGATTAATCCTTCTCTGCATAGGATCTTCCTCACTACCCGCTTCTTGAAGCAATTTGACTACCGGGACAGCAAGCGAAGTTGGAAAAACCGTGTCTGTTCTGTACACCAACTCGAAAGGAGACATGCCAATAGACTTTTTCTGACTCACCCTATCAGTCCATAGTGCATTTATCAACTTCTTGTGCCAGCCCTTTTTACTGATTTCCAACAATTTCTTAATGATATTAACCAAAGATTTATTAGAGGACTCCGCCAATCCATTTCCTTGAGGATGGTATGCGGTTGAATGTCCCAAGCTGATATTGTACTGATAACAAAACTCAACCATCCTTTTTGACTTAAATGCTGCTGCATTATCTGTGATTAGATTACTTGGGCATCCAAAACGTGACAAAATATTGGTTTCAAGAAAAGAGATAATTACCGCATCCGTGGCTTGTCGAGTAGGAATTGCTTCAATCCATTTTGTGAAGTAGTCTGTGGCTATCAATATCCATCGATGTTGTCCTGATGATGCCGGATGAATTTCCCCGATGAAATCCAATCCCCACTGCTGAAAAGGTGCGCTTACTTCAATTGGTTTGAGAGGCAAAGGCTGTAGTTTCTGCTTCCCTTCAAAAAATTTGGCATTCATGACAATTCCTAACAGCCTTATATACATCTGAAAATAATGAAGGCCAATAATAACCTGCCCTTAGAATTTTGTTCACTGTGGTTTTCCAAAACAGATGGCCTCCACAGTCACCTCTATGAAAGTATTCCACAACTCTTTTGGCTTCCTCCTCTACCAAACAATTCAATAACATTCGACCAGGATCTTTCCAATACAATGCAGAATTTAGTATGCAGAATTTTGCAACTTTCAATTTCAATGTTCTACATTTGTTTCTAGGCATTCCGGGAGGTGAAGACAAATGTTGAAGTACATATAAAATGTCAGCATACCAAGGAGAAGAAAGAAACATTTCAGATACCTGAACGGATGAATTCTCCTCATCTTCATCAGACATAGCAACAATCAAATTTATGTCTAGAACTTGCAAATTCATTTCAGCCATTAACTTGGCGAGTCCTTGACCTTTGATCAGCTGAGTTGGTTTAATCTCCACATCATACTCTAATAACGCAGCAATCCACTTACCCCGCCTGCCTTCTGGATCTGCCTGTACTAGAATATCTTTAACTGTTGCATTAGGAACATAAGCTAGAATATGGGAATGCAATATATACACACAGAAATCTTTCAAGGCCTTTACAAGCACAAGTGCTTGCTTCTCAATGATGTTATATTTCAATGCTCCATCTCTTATAATCCGACTGAAAAAAGCAATGGGTTTTTCAACACCTTCCCTCTTCTGCATTAATACAGCTGCCAAAGTGTGCTCAGAAGCAAATGAGAACAAAATAAAATCCTGAGTGTAGTCTGGGCTGATCAAAATAGGAGCTGAAGAAAGAGCTAACTTCACTAGCTTAGATGATTTCACCGCCTCTTCGGTCCACTTTACCTGACTGTCCTTTTTCAGCATGCTCGTGATTTCTCTAAGATGCTCTGCTAGATTTGGAATGAAGCGATGCAGAAAATTTAGTTTACCATTGAAGGACTGTATTTCTTTCTTATTCCGGGGCTGTTCAATTTGTTGAATGGCTTCAACACGTGTAGGGTCAATACAGATGCCATCTTTAGATATGATGTGGCCAAGAAGTTTGCCCTCATCCATGGCGAATAGACTCTTTTTCGGATTCAGCGAAATGCCATATTTTTTGCACTTTTGGAAAACAGTTTTCAAATGATACAAATGTTTCTCATCAGAATTTGAAAACACGGTTAAGTCATCAAGATAAACAACTAAAAATACATCTTTCTCATTGGCGAAAGCCATGTCCATTGCGCGCTGAAAGGTGGCTCCTGCATTTTTCAAACCAAACAGCATCTTTTCATAATGAAATGTTCCCCATGGAGTGGTGAATGTTGTCTTGTCACGATCATCTTCATGTACTAAAATCTGATTGTATCCTGAATAGCCGTCGAGTAGTGACATTCTTGATGCTCCAACTACTCGCTGCAATATATGGTCCATTTTGGGTAGCAGATAATTGTCTTTTAAGGACACCTTATTCAAATTTCTGAAGTCAATACATAAACGGATCTCACATGTTTTCTTCCTTACTGGTACCAAGTTTGATATCCAATCTGAAAATCGGATAGGCACAATAATTCCTGACTTATACAATCTGTTTACCTCCTTTTCAATTGATGGCAGCAGCTTCGGATTAATTCTTCTCAACTTTTGACGAAAAGGCTTCTGATTTGGCTTAATAGGAATAGTATGTTGAATGATATTTGTGTCATATGTTTTTAGATCTGAGTAATCCCATGCAAAAACATCAGAAAATAAAGACAATAATTTCATATAGTCTTCTTTCACCTTTGGTAACAATGAATTTGATAGCTTTACTCGCTTGGGATTCTTAGCTGTCCCAATGTTTACCTCTTCAACACCTTTTTTAGTCGGTCTTAATGTCGGTTTGCAGGCCACATCATCTTGGTCAAACAGCTCCTCTAAAGGAATCAATCCTTTAGGAATAATGTTGTCTTTAAGTTGCAGCACGTCCATTTGATTTACTTGTATATTATCACTACCATCATCATGTTCAGTATCTATTGAGGTATCTTTGAACTTACCCTTATTTTGCAGAAACTGATTGATCTCCTCATCATCTTGAAAGACTTGCCAACATCGCTAATTGTCTGGGACGGTGGGACGATGTTTCACATGAATCTCAAACTTGTTGCTAGAATTCATCGGAATTTTTAAATTGCTTGCTGTTTTAGCAAGTCCATCAGCAACACCATTTTGTATGCGAGGCACACATGTCAAGGTATGATCAGAAAATAACTTCAAAATATCTAAGACTGCATTTCGATATGCCCTCATACGAGGATGCTTGGCCTGAAACTCACCCTTAACTTGATTTATCACCAACTCGGAATCACCATAGACTGCAATCTTCTTTGCTTTCAGCTTTCTAAGAATCTTAAGGCCAACAATGAGAGCCTCATATTCTGCCTCATTATTTGAACAGTCAAATGCTAGTTTATAGGAACACACTCTCACCTTGCTTGGAACTTTGTCTTGAGCGGAAAAGGGACTTCGAATCCACACACCAATACCAGCACCATCACTACCTACTGTGCCATCAAAATGCATGGTCCAAAGACCATCCTCATCTTCTTCCAAGTGTTGAAATTGTGTTAGCTCTGTTTTTTCTGTTTGCTGCCCCTTATCTTCAGCTGATTGCTCCATAGTAGCTGGCTTTTCTCCTCTTTCCTTTTGCAGAACTTCTCTGAAATTTTCAATGATCTCTGGTATATCTTCCGCCTGAACTAACTGACTATCTAGATCATTAAAACTATCAGTAAATAAAACAAATGACTCCAAATCTGTATGTACATAATTTTCAGGATGATTGATTGGCTTCTCTTTGCTGGTTATCATGTATTTCATCTTTTGCTCTCGATATAGTTTTCTCATTTGACCGAAGACTAGAATTGTAGCATAAGAAAAGTCTAACTGTAGAGTACCCTTCAACTTAGCCCCCCAAGATCTTGAAAGTAGCATACCAAACTGTGGAGGAATGTCCGCCACAACCATATCCATCAAGACATTCTTCGCTGGGATTTTGTCTAATTTAACAACTAAATATTTGATGAGCCCGATACATCTTACACGGCTGGAATCAAATGAATACAAATCATGATATTTCCTTGTAATGTCTAACCCCAACTTCTCCATGATCGCCTTTGGCATCAAATTGTGCGAAGCACCCGAATCGAACATAGCATTGTGCAAAAGATATTCATGCAATCTCAAACTGATATAAAAGGGAGGAACATCACTTTCAGGGGACTCACCATCCAATGTTGGCCCGAATATCAATTCTGGCTTATCATCTCCAACATTCACCGTGTCAAACATGGGATCAAAATTCATAATTTTAGAGACTTGACCTCGGTAGCTGCTGTTTTTCATGATTTAAGTCAAAGGAATAGATACTTTTAATTTGGAAATTTCATTTTCCAAACTAAATGCTGAAACTTTGTCGACTTCTTTGACCGGAACTTCTCTCCTATCTTTGATTATATTTACCTGATTTGTCCTTTCTGCTGCTGATATCTTGCTAGTTGTGGAATCAATTGTCTCCTTTCCTTTCTTCTATGGTATTGGTGAATCCGTCTTTGGTGCTGTAGCTTCTTTTCTTTTCTGAATCGGATTGATAGGCACATCTCGGTTTCTCAATGAATACTGCTTATGTTGAGTGGACAAGGCATTCAAATATCCTCTTCGGTAATCATCTAAATCTGCATCATTAGCGAAGATAAAATCTTCATCTTGCTAGGCACCTGAACTTCTCCATACTCTTCTTCTTTAGTGATATAAATGGGCAGATCATCAGGAGTAAAGAAGTGATTTTGGTCCCCTACTACATCAGCATCTTCATCTGAATCTTGACTCACAAAATTCTGCAAAAGAGGAGTCTTGATCGGTTGCTGGGCTGCCGGCTCTTGTACTCTTTGTTCACACTACTTAATTCTGAACTGAGGTTGTTGCTGGACACGATAATTTGGATTACGAATCTGTGGTTCTGATTTGTCAAGGTTGATTCTTTTGAAAAAAATTTCCATCTCACGAAGCCAAGGCGGTTCTGATGTAGATTCTTCCTTTATAGTCACTCTTTTCTCTGCCTTCAACCGTGCTCTCTTGTCATTCAGGTTCGCCTCAACATTAACAACCATCTTTTGCATATCTTCTAAAGTAGGCGGATCTCTATCCCGTAATGAATAAGAATCTCCGGATCAAAACCATCCGGGAATTTGAGAAGAGCTGATTTTCTAGATGGTCTTAAATCATCTGGAATAGCATTATAAATTGTATTGAACCTAATAATGTAGTCTTGGACAGACTCACCATGATTGCGTTTGATATTATTGTACTCGGCATTGATCTGAAGTGGATCCTTTCTGAGTTCCCAACGATTTAGAAACTATTTCTGAAGTTCAGCCAACATAGGTATACTTCTGGCTCCCAAGCCTCTGAACCATTTTCTTACCTCTCCTCCGAATGTTTGCACAAACAATCGCATAGTTACATCCTCTTCATCACTCTCATATAAATCACAAAAATTAGCCATTTTTTCTATGTGCTGCTGAGCAGACACACTTTGAGGAGTGTCATCAAATAAAGGAATCTTTCTCTGATAATCCGCGGGCATATCATGCAAATCTTGAGGAAGGGCGAGAGGAGCAAACCGAGCAGCCATTGCTCTAGGCGGATTTGGTCTGGGAGTAGTTGGTGGAGTAGATGTAACTGAAGTATGAGGAGTATGAGGAGGTGTATGCGAAGGAGAAGCAATGTGGGATGAAGGAGGGGAATTAGCTGCAGATTCTGAATAAGTAATTACAGGTTGCACAGGAATGGTGAGAAGGAAAGGCGGTTCGGTGGGATTTTTCGAAGCAGAAGCCGTGACAGCAGATCCAATATTCTCAGATGCAGCTTCTAGGAAATCAGCAAGATTTGCAGCCTGAATGTCACTCTGAAGGTGCCTCAAGACAAAATTTTCAATTAATTTATTATGTTTTTCAACTTTAAGAGTTGCAGCAAAGTCATGATTTGGAACGAGAGAATCAAGTGCACTTTCGGATTGAGTTTTAAACAGCGACAATTCAAATTTCTTGTCAAAGTCAAGTTCTTCAAGATACTCAAAAATTGCAGGACATGAATGAGATTTAACCAAGGGAGTCGTCGAGCTTTCTTGACGGAGGATTTTTCGAATCAAGTTTGGATTTTCGTAAATAGGAGGTGGATGTGGATCGGGATTTAATCTCGTGTATCTTCTAGAAGCCAGTGTGGAATTGTTCGGAACAATCAAAGGGACACAATAAATTTCAGCCTATCAATTTTCTAGACTCAACCATCCAAGGTCTAGAAAAAATAAGGGTACTGGGGTAAATGCAAATGAAGTGCTACATTCACAAGCTCACCGGAGATCGACTGAAGCAGCGTTTATCTACTTTCGCTTATGCATAGCAAAAGCGTTTCGAAGGCTACCTGGCATAACTTCAGACTTCGTCTAAGACTCATGAAACAAACACATCAACCAGCAAACCTTTTCTCCCCAGTATGGTCACCACTATGTTAGCGTTCGAATTCGCCTCAAGCTGAGGAAGGCAAAACTCGAGGCAACATCAAACCAAGCTCAGCCTCGTAGCTAGCCCTACGAGGACAGGAGAGGGCTCTCTCCGGTCAATCTCGGCAAAAGGTAATAAAAGAGGCTCGAGATGACTGAATTGATGACTAATTTTAGGCTAGGTATGAAGTACAAGGATTATGGAAGTTATTTTTTGAAGTTTTGTTGAATTCAAGGGAAAGACAATTTTGGGTGCGGGGATGAGGCACAACTTTTGCAGAGGTCTATTTTGGGCAAGATAGGCGATTGTTTTGATGCCTTTAAAGTGAGTGAATGAATAGTCCTGACAGGTGAGGAGCTAAGGAGAGCAAGGAAGTCTCAAAGATTCTCCTTAAACTAAAGAAAACATGGAAAATTAAACAAACTTAAAGGCAGAGCATAGCAAATTTATGGATTCTACCTTAACACTTCATTTGTTTAATTGCAGAAGATTAAATAAGGAAAGTGATACACATACACAACTTACAAGTACTGAGAGAAACACACCATCAACACATAAGGCCACATGAATCCCAAATAGTGTTGCAAAACCCTAGTCTATCCTTTGCCAAAATTGCAGAGAAAATATGTACAATAGTGTATCAAGCTATTCCCAAGAGTCCAACCCTGAAAATGACTAAGAAAATACATAATATAGGAAAGCTAACACATTCCCTTGCCTCTAGGGGTCGAGCTCATCATCCTAGGAGCTGTTTCAACCAATTCTAAACAAAGCACTACAATCTAGGCAGTCAAAACAACTTGCCTCTATAAGCTAGGAAACCAATTCATTCATTAAATGTTTGCTATTTTATGAATGAATCATCTAGAATAGGTAAATAAGTGTCAAGTCAACATAAATTTACATTAATTACATCAAGGAGGGTGAAAAATCCCATCACAAGTCAAAACTGGTCAAACTGGCTTCGTTTCCTGAGCTGAAGATGAAAATTGTGCAAGAAATCCTGATGCGTAGCGCTCCTAAGCCCTATGTGTAGCGCGCCTTTCCATCCGCTTTTGGGGCACTTCCCGGCATCCCAATTGTGCTTAGGTTGGCTTGTTGGAAAGCCCTAGATGTCTACTTTCCAACGCAAGTGGAATTTTCCAATTTGATGTCCATTTGCCCCTCCAAAAGTTCATTCTCCCAAGGCTGCTACCTGTGTGTCCAAAAAGGGGCAGTGAGGTCATTGTTTGCATGTTTTTTGACCTTTTGGGGACCCAAACCTTGATGAAATGCCTTGGAAGTGGCTGAGCAGGTGTATTTCATCATGAAAAATCCAAAAATGCAAACCTTTCGTGATTTGGACCTCCCAATTTTAAGGGTAGCGAGCGGTGCGCTATGCGTTGAGCCCAAAATCCTGTTTTTTACACAAAAATTTCAAAATTGACAAAATTTTCCCCAAACTTGTTGAAATTTGGGCTGGGGGTCCCCAATCAAGTACTATGCTCAGTCAAAGAGGCTTCGGCCAAAATTTGGAGTGGATCGGGATTTTTCCGCCGTTTAAGTGCCTTGCTCAATCGCCTCTTAAGGATCTTCATTTTCGCTTTGCAAACATGCATGCGGGCCCAGTAATGATTCTTCATGTGACAAAGCAAGTATTTGTCTCTATTGGCCTTCGCCAACAACCCCTCCAAGTGTCGGTTTACCTTCTCAAGCAGAAATTGCCGTGCAACAGGTGTCAAATCACCCGGTCTTTTACGGGCCAACCTACGGTCTTCACGGATTCGTTGCAGCTCTATAAGTGTGTGCTCGTCCTCTAACTGTTTATTGCGCTACTCCAAGTATTTGATCCGACATTCTGCCTTCAGCAACTTCTCATTCAATCTATCGATTTCGGTCTTTTCCACATCAGTCAATGCAACATCAATATCATGACCACCTGAATGGCCCTCCTCATGCTTGGGCTTTCTTGCCCTTATCTTGTACCTGCGGTGCTGCTGTCGAAAGCGAGGCCCCTTCCACACAAGGTGGAGATAACACTCGCTGTGCCGATGAAGTCAACGAGACCCCTTCCACCCCGGGTGGAGATAGTACTCGTCGTGTAGATGCAAATAAGGCCCTGTGTCCTCACTGATATGTCACACATGCTGGAGCGCTGACATGCTCTGTCTCAGGAATGTCAAATTGATGTGAAGGCCCTCCCTCATCATGAAAAATCTCAGGAGGTGGCTGTAATGGTGCAAAGTAATCACGGGAGATGAAATCTTCCCAAGTAATGCCCTGTTGTGCCAATTGATGCATCACTACAATTTTAATCAATGCATAATGATAGATGCTCTTATGTTGATGTTCTGGGCTCTTCCTTTGCACTAAAGGCACCATCCTCTCTATGTTGCAACACATGAAAAATGGAATGTTCATCATACGTACTCTGGTAAAATGCATCAACAAATGGACATGGTACGCATAGAGACGTGAGAATCTGCCCTCGCAACTGAAATATTGAATGATGAGTTTCATCAATGGTGCATACTCATCCCTTAGGAATCTGAAAGGAAAAACTGCAGTCAAGTGTCTTACACATCTGGGCTTAATATATGGCTCATAGTGAAATCTGTCTAACTGCTGGCCTTTACTCCATTCTTCCCCTACATTTGGTATCCTAGTGGCCTGAGCAATAATCTCGGGTGACAAGGTGAAATTCACTCCGGCAAGGTTTACATGACCATCCTGCAAATGTAGAACAAATAAACGGACTAGTTCCCCATGATGCTGGATTTGTGAGATCCGCTCACAGTATTCAAAACATGATTGATACCGAAAACAGTCCATTGCAAGTGGACAAGCTTGCAATTGAGCCAAAGAAGTAGGCTCCTCCCTGACATGCCGACCACATTTTCCACCTTTGTGATACCTCCTTGGCACACTTATCTCTGGTGTAGAATCACTATCATAATCCTTCTCATAAGCTGACTCGGTCTCTGACATGTTCTTTAAAAACAAGGTAGCTCGAATATATATATGCTGATATACAACTGTGTGCAAAATTGATTGTAGACTTTTTCTTTTTCTCAAAATGCTGTGACCAAGGGAACACAAATATACAAGGGAATTGTTAGGAAAGGGGAAACATTAGGGAAATGGGGACAATGGAAATAAAACAAGGAATTTAGAGAAGGGAAGGGACATGAAAATCTTTAAGTTTTAGGGTTTGGGATGAGGTAGGGTAGGAAAAATATGTTTGTAGTAGAAGGGAGGGGTTAGGATTGGAGGGAGAATAGTATAGGGTTTTATGAGGAATTATTGGGGAAATTATTGGTGAATATAGAGGGGTGGGAAACACAAGAAATGGGAAAACCTTGGCAACATTTATGTTTGAAAACCCTACAGCAATCTTGGCATTTAAATCCTCACAGCAAACTAATGGAAAATGAGGGTTTTTACACTTGGTTTTTCATGGCAAATATAGCATAATTTCTTTACATAAATCTTTCAAAACCAAGAACGAGCCGTGGATAAAAGCCTACCTGTGATTTGATGCATGAGAAGAGGTGTTTGAGTGTGTTTCAGACAAAGTTCTGGGTGTTGTTGGGAAAAGTATCCAATACGGAATGACCCTATCCCACTCTAAGGGTGATAGTACCTCAGCAACAACCGAATGCAAAGCTATTCAAGATTACTTCTTTATGAGATGTAAGAGAGAGGAGAAAGAGATCCACTAACCGTTATCTTCCGCTAATGATTGATCCAATCTTCCCTCTTTGCTGCTTGCTCCCAGCTCCTTGCTCTTTCACTGGCCCAGCTACACCAAGCATACATTCATAATTGATTCAAGGATTAGAATAAATCAAATATACAAGTATCACTACGCCATTGAGACACATGCATATAGAAGAACCTCAAATGCTTTATTAATGGAAGAAGTAAAGTTCTCAGAGTGTTACAACCATAAGAGGCCCAATCCAGCAACACCTCCCAGCAGAAAGAAATCTCCTCTTCACCTCCTTCAAGCAAATCACCCAATAGTTCTATACTCAAACCAACAACACTTCCTTACATTCACAAGATTCCAGCCCCTTTAGACCTCATGAGAGAGCTCTATATATAGGAGTTTTGGAGAAAGGATGAGTCAGCTTGAGGCTGGCATGAAGCTGACTAATGTCCTCTCCCACTTCAGTTATTCTTCAGTTCTTGAGTCCACTTGGAGGTTCTTGCTTCCACTTGGAGATCTAGATCCTCTTACTCATCACAAGGCAAATTCCCTGATCCAAGTGTCATTTTGGAAGCTTCCTGGGCATTGACACATTGAGGAATGACTATGCCACTTGGCCAATCACGCCCAGCGCAGGTAGCCTTCATTAGAGTTGACATTCAGCGCAGGTACAGAGTGGATCAGTTGACATTCAGCGCAGATGCTCAGTGGAGCAGTTGACATGATCCAGAATTTGCTTGTTTTTGAGTGTTTTCAGGTGGAGAACTGATATTTAGTGCTGTGGTTTGCTGACCTTGTTCCTCTAGGGGTAGGAACAACATGTTTAGGGACTTTGGGTCCCTTAGATTATTGACATTTCATGCTTCATGCTGTAAGGCACAAAAATGTCTATAACAGTTGCCCCCTAAAGTATGAGGTCGCTTATCGGGTGAAATGATTTATCAGGAGGATCCGAAGTTAATTCAATCGCCGAGAGGTGACCTGTAATAAAATACAATACAATACATTATTTTTCATTCTGCTTTCATGATCTAGCTGAGGCGGGCATTCCCATGCTCAGCTTTATAAATTCATTTTGGTACATATAACAGACGACCGTCTGATGGTAGACTGATAATTCTCTGCTGAAATTATCATCCTTTGAGTAGGATGATCATCTGTTGTAATAATGTACATATAAAATGTCTTTATATTTCCTGAATATATATCGCAGCTCGGATGGATGAAACTAGATCTGGGGTCTTCAAACTCATTCGATCTTCACTCTAAGTACAAGTCGATCCATGCGAGAATTGCGCTGAAGTCGAACATGGAAAGACATCGCTTGATTACCGGTCAATAATGTAAACTGTTAACAAGCGCGAGAGGAATCACCGATAATGATAATGACCCTCAAGGTACTGCAGTACAATTCACGTGGTGTGAATAAAGGACTTGGCATCGAACACCACGCAAAATCTTCTGGTCGAAGGTCATTGATGTATACCTGTCGCCGGAAGTGAGAAACTTGCCATTGAGGCATGCAAGCTTCAAAGTACTGAGGGGGTTGTTCCTAGATCAACTTCTTGGATAATGAGTTGAAGTCGACAAGAAGCGATCCGTCAAAGGAGGGCCTTGATGAATCCCACATCAATGACACGGAATGGAGCTAATGATTTTAGTGGAGGTGAAAACAATTTGTGAAATATGATTCAGGGTGGCGATCATGGGTGGATGAAGGATAATGTATGGCAGTCGATGGGACACGGTTGACTCTTTCTGAACAACATCTCTTGAACATATAACGACACTGATGTGATGGATCGGTAGCATTACCCCAAATGTGGATGGTTTGGCGAAGAGCATGGTGATGAGACCGGTGAATGAAACAACCCAACCCGATGTGATATGGAGGACAAAGTGTCATGTTCAAGAGCGACTTGCTACCATTAAAGCTTTGAGGTTCTCCCAATTTTTCCCCAGTCATTTCTGACGAGTACCTCTTTATTTTTGTCAAGCTTGAGGAGGATAACATATGCTTGTTCTATAACCTGCCCTTCGGGCAAGCCCATCGCTATGTTTTAACGAGCCTAGCGATAGGGAAACTCATTCTCGTCTAAAGACAAGTTTGTCGCTATTTAATTATTTTAACGAGTCTAACGACAAAGAAAACTCGGTCCTTTTCATTTTTAGAGAGTCTAAAAAGGTACAGAAAGTTAACTCCAAAATTCCTTTTTCGTCATCTAATCCCTTAAGTCCGAAAAAGTATAAAACAATACAGAAGGGATGAGTGTTCGATAACTTTAACGAGCCGAATAAAACAAGCGCTCGACCTTTTTGTGTAATAATCCCTCAGGTCCAAAAAGATTAAAATCTAGAGGAGGGATAGCTCTTCCGGTCACTTTAACGAGATGGAAGGCCAAAACTCGGTAAACTTTTCATATTTTACGAGTCAGGAGAAAAGAGCTCAAAGAAGACTCGTCTTTTGAGGAACGAGTGATAAACAGGGATAGCAGCAGATTCCAGGTACAGGTTGGAATTTTCCAATCACGGCAGTGTCACAAGGATGGCTAAGTGAAATCACTCTTCGCAGCTGTTCCTCAAAATGGGTAAACAATCATATGGGGGTGAATGATCAGCCAAATGGAATGGAGGTGGCAGGTGCAAACACGACCAAGGCTTTTATGGCTAATAAATTTACGATCACAATGGTTATTTACTGGAATAGGTTCATTTTTTATTTAAAAATGAGCTTAAACTCTGGGGGAAACATTGCTCACTGCTTTTATTTATTTTTTAACGAGCATGAAGACCGCGTTAAAACTTCTCGGTATTCGCTTTTCTATTTTTTAACGAGCATAAATTCCGCGGTAAAACTGCTCGAATATATGGTCAAATTTTGATTTTTTACCATTACTAGCTTTTCTCTTTTCAAATATAGTACTGTATTTTCAATTGCTGCAACAAACTTTGTTAGAAATGAATAATATTTGTATGAAAATGAGATTATAACCCTAATATTTCACTTTGAACTACATTAAAAGGTGTTTTTACCTCTCATTTACCATTTCATTTGTATTTTGTTTGTTGGAGCTCTGGAGGTGCCTCTTCTTCCTTGATTTTCACCAGCTGATTCCGGGAGATTCTGCGGACGATTTTCGACGCCGTCTGGACCAGGTAGGAGCTAAACCCTAGCTCTTTCTTTTCATGGTTTTCTTTTCCAGTTTTATGCCTGTTTTCCAGTATTTCTGAGCCCCAGGGGTTTTGCAAAATCGCCCTAGTTTTAGCGCAGGTTCCTCTTTCGAAACCTGCGCTGAAGGTCAAGCTGCCTTAAGGCAGCCTGACCCTCAGCGCAGGTGGGAGACTCTCTGCCTGCGCTGGGCTCAGAAAAATGGGTTTTTTAGGTCATTTTTTGATGAATTTTCGCCAGTTTTTCATCAAAATCAGGAACTTACTCCTTCTCTTGTTTGCTTTGCAGGGAACTTTGAACAAAATGTCCCTTACATGGCGAGAACGAGAACATGAAGAGGAGGACATGATTGCCCTTCATGACCCGGTCACGGTGAATGCGCTGCGGAACTGTGGCTTGCTGAAGTTCTTCCGTATCTCTAGCATGAGAGCACAGATTTCTTTACTGCAGTATATGCTTGATGCTTGGGATCCTATTAACCAAGTATTCCAGATTAGGGGAAAGGCCATCCCCTTGACCATAGAGGACATGTACTTCTTGACAGGATTGTCAAGACGAGGTGCCCCCATTTCCTTATCAGGTACGGCCCGGGGGACTGATTCCACTAGAGATTATGTTCGCCAGTATTGCAGGGAAGGTTCTCAGCCGAGCAGAGACGGCAAGATTGTTATCCGTGAGATTACTGATCAGGCTCTCAGGTCCATTTTGTTCACTATTGGTAGGATGGCCGGCAGCGCAGCTCTACATGTTGCCAACAGATCTTATATGCAGCACGCCTTGGAGTGTCTCCAACCGAAAGTGTTCAACTGGTGTGATGCAGTACTTGTTCAGATGAAAATTCAATTGACCAAGGTAAAGGACGGGAAGCTGAAGAACTTTGGATTTGGTTCTATTCTGACTGCCTTCGCCTTGGAGAAAATCCCACTGATGCAGCCTCAGTACATCATACTCGACTTGCCTTCTCCGACCGAGCCACGCATGCAGAGGTGGGTCGACCACATGTCTAGGCATGCTGGTCAACCTCAGATTACTTTCACTAAGGCCTTCTTTAGGTGGTTCGAGCGCCAGGAGATGGCGTTTTCCGAGTATCCATATGTGGGTATGGATATCCGAGGTGATCCGAATTTGGTGCTACCGGATGGCGAACAGTGGGGCGCCATTGGTAAACTCCTTAACCATATTACTGTTTACTGTTCTTATTCATAATGTTGTTGTGCTTTATTCTATCAAGACTTTTAATTGTACTCTTGGGTGCATGCAGATATTGGTCCTGTTCGTCCAGCAGTTCGTCCGAGATCGCCAGTTGCTGCCCCGGCAGTGGAGCCTGCTAGGAGAGCTGTTATTCGCGATCTTGACGATACTGAGACCCTTACAGCTGTTCAGGAGCAGGTTGAGAGCCTTACTCGCGGTCTTCCGGATGTACAGATTGACGAGTTACCTTTACAGCTGCAGCGGCATACTATCGGCGTGCCTAGACGATGTACTCGTCTCTTGCGCATGATTGCACAGGCCGTGACGTACTATCATGAGCACCACTAGGCTAGGGTGCCCCCTACCATCCTTTTGAGTTTTTAGGTCATATGACCAATTTTGTCTTGGTTACAGAACATTATGTATGAACTATATAAACAGCTTATATGTATTTTGATTTTCGAGTTTTATTCTGGTTGATTTATGTGATCCATATGTACAATCTTTGATGATGTGTCCTTTTATAAATGTTGTAAATGTCTATCTAACACATAGTTTGCTAATGAGTCAGTTAATGTGTTTAAGTTTCTTGAAATATGTTGATATTGAATTGAATCAAATCGTCTTTCCAAGATCTTAACCCTTAGGAACATGCGATAAATAGCTGGATTGCGAACAGAATATATACCATTGAGTTGTAGTATTACGAGCTGTGAGTCTAGCCTGACAATTAGTCGGCGTATGCCACGTGTGACGGCATCAGAGATTAGTTCTATCAACGTGCTATACTCAGCGATGTTATTCGTTGATTGCCCAATACATACACCTCTGAAACTTACTAACTCGCCACTTGGATCAAAAATGGCCCAGGCTGCGGAAGATAGGTTCCGCGAACTACGACTCGCTCCGTCGGCATATCCAACACATGTCTCCAGAAGGTTCGACATCTGCAACAGATGGAAAAGGTGGATCACTCGACCAGAACAAACACTTTAGCAAAAACAAAATACAAAAAAAACATGCAGGTTACTATTTAAGCATAGTAACGCTTGAGGTACAACCCGTTGCGGGGCTGCGCCAGTGGAATTCCATCATAATCCATTAACTCGTAGGCTCCTTTTGCTAACACCCTTTTAACAATATAGGGGCCCATCCATAATGACTTGAATTTACCTGCTCCCAATTTATCGGATTCTTGGTCATAAAGCAAGACCAAATCACCTTCTGAGAAGACACGGGGTTTGACATTTTTGTCGAACTGAGCCTTGACTCGTTTCTTATGGGCCTCGTTAGCCAAAGCGGCGTCACGACGGGTTTCATCCAACTGGATTAATTCCAAGAAACGAGCCTCTTCCTTTGAAGTTCCGGGGAGGAGATCGATTGCGAGTTTAAGCGACGAAATTTCGCACTGGATTGGCAAGACTGCTTCCAGGCCATACACCAGTTGAAAAGGTGTGAACCTGGTTGCGTTCTTTACCGAGGTTCAGTAAGCCCACAAAGCTGAGTACAGGATTAGGTGCCATCTTCTTTTATGAACCCCGATCATCCTTTGCAACATACGCTTCAGGACCTTGTTGATTGCCTCAACTTGTCCGTTGGCTTGCGGATAATATGGGGTAGAGCTGTCGTGAGATAGCCCTAGCTTGGCAGCTAATTCGATCATCATGTGATTGTGAAAATGCGACCCATGATCTGTAACTATAGCCTATGTTACACCGAACTTGGCGACTACATGATTGAAAAAGAAAAGGGCAGCTGTTTCACCAGTGTTATCCAAAGTAGGCATCGCCTCGGCCCATTTGGTAAAATAGTTAACAACGACTATAATATACCCATGCCCCCCGGTCGAGGTGGGGTTACATTGCATGAAATCGATGCCCCACTTGGCGAAGGGCCCAACAGCAACTATCGGCTGTAAAGGTGTGGGTGGTCATCTGGTTTTGCTATCAAAAATTTGACAAGCATGGCAACTTCTGACTGCGGTTATGCAATCTTTGAACATGGTTGGCCAGAAATATCCTGCTCGTAAGATTTTTTGTGTTGTTGCATATCCAGACTGATGCCCCCCACACGCGCCTGAATGACATTCATTCAGGGCTTTTTCGGCCTCCTCATGGGTAAGGCACCTCCTCAGAACTGTATCGACACCACGACGGTAAAGTGTATCACCGACGATCATGTAGTCTTTTGATTGGTATCGTATACGTTTTTGTTCGGAGCGAGAGGTGTTAGGCCTGAACTTTTGGGTTTGGAGATAAACTATGATATCTCCATACCACTCATCGCTTGCAGATATCAGAAGCAAACTTTCATCCATGATTGACTCTTCCGATGTTTCATCGTTGTACAACGATGGGAGATCGCATAACAATTCTGCGAAAACTAGAGCTTTCTTTGATTTGGATTTTACAAATTCCAGATCAAACTCTTGAAGGATCGCTATCTATTTTGAATATTTTCCCCCCAGCAACTGTCGCGACAGTATATAAGTCATGGGGTTGCAATCTGACAAGATGGTAGTTTTCCGAAAGAGGACATAATGTCGAAACCTTTGAATTGCTTGAACAGCTGCAAGCGCTAGTTTTTCAACATAAGAATATTTACTTTCTGTATCGTTTAAGTTTTTACTTAAATAATAGATAGGATGTTCAATTCCATCGACTTCTTGAACTAAAACCATTGCAATGGTCGTATCCGCTGCAGCCAAATACAGGTTAAAATCTCTTTGATAGTCCAGGGCGTACATTAATGATGCTTTTACTAGACAATCTTTCAGAGCATCAAAGGAAGCTTGCGCCACCTGGTCCCAGACAAAAGGTACATCCTTTTTCAAAAGACGAGTATAACCCTTAGCAAGTTCTGTGTAATTTGGAATGAACCTCCTCAGAAAGTTTGCTTTCCCTTGGAGTTTCTGAATCTGAAGCAAATTTGAAGGTGGAGGCAAATTAATGATTGCCTGAACCTTGCAGGGGTCGAGACGAATCCCATCCTTAGAGACTACAAAGCCAAGTAAACGACCAGAACCGACGCAAAACACACATTTGTGCGGATTGAGTCTTATCTTGTAGTGTCGGCAACGTAGAAATATCGCTCTTAAATGCTGTGGATGATCAGTCCGCTTTCGCGAATGAGCCGGAAGATCGTCGAGATAAGGTTGAACAATGTTCTTGATGTCATGGAAGGCATAATTCATCACCCTCTGAAACGTCGCCCCTGCGTTCTTTAAACCAAAGGGTAATTTTCGATAAGCAAATGTGCCCCACAGACAAATAAATGCAGTCTTTGACTGGTCCTGTGGGTGGATATTTATTTGATTATACCCGGAAAATCCATCCATAAATGAAAAGATTTCACATCCGGCGCATTCATCAATTATCTGGTCGATGAAGGGTGTAGGGTAGTTGTCCTTCGGACAAGCTTGGTTTACATCCCTATAATCAACACACACTCTAATCGTCCCTTGTTTC
Source organism: Pinus tabuliformis (assembly GCA_031772625.1). Classification (NCBI taxonomy): domain Eukaryota; kingdom Viridiplantae; phylum Streptophyta; class Pinopsida; order Pinales; family Pinaceae; genus Pinus; species Pinus tabuliformis. The sequence continues at coordinate 700,824,417 of CM062804.1, forward strand.
TTCATAACAGGGACAATATTCGATACCCAATCGGTTAGAGGAACCGGGTAGATGAATCCAGCATGGAGAAGTTTTTCAACTTCTACCTTAATGGCAGCGGCTTTCTTTGGGTGCACTTACCGAAGCCGTTGTCTTACTGGTTTGACATCAGGATACATTTTAATTTCATGTTCAACTATACTCGAGTCAATGCCTGGCATTTCATCATATGACCAAGCAAAGACATCTCTAAATTCACGAAAAAGAGCGTTATATATTTCCAGTTCTGAAGGGGAACAACCTTTGCCGACATAAATATTCTCTACAACATCTGTTTTAGTCGAGATATTTATGGCTATAGTCTCTTAAATATTGGATAGGTTTTGCTCGGAATCCACCGTGTTTACAGTATTTGTTAGGAATTCAAAAACTGAAGGGTGATAAAGGTCACTTTGAGTATCTTCTTCATATTTCGGAAGAAGGGAACGATGGTGGTGATTATTCCATGGTGCCCCTTCAATCATCATTGATTGTAAGATTCCTTCGTCAGTCCCATGTACTTTTGACCAAGGATCTAATGGGGTTCCATATTCTCTAAACCTATCTACCCAAACGCTTGACGAGCGTTGATTTGGGCTCGCCTCCCATGCTTGAAACATTGATTGCTACGATATTTCTAAAGGGCTTGGGGGCAATACCATTGACCGATCCATGTCGACCTTCGTGGAAGATATCATGTTGCAGGTTGCTACAAACGGTACATTTCCTATATAAATAGGAGGTGGTAGCGCGAAAGTTCCCATCAAGGTGGGGTCTTTCAATAATCCTACTCCGATATCTTGAATTGAATGGTTGCTTTCATGGATCATGGGAATGCTTCATGTAACTTGTGAACCATTAGGAAGGAAATTCTGTTGGTCGACGATCGTAATCCCCCCTTCAAACGGGAATGCGATCTTCCTAAAATAAGTCGACACAACAGCTGCCATGGCATAAATCCATGGTCTACCCAGTAGGATGTTATAGTCGATATTTCCATCAATGACCTTAACATCAATTTCTACTGTTTTTCCTCCTAGTTCAACTTTCAAGTTATTAAGGATACTGTATGGGGTATAAGTCCTTCCGTCGAAAGCTTTTAATGTCGTCGAAGATCGCGACAAGGTTGGAGATCCTAATGTTTTCCAGCAACTCATCGACATAATACATGTCGAGGCTCCCTCATCAATTATTGTTCTATGAACAGTTTTGTTGAGGGCTTTCACTTGAATAAGGAAAGCTAGCTGAGCTGGTAACTGAGGATCATATCCCTTGTGATCAAAGGATACAAGATTGGAATCCTTAGGATCAACCCCACCAATTGCTGATAACAAGGCCTGCCTTTGGGTTGGACAATTTTGTAGCACCTCAAGAGTCGACATAGCGGATGGCGATTGAGCCAAATCTTCCACTATGTTATAATGCTGCGCCGCTCTGGCGCGAGGATTAAATGTCGACTTGTGTACTACACCCTTTGGCGGTTTTATTGTCAATTCAGGGATGATGGGTGGTACAACTTCTGTCGAAGTTGTTTTCGAACTACTTGGTTGATCTTTACCTTTTTCGTTCGACAGCTGAGGATTCCCATAATCTTTGTTCCTTGTCGAAATCAAAGCATCATTCTGCTGTTTCGAAACCGACAACATAAGTACTTGTGACGGGGAAGCATTTCCACTATCAACCAGATTTTGACCTGGGTTGGGAAATGGATCAGTTAACACAGCTGAGGTTTGGGAACTTTTAAAGAATCTCTTTAACTCAGCTTTGAATGGGCAATTCTTTGTGTAGTGATCCTCATCATCACATATTTGACACGGATAATTTTGTTTCCCTTTCCTAGGAGGGTTTGAAGAATTTTTTCGAGGAGATGATTCACCTTGTTTCTTCTTCTTCCCTTTGTTTTGCTTTTTCTTGCTTCCTGGTTGATCGGTTTCTTTGCCTTTATCTTCCGATACGGCATTTACTTCCGAAGCAAGAATTTCTTCTTTTGCATTTTGATCTGAATTCTTATGGGCTTTCTTTGACGAAGCCTTTATCGATTTCGCGTTTGCCGTGCCAATCACGCTGTCACCGGCATGAGAGTCACTATTTGATTTAGGAGGGGGAGGAATTGAAAATTCCGGTCTAGGGGCGTCAGGTATTTTGTCATAGAGTGTGCCGGACTGAGTATAAACTAAGTCCAAATACTGCGCACGAGCAATGACTTGCTCCTCTGTTACGACTCCCCCCTTGGCCACATCTTCCGTAATAGCCGGAAGTAACGACTTTATAAACCATTCAGCTAATAGCTGATCGGGAACATATGTTTTCACCATCCTACGACGACGACGCCACTCATGTATATGATCAGATATATGGGTAGCAGTTGTCTGTTTGAAGTTGGTTAATATTTCTGTTCTCGTTTCGTACCTTATCGGTAATTGAAAATGGGTTAAGAAAGTCGTGGCTAGGGAACTAAAATTGTCGAAAGAGGCTCTTGGCAATTCAATATACCATTTAGCCGCTGGACCTGTCAATGTCCTCTGAAAAAGGCGAAGCCTTATCGAATCGTCGTTTAGGGTGTTCGACGAACACCACAGATGAAAAGTCATCACGTGATTCGACGGGTCTTCACCTGGATTTCCATTGAATTTAGGAATGTCAGATGGAAGTTTATGAGGAATCGCTGGCCACTAAGGGGCATAAGCAATCGGGTCGTTGGTTAACCGGTGTAAATCGGGTAACTCTAAAGTCGCCACGAATGGTAACTGTTGATTCAGGTTAGGCGAAGCGTAACCAGGGTACGATGGAATCGCTTGAGCAGTGGGCCTTTGCATACCAGCATAATGTAATTGATGTTGGTATGACTGATACGGTTGGTGGACTTGACCACTGTAAAGTGGTTGGTTTTGACCGTTCTGGATATACGGTTGTCCACTGTTCGCAAAGATCTGCTGCTCAGAACCTTGGTACACTTGCTGGAATTGTGGTTGTTGGTATTGTACAAGCCATGGTTGTGACGCCATGTTTTGTTGTGCTATGCTAACCGCTGGACCAAGGTGTGGGGTAATTGTACCCGTTTGGACCTGTGTCACCCCACCAGTTGGCGATTGTGGTTGTGACCCATGATCAAATGGCTGTTGCATTACAACCTGAGGAATCTGAGGTTGGCATGAAACAGGTATCGCTTGAACTTGTGACACTGTTACAATAGCCGGTGTGGTTGGGATGTTCATCACAGGTACACACCGTTGCATAGAATATACAACCCTTGGTTGTTGAGGTAGCATAGGTACCTAACTACTTGATGCAATTCCAGTATAACCTGAACATTGTTGTGAACTTACGTATGGGTACCCTCCCGGAGGGGGTAATGAAAGGGCATATTGCCCCCCATACGGTATCAATCCAGAACTAAAGGGGATTGATTGCCCAGATTGACCTCCAAATGGATCAATTTGGCGAGTTTCAACATAAGAGTTACCGGGTATTACTCCGGATGAACAAACTGGAACAGACCATCCTGTCGAAATAGTCCCTTGGTGGACTCCTTCTAGTGGTTGAGAGCTAGTTGGGACAGCTAGTATGCCGGAAAACATCGTCGGAGTGACGGCAGGGACTTCTGTTGTCGCTGTGTCATTTGACACAGTCCTAGATGATGACGGTTGTTCAGACATCTTAAGTCTATCCAATAGATTGCCTAGCGATTCTACAGGGACTTCCACTTGTGGTGGATTAACTTCTGATGAAGGAAATAGAGTGACCCCGACTCCAAAATGAGTTGGAGTACTTGCTTTCAGATCCTCTGCAATTTCCTCTATCACAATCAAACCCGGTGGAAGAGGAAGACCGTTAGGTCCGTAAAATATTTCTGGTGCCGAAGAAGTGGTTGCTTCGACAGCGACAGTTGTTTGAGGAACAAAACTTTCTGGACCGGTTACAGATGGAGCTAGTTCAGTTATACAAGTATTTGCCCCCAGACTAGGATCAGTATTACTATCCTTTTGTGGCTGTTGAACTTCTTCTATGCAGGCAGGGTTTCCAGAAATGTTTGGAGTAACCGGAACCTCAGATGTAGTTGGAACACTTGTTCTAACTTTTAAAGGAGATTTTGAACCGGTTAAACGAGTTCGCTTTGTCCGTACTGTTTTCGATTCCGGAGACAAAGACGGTTGACTCGTAAGCCTCCGCGAACGACGGGGTTTCAATTGACTTTCTTCCACGATTGCGGATTACTCGATCAACCAAAATATTAAAAGGGGAAATTTGTGTTTCCGAATTGAATGAATTTTATTAGACGCTTTTAGACACAACTTGCTTTTTCACTTTTTAAGAGTTGAGAAAAAGCTAAAGATGAATCTAGTCTCCTTCAATGTATTAACGAGCCCGAAGTGACAAATGCTTGGTTGGACTTTTTCAGTTATAGAGTTTGAAAAAGGCCAAAAGAAACTGCTCTGGAGATCTAGGCAGAGGGTGTGCCAAACCTTTCGCAAAACCACAGAATACGTTTTACAGTACGGGTGGTCAATCTTCGTGAATGCTGTGTTCACTGCATTACGATCAGTAGGGCGGACGACACGGCTTCCTATGGATAAAAGATATATGCTTATAGGTGTCTCCCAATATATACGCGACGGTACGTGGGAGCACAAGTCCGTATTAGTGCCACCGACTCTCAGGAGGAATCACCCAACTTCGTCGAGATCGATAGTTACTATGTTTAACGACGCCGGAACACGTCTCTAGCTTAGACCTCTATGTGTTTGCGTTATGTTTCAAAGCGTTGTTAGGTTCATTCAATATATTTTAAGTTGATCTTTTTAAAGTTTTCCTTTCAAGGTTCACCACGAGATGTTTTGATACAAATTCCTGAATGCAGTCTAAGATGAGAAGCAAGCTTTTTCAATCTTTTTGACTTATGAAAATCTTAACTACTGAGGGAAAAGAGAGACAAAATCTTTTTCACACAGATCAAAGAGCATACACTAATGCACTTTTTCCCTAAATCAACATACAAAATTATATGCAAAATGCAAAATGCAAGTATTTCTTTTCTCTTTCTTAATGTTTGTGCGACACAAAAAGAAAGCTGTTGTATAATTTCGAATTCAATTTCAAGTGAAAGCAAACAAGCTTGTCCAAAATCAAAAGACACCTTAAGATTTACTTGTTTCGACACTAGAAATATATAAACTCAAACCATATGATGAAAGCAAAAGCTCAATCAGCTATGAACAGCAAATAAACTAACTCTTAAGATCAAAACGACACTTATCACAGGTCTAGATCTAAGAGGTCACAGCAAGACTAGTTCGCTTTTCGTTATGGGAAACTGTAAATGATACAAGAAATACACAAAGAACAAACACAGTTTATTTATACAACCGAGGTGGAATAGTGGCAAGGAAAGTTGGTTTCAGATAGGTACATTGACTGGTAACAGGCTGCAAAAACAAGGATGAAAACAGGGCAAGAAACAGCAGGAAACCCCAGTAGCACTAGGCAAGACTGGTTCAGCACAGGTAGTACACAGGCAGTTTGACCTTCAGCGCAGGTAGCCCCTTCGGGAACTGCGCTGAAATGCAGACAGCCTTTACACAGCCTGCACTGAAGAACGAAACTTTCGTTTCTCTTGGTTTCCGGGTCACAGATTGCTCAAAAATTCACAGTTTTTGGCCAAATCAGAAGCTATCAGTCAAGTACACACTAAGGGATGAAAAGGAGGATGAAAAGCTATCACTAAGAGCTATTTAGAGTCCTTGTGGATCAGCTCTTCAAATCATAAACTTGCCCAGAAACTGAGCTAGAGTAGCTGCCCTCTACTTTGCATTTGAAAGATCCAAATGCAGTTCGATTCGGTACTCCCTGTGTTTATGAAATGAATAGCAAAAACACAAACAACCAACAAGATACGATCCCCAGTGGAGTCGCCAATTTGTTGTTGGGAAAAGTATCCAATATGGAATGACCCTATCCCACTCTAAGGGTGATAGTACCTCAGCAACAACCGAATGCAAAGCTATTCAAGATTACTTCTTCATGAGATGTAAGAGAGAGGAGAAAGAGATCCACTAACCGTTATCTTCCGCTAATGATTGATCCAATCTTCCCTCTTTGCTGCTTGCTCCCAGCTCCTTGCTCTTTCACTGGCCCAGCTACACCAAGATCCTGCAAAATGACAAGAGAGGGAAACTACAAGAAGCATACATTCATAATTGATTCAAGGATTAGAATAAATCGAATATACAAGTATCACTACGCCATTGAGACACATGCATATAGAAGAACCTCAAATGCTTTATTAATGGAAGAAGTAAAGTTCTGAGAGTGTTACAACCATAAGAGGCCCAATCCAGCAACACCTCCCAGCAGAAAGAAATCTCCTCTTCACCTCCTTCAAGCAAATCACCCAATAGTTCTATACTCAAACCAACAGCACTTCCTTACATTCACAAGATTCCAGCCCCTTTAGACCTCATGAGAGAGCTCTATATATAGGAGTTTTGGAGAAAGGATGAGTCAGCTTGAGGCTGGCATGAAGCTGACTAGTGTCCTCTCCCACTTCAGTTATTCTTCAGTTCTTGAGTCCACTTGGAGGTTCTTGCTTCCACTTGGAGATTTAGATCCTCTTACTCATCACAAGGCGAATTCCTTGATCCAAGTGTCATTTTGGAAGCTTCCTGGGCATTGACACATTGAGGAATGACTGTGCCACTTGGCCAATCTCGCCCAGCGCAGGTAGCCTTCATTAGAGTTGACATTCAGCGCAGGTACAGAGTGGAGCAGTTGACATTTAGCGCAGATGCTCAGTGGAGCAGTTGACATGATCCAGAATTTGCTTGTTTTTGAGTGTTTTCAGGTGGAGAACTGATATTAAGTGCTGTGATTTGCTGACCTTGTTCCTCTAGGGGTAGGAACAACATGTTTAGGGACTTTGGATCCCTTAGATTATTGACATTTCATGCTTCATGCTGTAAGGCACAAAAATGTCTATAACACTGGGCATAAACTCCAATGCGTAGCACGCCTCACCCAACGCGTCGCGCGCTCCGGATGCGCCTCACCCGTGTAAAATTGCACTGAGAATTGTGGCCTGATGCATAGCGCGCCACTAGTGCGTAGCGCGCCCAACCTGATGCGTAGAGCACCCTGGAAACGGCCCGATTTTCCCACAAACTCACAAAATTGCCTTAGAACAATGCTCTTTGCTCTTGGAATGTGGAATGGGTTGCAAATGAGGAGAAACATCTTCATATAGACTCCTTGTTGATTTTTGCTTAACCCAAAACCCATTTTCTTATGTTTGGTTGTTGACACTTTTTGAAAATTAATAGGCTTTGACCTTTTTGGGTTCCCCTTTAAAATTGGTTGAAATAATGATTTTCACTGATAATTTTTTTGCAGGGATAGCTCTGATATGCTATGGCAAAGGAGATCAAGGCTGCACTTGAACGATTGAAGAACTGAAAATTTTGACAATTTTTTCAAAAATGAGATGGCCACTTATCTTCAAAACAGAGTTTTGAAGAGAAGCCCTAATTCAGCTGTACAATGATGAAAATGATTGAAGTGATGATCTATCAAAGACATCCCTCTGGCCTGCTGGTCTTCTAAGACTTTTCAAGACAAAATTGACCCAACCCTAGACCTAAGACCTCAAAATTCAAAACATGATTGTAAATGACCTTTGAAGACTTATTTTAATAAACAGGCCTGAACCAGCAGTGCCAAGCACGAGGGGAATGAGTGACACAACCCACTCCATCAGAGTTATGGCATGCCTAATGAAATGCAACTGATCAAAAACTGATGGGACACCTAATCATGAAATGCAAAAGAGCTTTGATCTCTGATGGAGGGATAACTAGACCGACTCTAACAGTTTCCAGTAAAAAATGAACGGAGGTTCTGGCTGGAACTCTCCCTCTAGAAAACATCATGGAATTTCACTGTTGGTGGAAGTGCAAGTTTGTAAGCCACTGGTCCAATCCTCTCAAGTATCTCAAAATTCCCGCAATATAGAGGTGCCAACTTGGCACATGATCCAATCCTCAAGGAGCTCCTCTTGGGCTTGATGCACAATTAACATGCTCCCCAACCTAAAAATCCTTAAATGATCTATGTTGTTCTGCATAGATCTTCTTCCTATCATTTGTTTCCTTTAAATTCCTCTTAATAACCTCCATCTCTTGTCCCATCTCAGCCAACATATTTGGTGTAATCAACACCCTGTTCACCGGATCACTCCAATTGATAGGAGTATTACAACTCCAACCATAAAGAGCCTCAAATGGACTCATCCTCAAGGATTCATGATACCCATTATTATATGCAAACTCTACCATTGGAAGATACTCCTCCCACTTCCTTTGTTGATGCATGACATACATCCTCAACATGTGCTCAATAATCTTGTTAACCTTCTTTGTTTGTCCATTTTTTGCGGATGATAAGTTGTATTGAAGGTTAAATTTGTCCCCAATCCTACAAATAACTCCTTCTAATACTTGGAAGTGAACTTGGCATCTCTGTCTGATATCATCTTCTTGGGAACACCATGCAATCTCACTATCTCCTTGATGAAGATTTCAGCTACCTTACTAGTTGAATTTGTAGACTTCACTACAATGAAGTGAGCTCCCTTGCTCAGCTCTCCACCACAACCATGATGGAATCGCGTTTCTTAGCTTCCATTGGAAAACCTGTAATGAATTCTAGGGAAATGAACTCCCATTTTCACTCTGGAATCAGAATGGGATGCAATAAAACAACTAGATTCTTACGCTCTTCTTTCACTCATTGATAGTCCAAGCACTTCACAACAAACTCAACCACCTATTTCTTTAAGTTCGTCCAATGATAGAACTTCTTGGTTGTCTTCAAAGTCTTTTGATATCTCAAGTGACTTGAATATGAATTGAAATGAAATTCCCTCAAGATAAGTGCCTTGAGATCACTATTATCTGGCACAAATCATGTTCCTAAATCTAACTAAGCCATATGTCGTAAGGTGATACTCCTCATCTCTATCACCTTCACCCTATTTTTGCAATATATACTTCAAAAGTTGGTACGTGTCATCATGCTACCCTATATGCAATATCCACTCCTATGAATCTATCCCATATGAACTCGCATGTTAAATGTGATTAACCTACACTCTCCTACTTAGAGCATCTGCAACCATGTTCTCATTTCCCTTGATGTATCTAATCTCAAAGTCAAACTCAATAAGGGTAGCCAACCATCTAGCTTTCTAGGAATTCATATTGGTTTGGTCAAACAAGTACCTCAAACCACTATGATCACTCATCAAGATGAACCTCTTATAAAGATAATGTCTCTACAGCGTCAATGCATGAATGATAGCTACCAACTCAAAATCATGCATCACATAGTTCTTCCCATGCTCATTCAACTTCCTTGACTCATAGCATACCACCTTCCCTTCCTGCAGCAGGACTCCACCAAGTCCTTCCTTGCAAACATTTGGAAAAACCACAAACTCCTTATCAGGATATGAAATCTTCAAGACTGGAGTATTTGTAAGCAAAGGATTCAATGTCTCAAAACTAGTTGCACACTGCTTAGTCCATTCAAACTTCTTCCTTTTCATAGCTACCAACTCAAAATAATGCATCACATAGTTATTCCCATGCTCATTCAACTTCCTTGACTCATAACATACCACCTTCCCTTCCTACACCAGGACTCCATCAAGTCCTTCCTTGCAAACATTTGTACAAACCACAAACTCCTTATCAGGATATGCAATCTTCAGGACTAGATAATTTGTAAGCAAATGATTCAATGTCTCAAAACTAGTTGAAGTTTCTAATTTTACTTAATTTAGAAACCCTTCATGCACTTTTCCTGATTTATTCCTACATACCTGTTAATTTTTCTTTAATAAGTTATTTACAAAGTAAATACTAAAAGTAAACACCAGCGCATGCTAAACATATTACAGATCAGCAACTAAAAGAAACAAGAACAAACACACAACATGACACCATTATTTTTGGACCAATGTCCCCGGAAAAACCTAATGTGGGAAAACTGGTGCAGTTATCTCAGGGCTTTCTTATTAAGCAATATCAGAGTACAATCTAGGTGCTGAAACTGACCTACCCAACAGAGAATTTCCTTAGCAACTATACGTCACAGTTTGAGAGAAATCTCCTAGTTGAAACCCTGGAAAATCCTTCCAGCAGCTCCTCAGCGCAAAACTGCTCTGCAACCCCAACGTCTACCCAAACTGGATTGTGTGAGCCTCTCTTTGTCTCATGCTAGCCCTGTGTCATCCCCAGGAGGCTCTGCATCACCACCGGGAACCTCTGCGTCAGTTGTGCTAGCCCCTCTGGTGCTCTGCACAACACTTGGTTGCCCCTGCATGGCCCTGTGTGAGCCCTTGCTGGCTCTGTGTCACCCTCCTTGGGTGTTGCGCTGCTCTCCTGACATAATCTTTGCCTTCTCTGTTTTTGTGTACTCAATTCCCCTTAGCTTCTCTCCCGATCACTAATTCTATCTCTCTTAGCAAACCTCGCTCTAGAGAATAGAATGACTGATCATCTAGTGTGCTCTCCAAGTGACCCTCAAGCCTCCTCTTATAATTTTCCTGTTGACATCTCAACGGCCGAGATTAAGTCCCTAATCAACGAATAAGATTAGATCTCACTTGATCCATGTCTTTTGGACCATTCTAACACAGTTTTATATTAATCCACATTAATATTTTAATTTCCCTAAGTTTAGGCTTAGGGACTCCATTAAAAATATTAATTATTTTAATATCTCCTACACTGTTTAGAATCTACCTAAACCCTTTTTGGGTATTGGATATCTCATGTGCCCCAACCTCTCCACAAAATTTCGTGGCTAGAGCACATCTGATGCTACCACAAATCAACACCCCCTCTTAGCAGGGACTGTGCTCTAGCAATACTCCTCATTGAGTATTACTTTGATCATTCGGCATTGGTCCCTATGCTGATGCTAGGCCTCCTACCCACCATCCTCTGCACTGTTGTATCGTGTACTGCTACCCATGGTTCTGCCACTACCATTGCTGCATCTGTACGATAGCTTCCTCTGCATCCGTGTTGGTGCTAGTCCTTTCTCCCAACACTGCATCCGCACTACAACTCCTCTCAACATGCTACATCGTACGACCCACTGTTGCACTACAACTCAGTTGCTGAGAAGTAAGTAACTAATCTCCCAGCTCTAACCTCTTTGATGGGCTAGAGACACCTGTTGATGCTGAAGCTCCCTCTACCACTGACAAGTGCTTCCTTTCTGACCTCTATGCTGCTACAACATCTCCCTGCATCTCGAATTGTTGCACACCTCTCTATGTCATCCTTCACTAGAGAACCACTGTCGTGCCTCCCACACTATTGTAGCCTACTAGCCTCGTGTTGTATCGAGACTCCTGCACTATAGCTCTCTCTGTTGCTCCATCCGCATCCATCTCTACCCACATCAGCCAGTCCTGCTACTCCTCTTCGGAGCTCCTGTAGCAAGGTCTAATCCAAGAGGCTAGGTACCTCAAGGATCCTGCCCCTTGTTATAGACATTTTTGTGCCCTACAACTCCAAGCATGAAATGTCCATAAACCAACGGCTCCTAAGTCCCTAAAAGTGTTTCTCTAACCCCTAAAGGAACAAGGTCAACAGATTACAGCTTCTCCCAGAAGTTCTCCACCAGAAACTGCTCAGAATTGGTCAAAACAGGATCATTGCAGCTGCTCCACTGGCTAGGTGCGTTGCATCTCACCCAAATGAACTGTGAGGGTGCGTTGCATTTCAAAACTCCCTTCTGTAGGGTGCGATGGGCGAGAAATGACAAATGGCAGTGTCATTCCGCGAGGTGGAAAGGCAATGGAAGCTTCCAGAATCTTCTCCTGTGACACTTGCCTCACTGAATTCGACCAAGGATGAGTAAGAGGCCCTCAGTCTCCAAGTGGAAGCAAGAACTGACAGAGAGAAGACACTAATCAAATCACAAGCTGACTCATCCTCCTTACAGATATCTATATATGGATCCCTCATCCCAGAGATCCAGAGGCTGGAGTTTTGCATATTGTAAGGAATTGTTGTTGGTTTCTAGAGACAAACATCAGATTGTTGGGTGATTTATGCTTTGTTTGAGGTGAAGAGGGGCTTCTTTGTTGGGAGGTTGATGCTGGGTCAGAACCACTGGTTGTAACTCCTCCTAGATCTTTTCTTGTTTATCAATAAAAACTATTTGAGTTTTCCTCCATGCTTTTGTATCATTGATGCTTGTTACATTTTGTATGGTTAACTTAAATTTGATCCTAAGTTGTTTATGAATATAGATCCATGTCTTTGTATAGTGCTCTTCTTCTGTGATCTTACAGGTACTTTATGAAGCTGGGCAAGCAAGGGAGCAGGTAGTTGGAGACTATCAAAGAAGAGAGGGATTGGATCAAAGGATTAGCGCAAGACACAGGTTGGTTCTTTCTATTCCTCTCTATCTATAATTCATAAAGGAAATACAAAGTAGTTTTTCTCTGTTTGTTTCTAAGGCAGTTGTCACACCTTAGTGGGATAGAGCAGTTCTAAATAGACACTTTTCCCTGTAACAAAATGGCGACTCCACTGGGGATTGTCTAATTAGTTTGTTTGTGTATCATTCTTTGTTGTTTGTTTCATAAACTTATAAGTAGCTTTCGAACTGCATTTGCCATAACAGATGCAAAGTAGATAACTGCTGCTTCAATCCATTCACTGGATCTATTTATGATATAAACAGCTGATTCACAAACTATCTGATTGCCATTGTAATAGCTCTTAGATCCTCCTTAGATCTACCCCTGATTGTTGCATTACTGATTGCTTTTTACTCGGCCAAAAACCAAGGACTGAACTGCAAACTGTGACCCGGAACCTGGACAGAGTCTTGTTTCTGGCCCAGCGCAGGTACTGTTCAGAGATCCTGAATTTCAGCGCACTTCCCGAAGGGGAAACCTGCGCTGCATTTCAGATTCTCTGTGTTACAGGTGCGCTGATCAGACTGGCTCTGTGCAGTTGTGGTTCTTGTGCTTCATTCTTTCCAGTTCTATCCCTGAATTTTGCTGCCTGTGATCAGTATATGTCTGTTTGAAACCTCTTTTCCTTGCTGTTATTCCGCCTCCTTTGTACAAAAGAACTGTAGATGTTTTTGTGTGTTTGTTGAGTCGTTTACAGTTTTCCATTGCAAAAGTAGAATAGTCGTACTGTCGTCCTTTGATTTGAATTTGTCGCAAGTGTCGATTTCAATGATAGGAGAAAGTTTGATTGTTGTTGATGGTCGATTATATTGTTACTATTGCCTTTGGTTTGAATTTGAAATTTTCTAGTGTCAAGAACGAGTGTTCATTTCAAAATCGTAAGGTGTCGTAATCATCTCTGTTTTTGATTTTGAAAAAAGAGCTTGTTTATATTTGTCGCTTGAAAAGAAATTCAGATTTGTACATCAACTTTCTTTTTAGCATCAATACTAAGAAAGTCGAAAACAAATACATGCATGTGCATTTTCATATAGACAGTCTGTTTGGCTTGATTTAGGAAAGTGCATTTACAGTGTGCTCTTTGCTCTTTGTGAAAAGATTCTGTCTTTCTTTTCCCCTAGTAGCTAGGATTTTCATTGCACAAAAGAGATAAAAGTTTGTTTATCATCTTTAGATTGAATTTTAGGAATTAAATCTACATCTCGTGGTGAACCCGAAAGGAAAACTTCATAAACAAGATCAACTTAAAATAAATTCAATGAATCTAACAACGCTTTGGAACTTAACGCACAACATTTAGAGGTCTAGGCTAGAGACGTATTCCGGCGTTGTAAAGCCTGGTAATTGTTGTCCTCACTAATGGTTGGGTGATTCCTCCACTTTGAGACGATAAGTGCCAGTACGGACTTGTGCTCCCACGTACCATCGAGTATATTTTGGGAGACCCCTATAGGCTTAAATCCTTTATCCTTAGGAAGTCGTGTCTGCCGCCCTATCGAGAGGATTGACTGTCGTACCGTAAAAAGTATTCTGCAGTTTTGCGATTGGTTTGGTACTCTCTCTACCTAGATCTCCAGAGTAGTCCCTTTCGTTCCTTTTCAGACTCCTTAACAGAAAAGGTCCATCTGAGCACTTGTCACTTCAGGCTCATTAAAAATCGAAGGAGACTAGAGTCATCTTTTGTTTTTTCTTGACTCTTAAAAACTGAAAAAACAAGTTGTGTCAAAGCGTCTAAAAATCATTTAATTTGGAAACATACTTCCCCTTTATTTTAGTTGATCGAGTAATCCGCAATCGTGGAAGAAAGTCAATTGAAACCCCATCATTCGCGGAGGCTTACGAGTCAACCGTCTTTGTCTCCGGAATCGAAGCCAGTACGGACAAAGCGAACTCGTTTAACCGGTTCCAAATCTCCTATTAAAGTTAGAACAAGTGTTCCAACGACATCTGAGACTCCGGTTACTCCAAACATTTCTGGAATCCCTGCCTCTACAGAAGAAGTTCAGCAGCCACAGAAGGACAGTGATACTGATCCTAGTCTGAGAGTAAACACTTGTGTTACCGACCAGTTCCATCTACAACCGGTTCAGAAAGTCTTGCTCTTCAAACATCTGTCACTACCAATTTCACACCTTCTTCGGCACCAGAAATATTCTACGGACCTGACGGTCTTCCCCTTCCACCTGGCCTGATTTCCATAGAATAAATTGTAGAAGATCCTCCGACAAATACTCCAACGCAATTTGGAGTCGGGATCACTCTATATCCTTCTTCATCAGAAGTTAGTCTACCATCAGCGGAAGCCCCTGTAGAATCGCTAGGTAATCTTTTGGATAGACTACAAATGTCTGAACAACTGTCGACATCTAGGACTATGTCATCTGACACAGCGACAGCAGAACTCCCTGCTATCACTCTGACATTGTTCGCCGGTATACCATCTGTCCCGACTAGCTCTCAACCACTAGAAGGAGCCCACTCAGGGGCTACTTCGACAGTATGGTCTGTTCTTGTTTTTTCATCCGGAAACTCTTATGTTGAGTCTCAACAGGTTGATCCATTTGGAGGTCAATTTGGGCAGTCCGGCCCCCAAGGGCAGACAATTCCCTTGAGTTCTGGATTACCACCGTATGGGGGGTAGTATACCCTTTCATTATCCCCTCCGGGGGGATATACATACGGGAGTTCACAACAACATTTAGGTTATACTAGAATTACCTCAAGCGGTTAGGTACCAATACTACCTCAACAACCAAGAGTTGTATATTCGATGCAACAATGCTTACCTATGCCAAACATATCGACTACGCCAGCCATTGTGACAGTGTTGCAAGTTCAAGCGCCGCCTGTTGTATGCCAACCCCAGGTTTCTCATGTTGTAATGCAACAGCCCCTTGACCCTGCGACTCAACCACAATCGCCGACTGGTGGAATGACACAGGTTCAGACGGGTACAACTACCCCTCATCTTGGTCAAACTGTTAATATCGGGTAACAGCACATGGCTTCACAACCATGGCTAGTACAATACCAACAACCGCAATTCCAACAAGTATACCAAGGTTATGAGCAACAAATGTTTGCTAATAGTGGGCAATCATACATTCAAAACCGTCAAAATCAACCATTTTATAATGGTCATGCCCACCAACCTTACTAAAGTTACCAGCATCAAATGCATTATGCCGGTATGCAAAGACCAACTACTCAGGCAATCCCATCTTATCCTGGGTATGCTTCACCTAACTTGAATCAACAGTTACCCTTTGTGGCAACTTTAGAGTTACCTGATTTAAATCGGTTAACAAACGATCCAATCGCTTACACCCCTTGGTGGCCAGCGATTCCGCATAAACTTCTATCAGATATTACTAAATTTAATGGAAATCCGAGTGAAGATCCATCGAATCACATGATGACCTTTCATCTATGTTGTTCATCAAACACCTTAAATGATGATTCGATAAGACTTCGCCTCTTTCAGAGGACATTAACGGGTCCAGCGGAAAAATGGTACATCGAATTGCCTAGAGCTTCGTTCGACAACTTCAGTACCTTAGCCACAACCTTTTTAACCCATTTTCAGTTACCAATAAGGCACGAAACAGGAACAGAACTTCTTACCAACTTCAAATAGACAACGGCTACTCACATATCTGATCATATACATGAGTGGTGATGTCGTCGTAGGATGGTAAAAACGTACGTCCCCGATCAGCTCTTAGCTGAATGGTTTATCAAGTCATTACTGCCTTCCATCACGGAAGATGTGGCAAAGGGGGGAGTCGTAACAGAAGAGCAAGTTATCGCTCGTGCGCAATATCTGGACTTGATTTACACTCAGTCCGGAACGCTCTACGATAAAATACCTGACGCCCCTAGACCGAAATTCTCAATTCCTCCTCCTCCTAAATCGAACAATGACTCTCATGCCGGCGATGGCGTGATTGGCACAACAGACACGAAATTGACAAAGGCTACATCCAAAAAGGCCCGTAAGATTTCAAGTCAAAATGCAAAATATGAACTTCTTGCTTCGGAAATAAATGTCGTATCGACAGATAAAGGCAAAGAAACCAAACAACTAGGGAGCAAGAAGAAAGGCAAAGGGAAGAAGAAGAAACAGGAAGAATCATCACCTGAAAAATCTTCTTCAAACCCTCCTGGAGATAGGAAACCAAAAAATCCATGCCTTATATGCGATGAGGATCATTGGACCGCAAGTTGTCCACACAGAGCTGAGGTCAAAAAATTCTTCAAGAATTCGAAAACCTCCGCAGTGTTAACTGATCCGTTTCCAAATCCAGGAACAAATCTAGTTGAAAGTGAACATGCTTCCCCGTGTCAAGTGCTAATGTTGTCGATTTCAAAATAGCAAAATGATGCTTTGATATCGACAAGGAACAAAGATTATGGGAATCCACAGCTGTCGAACAACAAGGATAAAGATCAACCTAGTAGTTCGACAACAACTTCGACAGAAGTTGCACCACCCATCATTCCTGAATTGACAATAAAACTGCCAAAGGGAGTAGTACACAAGTCGACGTTTAATCCCCGTGCTAGAGCGGCACAACATTATAATATAGTGGAAGATTTGGCCCAATCGCCATCCGCTATGTCGACTCTTGAAGTACTACAGAATTGCCCATCCCAAAGGCAGGCTTTATTATCAACCATTGGTGGGATAGACCCAAAGGATTCCAATCTTGTATCCTTTGATCATAAAGGATACGATCCTCAATTACCAGCTCAACTAGCTTTCCTTGTTCAAGTGAAAGCCCTCAACAAAAATGTTCATCGAACAATTATTGATGAGGGGGCATCTACATGCATTATTTCGATGAGTTGCTAGAAAACTTTAGGATCTCCAACCTTGTCGCAATCTTCGACGACATTAAAAGCATTCGACGGAAGAACATATACCCCATACGATATTCTAAGTAACTTGAAAGTTGAACTAGGAGGGAAAACGGTAGAAATAGATGTTGAAGTAATCGATGGAAATCTTGATTACAACATCCTACTAGGAAGGCCATGGATTTATGCCATGGCGGCTGTTGTGTCGACCTATTTTAGGAAGATTGCATTTCCCTTTCAAGTAGGGATTACAATCATTGATCAACAAAACTTCCTTCCCAATGGTTCTCAAGTTACAGGAAGCATTCCCATGATCCATGGAAGCCCTCATTTGCTTCAAAATATCGGAGTAGGCCTAATAAAAGATCCTATACTAATGGGAACTTTCGCCCTTCCACCTCCAACCAACTTGGCGGAAGTAGCAGGAACCTGCAACATGATATCTTCTACAAAGATCTCAGAAAACGATATCGACATGGATCGTGCAATGGTTTTCCCCCAAGCCCAACGGAAATATTGTAGCAATCAATGTTCCTAGCATGGGAGGCAAACCCAAATCAACGCTCATCAAGTGTTTGGATAGATAGGTCTAAAGAATATGGTACCCCTTCAGATCCTTGGTCGCAAGTGCATGTCACCGACGAAGGAATTGTCCAATCTATGGTAATTGAAGGAGCACCATGGAATGATTCCCACCATCGTTCCCTTCTTCCGGATTGTGGAGAAGATACTCAAGATGACCTTTATCATCCTTCAGTCTTTGATTTCCTATCAAATACTGTAAATACGGTGGATTCCGAGCGAAACTTGTCCAACATTGAAGAGACTATCGCCATAAATATCTCGACCAAAACAAATGTTGTAGAGAATATTTATGTTGGCAAATGTTGTTCTCCTTCAGAATTGGAAATATATAACGCTCTTTTTCGCGAATTCAGAGATGTCTTTGCTTGGTCATACAGTGAAATGCCGGGCATTGACTCAAGTATCGTTGAACACGAAATTAAGATGTATCCAGATGTCAAACCAGTACGACAACGGCTAAGGCAGGTGCACCCCAAGAAAGTCACTGCCATTAAGGCAGAAGTTGAAAAACTTCTCCATGCTGGTTTCATCTACCCGGTTCCTCTAACCGATTGGGTATCGAATATTGTCCCTGTTATGAAAAAACAAGGAACGATCAGAGTGTGCGTCGATTATAGGGATGTAAATCAAGCTTGTCCAAAAGACAACTACCCTACACCCTTCATTGACCAGATAATTGATGAATGCGCCGGATGCCAAATATTTTCATTCATGGATGGATTCTCCCGGTATAATCAAATAAATATCTGCCCACAGAACCAGTCAAAGACTGCATTTATTTGTCCGTGGGGCACATTCGCATATCGAAAATTACCCTTTGGTTTAAAGAACGCAGGGGCGATGTTTCAGAGGGCAATGAATTATGCCTTCCATGACATCAAAAACATCGTTCAACCGTACCTCGACGACCTTTCGGCTCATTTGCGAAAGCGGACTGATCATCCGCAGCATTTAAGAGCGATATTTCTACGTTGCCGACACTACAAGATACGACTCAATCCACACAAATTTGTATTTTGCGTTAGTTCTGGTCGTTTACTTGCCTTTGTAGTCTCCAAGGACGAGATTCGTCTCGACCCATGTAAGGTCCAGGCAATCATAAATTTGCCTCCACCTTCGAATTTGCTTCAGATTCAGAAACTCCAAGGGAAAGCAAACTTTCTGAGGAGGTTCATTCCAAATTACGCCGAACTTGCTAAAGGTTATACACGTCTTTTGAAAAAGGAAGTACCCTTTTTCTGGGATCAGGTTGCGCAAGCTTCCTTTGATGCTTTAAAAGAATCCCTAATGAAAGCATCATTAATGTACGCTCCTGATTATCAAAAAGATTTTAACCTATATCTGGCTGCAACGGATACGACCATCGCAATGGTTTTAGTTCAAGAAGTCGATGGAATTGAACATCCTATATATTATTTAAGTAAAAACTTAAATGATACAGAAAGAAAATATTCTTACGTTGAAAAGCTAGCACTCGCAGCTGTTCAAGCGATACAGAGATTTCGACACTATGTCCTCTTTCAGAAAACTACCATTCTGTCAGATTGCAACCCCATGACTTATATATTGTCGCGACAGTTGCTGGGGGGAAAATATTCAAAATGGATAGAAATAATACAAGAGTTTGATCTGGAATTTTTAAAATCCAAGTCAAAGAAAGCTCTAGTTTTCGCAGAATTATTGTGCGATCTCCCATCGTTGTCCAACGATGACACATCCGAAGAAACAATCGTGGACGAAAATTTGTTTCTGATATCTACAAGCAATGAGTGGTATGGGGATATAATCATTTACCTCCAAACCCAAAAATACAAGCCAAACATCTCACACTCCGAAAAAAAACGGATTCGATACCAAGCAAAAGACTACATGATCGTCGATGATACACTCTACCGTCGTGGTATCGATACAGTTCTGAGAAGGTGCCTCACCCATGAGGAGGCCAAAAAAGTCCTGAATGATTTTCATTCAGGCGCATGTTGTGGACATCAATCTGGATATGCTATGGCACAAAAAATCTTACGAGCAGGATACTTCTGGCCAACAATGTTCAAAGATTGCATAACCACAGTCAGAAGTTGCCATGCTTGTCAAATTTTCGATAGAAAAACCAGAAGACCACCCGCACCTCTGCAACAATAGTTGCTGTTGGGCCATTCGCCAAATGGGGCATCAATTTCATGACATGTAACCCCACCTCGACCAAGGGGGCATAGGTACATCATAGTCGCAGTTGACCATTTTACCAAATGGGCCAAGGCGATGCTTACATTAGATAATACTGGTGAAACAGCTGCCCTCTTCTTTTTCAATCATGTAGTTGCCAGATTCGGCGTACCACAGGCTATAGTCACAAATCATGGATCGCATTTTCACAATCACATGATGGTCGAGTTAGCTGCCAAACTAGGGTTGTCTCACGACAGCTCTACTCCATACTATCCGCAAGCCAATGGACAAGTTGAAGCAATCAACAAGGTCCTGAAACGCATGCTGCAAAGGATGATTGGAGTTCACAAGAGAATATGGCACCTAATAATATACTCAACTTTGTGGGCTTACCGAACATCGGTAAGGAATGCAACCGGTTTACACCTTTCCAACTGGTATATGGCTTGGAAGTAGTCTTACCAATCCAGTGCGAAATCTCGTCTCTCAAACTCGCAATTGATCTCCTCCCCGGAACTTCAAAAGAAGAAGCTCGTTTCTTGGAATTAATCCAATTGGATAAAACCCATCGTGATGCCGCCTTGGCTAATGAAGCCCATAAGAAACGAGTCAAGGCGCAGTTCGACAAAAATGTCAAACCCCGTGTCTTCTCAAAAGGGGACTTGGTCTTGCTTTACGACCAAGAATCCGATAAATTGGGAGCAGGTAAATTTAAGTCTTTATGGATGGGCCCCTATATTGTTAAACGAGTGTTAGCAAAAGGAGCCTACGATTTAATGGATTATGACGGAATTCCACTGGTGCAACCTCGTAATGGGTTGTACCTCAAGCGTTACTATGCGTAATGGTAACCTGTATGCTTTTGTTATTTTTGTTTTCGCTAAAGTGTTTATTTTGGTCAAGTAATCCACTTTTTACATTTGTTGCAGATGTCAAACCTATTGGAGTCATGTGTTGGATATGCCGACGGAGCGAGTCGTAGTTCGCGGAACCTATCTTCCGCAGCCTGGGCTATTTTTTATTCAAGCGCCGAGTTAGTACGTTTCAGAGGGGTATGTATTGGTCGATCAACAAATAACATCGCTGAATATAGTGCGTTGATAGAACTTCTCTCTGATGCAATCACACATGGTATACGCCGACTAATTGTCAGCCTAGACTCACAACTCGTTATACTACAACTCAATGGTATATATTCCGTCTGAAACCCAGCTATTTATCGCATGTTCCTAAGGGTTAAGATTTTGGAAAGACAATTTGATCTTATTCAATATCAACATATTTCCAGAAACTTAAACACATTAACTAACTCATTAGCAAACTATGTGTTAGATAGACATTTGCAACATTTATAAAAAGAAACACATCATCAATGTTTTGCATGTGGATCATGTAGCTCAATCAAAATAAAACTCCGAAAATCAAAAATATATATAATTGTTTATGGTTTACACATAATGTTCTATAACCAAGACAAAATCGGTCAAATGACCCAAAAACTCAAAATGCTAGGGGGCACCCTAGTCTAATGATGCTCGTGATAGCAAGTCACAGCCTGTGCAATCATGCGTAAGAGATGAGTCCATCGTCTGGGCACACCAGTAGTATGCCGCTGTAACCGCAAAGGTAGCTTGTCGGTCCTCACATCTGGAATACTGAGAGTGAGGCCCTCAACCTGCTCCTGTAATGTTGTGAGAGTCTCGGCCACATCGAGGTCACGAAGAATAGCCCTTCCGACGGCCTCTCCTGCTGGGGCAGCAGCTGGTACTCTCAGGCGAACTACTGGATGAACGGGACCAACATCTGCATGTACACATGAGTTTGATTAAAGTCTTGATAGAATAAAGCGCAAGGACATTATAAACAAAAAACGATAAATAGGAATATGGTCAAAGATTTTACCAATGGCGCCCCACTGCTCGCCATCCGGCAGTACTAAATCTGGATCACCCCAGAAGTCCATGCCAGCGTATGGATACTCAGAATAAACCATCTCCTGACGATCAAACCACCTGAAGAAGGTATCAGAAAATGAAATCTGAGACTGGCCAGCATGCCTAAACATATGGTCAACCCATCTCTGCATACGTGGTTCAGTAGGAGAAGGTAAATCGAGTGCAATGCACTGCGGCTGCATCAGTGGTATCTTCTCCAAGGCAAGAGCGGTCAAAATAGAACCATACCCAAAGTTCTTCAACCTCCCGCTATTTATCTTGGTCAACTATTCTTTCATCACAAGAAGTACTGCGTCGCACCAGTTGAACACCTTCGGTTGGAGGCATTCCAAGGCATGCTGCATGTAAGATCGGTTGGCTACATGAAGAGCCGCACCACCGGCCATCCTACCAAAAGTAAACAGAATAGTCCTGAGGGACCTGTCAGTGACATCACGGATAATGATCTTGCCATCTTTACTCGGCTGAGATCCTTCTCTGCAGTACCGGCAGACATAATCTCTCACAGAATCGCCTCCTCGAGCCGAACCTGACAAAGAGATGGGGGCACCCCGCCTCGACAAGCCAGTCAAGAAATAGATGTCTACTACAGTCAAGGGGATAGATTTTCCCCTGATCTGGAAAACCTGATTGGTAGGATCCCAAGCATCGAGCAAATACTGCAGTAATTTGATCTGCTGTCTCATGCTAGAAATGCGGAAGAACTTCAGCAAGCCACAGTTCCGCAGCGCGTTCACTGTAACTGGATCATGTAGGGCAAGCATGTCCTCTTCTTCATGCTCACATTCTCGCCATGTAATGGTCATCTTACTCCAAAGATCTCTGAAAAACAAACAAGAGAAGAGTTAGATCCTGATTTTGGTGAGAAACAGGCAAAATTTCCATAAAAAATAGTGCATCAAATTCCTTTTTTGCGCCCAATGCACCTGCAGCAGTGTTCTAGGTGCGTTGAATGTCAGGTAGCCTTTAGACAGGCCAACATTCAACGTAGTTTTCGATACACTGAGGATGCGCTGATGGCAGAACGAGTTCCTTAAACCCCAGGGACTCAGAAAAGCTAGGAATCAAGCTCAAAATGCAAAATGGAAACCATGAAATGAAAGAGCTCAGGTTTAGCTCCTACCTGGTCCAGACGGCGCCGGGAATCATCCACAGAATCTCCCAAAATCAGCTGATGAAAATCGAGGGGGAAAAGCACCTCCAAAGCTCCAACAAACCAAGTTCAAATGAAATGGTAAAATGAGAGGTAAAAAACACTTTTTCATTACTTTTATGTAGTTCAAAGTAAAATATTAGTGTTCTAACTCGTTTTCAAGCAAATATTGTTCATTTCTGACTAGTTTGATGAAGCAGTTGAAAATACAGTACGATCTTTGAAAGGACAAAGCTATTTATGGTAAAATCAAAACAAGACCATCTAATCGATTCGTTTTAGCACATAGTTCAAGCTCGTTAAAAAATAAACATAAGACTTGAGCAAATGTTTCCACCCACGTTTAAGCTCGTTAAAAAATGAACTATTCCCCGGTAAATAACCATCGTGAATGTAGTACTTCAGCCATTAAAGCCTTGGTCGTGTTTGCACTGTCACCTCCACTTTTTCATTGGCCAATCATTCACCTCCATTTGATTGTTTACCCATTTTGAGGAACAGCTGCGAAGAGTGATTTCACTAGCCATCCTTGTGACACTGTCGTGATTGGAAAATTCCAAACCTTACCTGGAATCAACTGCTACCCGTTTTATCACTCGTTCCTCAAAAGACGAGTCTCCTTTAAGCTCTTTTCAACTGACTCGTAAAATATGAAAAAATTGCCGAGCCATTGGCCTCTCCAGCTCGTTAAAGGGAGAGGAAGTGCTATCCCTCCTCTAGATTTTAATCTTTCTGGACCTGAGGGATTATTACACAAAAAGATCGAGTGCTTGTTTTGTTCGGCTCGTTAAAACTATCGAAAATTCATCCATTCTGTATTGTTTTATACTTTTTCGGACTTAAGGGATTAGATGACGAAAAAGGAATTTATGAGTTACCTTTATGTTCTTTTTCAGACTCTCTAAAATTGAAAAGGACCGAGTTATCTTTGTCGTTAAACTCGTTAAAAAGATTAATAGCGACAAACGTGTCTTTAGACGAGAACAAGTTTCACTATCGCTAGGCTCGTTAAAACATAGCGATGGGTTTGCCCGAAGGGCAAATTATAGAACAAGCATATGTTATCATCCTCAAGCTTGACAAAAATAAAGAGGTACTGGTCAGCAATGACTGGGGAAAAATTGGGAAGAAAACTCAAAGAAACTTTGTTGGTAGCAAGTCGGTCTTGAACATGACACTTCCACTCCGTGTCCGAGTCAGGTTGGGTTGTTTCATTCACCGGTCACATCACCATGGTCACGCCATACCATCCACATTTGGGGTTAATGCTACCAATCCATCACATCAGTGTCACCGATATGTTCAAGAGAAGTCATCCAGAGAAGTCACCTGTGTCTCACCCACTACCATACATTATACTCCATTCTTTCATGACCGCCACCTTGAACCTTATATCACCAGATCATTTTCACCTCCATCAAAATCATTTGCTCCGTTCTGTGTCATTGATGTGGGATTCATTAAGGCCCTCCTGTGACGGATCACTTCTTGTCGACATCAGCTCATTATCCAAGAAGTTGATCTAGGAACACCCCATTCAGTACTTTGAAGCTTGCATGCCTCAATGGCAAGTTTCTCACTTCCAACGACAGGTTTACATCAATGGCCTTCGACCGAAAGATTTTGTGTGGTGTTCGACGCCAAGTCCTTTATTCACACCACGTGAATTGTACTGCAGTACCTTGAGGATCATTATCATTATCGGTGATTCCTCTCGCGCTTGTTAACAGTTTACATCATTGACTGGTAATCAAGCGATGTCTTTCCATGTTCGACTTCAGAACATTTCTCACATGGATCGACTTGTACTTCGAGTGAAGATCGGACGAGATTGAAGACCCCGGATCTAGTTTCATCCATCCGGGCTGCGATATATATTCAGGGAAATAAAGACATTAAATGTACAACATTGCATCACAGATAATCATCCTACCAAAAGGATGATGGCTCTATCAGAATCATCAGTCTACACTCAGACGATTGTCTGTCCTATGTACATGAAAATGAATTTATAAATTTGAGCATGGGAATGCCCGCCTCAGCTAGATCATGAAAACAGTATGAAGATAATGTATTGTATTGTATCTTATTACAGGTCTCCTCCCAGCATTGAAAGAACTTCAGATCCTCATAATAAAGCATTTCACCCGACATCAAAAGGTTAACGGCCTCATACTTTAGGGGGCAACTGTTATAGACATTTTTGTGCCCTACAACTCCAAGCATGAAATGTCCATAAACCAAGGGCTCCTAAGTCCCTAAAAGTGTTTTTCTAACCCCTAAAGGAACAAGGTCAACAGATTATAGCTTCTCCCAGAAGTTCTCCACCAAAAACTGCTCAGAATTAGTCAAAACAGGATCATTGCAGCTGCTCCACTGGCTAGGTGCGTTGCATCTCACCCAAATGCACTGTGAGGGTGTGTTGCATTTCAAAACTCCCTTCTGTAGGGTGTGATGGGTGAGAAATGACAAATGGCAGTGTCATTCCGCGAGGTGGAAAGGCAATGGAAGCTTCTAGAATCTTCTCCTGTGACACTTGCCTCACTGAATTCGACCAAGGATGAGTAAGAGGCCCTCAGTCTCCAAGTGGAAGCAAGAACTGACAGAGAGAAGACACTAATTAAATCACAAGCTGACTCATCCTCCTTACAGATATCTATATATGGATCCCTCATCCCAGAGATCCAAAGGCTGGAATTTTGCATATTGTAAGGAATTGTTGTTGGTTTCTAGAGACAAACATCATATTGTTGGGTTATTTATGCTTTGTTTGAGGTGAAGAGGGGCTTCTTTGCTGGGAGGTTGATGCTGGGTCGGAACCACTGGTTGTAACTCCTCCTGGATCTTTTCTTGTTTATCAATAAAAGCTATTGGAGTTTTCCTCCATGCTTTTGTATCATTGATGCTTGTTACATTTTGTATGGTTAACTTAAATCTGATCCTAAGTTGTTTATGAATATAGATCCATGTCTTTGTATAGTGCTCTTCTTCTGTGATCTTACAGGTACTTTGTGAAGCTGGGCAAGCAAGGGAGCAGGTAGCTGGAGACTATCAAAGAAGAGAGGGATTGGATCAAAGGATTAGCGCAAGATACAGGTTGGTTCTTTCTGTTCCTCTCTATCTATAATTCATAAAGGAAATACAAAAGTAGTTTTTCTCTGTTTGTTTCTAAGGCAGCTGTCACACCTTAGTGGGATAGAGTAGTTCTAAATAGACACTTTTCCCTGTAACACCCCTCATCGCATGTAGTCCGCCAGACTACAACTCAATGTCTCCCCACTTCCACTCAAGTGGTGCATGTGCACTGATGGCACAGTCATCGTCTATCTCCACTTCCTTATTTTCCCTTGTTGGCGCTACTTAGTCTTGAAAGACTCTCCCTTATTCTTCTTCCTTGGCCACTAGGTCACATAATGACCCATCTCCCCACAGCGGAAGCACTTGATCTTGGAGATATCTTTCTTCTTCTGCTTCTCCTGATTTCCCTCAGATGCTAGGGCCACATCCTCCTCCTCCTGCCTGACCTTGATCCCTTTGTTGTTGTTACCTGTCTTTTACTTTCTTCTAATCTCTTCCTAGCGAAGAGCTTCCCACATCTCATCCCAAGGTAAGAGAGTCCCTTTGCCTAGGATGCTCTGGACAAACACTTCCCACTCTTCTAAGACAACATTCACGGTTGTCCTCACCATAAGCTCTTGATCTGATGTCACTCTTATAGCAGTCAACTGATCTCAGATCTCATTCAGTCCTTTGAGGAAGGAGTCAATCGATTGACCCTTCTTCATCTGATATGACCTCATCTGGTTCTCAAGCAGCATTCTTCTCTGCACAAAAGTATGTTGGTGTAAGTTCTTGAGAGCCTCCCACATCTCAACTGTCATTTCCTTCTTGGCTGTATGTGGTACCACATGATCCTTGACCCCGTCAATAATAATGCACTTGGCCCTTGCCATTACCTCTTTGTACTTGTCGTTATCATTGGGGTTGACTGGGATAGCTATAACCTTCAAGGTGAAGTGCTTTACACGATTCCTGTAAAGCAATGATAATATTATGGCCTTCCATACTGCGAAGTTCGATGCTCCGTGGAGTCTATCTTGGTCTCTTACCCCGTGTAGTGCCATGACACTCCTCTACTTCCCTCCTGGAAGTTCTCTGTTCGACTCCTCTAAGTCTCTACTTCCCGTCTGGAAGTTCTCTTCTGGACTCCCTCTTAGTCCTGATTTACCTCCTAGAAATCCTTCTGCCACTTGTCGAGATGCCCCCTACTCTAATCGTCTTATGCAACTGCACTGTTGATCCGGGTTCCTCAGCTAGAAACCCTCGGTAAAAACTCCTTTGACCCTGCTATGTCAAGTATTGTTTTGACTATTGTACCTCACCAGCTCCACTCTACAAAATTTCTGCAGCCTTCTAGACCCCAACAACTGCCCCTCTGTGAACAACGTTAGCCCCTCTTTGCCTCACGCTGCCTTTGCGTCACCCTAGATGGGTATGCATCAGCCCTGGGATGCCCTGCATCAGCCCTCTGGACCTCTGCATCAGCAATGTTGGCCTCTCTAAGGCTTTGCGCAATTCCCGACTTCTTCTGTGTGGCTCTAGTTGGTTCTGCATCACACTTCCTTGGCTTCTGCGTTGCTAGAAATAGCTTCTGTCACCTTGGGACAATTGTTTTCTACTACTATTGCTCCACTCTGCTGATGTCCTTTAGTCCTCCTGTGATCTGCAATCACCCTCTGATACCATGTTGAAGTTTCTAAGTTTACTTAATTTACAAACCCTTCATGCACTTTTCTTGATTTATTCCTACCTACTTGTCAATTTTCCTTTAACAAGTTATTTACAAAGTAAATACTAAAAATAAATGTCAGTGCATGATCAACATAATACAGATCAACGACTAAAAGAAACAAGAACAAACACACCACATGACACCATTTTTTTGGACCAATGTCCCCGAAAAAACCCAATGCGGGAAAACCGATGCAGCTATCTGAGGGTTTTATTACTAAGCAATATCAGAGTACAATCTGGATGCTAAAACTAGCCTACCCAACAAATAATTTCCTTAGTAGCTATACCTCACAGTTTGAGAGAAATCTCCTAGCTGAAACCTTGGAAAATCCTTCCAGCAGCTCCTCAGCACAAAACTCCTCTGCAACCCCAGCGTCTGCCCAAACTAGACTGTGTCAGCCCCTCTCTGTCTCACGTTGGCCCTGTATCAGCCTTTCTAGGCCTGTGTCAGCCCCAGGAGGCCTTGCGTCATCTCTGGGAGCCCCTGCATCAATTGTGCTAGCCCCTCTGGTGCTCTATGTAGCACTTGGTTGCCTCTGCGTGGCCCTGTGTGAGCCCTTGTTGGTTCTGTGTCACCCTCCTTTGGTGTTGCGCTGCTCTCTCGCCATAATCTTTGCCTTCTCTATTTCTCTATACTCAATGCCCCTCAGCTTCCCTCCCAATCATTGATTCTATCTCTCTTAGCAAACCCCACTCTAGAGAATAGAATGACTGATCATCTGGCGTGCTCTCCAAGTGACCCTCAAGCCTCCTCTTATACTTTTCCTATTGACATCTCAATGGCTGAGATTAAGTCCTTAATGAATGGCTAAGATTAGATCTAGCTTGATCCATGTCTTTTGGACCATTCTAACACAGTTTTATAAATCCACATTAATATTTTAATTTCCCTAAGTTTAGACTTAGGGACTCCATTAAAAATATTAATTATTTTAATATCTCCTAAATTGTTTAGAATCTACCCAAACCCTTTCTGGGTATTGGATATCTCATGTGCCCCAACCTCTCCACCAAATTTCGTGGCTAGATCACATCCTATGCTACCACAAATCAGCACTCCCTCTTAGCGAGGATTGTTCTCTAGTAATACTCCTCACTAAGTATTACTCCGATCATCCGACATAGGTCCCTATGCTAATGCTAGGCCTGCTACCCACCATCCTCTGCACTATTATATCCTGTACTGCTACCCATGGTTCTGCCACTACCATTATTACATCTGTACGACAACTTCCTCTACATTCGTGCTACTGCTGGTCCTTTCTCCCAACACTACATCCGCACTACAACTCCTCTCATCATGCTACATCGTACAACCCACTATTGCACTACAACTCTGTTACTGAGAAGTAAGTAACTGATCTCCCAACTCTAACCTCTTTGTTGGGCTAGAGACACCCATTGATGTTGAAGCTTCCTCTGCCACTGACAAGTGCTCCCTCTCTGACCTCTATTCTACTACAACATCTCTTTGCATCTCGCACCGTTGCACACCTATTTGTGCCATCCTGCACTGATGGAACACTGTCATGCCTCTCGTATTATTGTAGCCTACTAGCCTCATGCTGTCTTTGGACTCCTGCACTATTACTCTCTCTATTTCTCTATCCACATCCATCTCTACCCACATCAGCCAGTCCTGCTACTCCTCTTCAGGGCTCCCGTAGCAAGGTATAATCCAAGAGGCTAGGTACCTCGAGGATCATGCCCCTCATCGCATATAGTCTGCTTGACTACAACTTGATATCTCCCCACTTCCACTCAAGTGGTGCATGTGCTCTCATGGCACAGTCATCCTCTGTCTCCACTTCCTTCTCTATCCTTGCTGGCGCTGCCTTATTCTCGAAAGACTCTCCCTTATTCTTCTTCCTTGGGCACTGGGTCAGATAATGACCCATCTCCCCACAGTGGAAGCACTTGATCTTGGATAGATATTTCTTCTTCCACTTCCCCTGCTTTCCCTTAGATGCTAGGTGTTAGAACATTATATATTACGGAGCAGTGGAACACATAAAATATTGCAGAAATATAAACACAGAAAATGCATAAAATAAGAGAGACACAGATATACGTGGTTCACCCAGTTTGGGCTACGTCCACCTCGAATAGTTAGTCCTTCCTTTCTATTATCCAGCAAAATGAAGAGACACAACCTACAGCGAATCCGCTGTAATATCCTCTGTTTTCTCTCACAGTCTCACCTCTTTGTTTCTCGCTCACAGAATACACATCGATTTCATAGCCTCAAATACAATACCCTCATACAAAGGGAGGGGTTTCCTTCTAGGGAAAAAAACCCTAAACTAAACATAAGTTCTACCGTCAAATCATCCGCCTAATGAACGGCCCAAATTGACTAGAAATTACTATACTTTTACAAGGAAATTTTACATTTATTTTTGGCTTCAGGGGCACTGCCCCCGAGTCCCCACCGAGGGACCGCTGGCCCCCGGACCCCCCAGCCAGAGGGGATCGGACCCCCCATACCCCCGCAGGGGGGACAAGTCCCCCCCGCATCCCCCGCGTGGAGGGGTGTACAAACTTCCTGGGGTATACATCCGGCTGAAACAAAAGACCTCGCAACAATCAAGCTCCACACACAACAATCCCCCACTTGGAGAATGATTGTAGCAACTCCACCGTCGCTTCATTTGCTGGACAATGACTCCTCTTTGGACCTGGTTGTTTCTCATCTTCATCGTCATCCTTGAATACCAATTAAAACTGAGCATGTTCTCAGTTTCTCCCTGGTTACAACTTTTTTTAGCATGTCTACAAGATTCTGGCTAGTGTGTATCTTTTCCAGCTTCAACTCTCCATCTTCCAACACTGATCGTATGAAATGGTACTTGAGCTGTATGTGTTTAGTCTTGGAATGAAATGTTGAGTTCTTTGCAAGATGAATGGCACTTTGACTATCACTATATAATGTGCCCATATCATGCTCCTTACTCAATTCACCCATAAACCTTTGTAACCAAATCATTTCTTTACTAGCCTCTGTAGCAGCAACATACTCTGCTTCTATTGTTGAAAGTGCAACAACACTTTGGATTTTTGAAACCCAACTGGTAGTTGTTCCACCAACAGTAAATACATATCCTGTAGTGTTCCTCCTGTTATCTATGTCACCTGCCATATCTGCATCAACATATCCCTGTAGAGAAATGTTTGAACCACCAAAGCATAATGCTTGATTTGTGGTACCTTTCAAATATCTGAGAATCCATTTCACTGCCATCCAATGTTCCTTTCCTGGATTGTTCATGTACCTGCTTACAACTCCCACTGCATGTGCAATATCAGGCCTTGTGCAAACCATTGCATACATTAAGCTTCCAACTGCCGATGCATATGGAACTTTAGACATATAATCCATGTCTTCTTAGGTCTTTGGGCACATTTCCTTACTAAGTTTGAAATGGCTAGCAAAAGGTGTACTAACTGGTTTTGCATTATGCATATTAAATCTTTTCAACACCTTTTGTATGTACTCATTCTGAGACAATGTTAATTTGTGATTTTTCCTGTCTCTAGTGATTCTCATACCAAGGATTTGTTTTGCAGCTCCCAAATCCTTCATTGCAAATGAATTTGCCAATTTTCTTTTGAGCAAATTTATTTCCTGCATGTTAGACCCTGTAACAAGCATGTCATCTACATACAATAACAATATAATATAGCTACCATCATTTTGCTTTTTCAGATACACACAATGATCAGAGTGACCTTTAGTATAACCTTGTTCAGACATAAACTTGTCAAATTTTAGATACCACTGCCTTGGAGCCTGTTTTAAGCCATACAAGCTCTTGTTCAACCTGCACACTAGTTTCTCCTTCCCTTTCACCTCATATCCTTGTGGCTGCTGCATATATATCTCTTCCTCCAAATCCCCATGGAGAAAGGTTGTCTTTACATCTAACTGCTCAAGATTCAAATCTTCAGCTGCTACTAGACTTAGAATAGTTCTGATTGAAGTCATTTTAACAACAGGAGAAAATATTTCATCAAAATAAATACCTTTCTTCTGTGCAAACCCCTTTACCACAAGTCTAGCTTTGTATCTCTATTTTCCTCCATCTTCTTCCTTCAACCTATAAACCCATTTATTCTACAATGCTATTTTACCTGCAGGCAACCTGACTAAGTCCCAAGTCTAGTTATGTGCTAAGGAGTCCATCTCTTCTTTCATGGCTTGCTCCCACTTCTTCCTGGTTTCTACCTGCACTGCTTCTTCATAACATTCGGGTTCACCAGAATCAGTCAACAATAAATAATATAATGAAGGAGAGTATCGTTCAGGGGGTCTACTTATCCTGGTAGATCTTCTAACACCACTTTCAGGTGTTTGGGGTGCCTGTTGCTATTGTGGTAGTTTTTGTTGTTGTGGTTGTTGATTATTATTATTTTTAGGCACCTTTACTTTTTCAGTGATTTCGTCAAGAACTGCATATTCCTTGGTTTTTTTTCTTGTTTCTTTTCCTGCAACTGATTCTTATACAAGACCTTTTCATTGAATATTACATCTCTGCTCCTAATGATTTTTTGATTTTCATAATCATATAAGCGATAACCAAAATAATTAACACCATATCCAATAAAGGTACATTTCTTTGACTTTGCCTCAAGCTTTGTTCTATTTTCTTTATCAATATGGACAAAGGCCTCACAACCAAAAGGCTTTAAAAAGGAGTAGTTTACCTTTTTACCTGTCCATGCTTCCTCTGGAACACCACCATCCAAGGAACTTGAAGGCCCTCTGTTTATTAGATAAATAGCAGTATCTACAGCATCTGCCCAAAACTGTAAAGGCAATCCTGCATGCAATCTCATGCACCTTGCATGCTCCATGATTGTTCTGTTCATCCTTTCTGACACACCATTTTCTTGTGGTATTCTTGGAACTGTCTTCTCTCTGCGAATTCCATGCTCTGAATAGTACCTATCAAACTCTTTACTACAATATTCACCTCCATTGTCTGATCTAAGACACTTCAATTTCTTTCCTGTCTCAATCTCAACCAAAGCTTTCCATTTCTTGAAAGTATCAAATACATCAGATTTATTCTTAATACAATAAATCCAAGTTTTTCTATTTACATCATCAATAAAGGTAACATAATAATGAGAGCCACCAAGAGATGATACCTGAGCAGGTCCCCATACATCTATATGCACAAGCTCTAATTTTTCGCTCTTCTTTTCTTTCCCAACTCTGAGAAATCTGACTCTCTTCTGTTTTCCATAAATGCAATTCTCACAGAAGTCCAAATCAACATTCTTCAAACCCAGCAACAAATTCCTTGAGTGAAGAATCTTCATCCCCTTTTCACTCATGTGTCCGAGCCTATGATGCCATAATGTTGCATCTGCTCCTTTGGAAGTTAAAGCATTAACAGCGTTAGAAATACCATTGCATAAATACAATGTACCAACCTTTTCGCCTTTTGCTATACCAAGGCTCCTTTGGTGACCTTCCAAGCTTTATCTGTGAAAGTTGTCACACAACCTTCACCGCCTAACTGCCTTGTTGAAATCAGATTTTTCTTTAGATCTGGAACATGCCTTACCTCCTTTAGTAGCCATTGGTTTCCATTCTGTTGTTTTACAAGAACCTTACCCATTCCAACAATTTTACAGGGTTTATCATCACCCAAACGAACTTGTCCAAAATATACTTAAACATAGTCATGAAAGTATTTGTTATCAGGTGTGGCATGGAATGAGGCCCCTGAATCTACCACCCAGGAATCAGTAATATTTTCGAAAGAAAGAATCAAAGCATCTTGTAACACCTCACCTGTCACATTTGCTTCATGATTGTTTTCTTGTTGTGCATCTCCTTCTTTTCCCTTCCGAGAACTACAGTCTTTCTTTAGGTGTCCTTTCTTTCCGCATTTCCAGCACACTATCCCCGATCTGGACTTGGATCTGCCTTTCCTTGATTTACTGCAATATCCTGAGCTCTTTCCTCTTTCCATTTTTCTTCCCCTAGACTCTGCAGTCAAAGCATTACCCAATGTCTCACCGGAGCTTTTCCGTCGCATTTCCTCGCTAAGGATAGCACCGACAACATCATAAAACTTTAAAGTACTAGATCTAGAGACAGAGTTACTAATGGCAATTACTAAACCATTCCAACTTTCTGGTAATGAGCAAAAGAATAACAGAGCTCTAACTTCATCTCAAAGTTTACCCCTACAGAACTTAACTGACTTGTAACTGTATTAAAATCATTTAAATGATCTACAACAAATCCACCTTCCGACATCTTCATATTAAATAACCGTTTCATAAGAAATACCTTGTTTGAGGCCGAGGGTTTTTCATATAGTTTCGGCAACGCCTGAATCAAACCCTCTACCGTTGTTTCCTCCGAAATGTTGAAGGCAACTGACGCAGCAAGGCACAACCGTATTGTTCCGAGTGCCTTTCTATCGAGAAGGTTCCATTCTTCATCTGTCATAGCCGTCGGCTTCATTGTTTTTCGCTCAATGGTAGGTACAAATCTTTCTGATACAGATAATCTTCCATCTGCATCTTCCATAGTGAGAAGTTTTGGCCGTTAAATTTCTCGACCCTAAACTTACCATCTTCCGCCATTGCTCCCACTCGAACGAGGAACCCTTCTTTCCTGTGATTTTATCAGCCAAATAGACCTTCGGCTCTGATACCAGTTGTTAGAAAATTATATATTACGGAGCAATGGAACACATAAAATATTGCAGAAATATAAACACAGAAAATGCATAAAACAAGAGAGACATAGATATACGTGGTTCACCCAGTTTGGGCTATGTCCACCTCGAACAGCCAGTCCTTCCTTTCTATTATCCAGCAAAATGAAGAGACACAACCTACAGCAGATCCGCTATAATATCCTCTGTTTTCTCTCACAGTCTCACCTCTCTGTTTCTCGCTCACATAATACACATCGATTTCACAGCCTAAAATACAATGCCCTCATACAAAGAGAGGGGTTGCCTTCTAGGGAAAAAAACCCTAAACTAAACATAAGTTCTACCGTCAGATAATCCGCCTAATGAACGGACCAGATTGACTAGAAATTACTATACTTTTACAAGGCAATTTTACATTTATTTTTTGCTTCGGGGGCATTGCCCCCAAGTCCTTGTCGGGGGACCGCTGGCCCCTGGACCCCCTAGTCGGGGGGAATCGGCCCCCCCGGACCCCCGCGGGGGGGGAGGGGACAAGTCCCCCCCGAATGCCCCCCCCCCGCGTGGAGGGGTGTACAAACTTCCTGGGGTATACATCCAACTGAAACAAAAGACCTCGCAACAATCATGCTCCACACACAACACTAGGGCCACATCCTCCTCCTCCTACTTGACCTTGATCCCTTTGTTGTTGTTACCTATCTTTGACTACCGTCTGATCTCTTCCTAGCGAAGAGCTTCCCACATCTCGTCCCAAGGTAGGAGAGTCCCTCTACCCAGGATGCTCTGTATAAATACTTCCCACACTTCTAAGACAGCATTCAGGGTTGTCCTCACCATAAGCTCTTAATCCAGTGTCGCTCCTATATCAGTCAACTGATCTCGGATCTCATTCAGTCCTCCGATGAAGGAGTCAACCGATTGACACTTTTTCATCTGATACAACCTCATCTATTTCTCGACCAGCATTCTTCTCTACACAGAAGTATGCTGGCATAGGTTCTTGAGAGTCTCCCACATCTCAACTGTCGTTTCCTTCTCGACTATATGTGGTACCACATGATCCTTGACCCCATCAAGAATAATGCACTTGGCCCTTGCTATCGCCTCTTCGTACTTGTCATTATCATTGAGGTCGACTGGGATAGCCATAACCTTCAAGGCAAAGTTCTTAACATGATTCCTGTCAAGAAATGATAAGATTCTGGCCTTCCAGACTGCAAAGTTTTATGCTCCGTCGAGTCTATCATGGTCTCTTACCCCGTGTAGTGCCATGATGCTCCTCTACTTCCCTCCTAGAAGTTCTCTGTTCGAATCCTCTGAGTCTCTACTCCCCTTTTGGAATTTCTCTTTTGGACTCCCTCTGAGTCCTGATTTCCCTCCTGGAAATGCTTCTGCCACTTGTCGAGATGCCCCCTACTCTGATTGTCTTGTGCAACTACACTGTTGATATGGGTTCCTTGGCTAGAAACCCTCGGTAACAACTCCTTTGTCCCTGCTCTGTTAGGTATTGTTCTGACTATAGTACCTCACCAGCTCCACTCTAAAAAAAATTTGCAGCCTTTTAGACCCTAGAAACTGCCCCTCTATGAACTGTGTTAGCCCCTCTCTGCCTCACGCTGCCTTTACGTCACCATGGATGGGTCTACGTCAACCCTAGGATTCCCTACATTAGCCCTCTGGCCCTCTGTGTTAGCAACGTAGGCCTCTCTGAGGCTCTGCGCAGTTCTCGACTTTTTCTCTGTGGCTCTGGCTGGCTATGCGTCACACTTCCTCGGCTTCTGCGTTGTTAGAAACAACTTTTGTCACCTCAGGACAATTGTTTTCTGTTGTTATTGCTCCGCTCGACTGATGTCTTTTAGTCCTCCTGTGATTTACAATCACTCTCTGATACCATGTTGAAGTTTCTAAGTTTACTTAATTTAGAAACCCTTCATGCACTTTTCCTGATTTATTCCTACCTACTTGTTAATTTTTCTTTAACAAGTTATTTACAAATTAAATACTAAAAATAAACACTAGTGCATGCTCAACATATTACAGATCAGTAACTAAAAGAAACAAGAACAAACACACCACATGACACCATTAGTTTTGGTCCAATGTCCGTGGAAAAACCCAATGCGGGAAAATCGATGCAGCTATCTGAGGGTTTTCTTATCAAACAATATCAGAGTACAATCTGGGTGCCGAAACTAGCCTACCCAATGGAGAATTTCCTTAACATCTATACCTCACTGTTTGAGAGAAATCTCCTGGCTGAAACCCCGAAAAATCCTTCTGGAAGCTTCTCAACACAAAACTACTTTGTAACCCTAGCGTTTGCTCAAACTAGACTGCGTCAGACCCTCTTTGTCTCACACTAGCCCTACGTCAGCCTTTCTAGGCCTACATCAGCCCAGGAGGCCCTGCGTCAGCTTTAGGGGCCTTTGCATTAGCTGCACTAGCCCCTTTGGTGCTCTGCACAGCACTTGGCTGCCTCTGTGTGGCCCTGCGTGAGACCTTGCTAGCTGTGCGTCACCGTCCTTGGGTGCTAAATTACTCTCTTGGCACAATCTCCGCCTTCTCTATTTCTCTGTACTCAATGCCCCTCATCTGCTCTCTCAATCACTGATTCTATCTCTCTTAGCAAACCCCGCTCTAGAGAATAGAATGATTGATCATCTGGTGTGCTCTCCAAGTGACCCTCAAGCCTCCTCTTATACTTTTCTTGTTGACATCTCAATGGCTGAGATTAAGTCCCTAATCAATGACTAATATAAGATTTGGCTTGATCCATGTCTTTTGGACCATTCTAACACAGTTTTATATTAATCCACATTAATATTTTAATATTAATTATTGCAATATCTCCTAAACTATTTAGAATCTACCCAAACCCTTTCTAGGTATTGGATATCTCAGGTGCCCCAACCTCTCCACCAAATTTCGTGACTAGAGCACATCCGATGCTACCACAAATCAACACCCTTCTTGTGTCAGGACTCCACCAAGTCCTTCCTTGCAAACATTTGTACAAACCACAAACTCCTTATCAGGATATGAAATCTTCAAGACTAGAGAATTTGTAAGAAAATGATTCAATGTCTCAAAACTAGTTACACACTCCTCAGTCCATTCAAACTTCTTCCTTTTCCTCTGCAAATATGTAATAGGATAGCCAATTTGTGAGAAGTTACTGATGAACCACCTGCAATAACCTACTAGTCCCATGAATGATCTGACCTCATCCACATTCCTATGAATTGGCCACTCCATGATAGCTTTTATCTTTTCTAGGTCCATTGATATTCCCTCCTTGGAAACAACATGTCCCAAGTAATGAATCTAAGACTAAAAGAAACTACACTTGCTGAGCTTGGCATACAACTGATGCTCTCTTAACAATCTCAAAACTTCTGCTAGGTGCTCTCCATGATCTTCCTCATTCTTTGAATATATCAATTTATCATCAATAAGCACTATCACAAACTTGTCCAGGTAAGGACGCAACACATTTTCCATCTAACACATGAAATTGGTTGGAGCATTGGTAATACCAAAAGGAACCACCACAAACTCATAATGTCCAAACCTTGTACAAAATGTAGTCTTCTAAAGTTCTTCTTCTTTGATGTGCACCTAAGATATCTTGATCTCAAATCAATCTTTGAGAACATTGTTTCTCCCTTCAACTGATCAAACAAATCATCAATCACCAATAATAGATACATATTCTTGATAGTCACTTCGTTCAACTATCTGTAATCAATGCACAACCTGAGAGTACTGTCCTTCTTCTTTACAAACAATAATCATGCACCCCAAGGCGACACACTTGGCCTTATGTATCCCTTATAAAGCATCTCCTTAAGTCACAACTTCAATTCCACCAACTCTAAAGTACTCATCCTGTAAGGTGCCTTAAATTCTAGTGCAGCTCCTAGCATCAACTCAATATAAACTTCCACCTCTCTATGAGGAGGCAACTCTGAAATCTCTGTAAGAAATACAACATGAAATTGCTACAAAACATGATACCTAATCAAGACTTCATCATACTCAACATCATTCCCTTTGTCTCTGGAAATAAGAACTCCAAATAATACACATCCCTTCTGGCAACTGTGCTTTTCTTGCATAGTTGTAACCATTATCACTTATGTAGGCTTCTTCTTTCCTTGCAAGACTCTTCTTTCCCCATCATCATCCAGACACTTAATAGCCTTTTCATAGCAGTCTACCTTAGTCCTATGAATGTACAGCCAATCCATGCCCAAAAACATATTGTATGAACCTAAATGAATCATGTTTAGATGTGTTGATGTAGTCATACCATTCAACTCAAATGCATAAGATCTCACCCAATGATGAAATTTTTTTTGGTCCTTGTGGCCAAATGCACCAACCAATATTCTTCATGCACTTATTTATTCAAACAACACTTATCCACTAGGTCAAGACTGATATAATTATAATTAGATCTAGGGTCAATCAAAATGGAAACAACTTGATCATGAAGCTTACCTTCCATCTTGATAATGAATGCTTGATGTTCAATCCATTGTTGCATAAATCCAAGGAATGCTCTGCCCAACATCTCCAACTATATGTGCCTCCTGAGCACTATAAATCTGGGGGCTTCCATCCTAGTGTGATGGAAAATCTCTCTTGTGATGCTCTCCACCATAATTTCAACACTACAAAGGGTTCCTTCCATCGCCCTTATTCTTCTCCTCAAGCTAAAATCCATGTCCTCTGTCAACTGCATTGAACTTATTATAAGGTGATATGTTTTCCTTGTCACCTACATCCTGAGGTCTTCCTCGCTTCTTAGCCTACTTTCCTTTAATATTCTCAATAATATTTCAATCCTGCTAAGGCTCAGACTTGCGCTTAGAATGCTCATAAAAAATTTTCAACTTCCCAATGGATTCATCTAAGGGTCGAGGCTCATCATATTCAATCTAATATTTAAATGCTAAATTAAATCCATTGATGAACCTTTGGACCTTTGCCTTCTCTTCCTTAATATAAGGAACATACCTCAACAACTCCATAAACTTAGTCGTATACTCTTCATTTGTCATACAACCCATTTTCAACTCATATAATTTCTTGGACTTTCCATCATAATATATCTTCGCCAAGTACTTCTTCCTTTAGAGTCTTTTGAACTCATGCCAACTAAGATCCTCTACCTTGATGCCTCTAACACACTTCACATCTTCTCACTTTCCCTTGAGACTAGAGATCACTATTTTGGCTTTCATATTCTTTGAGTATTCATGTAATTCGAAGAACTTCTTCAACCCAAATAGTCTTGCTCCTGCATCTTCTGGTTTCTAGACATCCCCATCAAAAGTAGGAGGCTTGGATTTATTGATCTCCTCTGGAAAATATTTCTTCTCACTCCTCCTATAAGAATGTTGGCGGTAATAACGATGATATCTCTCAAAATCAGAGCTAGAACAGAATCCTTGAGTGCTAGTTTGCCTGTCAAGTGTATCCAAAGACCTACCACATCTAACTGTATCATCTTTTTCCAACTTGTAACCTAATTGAAACTTGTTACCATGTGCCCCATTAGTATTTTCCTCTTGTCCATGATTGATCCTTAGTTTTCCCTACTTCTACAAATATGAAAGACTCTTAAGAATGACTACGGTAACCTCTGCTTTCTTTTCTAGATCTCTAGCAAGTCTTTCGTGTGCCTCAATCAACCTGCTATTATCTTCCTTACAACTTCGGATTTATGCCTTAAAAATTCTCAGTGTATCTACTATATCAAGAGATTAATCTTCTCCTTTTTGCTCAACTAACCTGTCCCATTCCACTGAATTCATATCATACCTGTAAGGGGAGTCATGTGAACTATAGTCCACCATTTTTCTCTTCATCTTTGATCTTCTATCTTCCGCAAACATGTCATGTTAGATAAACCAAATAGAAATAATAATCAAAATCATACCTCAGTGTATCTCAGGGGATGTTATCTCTTCTGTACAATCAATCTAAATTAGCATGATACATACATACATCCATCCATCCATCCATATATCCATATATATATATATATACATTGACATATCAACATCATACATAAATATCATGATCATAACAAGAAGTAACCTACCTGTATGCATGATGAACACATAAATAACTAACATGCATGCATAACCATATGTATTTAGCCCATCCAATCCAAGTGTTTGAGCCTGGAAGCTCCGATACCACCCTATAGTACCTCCTCCCACTTTTACAAGATCACCAGGGAAAACATGAGATGAGTGTCACTATGACATGACCTGACCTCCAAGATCTAGTTATGGAAGTGGGGTCAACTAACCAACAACAAATTGACAACCCACAGGGACTAAAAACCACTCAAGAGATTGCAAGATGCCCCAAGTGATTAATCCCTAAGCTGGTACTCTTTTTCACAAGTTTATCCCCCAATCGAACCCTTGACACTCTATGGATGCGGTTGGAAGGCTATAATCTCACGTACAAGCTTGGTTTTTAGTGGTTATGACCCAAAATCCCCAGTTTAGATCATGCGGTTAAGAAATCTATGCCAATTTTTTAGGCAAGACTGTAAACCACTGCCTATAACTTTCCAGAATCATGATTAAGATGACAACAATGCCAAACATTCAAACTTGAACAATATCTTTACCAAGACTTACCTAGTACGTAGCAGACATTTCGTCAAAAAAATGGTAAACATGAAAGCTACAAGTCATTAATGCATATCTGATCATAAACTTCTGAATTTCATCTGAGAATCACCTAGAAGGATCCAAGCCCTCTCTAACTAGTTGAACAACATTTGTTAGTCCATGCATGATCAACCATCAGTAACTTAACTAATCATGAACAAGATTCATAGCTAGGGCACATCATCAAACCAGCTATACAACCAACATATAACCATAATAAATCAGCCATAATGTCAACATGATAACTGGTACATGTGCTCATAGATCATAATATGAATATAGCTCATATTAACATATGAAAATGCCAACCAAGTCAAGGAATTCCATGTACCACCCGACCATAGATTAGGCAGAACCAAATCTCTCTTTCATCCAATCACCCCTGTGCCATATTCCAAGAATGAATGTGGGTTCACATGGGTTAAACCAAAACAAAACCAACAAGGGGTTCTAGAGGAAAAACCACCTCAACCCTCAAGCACAATGATCACACCTATGTGGTCTATAAATCACTAACATCAACTAGTCAATCTCTATCCAAGTTATCAAGGGCTCCAAGAACTAGTAACTCAACCTATAGCCTCCAAGGAACCTAAGTTTTTCCAAGGATCCAGAGCATTTGTCCCAACCCCAAGGATTTAGTGACTAGTACCTCAAACCACAAACTCGAGGGAAATCCAAGTTGTTACAGGGCTCCAGAGTATTTTTCCCAATCCATGGTATCTAGGGACTAGTAACTCAACCCAAAAAAGAATTTTTCCAACCCACGGCCATATGAAACCAGAGAACCAATCAAAAAACCAAATGCGGAACCCACTACACCATAGTTATCCAGGAAATGGAAAGGCAAGGCTAAAACCATTATCAATCCAGGAAAATTCCCATGCCAATATCAACACATAACCAAGGAACCACATGCATATAGTATGCATCCAAAAACCAACAAGGAGATCACAAATGCAACCTGCTTCATGACAATTTATCCTATTGTAGTTGTTGATCCAACTATCTCCTTGTGCTTCCTTACTTTCATTGCTTTCTTTCTCCAAATCCAAGTGAATGCTAGAGTGTTCCAAGTATGCTCTAAGTGTGTAAGAGTGTATGACAGAGAGAATGAAAGGAGAAATCAAATAAAAATTGTCAAAAGACTAGCAACTGATTCTCGGATTTTTTTTATCATTGATGTCTCCTTTTTATCCATTTTCCTTCATTTTTCTTCTAATTTCTACTTCATGCAAATTTGTGTCTCTTCACCTTCTTTTTCTCCTATTTTCCTTTATTTTAATAATGAAATGCCAATTATTTCCTCTTTGCCTTTTCCAATTTCCATAGCAATTAATTAACAACAAGTGATGCCCACTAAAATTTTTACCCAACATTTATCTTTGAATATGTGTCCCATGACCTTGGACTTATTTTATTTACATCAAAAATCAACCAGGGGTTGTTACACTCTCTTCCTCATGAATACTAAGGCCATGAAACATTGGAAGTGATTGGCAACAAGATAGGCGAATTTTTGCGCTTATGAGATCAAATAGAGCACAATATCCATAACTCTTATGAGTGAAATATGTGTCTACATGAACATTTCTGAGACCCTCCCAGAAGTAATCTCCTTGGTATCAAAAGATAGGGATTGGATACAAACCCTTGACTATGAACATGTACCATTTAGATCTAAGAGATGCCATGTTCACAAGAAGTTATTCCATGACTTCTCCCTCAATGAACCCAATAAGGATAGAAGAGAGATTGTGGACATGGACGAAGACGATTTCATGAAAATTCGAGGTGCCATACCAAAAATAAAAACACACCCACTGCACCTAAGAGATAGGCTAGGGGCTAGAAATTTGATGTCTTAGTAAATTTTCTAGAATGCTCAAGGGTTCATGAGAAATATACCCCTCTAAAGGCTCACACAGGCAACAAAGGTAAGCAACAAATGTGAGAACCTAGTAGAGACAACATGGAGCTACTCCCAAGCAAGAAACCAACAACCCAAGAGCCACAAAAAATAAAGGAAGTAACGTTGACATAGGAGGATGAATTTATGGACATAGAGGAGCTTGATCTATTGGAATTGGAATTTTCATGTAGATACAATGATCTAGAAGTGATCCATCAAAAGCAAATCAATCTTTTAAGTGAAACAATCTAAAAGGACAAAGCCTCCCAAAAGTTAGGAATCCAAAGTATAACCACCGTGAAAATAGTCATACAATGATTTCAAGAAGAGGGACCAAAAATCAACACTCCAAAGGATAGATACATTAGGTAGGAAATTGGTCGATTTAGGCCAAAGTAAGCAAATATAAAGGATCTATGTCCCTCAAAGACCAATTTCCTATTGAAGGTAATCTCATGGGACATAAGGAGTTTGAATAGCCCCTTTGAACAATGCATTCTTCGTCGAAAGATCCAATAATAAATTATTATTATCCT
Source organism: Pinus tabuliformis (assembly GCA_031772625.1). Lineage (NCBI taxonomy): Eukaryota > Viridiplantae > Streptophyta > Pinopsida > Pinales > Pinaceae > Pinus > Pinus tabuliformis. Next base: position 700,868,273 of record CM062804.1, read on the forward strand.
TCTAATTCAAGAAATCAAATGCACTAGTTCAGATTTTGAATTGATAATGTCTTGTCTTTGGAGAAAATTCCAAGTTATATTTGTAAGTGCCAAAAGAAGCATCAAGAGGCCTTTTCATTTCATAGGATCGAGAAAAAATATGTATTGCAGATCTCTGTTCAGAGACCTATGTAATCTCTGTCTCTTTTCATCTCTTAGGCACCAACTTGCTTCGTCACCAATGTTTACGAAATGCAACTCCCAATGCAGAAACAAGAATTACTCATGCAACTTAACTCTTTCTCTTTGATAATTGATAAGAAGAAATGGATTCTTGGTGGGGAATTCAACATGATTACACCCCTTAGTGAAAAAAAGGGAGAATGGAAACACTTGGAAACATAATCAGAGGACTTTTCATTCTTCATTGAGGATAATGACATGGTGTACATGAAAACCACCAACGGGCTTTGCACCTAGAAAGGCATATATATCCTCAAAACAAGACCATTTCCTTATCTTAGAAAACCTCCTCACATGTGGTTGGGATGAACTGAAAACAAAAATTCTTCCATCGGTTGGTTGAGTTCACTGCCCAATATGCCTATCTTGGAGACACTTGGGCAAGCATTCAAATTAACCATTTAGATGTGATCAATTTTGGCTCTCCAATGCTAGACTCATCAAAAAATTATAGGACTTATGGAAAATCTTCAGCCCCGTGAAAGGATAAAAAATATTTCTCTTCCAACAGAAGCTCAAAAAATCAAACTCCTTCTCAAAAAATGGAATAGAGAAGAATTTGGAAACATCTTCCGTGAGAAAAAAAATCTTCAATAAAGAATTATCATGAATGGTAGAACAGAGGAAGCAATAAAAAAAGAAATCTCCCTCACGTAGATACTAGAGGAAAGATACAAGCAAGAGCATATCTACCGGAAATTTAATTCTTGGATAAACTAGTTAAAAGAAGGGGAATAAAACACTTCATTCTTCCATTGCTCCACAATCCAACATATATATCATAACATGATCACTTCCCTAAGAACTAGAAATGGTGACTAGGTGAAAAAACAAGAGGAAATTGAAGAGGCACTCATGGTCTTTTATTTTGATCTATTCTTTGATCCTATGCCTCAACACAAAGACACACTTTGTAGAATAGTGGAAGACATCCCCAAATTGGTCACATGAGCACATAACAAGACCCTCATGAGACCTATCAACGTATAAAAAGTAAATAAATTGTTGCAACAAATGACAGATGGGAAAACCCACAACTCTAATGGATTTATTGTCACCTTATTCAAACAATGTTGCACTTCCTCCACACTTATATCCTGGAGATCATCAAGGAATATAAAGCAAATCACAACATTTTCCCTGCATTTAACATTACCTTTATAAATTTGGTACCATGGGGGATTTAGGGGGTAAAGGGTTTTTATATTGACAGGAATAAAAAATGGAGCTCAAAGTTAATTATAAAATATAAAGGGGTATAAAAAATGTTAATGAGAAAATGGATACATACAATATCTAGTGAAAGTAGGGGTTTTCTAAATTGGGAAGGTGTATTGGGTTCATATTAGTAGGGGGTTAATTAACGTGATTTTTAGAGGTATTTTCAATTATGTAGTCAAATTAGGTGTATTATTTAGTATGCCATGAATACACGCGATATGTCATAGGTTCATTGAGTGAAGCCCACGTGGTTAGTACCAAAGGAGGAAATTTTTTCCACACCAGGTAAGTATCGACCCATTGCACTCTATAATGCCATTTATAAACAAATAACCAAAGTGATTACTAACCATCTCAATCCCATTCTAACTATTCTCTTCTCCCCTAGGAAAACATGATACGTGGAAGGGTGGAAAATCCTTGACGAAATCATCTTGGCCCATGAAATCATTCACTTCATCAAAATCCTAAAGAAACCTAGTATGCTTCTCAAACTAGATCTTTCCAAACATTTTGATAAACTAAACTAGTACTACATAGAAAGCATTCTCATTTCCTTTGGTTTTAGTGTAAAATGGACCAACTAGGTTATGTCTCTTATTTCCTCTACCTTTTTCTCTATCTTAGTCAATGGCTCACCCTCTGAAACCTTAAAACCCTATAGAGGCATCGGGAAGGGAGACCCTCTCTCTCCATTCATCTTCATGCTCATGGCATAAGAGCTAGGAAGAACCATCAAAATTTCCTCTTAGTGTGGCTCAATGAAAAGCTTAGTGCTTCCTGAAAACAGACCCTTAACTCACTAACAATTTCTTGTTGATACATTCCTTTTGAACCACCCCTCTATTAAGGAATCGAAAATCATCAAATAAATCCTAGATCTTTTCTTAGAAGCCTATAGCACTACTATAAACCTAGAAAAGTAAAAATGTTCTTCTTTAGTACCCCCTAGATCACTCAAAGGAACATTACCATATTTATAGGCTTTATGCTAGGTTCCCCTCAATCCAAATATTTAGAGGAACATATCATTGATTTTTCCATGAAACACTCCTCCATGAGGGATCTTCTGGATAAAATCAACAACAAACTCGAAAGTCCGATCTTCCGTTCATTAAACATAGTTAAACAATTGGTGCTCCTCAAATCAGTGCTCTAGTCCATGTCAATATATCTCTTCTCAGTCTCGAATGCACCTAAATGGGTGTTGAAGAGCATTAAAAATATGCAATGAACCTTCTTATGGGGAGGCAACAAACTCAAAGAAAAATGGTCGCTACTCAAATGGGGCACCCTCTTCGTAAAAAAATGAGAAGGATGGCTTGCTTTCTGAGATCCTGAAATTTTCAATAAGGTGATGGGTGCAAAAATATGGTGGAGATGGTTCAAAATCACATTGGAGCCATGGATGCACTTATGGAATATTAAATGTGCAAATGGGTGGGAAAAGAAGGACCTAATTAGTCTAAATTTCCCTCCTCAAGGCTCCCTCATAGTCGAAGAGAATATCAATAGTCCAAGAGAACATCTTTTGGGAAATTCGTAATGGAAAATCTACATGATTTTGGGAGGATTCGTGGAATCAACAACCTTGCCTAGCTAACAACTATCAACTCCCCATGATCCAAGACAATGCCCCAAGATTAGGAAGAACTTTATTATATCATCATTGGCTTGAAGATGAGAATACACATATATGGCAATGGAATCACCCAATGTCATGGCAGGGGGATGGAAACAATGAAGACTCTCAAAACATGTGGAACGAACTTAACAGTTTAATAATCAAGAAGAAAGAAGGGTAAAAAATTCTACGTTGAGGCTACAAAAATTTGGGATCCTTTACAGTCAAAGAAGCATAATAGTTAACACAACAGGTCTCACAAGACAATCTTGTTTCCTTCTAGAAGAATCTTTGGTCCCCATGCTTATGGCTGAAAATATCCACTTTCATCTGGTTTCTATCAAATTGGATAATTATCACTTGGGAAAACTTGCTGAAAAGAGGCTTTGAGGACCCCCCATGGTGCTGCATGTGCAAAAATTAGCAAGAGTCCGTAGACCACCTAGTTAACTCTTGTGAAGTAGCAAATACTCTATGGGATATAATTTCCATAGGATTTAGAAGAAGTGAAGGGATCAGGGGAAACATCATTCAAACCCTCAAGACTTGGGAAAAATCCCCATTTTAGAGCCAAATTTTGAACATGATTTGGGAATCGATACCAAGCCTATTGGTTTGGGAGATTTTGAAGGAACACAATCAACACATATTTAATGACAAGCAAAGAAATATGGAGAGAATCTAGTTACTCTTCCAAAATCATGCAAAGGAGAAATTATTACTATCTAATTGGGAAGCAAAGGACTTCTAGGGGGCTCTCAAGAAAAATAGATCCTAACATGGTGGAAATTCATGTTGGCATTATGATACATATGTTGTACTTGATGGCAACCCACTTGTAGCATAACAACTCACTTGTATATGGTAACTAGATGAACCTACAGGACAAATATCAGATGTGACAGAATGCATGGAAGTTCAAAGGAATCAAATAGGTCTATTCAGAAGCAACAGGACATTAGTATAGAAGAATAGGAAGATGGAACTCAGGTCTACTAATCAAAATAAAGAAAGTAAAGGAAAAGGTTGATGTAAATCAGTTTAAGAAGTATACACAGGTCCACTTAGTCAAAACAGTGTATACACACTGGTCCACAGAACAAAAAGAGTGTATACGTATACACGCACTCCCATGGAAGGAAAAGAGCGTACATGTTGGGAAACCAAGGTTTTGGGCCGAGGTATTTGGTCCAAGGTATTTTGGGTCCAAGGTATTGGTCCAAGGTATTTGGTCTGAGGTATTTGGTCCGAAGTATTGACCCTAGGTATTTGGTCCAAGGTATTGGTCCTAAGTGGTTTTGGTCCAAGATTTTGACGAAGGGCCTAAAGCTATATAAGGAAGAGAAGATCATAAGGCCAAGTGTGAAAGTGTATGGATTTCTAAGGAATACTTCTATTTGAAGTATATTTTACGTTGTAAGGGCTATGTTTGTAATTAGATCTGAAATACTTTGTGCACCTTGAATTCAATGTTGGATCAGGTTCATGAGACATAAAATGACTTATTATTGAATGATTTGATATTGGTTGGGCTAGATCTGATTATGTACACCTGTCTTATTGTTTAAATGTCATGATTTGGGTTTTTCTGAAGTTCAAAAGTGTAGCGAAGTCATGAGTTAATATTTGTAGATCTATACGTTGGTTTGTCTCTATAAAAGCACGTATACACACACGGTCTACTCTTAAAAATAGTGTATACAAAAGAAAAGCCTCTTCTTCAGATCTGACTAATCAATCTGATCAATTTTGTTTGTTTACTAGTTGTCTGTCAATGAAGTCTTCTTAGATTTGAATGTAAATATGAATGCATAAGGAGATTGGTATCTGATTGATTGATTGAATAAGTGAGAAGGGTGATCTCTGCTACTGCTTGTGTAAAGTTATGTAAATAGATAGTAGATGGTCAGGATACTGTTAGTTGGTACATACTTGATTCAAAAATTTTATGTTTCAGTAGTCTTGAAGGTATATGCAAGTTTGATTACAGGAAGTAGCGTATACATGCAGGTTGGGTTCAGTAAAGTAGCATATACATTCTGATGCATGATTGTTGAGGTTGCAGCTGGTTCTGAATGATGATGCAGGTTTCTGGGTTCAACACAGTGTTTTGGTGACAGTAATCTGATTGTTCAGATTAACTGATTATTGGTTGATGTAGTTTGAGTTTCAAATTTCCTAAATGGTCCAATATGAAAATTTGATGAAACAAGGTGTTCATGTGTATTTTTGTGTACCAGGAGCATCCAGTTTGAAAATTTATGAAATGTGGTCCCTAGTGGAAGAGAGAAGGTCATAGCCTTCTGTAGGTTAGCACCTACATACTAGTAATCACATTGACTAGTACAAGAGCTAGGGGGTTGCAGCTCCCTTCTAGTAGAAGCTGGGAAACGAGAGAAGGTTGTAGCCTTCTACAGGTGGGTGCTTGCGTACTGGTATGAGTCTGCACCAGTACAGGATTGTAAACAAATTTTCTTATTATTAAAACAAGACAAAGACGACATCAGCAAGTGGTTTTCACCCACATTGGGTTTCCACCTTAAATCTTGGTGTTCATGTGTGTTTCTTATGTGTGATGGTTTATTTTGTTTTTACTGCTCTGTTTAATAAGTTACTAATGCACTGGTTAAAGATCAACACATGATAAATTGTCTAAATCACAAGATTTCTAGGTGTACGTTGGTTTCTCTAATCATAGTTGCGTGTACACACTAGCTCACTTTACAAAAATAGAATATATAAATCTATTTGAGAAAAGAAAAATTATTGATTAGATAATACTGATTCACCCCCCTCTCAGTATTATTTCCAACAATTGGTATCATAGTAGGTCCTTCTGAAGAAGCTTGATCGCTTGAAGGAATATCTTTCAAGATGATTAATCACGAAGGCATGGGATCCATCAGACCACCAATCTTCAATGGGAGCAACTTAGTATATTGGAAAATAAGAACCAAAGCTTATATACAATCGCTTGGAGAAGATGTTTGGGAAATTGTAGAAGGAGGATATCAATTTCCAGCAGTAATTCGTACAGACTCTGCAGGTAAGAAGTTATATGAAAACAATGCCAAAGATGTCAATACATTATTAGGAAGTCTGTATGAATCAGAATTCGTCAAAGTCATGCAACTCAATATGACCAAAGAAATATGGGACAAAATCATTCAAAGCTATGAAGCATACTCTCAGGTAAAACGTGTTAAGCTTCAAACTCTCAGAATTCAATATGAAACTATTAATATGTATAGTGATGAGAGTGTTGCTAGTTAGTTCTTACGTATAGATGAGATTGTTAATTATATGAAGAATCTGGGTGAAGAGATAAAGGAAGCTACATTAGTGGAGGAAATTTTCAAATCTTTGTCTTCTAAATTTGAGTCAAAAGTGTCTACCATAGAAGAAAAACAGGATCTTCAAACTATTACAGTAACTCAACTCCATGGAATTCTAACTGCCTTTGAAATGAGAAAAGGAGGTCCATCTGATATGAGAGAAGCTGCATTTAAAGCATCAACAAAGGGAAAAGAAAAGGAAGAGCACCATGAATCAGGACACATTTCAGAAGAATAAGATGAGGTAAATTTTGTCAAGAAACTTCAATGGGGTCCTGAAATATTCAGAGGTAAGCTACCTTTCAAATGCTTTGCTTATGGTAGAGTTGGTCACTACACTGCTAAATGCCCTCATAAAGATAAATATGAAAATGGGAAGGAATATGAAAAATGAAATAGAAAACAGGTTGTGAATAGAAGGAGTTACTATACACATGAAGATAGTGATGGTTTATCTAATAGTGATGAAGATGAAACTGAAAAAGATTATAGACTTCTCATGGCCTATGACACTGATGATTTTTCAGATGCATTAGAAGAGGAATATTTTCTTGAAGAAATTACTAAACTCAAAATCTGTTTAGAAGAAAAGAAAATGATCATAGATACTTTGACACACCAACTTGCTAAAAGAGAAAAACACAATGAAAATCTAGAATGTGAAATTGTGGGTCTAAGAAAAGATCTTGAGAGGACAAAATCTCTCAATCTTAGATTTTCTAAAGGATTAGAAGCTTTAAATGAAATTATCAAAGTTCAGTGTTCTCCTTTGATAAAGACAGGTCTTAGATATACTGAAGAATCTTCTCAATCATAGAAGCCATCAACCTCCACCAGAAGCTATCTTGATGCAACAAAGACGAGTGAACATTATGTCAATCGTCAGCAAAGGCCTAAAAACTACTCATCAGGTAAATCATACTCAATTTAATCCAAGGATGAATATCAGTAAGAGCCGCAACCAACAGGTAAACAATGTCAAAGTATTCTATGATAGCAAAAACTTCTTTAATGGGCAATGTTTTTCATGTCATAACTTTGGACACAAGGTTGCTCAATGTGTTTCTTACAAAACCATCATGACTAGAGAAGCATGAAATCAAATATGTACAACCAGAATCAAAGAAATTCCTATAATAACTTTTCTCCTCTTGAAAATGAAGTAGAATTCTCGATTTGTAACAACTTTGGTGATGAAGAATCTGAATGCAGGAGAAAATTTCGACCAACATTTCAAAAGGAGAAAATGCCATTAAATCTGAAGATATGGAGAAGGAAGGAATCTCAATCAGAAAGATGTGTTATAGCTTTGTACGCAAAAGGACTATAAAATTAGTAGTACATCGACAGTGGGTTTTCCAAACACATGACAGGTGATAAAGAGAAACTTCATTCATATAATGCTTTAGAAAAGGAAAAGAATGTCTCATTTGGAAATGACACTCCAGTTGTCATTAAAGGTAAATGTTCTGTTTTCTTGAAAGAAAAGGTTAAAGCTGGAAATTTCATGTATGTAGATGGTTTAAAGCATAACCTGTTGAGTGCCAGTCAAATGTATGATCAAGGAAATGAAGTGGTGTTTCGATCAAACAGATGTTTCGTTCGTGAACTTGATATAGCAAAGATCGTGATTGAAGGTACAAGAACTCAAAACAACTTATACATACTCAAAGGAGGACAACAACAATGCTATCTAAGAAAAACATATGAAAACTGACTATGGCATAGAATATTGGGACATCTAATATTTTCTCAAATAAGAAAAGCATGCAGGCTCAAGGCAGTTCGTGATATTCCAGATATCGGCATCCCAGAAAATACCATATGAAAACCATGTCAAATCGGTAAGCAAACCATGTCAAATAGGTAAGCAAACCAAAGTTCACTTCATTGAAAAGGAAGGGTTAGAAAGTAAGCCTCTTGAACTGATCCATACTGATTTATGTGGACCAACAAGGAAAAAGTCACCTCGTGGAGAAGAATACTTTATTTTGTTTATTGATGATTTTTCCAGGATGTGTTGGATAGGTCTTCTAAAACATAAAGATGAAGCATTTGAAAATTTTAAAGCCTTCAAAGCTTTAGTTGAAAATGAATCAGATCGAAAAATCAAATGTCTCAGATCTGATCGAGGGGGAGAATTCATATCAGATGAATTCTTTGAATTTTGTGAACAACATGGAATAAAAAGGAAATTCTCTGCCGCAAGAACTCCTTAGAAAAATGGTGTGGCAGAAAGGATGAATAGAACAATTCAACAAATGGCTCGAGCTATGCTAGATGAATCTGGAACTCTTGCAACCTTTTGGGGTGAAGCTACATTTGTTGCCGTGACTATTCTCAACAAAGAAAATGTTCAGGTAAATAGCAATCAAACTCCACATGAACTTTGGTATGGTAAGCCTCCTATTGTAAAACACTTTAGAGTTTTTGTAAGTAGATGTTTTATCAAAAGGACTAATGAAAAACTTGGTAAGTTTGAACCTAGAGCAGACAAAGGTATCCTTCTTGGTTATTCTTCTAGAATTAAAGGATACAAATGTTATAATAAAAGACTTTGGAAAATTGTTGAAAGCATTGATGTTGTAGTTGATGAAGCATGCAGAAATCTGGAACATATGAAATCAACAGAGGAACATGACAATGAGGAAGATGGGGAATGCTTTCCCACATCAAATTAAAATGATATTGAAGAAGAAACCAATGAAGCATCAAAAGAAGATACAACAGACAGGGAAAAGACTCCATCCAAGTATGTTCAGAAGAATCATCTAGAATCTCAAATTCTAGGAGAAAAAGGGTTTGGAGTATAGACAAGAAGAACTCTTATAGGGACCTCAAGTTATCTCACATTACTATCCTCCACAGAACCTCAGAATGTAAATGAAGCATGCAAAGATGAATGTTGGGTCAAGGCCATGGATGAAGAATTAGACCAAATTGAAAAGAATGATACTTGCGAATTAGTTCCTAGACCTCATGATAAAAATGTTATAGGAACAAAATGGATATTTAAGAATAAGCTGAATGAAAATGGAGAAGTTATTAGAAACAAGGTAAGACTTGTTTGTAAAGGGTATGCTCAACAAGAAGGCATAGATTTTGAAGAAAACTTTGCACCTGTTGTTATACTTGAAGCTATGAGGATGTTTCTTGCCCTTTCTAGTTTTCAAAAATTCAAAGTATATCAAATGGATGTAAAATCAACTTTCCTTAATGGAGATTTAGAAGAAGAAGTGTATATTGAACAACCAGAAGGATTCATTCTTGGAAATGATGCAAAACTCGTATGCAAGCTCAAAAAGGCTCTCTATGGTCTGAAACAGGCTCCAAGGGCTTGGTATTACCACCTTGACAAATATCTACAACAACAAGGTTTCACAAAAGTTTCCGCAGATAGCAATTTATACACAAATATTGAAAATGATAAACTACTAATTATTGTTGTTTATGTTGATGATAACATCTTTGGTAGCAATTAAGAATCCATGATTCAGAAGTTTGCTTCAGCAATGCAACAAGAATTTGAAATTTCCTTACTTGGTGAACTTACTTATTTTCTTGGTCTACAAGTACAGCAAACAAAAGATGGTATATTTCTTTCACAAACCAAATATATCAAGTTTATCTTGAAGAAGTACGGGATGGAAGATTCTAAACCTATATGTACTCCAATGGTAACAAGATGCAGTCTTAGCTCTAACGATGAATCACTACTAGTAAACCAACCAACTTACAGATCTATGATTGGAAGTTTGCTTTATCTAACAGGTACCAGACCTGACATCATGCATGCATTCGGAATTGCTGGAAGGTTCCAATCAAATCCAAAGCAATCACATCTCCAGGAAGTCAAAACAATATTCAAATAGCTTCAAGGAACTCAATACTTTGGACTATGGTATCCTAAAGATACAGACCTTACTCTTGATGCATATACAGATGCAGATTGGGCAGGAAATGTTGATGATTGAAAGAGCACTAGTGGAGGTGCGTTCTATATGGGTTCTTGGTTAGTATCTTGGTTTAGCAAGAAACAAAGTTCGATTGATTTATCTACAGCTGAAGCAGAATATGTGGTTGTTGCATCTTGCTACACACAACTACTATAGATGATGCAAACTTTGCAAGACATTCAGATCACATGTACTCCACCCATCTCCATTCTATGTGATAATGCAAGTGCCATCAGCATTTCAAAAAATCTAGTCATCCACTCCAAGACCAAGCACATGCCTATCAAGTACCATTTTCTATGAGAACAAGTGCTTGAACAAAAGGTCAAATTGGAGTATGTTCCCTCTAAAGAACAGGTTGCTGATATATTCACTAAACCACTGCCCAGAGGAACATTTGAATATCTCAGACAAAATCTAGGAGTAGTTGTTGCATCATCCTGCTGTTAAATCCAGTTTTTCAAAGGAAGGTTATTATATGTGGGTTTCATGAAGTTTAGTCGTGTATAAACATGGGTTCTTGTGGTTGAAGGGGTGTATATGTTTTTCTGACAGAAAAACAGTGGGTAAAACTGTGATATGGGTGTTGTGTCTGATGTTGATGATTATAGTCTGATGATATGATTTTCTCATTGAATTTTATTTGACTGACAAAAATGCCTTGATGAATGATTTGTTTACAATGCCCAAATAGCATAGGTTCAGGGGGAGCATTAGCCTTCACATGCATTCTACATTGTTGGAATTATGGTCGCTAAGTCCATCTATGGCTTCAGATATTTATATCATTTTTGTTTAAATCATGTAAAGGTCTAGGGTGTGATATGACTTCTTATATATTTGAATAAGTCCTATTGGACAAATTATGTAATTTGTACCCCCACTTTGCATGGGATGGATGATGTAATATTTATCATATTTCTATCATGTATAAACATTTGGTATATCCCCACTTGGTTGGGAGATTGATCTATGTATGAGTCATTGGTGATAGGAAGGTCATATTCACATAGTTGAGTTATAGAATCATGTTATTCTTTTATAAAATATATTTGCAGACTCTGCATGTGCTCAGGGGGAGCATGGATGGTATAGTGTATCTCAGCATTTACAAAGGGAGTTTAATCAGAGAATTCAACATGTGCCTAAGGGGAGCATGATCAATGTTCATATTTAGTTGTTCAGACTTGAAATTCCTCATTTGGTCAGCCCCTTACCATTAATGTCAAAGGGGGAGAGTATCTTCGTCTACCCTTTGCCCTTGATGTCAAAGGGGGAGAGTATTTTGGTGTTGCTTGTTATCTCTAAACAATTTCTACAACTTGCAGTAATCAACACCAACATGGTTTCCATCAAGTCCAAAGGGGGATATTATTGGCATTATGATACATATGTTGTACTTGATGGTAACCCAATTGTAGCATAACAACTCACTTGTATATGGTAACTAGATGAATCTACATGAGAGATATCAGATGTGACAGAATTCATGGCAGTTCAAAGGAATCAAACATGTTTATTCAGAAGTAACAAGACATTGGTACAAGAGAACAGGAAGATGGAACTTACGTCTACTAATCTGAATAAAGAAAGTAAAGGAAAAGGTTGATGTAAAGCAATTTAAGAAGTATACATAGGTCCACTTTGTCAAAATAGCATATACATGTTGGTCCACAGAAAAAAAAAACAAAAAAAAAAAAAAAAAAAAGATCGTATACGTATACATGCACTCCCACAAAAGGAAAAGAGCGTACATGTTGGAAAACCAAGGTTTTGGGCCCAGGTATTTGGTCCAAGGTATTTGATTCGAGGTATTTGGTCTGAAGTATTAATGTTAGGTATTTGGTCCAAGGTATTGGTCCTAAGTGGTTTTGGTCTAAGGTATTGACAAAGGGCCTAAAGCTATATAAGGAAGAGAATATCATAAGGCCAAGTGTGCAAGTGTATGGGTTTCTAAAGAATACTTCTATCTAAAGTATATTTTATGTTGCAGGGGCTATGTTTGTAATTAGATCTGAAATAATTTGTGCACCTTGAATTCAATGTTGGATCAGGTTCATGAGACACAAAATGACTTATTATTGAATGATATGATATTGGTTGGGCTAGATCTGATTATGCACACCTGTCTTATTCTTTAAATTTCGTGATCTGGGTTTGTCTAAAGTCTGGAAGTCCAACGAAGTTATGAGTTAATATTTGCAGATTTGTATGCTGGTTTGTCTCTACAAAAGCGCGTATACACGTAAGTTCTACTCTTGAAAATAGAGTATACAAAAGAAAAGCCTCTTCTTCAGATCTGACTGATCAATCTGATTAATTTTGTTGTTTTATTGTTGTCTGTCAATGAAGTCTTCTTAGATCTAAAAGTAAATCTGAAAGCATAAGGAGTTTGGTATCTGATTGATTGATCGAATAAGTGAGAAGGGTGATCTGTGCTACTGCTTATGTAAAGTTTTGTAAATAGAAAATAGATGGTCAGCATATTGTTAGTTGGTACAAACTTGATTCAGAAATTTTATGTTTTAGTAGTCTTGAAGGTATACACAGGTTTGATTATAGGAAGTAGCGTATACATGTAGGTTGGGTTTAGTAAAGTAGCGTATACATTATGATGCATGATTTTTGAGGTTGCAGCTGGTTCTAAATGATGATGTAGGTTTATGGGTTCAACACAGTGTTTTGGTGACAGTAATATGATTGTTCAGATTAACTGATTATTGGTTAACGCATTTTGAGTTTCAAAGTTCCTGAAAGTTCCAATGTGAAAATTTGATGAAACAAGGTCTTAATGTGTATTGTTGTGTGCCAGGAGCATCCAGTCTGAAAATTTATGAAACATGGTCCCTGGTGGAAGAGAGAAGGTTGTAGCCTTCTGTAGGCTAGCGCCTATGTACTAGTAATCACATTGGCTAGTACAAGAGCTAGGGGGTTTCATCTCCCTTCTAGTAGAAGATGGAAAACGATAGAAGGTTGTAACCTTCTGCAGGTGGGTGCGTACATACTGGTATGATTCTGCACCAGTATAGGATTGTAAACATATTTTCTTATTACTAAAAGAAGACAAAGACGACAGCAACAGGTGGTTTTCACCCACATTGGGTTTCCACCTCAAATCTTGGTGTTCATGTGTGTTGCTTATGTGTGATGGTTTATTCTGTTTTTATTGCTATCATAAGTTACTGATGAACTCATTAAAGATCAACACATGATAAATTGTTTAAATCACAAGTTTTTTGGGTGTACGTTGGTTTCTCTAATCATAGTTGCATGTACACGCTAGTTTACTTTACAGAAGTAGCGTATATAGATCTGTTTGAGAAAAGAAAAAGTATTGATCAGATAATACTGATTCACCCCCCTCTCAGTATTATTTCCAACAATTCAAATAACCTTCCCTCTCAGCTAGATTCATATGCCCCAAACCAATAGAGGTAAGTCCCTTTGTGTGGACACCTCCTCCAACACTCCACTTCAAATTGAACTTCAATGGAGCTTCACAAGGTAACCTAGGGGAGGATAGAATTGGAGGGACCATAAGAAATTGCAAGGGAGAGATCATTTGTATGTATAGAGGCTACTTTAGGCATGAAAGTAGCAATGCATCTGAGTTGGAAGCTCTAATACAAGGTCTTCTAATCTCCAGAAACATATTCATTCACCCCCTCATCATTGAAGTTGACTCTCGGCTAATCATTCAAGCATCTAAGAACCTCCACTCAGGTTATCGTCCCTCGAAGTGCTCCACTAGTTGGCGTTTGGATTAGGCCATGCTCTACCTAGCTCAAATCCTCTCCCAACAACAAGATTTAATCTTCTCCCATGTGAGACGCAAGGCCAATTTGTTGGTGGAATTCCTACCCAACAAAGGGGTTGAGGAGAATGTTTCATGTGCTGAGATGAATCTTAATTCCCCTCTAATTGCTAGAGGGGCCTCTTAGTGCTTAGAAATTGCTAAAAATGATCTGACGATCCTGGATCTAAGTTCTCTAGTCGAGATCAACTACACATAATTTCTCCATGACAACTCATGATATGGTATTAATGGTGGGGGGGTGGTGGTGTTTCACACCTGCCATCTCCACCAGCCACATTACTAGTTTATGGAGGGATGTCTAGATAACAATGTAATTGCATTAAATACAGTATGGGAATCCAAAATAGGAAATAATTTGGTTTGGGGACTCTCAACCAAGAATTTGAGCCAATAGAAATGGAGAATTTCACAATGACTATGAAAGTGATTGTGAATTACCAAATGAAAGTAGGATTTCCATGGTGTGAGAAAGAGGCCAGCCCCAACATGAAGGTAGACGAAGAGGTCGCCCGCTTCAAAATTTTTGGCACAACCCAGGAGTAGAAGGATATGATGAAGAGCTCCCACTTCGTATCTAATGGATGGTAATTGAAATAGAGGCTAAATAAACATAGATTACTAGCGACAACCAATGGGCCTTGTGAAATTTGCTTGGAAGGCATCTCCATGAACAAGAGGTTATTTTGAAGGTGACATAAAATTGTATCGCTAATCTTGATTTCCATCTTGTCCAGACTAGGTCTATGCTGAGAGTCATTGTTGAAGCACTTGGTATCCAATTCACCCCTTCTCCTCTGCCCCCTGTGACTTCAAACTCCCCATGAAATCAAGGATCTTTGTGTCATTCCTCCCAGCCAAACTCTTTCATTCCTAGGACACATCCACCTAGTCAAAGAATGTTGGAGTCAACCAAACATGGGAAAAATATCATTGAATATTTTGGTCCTTTGAACAAAGAGAGGAACAAATGCAACTCCAACCGCCCGGTTGTTGTTGTTAATGATCCAAGAGACATAACTTCACATCATGCCAAGGGCACCTGCTGGGGTTGAGCTACTGTCGAACTGGAAATACCAGATTAGTTGTAAGAGGTACAGGAGGAGCCAATTGGCTAATTTCCAGAATGCATAGAAGCGCCACCAAAGACCAAGAAAGAACTCACTAGTTTCCTTTGACTTTTTTACTTGCTCACTATGTTTTAAATGTCAAAAATTTGTGTTAAAACTCTTAGGGGGACCATCTTGTTTCCCATGTTTGGGAAAATGGTATTTATTTGGCCTAATCATGCCCTATTTTTTGTGATTATGCTCAAGTCGAGCAAGGTCTCAGATGATTTTTCATGCTTACACAATCTGTAAATTTCTAGTAATACAATGCATTCTAGCTTACAAAAGAAAAAGAAACACATACTCTTAATTAATAAAGATAGTCAAATCATATATTAGCCGGTGAATCATTGAGTAGAGAAGATCCCTTGTCCCACAAATAAGAAGATTTCATACACCAATTTTATGTTTGACTTGATTATAACCTTCAAATTACATCATTGTTATTATCATTATATTATATTATATTATATTTCTCATTATTTTATATATAGCTAATATAATTATATTACATTATTCTTATTATCATTATATTAGATTGTGCACTATTTTATATATAGCTCATATAATTATATTTTTTATTAATAATTTTCTTTGTATAAGTACATTAGTTGCATCAAAATTATTTCATTGTTTCACTTTGCAATAAAAATGTGTTGAGAAAATATTTTTCTAAGAGGAACATTATAGGATTTAATAATAACTAATGCCAATTCATATTAAGCATTTATTGTGTTAAAAAAAAACGAAGATAAAGCTTGGTTGGTTGAGATCTGAACTAGTGGGAGAATTACCGTATTTATAATATTCATAAAATAAAATTCAATAAAGCAATGAGAGATAAAGATTGATTGGAATTTAAGTTTGGTATTTTATGATAGGGAGGAAAAATGAAAATTGAACTCTTTAAATTTGAAAAGCATATATATATGATCGTTTTTCATATGTTAATTTGAAAAGCTTATTAATATATATATAATCGTTTCTCATGTGTTAATTAGATATATGTTATCTATGTGAATCATATACATATCTTTAACATCGATGAAATACTTAAATTAATGGAGATAGAGATGTTATAGCAATAAAAATTGCATATATATATATATAAAAGAAGTTATAAAAACTATTGAAACACAAAATATCAGTCAGATACATTTATATAAGAGCAATTCTAGACATTAATTTTTCGGTATCAACGTGACTCTATTAAATGGTGAAATCATAATTTAACGTATTGTTTAAAAGTAAAAATGGGAGATTCTCCCTATATGTCCACAAACTTGATTTCCCAGTTTAGACCTTTGAAGGATATACGCCTTACTTTGGATAAGAGAGTTCAAGGATTTATGTGGAGGGCATTGCACATTGAAGGAGGGAGTAGTTGGGTTTTGATTCATTAAAGGAGAGCCTCATATACGAATATCCTCAAATTTTGTATTCATTTGGTACTTCTGGTGGAAAATTATATTAGCGAGCGAGTTATATATATATCTATATGTGTGTGTATGTGTGTGTGGGGCCAATGTATAGTCATGTGGATGCCCTCTTTTAATTTATGGACTTTTTTCCAATTACAATCCTTGCAATCTTTTAAATTCTTATCATCTTTTAATTCCAATGAGATAGGATTGAACATTCCATAAACCTCTCTCACTCTGACCCCACATTGCAATTAGACATAGGAGTGAATATTCAACCACTTGCTTTATGATCTATACAAGCCCAAATAAACTCCACAATGAAAGAGGGTTGTATTAATGATAAAATTACTTATTTATACATGTGAAATCTAGGTACGAGACATTTGTGTCTCGGTAACTTATTAACTGTAAAAACAGAATGTAAAACTAATTACATATTATACAATATATAATAACAATCCCAAAGGATTAGTTAACATTACCCCCTTAATCCGAAGGGACATCTGACATGCCGAGTAACATTCTGAACTTTTCAAATTTTTCATGTCCCAGTGGCTTTGTAAATATGTCTGTGATCTGCTCTAAAGCATGACAATGTGTCAGATGAATAACTTTGGCCTCTACATAATGTTAAATCTAGCAATATTTTTTGCTAATATGCTTGCTTCGATCATGAAACTTGGGATTCTTGGCCAACTGGATTGCAGAAGAGTTTTCAAAGAGTAGTGGAGTTGAAGTTCTTTGTTTCTCGTGAAAGTATTCAAGTATTTTGCGAAGCCAAATGATTTCTTTTGTAGCTTGAGTTGTTGCAACATATTCAGCTTCGGTGGTAGAATCAGTAGGAATAGATTGCTTGTGTGATCTCCAAGGTTGCTGATCCAAGACTCATCAAATAACTAGAAGTATAGACTCCATTCTCCTTATCTCCATCAAAATCATAATCGAAATAACTGGTGAGATGGAAATCTCCAACTTTGGAATATTTGATTCCATATGTTCAAGTGCCTTTCAAATACTTGAGCACTCACTTTGCTACATTCCAATGACCTTCAAATGGCTTATGCATGAACCTAGAAAGTATCTCTACAATAAAAGCTATATCAGGTCGAGTAGTAGTTAGAAAATTAAAACTTTCAACAAGTTGCCTGTACTTTGTTGGATCTTAAAACATACTTCCTTCAATGCAAGTAAGCTTCAAATTCTGTTCCATAGGAGTAGCAACAGGACTACAATCCTGCATCCCAAATATGTCCAATAGTTGTCCAATATAATTTTTCTGAGAAATGAAAATATATTTGGTTTTGTGATCAACTTCAATCCCTAAATAATAAGGTAATAAACCCAAATATGTCATGTCAAAAACTTTCAATAATTCTCTTTTAACGAACGCTATATAGTCATCATTGTTTCCTGTGATCATCAAATAATCTACATACACAACCCAAAATAAAATTTACTCTCTAATTTTATTAACAAAAAGAGTTTCATCATCCAGATCAAATAACTTATAATTCAACTTGAGAAGGTGTTCAGTTAACTTTTTTGTACCATGCACGAGGCACTTCTTTCAGTCCATACAAAGCCTTAACCAATTTGCATGCCTTTAACAAAAACACCTTTAGGCTGAAACATATAAGTATCCTCCTTCAAATCGCCATTCAAAAATGTTGTTTTAACATCCATATGGTGTATCTTTGAGCTATTCTGAGCTATAAGAGAAAACATAGTTCTAATTGTGCCCCTTTTCACTGCAGGAGCAAAAGTCTTTGTGTATTCAACGCCTTCCTTTTGAGCATAGCCTTTTGCTACAAGTCTTTCCTTGTATTTATCAAGCGAACCATCTGCTTTGTATTTGATCTTATACACCCATTTGCAACCAATGGTTTTAACACCTATAGGAGGATCCACTAACCTCCAAGTTCCATTCTTAATAAGTGCATCATATTCCTTTTGCATTGCATCCTTCCATTCATCACAATTAGCATCTTCTTCAAAATAATCAAGTTTGCTAATTGTACAATGATTGAATTCACAGTCATGACAAACATTACCTAAATCACCTTTAGAAGATATTCTTGTTTCAAACTCATCATACTTTCTTGGACCTTTTTGAGCACGTGTAGATCTTCATAAAGGTTGCTGAAGTGGTTGTGATGGTTGCTCATATTGAAAAACGGGCTCAGGGACAGGCTCTTCAAGAGTAATTTCTAGTCTTGCAGAAACATTACTATCATCCAAATTTTCTTCAGCAATAACATTATGATGAGTCAAAGATGGAAGACCACAGACTAATCCAGAATGGGAACCCCCCTTCAGTGTGTGGAACATCATTATCAGATTCAAAATAGAACTTCTTAGATGCAAATTTCTCCAAATGAGCCAGTTGCCTATCAATAGTGGAATTACTTTTATTTGATTCAAGGAAAATAACATCTCTAGAAAGAATGAACTTCTTGTTTTCCTCATCATACAACCTATAAGCTTTGGAAGTAGCAGAATATCCGAAGAAAATACATTTGCACTTCTAGCACCCAACTTGTTGTGCTGATTTTTAGGAATTAATGCATAGCATAGAGAACCAAATACTCTAAAATATTGAACAGCAGGAAGACGATTATACCACATTTCATAAGGAGACATTAGGGGAATTTCAAGGTCTAAAATGGGCCTCCCAAGAAAAATGTACAACCAAAAATAAACTTTATAAGAACCAATAGGATTCAAGATGATGACGTCAACCATGGGGGATGATTCACCATTTTTGGAGTAAAAAGGTAAAAAGATTAAAAAAAATAAAATAATAAAATTGTTTTTCAACTCGTATTTTCAACTTGTCTCCCTATGGATTTACTCAAATTTCGAGCGGAAACATTCATTGGATGAAGAATTTGATTCCTCATCCAAGGGTACCTATGTCGCATACTTTTGATGGATCCTGCTACATGAAAAAAGAGAAATACATGAAAAACGTGATTGCAATCACGTTTTTTCATGTATTTCTCATTTTTCATGTGGCAGGATCCATCAAAAGTATGTGACACGAGTACTCCTTGGATGAGGAATCAAATTCTTCATCTAATGAATGTTTCCGCTCGAAATTTGAGTAAACCCATAGGGAGACAAGTTGAAAATACGAGTTGAAAAAATAGTTTTTTCTTTTTTCCCTATAAAATTTGATGATGTAATCTAATCTTATTTTATTATTTCCACTATTATTTTATAATTTCCTTAGGAGGCCCACTTTAGATCTCAAAATTCCCCTAATTTTTATTATTGATGACAAAACAATGACAACAATTGCGAATATAAGTTGCACAAAGCACTGCTTCTCCCCAAACCATCAACTTAACATTCTTAAAGAAGATCATAGATCTAACCATATTAAGCAAATTTCTATTCATATGTTCTGCAGTGCCATTATGTTGTGGATTATAAGGTATGGTAGTCTTATGTTTGATTGCATTGTCCTTCAAATATTGTTCAAAAACATGAGAATTATACTCGCCACCACTATCAGTTCTAAGAATTCATATATTTTGTTGAGTTTCATTTTTAATCATCAAATGAAATTTTTTAAAAACTTCAAACACTTGTGACTTATTCTTCAACAAATACACCCAACACATTCTCGAGTAATCATGAATAAATTTCATCACATATTTATTTCCATTTTTAGTTGCAACAAACATAGGTCCGCAAAAATTTGAATGTATGAGACCTAATTTTCGTGAAGATCTGACAGAAGAACTGTGAAAAGGTTGTTTCCAATGCTTTCCTATAATACAAGAATCATAAGGTGTAATATTTCTTGGAACTGTCAGAAGACCTTTAATACCTTGATTTTTCATAATTTTGATGTTTCCATAATTAATGTGACCAAAGTGAGCATGCCACAACAAGCTGGGAGATAGGATATCACTTTGTTGCACCAAAAGAGCAGAACATTCACGAGAATTAGTAGATGAAGTACCATTTAATTTTAAAATCGTACCTTCTTCCACATTGATTATAACAACTGCATGATAAAATGCTCTTCTTATCTCGATGATGCCATCAAATATATGAATAAAATTCCCCTGCTGCCGAATATGGATAAGAGACATCAAATTTCACTGAAATTGTGGAATATAAAGTACATCCTATAGAACATAATTTGCAAAATTTGGTATCTTTAAATGAATAGACCCAATTCCAGATGGTTTAATTTGAGACTTGTTAGCAAAGTAAATGTTTGGTAAATTTAGTGTGTCCTAAATTGCTATTTAAAATGTCAATCCGAGAGTCGTAAACTGCTGAAGTGAAGTGCACTGTATATGCAAGATAACCGATTTCTTAGTCTTTGTCGTTTTTGAGTTTTTGGTTTGTTTTTGGGTTTATCTTCTGTGGATTCCCTAGTGTGAGATGGCAAAATTGAAGGTCAAGTATGGATGGTAATGGTGATTTCTACAATGATTTTCCAAACTTTAAAGTTCTCAAAAAGAAGGGTTCAAACTGACTGTGATGAAATCAATTCTCAAAAGAAAATAAAAATGTACCAAAACAGTGAACTAGTGACAATGAAGCCTAGTATCCTTACTGTTGTATGAAAAGAAAATAAAAACGAACCCAAAGCAACTCAAAGACTGAAAGCAAAGCAAACTAAATCACACTACTTCAACCCATATTCTGACCCTTCACCTTTCGACTCGCTCCGGCTATAGGAAGCAATCATAAACAAGTTGAGTAACATGATATCTAAATTGCATAAAATGAAACTAAGATTTAACTACTCATTCATATTTCAATTCCTGAAAATGACATAAGTAATTTAATCACTAACTTGCAAGAAAGCAAACTAAATCATACTACATCAAATAATATTTTGATTCCTCACTATTTGAGTCGCTTGGCTATAGGAAGGAAATCATAAACAGATGAGTAATATGATATCTAAGTTGCAGAAAAGTAAATGAGCAAAGCAAAACTGAAAGAAATGACAATGCTGGAATTAAAACTCAGTAAATGAATCAGCAGAAAGGAAAATATGATCTCATGTCAGTAGTCATTAAAACTATGTAATTTGCCCGGGTTGCCTACAAGAACCTGAAAGAAAATACTGATCAGCTAGCAATCATGAGAAAGCATAAAAGAAAAGATGAACAGCAGTTAGTATAAATATCAGGAAATATATACACAAGCAACTGATTATAAAGGTAGTAACATAATGAAAGAAAGCGAGAAACTATACAGTAGATACAAAGCCTTGGTGTATAGGGGCCCTCTGCAACCTCGACCAATCAATACTCAGTCACAAATGGAACTCAAGAATGATGTCTTCTCATATATTAAAGTGCAATAAAAACATAGAAATAGAGCATGGTACAGTGGGCTCGTAAACACAATCAAGATTACATATGAAAAGCTAAATATCAAGCATATGATAACGCGTTATTTATAAGTGAAAACGCTATAACTGATTCCTAGATTCTACGCTGCCAAAAAGACACGTAAATCTCCACGGCCTAAGATCTAGCGGTATGGTAATCATGACAGATAAATCCATGGAGTGGTGGCTACTCGATTCGGTTCACGGATTGATCCACAGGTGTTAGCACACCTCTAGAAATTGAGGATCTTGCCACACAAAACTTCACGTGGGCAAAACAAATCCGTGCTACCGCAAAACTCTTGGTTTGACTACTCCTTTGACCATCTTTGACCATGGCTGTTTGTGAGTGATTTGGCTGAACCAAGGGGACACGCTCCATGTACATGTCATTTGCAGCTTGCCCATGTGGCCGGATTCTCCATTGGACACCTGTAACATAGTTTTTAACAAAATGGTTGCCGAAACTTGAGCTGGCTGCGGAAAGTGACAAGTTTCCGCAGCTGATTGAACAAAAATCTAAATCAAACAGCAGTCACAAACATAGTTAGGAAACCATTTTATAAGCTCTTTTTAGACTAATATGCAATGATTTGAGAGCTTGGTGGATCAAATAGATGGAAAAGAAGGCTGAAAAGGTATATAGTGAAGATGCAAGTTTGGGACTCAACAGTAAATAACACCATCAATATCATCACTAAATGTTTTAAAAAAAAATCGCCTAAATGTCATATGACAAGTGGCTCCTGAATCCAAAATTCAATTATCTCGCCATGAAGAAAATGTAGTATTGAAAACATCATTCATATTAAAATTACAGTGAGAAACAATGTAATGTGCAGACTCTAATGATTTTCCCTTATCTAGTGGTGGTTGATCCTTCTTTTCATTAATTGTTCTCTCCTTTCACTAACTTTCTCCCAAGGGATTTTATAGTTAGTAGCAGTATGACCAATTTTACCACATCTAAAACATTTGGTAGTTGGTCTATCATGAAAATTCCTTTGTTGTCTACCATTTTATGTCTGTCTCCCTGATTATTCTCCCCCCCCCCACCTCTATAATTTCTCCTACCACGACCTCTACTACTTTTATCACCTCCAGAAGTTTCAACACGAGACTTCTGATCTTTTTGTACAAGGCACAAAGTTTCTATATTAGATTTAGGTGGAGCCTCTTTCTTCCCAAAGGCCTTTTCTCTCTCGGCTATTTTATTTACTAGTTTATCAAATGTAATGTCTTTTAACTGCCCACTAGCTTGGAGAGATTCCAAATAGTTTGAATAGACAGGGTGAAGGACTTTTATAAACGCTGTAAGCTATAAATCTACTTTAATTCCATTTTCTTCTATATCATTAAAAATGGATTTTATTTCAGAGGCACTTTTCAAAGGATTCTTATCCTTCATCTCCAAATTAAACAACTTTAACAATAACTGAATAATTTCAAGTTCTAAGTAGGAATCATACAATTATTTTAATTTCTTTAAAGCTTCGAATGCAGTACCACAAGAAACGATATATCAACTTACCTCTTTTGTCACTATTGCAGTTATTAATGCATATGCCTTGTTGTCTTTTATCTCCCAAATTGCATGTTGCTTCTCATTATTTGGCAGCTCTAGTGCAATTTCTTTTCCATCACTATCCTTCTTGTCTTGACAAACTTCTCACAAATCGTTAAAAACAAGGGAGCTTTTAAGCTTTCTAAACCACTCTTGATAATTTTCCTCTCCAGTAAGAACAACTCCAACTACGGAAACTATTGAAGTCATAATTGTTATCTAGCCAAATATTCTTCAAATCCTTTCAAATTCAAAATATATGCAATACTTCTGAAAAGATATAAAAAAATTTCTCCTCTCGTTTCAAACAGAGTTGCCTTTGTGATTTATTGGTAAGTTTCAAAATAGCCTAGTAAAGGGCTAGGTTCAAAACTTATTAGCCTCCAAATATTTTATTTACCAATGGCCACTCTTCAATTAAAAATTTAATTCAAACCACTGATTAAACTCTTCCTTCAGAAATTTTACTCAAAATCTGGTCCTTCAAAAAATTTATTGTGATCAAACTCCCTCTTAAGAAAATATGTATTTCAAATCATCAAAAATTGGCCACTCTTCAATTAAAAATTTAAACCCTTCCTTCAGAAATTTTACTCAAACTCTGGTCCTTCAAAAAATTTACTGTGATTAAACTCTTGTTTATTGTCATAAATGAAAATAATATCCTTCAGAAATTTTACTATGATTAAACTCTTGTTTGTTGTAGTAAATGCAAATACTATTCTTCATAAATTTTACTTACTATGATTAAACTCTTTTTTTACTACAATAAACGCAAATACTGTCTTTCAGAAATTTCACTATAAGTAAACTCCCGTTTGATGCAATTAATGAAAATAAAGCCTCCCAAAATTAAAACAACAAGCGGCCCTTGGATGCATGGAACTTAGAATTTTAGCAAACAATCCAACATATGTTGGTATTCGACTCAGTATTGGCAATTTTTATTGATAACAACAAGCACTCAAAACTCCAACATGTATTCTAACTTCCAAGGATATGTTCAAAAAAAAAAATCTTTATACAACTGAATTTCTCCAATCGTCTTTCATTATGATAGAAAGTTATAAAACGTACAAAGAGCCAATAATTTGGGTTTCCCATTGGGCTAACCTTCTGTTGAATTCAACTATCCTCACAAACTTCATGCTCCACATCTCCTTTACGCCATAGACTTCAAATACATGGAGTTTAGAAACAACTCAACCGGGGCTCTGATACCATTGTACAAGCCCAAATAAACTCCACAATGAAAGAGCACAATGAAAGAGTGTTGTATTAATGATAAAATTACTTATTTATACATGTGAAATCTAGGTATAAGACAGTTGTGTCTTGGTAACTTATTAACCGTAGAAATAGAATGTAAAACTAATTACATATTATACAATATACAATAACAATCCCGAATGATTAGTTAACAAGGTCCACTGGAATTACAATATCAACTTAGTCTTAAAAGAATCGTTCGTGAATCGAATTACTAACTACTTTAAGTATTAAAGTACAAGCTATTCGAATTGCCAAATAAATTTAATGTAGGAAACAACAATATATGCATGCCCACCAAGAGAACACATGACATAAAATGTTTCTTATTTAATGGTATTTTAGTAAAAATATTAAAGTTTAAAAGTGTTGTTGTTATGATAAATCATAACAATGACACTTTTATTTTAATATTTTTACTAAAATACCAATAAACAAGGTCGCATAGCTAGCGTTCCATGCAGCTTAGTTTAATCATTGAACTTTGAAAGGTATAAACCAACTTAATTTAATTATTGAACTTTGAAAATTATAAACCAACTGTGACATTTGAACAAGTGCTATATTGTAGATACTATAGCTTAATTTAAATATAGTTAAATTAGAGTAAAAAACGAAACTTTCATTATGAGTGATTGAGAAAGATGTACTCATAATAATGCGCATAGTATAAGCCTTATATGTACTTAAAGTGTTGAGTTTGATTGTATTAACCTTCAGTTAATCATTGTTTTAAGTTCGTTGTTTCATAGCTAAAATTAGTTTGACTAAATCATTTTACAAAATCACAAAGGTTTCAAAGTAGAACAATCACAATGTAAAACTATGATGTTGTTAAATTGAAACATTTTGATACTTGTATTTAATGTGGTAAAGCCAAGTGTCTTGTAGTTGGAATAACCATATGCTAGTTATAATGTACAAATACACTCGTCAAAATATTTTTCATATTTATTTATAATTTAATTCACATAGTCATAGAAATTAATAAAACTTAGAATCAATCATTGTTTAAAAAACTTGAATCAAAGTAACTATTTTTTACCTTAAATTTCAAGCAATAAAAAGTAATTATAATCTGATTAATTGTATAATTTATTTTAATGATAATAAAATATATTTTTATTTTAAAAAAAATAAAAATAAACATAAAATATCACCAAGATATATTACAGGAAAAATTAATATAATAGTGTGCCGTGATTCATGAGAACCATATGGTTGGCCATGTTTTAATCAATGATATTATAGGTATTTTAAAATATTTTTATGGGAGATTTACACTTAACCTATTTCACTTCTAGCCAATTAGAATGGATTCATGAGAGAATTTTATTTTATTTTTCACTGGTAAAAGAGACAAATAGGCAAGGCGCAGACAATACTAATTAATAATAGATACCATAGGAAAATAGATAGGGACTACATGTTAATGTTGAAGTTATCAAGTATCCCAATTAAAGATATGAAAGAGGTAGAATAGAGAGTAAAAGTATCGTTATTTAGAAGTTATGGGTTTATGAGGTAAAGAAGTAAAAAATGGACGAGTGAGAATGTGAATTAGTTTAACTATATAAATTAAATGATTAAATTATAGTTGAACTAGATATGGTTGAATTACAATTTTCAATCATTATTTTGAAATATTTAAAAACACTTTACTCTTTATTTTTGAACATATTAATTTCATATTAAAAAAAAGAATTGTATAAATCCTTTATAAATAATACCAATAAATAAAACATATTAAGTTATAATTTTATAAAACATGTTAAATTATAATTATTTTTTAAATTAATTTTATGGGGAAATTACATGTCTATCTTGAAAAAGCATATATATATATATATATATATATATATATATATATATATATATATATATATATATATATATATATATATATAAAAAAATAATAATAATAATTATTTACAATTAATTCATAGATTTAAAGTCTCACACGAAGACATTTTGGAGTTTTGGGATAATTGTTATCTAGTATATCGAATGACCATTTTATCTTATGCATGAAGGATTGTGACTTAAAAATTAGAGCATGAATAAAGTCAAATATACCTTTATTCAAAATGTTTGGTTATATATATATATATATATATATATATATATATATATATATAGATAACCAAATATATATATAGATAATTTTTACAAATAATTATTTAAAAATAAAAGAGGAAAAAAACTTGTATCAACAACAACCCTAAATTCAAGTAAACCTCTATTTCTATTAAATAATAAAATCTTAGTTAAGTTTCTCTATCTCTTCTTAATTTTTTTGAAATAGATAAAAAAAAATATCATTTATTGTTTTCATCAATAATTACAAATGAACCTATCATCCAAGCCAAACAATAATATTCTATTAGAATCACATCTTTTATGTATGTATGTGACCTTTGTATTTTTCCCACAGAGTGCCTATGAACAACAATTATCTAACGAGTTATCTTTAGTGAGACTTTTTGGAATTTTTTTTCGGTGAGTTTTTCTTATCTAATTTCTATAAAATCAGGCAGGAATTTATTGAAATCACAAGCTTGATGGGTAACCCCTGCACATTCGAAGTGCCCTAAGGGTTTTTGAGGGTGTTGAATCCATATATATAGTCAAAAAACCAGTTTAAATAACACAAATCAAGGTTTCACCTCAAATTTTTCCGTCAGATTCCGACACCTAAAAGTCCAAAAAATCGCACTAAAGACAACTCCATTATCTAAGATAATGTTAACGTATGAATAGAAATAGCCAACCATCTAGAATAATGTTGAAAAATAAATGAAAATCAAACGAGAATATTATAAAAGGTAAACATCATTAACTTTGGATGCTAAATATCAAAATTTTCACATACAAATATTGTATATTTTTAAATAAAAAATTAAACTTGATTATTAGTATCATTTGGACTATGTTTAAAATGAATACAATTAAGTACTCCTGCACACGCTCTGCTGCCCTCTGTGAGCGTCCCCCTGCAAACACTCCTTTAATCCATGGCTCCAGAGGGAGGCTCTGAGCCTCCTTCCTCCCTCGTTGAGCTCCTGGCCTTCAAGCAGCTGGTGGGCAAATGCAGCAAGTGCCCAATGATAGCCTCTCAGCAGAAGTTTGTCAAGAAGATGGAAACAATCTCGACTGTCGCACTCCCAACTGAAGAGCCTTGTCGTGCTGCCATGAATATTGCATAAAGAGGACTCATTGGCCAGTTTACTGGGTTATGGCCATCACCAAGAGCCATCGAAGCATGGGTTCAATGTAACTGGAGACCGTTGGTCTTGGAAGGAATAAAATGTCATTTTTTCGATAAGGGCTACTTCATTTTCATATTTGAATGCATCGAAGACAGGAACCTCATTTTCAGAAATGGGCCATACTTCATGGGACCTCATGGCCTTTACCTGAACAAATTGACCCCAGACATTGATCCAGCCCAAGATGTGCCCTCGGTTGTTTCTGTCTGGGTGCACCTCCCCCATTTACCCTTGCATTGTTCAAGCTCGAAGACCTTAGAAACCATTGGAAACACCCTTCGAAAGTACATTGATAGAGTAGATAGGAAGGGACAATACTCTTGTGCCAGAATCTATGTCGAGGTAGATCTGCAAGTTGGGCTCCCATAAGCTATAAAACTAACAGTGGCAGGTTGGTCACATGTGTAAGAACTAGACTATGAACAACTGCCCTTCAAGTGCAGGCACTGCCATGGATACGAACACTTTAAAAGAAATTTCAAAAAGAATGCTGAAGAAGAAGCAGATAAAACAAAAGGAGACCAATGGACAACGATGCAGAAAACAACCACATCAAAGCAGCACAACAAACAGAGAGGGAAAGGGGCACAAGCGGGAAACAACGCTCCATCCTCAGAATTGCAACCAGAAGGGGCAGCACGCCCACAAACATACCTTCCCTCAAACTCCTTCGCAACCCTCAGCACACAAGAGGAAACCCCTGCTACTGAAAGTGATGCAGAACAATAGGCAAACCCCTCACCAATTGAGGAAGGAAATGAAGGGGCCTCCCCGGCCCAAAATGACTCCCTAGGAAGAGAAAACCCACCATCCTCTTATGTAGATATGATAAGGAAAAAGCCTTTGGATCTAACAAACTCATAAGAAGAGGAGACCAATGAAAGACCATCGAAGAGGGCAAGGAGGAAATCCCTCAAGGAAGCCAGAGAGGAAGAAGCAGAGAGGAAAAAAATGCAAGTCATTCCACTCTATAAATGTCCATAAGTCAAAATACCAGAGCTTGGCCACCAAAGGGAGGCCTCTCCTCCACCACCCCAAATAAATGATGCGTATAGTCTCTTGGAACTGTAGAGGCTCAAGGAACCACATGAAGGTTGAAGTAGTTAAAGATCTCATGAAAATAGAAACCCTAGAGATCCTTATGCTCCAAGAGACAAAAATACAAGAGGAATCTCTTCTTGAGTTAAGCAGAATGATATGGAAGACCAAAGTTAGAATGGCAATAAGGGCAAGGGTAACCTCAGGAGGACTTGCCACAGTTTGGATGGATGATTTGTTCCAACTGGATAATTCCTTCGAGACTCAACATTGTATTTACATCGAACTCAGACATAAAGCAAGTAAGCTCACTCTTGCCCTATTTAATCTTTATGTTCATGTGCTTTACCTTGAGAAAAAAGAGTGTTGGCAAACACTTATAGATTTTGTAGAATTTTATTCCCCCATGAACATTGTAATAGCAGTAGATCTAAACATCATTCTCGACCCAAGAGAAAAAAGAGGGGAAAACAATAGCAAAGATCCATTGCTACCCCTTGTGGAGGACATAAATTAGCAATGGGATCTCCTATATCTTAAACCCAAAAAGGGGAGATACAATTGGACAAACAACAAAACAGGGGAAGCTCACATCTCAGCCAGACTTGATAGATTTCTAGAGCATAGCTCTCTTTTGATGGACAAGAGAATAGTATCAACGAGAATCCTACCAAAGCTCACCTCAGACCATAAACTCATCCTCTTACAACTAGATGAGGAAGAAAACCTGGGGCCCATACCATTTCGCTTCAACCCCTCGTGGATAGAGCAGGAAGGGTTCATGGAAGTAGTTAAAAAGGCCCAGTCGACCATGGTCATCATGTCACCCAGTTATGTTTGGGAGCAAAAAATAAAAGCAACCAAAGCAGCTCTGAAAGAGTGGGTCAAAACGCCTTCTAACACCTACACCACACATAGAAAAGAAATTGTCCAACAATTAGCAAATTTACAGTTGGAGATGGAGGACAAAGATGTAATTACACATGAACTGGAGAAAGAACAAGTAGCCCAATTTGCCTCTTTCAACTCTTTCAGAAAAGAAGAAGAATTCTGGAGCTTTAAGTCCAAAAACCTATGGGTGAAAGTAGGTGACCGAAACATAGCCTTCTTCCAAAGACAGTTCAGAGCACAACTCTCCCAGAATCACATTTCAGAAATCATCACAGCATATGGGATAGTTGCCAAAGTTTTTTCCCAAGTTAAAGAAGTTTTTGAAACTCACTTTCAGCGATTATACTTAGAGGAAGGAACGGGAGATGAGGTGATCTCCAATGAATTCCTCTCCCAGATCCCTACCTTGGTTAACGAGGAGAATAATTCAACCCTTTTGAATCCTTTTACTGAGGAAGAAATCAGCAATGTAATCTGGGACATGGATCTTGACAAAGCCCCGGGCCCAGATGGTTTCTCAGCACATTTCTACAAATCCTGCTAGACAATCATCAAATCTGACCTTCTAAGAATGGCAAAGGATTTTCAAAAAAATACTAAAGTGGGAGGCAGCACCAAATCCACCTTTCTAGCCCTAATACCTAAAGAAGTGAATCCAGCCACCTTTGATAGATTTAGGCCTATTTCACTATGTAATGTCTCTTACAAAATTCTTGCTAAATTTCTTGCAAATAGAATAAAACCTCTGCTATCTAAGCTCATTTCTCCCAGTCAAGGAGGTTTTGTAGCAAAAGACATATTTTAGACAATGTGATACTTGTTCAAGAATCCATGCATTCCAGTAATCAAAGGAAGGAGCAAGGGATGTTGATCAAGTTGGATATTACCAATGCCTTCGATTAGGTAAAACTATCATTCCTCTACAAAGTCCTTCTTACCTTTGGATTCAACCCAGCTTTTGTGAATATGATCAAGGCTTGCATAGACGTTACAAATTGCCGCGCTGGTTAATGACCGACCTACCTCTTATTTCCAAGCTTCAAGGGGGCTAAGGCAAGGATGCCTGTTATTCCCCCTTTTTGTACATAATAATGGCAAACACCCTAAGCAGGAAACTGAAAGCAGAAAGAATTAAAGGTACCCTCCCGGGCATCCGACCGATGACTGGACTAGAACTAATCAACCATGCCTTGTTTGCAGATGATTCTCTTCTCTTGGGAGGAGCTTCCACAAGAATAGCAAAGGAATTCAATGGGACTCTGCAGAGATTCTGCATCATTTCAGGATGCTCATTAATAAAACAAAAAGTGCAGTGTACAACTGGAACACAGAGGAGCACACCACACTCCGAATTGCTAGAATCCTGGACTTTCTAGGCTATGCCTCCTAGAACAAAATTCAATACCTGGGACTGCTTTTAACTCTAGGGGTAAATCGAGCCTCACTTTGGAATGAAACCATCAATAAGATCAAAACCAAGATAGCTTCTTGGGGAGGGCAGTGGCTTAACTACGCTAGCAAGTTAATCCTCATAAAGTCCATCCTTTCCTCTCTCCCTATCTATCAGGCCTCCTTCCTCCTGGCACCAAAGACAATCACGGACCAGATATCACAGCTGCTCAAAAACTTCCTATGGCAGGGAGGCAAAGGAAATGAAAAGAAATTTCACTTAGTAAGTTGGGACAAAGTGAAAAGGTCAAAGTTGGAAGGAGGTCTCTAGATTAGAGACCCTGGACTAACAAACATCGCTTTAGGTGGCAAAATCCTTTGGCAACTCTACTCCAATAAACATCACCCAATCAATCAACTACTCCGGAATAAATATCTCAAAGGAGTCTCATTAAGAAATCTTCAAGCAAATAGAGTTTCCAAAGGCACGTCACTCTGGAATCTCTGCAGAAAAGGGCTTGCCACCTTCCAAAATCAGCTCTACAGGGTGCCTGGAAACGGAGCTAACATCATGATATGGCAAGATAAAATCATGGGCAATCCCCCCCTTGAACACACAATGGAGTTAGCAGATCTCCGTGATTGGCTTTCCCAACATGGTTTACACAATCTAGCCGACATTTCTGTCTGGGACAGACAAGGGAACTGGGAAGATTGGGTCTTCCACAATCTGCCAGCACATTTAATACAACAAAAGAACCTTCTCCTGGATAAGCTGAAGGGCTTGACTCCAATTAACCTACACACACCGGATCTCTAGAGATGGGGGAAGACAGGGGTCTATACCCCTGCGCTTGGCTTTGTAGCCTTGCAACCCATGCAAAATCAAGTTCTCAACCCCTCCATCTGGCAACGCACATGGGATACTTATGGTATACCCAAGGTGAATTTCTTCACTTGGTTAATCATCCACAGGAAAGTGCTAACAAGTGAAAATCTTGCACACATAGGCATTATAGGACCGCACTGGTGCATTTTGTGCAAATCGGCATCTAAAAGCATTGATCACCTCTTTGTAAGTTGCGCCTTTGCACAATCGGTATGGGCCCTCGTCCTTCAAGGTCTAAATGCACCTGCCCCTACTCAGTGCACAGTTGTGGAACTCTTCTCCACTTGGAATGAAAGGTACCCTAGGACCCTCAGAACAAACTCTTTGTGGAATCAGATCTGGCACTCCATTACCAAGTTCATTTGCTAGAAGCTCTGGCTAGCCAGAAACAACTGGATATTCAACAATGCATCATCCTCTCCCTTGTCTGTGGTAGCCAAAGCTAAGGCGGCCCTGATGGAGGCTCTAGGGAACTACCCCAGTAAGTTAGATAACACTCTCATAACTGAAGAAAGAAGCTAGCTGGGAACCCTTCTCATCCAGGCCAGCAAAGAAATACTTGCACGGCCCACATTCAACCCTACTTGGTGCATCAGAACTACAGATGCAGAGTTCCAATCCTGGTGGAGGAAGCAGGGAAAGGTAACCGTCTTCTTCGATGGTGCCTCCAAAGGCAACCCAAGGACCTCTGGTGTTGGTGGTGTGGTCTACTCTCAAGATGGCTCTCGAACAGATAGCTACAGTTGGGGATTAGGAAAGAGCACCAACAACCAGGATGAAATCCTTGGGCTTCTTAAAGGATCTCAGATTGCCCAGGAACATGGTCGCACAACTCTCTAGGTCTTCGGAGATTCAGAAATCTTGATAAAGACAATAAACTCAGACGAACATCTAAGCAATCTGGCTCTCAATAACACCCTCCAGAGGCTACGGGGCTTGTTGATTTCGTTCACCACCTCCTCTTCCTTTCACATTCTCTGCACCTCAAACAAAGAGGCAGACATCAAAGAAAACAAGGGATGTTATTTGACTCAGGGGTTCCTCAAAAGAAATTCGGATGAACCAGGGTGGACCGCCATTCCTTAGCTAAACAGTGATGCAACAAGCAAAACATGTCTCGAGCAACCATTGGATCTCAGCATTCAACGGTCCAGATCCACCTTCAACTGAACTAATTAGAATTACTGGAACTGTTCACTGGAACAAAACAAGGGTCTTCGCTCGGGAAAGAGTGAAGAAGTCAAAGAAGTGGAAAGGTGGCTTTCTAGCCAAGAGTGGGTTTTCGGGCGGCACTAATAGTGGTAAGTGGTATCATGAGCCTGGCTCTGATTCCACTAAGAGGAGGACACGTAGCAGTGGCGGAGGGTGGGGAAATAACTTTATCGGGCAGTTAATCCATGTGTGTTTTATCAACCTGAAACATATGGGAACCGGCGGATCTAATCAAAATAGATCAACAGTGGAGATTCAACATGCAGGTTGGCAGATCAAGGATCGGGGTTTAGTAGAGACACGAGCTTTTGCAATGGATCGATGGGTGTGGACCCGATGTGGTAATGTGCCCGAGCCTAAAAAGTCTGAAGTCTGAAATGGGAGATAACCCACTAGTGTGTCATTTAACTAGGAAAACATGGAAACCATAGAATCCCATCAAAAAAGATCAACAGAGGAGCTTCAACATACAATTCGGTGAATCGGGGTTCGGAGTTTGGCAGAGACAAGTGTTTCTGCAATGGGTTGTTGGGCGTGGACCCGAAGTGGTATTGTGGTTGAGCCTAGAATGTTTGAAATCCGTAAAGGGAGAGATCCGTCAAATCCATCCAAATCAGATCAATGGCGGAAGATCACCATACAAGTCGACCGATCGGGATCGGGGTCTGGCAAAGCCAAGCGCAATACGAAGGGTCGATGGGTGTAGACCCAAAATGGTTATGTGTAAGAACATAAAAATTTTGATGTCTGATTAGTTGCAAATCGGTCGCGGAAACGGAGTGTTGCATTGAGGGTCGAGGAAGTGCTGATCCTTGACACCGATAAAGGCGGAACCTCGAACAATGAGCCTCGACTGTACGACGGCATAATGGTGTGTTTTGTGGAATTCCCCAACATAATGGCTCAAAAGACTTCAACACTGTCGGAGCCAAGGGCTTATGAAGGGCCGTTGGGCGTGGACCCGAAACGGTTTTTGCGCAGGGACATAAAAACTTGAAGTCCGCCAGAGTAAATCGCATATCGGTCGCAATGGCGGTGTGTAGAAAAGTCGAGGTTGTGCTGATCCCCGATGCCGATAAAGGTGAATCCTCGATCATCGAGCCAAGACTGTACTTAGGAAGAAAGGATTGCTTTGCGGAAATCCACATTATATCGGTTTACAAGGCTTTAGGGTGATTTACATACAAACTCAAAAGGCCCGACAAGTATCAAAGGAACTCAACCATCGGGAGCCTTCCTCCGATGCAATTGCATGGGGTTCGCTAGTCGCTCCTTTTTGTGACATAAGGCATCACTTTGTATCCTTAAAACGCTAATGTGATGCACCTTTAAAGCTCCAACTCCTTAAAGGATTTGTAAGAAGTAGAATGCCACATTGACTTTAAGAAACTCCTTGTAATGTCGATTGAAAAGGCCACAACCCAACGGTTGATTTTTAATATATTAACTGTTTAAGTTAAAAAAAAATGAATACGATTAAAAAATTAAACTTAAACTTCATTATTAATATCATATTAACTATTAACTATGTTTAAAATGAATATGATTGAAAAGTATATGAATTTATTAAAAATAAATTTTATTAATGATTAAAATAGAGATTGATATTTTATATATTTCAAAATTAAAATTAATTATTAATAGTAACTAAAATTTAAAATTATATTTAATTAAATAAAAAAATTATTTTCCATAAACATAAATTTCAGTGTCAAATCATAAAAATATTAAAATTCTAAACTATGTAAAAGGTTTATTATTTATATATATATATAAAACAAAAGTTTAATTTTTTAATGGTTTTTAACATTTTTACTTTCAAATTTAATCAAACAAGTACCAAAGTCATACGTGGTTCCACGTATGACTTTGGTACTTGTTTGATTAAATTTGAAAGTAAAAATGTTAAAAACCATTAAAAAATTAAACTTTTGTTTTATATATATATATATAAATAATAAACCTTTTACATAGTTTAGAATTTTAATATTTTTATGATTTGACATTGGAATTTATGTTTATGTGAATCACTTCACTAGTTGCAAGGCGTGCGTAGTGATACATGGAGCCATATTGCATCTCTAGTGGGGTCGTCCGAACAACTGCGACTAAGGCAAAGGAGGTAAATTACTGTAAATGTACACTACTGTAAACTGCACAATTATAAATGTACGATCCAACTGCAGAATTCATCATTGTGAATTAAGAGGCAAGCTTTCTAAACCAATCAAAACACAGATATATATAAAAATAAAAATAATATTGAAAGACTTTTTTTTTGTAAAGTAGACTTTGTATATTGTTCATTTGATTTTTATTCCACCCTAAGTTAATTCCATGGTCAACGCATTACTCAATAGGTTATACCCTATGCCGCAGGGATAATAACAAACATTTTAACTATCAAATTGTAACATTAATTTATGGATGACAAAAGACTTATTCAAGTGTTTTCTCACTAAGTATATCATTTTATATCATTTTGAAATTGTGAATAAGAGTATAATACAATGTTAATTACTAGTACAATCACATTAAAAATATTAGTGTGATTAATATATCTAAAAATTTTATTTGTATTTATTATTAATAAATATGGTATAATAGAAATAATAATACAAAAAATATTATTATTAACATTAAAATTAATAATTATTATTTCTTTATAATAATATTATTTAATATTAAATGTTATTTATTATTATTTAATTTAAATCATGT
Organism: Pinus tabuliformis; assembly: GCA_031772625.1. Classification (NCBI taxonomy): domain Eukaryota; kingdom Viridiplantae; phylum Streptophyta; class Pinopsida; order Pinales; family Pinaceae; genus Pinus; species Pinus tabuliformis. The sequence goes on from CM062804.1 coordinate 700,904,585, forward strand.
AATATAAATATGAACCCTAAGAATATGAACCCTTATATTAATAAATCCTAGGGATTGATAAATAATTATTCCTTTATAATAATATTATTTAATATTAAATGTTATTTATTATTATTTAATTTTAAATTATGTAATATAAATATGAACCCTTATATTAATAAAGCCTAGGGATTAATATTCTAAAGCCAAGGGATTAATAATCCCAAGGTGTTAATACTAAAACCCCAAGGGCTTATAAACCAAAGGGAATAATATTAACTCAAGGGATAATAAACTAAAGGAATTAATACTAAAAATCCTAGGGTTTATATTTCCTTGGGTTTTTAATATTAATCCCTTCGGTTTATAATATCAATCCCTTGGGTATATTAATCTAAGGATTCATATTCCTAGGGTATAATAATATTCATAGGTTTATAACAAAATTACTTGGTTTCAACACAATTCTCGCCACACCTATCCTCAAAAGAGAAGAGCAAGATCGTGAGAAAAAGCGCCCCATTCACTTGGATTAGGGGCAACCTATTCAAACTTGGCCCAGATCAGATTTTGAGGCGTTGTGTCAGGGAGGAGGAAGTTTTTGACATCCTCCTAACCTGTCATGATGGACCCTATGGAGGCCACTTTGCAGCAAAAAGAACTGCCTTCAAAATTCTACAGGCAGGCTACTATTGGCCCACTCTTCATCAAGATGTCAGAAGATACATCAGCCAATGTGACCGATGTCAAAGGATGGGGAAACAGACTCCAAGGGATGAAATGCCCCTCCAACCTCAGGTGACTTTTGAGCCATTGGAGAAGTGGGGCATGGACTTTGTGGGTCCTATCAACCCTCCTTATAAACAAAAGTCTTACATCATTGTGTGCATGGACTACCTGAAAAAGTGGGCAGAAACAAAGGCAATCAAGGCAGCAACAAAAGAAAAAGTGGCTGAGTTTTCGAGGGAAAATATCTTCTATAAGTTTGGCTACCCAAGAGAATTAGTCACAGATCATGGAAGCCAGTTTACCTCTAACCTGATTGAAGACCTGCTTGCTCATCTCAAGATTAAGCACAGAACTTCCACCGCTTATCATCTGCAAGCAAATGGGCAGATGGAAGTCACTAACAGGGCTTTGGAACAGATCTTGACTAAAGTGGTGAGCAGCAGTAGAAAAGATTGGGCAGATCGCTTGGTTGAGGCAACCTGGGCGTACAACACTACTTGGAAAACTACAACAGCTTTCACACCTTATGAGCTGGTCTACGGGAAGAAGGCTTTAATGTCCATAGAATTTGAATACAACACATTGAGGTTGGCAGCTTAGCTGGACCTAGATCTCAGCCATGCACAACAGGAAAGACTACTTCAGCTGAATGGACTAGATGAACAAAGAATGCAGGCCCTCCTCCACTCAGAGGTGGTCCAACTTCAAAGAAAAATATGGCATGACTGGCACCTTAAAGAGAAGCAATTTCAGCCAGGAGATTGGGCACTGTTATATGATTCAAGATACAAGAATTTCAAAGGGAAGCTGAGGACAGGATGGTTGGGGCCATATACAGTGGAGAAATATAATGACAATGGTTCAGTCCTTATCAGGACCATTGATGAAGAAGCCATCCCCATGCTCGTCAATGGGCATCGATTGAAGATCTACAGGAAGCCCCTTTCTAAGCAGGAGTTCATTGAAACTCTGGATAAATCAGTGCTGGTAGTGGAGCAGGCCATTGTCTCCACCCCACCCACATTCTGAGCACCAAAAAGAAAAAGAAAGAAACAGGAAAAGAATAAAAGATCCTTGGGTGAAAATCTCTTGGAGATGCCCAGGGTAGGCAGTGAGGGTGAAAACCTCCTGGAGGTGCCCCGGCTGTCTCAAAAAAAAAAAAAAAAAAAAAACGAACAAACAAAAAGAGAAAAAACATAGAAAAAACACAGAAAAATAAACCTAACTTCTATTGAACAAATTGCAGGTTGCAGGAAGGACATTGCAGGTTAGGAGGATCGCACAAAACAAGGACAGAGGTCAACACCAGGCTGCAAGCATCCCTCACAATCAATTCCTCCATGACCACTACCCTTTCCTAAGATTTGATCTCATCTGGGTTAAGATTTCACCTTCTACAGGAAGTTCTGTGTCTTCTACAGGAAGATCCTGTAGAACCTACAGACAAGCCAGAATTGATCTCGGAAGAGAATCCGAAGGGTGGGAATCTGCCTATGAGACTTGCAAACATCCCTTTTTCCGTCCATCGCCATATGTCACCCTCTTCCATCTCTTTACACCTCCATTGCACCCATTTTTTTATTTGTTCCTGCACAGTCACACACAGAAAACCCTGTTTTCTTCATACTGCCAGCAAAAACTTTTATTGACAAATCAAGCAGCAGTTTCTCACTCACCATACCTGTCAATATCCATCTCAACTCCTCATCAGCCGAAATCCTTATCAGCAGTATAGCCCTACTCATTCTAGCTTGCATTCTAGGAGGAGAAGCAGCTACAAGACATCCTACAGGAATTCTGTAGCAGTTGATCCCTCTGGAAGACATACTTTGGAGACAAGGACAGCCAAGAATAGCAAAAGAGAGATGCAAAGAGCTCTTTGTGAATGTAAGAATATCAGCAGCAGCTAAAGCCAAGCATGTAGTGTGCATGTAGCAACAGCAAACGAAGGAATGGATTCCAAAACCTATGCATGCAGCAACAGCAAACAAAGGAATGGGTTCCAAAACCCGAAATCTGCATAACGCAGCCGTGACCACACAGGTAAGTGCCTAAACTCATTCATCAATTGCATAAACCATATTTTAAAATCTGCATGCCTATGGGAATGGTTCGGATTGAGTGGAATCGGTGGCGAGTCAACTGGCCACCCTCGGCCAGTTACATATCCTCGTGGGATCCAAACGAGCCTCGTTACATTCAAAATTTCCGACGAGAAGTGCAGCCAGCACGTGTGGAGTTTCCATTCAGGGAGAAATCGTCGGGATTGGTAGTGGTGGCGGTGAATAATGGCAGAGAGCAGGTGATGGCGATCAGAAACATGCGGAAACATTATGGTTGTGATGTCGAACCAACGGTCCGGTCCAGCCACCTCATCCCCTCACCACGAATCACGCCGCAGTTAAAAGATGCCAGGCTGAAACATGTACCACCTTCTGTTCACTCTGCATTCACAATGTCCTCAATTGGAGTACGCATCTACCACTTCCAAGAACAGTTAACCAGTCATCCTCCACAAGTTTTTCTGCCTGTGTTCGAAAATCTCCTGTGTATCGAGCTCGCTCAGAAGCACAGTGTCATTCTACAGGAACCGAAAGCCTTCTACAGGAAGGGTTCCACAGGAAAGGCATAACAGCTTTACGGAGCAGGAAAACCTGGGATTTTCATTGAATTTGGAGCTCCAAACGAGGTAGGCTCAAAAAAACTCCTCTATGCATGATGTGTTTGTGCAAGGTGGTGAATTGAACGGCATCAGATTGAAAAATCAGAGGAAAAGTCTGCCTATGTTTTGGAAGTAAAATGTTTGCCCATATATTTCACTGAGTTTCTCCAGTTTCTCTGCATCAAAAATCTCCTCCACATTTTCTTTTTAAATTCTCCTATAAGGAAGATATATACAGTCGTAGAGGCCAGCCTATGTGTGAAAAAAATTGAATTTGCATATCTATGTGTGTCCTGGGAAGGGAACCTGATCCTTATGCTCTGTTTATAAAAACAAAATTCTTCCTTTCATAAACAGACAGTCGAGTTCTGGGTGACAACGGTCTTAAAACAAGGGAATTTTTGCTAGTTGATATAGAATACGCGAGAAATTCCTTCTTGAGTTCAGGGGAAACCAAATTCAGCTATCCTCTGTTTCAGATTGACTGTTTGGTTGCCTGAGCATTTCCTTTTCTGATTAAAACATAAAAATAGCACTCTTACCATGTTAGGAGGATTCATAAGGAAATAACCCTTGGACTCTAGCAAGCTGCACGAGCATCTTGAGGTGGTGGACCTTTTCACCCAAGCAAATTGGATATCCTTCTTTGACAAAATTCAGGGTCATGATGAGGAGATAACTGAGGAGTTTTTAATGTCCCTGAGACCACAGTCAAAAACACATGCCACAGTTAGTTTTAGGGGTTTGACCCTAGAACTCACCCCTGAGCTCATCAGTGCAGTTACTGGTCTACCATTGGGGCTCCCTTGGAGCAAAGAAGAGAGATCATTGGGCCAAATTGCTAAGAAGTCATTTTTTCTGCCCACGGAGCATCCTGTAGAAGATAAAAACAGGGTTAGAAGAACCAGCTTGCCTCCTCTCTGGAGTGAAGTTAGTTTTCAAATTATGAAGTATATCACATGTGAAGGGAGGTTTAGCATCATCTATGGATATCATTTCAGGTTGCTGTGTGAACTAAGGCATGGGATTGACTTGCCTCCAGACAAGAAACTGAGCATCCCCTATTTCTGTCTTCAGTCACTAATTGAATGTGGTACAAAGTTAAATGAAGGGATCCCAGATTAGTTGGCCCGTCATGGGCTCATCAAACTATTGGTGGAAGATTCTTTGCACACCTACACTATCACCATATCTTGGGAAATCTTTATAAACATGTCTAGGGATGACAATATTAAAACTTTGGCTGAAAACATCACCCCATACAGAAGCGAGGAGGGAGAACACACTGAACAAGGTGAGAAAAACAATGATGAAGGAACACAGGACATTCAAGCACAGGAAAAACAGAAAGAAAACGGGGAAATGGGATAGATTGTTGAGCCTAAAACAAAGGAAGAAACAACAGCAAAAACACCAAGGGAAAAGAGGATGCAGAGTAGAACAGAGAACTCTGAAAAAGCCCAAATTAAGACTGCCACAGCCAAAAAAGGCACACAGAAACAGAAGGGAAAGACACACCCTGAGATCTCAGCAACACAGACAGAAACAGTTGACACAGGGATTTCTACAGGAAGCAAGGAAAAAGGATAGCAAGAGGAGAAATCACCTGAGATATTGGTAAGGGAGGCAGCAACTGTTCTTGCTAACTTAAGCACACCTCCAAAACAAAAAGGGAAGAGGAAGAGGCAACCCTCCATGTACTTTAAAGCAAGGAGAAGCACAAGTATCAAAGTGGGCAGACCCCAACCACAATCAAAGGAGCCAATTGTCATTGACGACACAACAACTAAACCAAAAGAAGAGTCTCCTTCCAAGATATCCATCACCTATGAAAGAGGAAACCCAAAAACCTCTACATGGAAACAGAAAATTAAGTCGATGGACTCAAAGGCAGTTCTACAGGAAGCTGCAACACCTCTACAAGAAACTCTAGCCAAGTTAAAAGAGACTGAAAAATTGGAGGAGAAAGTAGCTAAACAGCACAAGGGAAGAGAAAAACCGAAGAAATACTTGAACCTACCCCTCAGCCTAGCTTGGGCTCATACTACAACCTGTTAGAGGGTGGGAAAATCATCCCACAGAAATTTGTTGTGCCACTCTTCTTTGCATTGGAACAAGAGAGGATCAGAACACACACATGGATGAAAATTTCCAAATCTAAGGGAATTGAGGACATAAGACACATGGAGGAGAAGTTAAAAGAATTGAGAGGAGAACTGGCCATGGTAAGTGTAGGAATTTACAGGGTAAGTTCCTCAGAAAGAACACCAAAAGGGCACCGCTTACAACCAGATCACATATCAATACACCAGTATTTTTGACGTGGTTAAAACCCTCAAAGAGGGAAACAGTCCACGGCCTGCGCCAACGTGGCTACTACAGGAAATTTATTAATCAAAGAATGAAAATTTACATAAGCTTCTCTCATGCACGGATTACCCGAACAATGACCCTCCATGTGCTTTAAATAGAACTCATGGACCAATCGGGTGTCAAGCCACGGATCAAGTGTCGGTAATACCGAGGAGAGAATGAACCGTCGGATCACTACATATCGTGACCGTCGGATTGTAAGTTACAAAATGTACAACGATAAAGAAACACACTTTACCTAACTCTATACCTAACTCTAAACTAGACCAAGTTGTACTTAACTATTTCCTATGTGTCGGAATATCCTAACATCCCCCCTTAAGAACAACTTGGGATAGGATTGAAGGATTTACAAATATGACACAATAGGAGAAGGAAGGAGGCACTAGAGCCTATCCCCCCTTAGTGACAACTTCCTGAACTCCAAGCATATATCGAAGTTTAGTGAACTTCGCCTCTGTGAGAGCCTTTGTGAAGATGTCTGCAACCTGATCATCTGTTGAACAATATTGCACTTCAAGAACATGGTCATGAATGAGCTTTCTGATGAAGTGCATGTGTAGTTCAATGTGTTTGTTGCGCTGATGCTGGACTGGATCTTTGCATAGCTGAATGGCACTTTGATTATCACACCAAAGTGTGGTTGGATGCTGCTGCTCAAAGCCAAACTCTGATAGGATCTGACGAAGCCACAAGGCTTCCTTACTAGCTTCCACGGCACCATGATACTCTGCTTCTGTTGACGAAAGAGAAATGGCAGCCTGTTTCTTACAAGCCCATGTAATAGGTCCTGAACCAAGAGTGAAGACATAACCGGCAGTAGACTTCCGATCATCAGGGTCACCAGCCCAATCAGAATCAGTGAAACCAACTAATAGAGGAGCTGCTTTGGCACTGTAATGAATCCCAAACTGTACTATACCTCGAACATAACGAAGTATTCTTTTAGCTGCTTTCCAATGACTTTCACGGGGGTTTTGCATAAAACGAGCAACAAGGCCAACAACAAAGGAAAGGTCAGGATGAGTATGGGTTAAATACAAGAGTTTTCCTACAAGTTGACGGTATAAGGTAGCATCAACTTCAGGAGAAGTACAAGAGACTGAAAGTTTGACTCCAGACTGAAAGGGAGAAGGGGCTGGCTTACAGTCTTCCATGTGAAAATGACGAAGAATATCACAAGCATACTTGGACTGGGAAAGGAAAATACCCTCCTTGGATTGCAAGACTTGAAGACCGAGAAAATAGTGTAAGTGTCCTAAGTCTTTCATTTCAAATTTCTTTTTAAGGCTAGAATTCACATGGTTTATAAGGTTGGGATCACTACCAGTAAGAATAAGATCATCAACATAAAGAACAAGGATGATAAGAGAGTTGCCTACTTTCTTGGTGTAGACAGTATTGTCAGAATAACACCTAGAAAAGCCAGATTCTAAAAGAAAGCTATCCATTTTGGCATACCAAGCCCGAGGAGCTTGCTTGAGACCATAAAGGGATTTCTTAAGTCGACAAACAAGGCTGGAGTCTGTTTGTATGAAGCCAATGGGTTGTTCCATATAGATTTCTTCCTGCAAGTCCCCATGCAAGAAGGCAGATTTAACATCCATCTGATGGACTTCCCATTTTAAAGAGGCAGCAAGGGAAAGAACAAGGCGAATAGAGTTCATTTTGGCAACAGGGGAGAAGGTTTCAGTGTAGTCAATGCCTTCAACCTGTGAAAATCCCTTAGCAACAAGACGAGCTTTATGTTTATCAACTTTCCCATCTGGTCCATACTTGGTTCTGTAAACCCATTTACATCTAACAAGTTTGTGTCCCTTTGGTAAAGGAACAAGATCCCATGTATCATTTGCCAACAATGAATGATATTCTTCATTCATAGCTGCTTCCCAATGTGGATGGCCTGAAGCTTTTGCAAAAGTGTCAGGATCATGATTTACTGGAGCTTGAGCCAGTAAAGAAGAGGCTCTTTCAAACTGAGAACGTGTACGTCGCTGATCTGTAGGATCACCGGCAAGATCACCTGCTGCATCCCGAGTAGCACGAACCCATCTTGGAAGTTGAGGATCCTGAGAAGGTGGGGGAGGATTATCATCCTCACTTTCATCATCTGAAGAAGAAATGTTTTCAAAAGTAGAAGAGATAGGAAGAGGTGGCACATCCGCCGGACTAGGCTCGCAGGCCGATTTATTTTCATCAAATTTTACATCTCTTCTAATGATAACATTTTTGGACTTAAATGGAATAAGTCTATAACCTTTTACATCTTCAGAATATCCAACAAAAGTACATTTCTCACTCTTAGGTTCTAAAGTTTTATGCTTTTCATCTGGAATATGGGCCCATGCTTCACTTCCAAAAACACGAAAGTGACTTACATCTGGTTTAATGGAACTCCAAGCTTCTTCTGGAGTGATATTCTCTAGAACCTTAGTAGGAGTGCGATTGATTATATAATTTGCACAATTAATTGCTTCGGCCCAAAAACTAAGACTGAGTCCTTTAGATTGCAGCATACAATTAGCCATTTCTTTTAAGGTGCGATTTTTCCTTTCAGCTACACCATTTTGTTGTGGAGTGTATGGAACAGTATGTTGCATTTGAATTCCATTTTCGGTGCAAAAGTTGATGAATGTGTTTTTAACATATTCTCCACCATTATCAGTTCTTAGCTTAAGAATTTGATGTCCAGATTGTTCTTCAACAAAGGCTTTAAAGGCCAAAAATGTGTTAAATACTTCGCTCTTGAGTTTTAAGAAGTATACCCAAGTGCGTCTGGAGAAATCATCAATGAAAGTTAAGAAATACTTGCAGCCAGAGAATGAAGCAACAGGAAGTGGACCACATAAATCACTGTGCACAAGCTGTAAAGGGGCTGAGGCGTGCCAAGAGGCACGTTTGTCAAAACTGTCCCGATGATGTTTTCCGAGTACACATCCGGAACAAACACCATCTCTGCAAGATACCATAGGAAGACCTGTCACCATATTTTCTTTACATAGATGCTGAAGGGAGCGATAGTTTAAGTGACCAAATCGCTCATGCCAGAGTTTGCTCACTTCATCATTATGAGCAACAAATACTGAGGGAAGATTTGATGACCCAAAGTTGTGAAACTTATACAACCTTGTGGAATCATCAGCAATACCAGTAGCTAGAATCTGTTTAGGATCTCTTAGATCCTTGGTTACAACATCATGAGGTGAAAATTCAACAATTTTACCTTCACCTAAATGAGTTATCTGATATACAGATAGAAGGTTGCAGGATAAGGTTGGAACACATAATACATCATTAAACTGACCATTGTCTAGATGAACAGTTCCAGTCCCCACAACATTAAGAGATCTATCATCACCAACATATATATTTTTGGTGTTACAATCATTTAAAGAAGAAAACATGGCTTGGTTTTTGGCCATGTGATAAGAGGCTCCAGAATCAATGAGCCACTCATGAGAAGGAGAGGAAGAAGATACATTTAATGCATAACCAGACTGAGATGATTGACAACGACATGCAGAAAGTGCCATTCCGGAAGTTGAAGTTGAAGTATGCTCCACATGGATGTTATGTTTCTTCATTGCGGCTTCTAAGGCTTCCATCTTCTTAAAGCATTTAGATTCTAAGTGGCCATCTCGATTACAAAGTTACAATGTCTATCAGTCTTCTTCCATTTGTTTTTATTGGTCTTATCATTTTGCTGAAATGATCTTTCATTTTGAGGCTGAGTTGGTTTAGGACCATTCTTTTGAGGATATGACTTCTTAGGATTCTTTGAATTTGGTTGCTGTTGGGCGGCTAACGCTTTCGTGGAAGAGTTTCCAAGATTAAGAAGACCAAGGTGTAAGAGTTTTTCTTGTTCTCTTATTAAAGAATCACAAAAAGAGTCAAAGGAAGGGGCCTTGTAGTCTTTTCCTTGACAAATGAAAGCTTCCCTTGTAGAATGGAAGGTGGAAACAAATACAGAGTAGGCTGGTCCCAACTTAGTAAAGATGGAATAAATAAGGTTACTATCTTCTTTCTTAATCTTAACACCTTCCAAAAGATATCTAAGGGTCTTGAATTTGGACAAGAAATCTTCAATGCAAGAAAAATTATTAGGATCCAATGTAAGCAACTCATTTTCAAGTTGATGGGCTCTAATTTCATTTTTAATCCCAAAAACTTTAGTGAGTTTTTCCAATGCTTCATGAGGAGTCTCAAGTTCTGCAATATGGAATCTAAGATCAGGAGAAATAGACATCCCTATCAAACCACGTGCTTGATCTTGTCTATTTTCCCATTTTGCAGCTTTGTCTTCATCTTTTGGTTTCTTCTCTTGGTCTGTGGCTATTCTGTAGAGACCTTTACTTCTAAGTAAATCTTCCATGTAGGCTATCCATTGGAAGTAGTTAGTGCTGTCAAGAATGACTTGGCATGGACTTTCCATTTTAAAAAAAAAACTAAAGCTGAAGATGCTAAACGTAAGTGTTCCAATGGATAGATCTCGAAAAATTAGGCTGTTTTAAAAAAAACGGCTCTGAAAAAGGCTTCCGGATGAAGAAGTTATGGCTTTTTGAAAAAAAACTGTTGAAGTTGCCGGCAAAGTATGCGAATGTGCGGGAATGAAAAAATCTGCCCCCACGAAATGGAGACTTGAACCCAAGACCTCTACTCTCTTAAAATAGCTTTGAACCAATTGATCTATACAAAAAATTTGAGAGAGAGAGAGAGAGAGAGAGAGGGGGGGGGGGGGGGGGGGCTTGGTTTGCGTGCTTGCCTTGAGAAAGCTCTTTTTCCCTATAAAACACAAAACACAAAACCCAACACGAATATGCAAAGAAAAACGAACCTTGCGGCTCGAAGTTAGCTTTAGCCAAAAAACTAGATATATTAAAAAAATGAACCTTGCGGCTCAAAGTTAGCTTTAGCCGAAAAACTAAATATTTTTCTCAATGTTTCTGATTTTCCAAGATCACACTAAGGTGCAGGGAAAAGAGCATACGCATGAGAAAAATCCTTCCTTTCTGTTTCTGATTTGCCCAGATTGCACAGAGTCGCAGGGCAAAGAGCATACGCAGAAATGAAAGGTATAGATCCGGTTAAAAAAAGGCTAAATAAACCGAAACCGAAATAAGCAGAGAGAAAATAACAGTAAACTGCAAATAAACACTGTATACCTCCCGATCTGAAAAATTACGCGGCTAGGGCTACCAGAAACCTTTTCACATGAAATGAAAGGGGTTCCTCACTGGAACAGATTCTCTGAACACAACAGAGCAGTCCTCTCGGCCCGAAAGCAGTCAGAAACAGCAGATCTAGGAAACGACAGTCGGATGCAGTTCTACCAGCTTCAGATTTGGATCACCAACGGACGCGGCCCTCAAATAGCTCTGATACCATGTAGGAATTTACAGGGTAAGTTCCTCAGAAACAACACCATAAGGGCACCGCTCACAACCAGATCAAAGATCAATACACCAGTATTTTTGACGTGGTTAAAACCCTCAAAGAGGGAAACAGTCCACGGCCTGCGCCAACGTGGCTACTACAGGCAATTTATTAATCAAAGAATGAAAATTTACATAAGCTTCTCTCATGCACGAATTACCCGAACAATGACCCTCCATGCGCTTTAAATAGAACTCATGGACCAATCGAGTGTCAAGCCACGGATCAAGTGTCGGTAATACCGAGGAGAGAATGAACCGTCGGATCACTACATATCGTGACCATCGGATTGTAAGTTACAAAATGTACAACGGTAAAGAAACACACTTTCCCTAACTCTATACCTAACTCTAAACTAGACCAAGTTGTACTTAACTATTTCCTATGTGTCGGAATATCCTAACAGTAAGGCATGTAGAAAGCTGCAAAAGAACCTAGCTGCAGGAGGAGAATGAGCTACTAAAAAAACAGTTGTAGCTACAGGAAGTCCACAAGGAAGGTAGGTTGTCCAGTTTGGGAGGGAAACAGCAGCAAGAAGGACCTCCAACAGACAAAGACACAACTGAGAAACAATAGAGGGAGGCAGATCTACAAGCCAATGTGGAGATGCTCACAAAATTGTTGCAAGAACATGAGTCTCAGGTAGCAGAAAAGATACAGGGTTTAAAACAACAGTTGCAAGAAAAAGAGGCCCAGATGGCCTACATGGCCAGCTGGGCAATAGAAACCTTATAATGTAGGCAACCTGCTAAGTCATATGCCTTATATCTTAAAGTTCAATGGTTGCAATTTCAAATTAACACCTTGGCCCAGAGGGGCACCATTCCATTTCAGAATTATCATCAGTTTATGGACTTGTGTGACGGTAGTTCAACAGAAGATAAGGCCAAGTTATCAAAATTATACTTACACAACTTGGCCCTTCCAAACATGAATCTGTGGGACCCCAATGCTACATTGGGAGATGTGCAACTCATGGCCATGGCCTCTTGGTTAAACCATGAGGAAAAGAGGGCAGCAGAAATTCAGAATGTTATGGATAGGGAGCTAAGGGAGCCACTCATGATCAGAGCAGAACCAGAAGATCCCTCAGCTTTAGTGTATGCCCATCAACACCTCACCAACAACCCCCAGGTTCTCCCAGACTACATTGAAAAGCAAGCTCAGCCCATTGCCCACTTTGAGGACATGGAGAGATTGTTGGGTGATAACCGCATTCATGCTTGCACAAGGAGATGGGACACATTGTCCAACAGTCTAAAAATCAGAGAGTACCACTCCCCAACAAGGATGAGGGAGGCCTTGGCAAGGGTACCACTTTATAAACAGTCAATGCAAACTCTGTAGGCCAACTGGATCGGCCTGAAGTTTAGTCCTCCATTGCTTTTGGGACTGCTAGAAGGGGTCAAAGAAGAAGAAGAGCACAAGCAATGGGAGGAAGAGAGAGAAAAGTAGGATTTCATCACCTCGGAAGCGTGGGATGTTAGAGAGGCAATCAAAGCAATCAAAGATGATGAGCTGGATTAGTTGCTCAGAGGAAGAGCAACACATTTAGCAGGGGGGTGATGATGAGCCCCAAAAATGGGTAACTTATTGGGCTCATTTTGCCTATTATTCTTGATTAATCCACCATTCTTCATGGTTTATGCATGTTTTTGAGTATATTTATGTTAATTGAATGAATGAGAATAGTCACTTGACCATGAAGTCTAATAAGTGCTTATTACAGATTTTTGGACATCTTTTGGACCAAGGTCAAGCATTTATGAGCCAGGTGACAGCCAAATATGAGGGAATAAGGATGAGGATTAGTAGGAAGGGTGTCTCCTGCACTAAATGGCCCCTTCCTCAAGTTCTCCACCATCAGCTCAGAGTTCAGCAGCCCACCAAAGATGATTTCCAAGGGCAGCTGAGCAGCTTTTGTGAAGTGGTTGATTACTTGTAGTTTTCAGCAGCCAAGCCCCTCAAGTTAAGGAGGGTTGTTGGAGGTCCTCGTGGTTCATAAGTAGGAAGGCTTCAAGCCTTGGTAGTTTAGCTCTTGAACAGTTGTTTTTCGCACTTTGGTGCTGCTTTGCCTTTCAGCTCATTTTCGAGCTTTTGCTGTAAACATTTTTGTGACATGGTTATTTTTTTAGTAATGGAGATAAATTTCACTTTGCACCAACTATGAGCTTTTCTTAGGAGGTTGTAGCTCTTGGGGTTGGGCCCAACCCAAGTGCCAGTACCTCCTTTGTGTACTATTATGTGTTTTCTTTGCATTCATAAAATAATTTCTGCTATTTACGTTAAGATCTTGCTTTGTTACTTAGGTTGCTTTTGATTATTAAAATAGATTTTCATGCTTCAATTTGATTTGACAGTTTGATAACAGAAAAGATCTACAAAAAGGCCACCAAGCAATCCCTGTTTTCATCTCTCCCTCCTTGGGACCATGAGTTGAGACCAAGGCATACTTGCTGCCAAAAAAACATTGTTTTGCCTTTTAATGCAATTGCAAGTGTTAGACTTTTAGTTGGAAAAGTTGATACCAGTTGTGCTTGCATGTTTAGATCTGTTCTTTCTTAGGTTTCCATAGTTATCTTGCATGATTTCCTATTCACAACTTGATGTTCATCATGTCTTTGGTTTTTAGGTCAGATTAGGTCAAAGTAGATAGATCTCTGATTTTTCTAGTCTTTCTTTGATTAGTTTTAAGAGATAGTGTGTAGATCACCTTTAATACATCCATGCCTATCCTTCCTTCATCACACAACCTGCTCCAACCCCAAATTCTGGATTCCTTCCCTTCATTTGCTGCACTTTTCCAATTTGACTTAATTTCTACATTTTTGTGCAACATTGCTCCCTCCATCCTTGAACAAATCCAACCATCTTCATCACTCCTTAGCCTCATTTACCAGGTCCTAGACCTCTTCACATCCTCATCCATCCTCATTTTCCACTTTCCCACCGTTTTTTCTCCATCAATCCTCAAAATCCTCTCTCGGCTCTTCCTGTAGAACATCCTGTAGAACCCCTACAGACTTCCTGTAGAAGATCACGTGAGCAGTTTCTCGAGATCTTATCACTGTGAAACTCTCTAGAAGGGTGCTAGGGACCCCTTAGGCCCTCTTCTCACCTTCCCAACCTCCTACAAATTCCCACTCCATTTCCTTTCGCTAATAAACCCCTGCGCAGTTAAAAATAGTTAAAGCACATGCATAATAATTCTGCAAAATTACTCAAAAATACAAAAAGATGTGCTTTCCATATTTTCCTTCAGAAGTAGCTTAGTCACATGCATTGCACCTTTCCAAGAGTCAATTGCATCCATTTCTGTAACTTTCATCTCTTTTCTTGCACCGGTAGGGTTAGTCAGTAAAACTAGGGTTTGTTAGGGTTTGCATTTCCTTTCAGCTTTTAGCTTCTTTCTGCAAGTAGATTAGCCTCATTTTGAGTTAGATTTCATCCAGCACAGTTAAAAACTTCTTCTAAGAGCTCATAGAGGTTGGCTTAAGCTCCTAAAGGACTTGTGCCAACTGATCAAGTGACAGCCTGCGACAAGAGCTAGTACTTGTGCATACAACACCGTCGCTTCGAAGTTTGTTACGAACTACCGAGTTGATAAAATTAAAGAAGGGAGTCCCAGGAGTTGCGGCATCATTACTGCAATACTGGAGCCCACCATCTTTTTGGTGCCATTGCCGGGGAAGTGTCAAAGTATTCGTGATTGCTGCTTTTCTTCTATTTTCTACTGCAACCTTCTGCTAAGTAGTTTATTTCAGCAAGAGTAGAGTAGTTGTTTCATTTCCTTTCTACAATTTCATTTCCGCAAAAGTAGATTAGACATTTCCTGCTTTCGTTTCATTTCAGCAAGTGTATATTAGCATTTCCTACCTTCATAGATTAGCATTTCAATTCCGCAATTCCAATTCTGCAAGCGTAGATTAGCATTTCAATTCTGCAATTTCCATTCTGAAAGCATAGCTTAGCATTTCATTCTTGCAATTTCATTTCAACGACATAGATTAGTCCTTTCCTGCTTTCATTTCAATTCTACATTTTCATTTCAACAAAATAGATTTTAGTTAGTTGCAATTCAATCTATTTCAGTTTTGCAGGTACAAGTAAAAAAAAAAACAAAAACAAAAATCAACCAAAAATATTTCCTTCAATGCCTCTTAGGAACACAGACAATACAGGAAAATTCTTACCTAAGTCCCCACCACATCACTGTCACACGGAATCAGTCAAGGGTGCAGACACAACTGACCTTCCTAGAAGTCTAAGACATTCTAATGACAAACAAAACAAACTGGAGCTATCCTTCTCTAAACATACATTATGATATGAGAAATCAAGTGTTTCGTTCTTACCTTTGTCCAAACGCTGTTGTAGAAGTCCAAGCTTTGTTGATCCGGATGAGCTCCTCCTTTTCTCCAAAACCTGCAATCACCAACAGTCAAACAATTAAATAACACCTGATTATAACATAAAACAAAGCATATTCAACATATAGACCAAGGAGTACATGAAATAACCCATAAACAACAAGTTATTGAGAAGAATGGACCAATTTGCATTAAAGGTAATCAAAAGGAACCATTACAACCTGAGCCTTGGTGTTGTGCAAGCTCCTTCCAGGGTCCACAAGAGTCTTCCTCTACTTTGACAAAGCTCACCCACTTCCAAATAGAACAAGTAAAGATGGCAATCTCTCCTCACAAGCTTCTAAATGGGAGTCCTAATTCCTGCAGCATTTACCCTTAGAAATGTATAGCTTTCAACCTTCTTCCTTCTGGCTCAATGCCTCTTTTTATAGTGCTCAAGAGGAAGTTAATCAGGTCCACCATCAATGGGATAGTCCCCCTCTTTGGATGGGATCACTCCCTTATTGATGGGATAAGTTCCTCTTTGATAGGAGTGCATGAACCATCTGGAGGCACTCAATACACATCAAACAACCTTCTAGAATGCTCTAGAAATGACCACAAGTAAGTTTTTGAAGATAAAACTTGCGCATTTTAACCTTTTCAGAGGGACGCACCTGCCCCTTTAGATACAGAGCGTCCTTGGACGCAGACCTTATGAACAAAAGGTGCGTACCCGCAGGCAAGGCTTGAGAGAACCTGCGTACCCAGAGATAAACATGTTTATAAAGACTTTCTCTCTTTCTTGGAGTTTGACATGAATAGTAGAGGCATAAGACTTGCTCAAGAGGGTAGTATGACTGTTGATAGAGCCATACCAACTGTAAATAGCCATGGTGACATTTTTTAGTGTAACAGATTGCCCCCTAAAGTGCGAAGCCTGGAATAGATTAGGGTTTTGTATTATCTAGGAAGGGTGAAGCGCTTTATCATTTCAAGGATTATCTCGTGGAGAGCCTGGTCAGAACCTGCAATTTTCAACACAAAATACATGTATAAGATTATATCATCACTAAGGTAGGCATTCCCATACTCAGATTAAAACTTTGACTAACAGACTAACTACTCTGATACAGGAATGATCTTGCAGTACATCATAATCATAGACTTTTGTAGACACAGTATGGGCGCAGCCATTTTTTTATGATTAGTCTACTTAGATAATGAATACAAAACTCCTCGCAGCCTGGATGGTGGAAACTAGATCCAGGGTCTTCATTTCTACTTCCCGAATTGGTACGATTCTAGCCATGCGAATAAATGAGTCGATGTCGAACATGGTAGAAACCACTTGATTACCAGTCAATGATGTGAACTGTTAACAAGCGTGAGAGAGACCACCAGTAATGTCAATGGTTCTCAAAGTACCCAGTACAATCCATGAGATGTGAATGAATGAGTTGATGTCGAACATTTCACGGAATCCTTCGATCGAAAGTCAATGATGTAAACTGACGTCAAAGGCGAGAAACCTGCCATTGATGCATGTAGACTTCAAGGCACTGACGATTTCTAAGTCATCTCTCTAGATAATGTGCTGATGTCGATAGAAAGCGACCCGTTGCAGGCAAGCCCACAACACGAAATCATTGTTCAAGTTGAAGAAATATTGCTGTAAGGACTGACTCAGGGATGGTCAAATGGATGACAAGTATTTTGTAGATGAAAGTTTTGTTTGCAGACCTCTTGAACACATAACGACACGACAGATGGTTTGGTGCTAACTAACTCAAAGTTAATCCCCGGAACCCGGCTGAAGACTTTCAAAGTGGTTTGATCAACTGTGAGGTAAAGAATTTCCCAACCCAGGTGAATGAAAAGTGTCGTGTTCAAGAGTGGTAGTAAAGCTTCTTCTGAGACAAAAGGTAACAAATAGGCTCATTCTTCTCTCTTTTCCCCCACCATTTCTGGCAAGTACCTCTTTATTTTTAACAAGCTTGAGGAGGATAACATATGCTTGATTATAAGCTCATCCTTCGGATGAGTCCAACCTAGTTTTGATTCGAACCCTAGGAAGGAGTGGTTCGTTCCTGTTTGTAATTGAACAGGTCCTTTACTGTGAAATGTTTAACGAGCCCAGTATAGGAGAAACTCGCCGTTTTTCAATTTTAGAGAGTCTGAAAAACTTAAGAAGACTCCAAGTTGAACTTTTTCGTAGATTTGTGTCCCTCAAGCCCGAAAAAGTATAAAATAATACTTGGGGGAACCGCTTGATCTTGCGACCAAGGAGTACTTTCATAATTAGTGCCACTGACCTGAAAAGTAAAAAGCGATCAAGGACACGTCGTTTTATTTCCGTATCGAGTTTGAAACGACAAAAACCCGGCAATCTTTTCCTGATTTTACGGTCAGAAAAGAGCTATAAGGGGACCGTCTTTTAATTCCGTTTTAACGAGTGTAAAAGAAACGCTCGGCGATCTTTTCAAGTTTTAGGAGTCAGAAAAGAGCTATAAGGATGACTCTAAGGTTTCACTTTTTCGTAAGTTTTAACGAGTTCGAAAAAGGGATAAAAATGTGCTCATGTGGCCGACTTTCAATTTAATTTACGAGCAGGAAAAGACGGAAAGAACTCGGTATTTCATTTGTTTTACGAGAATGAAAGATAACAAAATAATCTCGAGATTTTCATGAGTTTAACGAGTCTTGAAAATAACTGAAATTGACTCGAGATAGGTTTCATTTTTACAAAAGCTTGAAACAGAGAAAAACTATGCTTCAAAATATTTCATTTTTTCACAAGCTTGAAACAGAAAGAAAACTGTGCTTGATGCCCCCTAAGCATAACTGCTAGAGCGCATGCCCCCCAGCTTCATTTCATTCAACTAAGTACAAGCTGGATGGAATGAAGGTTCATGAACGAGATCGTTTGAAAGACTCGACCTAAAACTGTAAGAAAATTATGCAAAACACTGAAATAACTAACCTAAATATACAACTTTAACATTTACGAGATCTAGTCAAACTCTCGATTCAAGTAGAGGAGGATTTGTTTCATTTTTTAACGAGCTTGACACAGGAAAAGAACCATGCTCGGGTTCGGTTTCATGTTTACGCAAGCTTGAAACGAAAAACTATGCTTGTTATAAGTTCACATGCCCCCAACATAATGACGCAAATCAAGGTACATGCCCCCCAAGCTTCATTGCATTCAATGAGGTGGATGGAATGAAGCTTTACTTTCAAGATCTTGGAAAGACTTGAGGGAGTTGTTTCATTTTTTAAACGAGCTTGACACAAGACAAGGAACTATGCTCATAACTACTCTCTACAATCTACCTAACAAAAACTTTACTCTAAAAACCTTGATTCATTTTTTAACGAGCTTGACACAAGACAAGGAACTATGCTCTAAAATCCTTGATTCATTTTTTAATGAGCTTGACACAAGACAAGGAACTATGCTCTAAAAATCCTTGATTCATTTTTTAATGAGCTTGACACAAGACAAGGAACTATGCTCATGACTACGCTCTACAATCTACCTACTTAACCTACCCTTGTTTCATTTTTTAACGAGCTTGACACAAGACAAGGAACTATGCTCAAAAAGTTCGCATGCCCCCAGCATAATGATGCAAAATGAGGTACATGCCCCCCAGGCTTCATTGCATTCAACTAGATGGATGAAAGGAATGAAGGTTTACTTTCAATATTTAACTTGAAAAGGGAGTTGTTTCATTTTTAAGGAGGTTGACACAAGAAAAGAACTATCCTCAGACCTGATTCATTTTTTAACGAGGTTGACACAGGAAAAGGAACGTTCCTCGGACCCTACTTGCTACAATCTACCTAACAAAAACTCTACCTGATTCATTTTTTAATGAGGTTGACTCAGTAAAAGAACTATCCTCATGCTAGCCTGTTTCATTTTTTAACGAGGTTGACTCAGTAACAGGAACTTTCCTCGTGACAGCCTGTTTCATTTTTTAACGAGGTTGAGACAGGAACAAACTATCCTCGCACACACTAATCATGGCTTCCAACTGGAAGAAAGACATGTCAATGGACACACCTTGATCATGGCTTCCAAGAGGTCTTCATCAGAAGGAAGAATACTTCTTTGGAAGGAACACATGTCAAGGGGCTCAAAAGGGATAAGAACATCGTGTTCAAGTAATCCCATAGAGTTTTCCATGTCAATTACCGGATCTAAGTCAAATGAAGATGAGCAAACAATGGGAGGCTCACTTACATCGGTAACTGAACACATGGGATCTGTTGCCACATAATTTACCCGTGGCAGGGTAGATACCACTTTAGAATCAGGAACATTTAGGGTCGTCATATTATTGGTAGTTGAGACAAGACTAGGGAACGAAAGCTGGTCTACAGTCACAATACTGCCATTGTGAGGGAAAGACATCACGCGAAAGAGTGTCGATACGACAGCTTTCATTGCGTAAACATAGTCTCGTCCAAGGAGTAAATTGAAATCCAAGGGACCTCGAACTACCATAAGATCAATACAGACAGTTTTACCTTCCAAGGTAATAGAAAACTTAGGAAGGATCCCTAAAGGTTCACTGATGGTTCTGTTAAAAGCTTTCAGATTCTGCGTAATAGGCGCAAGCTGAGGGGAACCCAAAGCTTTCCAAACAGTTGAGGATAAAATACTAACATAAGCACGTTCATCTACCTGAGTACGATGTATGTCCCTACCACCAGCCTTGACAACGATTTGGAAAGGGATGGAGGAAGGAAGACGAGGTTCTGTCAGTCTATTCCAATCAAAGGAAAAGACCTCAGTGCTTGGAGGGGGTTCCATAGAAACAGGTGAAATGCCCCCCGGCATAGAAGAATCTGATGTAACAAGAAGAACCTGAGCAGTATGAAGTTCACTCTCTAAAGGGAAAGTGGGATCGACCGAATGTGAAATTGAATCGACCACTTGATCAACTAATGGATCATCAACCTGAGTGACATGAGTTTCACTCTCCAATGGGAGAGTGTGATCGACTGTACTTGAATTTAGATCAATCATTCCGTCAGTTGACGGTAGGTTGGGAGAAAGTTTACGGTAACCAGTTGGAAATTCTTGCTGTGGAACAGTAAGGTTTTCCAACAATGTTGAGGCTTCATCCATGTGAGGGCAAATGTGAGTTTGATGACTCCCTTTGCATAACTTACAAGGAAACCTAACTTTACCCTTTTTCCCAGGAACCTGACTATCACTGGTTGATGGATCAATGGAAAGTTGATGAGAGTTTTTTGACCATACTTCCAAGACCTTTGGAATACCAGGACAATTGACAAGGAAGTGGTCACCCTTACAAAGCCTGCAAGGGTATTTTGGTTTACGTTGCATGTTGGAGTTTTCCTCAACACCACTAACACTTACAGTCGTGGTTGGTTGGTTGACTTCTTTCTTATCTTGCTTCTTCTTCTTCTTCTTCTTCTTCCCTTTCTTCTTCTTCTTAGCCTCCTGGTTACTAGCAACAAGGCTTTTACCAGGCGAAGAGGAAGAAATGGAGGAAGAAAAATTAGGCGAAGAAGGTAAAGGGTCAACAGAAGGTTGGTGATGTTGAGATGGTGAACTCTGTGAAGGAGAAGCATTCGGTTGAGGTTGAACAATTGGAGTATTTTGGGCCAACGAAGTTGAAAATAACCATATCGGTAAACCTATTGTAAATCCAGGTAATGACAAAGTAGCCATATAAGGAGGACCAACATTCCCAAAGTAAGGAAAAGTACTAGGATTCTCATTAGGAGGGGTTCCTAGGTTGATAAATTCCGGAACATTTGCCATTATATTCAACTTCAGTGAATTTTATTAACAATTTTAAACTAAAATTAACAATTCACAATTTACACCTAACAATTAAAATTCACAATTCACACCTATGGTCTCTAAAAGTAAAAACAAACAAATTAACACGCGCTATCAAATCTAGGAGTCAAACCACACACAAACAGTAAGCTCTTCGGACCAAAAACACTAGTTGGTGATTAAGCCCAACCTCGCAGAATCCAGTACAGAAATAGTGGGTGGAACAGTTACCCCGACAACCTGCTTAATGAATAGACTGGACCAAGTTCCTCCACTTTAACCGTCTCGAGCGAAGTGAACCCCCCAGAAAATCCAAGTGAGTATAGCCGACGTCTGCTCCAGGTACAGTGGGACCTTCCCTCCACCATCACCTTGGGTAGAATCCTAAAGATTATGGTCACTAAGGTTACCAACGGCCACAAGTACACCTGGGGGAACAGTCTAAACTCCGACAGCACGCAAGGGCAGAGTAGCAAGCTCAATCCCCTTACCGGCTCCTTGACAGTAATCCAAGGTTTACCGATAAGTGACCCCTGGCTCCTCGACAATGGTTAATCCGAGGTTTACCGTTTGTAATACGTACTGTCTGGCGTCGTTCCCAACGAGGGAGGATGGATCCCCTCACTGGTTCGGACACGAGCTCGTGCTTCTCCTTTAAGAGGAGCTTTCCCAGAGTGTAAATGTAACAATTGGATTTGATTCTATCACAAGATCAGCTACTTGTTTGGTTTTACTGTCTTGGAGAGTTAAGTACTCACCTACTCCAAGACACTAGCCTAAGCTATGTTGGTGCTTCAGAGCCCTAGAAAAAGAAATTACTAGATGAATTTTAATTAAGCGTTGTGTTATTAAGGCTATTATTACTCAAATGGGTAAATGGATACGAAACCAATGGTGTTATGACCCGACTCAACTGAATGCAATCGAATATGATAATGGAATCTTTTCAATTCGATGAATCCTAACTAAAGTAAGGAGAGAGTTTCCATTCACTTCCAACAATGCAAAAAATTAATGCACTAATTTTATCAAGAAAAACTAATGCAAATCAATTCCAAACCATTTTTTTTATCTTTATTTTTGTGTAAATTCAAATCAAAGAAAGCTGATCTAAATCTACGATTGATTTTTCAGAATGTAAACTATGCAATGGTAATCTAAGCACAATTCACTTGAAAAGTATGCAAATGTAATCTATGCACATTTTTCATTCATATTCTGAAAATGAGAATTCTAATTATGCAAATGTGATCTATGCAAGAGAATTCTCAAACACAAGACGATTCTAATGTGATCTAAGAACCAATCAAGTGCAAGTCGAGAAAATTGGGTGAGAGTTCCAAAGATCATAAAATAAAAACGCTCAAAGGCGATTAACACTCATACACAATTTAGCCCCCCCCCGGCGAATGAGGGGGAAATTGTTTTGCAAAAGCACAAGCAAAAAGATGCAAAATTGTGAAAGGACTGAGACAAACCTCCAAGTAATGATCAAAGGAAATCAAATTAAGAATTTCTCAAAAAAGAGACTCAAAACACCCAATTGATGAAAGCTTAGAGCAGGAATGCTAATAAAACAAGCTAAGGTGAAGATCTTTGACAAGAGACTAATGAATCTGGGCAGAAAAAACTAAGAAAAAACAAAATCTAAGAGCAAAAATGCAAAAAAAAAATGGAATTTTCTCAAATTTTAGCAGGGGACGCAGGCAACCCGTTAGAACAGGTGCGGGCCCGCACTGTGCACACAGCAACAGTGCGTCCAGGGACGCACTGTGCAATACTCAGAGGGTGCGTCCTACTGGAAAATTCAAGAAAAACCAAAATGAATCTAACCCTAAGCTAACCCACCCAAAGACAAAGTCACAGAGCCAAAAACCAGAAAAATAAACCAATTTTCTCAGAGCAAAGTTCATAAAAGGAAAAGACTTTTCTCATCAATGGAATCTGTCCCCAGCGGAGTCGCCAATTTGTCACACGGAATCAGTCAAGGGTGCAGACACAACTGACCTTCCTAGAAGTCTAAGACATTCTAATGACAAACAAAACAAACTGGAGCTATCCTTCTCTAAACATACATTATGATATGAGAAATCAAGTGTTTCGTTCTTACCTTTGTCCAAACGCTGTTGTAGAAGTCCAAGCTTTGTTGATCCGGATGAGCTCCTCCTTTTCTCCAAAACCTGCAATCACCAACAGTCAAACAATTAAATAGCACCTGATTATAACATAAAACAAAGCATATTCAACATATAGACCAAGGAGTACATGAAATAACCCATAAACAACAAGTTATTGAGAAGAATGGACCAATTTGCATTAAAGGTAATCAAAAGGAACCATTACAACCTGAGCCTTGGTGTTGTGCAAGCTCCTTCCAGGGTCCACAAGAGTCTTCCTCTACTTTGACAAAGCTCACCCACTTCCAAATAGAACAAGTAAAGATGGCAATCTCTCCTCACAAGCTTCTAAATGGGAGTCCTAATTCCTGCAGCATTTACCCTTAGAAATGTATAGCTTTCAACCTTCTTCCTTCTGGCTCAATGCCTCTTTTTATAGTGCTCAAGAGGAAGTTAATCAGGTCCACCATCAATGGGATAGTCCCCCTCTTTGGATGGGATCACTCCCTTATTGATGGGATAAGTTCCTCTTTGATAGGAGTGCATGAACCATCTGGAGGCGCTCAATACACATCAAACAACCTTCTAGAATGCTCTAGAAATGACCACAAGTAAGTTTTTGAAGATAAAACTTGCGCATTTTAACCTTTTCAGAGGGACGCACCTGCCCCTTTAGATACAGAGCGTCCTTGGACGCAGACCTTATGAAAAAAAGGTGCGTACCCGCAGGCAAGGCTTGAGAGAACCTGCGTACCCAGAGATAAACATGTTTATAAAGACTTTCTCTCTTTCTTGGAGTTTGACATGAATAGTAGAGGCATAAGACTTGCTCAAGAGGGTAGTATGATTGTTGATAGAGCCATACCAACTGTAAATAGCCATGGTGACATTTTTTAGTGTAACAATCACTAAGTCACCCTTCTTTCTTCTTTGGTGGCAGTGATCTAGAAGAACCTATAGGTGAACCTCTAGAGATATACGTGTTATAGACATTTTTGGGCACTGCAACCCCAATCATAAATGTCCATAAACCAAGGGCTCCTAAGTCCCTAAAGATGTTGTTCCAACCCCTAAAAGAACAAGGTCAACTGATTACAGCATCTCCCAGAAGTTCTCCATGAAAAACTACTCAGAACTGGTCAAAACTGGACCATTTCACCTACTCCATGGTGAAAGTGCGTTGCATCCCACCTGAATACACATAGTAGGTGCGATGCATGTTGAAAAGCCCTTCTATGGGGTGTGATGGGCAAGAGTGGACAAATGGTAGGGTCAATCCGCAAGGTGGAGAATCATGGAATCTTCCAGAAACTTCTCCTGTGACACTTGCCTCTCTGCATTCGCCCAGGGATGAGTAAGAGATCATCAATCTCCAAGTGGAATCAAGAACTATCAGAGAGAGGACACTAATCAAATCTCAGAAGCTGACTCATCTCCCTTGCAAACATCTATATATGGATCCCTCATCCCAGGGATCCGGAGGCTGGAATTTTGTATCTTGTAAGGAAGTGCTGTTAGTTTCTTGGTGCAATATCATAGTGTTGGGTGATCTAAGCTTTTCATGAGGTGAAGAAGGGCTTTCTTGCTGAGAGGATGATGCTGGGTCATAACAATTGGTTGTAATCCTCTTTGCTCTTTCTTGATTATCAATAAAGTTATTCAAGTTTTCCTCCACATTCTTGTATGATTGATGTTATATGCATTTGTGTGGTCAATATATATCTGGACCTATATTGTTTATGATAATAGATCTATGTTCTTGGATAGTGTTATGCTACTTTGATTCTATAGGTGCTCTTTGAAGCTGGGTAGACGAGGAAGCAAGTGGCGAGGACCTATTAGAAGGGAGAGGAATCGAGCAAGGAACCAAGCACAAGACAGAAGTTGGTCTCCTTATTCCCCTCTTATCTATTTCTCATAAATGAAAACGAAAGTAGTTTTTAGTTTGTTTGTTTCTAAGGTAGCTACCAGCCTTAGTGGGACTAGCAGGTCTGCATAGACACTAGTTTTCCAAATAACAAAATGGCGACTCCGCTGGGGAGCGAATAGATTGTTTGTTTATCTACATTTGTTTACTTTATAAACTTACAGACGGAGCCTGAAGTTAAGCCAGCTAGCCTTTGAACTGCATTTCCTATGCAAGTGCAAATTAGATCAATGCTGCTTCAGTCTATCTCTGGGTTTTGTTTATGAATTAAACAATTGATTTACAAGCTCTCTAATTGCCCTTGTGGTGGCTTTAGTAACCTCCTTAGATCTATCCCTGTGATTGATTTACTGATTACCACTCACTCGAATTAAATCCCTGAATTGAGCTGCAAACTATGACCCAGAAGCCAGCTAAAGTCTCGTCCCTAGTCCATCGCACTATGTCTTCATTGAAACCTAAATGTATCGCACTTCCTGAGTGTAGTATGTGCGTTGCATTTCAATTTCTCTGTGCTACAGGTGCGTTGATCAGACCTCTACTGCTCTTAGATTTTAGCTTCTGTGTTCATACTTTTCAGCTCTATTCAGGAGTTTTGCTACCTGTAGTCAGTACACCTCTGTTGAAACCCCCTTCCTTGTCGTTATTCCACCTCCATTGTGCAAAGAACTGTAAATGTTTTTATGTATTTTGAGTCATTTTCAGTTCTCCTTTACAAAGAAGTAGCGTAATTGTACTGTCGTTTTTTGATTTGAAAGTGTCGCAAGTGTCGTTTTTAGTCATAAAAGAGAATCCGATTGTTCTTGATAGTCGATTACACTGTTACTCTTGTATTTGATTTGAATTGGTAGTTTTTCAAGTGTCGAAAGCAACTTTTCAATTCCAAATAACAAAGTGTCGTCATTGTCCTCATTTTGTTTTGAAAAGAAGCTTGTTAGTAATTGTCGCTTTGAAAAATAATTCAGATTTGTGCTTAGCTTTCTTTTTTATCATTCACACATTAAGAAGGCTGAAAACAAATACATGCATGTGCATTTGCATTTAGACTGTTTGTTGGTTTGATTTAGGAAAATTTCATATAGTGTGTGCTCTCTGCTCTTTGTTGAAAGAAAATCATCTCTCTTTCCTTAGTAGCTAGGATTTTCATTGCAAAAAGAAGATTAAACGGTTGTTTATCATCTTAGATTACATTTTAGGAATTGTACATCTACATCACGCAGTGAACCTGAAAGGAAAATTTCTTAAGCAAGATCAACTATAAAATAAATTTAATGAATCTAAAAACGCTTTGGAACCTAACGCACAACATCTAGAAGTCTAGGCTAGAGACGTATTCTGGCATCGTAAAGCCTGGTAACTGTTGTTTTCATTGTTGGTTGGGTGATTCCTCCACTTTGAGACGAAAAGTGCCAGTAAGGACTTGTGCTCCCACATACCGTCGAGTATATTTTGGGAGACCACAATAGGCTTTATCCTTTATCCATAGGAAGCAGTGTCTGCCGCCCTATCGATCGCAATGCACTGAACACAGCATTCGGGAAGATTGACTATCGTACCGTAAAAAGTAGTCTACAGTTTTGCGATTCGTTTGGTAATCCCTCTAACTAGATTTCTAGAGCAGTCCCTTTCGTTCCTTTTTAGACTCCTTAAAGGAAAAGGTCCATCTGAGCACTTGTCACTTTAGGCTCATTAAAAATCAGAGGTGACTAGAGTCATCTTTTGTTTTTTCTCGACTCTTAAAAATTGAAAAAACAAGTTGTGTCAAAGCGTCTGAAATTTATTTTAATCAGTATAAACATCACCTTTCCTACGTTGGTCTTAGTTTGAGAAAAATGGAGTCCACCAACCAAGGAGTTCCCCTTGGAGGAAATCCTAGTCCCTTCTCCTCTTGGGGAGATGTTGGTGCACCCCATATGGCCACATTGTCTCTTCTAGGATTGACAATCGGCTTGCCCGTATGGCTCTTCTCAACTTCTGTCATTCAGAACACCGTGATTCCTAAACAATCAAGTCAGCAACTAAATGATACCAGAGTCACCCCCCGACCCTCTACTTCATCCAATTCTTCCTCTCCTCCTTCCTCTTCGCTTGATGAAGCTGGTAAAGCCCAAAATCAAGTAACTGAGAAGAAGAAGGAGAATAAGAAGAAAGAGAAGAAGAAGAAGGAGCTAAAGGCGAAAAGGGGCGATCAGGCATCGTCTAGCGAAAATCCACACACTGCACCATCCAGGCCTAAATCTCCATGTGTCATTTGCAAAGGAGACCACTATCATCAAGATTGTCCTTGCATCCCTCGGATCTTAAGGGACTGGTCTCCTCGTTTGCACAATCTGGTGTCATCAACCTCTGATGATCATGTTGGAAGTACACGTCAACTAGTGAAAGTGAAGCCCCTGGACAAAAAGGAAAATATAAATTTCCTTGTAAAGTATGTGAAGGCGATCACGTCGTCCACTGTTGTCCCTTCTTAGATGAAGCTAAAAGAGTTTTGGATGACTGTCCGGTTTCACCATTACGACTTCCTCCTGGATATAAGAAACTCTTGCCGAGTCCGTCACTAGTTGTGAATCCGGCTGACATGCCCTTGTGGTCGGCCGAAGCATCTATCATTGAAGATAAACCATCTGAATCCACACCAGACGAAAGTCAAAAGGTCGAGGCGACAATTGACCTGGTCGTGCCTTCAGAGGATCAATCTTCAGATGATACAGTCATCGAAGAGAACAAGAATGACACCGTTCAAATTCTCTTCGTAAGCACAGACTCCGATGAACATGGGGGCAGTCTACCCGTTCCTTTACCGCAGGAAGGAAGTTCGTCAGAGTCGTATCCGGCCGTCTATTCAGTCCCACCTCCAAGCAACCTGGTTGTTTCCTTTGACTGGAATCTACTAGGCAGACCCCGTTTATCGGCTAGTGTACCATTTCGAATCATTTCTCAAATATATAGAATGGTCATGGCCGGTACCATCATAGATGAAGGGGCTTCTGTGAGTATCCTTTCCTCAACTGCTTGGAAAGCACTTGGTTCGCCATCGCTTTTGCCTGAGATGAGAAATCTAATAGGCTTTGACAAAGGAACTAGTCGACCGTTAGGGATCCTTCCCAATGTGCCGATAACGTTGAGAAGGAAAACTGTTCACATGAACGTAATGGTAGTCCAATGACCCCTGGATTATAATATACTCCTTGGACGAGACTATATTTATTACATGAGAGCCATTGTCTCCTCACTCTTTAGAGTAATGTGTTTTCCGCACGAAGGAAGAGTGGTCAAGCTCATAGACCAGCTTTCGTTCCCCGGCTCACACATAGAAAATAGTCATATACCAACCCTGAATGGTCTTTTCACACAAGGAATGTCTCATCAATCCCCAGTCCATCCTCCTGATGAGCGTGAGTGATTCGGAGGACATGACTGAAACCCAGGGGGCATGCACCCTGGTCTGCTTCAGCAGGAAAACCTTGGGTATAGAGTAGGTTTCCGTGGAGGATATATGACTAGTCTGACACACCCGTCCGTTTAGGAAAATGGGATTAGGCTGGAATAAGATTCCCTCGTCAAAGTTATGTGAGTGGAGGCGTCTGCGCCACTCACCTTTGTCTATTTCGGTAGACATCGCCGAGGAAGTGTTTTGTCTGTGGTACAGATAGAACAATCTTTGGGAACCTGGAAATTTTTCGCTATACCTGGGGGCATGCAAACCTTTTGGCATGCAAGCGAAGAGCGACCATTTATTTTTTAAATTTATAGGTCCTCTAACCCTTTAAACTCGTAGGATTGGTTGTTTCCTAACTTTCATAAAGAAAGGATGCGGAGCAAAGCTTTGTAAGGTGCAAGCTCCTTAAAAATGGCATCTTAGATGAGACATCCTTATTATACGACTGGATCGAGCAGTTTTAATGCGGAATTCAAGCTCATTAAAAAATAAACATAAGAAATGAGCAAGTATTCCCCCAACGTTTAAGCTCATTAAAAAATGAACCATTTTCTGGTAAATAACCATCGTGAATGTATTATCATCAGCCTTTGAAGCCTTGGTCATGTTTTCATCATCACCTCCACTCTGTATTGGCCGATCATTCACCTCCACTTGATTTTTTACCCCTTTTGAGGAACATCTGTGAAGAGTGATCCTGTTAGCCATCCTTGTGACACTGCCGTGATTGGAAAATTCCAAACCTTACCTGGAATCAGCTGCTACCCGAATCTATCACTCGTTCCTCAAAAAACGAGTCTCCTTTAAGCTCTTTTCAACTAACTCGTAAAATATGAAAAGATTTCCGAGCCATTGGCCTCTCCAGCTTGTTAAAGTGACCGGAAGTGCTATCCCTCCTTTAGATTTTAATCTTTTTGGACCAGAGGGATTATTACACAAAAAGATCGAGCGCTTGTTTTGTTTGGCTCGTTAAAATTACCAAAAATTCATCCCTTTTGTATTATTTTATACTTTTTCGGACTTAAGGGATTAGATGAAGAAAAAAGATTTTTGGAGTTTCCTTTACGTCCCTTTTCAGACTCTCTAAAATTGAAAAAGACCGAGTTATCTTTGTCGTTAAACTCGTTAAAACCGAATAGTGACAAACTTGTCCATAACAGACTAGAACGAGTTTCACTACCGCTAGGCTTGTTAAAACATAGCGATGGGTTTGCCCGAAGGGAAAATTATAGAACAAGCATATGTTATCCTCCTTAAGCTTGACAAAAATAAAGAGGTACTGGTCAGCAATGACTGGGGAAAAATTGGGAAGAAAACTTGAAGAAACTTTGTTGGTAGCAAGTCACTCTTGAACATGACTCTCTCACTCCGCATCCGAGTTAGGTTGGGTTGTTCCATTCACTGGTCACATTACCATGGTTCCGTCACACCATCCATATTTGGGGTTAATGCTACCAATCCATCATGTCAGTGTCGCCGATATGTTCAAGAGAAGTCACTCAGAGAATTCCCCTGTGTCTCACCCACTGCAATACATTTACGCTCCATTCTTTCATGGCCGCCACCCTGAACCTTATATCACCAGATCGTTTTCACCTCCATTAAAATCATTTGCTCCATTCTGTGTCATTGATGTGGGATTCACTAAGGCCCTCCTATGACGGATCGCTTCTTGTCGACATCAGCTCATTATCCAAGAAGTCGATCTAGGAACAACCCTTTCAGTACTTTGAAGCTTGCATGCCTCAATGGCAAGTTTCTCACTTTCGGCGACAGGTTTACATCAATGGCCTTCGACCGAAAGATTTTGCATGGTGTTCGATGCCAAGTCCCTTATTCATACCACGTGAATTGTGCTATAGTACCTTGAGGGTCATCATCATTATCGGTGATTCCTCTCGCGCATGTTAACAACTTACATCATTGGCTGGTAATCAGGTGATGTCTTTCCATGTTCGACTCCAGAACATCTTTCACATGGATCGACTTGTACTTTGAGTGAAGATCGAACGAGATTGAAGACCCCAGATCTAGTTTCATCCATCTGGGCTGCGATAGATATTCAGGAAAATAAAGACATCAAATGTACATCATTGCTGCATAGATAATCATCCAATCTAAGGGATGATGGCTCTACCAGAATCATCAGTCTACACTCAGACGATTGTCTGTCTCGTGTACACGAAAACGAATTTATAAAGCTGAGCATGGGAATGCCCACCTCAACTAGATCATGAAAATATTATGAAGATAATGTATTGTGTTGTATCTTATTACAGGTCGCCTTCCAGCTTGAAAAAACTTCGGATCCTCATGATAAAGCATTTCACCCAACATCAAAAGATTAAGGAACTCATGCTTTAGGGGGAAACTGTTATAGACATTTTTTGGCACTGCAACCCCAATCATAAATGTTCATAAACCAAGGGCTCCTAAGTCCCTGAAGATGTTGTTCCAACCCCTAAAAGAACAAGGTCAACTAATTACAGCATCTCCCAGAAGTTCTCCATGAAAAACTACTCAGAACTGGTCAAAACTAGACCATTTCACCTACTCCATGGTCAAAGTGCGTTGCATACCACCTGAATACACATAGTAGGTGCAATGCATGTTGAAAATCCCTTCTATGGGGTGCGATGGGTGAGTATGGACAAATGGCAGGGTCAATCCGCAAGGTCGAGAATCATGGAATCTTCCAGAAACTTCTCCTGTGACACTTGCCTCTCTGCATTCGCCCAGGGATGAGTAAGAGATCATCAATCTCCAAGTGGAATCAAGAACTATCAGAGAGATGACACTAATCAAATCTCAGAAGCTGACTCATCTCCCTTGCACACATCTATATATGGATCCCTCATCCCAGAGATCCAGAGGCTGAAATTTTGTATCTTGTAAGGAAGTGTTGTTGGTTTCTTGGTGCAATATCATAGTGTTGGGTGATCTAAGCTTTTCATGAGGTGAAGAAGGGCTTTCTTGTTGAGAGGATGATGTTGGGTCAGAACAATTGGTTCTAATCCTCTTTTCTCTTTCTTGATTATCAATAAAGCTATTCAAGTTTTCCTCCACATTCTTGTATGATTGATGTTATATGCATTTGTGTGGTCAATATATATCTGGTCTTATATTGTTTATGATAATAGATATATGTTCTTGGATAGTGTTATGTTGCTTTGATTCTACAGGTGCTCTTTGAAGTTGGGTATACGAGGAAGCAAGTGGCGAGGACCTATCAGAAGGGAGAGGAATCGAGCAAGGGACCAAGCGCAAGATAGAGGTTGGTCTCCTTATTCCCCTCTTATCTATTTTTCATAAAGGAAAACGAAAGTAGTTTTTAGTTTGTTTGTTTCTAAGGTAGCTACCAGCCTTAGTGGGACTAGCAGCTCTGCATAGACACTAGTTTTCCCGATAACAATACGAAGATCTTATAACAGAAGAAGAGCAAGAAAATGTTCCTCCTGAAACCATGGCTGAACACAAGAACGGTATAGGGAATGAGGAGAGAATAGAAGGTGCCTTTCCAATCCGAGAGAAAAATGGGGACACAAAAATGAAAAACATAAGTCCCTCAACCTTACCTCACTTCCATGGATTGACCACTGAAAACTCGGATACCTTCTTGTTTGATTTTGTTGTCCTTTTTAAAACTTATGACTATGCAGAAAACGAGCAAAAGTAAACTCTTTCCCTCTACCCTCAAGGATGCAGCACTACGTTGGTTCATGGGGTTACCTGGAAACAGTATCACAACTTGGGCTTAGATGAAACAAGCCTTTAACAACAAATACCAGGATTACTGTAGGTCAAAGGAGACGAAGGGAGAAATCTTTTGAATGACCATGGGAAGTGATGAGTCTTTGGAAGGCTATGAAGAAAGGTTCCAACTCAGTTATAAAAGGGCTAGGTGCACACTTGACCCTGGATCTTTGAAGCTAGTTCTACTCCGAGGAGTCCCTAAAGACCTTCTAGATACCCTCCATTTGCTAGCTGGAGGAGACATCTACCAACTACCTTATGATGACATAAAGACTGTGTTTAGAAACCATTCTAGGGCAGCCCGAAAAAGAGGTAGGGGGAATGCACTTTCAGCTAATTCCACCTTCTCCAAACATGAGCTTACAAATCAGATGGAAGACCTTAAAAGTGAGGTGAGACAGACCATTGTCATGCAACTAGATACTTTTCGAATCCAACAGAAGAAAGAGGAAGCTTAGAGGGCTTTGGCCATATTTTGTCCCAGATGCACAAGGAAGCATACTAAGAACGAGTGTCCATTGCACTTAATAGAGGTATGTTTCATTTGTGAGGAAGACCACCCTACAAACCAGTGCCCAACCTTACCAAAACTTAAAGCTGTGTACCAAGGGGCTGAAGGAGCCACTGAACCACTCTACTTCCTCAACCAAAGGAGGCCACCTGGATCCAAACCTTACCAGCAGGGGATGCAAGGGACATCCAAAACTTATTACAACCCCAACCAATCCACTCACATACCTTCTTGGGGTCCCCCTGCTCATCCTTCCTAGTCCGCACCCCCTCCTTGGTCATATCCATCTCAATACCATACTCGACCTGCTGCTCATTTGTTTCATTCTCATGTTCAGCCGCAACCTCACTAGAATGCACCGTAACAGGGGTGGAGGCCCCAGTACAACTCTCCTCCCACCATTTTGCCTCCACCACCTGCTCAACGACAACCATTACGTCTTGCTCCTCCAAGAAAGCCCCAGATGCCTGCCCAACTGAACCCAAACCCCAATAACAAACAGGCCCAGCAGGTATATACTGAAGAGACAACATGCCCTACCTACGCAGTGGAGATTCAGGAGATCAACCTACGATCTAGGAAGGTACCCCCAGATAGCCAACCTCATCCTAAGGAGGATGAAGCAGAGGAACATGAAAGTGAACCCAAAGCCATTCCACCCTTTCCTGAGAGACTAACTGGAAACACGCAACCAAACCCAGAAGAGACTAAACTTCTAGGAGAACTTAAATAGTTGTGTGTAAAATTACCTCTTCTCCAGGCCATAAAAGATGTACCAATCTACAACAAATTCATCAAAGAGAAGTGTTTTAAGCACCCAGGCAGGCGCAAGAGAGATGCCCCAACTATCAATGTCATAGGACAACTGTCCGACTTAATGTTGGGAAAGTAATCTGTCCAAAATATTTGGACCCTGGGAGTCCTGTAGTGGATGTCCACATCAATGGCACCATAATCCCCCACACCCTGATTGATCTAGGGGTTTCCATTAATGTGATGACCAGGGACACTATGCTCAAACTTAACCTTCAAGGTTCCCTAAGAAAGACCTCAACAATACTGCAGTTAGTAGACCGCTCCACCGTGACTCCCGAAGGGATTGTGGAAGATGTCTTGGTCTTTGTTGATTCTTGGGAGTACCCTATGGAATTTTTGGTCCTTCAGCCAAAGTTAAAACTCACTACCTCATTTTGGGAAGGCCTTGGTTAGCTACTACAGATGCTTACATCAGTTGTTGAGTTGGGAGCATGACCATTAAGAATGGGCCAATGTCCAAACAGCTAGTCCTATATCCTCCTGCCCAGCCTTTGCTCGAACATGTCTTACCTCTCTGGTTGGAGGAGGAAGAGGAGGATGAAGTCTACTCCGCACCAGTGTGCACCGTGGAAGCCACCAGGGGAGGTCCTCAAACCGAGGATGACCTTATTGAGAATTTAATTCAAAATCCACCTCCCAATGTGCTGCCATTAGAAGAGTTGGTAGGAGACACCCAAGCCAGTGCCTTAGTGGATCTCTGTGTGGCTGATCTGACCTCTTTCCGATTTAATAATGTGGAATTTGGCCCTGAAAGAACCTTGAAGATCAACTCATACCTATTTCCCTCTCAAGAGAAGGAGCTGTGTAGCTTATTGAACTGCCATTTGGATGCTTTTGCTTCGAGCTATAAGGAGATGAAAGGAGTCCACCCTTCAGTCTGTACCCATCACATTTACATTAAAGAGGATTGTAAACCAGTCAGGCAGCCTCAAAGGAGAATGAATCCAGCCCTTAAGGACATTGTCAAAGAAGAATTGCAAAAGTTGTTGGATGCAGGATTCATCTGCCCCATCTCTGATAGCGAGTGGGTTTCTCCTCTGGTTCTTGTGCCCAAGAAAAACGGGAAGTGGAGAATCTGTGTAGATTATCGAGAAATTAACAAAGCTACCAAGAAGGACCATTTCCCTTTGCCTTTCATAGATCAAGTGTTAGATGGCCTGGCAGGGAAGAAGTTATTTTCTTTCCTAGATGGGTTTAGCGGGTATAATCATATCCAAATCAGCCCGAAAGACCAAGATAAGACCACTTTCACTTGTCCATGGGGTAACTTTGCCTACCGGGTCCTTCCCTTTGGGTTATGCAATGCTCCTGCCACTTTCTAGAGAGCAGTACTGAGCATATTTTCTAAGCTGGTTCATGATTCGATGGAAATCTATATGGATGAATTTACTCCTTATGGGTCCAACTTCCAAGAAGCAGTGACTAACCTAGGAAAAGTTTTAACCAAATGTGTTGAAATGAACCTGTCCCTAAGTCCTGAAAAATGTGAATTCCTAATGACTGAAGGGACCGTGCTAGGTCATATGATTTCTCAGCAAGGATTACAGGTGGATCCCAACAAGATTTCTATCATCCAAAGGGTTCCACCTCCTCAAAAGGTAAGGGATGTTTGGAGTTTTTTAGGCTTAGCGGGATATTATAGAAGGTTCATTAAAGATTTCAGTAAGCTAGGCTCTCCATTGTTTGGTATTTTGGGGAAAGATGTTGAGTTTATATGGATTGACAGTTGTTAAGAGGCTCTGGATGTGTTGAAGGATATGCTGGTAACTGCCCCAATCTTGAGAGGTCCAAACTGGGCCCTACCTTTCCACATTCACACAGATGCCTCGAACAAAGCCAAGGAGCAGCCTTAGGACAAGTTGAAGAGAAGTTACCGTATGCCATATATTTTGTCAGTAAAAACCTGTCCAATGCAGAATTAAACTATATTGTAACCGAGAAAGAGCTCCTAGTTGTAGTCCATTCCCTAAACAAGTTTAGACACTACATCAATGGTTATCAAACATGTGTACACACTGATCATGATGCAATTAGGTATTTGATGAATAAACCTGATGTAAATGCTCGTATCATTAGATGGTTACTTTTATTGCAACAATTTGATTTGACCATTGTTGATAAGCCAGGTAAGGAAAATGTTGTTGCTGATTTTCTGTCTAGACTAGATTTGCCTGTAGGTGAAGAAGGGGTGGTGGATGATCAACTGTCAGATGAACACCTGTTCGCTATTTTAGTACTCTCTCCATGGTTTGCTGACATAGAAAATTACTTGGTTTCAACACAATTCCTGCCACACCTATCCTCAAAAGAGAAGAGCAAGATCGTGAGGAAAAGCGCCCCATTCACTTGGATTGGGGGAAACCTGTTCAAACTTGGTCCAGATCAGATTTTGAGGCGTTGTGTCAGGGAGGAGGAAGTTTTTGACATCCTCCTAACCTGTCATGATGGACCCTGTGGAGGCCACTTTGCAGCAAAATGAACCACATTCAAAATTCTACAAGCAGGCTACTATTGGCCCACTCTTCATCAAGATGTCAGAAGATACATCAGCCAATGTGACCGATGTCAAAGGATGGGGAAACCGACTCCAAGGGATGAAATGCCCCTCCAACCTAGGGTGACTTTCGAGCCATTTGTGAAGTGGGGCATGGACTTTGTGGGTCCTATCAACCCTCCTTCAAAACAAAAGTCTTACAACATTGTGTGCACAGACTACCTGACAAAGTGGGCAGAAACAAAGGCAATCAAGGCAGAAATAGAAGAAAAAGTGGTTGAGTTTTCGAGGGAAAATATCTTCTATAAGTTTGGCTACCCAAGAGAATTAGTCACAGATCAGGGAAGCTAGTTTACCTCTAACCTGATTGAAGACCTGCTTGCTCATCACAAGATTAAGCACAGAACTTCCACCCCTTATCATCCGCAAGAAAATGGGCAGGTGGAAGTCGCTAACAAGGCTTTGGAAGAGATCTTGACTAAAGTGGTGAGCAGCAGTAGAAAAGATTGGGCATATCACTTGGTTGAGGCCACCTGGGCCTACAACAATACTTGGAAAACTACAACAGCTTTCAAACCTTATGAGCTGGTCTACGAGAAGAAGGTTTTGTTGTCCATAGAATTTGAATACAACACAATGAGGTTGGCAGCTCAGCTGGACCTAGATCTCAGCCATGCACAATAGGAAAGACTACTTCAGCTGAATGGACTAGATGAACAAAGAATGTAGGCCCTCCTCCACTCAGAGGTTGTCCAACTTCAAAGAAAAATATGGCATGACCAGCACCTTAAAGAGAATCAATTTCAACCAGGAGATTGGGCACTGTTATATGATTCAAGATACAAGGATTTCAAAGGGAAGCTGAGGACAAGAAGGATGGGGCCATATACAGTGGAGAAATGTAACGACAATGGTTAAGTCCTTATCAGGACCATTGATGAAGAAGCCATCCCCATGCTCGTCAATGGGCATCGATTTAAGATATACATGAAGCCCCTTTATAAGCAGGAGTTCATTGAAACTATAGATAATTCAGTGTTGGTAGTGGAGCAGGCCCCTGTCTCCACCCCACCCACATTCAGAGCACCAAAAAAAAAAAAACAGGAAAAGAATAAAAGATCCTTGGGTGAAAACCTCTTGGAGGTGCCCCGGCTGTCTCAAAAAAAAACAAAAAAACAAAAAAAGAGAAAAAGAAAAAAAGAAAAACCACAGAAAAATAAACCTAACTTCTGTTGAACAAATTCCAGGTTGCAGGAAGGACATTGTAGGTTAGTAGGATCACACAAGGACAGAGGTCAGCACCAGGCTGCAAGCATCCCTCACAATTAATTCCTCCATGACCACTACCCTTTTCTAAGATTTGATCTCATCTAGGTTAAGATTTCACCTTCTACAGGAAGTTCTATGTCTTCTACAGGAAGTTCTGTGTCTTCTAAAGGAAGATCCTATAGAACCTACAGACAAGCCAGAATTGATCTCGGAAGAGAATCCGAAGGGTGGGAATCTAACTACGAGACCTGCAAACATCCCTATTTCCATCCATCACCATATGTCACCCTCTTACATCTCTTTACACCTCCATTGCACCCATTTTTTTATTTGTTCCTGCACAGTCACACACAGAAAACCCTGTTTTCTTCATACTGCCAGCAAAAACTTTTATTGACAAATCAAACAGCAGTTTCTCACTCACCATACCTATCAATCTCCATCTTGACTCCTCATCAGCCGAAATCCTCATCAGAAATATAGCCCTGCTCATTCTAGCTTGCATTCCATGAGAAGAAGCAGCTACAGGACATCCTACAGGAATCCTGTAGCAGCTAATCCCTCTAGAAGACATACTCTGGAGATAGGGACAGGCAAGAATAGCAAAAGAGAGATGCAAAGAGCTCGTCGTGAATGTAAGAATACCAACAGCAGCTGAAGCCAAGCATGCAATGTGCATGCAGCAACAGCAAACGAAGGAATGGATTCCAAAACCCATGCATGCAACAACAGCAAACAAAGGAATGGGTTCCAAAACCCGAAATCTGCATAACGTGGTCATGACCATGCAAGTAAGTGCCTAAACTCATTCATCAATTGCATAAATCATATTTTAAAAGTTGCATGCCTATGGGAATGGTTCAGATTGAGTGGAATTGGTGGCCAGTCAACTGGCCACCCTCGGCCAGTTACATATCCTCGTGGGATCCAAACGAGCCCTGTTACATTCAAAATTTCCAACAAGATGTGCAACCAGCACATGTGGAGTGTCCATTCAAGGAGAAATCATCGAGACTGGTAGTGGTGGCGGTGGATAATGGCAGAGAGGAGGTGATGGCGGTTAGAAACACATAGAAACGTTATGATTGTGACGTCAAACCAACGGTCCGGTCCAGCCACCTCATCCTCTCACCACGAATCACACCACAGTTAAAAGATGCATGGCTGAAACATGCACCACCTTCTGTTCACTCTGCATTCACAACGTTCTCGACTGGAGTACGCATCCACCACTTCCAAAAACAGTTAACCAGCATCCTCCACAATTGTTTTTGCCTGTGTTCTAAAATCTCCCACATATCGGGCTCGCTCAGAAGCACAATGTCATTCTACAAGAACCAGGGGCCTTCTACAGGAAAGGCAGAACATATTTACGGAGCAAGAAAACCTGGGATTTTCGTTG
Organism: Pinus tabuliformis; assembly: GCA_031772625.1. Taxonomy (NCBI): domain Eukaryota; kingdom Viridiplantae; phylum Streptophyta; class Pinopsida; order Pinales; family Pinaceae; genus Pinus; species Pinus tabuliformis. The sequence goes on from CM062804.1 coordinate 700,943,665, forward strand.
AATTTGGAGCTCCAAACGAGGTAGGCTCGAAAAAACTCCTCTATGCATGATGTGTTTGTGCAAGGTGGTGAATTGAACGACATCATATTGAAAAATCAGAGGAACATTATGCCTGTGTATTGGAAGTAAAACGTTTTCCTGTATATTTCACTGAGTTTCCCCAGTTTCTCTGCATCAAAAATCTCCTCCACATTTTCTTTTTAAATTATCCTATAAGGAAGATATATACAGCCGTAGAGGCCAGCCTATGTGTGAAAAAATTTGAATTTTCATATCTATGCGTGTGCTGAGAAGGGAACCTGATCCTTATGCTCTATCTGTAAAAACAAAATTCTTCCTTTCATAAACAGACAGTCGAGTTCTGGGTGACAGTGGTCTTAAAACAAGGGAATTGTTGCTAGTTGATATTGAACACGCGAGAAATTCCTTCTTGAGTTTAGGGAAAACCAAATTCAACTATCCTTTATTTCAGATTGATTGTTTGGTTACCTAAGCATTTCCTTTTCTGCTTAAAACATAAAAAGAGCACTCTCACCATGCTAGGAGGATTCATAAGGAAAGAACCCTCGGACTCTAGCAAGCTGCACGAGCATCCTGAGGTGGTGGACCTTTTCACCCGAGCAAATTGGATATCCTTCCTTGACAAAATTCAGGGTCATGATGAGGAGATAACTAAGGAGTTTTTAATGTCCCTGAGAACATAGTCAAAAACACATGCCACAGTTAGTTTTAGGGGTTTGACCCTAGAACTCACCCCTGAGCTCATCAGTGCTATTACTGGTCTACCATTAGGGCTCCCTTGGAGCAAAGAAGAGAGATCATTGGGCCAAATTGCTAAGAAGTCATTTTTTCTGCCCACGAAGCATCCTATAGAAGATAAAAACGGGGTTAGAAGAACCAGCTTGCCTCCTCTTTGGAGTGAAGTTAGTTTTCAAATTATGAAGTATATCACATGTGAAGGGAGGTTTAGCATCATCTATGGATATCATTTCAGGTTGTTGTGTGAACTAAGGCATGGGATTGACTTGCCTCCAGCCAAGAAACTGAGCATCCCCTATTTCCTTCTTCAGTCACTAATTGAATGTGGTACAAATTTAAATGAAGGGATCCCAGATCAGTTTGCCCATCATGGGCTCATCAAACTATTGGTGGAAGATGCTTTGCACACCTACACTGTCCCCATATCTTGGGAAATCTTCAGAAACATGTCCAGGGATGACAATATTAGAACTTTGGCCGAAAACATCACCCCATCTAGCAGTGAGGAGGGAGAACACACTGAACAAGGTGAGAAAAATAATGATGAAGGAAAATAGGACATTCAAGTACAGAAAAGAATAGAAATAAAAAGGGGAAATGGGCCAGATTGCTAAGCCTAAAACAGAGGAAGAAAAAATAGCAAAAACACCAAGGGAAAAGAGGATGCAGAGTAGAACAGAGAAGGCCAAAAAATCCCAAATGAAGGCTGCCATAGCCAAAGCAGGCACACAGAAACAAAAGGGAAAGACACACCCTGAGATCTCAGCAACAGAGAGAGAAACAGTTGACACAGGGATTTCTACAAGAAGCAAGGAAAAATGACAGCAAGAGGAGAAATAACCAGAGATATTGGAAAGGAAGGCAACAACTGTGCTTGTTACCTGCACACCTCCAAACCAAAAAGGGAAGAGGAAGAGGCAACCCTCCATGTACTTTAAAGCAAGGAGAAGCACAAGAATCAATAGTGGGCAGACCCCAGCCACAATCAAAGGAGCCAATTGTCATTGACGACACAACAACTAAACCAAAAGAAGAGTCTCCTTCCAAGATATCCATCAGCTATGAAAGAGGAAGCCCAAAAACCTCTACATGGAATGAGAAAATTGAGTCGATGGACTCAAAGGCAGTTCTACAAGAAGCTCCAACATCTCTACAGGAAACTCTAGCCAAGTTAAAAGAGACTAAAAAATTGGAGGAGAAAGTAGCTAAACAATCACAAGGGGAGAGAAAAACCGAAGAAATACTTGAACCTACCCCTCAGCCTAGCTTGGGCTCATACTACAACCTGTTAGAGGGTGGGAAAATCATCCCACAGAAATTTGTTGTGCCACTCTTCTTTGCATTGGAACAAGCGAGGATCAGAACACACACATGGATGAAAATTTCCAAATCTAAGGGAATTGAGGACATAGGCCACATGGAGGAGAAGTTAAAAGAATTGAGAGGAGAATTGGCCATGGTAAGGCATGTAGAAAGTTACAAAAGAACCCAGTTGCAGGAGGAGAATGAGCTGCTGAAAAAATAGTTGCAGCTACAGGATGTCCACAAGGAAGGTAGGCTGTCCATTTTGGGAGGGTAACAACAGCAAGAAGGACCTCCAGCATACAAATACACAACTGAGAAACAACAAAGGGAGGCAGAACTACAAGCCAATGTGGAGATGCTCACAAAATTGTTGCAAGAACAGGAGTCTCAAGCAGCAGAAAAGATACAGGGTTTAAAACAATAGTTGTAAGAAAAATATGCCCAGATGGTCTGCATGGCCAGCTAGGCAATAGAAGCCTTACAATGTAGGCAACCTGCTAAGTCATATGCCTTATATCTTAAATATCAATGGTTGCAATTTCAAATTAACACCTTGGCCCAGAGGGGCACCATTCCATTTCAGAATTATCATCAGTTTATGGACTTGTGTGACAGTAGCTCAGAAGAAGATAAGGCCAAGTTATCAGAATTCTACTTACACAACTTGGCCCTTCCAAACATGAATATGTGGGACCCCAATTCTACATTGGGAGATGTGCAACTCATGGCCATGGCCTCTTGGTTAAACCATGAGGAAAAGAGGGCAGCAGAAATTCAGAATGTTATGGATAGGGAGCTAAGGGAACCACTCATGATCAGAGCAGAACCAGAAGATCCCTCAGCTTTAGTGTATGCCCATCAACACCTCGCCAACAACTCCCAGGTTCTCCCAGACTACATTGAAAAGCAAGCTCAGGCCATTGCCCACTTTGAGGACATGGAGAGACTGTTGGGTGATAACTGCATTCATGCTTGCACAAGGAGATGGAACACATTGTACCATAGTCTAAAAATCAGAGAGTACCACTCCCCAACAAGGATGGGGGAGGCCTTGGCAAGGGTACCACTTTATAAACAGTCAATGCGAACTCTGCAGGCCAACTGGATCGGCCTGAAGTTTAGCTTTTGGGACTGCTAGAAGGTGTCAAAGAAGAAGAAGAGCACAAGCAATGGGAGGAGGTAGAGAGAAAAGTAGGATTTCATGACTAAGAAGAGGACATCACCTCAGAAGCCTAGGATGTTAGAGAGGCAGTCAAAGCAATCAAAGATGATGAGCTAGATTAATTGCTCAAAGGATGAGCAACACATTTAGCAAGGGGGTGATGATGAGCCCCAAAAATGGGTAACTTATTGGGCTCATTTTGCCTATTATTCTCAATTAATCCACCATTCTTCATATTTTATGCATGCTTTTAAGTATATTTATGTTAATTGAATGAATGAGAATAGTCACTTGACCATGAAGTCTAATACGTGCTTATTGCAGATTTTTGGACATCTTTTGGACCAAGGTCAAGAATTTATGAGCTAGTTGACAACCAAATACGAGGGAACAAGGTTGAGGATTAGTAGGAAGGGTGTCTCATGCACTAAATGGCCCCTTCCTCGAGTTCTCCACCATCATCTCAGAGTTTAGCAGCCCACCAAAGATGATTTCCAAGGGCAGCTGAGCAGCTTTTGTGAAGTGGCTGATTACTTGTAGTTTTGAGCATCGAAGCCCCTCAAGTTAAGGAGGGTTGTTGGAGGTCCTCATGGTGCATAAGTAGGAAGGCCTCGAGCCTTGGTAGTTTAGCTCTTGAACATTTGTTTTTCGCACTTTGGTGTTGCTCTGCCTTTCAGCTCATTTTCGAGCTTTTGCTGTAAACATTTTTGTGACATGGTTATTTTTTGAGTAATGGATATAAATTTCACTTTGCACCATCTCTAAGGTTTTCTTAGGAGCCTGTAGCTCTTGGGGTGGGCCCAACCCAAGTGCCAGTACATCCTTTGTGTACTATTATGTGTTTTCTTTGCATTCATAGAATAATTTCTGCTATTTAGGTTAATATCTTGCTTTGTTACTTAGGTTGTTTTTGACGATTACTATAGATTTTCATGCTTTAGGTTGATTTGACAGTTTGATAATAGAAAAGATCTACAAAAAGGCCACCAAGAAATCCCTGAACTCATCTCTCCCTCCTTGGGATCATGAGCTGAGACCAAGGCATACTTGTTGCCACAAAAACATTGTTTTACCTTTCAATGCAATTGCAAGTGTTAGATTTTTAGTTGGAAAAGTTGATACCAGTTGTGCTTGCATATTTAGATCTGTTCTTGCTTAGGTTTCCATAGTTATCTTGCATGATTTCCTGTTCACAACTTGATGTTCATCATGTTTCTAGTTTTTAGGTCAAATTAGGTCAAAGTAGATAGATCTCCGATTTTTCTACTCTTTCTTTGATTAGTTTTGAGAGATAGTGTGCAGATCACCTTTAATACATCCCTGCCTATCCTTCCTTCATCACACAACCTGATCCAACCCCAAATTACGGATTCCTTCCCTTCATTTTCCGCACTTTTCCAATTTGACCTAATTTCTACATTTTTGTGCAACATTGCTCCCTCCATCCTTGAACAAATCCAACCATCTTCATCACTCCTTAGCCTCATTTACCAGGTCCTAGACCTCTTCACATCCTCATCCATCCTCCATTTCCACTTTCCCACCGTTTTTCCTCCATCAACCCTCAAAATCCTCTCTCGGCTCTTCCTGTAGAACATCCTGTAGAACCCCTATAGACTTCATGTAGAAGATCACGTGAGCAGTTTCTCGAGATCTGATCGTTGTGAAACTCTCTGGAAGGGTGCTAGGAACCCCTTAGGCCCTCTTCTCTCCTTCCTGACCTCCTGCAAATGCCCTCTCCATTTCCTTTCGCCAATAAACCCCTGCACAATTAAAAATAGTTAAAGCACATGCATAATAATTCTGCAAAATTACTCAAAAATACAAAAAGATGTGTTTTCCATATTTTCCTTCAGAAGTAGCTTAGTCACATGCATTTCACCTTTCCAAGAGTCAATCACATCCATTTCTGCAACTTTCATCTCTTTTCTTGCACCAGTAGGGTTAGTTGGTAAAACTAGGGTTTGCTAAGGTTTGCATTTCCTTTCAGCTTCTTTCTGCAAGTAGATTAGCCTCCTTTGAGTTAGATTTCTTCCATCACAGTTAAAAGCTTCTTCTAAGAGCTCATAGAGGTTGGCTTAAGCTCCTAACAAACTTGTGCCAGCTGATCAAGTAACAGCCTGCGGCAAGAGCTAGTACTTGTGCATACAACATCGTCACTTCCAAGTTTGTTATGAACTATCAGGTTGATGAAAGTAAAGAAGGGAGTCCCAAGAGTTGCAGCATCATTGCTGCAATATTGGAGCCCACCAGAGATATGAGCCCTTAGATTAATAAACCCAAGGGATTGATAATATTGATATTATGGTTGACCATGGTTGATTTCATATTGAGACAATCGTTTTCACAATGCGATGTTGGACAATGGTTGACCATGATTGACCATGGTTGATTTTCATAGTGAGACAATATTTGTCACAAGGTGATGATGGACCGTGGTTAACAGTGATTGATTTTCTTATTGAGAGAATCTTTGTCATAATGCGATGTTGGACCATTGATTACCATGGTTTATTTTCATATTGAGAATCTTTGTCACAATGCGACATTGGACCATGGTTGACCATGGTTGACACAATGTGGCGTTGAACAATTAAACAATCTTTGTCATAATGTGACCATGGTTATTAACAATCATTGACCATGATTTCCAATAGTTGACCATGGTTGATTTTCAAATTGAGAGAATATTTGTCACAATGTGATTTGGACCATAGTTGACCATGGTTGACAATGATTACCCATGCTTGACCATGGTTTATGATGGTTGACCATGGTTGATTTTTACATTAAGACAATACTTGTCACAATGTAATGCTAAATCATGGTTGACCATATTTAACCATGGTTGATTTTCATATTGACAATGATTGACCATGGTTGACCATGGTTGACTATGATTGATTTTCATATTGAGACAATATTTGTCACAATGTGACATTTAACCATGGCTAACCATAATTGACCATGGTTTATTTTCATATTGACCATGATTTACCATGGTTGACCATGATTAATTTTCATATTGAGACAATATTTGTCACAATGTGACATTTAACCATGGTTGATGATCGAGGTGGATATTGTTGGCCACCTGACTATTCCACTTGGATCCCCAACACTGTCTCTTTTAGTTTTTCAGTTTCCTTAATTGTAGCACAATTTACTATTTTTGGCAATGTTTCGGGTCCTAAACTTCTCAAGCATTTTTGAGGCCCTAAACGACGTTTTTTGGGAAAACCAAACAAATTTGAGTCTTTGACTCATGTTTGCATTCAAAAATTCTAGTCCTCGAATAGATATTTCTAACAAGGCATTGTGCGCGTCAAACAAAGATCATATGCCAAAGTTACAACCCCAAGAAGTTGATGTATCAATTTACCTAAATGGGGCCCATAGTTTTGGTGCTTCATCTCCTAGGGTTAGGTTTTTGGATGTTTAGGTTTTTCAATTATTTCTCAATAATAAATAGGCCTTTGAGCCTCACTGTAACAGAGTTGAGAGGCATGTAGCCACCACATCTCTTCTTAGAGATAAGCTACCATCGCCCGAGCTAGTTTATTTCCATTATGCTTGTAATCATATTTCAATATTTGATATTAATGAAATGAAGTGTTATTTCTGTTTCATCTCTATATTTATGGTTATATCTATGATTTGTTGCATTCTTGTTTAAGTTTGGATCAGTGGTATCAGAGCGGTCTGTTCTTTCTCTGTTTTTCTTTTTATGTCCCCAACAAGGTCGGGATATAAGGAGTTAGGGCTAGAATTGGTCGAACCTTTGAAAGACCACCCTCACAAATCTCAATGGCCTCCCATGGTGGAAGAGAAGAAAGATGAGAGGGTAGGAGATCCTTTAAAAATATTGTTCGAAGAATCCCTTGAGCAATAGAGCAACGTGGCGATGGACAACTTTGTCCAAATCATTTAGTGGCTACCCAAAGACAACACATCTTCCAGTAGCTGCTCTAGAAGCGCCACGCCATTTGAGCTACATGTTAACGTTTACATCCCCATATTTGAAGGTCAGATAGATGCGAACACTGTAGATAAATGGTTAAATATGCTAGAAGGATATTTTTATGTTCATGAATTTTCCAGTGGGGAAAAGATTACTTTTTCACTTCTCAAAGTCACCCCCCATGTCAAGCACTGGTGGACAACCTACTGTAAGAAGAAGGACGAAAGTACAACCTCACTATTTTTAGGCACACCCACTTGTAATTCGTTTTGGGACACCATCAAGGAGAAGTACTACCTTGTCGGGCGCTATGAGGATAAATACATAAAGTGGACAATGCTACGGAAGGGAAGGGACCAAGATGTATCAGAGTTTACCAATGGTTTTCATACCCTTCGCACGAAGTTGGGTATCAAGGATTTTGAGCAACATTTGGTACTCAAGTACCATGGTTGTCTACACAGATACATCTAGGATGGGATGGAGTTCCTAGACATATCCTCGCTCAGCACGAGATACCGATACACTGTCAATATTGAGCAGAAGTTTAAACAAAGGAAGAGAGACTTTGGATCTATGAATCTGAAGCAAGTGAAAGGCACCCCCAAACTACAGAGCAAAGGACAAAGAAAATGAGAGGTGGCCCAAGACAACCCACTGAAGCTGCAAGCAAAGAACAACACCCCAAAGACAAAGAAGGACACAAGAAAATGGTGTAAGTTCCATAAGAGCTCCACTCACAACAAAAGTGAGTGTCGGGCCAACCAGACACTGGTGACCGAGATGAAGGCTTCCAAATTAGACTCATGTTCTAACTCTGAGTCAGAACCCGACAAGGGGAATGACAAAGGGAAGCTCAAAGATACAGAGGAGGGGGAACACCTCTTCCACTCACATATGTGGATGAAGGGTTCTCTGCTGCAATTCATTGTTGACAATGGGAGCCAGAAAAAACTCATTTCAGTAGAGGTCATGAAGCGGCTTGGTCTACTGACTACAACACATCCATAGTCGTACACCATTCGGTGGCTTCGCCAAGGACAAGATATCTACGTCAACCAATAGTTTCACCTTCCCTACAACATCAAGCCCTTCATAGATGAGGTACTATGTGATGTTGCTTCTCCTGAATTTTGTGATGTATTATTAGGACAACCATACTTGTGGAAGTCACATGTTTTATATGAGTCTAAACCTCGCTCTATGATTATTACTTTGGGCAATAAGTTGTATAGGATACCAGAGGTAGCCTCGCCTACTGCCATCTCTTTGATCTCTGTAAAGCAATGCAGTAAGATCATTTCACACACCAAGAAATTTATTTTTATTATGATTCTCCCTCAGGTAAAGAATAATATTATGGACATGGCTTCCAAACAAGGCTCCTCTGCACAACAAAAATATATGGATATGGTCATGGGGGAGTTACGAGACATTTTCACCTCACCTATGGGGGTACTGTTGCACTGTCGGGTCAAGCACCCCATCGATCTGACCTCGGGAATATCGCTACCCAATGGACCATTCTATTGACGCTCTATTATGGAGAACGATGAGATCAAAAGGAAGATTCAAGATTTGTTGTAGAAAGGGCACATCAGACCAAGTTGATCACCCTGTGGGATCCCCAATGTATTGGTACAGAAGAAGGATGGGACCTGGAGACTTTGTATTGAATATCAGGTGATGAACAAGATCACTATCCAGAATAGGTACCCAATCCCATGGATTGATGACCTTCTGGACCAACTCAAGGGGTCCAAATATTTCAACAAGATTGACTTGAAGTCCAGTTATCACCAGATTCCTATCAAACCCTCTGATGTGTGGAAAAATTCCTTCAAATCATAGGAGGGCCTTTTCGAATGGTTGGTCATGCCTTTTAGATTAACGAATGCCCCCGCAACCTTCATGAGATTGATGGATGACATCTTGCGACCCATCACCAATGCATTCATGGTGGTGTATTTAGATGACATCTTGATATTTAGCTAGGGTTGGGAAGAGAACTTCCACCACATTTGACAGGTACTCCCTACGACAACACAAGTTGTGTGCCAATTTGGAGAAAAGAACTTTTGGCATGACCCAGTTCCAATATATGGGGTACATCATTGATGAGCGGGGTGTGCATGTGAACCCAACCAAGATACAAGTCATTCGAGATTGACCAACCCCAAGCACTCTAACAGAGATCCGCAACTTTCTATTCCTTGTCAATTTCTACCGCAGGTTCATGTTGGGGTTCTCTCATATCACTTGGCCTTTAAGTCAAGTCAACAAGGGTGGAGAGAAAGAAAATATTTTTTGGTTCGAAAACCAACATAAGGCATTTTCCGAGTTGAAGCATCACCTTTGCTCTGCACCAGTGCTCACATTACCAAACCTGCAATAACCATTTGAGATTGAGAAAGATGCCTCTTACTATGCTATTGTGTAGTTCTTACTCAGCATGGGCATCTAGTGGCTTACCATAATGAGACACTTTCAGACACAATCTGAAAGTATCCCACTTATGAAAAAGAAATGTATTCCAATGTGCAGGCAAGTCGTCAATGGAGTCATTACATTCTAGGGAAGGAAATGGTCGTCCACACATACCACTGACCCATATAGTTCATATAGACATAAGGGAAGTTGCATAATGGTTGCCATAAAAAATGGTCCACATACCTACAAAAATTCCATTTGAAAATTAAGTACAAGAAGGGAAGCACCAATAATGTTGCAAACTACCTCAGCCAACCACCAGTCATGGCACTAATCACTGTGCTCGACTCCTATGGGCAAGAGACTTTAGGGTGGCTGCATCTTTACGAGAGCGATCCAAAATTTGACAGCACATACCAGACACTCCTGGAAGGTAAGAAAGTTCCAAATTTTCACCTCTAGGATGTACTGTTATGCCACCTGGCACGCATTTGTGTTCCTTAAAGTGACTATGCCAAGATGATTTTGGAGGTGCACTACAGTCGAGTCACTGAACATTTCACAGTAGAGAAAACATTGGAAATACTACAGAAGTATTTTTATTGGCCGAATCTTCGTCAAGATGTTGGGAGGTACATTAAATCCTACACTTCCTATGCCATTTCCAAACCAACCATCAAGAAGCAAGGTCTGTACTCCTTTTCCTACTCTTAGTCAACCTTGGGAATCCATCTCCATGGATTACATGTCGAACATTCCTTCTACTAAGCACAACAACGACTACATTTTTGTGGTCATTGGCAGATTCTCTAAGATGGCCATTATGGCAACCTGTAATAAGAGTATCACAAAAGAGAACACTGCTAAGCTCTCTTTCAGCGAGTGTGGGTACACTTTGGGATCTTATAGTCCATTGTCTTAGATTGGGATAGCATATTCCTGAGTGCATTTTGGTCAAGTCTTTGGTCGATGCTGGATACAAAAATCGTTAATTCCACAACTTTCCTTCCCCAAACGAATGGCCAAACTAAGGCCATCAACAGGATGATCATACACATTCTACGCATGTACAACTCAAAGCATCCACGCACATGGGATAAAGCCTCCCCTATGTCCAGCACAACTACAACAGGGCTCTCCACAGCTCAACAGGACATAGCCCCTTTCAGGCAGGGATGGTATTTTAGCCATTATGTCCCACTGATGTGGCCATACCATATGTAACTACTCGGGCAGATTCGTCTCATGTCTAGTATGAAGTTGAGAAGGCTAATAGCTTCATTTAGCACATTCAACACATTCTATAGCAGGTCCATGATATATTGGACATAGCCAATGCTAAGTACAAGCAGCGCCATGATCAGAATCAGGTGTCGCACAAGTTCCAGGTGGGCGACAAAGTTTAGCTACATTTGCATAAGGAGAGCCTCATTGGACCCTACCGCCAGCTTTGCCTGCTTTGATATGGGTCATACACCATCACCAAGGTTATAGGGGACAATTCCTTCGAGCTCAATGTTCCACCATTACTTGGTGTACACCCAGTGTTCAATGTAGACCGCCTTCGACCATGATTTCCACCATTGTTGGACACATCTGACATTGTAGAACAACTCACACCAACAAAGCTAAACCCAAATTACATGGAACATGCCACAACTGATTGGATCATGGACACATAGTCTAAGAACACTCACCAGCAAAATATCCAACTATATCGAGTTGTCAAAGTTGGCCAACTCCTATACCAAGGCAAGTGGCTCACCAGGGACCAAGCTCAGCAAAATTTTCCCCATCTCATGGAGGAACTCATCGCAATGGGGACAATTTTTTCCTAAGGAGGTAGAACTGATCCAAGTGGATATTGGTGGCCACTCACCTATTCCACTTGGACCCCCAACACTGTCTCTTTTAGTTTTTCAGTTTCCTTAATTGTAGCACAATTTATTGTTTTTGGCAGATTTTCAGGTCCTAAACTTCTAGAACCATTTTGAGGCCCTAAAAGGACATTTTTTGGGAAAACCAAGAAAACATGAGTCTTTATGAGAGATTTTCTGGCGTACATCACAAGAAATATTATTTGTCGATGCATTTCAAACCAACTAGTGTGGTTCAAAATGCGTCAACAAATAATATTTCTCGTGATGTACGCCGAAAAATATCTCATAAAGTTAATATGGATCACAAAAGCCTCAACTCAACAATTCATGAGTCTTTCATTGATATTTTCATTAAAAAATTGTAGTCCTCGAATAGATATTTCTAATGAGGTATTGTGCATGTCAAACAAATATCGTATGCCAAAGTTACAACCCCAGGAAGTTGGTGTACCAATTTACCCAAATGGGGCCCATAGTTTTGGTCCTTCATCTCCTAGGGTTAGGTTTTTTATGTTTAGGGATTTCCATTATTTCTCAATAATAAACAGACCTTCGAGCCTCATTGTAACATAGTTCAGAGGCATGTAGATGCCACATCTCTTCACAAAGATAAACAACCATCATCCGAGCTAGTTTATTTCCATTATGTCTATAAGCACATTTTATTATTTGATATTAATGAAATGAAGTGTTATTTCTAGTGCATATTTGTATTTATGGTTATATATGTGATTTTTTGTGTTCTTGTTTAAGTTTGGATCAATTCACCATAATTGAACATGGTTGATTTTCCTATTGACTATGATTGACCATGCTTGACCATGATTGATTTTCATATTAAGACAATATTTGCCACAATGTGACATATAGCCATGGTTGACGATGGTTGACCATGAATGACCATGGTTGACGATGGTTGAGCATTGTTTATTTTCATATTAAAAATATTATGAACCCTAAAATAAACATGGTTGACCATCATTAACCATGATTTAGTTTCATATTGGCATAATCTTCGTCACAATACGACGTTGGACCATGGTTGACCATGATTGATTTTCATATTGAGACAATCTTTTTCACAATACGACATTAGACCATGGTTGATTTTCGTATTGATATAATATTTGTCACAATGTGATGTTGGACCATGGTTAACCATAGTTGACGATAGATGACCATGGTTGTGATAATGTGATGTTGAACCAAGAGAAACTCTTCATCATAATTTGACCATGATTATTAACCATGGTTGATCATGATTGGCCATGGTTGACCATGGTTGATTTTCATTTTGTGAAACAATCTTTGTCACAATGCAATGTTGGACCATGGTTGGCCATGATTGATTTTCATATTAAGACAATCTTTGTCACAATGCAACGTTTGGCCATGGTTGAAAAAGATTGAACATGGTTGACCATGGTTGACCATGGTTGAACATTATTGACCATGATAATAAATGCAAGGGATTTATATTAAACCCTAGGGATTTATATTAAATCCTATGAATAATATTTGACCCTAGGAATATGAACCCTTAGATTAATAAACCTAAGGCATTGATATTATAAACCCTAGGGATTGATATTATTGATATTATGGTTGACCTTGGTTGACCATGGTTGATTTTCATATTGATACAATCATTATCACAATGTGACGTTGGACCATGGTTGACCATGATTGATTTTCAAATTGAGAGAATCTTTGTCATAATGCGACATTGGACCATGGATAATTTTCATATTAAGAATATATATCACAATGCGACGTTGAACCATGGTTGACACAATGTGACATTGAACAATCAAACAATATTTTTTCATAATGTGACCATGGTTATTAATGATTATTTACTATGATTGATAATGGTTGACGATGGTCGATTTTCAAATTGAGACAATCTTTGCCAAAATGCGACATTGGACCATAGTTGACCATGGTCGACAATGATTAACCATGCTTGACCATGGTTGATGATGGTTGACGATGGTTCATTTTTACATTGAGACATTATTTGTCACAATGTGACGTTGAACCATGTTTGACCATAATTGACCATGGTTGATTTTCATATTAATGATTAACCATATTGATTTTCATATTGACCATGCTTGACCATGATTGACTTTCATATTGAGACAATCTTTGTCACAATGTTACATTTAACCATGGTTGACCATGGTTGAATATTGTTTATTTTCATATTAGAAATATTATAAACCCTAAAATAAACATGGTTGACCATCATTGACCATGGTTGATTTTCATATTGCCACAATATTTGTCACAATGCGACGTTGGACCATGATTGATTTTCATATTGAGACAATCTGTCACAATACAACGTTGGACCATGGTTGACCATCATTGATTTTCATATTGAGATAATATTTGTCATAATGCGATGTTGGACCATGGTTGAACATAGCTGACGATGGATGACCATGGTTGTCATAATGTCACGTTAGACTAAGAGACAATCTTCGTCACAATGTGACCATGACTATTGACCAAGTTTGATCATGATTGACCATGGTTGACCATGGTTGATTTTCATATTGTGAAACAATCTTTGTCATAGTGCAACATTGGATCATGGTTGACCATGATTGATTTTCATATTAAGACAACCTTTGTCACAATGCAATGTTTAGCCATGGTTGACCAAGATTGAACATGGTTGACGATGGTTGAACATGGCTGACCATGATTATAAACCCAAGGGATTTATATTAAACCCTAGGATTAATATTATAAACACTATGAATAATATTATACCCTAGTAATATGAACCCTTAGATTAATAAACCAAAGGATTTATATAAACCCTAAAAGAAACATGGTTGACCATCGTTGACCATGGTTGATTTTCATATCGAGACAATCCTTGTCACAATGCAAGATTGGACCATGATTGATTTTCATACCAAGACAATCTTTGTCACAATGCGATTAATAAACCTAAGGAATCTATATTATAAACCCAATAGATTATATTATAAACCCAATGAATGGTAATTGAAAACCAAGAGATTTGTATGGCATAACATAGCATGAGTGAAACACCAAAAGTTGTGTTGCTGGAAAATGTTTAGCTTTGATATCATGTCAAATTTAGGAATAACTCAATACTTAGAGGATTATGTTATTTGCTAAAAGTTGTCAAATTGTGAAATAACTTAATACTTTGATTATTATCTTATTTTCATGAGTAGATATCTAATATTTAAAAATGTATAAAAAAATAAATCAATTTACATTGTATGAATTCATGAAAGTAAATTTAGACTTACCTTTCGTCATAATCCAATCTTTATAAATAAATAATAATAATTAATATTAGTAAAGCTTCATGAATTAAAAGTGTCTTTTTGTTTTGGTAAGTGGATTAGTGGCTATAAATGTCCTATTATGTCTTTATTACCAATGATTAGAGAAATATCTACAATCCAACCAGAATTCATTAAAGAAATCTTTCAATTTGGTTTGGTGTAAGTTCAAATCTTATTTTTACAATAGTTTGAATACCATCATCACACTAATTCCATGACATAGGAGGTTTTAGAATATATTAAATTTTGATATTAAATTACATTAATTTTAATTATCTTATTATTATTATTTTAATGAAAATATCAAATAAAAATTAAAGAACAAAATATTTTTTAAATAAAATAACTAAAATCTTAAATAATAATAACTAAAATAACAAAATTTTAAAATAATAATAATGATAATAATTCATGAATCTCGGGAAAATATAATAGTTCATAAATTCTAAGCCATAACAATGATGAAGTGTTAAAAATATTAAAAATGAAGATTCTTTTAGCAAGTTCTTTCAGATTGGACTACACCTAGTTACGGTGTGGAGTAGTAAGACTTCCCAGTGAAAAGGATTCCCATGTTATGTTTACCCGTACTTCAGTTCACTCATTTATTAACTCAATTCTAAAACACATACAAGGACACTTTTAATATATTCATCGAACTATTTGTGAATAGTGATTTTATGTGTAAGTTTTTCTCTCAATAATGGTGAGAATACTTACTTTCCCCTTCTCAATACATTTTGGTTGTCTATATATTTATCCTTCTTTCTTCGATTTCAATTGTCCACTTCCACCCTATAGTTTCTTTTTTTTAATTCCTATGCTTAATATATATTATGCATTAGGGATTTAATCCCAATAGTGGCCATAAAAGGATTTATACTTATATCACCATTATGTTATTGACAACACTTCGATTTTATATGGGTTCACATTTAATTTAATACCTTGTGGTCTAAAACAATACATAAATGACAAATAATCTCCATTATGTGACCAAATTTCCAATGTGATGAAAAAGTAAACAACTACGTTCAAAGTAGTAATGTTTGTGATGAAAACCAGTGTCGACATGTGCACAGTGCATTTGACACGAGTAGAAGTTAATGAAACCAAATCCCCTTCTGTATGCTTAACACGTGGCATTGGAACCGATGACATAGACGTAAATGAGCCACAAAGCACTTCACAAGATTTAATTTTGGCATACTCAATGTATCATAGGGAAACCAGTTTTCCTAAGAGGTGTCACTCTTTACCAACACATGGTAACAGACATGTTTGTCTGAAACTCTAACCTCCCCAACTCGCCACCTTCCATTTTGTATCGAACACGGAAATCGAAACAATATTGTGCATAGTTCTATTTAAATTTCTATCATATCAAATATGAAAACCAACAACTAAATACATATAATCCTTTGTATTGACTCAAATATTCTCCTTTAGGGTTGTTGACAGGGCCCAAAACCATGAAGAAAATGGAGGAGAGTAATGAAACCCTAAAGAAACCAGAGCACTCAAATGAGAAATTTTGTCAAGAAGTTTACGCGACATGAATGAAAATGTCAATGTCCCATTTGAGAAATTATGAAAGATGTGTGTTAGTAATGAAGACACAAGCAGTGAATCAAAACCCTTGTTTGTAAAAGTTAAAGAAACCCTAGTTGGTGCCAAAGATAGGGTTTTTGGTGCAGTCGACTCGAAGTCCAAGGAAGGAGGGAAATCATGGGGAAATGGACATCAGATGGGATTAATATGCCAAGGACAAGGTGACCAGAGGGTCTAGCATTTCTGAAGATGAAAAGGGTTTTGTAGGTAAGGTTAAAAACCATGTTATTGAGGGTGTGGGAACCGTAGTTTTGTCCTTCAGGTCAGGAATGCCCATAGGGGAGACTATGGTGTTGGCTAAGAATGAGCCACCTGCTAATATTACAAAAGATACCAAATGTGGTGCTTCGAGAATATGTTTTGTTGTGTCTAGTAAGGCTACTGGGATGGCTCAGGGATTGAAGGAGGCACTAACATTTGATATTGGAAGTGGAATTGGTAATTTTGTGGACACTGAGGAAGGGCATCAGAATTCATCTTCAGAGAAAGAAGGTAATATCTCTGCCTCCTAAGCTAATTTCTATTATTTGTTGAATCTGGAATTTTCTCTCCATCTATAGAGAAAGGATTTCATGTGCCAAAAGGTTTGTGAGTTGGGAGGACCCTTTCTCTTTGGAGTTTCTTTTAGTCTTAATCTCTGCATGAAGAGATGATAGTTTTTATAATGTATTTAACGACGAGGAACAATTATTACAAGCAATATTCTACAAATACAAATGGTAGAAAAGTCAATGTAAGAGAGACAATGATATACAAACTGCAGAAAAGTAAATATGTAATATAAGCGAGACAATGATATAGAATATGCAATATATAACCCTTGTATATGAGCGCAAAATATAATTATGAAAAAGAGTATTGTAATTCAAAAAAGAGATGCAACATACTTTGACCCATATAGCGCGCAATAAAGGATAGAGGGTTACAATATGAGAGATTCAAAACACAAACAACACTTTTGAGAAAACATTACATACATACTCTATTAATAATCTAGAAGCAATATGAAGGGCTCGAATGGTACAGAGCGTTCAAGAATCCAATATTAATAATCTAGAAGCAATATGAAGGGCTCGAATGGTACAGAGCGTTCAAGAATCCAATGAAACAATTGTGTCAAATGGTGCGTTACTGGCACCATGAAGCACGATACTCGTTATGGAATTATAAAAGCGATCATCTGTATGCCTGAGGTTTGGATAAAATTTGATATATGCAGTTCCATTTTTGACAATAGTTTTCAAGAATTGGAAGAAACGTACATTGATTAGCTGCAGAGGGCAACACCAAAGGTTATTTTCCCCGTCGGCCCTCTCGTCCTTGAAGGCGGTGTGGTTCAATTAGGGGACCCCATGGAGAAACTAAACTCGAAGATTGTAATTTGTTTCAAATGGTAAGACTATTAGGCGAGCCTATGGAAATGAAGAGGAATTTTAAATCACTGACTGACTAGGGAAGACGAGAGCGCTTGCTGAAATCTCTGCGGCCCTAACCTTAACTCGACGGCGCACAATTCTTTTCTCACTTTCAATTTACTGTTGGAACTCTTCACGCTCCCCTCCACAGCTATCGTGGATCTATGTATCAGACGAAGGATATTCCAAGAACATTTAATCGATGCCATTGGTAAATGAACAAATATATTTTAAATTTAAAGTCAACGTCGGTACTTCCACCTACGGTTGATATAGGAAAACCTTCAACTAATAAGTGTTCTCTTTTAAAAATGAGATGTTTATGTTGCTAATTAGGATTGGATTATCATATAATTTTGTTATTTTTTTATAAAAAAATTAAAGGGATTGGTATATAAGGTTTATGTCAATGGCGGTCTTAGTTTGGAAAATTGCGGTCTATATCTTTTCAGAGCCATTTTGAGGCATCAAATGATATTTTTTAGGGTTGTAATGTCTATGACTCATGTGAACGCCCTCAACGTTGATATACACATTGAGACGTTTCCAACAATGAAACAATCACCTCAATTGGAGCTCATATGTGAAAGTTAGACCTCACACATGTTGACATACCATATTGACCTCCATTGTTTGAGTGGATGCCATGTCAAGCCTTGTCACTGAAACATGTGTGAATAGTCATGTGTGGACTTTTGAGAAGATTCTAGAAGATCCAAAATCTTATCATAATTAAGGGTTGAGGAAGTAAAAACCCTACCTCTAAATGAATATGTTCAACATTGTTTCGTTAGGAGGAGAAGGGGTTCCATTCTTTAGCATTGTATCTTGTTCTGTATCTAAGTAAAAAATCTGGCAGTGATATTTTGTCAGCATAATAGAGGAGGATGAGGATTTTGTAGCAACCGTTCATGCCATAGTGTCAAAAGGTAACTCCATAATGAGTTCCCATGCCTTCGTATGTGCATTTTACAACTAAAACAAAGAGAGTAGACCATGCTCACCTTTGAGGTGGGTTTTCTCTCGTATTGGGTTTTCCAATATAAATCTTGTGTTTAGTTATCTATATGACAGAGAGAGAAAAATCTCCTTGCTAACTTGGAAGCTTGACCTCTTCTATTTGGATCCTTAATGCACTTATCTCATCTTCCATGCTCAACATCTATCATCTTTGACCAACTAAGATTTCTAAATATGATGTCCATTTGGCATTCAATAGAGTTTGATGAATTTCGAATCGTTATATCTATATCTACATCTTCAAAATTTCTTTGGACACATATATTTGGCTCACTTTCTATTTGTAAATCACAGAATGTGCCATGATGTACCAACCTATCCCAACAAAAATCGCTGACTAGAACTCAAAGAGAGGAGAGGGTTGAAAGTGGAGGGGACCAAAATCAATAGAGGTTAGAAAGCAGAAAATGAAGGAAGAAGAGGGTCTTAAATAGAATTCAAGCACTACCCAGATAAAACACCTACTACTTCTATAAAAATAATATAATAGTTATAGGAAAATAATATCTTCTATTATATTAATATAACGATATTACACAATAAGTTAAAAGTATGGTAATAGAAAACTTATTCATTTGAAAGTGAACTCTCAAACAAATAATATTTTGAGATTATTATTCAAGGGGATGCATCAATCTCAATTTTATAGTGATAGAAAAGGCACAATGCAATGCTTTGAAAACTAAAAAGGAGCAATAATTGTTTTTTATTATAATTGAAACAATGAATAGAAAATGTAGTGAAGGTTAGACAAATGAAAACAATTAATATAAAAACTTAGAAAACTAAGTCAAAGATAATATCTTTTTCATAAAATGTTTTAAAAAATAGCTCATTTACAAAGTATCACCTATAAACTTTTCTCGATAACAAATATTGTTTTATTTTGAATTGTTTTAAACAAGGGCTACATAGTAGCTAGTATCTGCCACTTAGCTTTAATTTAGCTTAATTAAACTAAAAAATAGTTAAGACATAAAAAATTCATTACAAAAATAAAACAACTAATAAAATTGTCTGGATAATCTTCGGCAAAATCACATAATCAATCTTTTGTCGACGCGTTTCGAACCAACCAGTGTGGTTCATCGTCAGGACAAGTTGAAGAACTGATCTGGCTAAGCTTGATTAAATAGAGTGTGCAGAGACTCCGACGGCTATATTGCAACAGCTAATTTTGACCTGAGGATCAAAGTCAAACCCTTGATTTTTATTAATAGAAGCATATAATTAATTATTATTAGTTAATTGAGTAATAAATTTATTATTTAAATATAATGGTCATTATATCATCATATTTATTAAATAACCTATATTTAATATTATCCCCAAATTATTTAAATATAATTAAATAGTATTAAATTACTATTATTCCTAGAATTTAGTTACAATAGGTAAGGTGTATTAATTTAATAATAACTGTTTAAATCAAAGGGTCCAAAGGTAAACTAGAAATATTGGTCATTAATAAATATGGTAAACTAAATATAAAGGTCATTAATAAATTAAATCTTCAAATAACTTATATTTATTATTATTTAAATAGTATTAAATTACTATTATTCTAATCATATAGTTACAATAGGTAACTGTGTAATAATTATTAAGATTCAGGGTCCACAGGTGAACTAGATCTCCTCTAAATCAAATCATTTTTATTAATTATAATAAGTTCATACAATAATTATGTTTATTTAATAATTTTTAATCTTATAAATAGTATTCTAGTAAAGTAAATACCATAATTAAAGTACATGTTTATCTAACTTAGTAATTTATATCCAATATTATTTACTAAAATTTTTATTACTTACAAGGTTTAAAAAGGTTTATTTTAATTAATTATATATGAATTCAGTTAAAGGAAATAACAATGCAAAGAATCTAATCTAATTATAAAATACCCCCTGGGATAAGATTAAAACCATAATTGGCCCGAAACTACTAATACCATATTCCTACCTCCTGCATTCCAAGACACACCCGCCAAAAACAGAAATTGAGGAGAGGGAAGACAGAAACCCTAAGACCTAACCAAAGGGGAATGAGGAGGCTAGGAAGACAAGGCTGGGACCCAGCAACTGCTAATCTTCCAGCCATCATCCCTATTAAGATTGTTCGGCCTTTTCTCAATCTCCAGGGCCTCTCTAAATTTGCGATGGTGAAACTGCGCAACTTTGGCAATGACTTGAGCATCCTCTATACAAACATGATGCATATTCTTCCCTGCATGTTCAGCTAGGGCTGAGGACTTGGTTCTACCATGTCTTAAGTCAGCCGAATGCTCGCTAATTCGTTGATTGATAGAGTGACCAGTTTCACCAATATAAGGGGTCCCACAGGAACATGGAATGACATAGACGCCCTTCATGTCCTTAGGGTCAATAGGGTCTTTCACAGATCTGAGGGAGCTACGGATCGTGCGGAGAGGTCTAAAAGTTGCAGGCACATCGTACCTTCTCAGAACCCTCGCAATCCTATCTGTGGTCCCTTGGATGTAAGGAAGGTTCACACCCATGATATGGTCTTTAGGGACTCTTCGGATTGAAGGCTCCTTTTTGGCCCTGAGGAAGGCTTTTCGACCTAGGTGCCTATTGTAACCATTCTTCTCGAAAACATCTAGAAGATGAGCCTTCTCCGCATCACCAAAAATTTAAAAATATGATTAACTAATAATGTTTATATTAACATATATACACTTTAATATATAATTTTTATAATTAAATTTATTAAAATGTGTTTTAATATAATAATAAGTCATCTTAAATTGAAAAATACGAAGAAAAAGCATAATTCATGAAAATAAAAATAATAGAAAAGGGGAAAAAATCAAATAAAGCTTAAAAAAATAGTAACTAATAGAAATGGAAGTTACTAAATAACCCATAATAAAACCTCAGTCAATCATCTTACAAATAAATAAATTTGAATAATAATAAAAAATAACAAAAATTGTATTTCCAATATTAAACTATAAATAAGTGAGATAACTTAAACTTTTTTTTTGGTAAAAATAAACCAATAAAAAATAAAAAGTAAAATTATATAATACCAAGTATAATAAATAGGGTAGGGAATTGCGTCCCATCCAACGATCCTTTTAACTATTCGTAAAATTATGCTCGTCCTTCACGTTACGCTGACGGGTATATGTCCAAAAATCCAAAACTTTTGAGAAAACGGAAAGGCTATCCACTGAGAAAATGGAACGAATAACCATTCAGATTTATAAATCATTTATATATCTTGAATTTGAAAATATTTTATTTAATAAATATTTCGGGTTAAAATTGAGAAACATTATTTAATTTTATAAAAATATATTGAATTTAAACTTAAGTTATTTTGTTTTGTTTTAAATGTAAAACATATATTTGTTATGTTAAATTGATTATGTAAAGTGTTTTTATAATTAGTGTCAAGGAGATTTATTATTTTTTATATTTAATTTAAAGTTAATTTTTAATAAAATATATAGAGAGTGAAAAATAAATATATAAATTTATTAATAAGCAAATTATAAAACATGAAAACACTTCACGCTGCTAATTATATTATTATTTTAGATATAACGAAGATTTACCAAAAAGATAAAAATAAAAAGTATAGTTCATTGTAGCTATTGGCATCCTACGTATTATTTTTCTTCCAACTTCGTGTCATTGTGTAAATGTTTTTGTTTTAGGCTCAGGCATGATTTGAAATCCGAAGTTAGTTTGTAGTAGCTATTACATACCATCCTCCGATGAGGGTGGGCAAATAAGAAACTAACTGGCCTTGTGGATCGGCCCATGAGGCATGTGATAGATTCATTCATGATTAAAGCATGGTTAATGATATGGGACGTAGGTAGTGCGAACAATCTAGACATAACCAGGGCTGATATAATGAGGAGAAGGCATAATGGAAAGGGTGATGAGTCTTGGGCGATGAATGTCGGATGCCATGCACGTTTGCCAGGGACATGGGGTAGTCAGCGTTAGCAAGGGTAGCTAGTTTTGTTTCAATAGGTTCCAAGGTGAGATTCCAAGCCTTCATTTGGAACACTTGGGTGAAATTGTGCAAATCTTTAGAGTGTCATTTCAAGCTTGGTTCTAATTATGGGAGCCACGGTTGCAGTTGGTGGTGTGACGCTCCTTGTGGTTGGGCCTCTTGCGAATTACAAGTATATCGACTGCCCTAGCTATGGTTTTTCTATGTTAGTCTGGTACTCAGTGTGTCTAGTTTTGCACCATTGCTATATCTCCTTTTAGGTGAGCGTAATTGGGTTTGTGAAAGTTATTGGGTGTGGGATTCTATTGGTGTGGTTTCGACTTAGGGTCCTCAGAGTCTTTGTTGGAAAACTCTACAGGTTGGCACCTCGGGTGGTAAATTCCTGACGTTTAGAGAGTTTGGTCGTCTTCTTCCCATCATTATTTTTGTTAGCCTAAGTCTATTACTGTCAAACTTGGTCTTGGTCCTTGTTTCATTTGGTCTCGGTCTGAGAGTTGCTGTCAAGTTTTTCTAGTACTGGTTTCATTTTGTTGTCTTGGGTGAGTCAGCCTAGGGAATTGGGTGGTTACGATTCATGAAGGCAGTCCTCTCCTGCTTGGGTGGCATCTCTAGCTTGGGGTCATTCATTTTTCAAAACACCCATGCTTTGTGTGTGTCCTGTCATGGTCGTGGGGGCTCTGTGTTGTGTTTATGGTGGGTTCTTGGATCTTTTGGTCATGTTTTAGTGGGTAATTTCTTCTGGGTTATTGGGCTCCCTTCTATACATACGTTCAGTGTTTGTATATTGCTGTCATCCATGCCTCATCAGTGAGTTTTACCTTGCCATGGAGGAGGGAAATAATTCGCCGTAGTGCAGCAAGCTAATAGTGAAATCTCGTCCATGGTTGACTCGTAAAGTGAGGAACATGTGGGGAAGGTGGCCCATGGTCACAATCGGTCCTCAAGCTTAGTGGAGGCACTGGTTACGTTGGATTCGGTTGCTAGGTAGCTCTGAGGATCCAGGCCAACCTGGACATCCTCAGGGAACATCATTATGAAGATAGAAATTAAGTGTTGGCCTACATGGATGATATTCAATTCAGCTAAGGTGAAACTCTGGAATAGTTGGAGAACATCCACTAGAGCCAACGATACATCACAAACCATCTCTGGGACTTGGAGGCCCAAGTGGAGCATATTGACTTCCACATGCATGAAAAATATGGCCTTCTTGAAGCACCTCCTGTGCTTCCCCCTAATCTACCTCTATGATATGATGATTTCAGATTTTATGTCTATTTTGTCTTCTCTTTTCTTTGTAAGGCTAATCGTCCCTCCAAAAATAATGGTTTTATGGTCATATCTTCAACACTCTCTAGATCCCCTTGCTAAAAATATTGATCAAAGTGAAGCCAGGAGAGCCATGGAGACACATTTTGTACTCTATTTGTCGATCATGATAATATAAAATAGAACCTTTAATCAACAAAAAAAAAAGATATTACATTCCATATTACCCCATGTAAAATTTAACATCATAAAAATTGTGTATTGCAATTTTTTAAATATTATTGAAAAAGTTAATATTTATTTAAAAATATAAATTATAAATTTGTTTTATTGTAATAATATTATTATTCATTATCCTCAATTAGGGTGTTGGAAACAATGCCAGTGGATAGGGGAAGATTGTCACCTTGTAGTTTCCCACCACATTTAAGAGGGTATGGCATGTCTATCCCACCCATGGACTCACACATGTAAATCACCTCCACATCCATTTGCATTAAGATGGAAACATTGTAACTTCTATTGCAAATTTGTGTTATTCTGTAATTTTAGTGGTGTTTTCTAGCTGAGGGTAGGATATTTCCATGACGTCGTTGGCTTTGTAGAAGTTTTAGTGCATGGAGGTCCTAGTCCCCCAAAGGTTGGCCTTCATTGTACACCCCCTATTTCAACAATTTAAGCTTGGATTTGATAGGTTGTTGCAGTGGTACCGAGCCCTGGGATTTTTGAAGCAATAGTAGTAGGGTCAGGGCTAGAATGGGTGGCATCTAAAGAAGAAATATGTCTCACCTGTCACCCTCAGTGCCCAATCGGAAAACAATTGTGTGGTAAATATTTCTATGTCCAATCTTCAAAGAATTTTATTATGTTTATATTTTCATGGTGGAATTTGGTTTATGGTTTGTAAGGTGTCTTGATGGTGTGGAAATTAATCGGTGTGCCCAGAGTTTTATGGTTGATTGACCCTACCTATCAAATGTAGAGTTTGTGCTTGTGGAAATTACCCAGGGATCGGAAAAGATAGACTCAAAATTTTGCAAAGTATCTAGGGATTGGAAAAGATAGACTCAAAATTTTGCACACAATGTGGCTTTGAATTCATTGATTCTTGAATTTGAATATATTGAATGGGATACATTAAACTAGCATGTTCGGTGATTCACCTATGGTATTTGAAACACCTTCCAAGTTATATTGTGAATCTTTTAGTTAAAAACTAGAATGAATTAGAAGATATAGAGTATTACGATGTGTGACTTGATCACAAGTTCCTATCATACAGATTTGTAATCAATAACTATCATTCTCTACCCTTGCTACTTAATACCATCCCCAAGGTAAATGGGAAGTTAAGCATTCAGTTTTTTCTGACTCTGTCCTGGTTTCTCTCTTTCACTGGGCCTACCTTTCCTTTGAGTGCCATGCCTCATCAGTGTATGCACTCTCATAGAGATTCTATATCTTGAGGCCATTAGGAAGACCCCATGCTTAGACACAAGCTTAGACAATTGGAAATCCGAAAGGAAAACTTCTGTTAGAAGCCTTAAGAACTAATGATCATCAAACCTACTTTGACTATGAAATCCAAGCTGAAGTAGCTAGTTGGGTTCCAAATCATAGAAATACTATGGGGAAGAAAGAGCTAATATATCAATTCCATCATGCTCCATTGGAAAATGAAGGTTCTCCAAGGCAGGGTTCTTAAAGAAAACTACGAGAACCGCAATAAAATTATAGCATGCCTTAATGAAATCCAACGAATCTAATGCCACTACCGCTCTTTCTTAGTTAGATTTAACACTTTCCTGGCTCACATAAAAGGTCATTAAAATGCGGCCTCAAGCCTCCAATGATCATGGGGATCAAAAATATGCTCAAAAATCATAGTACTCAAAATCTCTCGAAACCAATGCCAAATCATAGATCTCATCATTTTTATTCCACTGATGCTTGAATCACCTCAATCCAAAACTGTGTGATAAATTTATTGTGTTCTGAAGTTGTTGACAAACAACTAAAAATTTAACATGTAGGGTTGACTGGGAAACTAACTAAGAAGACCGTATGATGATGTGGCACTAATGTCAACAAGGTGATTATGCATGTTTCAGGGAAAACTAGTGTCGATTCGAACTGCTAGTCCCACTAAGACGGGTAGTTATCTTAGAAACAAACAATGAAATCTTTTCAAGAGTTCCTTTAAGTGTGATAGATGGAAGAGAAGAATATAGGACCAACCTGGATCCTTCACTTTGATCCTAGCTTGATTTCTCCTTTCCTTGATAGAATCTGCCACTCCTCTCCTACTTGTCCCACTTCAAAGAGTACCTGTAGAGTCAAAGTAATAGCAAACTATCAAATCATCTCTATCTGAAACTACATAACCAATATGGAATTAGAAACACATTGACCATACAATTGCATTCATAAACAATAAGATTCACAAATACAAGATCATATGGAGGAAAACTCAAAGAACTTTATTAATAGTAATGTAAGAGAGGATTACAACCCAACTGTCAGATCTAGCATCATGCTCCCAGTTGTAGAAGCCCTCTTCACCTCATGAACAAGAAAATCACCCAACAATGAAATGTCTCTTCACACCAACAAACCAATAGCACTTCCTTACAAAATACAAAATTCCAGCCTCTAGATCTCTCAGATGAGTGATCCATTTATAGATGTCTTGCAAGGGTGTGAGTCAGATCTGGTTTTTTGATTAGTGTCATTCCACTGATAGTTCTTGGTTCCACTTGGAGATTTCATGATCTCTTACTCATCCCTGGGCGAATTCAGAGAGGCAAGTGTCACAGGAGAAGTTTTCTGGAAGATTCCATGATCATCCACCTTGCAAATTGTCTCTGCCATTTGTCTATTCTCACTCATCACACCCCACAGAAGGCCATTTTAGTATGCATCACACCTGGCCAGTTAGGTAGTCAGTCTTGTCCATGGAGAAGCCTGTATGGTCCAGTTTTGGCCAGTTCTGAGTAGTTTTTCAAGTGGAACTTCTAGGAAATGATGTAATCAGATGACCATGATCCTTTAGGGTATGAAGCAACACTTTTAGGGACTTAAGGAATCCTTAGTTTATGGACATATGAGTTTGGGGTTGCAGTGCCCAAATATGTCTATAACAAATTCTCCCTAAAGCATGAGGTTGTAAATCTTCTGATGTCGGGTGAAATGCTTTATTCATGAGGATCCAAGGTATTCAAACTAAAAGGTGACCTGTATAAGATACAATACAATACATCATCATCATATATTTTCATGATCTAGCTGAGGCCGACATTCCCATGCTCAGCTTTTATAAATTCATTTTCATGTACATAGGACAAACAATTGTCTGTTGTTACAGACTGGTGATTCTTCGCATGAAGAGTCATCTTCCCTAGCTAGATGACTATCTTCGCATGAAGAGTCATCTTCCCTGGCTAGATGACTATCTGTGCAGCTTCTGTGTATAATCGATGTCTTTATTTTGTTGAATATATCGTAGCCCGAATGGATGAAACTAGATCTAGGGTCTTCAAAACTCATCCAATCTTTGCCCGATGTACAAGTCGATCCATGTGAAAATATGTTCTGAAGTCGAACATGGAAAGACATCGCCTGATTACCAACCAATGATGTAAGTTGTTAACAGACGTGAGAGGAATCACCAATAATGATGATGACCCTCAAGGTACTACAGTACAATTTACGTGGTGTGATTATATGAGTTGATGTTGAACACAACGCAAAATCTTTCGGTCGAAGGTCATTGATGTAAACCTGTCGCCGGAAGTGAGAAACTTTCCATTGAGGAATGGAAGCTTCAAATTATTGAAAGGGTTGTTTCTAAGTTAACTTCTTGGATAATGAGTTGATGTCGACAAGAAGTGACCGGTCGTAGGAGGGCCTTGATGTATCCCACATCTACAACGCGAAATGGAGCAAATGATTTTTGTGTGGAGATGAAAACAATCTGACGATATGAGGCTCAGGAATGGCAGTCATGAAAAATGAAGCGTGGATGTAATGCAATGGATGAGGCGTTTGCTGGATGGTGAATTCTCTGAATGACTTCTCTTGAACATATTGGCGACACTGATATGGACTGGTAGCGTTAACCCCATGGATGGCACGGCGAACCAATGGTGACAATGAATGGAAACCCAACCCAACTCAATCACGGTCATGGAGTGAAAGTGTCATGTTCAAGAGCAACTTGCTACCAATAGAGTTCTTCAAGTTTTCTTCCCATTTTTCCCCAGTCATTGCTGACCAGTACCTCTTTATTTTTGACAAGCTTGAGGAGGATAACATATGCTTGGTCTATAATTTTCCCTTCGGGAAAACCTGTCACTTTGTGTTTAGCGAGCCTAGCGTCAGTGAGACTCATTCTTGTCTGGGTGGACAATTTTTTTGCTATTGTTTTAACGAGTTTAATGAAAAAGATAACTTGGTCCTTTTCTTGTTTAGAGAGTCTGAAAACAGACGAAAAGGAGACTCCAACGGTCCTTTTTTGTGGCATAATCCCTTAAGTCCGAAAAAAGTGTAAAATAATACAAAAGGGATGACTTTTCGATAGTTTTAACGAGCTGACAAAGACAAGCACTCGATATTTTTGTTTAATGATCCCTTAAGTCCAAAAAGATTAAAATATGAGAGGGATAGCATTCGCCTTACTTTAACGAGCTTGGAAAGCTAATAGCTCAATAATCTTTTTATATTTAACGAGTCTAAAAAGAGTTTAAAAGAGGCTTGTTTTTTAGGAACGAGTGATATTTCTGGGTAGCAGTTGGTTCCAGGTAAGTTTGTAACTTCTCAAAACATGGCAGTGTGAAGAGGGTGGCAATCAAAATCACTCGTCGTAGATGTTCCTCAAAAGGGTAAACAATCAAGTGGAAGCGTATGGTCGACCGAACGAAATGGAGGTGACGGAAGGAACACAACCAAAGTTCACAAAGGGCAGATAGAAAAGCAATCACAAAGGGTTATTTACCAGAGGCGGGTTTATTTTTTAATGAGCTTGAACCTTGTGCAAACATGTGCTCAGTGCAGGTTGATTTTTTAATGAGCTTGAACCTTGAGGGAACATTGCTCTTAATATTGGTCAATGATGTTCAGTTTACCATTTAACACTTCAGATTCTTTCTTCGGTTGTTCAACCTGCTCAATTGCTCCATCAAATTGATTATAAATACACATATATATATGCTTGAAAAATGAATTAAAAACTAACATTTTACTCGAACTATGTGAATAGTAACATAAAAGTAGTTTTACCTCTCATTTTTACCATTTCATTTCAAATTCGGGATTTGGAGCTCTGGAGTGGTTTTCTGCCTCAAACTTCGTCAGCTGATTTCGAGAGATCCGATGGACTATTCTCCACACCGTCAGGACCAGGTAGGAGCTAACCTTGAGCTTTTCATTTTCATACCATCCTTTTCTGATTTTGAGCAAGCTTTCCCCTTTTTCTGAGACCCTGGGGTTTGAAGAAAATGTTATCCCATCATCACACCTGCCCTACATCAAAAGGTGTGATGCATACTGAGTTGTGCATTGGCCAGTCAGTATGCATCTCACCCAGTCCAAAGGTAGGGTGTGATGGGCGCAAAAGGGAAACTTTGCATAGTGATTTCTCATGAAATTTTTGCCTGTTTTTGCTCAAATTTTGATCCTAATTCATATTTTGTCTGTGACTCAGATATTTTTTGGATCAAGATGGTCATCACGTGGCATGAACATGAGCATGAAGAAGAAGACATGATTGCCTTGCATGATCAAGGTATTGTTACTGCATTGCGAAACTGTGGTTTGCTCAAATTCTTCTGTATTTACAGTATTCAATTGAAAATCAAAGACTGAAGGATGATTAAGGTTGTTAGAGTAATCCTCGTTGTTATTTTTAGGTCGGGAATGATGGTGGTGATCTTCCCATGGTGTTTCTCCTATCATCATTGACTGAATGATTCCTTCATCTATAGAATGTACATGCGACCAAGGATCAAAAGAGGTACCATACTCTAGAGACCTATCTATCCAAATGCTTGCCGAGCGTTGATTTGGGTTTGCTGCCCATGCCCAGAATATTGATTGCTACAACAATTCTATAGGGCTTGGGGGCAATACCTGGCAATGATCCATGCTAACAAAATGTTCGGGATTCTTCTTAATCTTTGATGATGTAGAAGATATCATGTGACAGGTTTCCACTGTGGCCACTTCCACTAGATTACTCGGAGGTGGAAGGGAAAAAGTGCCCATTAAAGAAGGGTCTTTTAGGAGACCTACTCCAATATTTTGAAGCGATTGAGAGCTTCCATGGATCAATGGAATGCTTCTGGTAACTTGAGAACTGTTGGGGAGGAAGGTGAGTTGGTCAATGATTGTGATTCCACCCTAAAAGGGGAACGCAATCTTTCTAAAATATGTTGACACAATAGCAGCCATAGCATAAATCCAGGGCCTGCCCAGTAGGATGTTGTAGTCAAGGTTTCCATCAATGACCTCGGCTTCAATTTCTATTGTCTTGTCCCCCAGTTCAATTTGCAAGTTACTTAATATCCCATATGGCGTGTATATTATTCCATCGAATGCTTTCAATGTCATTGATGATCGTGACAAGGGTGGAAAGCCTAAAGTTTTCCAGCAACTCATTGACATAATACAGGTAGATGCTGCCTCATCAATTATTGTTCGATGAATAGTTTTGTTGAGGGCTTTTACCTGTATGAGGAAAGCGAGCTGTGTTGGTAACTGAGGTTCATATCCTTTATGATTAAAGGCCACCAGATTGGAATCCACTAGATCAATCCCACCTATCGCTAATAACAAAGCCTATTTTTGGGATGGACAATTTTGTAGTACTCCAAGTGTCGACATGGCGGATGGCGATTGGGCCAGATCCTCCACTATATTATAATTTTGTGTTGCTCGAGCAGGAGGATTAAATGTCGATTTATGTACTACTACCTTAGGCGGTTTTATTGTTAATTCAGGAATGATTGGTGGAACAACTTTTGTCGAAGTTGTTGTCGAACTACTTGGTTGATCAGTAGCCTTGCCGTTTGACGATTGTGAATTTCCATAATCCTTATTCCTTGTAGATATCAAAGCGTAATCTTGTTTTTTTGAGATGGATAGCATAAGCACTTGGGATGGGGAAGCACAACCGCTAGCAACTAGGTTAGTTTATGGATTTGGAAACAGATCAGTCAAAACTGCTGAGGTATTTGAAGTCTTTTTGAAGAACTTCTTGACTTCAGCTTGATGTGGACAATCTTTTATGTAATGGTCCTCATTGTTACAAGGAAAAGTGTCTATATAGAACTGCTCTATCCCACTAAGGTGTGACAGCTGCCTTAGAAACAAACAGAGAAAAACTACTTTTTTTTTTCCTTTATGAATTATAGATAGAGAGGAACAGAAAGACCAACCTCTGTCTTGCACTAATCCTTCGATTCAATCCCTCTCTTCTTTGATAGTCCTTAGCTACCTGCTCCCTTGCACGCCCAACTTCAGAAAGTACCTGTAAGATCATAGAAGCATAGAACTATACAAAGACATGGATCTATATTCATAAACAATCTAGGATCAGATGTAAATTGACCATACAAATGTAACAAGCCTCAATGATACAAAAGCATGGAGGAAAACTCAAATAGTTTTTATTGATAAACAAGAAAAGATCCAGGAGGAGTTACAACCAGTTGTTCTGACCCAGCATCAACCTCCCAGCAAAGAAGCCCCTCTTCACCTCAAACAAAGCTTAGATCACCCAACAATCTGATGTTTGTCTCCAGAAACCAACAGCAATTCCTTACAATATGCAAAATTCCAGCCTCTGGATCTTTGGGATGAGGGATCCATATATATATATATATATATATATATATATATATATATATATATATATATATATATATATATATATATATATATATATAGATAGATATATATATCTGTAAGGGGGATGAGTCAGCTTGTGATTTGATTAGTGTCTTCTCTCTGATAGTTCTTGCTTCCACTTGGAGACTGAAGGCCTCTTACTCATCCTTGGTCGAATTCAGTGAGGCAAGTTTCAGAGGAGAAGATTCTGGAAGCTTCCA
Organism: Pinus tabuliformis; assembly: GCA_031772625.1. Taxonomy (NCBI): domain Eukaryota; kingdom Viridiplantae; phylum Streptophyta; class Pinopsida; order Pinales; family Pinaceae; genus Pinus; species Pinus tabuliformis. The sequence continues at coordinate 700,975,913 of CM062804.1, forward strand.
TTGTCTCTCCACCTCGCAGAATGACACTGCCATTTTTCATTTCTTGCCCATCGCACCCCACAGAAGGGACTTTTGAAATGCAAAGCACCCTCACAGTGTATTTAGGTGAGATGCAACGCACTTAGCCAGTGGAGCAGCTGCAATGATCCTGTTTTGACCAATTCTGAGCAGTTTCTCATGGAGAACTTCTGGGAGAAGCTGTAATCTGTTGACCTTGTTCCTTTAGGGGTTAGAACAACACTTTTAGGGACTTAGGAGCCCTTGGTTTATGGAAATTTCATGCTTGTGGTTGCAGGGCACAAAAATGTCTATAACACTCATCACATATGAAGCATGGCTGATCAGGTTTCTTCCTTCCAACAGGGTTTCCAAAAGGTTTCTCAGGAGTCGAATCCTCCTGTTTCTTTTTTTTGTTTGTACCCTTCTTGTTTCCTCCTGGTTGCTTAGCATTTTTACCTTTTTCAGTTGACACGACATTGACCTCTGAGGCAAGAGGTTCCTCATCTGCTTTTTGACTAGAAATCGTACGGGCTTTCTTGGATGTAGCCTTTGCAGTTTTCGTGCTTGTCATACCTATCATGCCATCATCGGCATGAGAGTCTTTATTTGATTTAGGAGGAGGAGGAGTGGAAAATTTTGGTCTAGGAGTGTCAGGAAGTTTGTCGTAGAGCATGCCAGAATGAGTATAAATCAAGTCTAAATATTGTGCATGAGCAATGACATGCTCTTTTGTAACAACCATTCCCTTAGCCACATCCTCTATAGTAAAGGGTAACAATGACTTTATAAACCATTCAGCTAAAAGCTTATCAGAAACATATGTCTTCACCATTCTTCGACGACGCCGCCACTCATGAATATGATCAGATATGTGAGTGGCTGTTGTCTGTTTAAAGTTGGTAAGGAGTTCTGTCCCTGTTTCGTACCTTATGGGTAACTAAAAATGGGTTAAAAAAGTAGTGGCAAGGGTAATGAAGTTTTCAAACGAAGCTATAGGCAATTCTATATACCATTTATCTATTGGACTTGTTAACATTCGCTGGAAAATTCGAAGCCTAATCGAATCATCATTCAAGGTGTTGGATGAACACCACAAATGGAAAGTCATCACATGATTCGATGAATCTTCACCCAGATTTCCATTTAATTTAGGAATATCAGAGGGAAGTTTATGAGGAATCGTAGGCCACCAAGAGGCATAAGCAATTGGATCATTCATCAAATGGTTTATATCTGGTAATTCTAGAGTTGCTACAAAGGGAAACTATTAATTCAGGTTAGGCGAAGCATACCCAGGATAAGATGGAATCGCCTGAGCAGTAGATCTTTGCATGCCAGCATAATGTATTTGAAGCTGGTAACTTTGATAAGGTTGATGGGCATAACCATTATAGTACGGTTGTTGATAACCACTTTGGAAATGCGATTGCCCATTAATTACAACGACTTGTTGCTCGGGTCCTTGGTATGATTGTTGGAATTGCGGTTGTTGGTATTGAACCAGCCATGGTTGTTGGACCATTTTTTTTTGCCCAATACTGGAGGATTGACCAAGATGAGGAGTCATAGTGCCTGTTTGAGCCTAAGTCACTCCAGATAAGGAGGCATTAACTTGAGGTTGTGATTGAATCGCTGAGACAAGAGGCTGTTGTATTGCAACTTGATAAACTTGAGGTTGACATACAACAGGTAGCGCTTGTACTTGCGATACAGTCACAATAGCAGGTGTAGTGGGAATATTCGACACAAGATGGACTGGTTGCATTGAATATACAACCCTTGGTTGTTGAGGCAGTATTGGTACCCAACCGCTGGATGTAATTCCAGTTTGACCTGAACCTTGTTGTAAACTCTCATATGGTTGTTCTCCTAGAGGGAACAATGAAAAGGCATACTGCCCCCCATATGGTGGCAATCTGGTACTTAAAGGGTAGATTGGCCTTTGAAGACACATCAGATCAACTTGTTGAGTTTCAACATAAGAAATACCAGATGAGAATCCGGATGAAGAAATAGGAACTGGTCATGTGGTCGAAACAGTCCCTGATTGGACTCTGGCTTGTTGTTGATAACTTGTCAGGGCAGATGGTATACTAGCAATCATTGTAGGAGCGGCAGCAGGAAGCTCCGCCGCAACTGTGTCAGTTGACATGATCCTAGATGTTGATGGTTGTTCAGACATGTTTAGTCTATCCAAAAGATTTCCTAGTGATTCGACAAGAACTTGCGATGAAAAAGAACTGACTTCTGTAATAGAAGGATGTAAGTGGATACCAATTCCAAAAGGCACTAGAGTACTAGGTGGAAGATCCTCCACTATCTCTTCTATAACAATCAATCTAGGTGGAAGAGGTAGACCGTCAGGTCTGTAAAATATTTCTGGATCCAAAGAAAGTGTAGCTTCTACAGTAATAGATACTGGAGGGGTGACACCTTCTGAATTCTGGAATTCAATTTCCAAATGTTCAGGTAAGTGAACCTCAGTTTCTTGATCAGTCCTAGGTGGAGCTGCTTCAGGAATAGAGGTGTCTACTGTTACACTAGGATCAGTTCTCATGTCCTCTTGTAACTGCGGAACTTCTTCTGTAAAGGCAGATGTACCAGAGATAATTAGAGTAACTGTAGTCTCTGAAGATGTTGAAATGCAAGTTTCAAATAAATCAGGTGAATTGGACTCAGTTAAACGAGAACGCTTTACCCGGGATGGTTTCGTTTCTGGGGTCAAAGACGGTTGACTCACTAGTCTCCGTGAACGACAGGGTTTTGATTGACTTTCTTCCATGATTGCGGATTACTTGATCAACTCAAAAATAAAAGGGGAAAATTTTATTCTGATTTAAATGAATTTTAAGACACTTTGATGCAACTTGCTTTTTCAATTTTTAAGAGTCGAGAAAAAGATAAAGGTGACTCTAGTCACCTTCGATTTTTAATGAGCCCGAAGTGACAAGTGCTTAGATGGAACTTTTCTTTTAAGGAGTCGAAAAGGAACGAAAGTGACTGCTCTGGAATTCTAGCTAGAGGGTTTACCAAATCAATCATAACACTGCAAAATACACCTTAGTGATAAATGATAGAGAAATTACCAAGGACTTATGTACGGCAGTCAATATTCCCGAATGTTGTGTTCAATGCATTACGATCGATAGGGTGGTAGACACGACTTGCTAAGGATAAAGGATAACAACCTATTGTGGTCTCCCAATATATACGTGACGGTACGGGGAGCATAAGTCCATACTGGCACTTATCGTATCAAAGAGGAGGAATCACCCAACCTATGATGAAAACGGTAGTTACCAGGTTTTACGACGCTGGAACACATCTCTAGCCTAGACTTCTAGATGTGTTGCGTTAGATTCCAAAGCATTTTTATGTTCATTGAGGTTTATTTTATGGTTGATCTTGCTTAGAAGTTTGTTTTTCAAGGTTCACCGCGTGATGTAGATGTGAAATTCCTAAATATGCACAATCTAAAATGATAAACATTTGTTTATGTTCTTTTAGCAATGAAAATCCTAGCTACAAAGGAAAGAAGATAACGATTTTTCTTTCAGCAAAGAGCATAAAGCACACACTAAATGCACTTTCCTAAATCAAAACAACTAGTCAAAATGTAGGTGCACATGCATGTATTTGTTTTCTGCTTTCTTACTGTGTGAATGAAAAAAAGAATGCTAAGTATAGATCTGAACTATTTTCTTTCAAAGCGACAGTACTAACAACTTTCTCTTTTCGAAGTGAAAGGAAGACTAAGACGACACTTTTTGATTTCGAATTTAAAACTATTTTCGACACTTGAAATACTAAATAATTTCAAAATCAAGTACAATGACAAAAGTACAATCAACTATATAGAAGAGGAAGACTTTACAAAACTCTTCTTTTGATTCAAAATGACAATTACGACACTTGCATCAAAAATGACAGTTCGATTAGGCTACTTTCAACAAAGGAGGATTGCAAATGATCGATAAATACACAAAAACATTTACAATTCCTATCTGATGGAGGCTGAAATAATGTGAAGGAAGATGGTTACAGCAAGAAGGTACTAATCATGAACAGCAAAACTACTGAATAAAGCTGAAAACGGAGAGAAAAACCAAATTTCATAGAAGAAAACACAGTTTACTCAATCATCACACCTGCAACACATGGAAATAGGGATGTATCTCACCTGCGACACACGGGAGGTGCGATGCATCTAGGTTTCACAGTTACAGACAGTGCGATGGGCTAGGGAGCGAAACTTAGCTTGGTTTTTGCTCAAAACTTGTAGCTAAGTTCAGTGATTTAGGCTGAGTAACAATGGAAAGTAAATACAACGCATAAGGGTAGGATTTGATGAGGTTCAGAGCTACCATAAGGGCACTTAAGATTCTTTGTAATTCATATGTTCAGTTCGTAAACCAACCTAGAGATTGACTGAAGCAGCGTTTGTCTACTTCGCAATTGCATAGCAAAGGCGTTTCGAAGGCTAGATGGCTTAACTTTAGGCTCCATTTGTAGTTTATAAAGCAAACAATAAACAAACAAAACAAACAATTCACTCCCCAACGGAGTCACCATTTTGTTTCAAGGAAAACAAGTGTCGATTCGAACTACTAGTCCCACTAAGACAGGTAGCTATCTTAGAAACAAACAATGAAAGCTTTTCAAGGGTTCCTTTAAGTGTGATAGATGGAAGAGAAGAATAGAGGACCAACCTGGATCCTTCGCTTTGATCCTAGCTTGATTTCTCCTTTCCTTGATAGAATATGCCACTCCTCTCTTACTTGTCCCACTTCAAAGAGTACCTGTAGAGTCAAAGTAACAGTAAACTATCAAAGCATCTCTATCTAAAACATCATAACCAATATGGAATTAGAAACACATTGACCATACAATTGCATTCATAAACAATAAGATTCACAAATACAAGATCATATGGAGGAAAACTCAAAGAAATTTATTAATAGAAATGTAAGAGAGGATTACAACCCAACTGTCTGATCCGGCATCATCCTCCTAGTTGTAGAAGCCCTCTTCACCTCATGAACAAGCAAATCACCCAACAATGCAATGTCTCTTCTCAACAACAAACCAACAACACTTCCTTACAAAATACAAAATTACAACCTCTAGATCTCTCATATGAGTGATCCATTTATAGATGTCTTGCAAGGGTGTGAACCAGCTCTGGGTTTTTTATTAGTGTCATTCCACTGATAATTCTTGGTTCCACTTGGAGATTTCATGATCTCTTACTCATCCCTAGGAGAATTCAGAGAGGCAAGTGTCACAGGAGAAGTTTTCTGGAAGATTCCATGATCATCCACCTTGCAAACTGTCTCTGCCATTTGTCTATTCTCGCTCATCGCACCCCATAGAAGACCATTTCAGTATGCATCACACCTGGCCAGTTAGGCAGTCAGTATGCATCACACCTTGTCCATGTAGCAGCCTATATGGTCCAATTTTGGCCAGTTCTGAGTAGTTTTTCAGGTGGAACTTCTGGGAAATGATGTAATTAGCTGACCATGATCCTTTAGGGTATGAAGCAACACTTTTAGGGACTTAAGGAGTCCTTAGTTTATGGACATATGAGTTTGGGGTTGCAGTGCCCAAATATGCCTTTAACAGTGCAGTATGGCTGTCAAAGGACCAATCAAGAGTGGAAAAGTGGTAGGTTTCTATTAGATTTGGTGACTGTCGTTGGACCCACCACAAACTACCACGTGGCCCAATGAAAGGCTACTGCATGGCCCTAAGGGAGGACGCCATGTGGCTCTATTTTATTAGCTAAATTTTGTTTATCGGCCAACCAACCTCGGCAGGGTTCGACCCTGCGACCTCTGAAGAGTCAATCCTCCACCTTACTGCTAGATCACATGATGTTTCTTATTATATAACGTGGGATATTTATATTTAAATGTTAACAGTTGGAACATTTCTGGGGGGGTCAGGCTAGCAGGCTCATCCAACCAGCCCAGCGTTAGGTTATATAGATTATGGCATAATTGTGTGTAGAGGCAGAAGGGGCAGGGAGTTGGCCCTGAACCTAGTTCCATTAATACAACATAGCCAACATCTAATACCAAGGGAGGGGCGTGTGCGTGGCACCCTTCCCGTCCCCAGCCCATGACCATATGCCACTTTACACGACTAGGAGCGAAGGGTCGGTGGACGCATGGTCTCTAGCTCGCGCATGCCCCAATCATATTAATTGCCATGTGACTAGACCAAGGGGCGAAAGGATAGGGGTGTGACCTTATTGGCGTGCCTAACTATCAAAAAGATTGTACCTTTATGAACAGATTTGTAGCTAAACCTGCACGAATTTTTGGTTGAACCCGCGTGAATTTATCACTTTGCAATGCCTCCAAGGTCGGAATTTGTTTCCAGTTTTGACAGAGGGTCAATTTTCCATGACAGTTTGCAGGGAAATTGAGGCCTAACTTGGCCATTTTTCAGCCCTTTTGAGTCCAAGAAGATCCTACACATGGGTTTTTGGGTGTTCTAGACACAATGGCAGTGTTATTTTTGCAATTTGAGCATTGTATATTGATGTAATTTGAAATTTGAGCATATAATATAAAGGGCCAACATTGGAAGTTGGACTTGGAGACGTAGCCTAGGAGGGGTGAACTCTGTCATCAAATTGTTGTTTTGTGATGTTGCATGTTGTCTATTTTTCACTGTTAAAATATACAAAACTTAACTAAGTTTACTAATTTTATGTGTTTTTGCAATTTCAATCCATTGCCCACAAGACATAAACTAGCTTGCAAATTTTTATAACAAACCTTCATTTTTTTAATTTCATATCACTTTGGTATCAGAGCATGGTTGTTATGAAGGTTTCACAATTTTTGCAAATGTTTTCTTGAATGACTACAAGGTCTAAATTGAGAAGAGGAGGAGTGCTTTAAGAACCAAACCCTTAAATTAGTTCAAGGGGGTCACAAACTCCAAAAACTCCACCAGTAGTGGCACATCAAGAAGTACAAGAGTTGATGTCTAAGGATGGGAGAGCTTTTAGAAAGACTTTATATGATATGTCTGACATGGTGAAAGTGTTGTACAATGAGAGGAAAACAAGGTTGCAAGGAGAAAGTGTTAGAAATTAATTAACGGAGCAATAAAATACACAAAATATTGTGGAAACGTAAATAAAGAAATGTATAGAACAAGAGAGACATAAATATACATGGTTCACCCAATTTTGGCTACATCCACGGATAAACAGATAGTCCCTTCTTTTATATTATCAAACAAAATGAATAGATACAACCTACAACAAATCCGTTGTAATTTCTTATTCACTCTCACACAATCTCCTCTCTCTTTCTCGCTCGGAATAATAATACACATCTGCAATATAGTTCCCTCATATAAATCGAGGGGTTTCATTCTAGGGGAAAAAACCCTAAATTAAACAGAACTTGTATAGTCATATCATCTGCGTAATTAACAGCCCAGATTGATTACGAAACCACAATATTTTATAAGGAAATTGTTCATCTTTTTTAGCTTCAGGGGCACTGCCCTTGAACCCTCGCCAAAGGGGGGGGGGGCTCCAAACATGCAGTCACCCCCCTAGACCCCCTAAGTAGCAATAGTGGGGGGGAAAGCCCCCCAACAGCCCCCTGTCAAGTATTGGGATCCAAACGCAGCTACAACAAGACCTCTAAATAATGAAGATAATCAAGCTCCACATCCAACAATCTCCCACTTGGAGACTAATTATAAAAACTCCATCGTTGCTTCACTTGCTGGAAAATGACTCCACTTGGACCTAGTTTTTTCTCATCTTCATCATCATTCTCGAAGGCCAATTGAAACTAAGCAACATCTCAATTTCTCCCTAGTTACAACTTTTGTCAACATATCTGCAGGATTCTAGCTAGTGTGTATCTTTTCTAGCTTCAATTGTCTATCATTCAAAACTGCCTGTATGAAATGATACATGAGCTATATATGTTTAGTATTAGAATGAAAGGCTGAATTTTTTTCAAGATTAATGGCACTCTGGATGTCACTATATAGCCTGCACATCTCTTACTTCTTTCTCAACTCATCTGTAAACCTTTTTAATGAAATCATTTCTTTATTAGTCTCCGTAGCAGCAACATACTTTGCTTCCATTGTTGAAAGTGAAACAATGTTTTGCAATTTTGAAACCCAAATGATAATTTTTCCACCTACGATAAACACATACCCTATGGTGCTCCTCTTGTTATCTCTATCACCTCCCATATCTACATCAACATATCCCCGTAGAACAATGTTTGAGCCTCCAAAGCACAATGCTTGATTTGTGGTACCTCTCAAATACCTGAGAATCCACTTCACTTCCATCCAATCTTATTTTCTTCGATTGTTCATGTACCTACTTACAAATCCCAATGCATGTGCAATATCAGTTCTTGTGCATACCGTTGCATACATCAATCTTCCAACAACTTATGCATATTGAACTTTACACATGTAATCCATCTCTTTCTGTACCTTGGGACACATGTCCTTTCTTAGTTTGAAATGGGTAACCAAATGTGTACTAAATGGGTTTTCATTCTTCATATTAAATCTTTCCAACACCTTGTTTATGTACTCATTCTTAGAAAATGTTAATTTGATATTTTTTCTATCTCTAGTTATTCTCATACTAAGGATTTGTTTTGCAATAACCAAATCCTTCGTTGCAAATGAATAGCCAATTTTCCTTTGAGAACATTTATTTCCTTCATGTTATACCCTATAACAGGCATGTCATCTATATACAATAGCAACATAATATAACTACCATTATTTTTCTTTTTAAAATAAACACAATGATTAGAGTGACATCTAGTATAACATTGTTTAGACATAAACTTGTCAAATTTTAGATACCACTACCTTGGAGCTTATTTTAAGCCCTACAAGCACTTCTTCAACGTGCACACCAATTTATCCTTCCCTTTGACCTCATACCCTTGCGACTACTACATATAAATTTCTTCCTCCAAATCCCTATGGAGAAAATTTGTCTTTACATCTAACTGCTCAACATGCAAATCTTCTACTACCAGTCCAAGCTAACCGTCAGTGGTCAGCGAGTTCTCTAGAGTTCGAATGGGATTGTCCGAAGATTCCGGGCCAATATAGGCAGGTGACCCTATATTGAAAGTAGGTGGAGGACGAGATGACAATGGTTGAACACTCAAAACAATTGCGAGTTCAACGTTTTGGTCCTTGAGTGACTCTAATAACTCAGGAAATGGCTCCTCAGACAGTCTTTCAGACGGAGGAGAGGAAGAGGAATTGGGTGAACCAAATGGTTCAACCATGATGACCTTGTCTTAGTCGACAGGAAAAACAAAAACAAAAACAAAAAAAAAAAACTTCAAGGCTTTAAAATTTCCTTTTAAGGGAACTCACGATTTGGTCACAAAGACTAACATTTTGGATCGTAGGCAATCAATTATTAAGACACATAAAAGCCTGATGTTCTTTCATTTTTTAAGAGTCAAGAAAGAAACAAAGATAACCCTATCTCTTTCGATTGGAAACGAGCTCAAAAGGACAAGTGCTCGAATGATATTTTAAATTTAATGAGTCAAAAAGATCAAATGGCTACTTTGGATTGTCTAGGTAAACATGATTACCAAGCAACCATGAACTGCAGAAGTACGAGCAGGAAATCTCTCCGAATGTTGTGTTCGGCGTATCACGTTCGCGAGGCAGCCGCCTCGGCTTCCTAAGGATAAAAGGATTGCAGCCTAGTGGGGTCTCTCGTTATATACTCGACAATACGAGGAACACAAATCTGTGCTAGCATTGTCTAATGCCAAAGATAATGATAACTACTATGTTTAAAGATGTCGGAACATGTCTCTAGCCTAGACCTTCTAGATATGATCGTTAATGTCAAATGCGCCTTAGGTTAATTGAATTCATTTTAGAGTTGATCTTGAGTTAAGTTTCAGTTTTCAGGGCTTAGCGATGCTACTCGAAAATCCTCAAATGAAACTAAATGAGACAAGACCCTTTCAATTCAATGAAATGCCTACACTAGAGAGGGTAGAAACTACTCAATCAAATGCAAACAATCAAGCAATTGAAAACGAAATGATCTTTCACTACCTTACTTTTTGCAAAAAATAAACTAATGAAAAATGCATTCCAATTCCTAATTTCCTGACAAGCACTTATCTATTAGTCCTTTCAAAACGAAAATTTATCTTCCTTTTTCAAATGTTGATGCAATTCTAGTCTTTAAAAAGATTCAATTATCGTAACATAATGATGCAACAAAATTAGAATTTCATACTTTCTCATGAAATAACGAAACAAACTTTTCGCATACAATCTTCCAATGAAAAGGTTTTCGAGACAATGAGCTCTTCAAGCAGATGAAAACATGAAAAGATAAGTTCATCCAGATCAATGAAACACCAACTTTACCAAACACAAGGCCAATAATGTAATATATGTTGGAAAGAGACGTTCAAGCTAGTAAACGAAACTTTTTCAAACTTGTGAAAAAAGAGGTCAAAGTTGTAGAAGGACCAAAAACAAATGCAAGGAGTAAATACACCTACAACCTGACTTAGCAAGTTCACAAATGGTTGAATGCGTGACCGACTAGATGCCCTAGTGTCGTTGGCCACTCAATGACTCAATCAATCAAATAGAAAGATGACAAGCCAACAAGCAAGCGAAACAAAATGAAAAGAAGCTTTCTAATCAGGGAGAAAACAGTCCAAAAATCTCACGGGGTCAAAAACACAGGAGCAAAACACACTGGCCAAGATTGGGGTCAAGCCCTAATCTTCACTTACAGGCATCGGTGCGACTTCCTAACTGACAACAAGCGCCATAGGCTGGTCGACGTGACTGTTCCTCAACAATTCGCGTTGGTCGGCGCGACTATCAGCGGATTAAGCGCGTTCACCAAGGTAACTAAGAAAAAATAAAATAAAAATTCAAAACATGGACCAAATCTACTACTATGAATTTTAGACTTAGGTCAGTAAGTAGGAGAAAAGAAATAGAACCAAAGGGAAAACGTGAAACTAGAAAAGTTCTCACGAAATCATGAAATCCAAAACAAGCAAAAGGATTGGGCTCCCCAGTGGAGTTGCATATTTGTGGTGAAGTAAAATTATAAGTGCAGACACGAATGAATTCCTCTAGCTCGATAATGGGTTAAACCACAACAGATACATTCTATGGAAGATTTCCTTAGATTAGAATCAATCAAGAGGGCCTACCTCTTGGTCGCTTATCTTGCTTGATGATGTCCTCGCTTGCTCGCTCCAACAATCTCTCGCTTCCTTCTTCAAGCTCCTAAAACAAGTAAACAACAGCAGCACACAAACATAATAATAGACAATTTGCAATTCAACCTACTTAACAAGTCAAGAAACATTAAGACATGGATATGTAATATTAAAAAACATGTAGGAAATCAATCGATAGTTACATATATTAATATCAAAGAGAGATTACAACCATTCATCTTGACATTGAAGTCTTCCTCTGACAAGACTTGTTTCCCACACACTTCTGCTAGCATTCCATGATGGCTTCAAATAACAATAATTTTAAAGCTATTCCCTTTAGGCTTCACTCCAAACCAAAACACACTTCTCCCTCACACAACTAGATAGCTACAACTAGTAATAGCTTGCTTGTCTACTCCAAAATAACATCAACACTTTCCAACTATAACACTCACACTCAGCCAAAACTATCAACTATGACTAGTTTGTGCTTGGGAAGAAGGGAGGTTTATATAGGAAATATGGATGGGAGATGGATACTCTTCTCATGGGAGAAGGACTTATCCCTTGAGATAGTTCCATTATTATAGGGAAAGGAGCCATAACTATCATCCTCGACCCCATCCAGCCAAACCATTTACCAGACTTTTGTTACAAAGATTCTAGAGCTGGAAGCTTCAGGTATAATTTAAGAAACTTTCCATAAAAGGACCAGCGTGACTGAAACACAGCTCAGTCGCTCCGGTCGGCGCGAGGAGTAGTGCTAATCTCTACACATCGGCGTGGGGGAGTCAAAGTCTATAATTTAGCGTCGATCTTGTAAACTGGGCAAAAGAAAGGTTTTAGGGGAAATGGTGCAAAAGGGAATTTATTTGCTAATGAAGAGGGACACATTGGGAGTTTCTACATGAAGGCAAAGCATGTGGGGTTCACTGTAGAGGTCCTCCAGGATCAAGGAACGGGGAGTACAGGGACAGTGACAAAATGTTTTTTAATAGTACAAAATGATGACATGGAATCACAAGAAAGCAACACGTGGTAGGTTCATGATGTGGCAACAATGATGTGGCACTAAGTTTCCACTAATGGGGCAAGACAGGTGGATTCTGACTGGGCATTTGAGTGGTGGTTGATAGAGTGATAGGTGGCCTTATCAGAGACCACCATGTGGTCCTATCAGAAGCAGCCATGTGGGCCTATGATGGGGTTCCACATGGATCTTTTTGTGGGCTAAAAGTTGGTTTGATGAATCGATACCAATGGGATTTGAACCCTGGTCCTTGTTATCGAGAAATCTAATGTCCATGCAGAGCTTCTAGTCCCACTAAGACTGGTAGCTATCTTAGAAACAAACAAACTAAAACTAATTTCGTTTTCCTTTATGAGAAGTAGATAAGAGGGGAACAAAGGAGACCAACCTTTGTCTTGCGCTTGGTTCCTTGTTTGATTCCTCTCCCTTCTGATAGATCTTTGCCACTCACTTCCTCGTCTACCCAGCTTCAAAGAGCACCTGTTGAATCAAAGCAACATAACATTATCCAAGAACAGAGATCTACTATCACAAACAATATAGGACCAGATATATATTGACCACACAAATGCATATATCATCAATCATACAAGGATGTGGAGGAAAACTTGAATAGCTTTATTAATATCAAGAATAGCAAAGAGGATTACAACCAATTGTTCTGACACATTGTCATCCTCTCAGCAAGAAAGCACTTCTTCACCTCATGAAATGCTTAGATCACCCAACACTATGATGTTACACCAAGAAAGCATCAGCACTTCCTTACAAGATACAAAATTCCAGCCTCTGGATCTCTAGGATGATGGATCCATATATAGATGATTGCAGGGAGGTGAGTCAGCTTCTGAGATTTGATTAATGTCCTCTCTCTGATAGTTCTTGATTCCACTTGGATATTGATGATCTCTTACTCATCCCTGGGCGAATGCAGAGAGGCAAGTGTCACAAGAGAAGTTTCTGGAAGATTCCATGATCCTCCACCTCGCAAATTGACTCTGCCATTTGTCCACTCTTGCCCATCACACCCCATAGAATGGATTTTCACTATGCATCGCACCTCCTGTGTGGATTTAGGTGGGATGTAGCGCACTTTGACCATGGAGCAAGTGAGATGGTCTAGCTTTGACCAGTTCTGAGTAGTTTTTTATGGAGAACTTCTGGGAGATTATGTAATCAGCTGACCTTGTTCTTTTAGGGGTTGGAACAACACTTTTAGGGACTTAGGAGCCCTTGGTTTATGGACATATATGATTGGGGTTGTAGTGCCAAAAAATGTCTATAACAGTCCTTCCACCCAAAAACTCGATGCCTTATCAATGGGTCATCAGGGATTCTTGTTAAACCAAAGTGAGAAAATTATATTTATTTTTTTTGTATGTCTAATGGAAAACAAGGGGTGGTTGGGGGGGGATGGGGGGTGGGCAGAGTCTGCCATATCTGATATCTCCACCAACCTTTTGACTAACCATAGAACTTCCTCAAAATTAGCAAAGGACCACCACCTGAAAAATGACAACATGCCATGAAATATTAAATTTATTAGATCTCCAACCAATTTGGTTGTGTTATTTCATTGAGTATCATCACTAAATTTAAAAAGGTTTACATGTGTTGTGGGTGGTTAAAACAAATGTAACGACACCAACTATGTATTATGTTGGTTCAATTTTATTTGACTGCGAGCAATATTTGTTAATTTTTGCAACTAGGGTAAAATTACACATTGAACAAATTATATGCCTGAGATGATTCTTGGACTAAATTCCTCTTCTCGAGAGGACCAAAATTGACCTAAAGATCACCCAATTTTGTTAAGTGGAAGTTAAGTTTTGAATTATTTTATTCATACATACATTATGGAATGGGTCGGCCCTAACCACATGGGTAACTACTTGGGTCAATCTTAACCCCAAGTAAACCCTCAAGAAATCCTATAAGTAGAAGTGACTTCAAGTTCATTTCATCACATTGATCAAGTTATTTTCTATTATTCTCTTATGTCTTGGTTCACACAGGTAGAATGGCTTATGAGAGCATCGAGGGGTTCGGAGTTAGATCAGGTTGCATTAGTCCCCAGATGCTCGCACAGAGTATCCTAGAGAGTGTCTAGGCCATCCCAGACGCACGCACAATAACAGTAAGAAAGCGTCCAAGTGATTTCACCCCAGACGCATTCATAGATTCTTCCTGAGAGCGTCTAGGTAGTCACGGTCGCCCTTACATGGTGTTTGAGAGAGCGTCCAAGGTGTTTCGAATGCACATAGATAGTTTTGATGAAAGTGTCCTGGTTCAAATCTAGGGTTTGATATCTTGGCTTCAATTGACTTCAGTGGGTTTCTCTTTGCTATTATACAGATCTGTAGATCTGGTTTGTTAGTATCCACTGCAAACATATGTATTGAGCTTATTGTACTCTCTACTGAAATCTTCTTATGATGATCTATTAAAGAAGAAGATTTGAAAGGGTTTCCCCCTGGTGAGGTTTTTCCCTGGTATTCAACCAATCTATTGTCTCTTATGGTTGTGTTATTGTCTTCTTTGTCACTGCATACATTTTTCTTTCTTCAGTTACATTTATGATTGATTATACTACTAATAATTGGATGCATTGTTAGTAAAGAAGTAATTTGGGCTAAAGTAACTGATACAACATAGAACAATCAGAAAATTTAACATGGTATCAGAGATAAGGTGAAGGAGAAGCCAAAAAGAAGACAAGTATTGAAGCCCTCTCTTTTAGAAAGCATATTCCTAGTCAAGGTCAAGATTTCGTCCTCTACCTTCAAGGAGCATGAAAAGTTGGGTGATGCATCAAAATTTGTTGCATGGAAAGTCAGATTGGAGATTATAGATGACAATAATGATGTGCTAGAATACATCTAAGGAAGGATGCCCAAGCCTCCATAAAATGCTTCCTCTTCCCTCAAGAACAAGTACAAGAAAGTTGAGTCCAAAGCAAATAAAATTATAGTTGATGGTTTATAAGATAATTTAATTGCATATGTTGGGAATTTAAGGAATTCTAAAGATATGTATGACAATATAACCGACATGTATGAAATTTTTAACTTGAATGAGATCATCACCTTGAAATATCAACTCAAGGAAACTCATATGAGCAAAGGAGAATATTTCCAATCTTACATTATGAGGATCTCTCGCATTAGAGATCAATTGCAGCGAGTTGGAGAAAATGTGCATGATAAGGAGCTAGTAGTTGTGACTCTTAGAGGTATCCCTCCTATTTGGGAAACCTTCATTACTACAATCAGAAAAAATAATGTCCTTTCGTCATTTGAAGAAATTGTTGGGAATCTCACTCAAGAAGAATCAAGAATGATAGCAAGAGGAAGGATTCAAAAACATGAAGAGGGAGAGCCCGCTGCATATATCACTCATGGAAAAAGGAAGAAGGAAAAAGGAGGTCCATCAAGGAAGCCTCCTTCTCAAAACAAAAAAGGAGAGAATGAAATATTTTTATCTCATGTTGAATGCTTCAATTGTCACAAGAAGGGTCAATATGCACGAGATTGTCCTAAGAAAGGAAAGAGGCCATGCTACAACACTAGAGGAAACTAAAATAATAAAAGAAGAAAAGGAAAACTCCTCAAGAGACCATGAAGAAGATCGTCCTCCTCAAAAGCAATCAAGGGATCCCAGGTATGAAAGTAATGTTGTAAATAAACCTGAATACATTGTTATTTCTACTCTTATTAGTTCTTCTGCATCAGATACGTGGGATAGTTGGTTGGTTGATAGTGGGGTCACTCATAATTTCTCTGGTTACAGGGAAGTCTTCTCTAATCTGGTAGAGAGGGAGACTAAACTAAATATCATTCTTGGAGACAACTCCACTCATCCTGTGAAATGATTTGGGTCTGTCAAATTTTATTTGAATTCTGGGGAATCAGTTTTGCTACATGATGTTATGTATGTACAAGGATTAATGAAGAATATGGTATTATCTGCATTGGAAGATAAAGGGATGAGGGTTGCCTTAATCAAACGGAAAGTTTTGACTTGGCCTATTGATTCACCTATGAGAGATTCATTCACATTGGGATCAAGATTTAAAGGACTCTACAGAGTCATTGGAAGACCTCTTCTAGCATTGGTTTGTAAGAACAATCATCTAAGTGAGTTATGGCACCGCACGCTAGCTCATCTACACTATGATGCACTTCCGAAGTTGAAGAAATTAGTCTCAGGTATTCCCAATGTTCAAGATCATCCTGATGGATTTTCTCCATGATCTACAAGTGGAAATAAAATAAGGGAGCCATTTCCCTCTAGTAAAAACAAGACAAATGACACCCTCCATCGCATTCATTCTGATATATGTGGTGTGATGTCTGTACATTCTATTGGTGGTCATCTCTACTACATCACCTTTATTGACAAATTCTCCAGAAAGACATGGATATACTATCTTAAGCATAAGGATGAAGCCTTTGAAATGTTCAAGGAATTCAAAGCCTTGATCAAAAATCAATCAGGAAAGAGAATCAAAGTATTCAGGTCCGACAATGGAGGGGAATACATGTCAAAATAATTCATAATTTTGCAAGAAATATGGAATCAAAAAGGAAACTATTATACTCCTGAACATAATGGTCTAGCTAAAAGGAAGAATAAATATATATTAGAAGTTGCTTGTGTTATGCTCCATGAGAAAAAGGCGCCAAAGTTCCTTTGGGCCGAAGTTACATCTACTATTATATATGTTCAAAACAGGGTGCCACATCAAGCATTAGAAAACAAGGCTCCTAAAGAAATATTCAAAGGTATCGAGCCTGATATCAGCCATCTTCGTGTATTTAGATGCCCCATATATCTTCATGTGTAGAAGGACAAAAGGAAGAAAATTGGAAGTTATAGGAAGAAAAGGTACATTTTGGGGTTATTGTGAAAATTCTAAATCATATAGATTTTATATTCTTGGTCAAAGGAAGGTCGAAATTAGTAGGGACGTAACATTCAATGAAGATGCAGCTCTTGGAAAACCAAGCAAACTTCCTATGCTTCCTCCTCCCAAGGAAGAGAATGATGATTGGGATATTCTAGATGGTCCATCCATGCCTGAGTCCAATATGGTTGATGATCCCATGGAGCCTATGGATCTGTTAGATCCTCCTCCTACTAGGAAGAGATCACTTTGGCTCTATGATACTTTACAGGATACTGAAATAAATGTCCCCATTCGTAGATCATTCAAAGAAATGAAGCAACCATGCAGGTATCAGGGATATGTTGCATCTATGAGCACTATGATTCACGTCGAACCATCATCATTCAAAGAAATTGTAAAGGAACAAGTTTGGAAGGATGCTATAACTGAGGAATATGAAGAGATTATGAAAAACGATGTATGGGATGTTGTACCTAGACCGAAAGTGAAGTCTGTTGTGACTTCAAAATGGTTATTCAAGATCAAACATGGAATTGATGGTAGCATTGATAAATACAAAGCAAGGTTCATAGCTCGAGGATTCTCTCAAAAAGAGGGAGAATATTATGATGACATATTTTCTCTCATGGCTCAAAATAAAACCATCCATTCTATAGTTTCCCTTGCTATGACTCAACAATGCACTCTTCATTAGATGGATGTAAAGACCACATTCCTTCATGGCATGTTACAGGACGAGGTATATGTTGAAAAACCACAGGGATTCAAACTAGAAGATCAAAGAACACATGTTTGCAGGTATGCCATTGATTTTGGTTTTATATGTTGATGATCAATTCTTGATAGGTAGTGAACCTATGATGATCGAATGTAAGAGGAAGCTAGCCTATAAATTTGAGATGAAAGACTTTGGTCTCATGCACTACATTTTGGGCCTTGAGGTGTGGCAAAAGCTTGGTGAGATTTTCCTTTCACAAGGAAAATATGTTGTAAAATTTCTGGAAAGATTTGGAATGACTAAATGAAAATCCATGGTTACACTAATGGAAATGAACTTCAAGAAGTTATGTGGAGACGTTGCAGCTTCAGACTTGGAAAATCCATCCAAATATAGACAACTGATTGGGGCATTGATGTTCCTTGTGAACGCTCATCCAAACATATGCTATGCAGTAAAAACATTGATTCGATTCATGACCGAACCCCGCCACACACATTGGATAGCTTCCAGACACATATTGAGATATTTTCATGGGTCGATCACACTTGACCTGAGATATTCTGTCAAAAATGTTCAACTTCAAGGATACACTGATGTTGATTGGGCCAGAAATGTTATTGACATGAAAAGTAAATCTGGATGTTGTTTTAGCCTTGGATCTTCCATGATATGCTGGATGAGCAGGAAACAAAAGTTTGTAGCATTGAGCACTACCAAAGCAGAATAGATTTCCGCTAGCATGGATAGTTGTGAAGAATTTTGGTTGAGAAAGCTCTTTGGAGAGATATTTGATTAGGTCCAAGATACTACAGTGATATACTGTGAAAACAAGAGTTGAATCCATTTGGAAGAGAATATTGTGTTCCATGACAAGTCCAAGCATATTGAAATTCGATAAAACTTTATTCGAGACATGGTCTAAAGAGGAGCTGTCAGGATCCATCACATATTCACAAATGAATATATTGAATATATTCTCACCAAGGAATTACCAAAGAGAAAGTTCTTGGTTTTTAGAGAACAGTTTGGACTGATGGATGTGGCCCCTTCGAATAAGGGGCAGTGTTGATTAAGGACATTGAGCTAACTCTTCCTACCCTGTTTGAGCTCCCAGGGTGAGGAAGAGAGATGGAGGACTCCTGGGGTTGAGGGAACTCTAGAAAATAGGTTGTTACCCTTATCTGTTACCCATAGGGTTGAAGAATGTTTCTCCCCTATCTTCATAGGGTCGGAGAATGTTTCTCCCCTGATTTGTCTTTGCAGAGTATACCCTAGTTGGCATCATACCCACAAGTAAGCCAACTTGTTAGGAATACCTCTCATCATTTGGCCAAAGAGTTAAGAGTGTACTTGGGGTTTACAACCCAAGTAGATTATCATGCAAGTGTTCTACCACATGACTACTGAGAGTCATTCATTGGGAATATTAGTAGGTAATAGGGTTGGGTTGAGAATTACTCCTCTTTTGATATTCTAGGTTGAGGGTAAGCTCCCCATTGAGATTCCAGGTTTGAGGATGTTCTCCCATGTATGATGTGTTATCCTATTTCTCGGTATGGGTGGAAGTTATTGCTCCCCGATTCTTCTTCTTCTATATCTGATAAATTTTTAACAAATAGAGTTGAGCAGATATGTTCAAAGCATTACAACAACATGATAGGATGATGTGAAGATCAACAGACAGATATTGGCAGGTGGAATTCTTCCTAATTGAGAGGGAGTGTTAATTTTTACAAATAGGGTAAAATTCCACATTAAAAAGCTCAAATGTCATAGAATATGATTGCACTAAATTCCTCTTCTTGAGAGGACCAAAATTGACCTAAATATCACCCAATTTCGTTAAGCGTAATTTAAGTTTTGAATTATTTTATTCATACATACATTATGGAATGGGTCAGCCCTAACCACATGGGTAACTACTTGGGTCAATCTTAACCCCAAATAAACCCTCAAGAAAGCCTATAAATAGAATCGACCTCAATTTCATTTCATCACATTGATCAATTCATTTTCTATTCTTCTCTTTTGTCTTGGTTCGCATACGTTCAACGAAAGGAGTTCGCACAGGGTCTGAAATCAACGACCAGAGGTTTGCTCTGAGTTAAGTTTTTCTGGGTGCTAGATGGTGGCACATAACAGGGAATTTTAGTCCCTAAACATAGGCACAGAGTGGAAAAGAGAGTGTCAAGAAATCTCTTGACACTGAAAAACCAACTTATGAGAGTGTCTAGGGGTTTTGAGTTATATCGGGCTACATTGGTCCCCAGACGCTCGTACAAAGTGTCCCAGAGAGCATCCAAGCCATCCCGAACGCATGCACAACAACATTAAGGGAGAATCCAAGGGTTTCTGGTGTATTTCACCTCAGACGCATGCACAGAGTCTCCCTGAGAGTGACGGAGCATTCACAGTCACCCTCACATAGTGTCCGAGAGAGCGTCTAGGGTGTTTTGGATGCATGCAAGCAGTTTGGATGAGCGCGTCCCTAGTTTAGATCTAGGGTTTGATATCTTGGCTTTAGTTGGCTTCATTGATCTATTGGATTTGGGTTTCTCTCTGTTGTTATATAGATATCTATAGGTTTGGTATGTTAGTATCTGTTGCAAACATATGTATTGAGCTCAATGTACTTTGTTGAAATATTTTTATGACGATCTATTAAAGAAGAAGATTTGAAAGGGTTTCCCCCTTGTGGGTTTTTTCCCTGGTCTTGGACCAATCTGTTGTCTCTTATGGTTGTGCCATTTTCTTCTTTGTCACTGCATACATTGTTCTTTCTTCAGTTACATTTATGATTGATTGTAATTCAAATAATTAGATGCATTGTTAATAAAGAAGTAATTTGGGCTAAAGTAACCGATACAACATAGAACAATCAGAAAATTTAACAATATTTTAAACAAATTTTTTTATATTTGTTATGGGGAGGTGCCACCCTCGTGGGTTTGACCCCGGGTCATTCAGCCAACTAAAATTTTTAAATTGTAAAAGGTTAACCGATGCCCCAGATTTATGTGTTGTGAAAATCGACAAAACCAAGAACTTGTATGCATAGTCGAAGCCTGCAAAACTAGCGAAATAGGAAAATTTTGGAAGTAAATTGTGAAGGAATTTCTCAGCCCTTTTCCAAGTAGTTTTTTGAAATAGGTTCATGAGGCTAAGCAGAACTTATTCAAGCCAACAAGGGGCTTGTTTAATGTACTTTTGATGTAATAAATTGAATTAAAACTTAGCATCTAAATAATAAGAAAAGGGCACTCTTAGTTGGAAAGGACTTGGAGACATAGTCTGGTCAGCAAACAAACTCCATTATCAATCTTGTTTTGATTCTCTTTGTGCCTTTTTGTTGTGATATTATTTTGTGCATTCTTTCCAAGAATTTGATTTTCTACTTTTTAATCATTACCTTGCAATCATCAACAAGATTTTTACTTGGTTTGGATAAAGTATGCCTATGACATGTTGTGATAAAGGAAAGTGTTCCCTCTATAGACAAAGGTAACTCCTCTAGCCCTAGAGTGGGTCTAGTCACAACAAAGACAAAACAACAATCGATTCCCTTAAATAGTCATGGTTGGAGGCCTACCTCAAACCGGTGGTTGATGAATTTTCTATTGCGCTGCTCCAGCCTCCTTTTCTTTCTCCTCGGTGAGCCATCAACCTGAAACACCACAGGAAAAAAACAGAGCACATAATCGAGAACAACAATGATCTATTTACTTATAAAGTCAAGAAATCATAAGCTATCAAGTAAATTGTACACAAGATATAGGAAATCGTCATTGATTGTATTAAAATGAATAAAAAGCAAAGCTTACAACCAAGTCTTGACGTGGCAAGCCTTCTCGGAGGGTCCAACCAATATGTTTCTTCAAGCATTCACTATCAAGAATGGGTCTCCAAAATAGACGATATCTCTCTCTCACTCATAAGCTCTGACACAAGGTTAAGGCACTCCACAACCTCTTACCAAACTATTAGCAATCCCACACTTGTCACACTCACACCAAAGCTATCTACTTAGTTTCAAAGAAAACTAAAAAGAACTAGCTAGCACTGCAAAACCAAAGAACTAGCAGATCATAGCAATGGTGAGTGATTTTATAGGAGAAGGAGTCTCAATGAAATGAGGGGGAGGGAGCTTATCCTTAAGGGAGGTTGCATAAGAGGTGGAACCACCATCCCAAAGGAGGAAAAGCGACCCAAACTGAGCCAACAACCAGCTCTAGAACCACCCGGAAGGCTGACTGCTTGAACAAATTTTCCAAATCTGGGTCGTCGCAAGTCATGAACTAAGGATCAACGACGACATCGCAAGGAGGCAATGCGTTCAGATGAATCGTTGTTGTAAATAGCTGGGAGCTTCGCACTGAGCCCTAAAATCGCACCGTCATGGGAAACACATGTACCCCGGTGATGGTGTCACGACGAGACAGTTCATGAAAAGGGATCATCGCACCTTTTAATGTCTTATAAGCGATGATGCAAAAACTAAGGAAAAAGGGTCAGTTCTTCAGCATCAGAGAGCACTGTTTAATCTTTTTGCATAAGTGTGAAGATATGGACATGTCTATTTGATACATGACACAGCAAAGGGACTAAAATGGGGATAGTGACAAATTACTGTGTAATAGATGCCCCCTAAAGAATGAAGCCCGAGAGAGTGGGAGGGGTGAAATGCTTTACGAAACAATGACCAAACTGGAACACCACCTTGAAGAACCTGCAGGTGCAAGCACAACTGATATCTCTGATAGTGAAATACATGTAGTCTAGGCATGGGCGCAGCCATCCAAAAGACATACGAAACTTGGTCTGTGGTATGGATGCAGCCACCCAGTTGATAAGACCATATATAATGATAAAGGTATGGTCGCAACCATCCATAAAGACTTAGGTATGGTCGCAACCATCCAATCAAAGAGTCATGTGTGTAATCACGAACCAATCCACGCAGCCCGAACATATGTAAGCTTAGTATGAGGTCTTAAAACCCTAACCAATATTAGTAAAAATCCTAGCATGCGAACAAATGTGCTGAAGTCGAGCATGATAGAAAGTCACTTGATTACTGGTCGATAATGAAAATCATTAAAAAGTGTGAGAGAAACAACCAATAATGCCAATGGCTCTCAAGGCACTACCAGTACAATCCACTAAGTGTGAAAAATGTGTTGAAGTCGAACACTTGTGGAATCACCCAATCGAAGACCAATGATGAAATTCTGTCGTCCGGCCGGAAGAACTTGCCATTGAGGCATGCAAGCTCCAATGTACCAAAATGGATCTCTAGATCAATCTCCTAGATAATGAGCTGGTGTTGAAAAGAGACGATTCGTCACAGGAGGGCCATAATGTTTCCCCCATCAACAACGCGAGATAAGGAACAAACGATAGATGGTGAAACAGAGCATCAGAGGAGGAGGTAAGGGTGTAAACTGCAGAAGGATTATACTCTTGAACATATTAGCGACACGACTCCGGAATGCGGCAGCATTTTAGTACCAAGGGATCAGAGGTCTAACGGAGACAACATGGATTAGATGGCATGAGGTAAAAATGCAACCCAAAAAGAAACCAGAAGGCCAATGACGATGTGAGGATATCCCAACCCGACGAGAAGCAAAAGTGTCAATGTTCAAGAGTGATTAGCTGTCGTAGGTAACCATTGACGACTTCCAAATTTTCCCCCACCATTGCTGGCGAGTACCCGAATTATTTTTGAAAAACAAGCTTGAAGGGGATATCATATGCTTGTGATATAAGTTTGACCTTCGGATGAATCCAACCTAGTAATAGTTTAATGAGCCCTAGGGAGGAGAAGCTCAAATCCCATTGTGGTGACGAGTCCAATGTCGTCAGGGTTTAACGAGTATGACATAGGTAAAACTTGGGGTCTTTTTAATTTTTAGAGAGTTTGAAAAAGACACAGAAAAGAAAACTCCAGGGGGGTCCTGTTTCGTAAATTTGTGTCCCTCGAGCCCGAAAAATTAGAAAACAATACCTGAGAGAGTTGCTTGACCATTTCGATCAAGGAGTACTTTTCGTAATTAGTGTTCCCAATCCAAAAAATTAAAAAAGCGATCGGAGACATGACGTTTCATAACCAAAATCGAAATTGAAACAACAAAAGCCCGGCCATCTTTTCGCATTTATACGGTCGAAAAAGAATTGAAAGTGGACCACCCTTTTATTCCATTTAACGAGTCAAAAAGGGAAAATCTTGGCTATCTTTTCATATTTTACGAGTCAGAAAAGAGCTTAAAGGTGACTCGTCCTAGAGGAATGAGTGGTATAAAGGGTAGCAACTGGTTCCAACAATGGTGGAACTGCTCAAAACATGTAATGGTCAAGAGGCTGGCTAATAAAACCACTCATCGCTGCAGTTCCTCAGGGAAGGAAAAACAACCAAGTGAAAGCATATGGTCGGCCAAAGAGATGGTGGCGATGGAATGAAACAACCAAGGCTCATCTAGTAGAATTTAGCGGATAAAAATGACAATCATGGGATGTAAATCGGGTATGGGTTCATTTTTACACAAGCTTGAACCATGGAGAACTCTGCTTGGATTCAGATTCATGTTTACACAAGCTTGAAACGAAAAACTATGCTTGTTACAAGTTCGCATGCCCCCAGCATAATGACGCAAATCAAGGTACATGCCCCCCAAGCTTCATTGCATTCAATGAGGTGGATGGAATGAAGGTTCACTTTCGAGATCTTGGAAAGACTCGACTTGGATTTTACGAGACCTTAAGCAAAGACTCGATTTGGAAAGGGAGTGGTTTCATTTTTTAATGAGGTTGACACAGTAAAAGAACTATCCTCATAACCCTTGTTTCATTTTTTAACCAGGTTGACGCAAGAGCAAGAACTTTCCTAAGGACTCCTTATTTCATTTTTTAACGAGCTTGACACAAGACAAGTAACTATGCTCAAGACTCCTTGTTTCATTTTTTAATGAGCTTGACACAAGATAAGGAACTATGCTCAACACCCTTGTTTTCATTTTTTAATGAGGTTGACACAATATCAATAACTCTCCTCGGGACTCCTATTCATGGGCCATACGAAAACATGACGTCCAAGAGATCTTCACTGGATGGAAGAACCACGCTCTTGGAGGAACACATTGCATTATGCACCAATGACAGATCGAGTTCCAATGCCCCCATTACATAATGTTCGAGACCATCTTCATGATCATCAACAGATGCAGAGGCGGAACAGGTAGCCACATAATTGATATGTGGCAGGGAAGGTACTGTTTGTAGATGAGAACCAATGGGGTATGATGGTGGTACAAAAGGCACCGGGTGACTAAAGAATGACAATTGATCAATAGTCACCATTCTTCCATCGTGCAGAAAACAAACCACATGGAAAAGTGAATAAATAAGAGCTCCCATGGCATAAATATAATCACGGCCAAGGAGAGGATTGAAATATAAAGCACCTTGGACAACCATCACATCTATATAGATGGTTTTGCCTCCCAAAGTAACAGGGAAATTCGGAAGGATCCCTAATGGTTGACTGGTTCCTCCGTCAAATGCCAACAGATTCTGTGTGACCGACACAAGTTGTGGGGAGCCCAAAGCTTGCCAAGTAGTGAAAGGCATGAGGCTAACTAACGCACCTTCATCCAAGACAGTACTAGGTACTGCCTTATCATAGGCATGTACTATAATCTAGAAAGGCACATAGGATGGAAGGCAAAAAGCATTCAAGTGACTCCAGTCGAAGGAAATGAACGAACTACTTGGTGGGGGTATCATATGATTTCCCCCATGATCTACAGGAACCGAAGAAGGACTTTTTGAATCGGCTGGGATAGGAGGGTCATTCTCGGACTCGGGAAAATTCGACAAGATGAGAAGAACATGAGAAGTATAATCATGATGTTCTTCGGGAACAGCGTGGACCACTGGTGGTGAATCCAAGTCGACACTCTTTCTGACCAATGGTTGGTCAGGAATAGGCTAAGGACAGCCAGGTTTGGGAAGAGGAGGATGGACAAGAGAATAATCTATTTCAATCTCTTTGTCAACAGGGAGAGGGTCTAAGGGGAGCCTCTGATAACCAACTGGAAGTGGAGGTGAAGAAGTTGTAAGACGTTCCAAAACAGTGAAAGCTTTATCCATGAGCAGACAAAGGTGAAGGGGATGGTTACCTTCACATAGCTTACAGGGGAATTGAATCTTCCCTTTCTTCTTACCACTGCCAATTGAGGATTGAACATCGACATGAGCTGCAGAGGACAATGAGGGGCGAGCCAGATCGTGAGACCATACTTCTAAGGTCCTAGGAATGCCAGGACAATCACAAAGAAGATGGTCACCCTTGCACAATTTACAAGGAAACTTAATCTTCCATAGAGGAGCAGAAGGTGTTCTGACCTGAGATGTACCCAGAGCAATAGTTGCACCAGTGGTCTCACGCTGATCGGACTTCTTCTTCTTCTTTGTCTTCTTCTTTTTCTTCTTAGTCTCCTAGTTACTAGATGTGGAACTTTCACCAGGTGAAGTAGGAGATGAAGATGAAGGAACAGGGAGGAAGGTGCAGGCTCAACCTTGGAATCATCATGTCATGATTCAGACGAAGGAGACAGTGAAATAGGAGTCATGACACTCGGGACCACCGAGGTTGAAAACAACCAAACAGGAAAACCAATGGTTAACCCAGGGAAGGACAATGTTGCCACATACGGAGCACCGACATTTCCAAAAGGCAGAAACAGACCAGGATTTCCATCTGGGGGAAGACCTTGGCTAGTAGACTTGGGGAAAGTTGCCATCAAGAACGAGCCTGAAAAACACTCGTACTGTAACCAAGAACTCGAACTGTTACCAGGAATATTTTGTGGGCAGTAAATTTTATGACACAAGAACAAAACTGGACCTTTTCATGTTTCAAGAGTCGAGAAAAGGACGAAAAGGTGACTCTATCTCTTTTGAGGTTTAATGAGCCTGAAAGGACAAGTGTTCAGATGGACCTTTTCTTTTAAGGAGTCAAAAAGGAATGAAAGTGACTACTCTAGAGAACTATGCAAAAGGTTAACCAGACAAACCGTAAAACTGCAATTACACCTTGGTGATCAAATGAAAGAGAAATGACCAAGGACTTTCCGTACGGCAGTCAATCTTCCTGAATGCTGTGTTCGGTGCATTACGGTTCACAAGGCGGCAGACACAGCTTCCTATGGATGTAGGATGATAACCTAGTGGGGTCTCCCGATATATACTCGACGGTACTAGGAGCACAAGTCCGTACTAGGCAGCTATTGAGTCACAGAAGGAGGAATCACCCAACCTTAAGTGAAAGCAATAGTGACTAGGTTTAATGATGCCGGAGCACGTCTCTAGCCTAGACATCGAAATAATGTGCATTAAGTTCCAATGCGTTGTTAAGTTCGTTCAATTAATTTTAGAGTTGATCATGAATTAGGTTTCATATTTCAGGCCCTACCATATGTATATCAAAACCCTAGGATGCAACTAGAATGAGTAAAGCATCTTTCATTTCGATGAAAACTTACTTAAAGGAGGGTAGAAAGTTCATTCCCAAGCAAACACAAGTGAATGCAAACACTAAGAAACAAAATGCATCAATACACTAATCTCACGATGCATCGATACTACTAATGAAAGATTTAGAGTTCGCTTTTCAATTTCTCAAACATGAAAATTTGAAATGCACATATACTTTCACTTTCGTATATCAAATGATGCAATCCCTTAACTTTTTTTTGTTTTGAATTTAAAGAGACAAACAAGCAAGTGTGAACTGATCGATCCAAACAATTGTGATCCATGCTCGGTAGTGAAGAAATCAAATCAATATCAAAAATTGGTTCAATAATTGACACTAAAAATCAACCAGCAAGAAAACAAACAACGAAAAAGCCTCAAGCAAATCAATAAGACAGTTGTGGATGAACCTTGGACAGACAAGTAACCCAAGAAAATGATTTCTCGACGAAACCTCTAAAGAGCTAGGTCACATAGACTAAAAACACAAGAATCACTCAATGAAACCAAAGAGATAGTACCTTAACCAAAAGCAATCAAAACAAGCTGATGGGAGAGGGTAAATAGCAGGGGATAAATAATACTGGTGGATTCAGGAGGTAAAGTTGTAAGAACAACTTTACAGGAATCATCACAAGTGTTACACTGACAACTAGAGACGTCGTTGCAGGTGTTACACTGTCAACTAGATATGTCGTCACAGGTGTTACACTATCAACTAGAGACTAGTTGCTAATGTACACCCATTTTCAGAGATGGACCGATTTTAGGAATCATCGCAGAAATTAAACTAGAAACCTAAGACGAAAGCCATATAGTCACACGTACAAAGCTATAACATCAGCGACATCATCGCGACTGTTAGGCTATCTTCAGCGACGATCTTACTTAAGCAAAAGACAAAGTAAAATCACCTAAATGACACCATATAATCTTTCCAAGCAGTAAGGGGAATTCCCAGATTGACCCACGTAACCCAAAAAAATGATGGTTTAACCCCAAAACTCAAGAGACACTAAATCAAAAGCCAAACAAGAAGAAAACATACAAAATACCGCTCCCCAACGAAGTCGCCAACTTGTGATAAAGGAAAGTGTTCCCTCTGCGGACAGAGGCAACCCCTCTAGCCCTAAAGCGGGTATAGTCACAACAAAGACAAAACAACGATCGATTCCCTTAAATAGTCATCGTTGGAGGCCTACCTCAAACTGGTGGTTGATGAAGTTTCTGTTGCACTGCTCCAGCTTCCGTTTCTTTCTCCTCAGCGAGCCATCAACCTAAAACACCACAGGAAAACAACAGAGCACGTAACTGAGAACAACAATGATCTATTTACTTATAATGTCAAGAAATCATAAGCTATCAAGTAAATTTTACACAAGATATAGGAAATCATCATTGATTGTATTAAAATGAATCAAAAGCAAAGCTTACAACCAAGTCTTGACGTCGCAAGCCTTCTCAGAGGGTCCAACCAATATGTTTCTTCAAGCATTCACTCTCAAGAATGGGTCTCCAAAATATGCGATATCTCTCTCTCACTCACAAGCTCTAATACAAGGTTAAGGCACTCCACAACCTCTTACCAAACTATTAGCAATCCCACACTTGTCACACTCACACCAAAGCTATCTACTTAGTTTCAAAGAAAACTCAAAAGAACTAGCCAGCACTGCAGAACCAAAGAACTAGCAGATCATAACAATGGTGAGTGATTTTATAGGAGAAGGAGTCTCCATGAAATGAGGGAGAGGGAGCTTATCCTTAAGGGAGGTTGCACAAGAGGTGGAACCACCATCCCAAAGGAGGAAAAGCGACCCAAACTGACCCAACAACTAGCTCTAGAAACACCCAGAAGGCTGACTGTTTGAACAAATTCGCCAAATTTGGGTCGTCGCAAGTCATGAACTAAGGATCAGCGACAACATCACAAGGAGGCAATGCGTTCAGATGAATCGTCACTGTAAATAGATGGGAGCTTTGCGTCGAGCCCTAAAATGGCATCATCACTGGAAACACGTGTACCCCGATGACGGTGTCGCGACGAGACAGTTCATGACAAGGGATCGTCGCACCTTTTAATGTCTTATTAGCGACGATGCAGAAACTTAGGAAAAAGGGTCAGTTCTTCAGCATCAGAGAGCATTGTTTAATCTTTTTGCATAAGTGGGAAGATATGGACATGTGTATTTGATACATGACACAGTAGAGGGACTGAAATGAGGACAGTGACAAATTACTATGTAACACATGTGCACATCTTTAAGCAAGTTATACCAGAGTACAAACCAAAATAGAAAGATGGTGTTGAAAGAGAAATCGATAAATGCCAAGATGTCTGAAATTGACACAATTGCATCATACCTAACCATGATCACTCAAATTAGAGATGACTTGGTAGAAGTGGGGGAAACTATTGATAGTGAAGAGTTGGTCAGATCAACCTTAAGTGGCTTTACTCTAAAATGGGATGTCTTTTTTGATGGGACCATCACACATGAAAATATGCCCAGTTGGGATAGATTGTAGGATGATTTCATAGAACAAGAGACAAGGTGATGTTCCTAAACAACATGCCAAAATTATGGTAACGATGATGAGGAGAATTTTTCTCTTGTTGTAAAGGGAAAAAGTAAAGTAAAGGGAAGTGGGCGATATGCTTTCGTGAAGGACATGAGAAAAATTAAGTGCTTTATTGATCTGATATTCACCCTATGAGTGCCATCAGTTAAAGATTTATTAAACTAAAGGTATTACAGACTCATGTGCTGGTGTGTGTGTTCTGTGTTATTGAAACAACAGATCAATCAGATTGCCAATACACAGAAAATAAATGGAAAGATAGCAAAGAATTGCAGTAAGCACACAAAGACATAAACAATTTTAATAAGGATTTCACTCTATTCTCCAGGGCTATGTCTCTGGTCTAGCTTCAGTGGTGGCCTTGTTTTATTGTGTCTTTTAGCAGAGAAATTACAATATAGGGACTCAATATGAGTTCTCCTGAAGCAGATTCCACTTGGCAGGGTGGTTCTTGGATTCCCCAAGCCACTTGGAGTATACAGACTCTTCTTCTTCCTACCAGCTCTGTGACCTTTGGTCTACAGTGGAAAGAACCAAACGTGATGCTCAGTCCAGACAGATTTATATATGGGAAGGCTTGAATCTTCAAGCTATCTGGTGCTCGATGTTGCCTGTGGTCAGCTCGGCCCTCTGTCTCTTCTGCTTGGTTTTACTGTTCTCTGTGTTCAGTCCTCCTCTCAGGGTTCACTATTCACTGTCTCTCTTGGTTTCTTAGACTCTTCTCAATTCTAATTCCAATCAACTCTTCTTTTTTTTCCATTTGACTGTCTATGTTCATGGCTTTAGCCATTTGATCCCTATGCCTATTCGGTTCCTCTTCCACCTGTGTCGATTCACCTTCTGCAGTTGCGCTTGGAGTTCCCTACGTTCGGCGTCATCATGAACGCTCAGGGAGTGGCCACTTGTCCTCCTCTAAATGGTGTCAGCATGCTTTGTTAGTTCGTTTCTTCAGTTACGTTGTGGATGCGTTCTTCCTCCACCGTGGCGATCAAATGGATTCCAAATCCCTTTAGAACGCGGCTTAATTCCCTGTTGATTCCACTTCTTTCCATTGGGCACAATCTCAGCCGTCTGATCTAGGCCCTCCAGATCCAATGCCATACACACGTTTCGGACGGTTGACTTGCTCGACCGATAGCGCACGATCAACGGTGGTTTTCTCTCACCTCTGCTTGCCACGTGTCAATCGGTGTATGGAATCGCTTTGCTCCTGTCCAAAACCTCTTACCGTTCAAGGGTGGTCCGATCAAAACCGTCGGTTTCTAGAGCACGAGTCCCACCTTTGTACTTTAGCACTTTTACCTTTTCCTGTCTGCGGTCCTCTGGTTCCCCCCACGCGACCGAGTGTTCGGGCTTTCCATTTTGGCCTTGTTTGCTTAGCGATGCGTGATTAGTGCTAAGTGCTAATCGCGCATCAAAAACTTTGCCCTTTTTCCATTCCGGGGTTCCAAAGGGCTACTTTGGCCTCCTGCGTAGTCGGGCCTCTGTCAGCGCGCTTTGACCGAGGTCCTCGTCGTTCCACGTCGGCTGCCATGGCCACTGGTTCCCAGGTGTTTTTGATACTATTTTGGATTTCATTAGAGATTTGTTAGACCTGATTCAGACATGGTTCTTGACAGTCTTTCTATGGATCCAATTCGGATCATTTATGTGTCACAAGATTGTTCACTATGCAAGCCAATTTCCATAGAAGAAGAAGGAGGAGGATCAGGTGGTTTCATCAACATCAACTAACATTGATGACTTTATGAAGAAATTTGAGAAATAAGTTTCTCTTGTTTCTTCTTCTTGACACAATAGTATTGTTGTGTATGAGGACCATGGGTTATGGCTAATGGAAAATAGAGCATACAGTCACATGACATGGATGACTTCAGTGTTCTACAGTGTTTCACAGACAGACTCAGACTGCCATGTGAATTGTGGATCCAACACCACACGTCACAACTAAATATTGACACAATTTTCAATGTTTTTTATCATTCTTACTACAATGTTTCGTAGCAAAAATGACAAAAGAATATTGTGTGGTCTAAAATGTGGATGCAAATTAGAGTTTAATTTAATGTCAACCTGGGAAGGTAAACTTAGAAGTGCTTATATAAAATATATAGATCTAGAAAGATTCCTAATTTGTCCAAGATCTTAAAGTCCCCTTACAAGAACATATTCATTAAGATCTCTTTCAATAACTAATCAAACTTAGATCTAACAATTGTTTGAGATCTATGATTCTCTTACAAGAACATATTCTACAAGATCTCTTCCAACATTAGAACATCTAATAAGAAATTAAAAGATGAAATAAAATAAACCTAGATCTAATAATTGTTTGAAATATTACGGTCCTCTTACAAGAACACCTTCAAATAAGATTCTTCCAATATTAGAACATTTAACAAAACTTGCAAGTTGAAATCAAACAAAAATATAAAATAAATTATAAGCAAATAAGCATGCAAGTGAGGCCATGGGGGCCCTCCACAACTCCACAAGCATACCACTTCAATGGAGACTTAGATGTAGAAGCAAAATTGAAGTATGATCCTTTATTTCAAAATTCTAAGATTACAAAAACTTCCAGATTACAAATGGAGGAGATTGTACTCCTATTTATACAATGGATGAGTAACAAACTCATAATGATCATCCACTAATCTACTTTCCCATTATTACAAAATATGATCCCACAAATCTCTCAAGAATTTTTAACTACTTTCCCCTTATTACAAAATATGATCCCTTTGAATCCTGCATAAATCTCTCACATATCTTGGATAAGATATGCCAACCAAATCCTCCATGATCTTCTCCTTAGGAATTGGATAAGATATGCCAACCAAATCCTCCATGATTTTCTCCTTAGGAATTGGATAAGATATGCCAACCAAATCCTCCATGATTTTCTCCTTAGGAATAGGCTTGCATAATTATCTTCTTAATATGGTGGAGGAGATATTAATTCTTCACATATTTCCTACACATCACAAAACTCACATATTCTTGAGATATATATAAAAATATGTATATTTTCTAATATTTAATCATAAATTCACTTGTAATACAAAAATGAATAAAATGGAAAATAAGAATGTGAAACCCAAATGTATGTATAAAAATGATATGATAAAAGGTTAATGGGATGATGAAATGTAAGGAATAGTGAAGAAAAAGGTGGATGAAAATATGACATTTATGAGTCCCAACATCCTCCCCAACTGAACTTGTTGCATGTCCTCATGCAACCATGCATGGGTCTCTTTAAGAACATTTGGCATTTTGAACTACTTTGGCTTTACATGATGATGTCTTTAATAATGAATGTTTCCAGGATATGTGAAAGACATGAGTAACAACTTACATTTTCTTATGGTTGGTTCTTGTGTGACAACCATGAATACAAAGAACGTTGGTTCTTGTGTTAACAACATTCATTTTGTTTTCTGTTCTCTTTTCTTCGATAATAATGTAAAAACTCACTGGAAATCATAAGCTATCAATGTGCATAAGAAAGCCCTTTTGTAATATTAATGAAGCATGCCAATATTGCGTATGAAGCAAAGTGCAACAAAGTATCATTGGAAAATAAATGTTGGTGAATGGTAAATGAGAAAAAATGGAGTGATAATGGTAAATGAGAAAAACAAATGGAGTGATAGTGGTGAAGAAATGGAATCATGGAAGTGAATATGTAGTGTGGTGAGGAAATGGAATCATGGAAGTGAATATAGTTCTCCCCCCCTCAACTGAATTGGTTGCATGTCCTCATGCAACTTGACATGGCTCATGAAAGAAAATGTAGCATGGTGAGGAATTTTCCAAAATATTCAAATTAGCATATAAGGAATTGCATGAATAAAGATTAGAAAACAACATACCTCTACTTACCCAAGAATGATGAACTATGCAATAGGAATGTAGTTGTTGCTGCTGCTGGATCAGGAAAATGTGACTGATGTTGTTGTAACTAGATTCTGGGAGATGAAGGAATCTGAACTGCTGATGCTAAATCATGGAAAAGAGAAATGGTGAAAGTGGAACTGTGGTACTCTCATAGATCAGAATGAATGCTACTGTAACTACTGAGGGAGTTGTGAAAAAGTGTATAGTTTTCACCCGCTACAAACCCGGTGGTACAATTCTAAACATGCGAATGAATGTGTTGATGTCGAGCATGAATAGAAATCATTGGATTACCGGCCATTGATGTATGTCGTTAACCAATGCGAGGCAACTCACCATTGATGTCAATGAGTGCCAAGGTACCCGAGTACATCTTGCGAAGTGCGAATGGATGTGTCGAGGTCGAGCCACTTGCAAGATCTGAAGATCAAGGGACATTGATGTATTCCCATGATCGTCAGCGAGAGAGCTTGCCATTAAGGCATGCAAGCCTCTAGGTACTCAAAAGGAACTCTATTTTATTTCCCAGATAAGGTGCTGATGTCGATGGGGAAAGACTTGTTGAAAGGTGGGCCTTAAGGAATCCCACATCAGTCAATGCGAGTTTGTACAAAAAAATTTGGTAGGACTATAAATGGAAAGAACTCACGAAAAAGCAGCATGGCGAGGAAAACAAGGCAATGTAATCATGGAAAGGGAATGAGTTTTATTCAAAAGGAATTAATCATGATGCAAAAGGATCGTTGTGTAGTGGAAAATGTCATGATATGTGCAGTGAAGAATTAGCTCCTTCGAGTGTCCAAAAATGGATGTAAGGAAATGCATGGTGTATGAAGATGAACTCTTGTTGTGAAAATGGATATGGAAATGTCATGCTTTATGGATTTACAATTGGTGGAATTCAAAATCTGCATCAAAAAGGGAGGTGCAAGGTAGTGGTTGTGGAGTTGGATTTGTCTTTAGAATGTTTCATGAATTGCAGTCTTTGGAAGACCAATTGTCGTCATAATGTAATCTCCTTATGATCACTTGATTATCCTGTAACCTGTAAAAAAACTTGCCAGAAAGAAAACATAAGTGTGTTCAAGAAGAAATGGCTATTTCCTTCATGATTCTTATGCAAAAATTTCATACCAAATAAAACATATTAAGGACAATCAAAGTGTTGAAATTGACTTAATCTTGATATTAAAATCAATCCATTCTTAAAATAACCATGAAAAGTAATACTCTCTGTTTGGGTCAGATGAAATATACTCGGCAAAAAGATTGGCATTAGAAAGATCTGTTGTGGTCTGCATATTAGTATGTGATATAAAAGCATTCAATAGAAATATGTTATGCCAACTTGAAGCTATTGAAACAAGATAATCATCATTTATAGAATCCTCCAAATGTTTGATAAATCGATCCTCAAAATTTGTTTCCAAGTGTTCCATTTTTTTATTTTCAGACCTGCATGAATTTTGTGAAAATAAATAAATAAATAATATATATATATATAATTTTATTTTTTATTTTTTTAAATAAAAAAACAAAAGAATGAAATTCAATTTTTTTTTAATAACAAAATTAAAAAAATAAAAAATAAAAAAATTTAAAATAAAGAAATTAATTAAAAACTAATATAGAAAATTTCTAAAAATAAATTAACACTAAAATGGATTTTTTTTCAATATCCTAAAAAACACACAAAATCCTCTAGAATCAACGAAAAATCGGGCTTTTGTGTAACTTTGAATTCCTCTGCATATTAATTGTAAAAACCGTTTTTTCTTCATGTAGTTACCAAAATAGGGTCCCGAAGAACCATGATTTCCTCTTAGACCGTTAGTAATTTAAGCAAACAATTTCTGGGTTATATAATTCATTCTATTATGGAAAAAACCCATGTCTTAGTTTGTCTAGATTTTCCCTGGTTTGATCCAAATCTGCTTTTAAAAACCGACATTTTTAAGGGGTTGCGTTTTGAAGATGATCTTTTTCTCATTCACAAAATTCTTTATTGTCGCATTGCAAATTAGTTCTCCAGTGAGAGTATTTTTATTGGAATAAATCAATAGATTTCGTGATCTTCTAGATCGCACGAAGCACGGGAAGTGAGCATAATAATCTCTTGATTTATTTTTATTTATGCAGGTTAACGTGGATGTATAAAACACAATTAAGATCTGCGACAAAACCTTGCATTATCTACACTCTTTTTGCGATGTCATGGGGGCATTTAGACTCCCGGAAGACAAATCTTTCCGATAATCAAGCTCCTGGCTCACCCGTGATACAGAAACAAGACATAGAAATGCAAAGATGTGCCACTGAATTTATTCATAATGATTTATTTTTTTGAAAACAAAACTAAAAACTTCTAATGATAGCGACTTCTAATGACTTCTAATGAGATCTCATTTTTATTTTTCTAATCTATTCTACATTAACTTAAAAGATGTTTTATTTTCTAAGTAAAAGCATGCTTCCAATGAAGCCATCTACGAACTAAAAATTCGAAGATGCTCACATCAAGATTTAAAAATTTTACATTATGTTTTGCAAGTATGTGAGAATCCTGTCTTAGAGTTGGCTCAAGTTTATTGTCCTTACTCTCCAAGAAGTACCTGTTCAACATTGTCAAAGCCCTCATCCGTAGATGGATTAGTGAGAAATGGGGGGTTTAAAATAAAAACTGAATTTAAATTATCTATGTGCGAAAACGAAAAAAAAAAAGAATGCTCCAAACTTTGAAATCCTTTACGAACCTGCTATCACCAAGTTCCACAAATTAGTCCATAAAAACAAATGCACAAAATAAATACTAAATCCTTCTAGTTGCACTTCCCAGGCAACGATGCCAAAATGTGTGGTCTAAAATGCAGATGCAAATTAGAGTTTAATTTAATGTCAACCCGGGAAGGTAAACTTAGAAGTGCTTATCTAAAATATATAGATCTAGAAAGATTCCTAATTTGTCCAAGGTCTTAAAGTCCCCTTACAAGAACATATTCATTAAGATCTCTTTCAATAACTAATCAAACTTAGATCTAACAATTGTTTGAGATCTATGATTCTCATACAAGAACATATTCTACAAGATCTCTTCCAACATTAGAACATCTAATAAGAAATTAAAAGCTGAAATAAAATAAACCTAGATCTAATAATTGTTTGAAATCTTACGGTCCTCTTACAAGAACACCTTCAAATAAGATTCTTCCAATATTAGAACATTTAACAAAACTTGCAAGCTGAAATCAAACAAAAATATAAAATAAATTATAAACAAATAAGCATGCAAGTGAGGCCATGGGGGCCTTCCACAACTCCACAAGCATACCACTTCAATGGAGACTTAGATGTAGAAGCAAAATTGGAGTATGATCCTTTATTTCAAAATTCTAAGATTACAAAAACTTCCAGATTACAAATGGAGGAGATTGTACTCCTATTTATACAATGGGATGAGTAACAAACTCATAATGATCATCCACTAATCTACTTTCCCATTATTACAAAATATGATCCCACAAATCTCTCAAGCATTTTTAACTACTTTCCCATTATTACAAAATATGATCCCTTTGAATCCTGCATAAATCTCTCACATATCTTGGATAAGATATGCCAACCAAATCATCCATGATCTTCTCCTTAGGAATTGGATAAGATATGCCAACCAAATCCTCCATGATTTTCTCCTTAGGAATTGGATAAGATATGCCAACCAAATCCTCCATGATTTTCTCCGTAGGAATAGGCTTGCATAATTATCTTCTTAATATGGTGGAGGAGATATTAATTCTTCACATATTTCCTACACATCACAAAACTCACATTTTCTTGAGATATATATAAAAATATGTATAATTTCTAATATTTAATCATAAATTCACTTGTAATACAAAAATGAATAAAATGGAAAATAAGAATGTGAAACCCAAATGTATGCATGAAAATGATATGATAAAAGGTTAATGGAATGATGAAATGTAAGGAATCGTGAAGAAAAAGGTGGATGAAAATATGACATTTATGAGTCCCAACAAATATTTCACGAAATGTCGTTTCAAATTTCATCGTACTTTCAACCCCGTCCTGTTCATCGAAATTTTGATGAGAAAAGTCATTGAAGTGCAGACACTTGATCGTTGCAAACAATTGTCAGAATTTCCCATGGTTGTGACGTTACTACCGTCAAAAGTTTCGTTGCTAGACCAACGGGAACAACATTTGTTTTTTAAATATATTGTGATGTGGTTGCAATTTTTCTTCCGTCATAAGTTAGATCTCAATAATGATGAACCCGACAATTTTTTTTGAAGATATTGCGATGAACCCATCATGGTTGCGACATTGGTTTCGTCAAAAGCGGTGTCATGAAACCAATGGGTTTTTCCAATTGTTTTAAAATATATTGTGACAAACTTGCCATGGTTGCGGCATTGTTGTCGTTGGAAGTGGTGTCACAAGACCGACAAGCCCACATTTTTTTAAAATATATTGTGATGAACTCTCCAAGTTTGTGACGTTGTTTCTGTCAGAAGTGGCATTGAAATACCAACATGCTTTCCAATTTAAAAAACAAAATGTGAAAAATTAAAAAACAAAAAGTGCAAAAATTTGGACTGGATCACATCCTAGTATCACAATCCAATGAAATGAACAATTTTACGATGGGCTAACACAATCGAGATTTAAACAAGGAGTGACCTGTCATAAAGTGATATGATAGAAACCAACAATCTAAGGAGCTACGGTTTTATTTTACTTCAAAGTGTACCCACGCATCTCCACAAACCACTAGAGGCACCCATCGTAAGTAGTCCATGTCACCCTTGTGACGTCATCAAACTACTTGTTCCTCCCACCTATTTCACAAATGTTAAATGATTTTTTTATGTTTTCTGCCTGCTTTATCCTTTAGTCCTTAAAGTCATAGTAGCCAGTGTCTAATTCAAGTACTACCAAGCCACATGAATATCCAGTTTCACGTCCTCATCTACTTGTCAGGTAATTGATCATAGTTCATTCCTTATTTTTTATTTTTCTGTTAAATCATAAACATGAAGAAAGCTCAAAATTCCGCTCAAAACCCTGCAACCATTCCATGACCATCTGGTCCTACTCCATTAATGGACCAATAAGCTGAGATTTATGACCCCATTGTATGTTCGACCTCATGGAAATTCATTAGGATGCCCTTGACCATTTCATCGAATTTAATCGGACATCCTCTGCTTTGTCTAATCAAGTATTTACTATGCCATTGTGCTAATTGTATATGATTTCCCATATTTTGTAAGTTGGATTGTGTCTTCTCTTTCTCATCGAAGAAATTTCATTATGTCTTCTTTTGGAGAAAACATTCTTGAAGTTGCGCCAGATTTTATACAAGAGGCCTTTAAGTTTCATGTAGTTGAAAAACCAAAAAAAAAAACTAGGATGATACGTTGGCCCTTACATACAAATCCCTTTCTAAAGTTGATAAAAAGAACTTGTTTAGATTGATTTTACCATCAAACTCTTAGATTCCTCCACCTACAACAAATTACCCCATAGCTCTATTTTTCAAGACTTCACAACAAGTCTTAGAAGTGATTTTGTTCCTTCTTGAGGAGGATGATACAAGGATAATCACTGAAAAAACTTTATGATTCTTAAGCTTGATGCTACATCCTGATGTTGTTTTAAATATTACCTCTTACCTAGCTAAGTCCATCAATATTCAATTCCATAATTTTCATATGACTAGCTATTTCAAATATCCATCCATTTTGGTCCATTTGTTTCTATATGTACATGCAGATAAATTTAACCATCTAAGCCTGAACATGATGGATTCAAACAATCAATGAGGTCAGTGGTTGAATGGA
Organism: Pinus tabuliformis; assembly: GCA_031772625.1. Classification (NCBI taxonomy): domain Eukaryota; kingdom Viridiplantae; phylum Streptophyta; class Pinopsida; order Pinales; family Pinaceae; genus Pinus; species Pinus tabuliformis. The sequence continues at coordinate 701,015,712 of CM062804.1, forward strand.
CCCATGTCATCAGATGGAAAGAGAACAATAAGGGATTTTCTCAATATTTGTCATCTTTTATGGCTATTGTATATTTTGTTTTGAACAATCAACAACCTCCAAGGATTTTTCTTGAGGCAAAGGAACTTCTGCAATTCAATAATAAACTAGGAGTGGGGGATTTTTAGGCATTTGAGGACTACATAGGAATAGAAATGCGTGGAGTTGAGGTACAACCATATTGCATCCCAAGATTCTTTCCTATGAGATTCTTTTCTAAGGAATTTATAAGACAGAGTCTGAATGCATATTAGATCCATTTTCTTCCTAGGCGCAAAGGATACATTTTAAATTGGAGAGGGTTGTAGGACCATTCATTGTAAATATTAGGAAAGATCTTACATAGATTGAAGATATGTTAAAAAAGTTTAACTTTGAGCACTACAAGTAAAATACCTTCTAGTAGAGGTTATAACGAAGGTTTTTAGTTTTATAAAATTGGAAAAAATTGTAAAAAAAATACATCCGCTAAAACATCTATTAGGGATAGCAGAGGTTTTAGTAGATTTTTTAACAAAAATTCATCACAACAGAAATTTAAAATATGGGTGGTCAGAGGTTCTATCATATGTTTCTTTTGCGGTGCACTTAATGGAATAAGTAGCATCAATGTGCTACATACATAGAAGCACCGAGTGGCATACATAACTAAAAGCACTGAGGCATTGAAATATATACCGCACCAGTGCTGAGAAATAAAAAAAATCCTCGGGGTGTTTTTCTAAGCAATGACACTGGGGCACACAAAAAATAATTGTCGTACCGGTGTTTTTTTTTTAACTTGCAGCACCGATGCGTATTGTTAATACAAAGTCCTCGATACGTTAGTTATACAAAAGGACCTGTGTTGTTAGTTTTCATAAAGCACCAAAATGGAAATAATATTTTGTAGGATCGGAAAGTTAGTTATATGAAAGAACTGGTGCATCAATAATTACAATGTACTGGGGCATTAATCTCAAATACGACCAGTGCTTGAAGTGATAAACACACCAGTGCTCTCATTTTCTTAAAAGGCACCAGGCATGCAAAAATTTGTTGTCATGGTGCTTTTATATAACACAATGAACCAGTGCTTTTTTATGTTATAGACGCACCAATTTTTTGAATGATATTTTTTTTTTTTTGAAAACATCAACCTATGACAGTGCAATTATTGTAATTTTTTAAATTCATTATTTATCGAAAAATCGACATATATCTCATAACAGTATTCAAATAAATTAAAATTTTATTAGTGAATTTATATATGATGTTTGGATTAATTTGTTATATTATTAAATTTCACATCTCTTCATTATAATATTTAATCATCAATATATTTAATTAGTGGTGTAACATTTCACAACGACATTGGATAACACAATAGAATAAATTAAAATGTATTTTATTATATATCAATAAGAGGCTCTTTGGCATACAAAATGGGATTGTTATTGGTAACCCCTTGTCTTTCAATTGGGACACTACGTCCATTACATTAAACAAAATGATTGATTTTCATAGACAATTATTTCAAAAAATACAACAACTTGCATTGACATCCAAATAGATCATCATTCTTTGCTAGAACTTATACTATCAATGCTCGAGCTACTTCCATGACTTGGGTTATCTCGACAAATGTTTTTTTGATTGCATCGATTGTTTTCCTCTTCTTGCTCATGTTCCATCTCCAAACATAAAAATAAAGTGTAATGGGTGTATCTACATCAGTGAGAATAATGAAAATTGAAATAAATAATATACATCAATGTAAATCGAATAGCAATGTACCATAGAAGAAGTGGCTCATAAATTGTGCACATGGTTTCAAAACCAAGTCTCATGCCTTGTTGCAAGAAGTATTCTGCTGGCGTAGTTCCATACTTTGTGTCCTGCATGTTTTAAACCCCATAATAAATCAAAGATTTAATATAAAGGATTTTTTTGTTCTATTAATTATAAACTCAGAGAAATAAAACAATATAGATACTTTCAAATTCCATAATTAATTTTTGATATACCAACATTTATTCACAACCCTTATTTAGCCCAATGTCAATCAATTCGTGCAATGGCTCTTCTTTGTATGTTAGCACCTATTTGAAGACATTCAATGATGGTTGTTGTAAAATAACTTAAAATATACAAAAATGAAACCTTGAGTTGTTATAAGAAAATATTAACAATTACCCACCAGCTTTGGAATCAACACTTTTCTTCCTTGTCATCTTGTTTATGCCTAAATTGAAAAACCCTAATTGGTAGAGGAAGTTAAACCCTAAGGTGAAATTTTGCAGGAAGAAACAAGCATTTAAGGAAAGTATTGATTTTTTTTTGTCTGAATTTTAATTAAATTTAAATAGGAAACCAGATTGTAAAAAATTTTACTAGTAAAATCTATAGTAAATTTTTTATTATACAGGTTTTTTTTTAATTGTGAATAAATCTAACTGAAATTGTAAAATATTTTAACAATAAAATTTAAAAAATAAAAAATAAAAAATAAAAAAAGATTCTATCTAGGGTTTTGAGTGAATCACCATACCTTTCAACGTCTAATCTTTCGGGGGATCCAAAATATTTTGCAGCTCCACAATGCTCTCAGTTTGTCTCTCTTGCAAATGATCTCTCTTTTAATTAAACCCTAAAAAAAATTGTAAATTTTTTTATTACTTAAAAAACAACAATATTTAAAAGTTTTACTATGGAGGTATTTTAGTGAACCACCATAACTTTCAGCTTCTGATCTTCTTAATAGTTATGCTGCTCCAATGTATTCAGTTGTTGCACAATGCTCCTCGTATGTCTATCTTGCAAATCACGCACTTGGAATTTTGAGTAAAATAATGAAATGGTGAATAACTTTTTACTATTTAATAGAATCTATGAAATTATATTTTGAAATACCAATTACCGCTCATTTTTTAATTTAAAAAAAAAAAATGTTTTTTTTTCAATTTCTCTGCACATCGGTGCGTTCAATAGTCAAGCACGCCGATGAATTTACATGAAAAGCGCACCAACATTTCTGGCCCACTAATTTTTTCAACTTACCGACATGGTACATTTTTTTTCGAAATCCCAAATGGGTGCGATTAATTTTTTTAATGCAACGGTGTGGTTTCTATTTAAAAATATCAATGCTCTAATTGTTATAAGATCACCAAGTTGGTTGAATTCATTTTTGTTTTTTAAAATCAGGAAACAGGCGCGTAGTAGTGTTGTTTTTTTTTAAACGCATCGATGTGTTTTTGTAGAAGAGCACCGATATGATAACATATTTTTTTTCGTAATGTCGGAAACCGGTGTGGGTATTATTTGAATGCCCCGATAAGCACATTGGTGTGGTTTATTCTGATAAGCACCCCAATTGGGTTTAAAAGTTATTTGAAATTTTAACTTCACATAAAATGACATATTAATCTCATATTGTCCTTTAGGATGCATCCACATGAATTACAGTAGATCATAGTATACATTTTCCACTTAAAGTCACATTGTTCTTGAAAAATGGTTTGAAAACTATATTGAAATTCATATTATGGTTATATGGCTGTTGAGATTAATGTTGGATATGCACACAAATTTTTATTTTTGATTTTTCTCAAATGCAGGGACAAAATATCAATAATATCAAATGGACAATTCTTCAAATTCTAGCATGTTCCATATTGTTGATCAAAGTCCTTCATGGAATTCTCCCTTTCCATCTCTAGTAAGTTCAGATTTTATTTATATTTCAATTATCTAATTGAATTTATTTTTTAATCCATGTCAACTTGAATAAATGTGTGTCCAAATTTGCAGGAACTTGATTCAGAATCGAGGTCAGATGCATAATAGATTACTTCATATTTTTAAAAATGTCGGAAGGTCTTATTAGCAGCAGCATGTCGAAAGTAGTTGGAAGATGAAAATCGACAGCCTCTTCACCCTGGAAATTTGAACATGGAAATCTTGGATCAACGATGGTAATAATTGCTTGGTATAATGTAATTTCAACAAACCAATTGCATTGACATGCTTACTAATATCATTGATATTGTACTAATGACGTTCAGTATTTTTTGAAATTAGGATTCTAGTGATGATGAGCGACCCACCTACTACCTTCTGGAGCACCCCACTGCAACGTTAACTTAAGAGAAGGTTGCATTCAGAGAAAGAATCAGAGAGGACACATATAAACAATAGTTGAATGAACCACCTATTCAATTCCTACTACATCCAGATTCACCAATTAGAAATGACTACAACAATAATAGTTCTTCATCACAAGTTGGAAATGGGGGAAATCAAATGGAGGTTGGTATGGATGATTACTTATAGGATACGACTGCCATGCAGGAATGTTGTTATATGCATCCCAGAATGATGAGTTAGGGGATGATTCTCATATCATTGATACCTTATTCAAAACCCTGAAATCTGCATCCACCACCCCTCTCTTTGGACCTGGTAGAAAGTCAAAGCTTACTCAGTTGGGGACAACGATGTTGTTGTACAATGTGAAAGCAAATTTTGGCATGTCGAATGCATGTTTCTCAACAATATTGATGTAATTGACTTGCATGATCGATCAAGTTCCTTATATTTTGTCACACAATCAAATTTAAAAATGGTCAATTTTATAAATGTTAAATATTAACATTGTACAATTATATTCCCCGCCAACTGTAGGATATTCAGAGATAAGGTTCTTCTGAGTGATCATGTCTTGCCAGGTAGCTGTGAAGAGGCAAAGTAATTGCTGAAAATGTTGGGTGTTGAGTACACATCATAGCATACATGTCTAAATGATTGTATTCTATATAGAGGAGAATATGCAGACAAAGAGATTGTATTCTAAAATATGGGCATGGCAGGTACCTCAATTAAAAAAAATGGGTATATCATGTGGTCCTCCTCATAAGATATCGAGGCACACACCTATAATCCCAAGGATTCAAAGATTCTTTCATTGCAAAGAATTAGTTATGTTGCGGGGATGGCATGCATCACACAGAAGTGAGGCAAGAATTATGTGAATCAAAACAAATTTAATAACCATGAAGCATATAGAGGATTCATGGCTTGAGAAATTAAAAGATGAAGTACAAAGTCTACAACTCAGCATAACCATGGATGACGTCAACCCATATTCCCTCCAAAACACCAACCATTTTGTTTGGCTTGTAGTAGTGATCAATAACAATATCCCCCCATATTTTTCCATGAAGAATGAACATTTTTTGTTGGCTCTCATAGATCCTAGTAAAGGACAAGTAATGAATATGGATGTCTACTTACAACTATTGGTAAATGAATTAAAGGAATTATGGGAATGGATACATGTGTACAAGGTATCAAGACCCATCACAACAGAGAGGAGTTTTATGGTGTATGGCATATGTGCTTACACCATACATGATTATCTAGGCTTAGCATTTTGCTCATGTAAATTGCATTCTTATTAATTTTTTTAGTAACAATATTGTTTCGCATATTAATTTAATTCATTGCAATTTTTCAGATCTTCATGGTCACTAATGTGTCGAACTGTATACAATAATTTTGTAGGTCTTGTAACAAAAGGGTATCATGGATGTAAATGTTGTGGACCATCTCTGAAGGCTCGGTGGTCTGACCACCTATGAAAGCAAGTGTATGACTACTACAAGGTATTCTTCCCAGAAGAACACCCTTACATAAGAGCAACATCTGCTTTCAATGCTAAACCAGAGTGAACCCAAAGGCCTACAATAATGACACTAGTTGATTGGCTTAGAGTAAATGAGAGAGAGAAGGAGAAGGAGTTTACAGAAATGTTCGATTCAAATGGGGAGCCTATGTTCAATGATCCAAAATTATTCAACACCTATGTTGAGAAATTTCCCATTGGGATGAAAAGGAAATCTGTCTTTTATGAGCTCCCATATTGGGAGCATTTTAAGATTTCTCACTTATTAGATCCCACACATATGCTTCATATTATTTATGGAGGAACATATCATCAAAAGGAAGTGACACATTGTCTATTAGGAGAGATCTTATTTCTTCAAAAACTAAAAATAAACATTGGCCAAGACAAGAAACTAGAAGAGAGGTTGGTCCCTCTTGGTATTTCAAAGAAGGTGACATCCCATGGATTTTAAAGAAAGATGATCTTTCTTTGGGAAAAGAAGTTATAATGAGTGTGAGGGCGTCTTCTTTATATGGGTCTTCACTATGTCATTGCTTCACTGTAGAAGACCATTTGTCGAGGTTGAAATCACATGACCATTTGAACCTTCTAAGCGTAAATATGTCAAAAACATGATTTTATTATTTTTTTTTTTATTCAATGGGATATTTTATAATTAGTTTTTATATAATGTACTATTTATTGTCCCCCAAGACCTATGACATTCCATATCTAAATTATCTTCAATTGTAGGTTGGATCACATCAAATGAGATTCATATATCTAGAATTCCACAGTGGCGTCAAGAGATAGTTGAGATTGTTTGTATGTTTAAGAAGGAGATGTTGATGGACTTGCAGGTTCATCTTCTAATTCATGTAGTAGACGAGGTTGAATTAGCTGGGGTTGTTTCTTGTCATTGGATGTTCTTCTTATAGAGGTACATGAAGAAATTAAAAGGTTTTGTTCGACAAAGAGAAAAACCCGAGGGGTCTATGGTAGAGGGGTATATATCGTATGAGTCTTTCTATTATGCCAGTGAGTACATCAAGAAGATCGAAAACACACTAGGTGTGGAGATTTTGGATGATGAAAGGGATGAAGACAAAAGAGAAGGGAATATTCTTGAAATGAGTGGAAAGAGGTCCATGATAAAGAGTAAGTGCAGGCTTATCATTTGTCAAATTACTACTCATTAACTATTCACAATGAACTTCATATTAATGCATATTTTCATCTCATACGTACTATATATATATATATATATATATATATATATATATATATATATAGATATATATGTTGGTTTGATTTTATCGTCAGTGAATTCAGAAATTGAAGCCATAAACAAATTTATTCTTTACAATATGGAAGCAAAGCAATTGTGGGTCACATTGTATGAAGAGAAGATGAGGAAATGGGAGAGTGATATGAAATCATTAAAATGGCTAAATAGTAGAAGCATGCCTTATCCTGATCATTTAAAACAAAATATGCCAATGACATGCCCTACTAGTTGGGTTGTTGATCAAGTTAGAAAGAAATATTGTGCATCTAGTCATTACCCGTGTGTTGAAGAGGATGCACTAAACATAGGGATTGGGTACAACAAATCGGTAACTATATTCTCTTTCTGTACAATTTTAACTTCATACCGCACCTTTGAACTGTAACATCTATATATATATTTTTATTTTTAATTATGTTTCGGTTATTAGACACATGACACTTGATTTTTTCAGTTTTTTATAGGTGCATTTGTTCCGATCTATGTGGGCATATGGACATCTCTTTTGCACAGAGGATGCTAATGATGGATGCACGGAGTGGAAGTCGAGTTCGACCAATCTAGTTGTGATAGCCACCACAATCAAAACCTAATGCAGAGGACATTATGTTACGCCGGAAAGATACAAGAGATCATTCAAGTAGACTTCTCTTCGTTCCAATGTGTTATTTTAAGGTGCAAGTGGTGGGACACCTTTGATCAGAATAATGTAAATGAAGATCATGATAGTGGGTTGATATCTATCAACTCTAGAAAGATGTGGCATGAAGCTAGGGAGCCTTATGTTTTCCCAAAACACTGCAACCAGGTGCTTTTTCACCCAAATGTATTGGATAGGGATTGGTGGTTCGTATTAAGATATAACCCTGGATCAAAACATATTTTTGAGAACAAAAGTGTTATCATGCCAAGTGAGGAAGATAATTAGGGTGATGAAAATGGAGAGTGATATGTACTTGTGTTATTTCATCATTTATGCTATTGTTGTATGTGTTTGTTGTCATTATTTCACTAGAGTAGGTGTGCTTTAAAACACAACCGCGCCGAAATTGGTGCACAAATACCTTTGACACACCACTGTTAGTTCACAAATTAATTTTTTCATAGCAGTGCGTCACGCTTATGCACCAGTGTGCACATATAACATTTTAGCACCGGTACAGAAATTTCATGTTATCGAATGCACCTAGTTATAACTATATATTTAAATATTATTTGTGTGGTGTGTTTGATAAATATTATCGCACCGATGTGAGAGGAACATATCAAGCACACCGAATTTTTGATGGTGATTAAGAGGCATTTGTTTGAATTTCAAATAGACTTGGTGATGAATTTTTGTTCCTATTTAGATTATTTGAAATAAATATATATTTTTTATGTATTTATAACTAAATTATTTAAAGTATACATGTCTTTATCATTGTGAGCATGATGTAATATTAGCTAGGAGAAATGTGAAAAACATGAAGTTTATTGAGGCGATAAGTATGTGTAAAAAATAATATTTTTTGAGTTGTTTATTGAGAAATAATCAAATGTATTATTTGTCAAAAGTTTAAATCTAATATATTGTCAATTTTGTATTATTTAACTCATATTTATTATTAAAAAGAGATAAATTTAAACCGGTACAATAGAAAATAAAGAACCAAAATAACATTAAAATGTTATATCTTTATTACTAGAAAAAATCCACTTGCCTCTTTAAGGGAGAACTTCCAGTGGAGCAAATCCCCAACTACAATTAACTTCACATGAAGCCTTATGTTACATTTCTTTTTCCTCATCTTTAGAGAGAGAAAATTCTAATTTAAATTGGTAAGAGTTGCTATAAATATTAAATTGAAATTGCTTGAAAATATCATAGCTTCAGTAATAAATTAAATTTTATAAAAATAGAATTTTTTAAGTTATATGAAATCTAATTTAATTTTTGAGTCGATAGGCACGCTATAGCTCATTTTAGGGAAGATTTTCTCACGTAACATTACATTTAAAAATAGTAAAATAATAATTTAAATTAACAAATTAAAAATAGTAAATAACAAAAGAAATTAATGTCAACCATAATTACAATACTTCAATTTACACCTTAATCGTATATAATTTTATGTTGACACCTAATCCTCATGATTGGGTGAATATAATGTAAATAGATAAATAAGTAATATGAACAGTCATCAGGAGATGAAATGAACAGTCTCTCCCTCATGTATATAATGAAGACCTACGTGAAGGAATAAACACGAATCAATTTTTGGTAGAGGATTTACTGCTTGGTCTGACATGGTATCAAAGCCAACACCATTTTTTAGTTTCCCTCTGCTTTGTAACTCCCTCCTGCATATTCTGCTTATATTCTGCCCATGTTCTGTAGGCTGACATCTCTGTCAAATCCATGCGAAATCTCATTCATTGTTTAATATATTCGTTGAAGTATGTTACCTCTTGAAGGAGTCGGTTCGTTACATTGGAGCTGGTTGTTGCATCAAACGCATTGAAGCCGTAGGTGTTGCGGTGTATGGTACTGCTTCCGAGAGACAACAGGTTGATGGATAGTTTAAGCCTAGAGGTGCTATTTCTTCCTGCATGAATGGTATTGAGTTGCACATATATCTTGATTGTATTATGCAGTGGTATAAAACCCTTTTGTTGTGTGTTCCATTTACTGTGAGTTTCATTCGCTGTGAGTTATACGCATGAGTTACCAGTTGCAACCACTTAGTTTGAGCCATGGAATCTTGGCGAATCAGTTATCACCCACTCCCTATCCGGCGCTAGTCGCCATGCCCTAATGCTGAGCTGAGTTTTGAATTTTCTATTTAAAATAGTGCTCTTTATAGAAAAATAAATGGTTAATTGCATTATGTTTGCCATGTCGTCGTGGTTGGATTTTTTATAAATCTGGCGTGTGAATATGATTACTTATTGCTTGGAGGTGTGAGGTCTCTGAATTGGGGATCTATGCTCACCTTACTAAAGTACCACATGGTTAATAACAGAACCCTTCGTGTTCCATTTCTCAAACAGAGTAGTTTATGTTGGCCAGATGATGCTAAAACAGCCTGTATTGACATATACACGTGAAGAACTCGTTCGGTTGTTCAATTAATTTGTTCAGTGTGTTGTATAGGTTGTGTACCTCCTAATTTGGAAATGTTGTCCTGGTATTTGTGACCAGCATGTACGGTGCCTATACATGAATGTGGACTATATTGCCTGTCTTCGACCTCGGATGTATGCCAACATGATTTCTTTATTGACATATACAGCGTGGAGAACTCATTTTGGTGCTGATTTGGAAGAGAGTTTATGTCAGTGCATCGCTAATCTAAATGTTTCTTTGGGAAATGTTTTATAAATCAATTTTCATTTAAAGTGTTTTGAAGACTCCGCCATATTAAAGTGTTTTGAAAACTACAGTGCATTTTCTCCCTTTTACACAGCAAGTGCAAATTGTTTTATCACTAGAATAGCGATTTTTTTCCACTATACAAAGATTTTACAATGCATTCAATCATATTCATGGTGGGAATAGTTCTCACTGGCAAGGAGAACTATCTTGAATTGTCCTGGAAGATAAAACACACCCTCATTTTCAATGAGTTGTGGAAAGGAGTGTGTGTCGGAGACGAAGACAATGAACCAGAACAGCCTACCTCAGACAAAGAGCTCGTCATTTGAGAAAACAATAACAACAAATCTTATGCATTAATCTCAGCATCTGTAAATGAAGAGGTGAGTCGCCATATTTCGTCATTTTCAACTGCCTTTGAAGTCTTACAAAAGCTTAAAGAACTCTATGACTCACATTCTGCACTTGAAGTTGTTCAACTCATGATTAAACTCTTCACTCTTGAACTACAAAATAATGATCCTCTTGCTCTTGCATCTGAAGTAAAGTCTATAATGCATGATATCAAATCCACTGAGGTTGAATTGGATATTCCTCTTATCTCTTTTCTCAAGGCATTTTATCCTACTTACTCCAATTATCTTGAGTCATTGAAAGCAAATGGAAATCTCAAAGATATCACCTTTGACTCTCTTGTGAAAAAGTTTGTTGAAAGAGAGAAAGCTTTTGGAAAGAAGACAACCCCTGAATCTTTTGAAGAGGCTGTGTGCCTTGCTCATAAAGAAAAGCATCATGCTCAAGATTCTTCAAGAGGAAGAGGTGGTTGAAGAGGAAGAGGAAGATATTTCAGAGGCAGGGGGGCAGACATTCTCAAGGAGAAAAGGCAGATTTGCACTGCATTCGCTGCAAAAGAAATGGATCACATGATGCCTCTACATGAAAGCTACCATGGGACAAAATTGAGCCGAAAAGAAACCAACAAAAAGGTAAAACTGATGATACAGACAAAGGTAAAGCACCTGAATCCTCTCACTATGTTGTCGCACAATGTAATATTGTAGTAAATGAAGATTTATTTAATGCTTCACTTGCTTCTTGGAAAAATTATTGGTTGTTTGATTCAGGAGCAACTTGCCACATGACTCATAGAAAATATTTTCTTGAAGAATTTACTGACAATTTTGATGGAGCAGTATACTTTGCAGTCCAATCAAAAATCAATCCATCAAGGCTTGGCACAATCAGGCTTAAACTTCTTGGTCTTCCAGACTTTCTTCTGCATCATGTTTTATATCTCCCACAGCTCAAGAGAAACTTGTTGTCCTTGGTCCACATCTGCCAGCAAGGTCACTCCATTCATATGTTTGATGGCAAGCTTGAGGTAAGAAAAGCATCTGACCACTCACTTTTCATGAGGGGAGTAGAAGAAGAAAGACTTCTCAAGCTGCAAGGAACCTCTGCTCGTGCACAACATTTCTCATACAATTATCATAATGAAGGTACACTTCCATCAAGTCTATTATGGCATGCTAGATTTGGACATTGGAATTATGACATCCTCCACTTGTTGAAGAAAAATGGTGTTGCTGGTTTGCTTATAATTCCTAGGAAATTTAAGCAATGTGAGGCTTGTATTCTAGGAAATCATAGAAACAGTCTTTTCATGATTCACATTCAAGAGCAAATAGAAAACTTGAACTCATTCATTCAGATTTATGTGGTCCAATCCCTATTCCTTCTGCAAATGGAAATAAATATATGATGACATTCATTGATGACTACACCAGAATGTGTTGGGTTTATTTATTGAAGAACAAATCTGATGTTTTTCAAACATTCAAGAATTTTCATAAATGGATCGAAAATGATGCACAATCTCATATTGGGTCTATTCACATTGATAATGGAAAAGAATACACGTCAAATTAATTTGAAAACTATCTTTTCCAACATGGGATCAAGCATCAAACAATTGTACCTTATAATCGACAACAGAATGGCGTAGCTGAAAGAATGAATAGGACAATCTTAAATATGGTACAATCCATGCTCTTCTTCAAAAATGTAAAGATAATGTTTTGGGCTGATGTTGTTTTATGTGCTGCATATATAAAGAATAGATGTCCATCTAATGCTATTAGAAACAAGACTCCTTATGAAATGTGGTATGGACATGTTCCTTCGGTAAAGCATCTCAGGGTCTTTGGTTCCACTTGTTATGCCTTGATACCAAAGGTACATAGAAACAAACTTGGTGCTAAAAGTCATAAGTGTATCTTCCTGGGGTATTCAAACACCTCCAAAGCATACCATCTCTATGATGAAGTAAATAAAAAGTTTGTTGTATCTAGAGATGTAATTTGCTTGAATCATCCAAAACTGACAATGTTGTTGAGCGGAAACTTGATCGCTTGGATAGATTCGCAAAAGAAAAATCATTTCAAGAATTTGATAATCAGATTCCACATCTTGAATGGGGGATTCCTATACTAGATCAACATGTGGAATCTTCTTCTGAAGAACACTCTCCCCCACATGAAACTCCAACAACAAATGATGCTTTAAGTGATGTGATTGATAGAATTGGGAGACTCAATATTGATTCAGTCCCAACTCAATCAATGGAGCAGCCTGGACCATCTGAGAAAGGTCCCCCAAAGTGGTTGACAAAGACCCTTGAAAGTGTTCATCCTGATGAGGTTGGAAAGACAGGAACTAGAAATTCAAACCGGAAAAATGGAGGTGATGTGAATGACTCTAATTCACTTGTTGATATGGATGTTTCTTATGATTGTGAATTGAACTTGTCTATAGATTGTGAACTGACTTCCTTCAAAGAAGCTGCTTCTCATGATGAATGGAAAGAAGCGATGCAAAAGGAGTATGATTCCCTCATAAAGAATGACACTTGGAAGCTGGTTGATCCTCCATTAAGAACCAAACCAATTGGCTGCAAGTGGGTCTACAAGAACAAGTATAAAGCTGATGACTCACTTGACAAGCACAAAGCTAGGCTTATGGAAAAAGGTTTTGCACAGAAGGAAGGGGTCAATTATGAGGAGACTTTTTCCCCACAGCAAAATGGGCTACCATCCGGACACTCTTTGCACTAGCAGCTCAAAACGGTTGGAAAGTCCATCAAATGGATGTAAAAATTGCTTTCTTAAATGGAGATCTAAAAGATAATGTTTTTATGTCTCGGCCTGAAGGATTTGTTGTGAAAGGACATGAACATAAAGTATGCAAACTTGTGAAGTCCTTGTATGGCCTCAAACAAGCACTGCGAGCCTGGTATGAAAAACTAACTGAGCATCTTCTGAAACTCAATTTCAAACATTATGATCTTGATGATGCAACTTTATTTGTCAATAAAGTTGGCAAAACAGTTGTATATCTTATGGTTTATGTAGATGATATTTTGATAACAGGGAACAATGAAAGCTACATTGCATCCATAAAGAAGGAATTGACGAAAAGTTTTGAAATGACAGATTTGGGCTATGTTCATTACTATCTTGGCATTGAAGTAACCCAACATCCGAAGTCCATATTTCTTTCTCAAAATAAATACATTGGAGATCTGTTGAACAGGTTTGGCATGACAAAATGCAATCCTCTTACTACTCCAATGGAACAAAACTTAAAGCTCCCATCTATTGAAGGAAAAGAATTTGAGGATGCAACAAAGTATAGACAGCTTGTAGGAAGTCTCAACTACCTAACTTCTACCAGACCAGACATTTCATTTGTTGTTGGAACCCTCTCCAGGTTTATGCAAAAGCCTTGTGAGGGACATTGGTCTACTGCAAAAGAAGTTCTAAGGTACTTGAAGGGAACTCAAGACTTTGGAATTACGTATACACAGGTGGACGACTTCAACTTGATTGGATACTCTAATTCAGACTTCGATGGAGACAAAGAAACTGGGGTATCTACTTCAAGATATGCTATGAGTCTTGGATCAAGAGTTGTCTTCTAGAGATCACGCAAACAATCAATTCCAGCAGATTCCACAACAAAAGCAGAATACGTGGCAACATCTGAAGCAACAAAAGAAATTGTGTGGCTCAGGAAAATTCTTGAATATTTGCAGGTAAAACAAGTACAATCAACTCCACTCATGATTGACAACACCTCTGCAATAAAGTTGGCCAAGAACCCAAAGTTCCATGATCGAACGAAGCACATCAATACTAAATATTTGATTTGACATCATGTTGAGGCCAAAACAATCCATCTCCGTCATTGTTCCACTAATGAGAAAATTGCAGACATCTTCACCAAAGCGCTTGGAAGAGAAAAGCTTGAACGATTCAGAATGATGCTTGGACTCACCAACATCCCTTCATATTAAGGGGGGAATGTTGACACCTAATCCTCATGATTGGGTGTATATAATGTAAATAGATAAATAAGTAATATGAATAGTCATCGGGAATTGAAGTGAACGGTCTCTTCCTCATGTATATAATGAAGACCTACCTGAAGGAATAAACACTAATCAAATTTTGGTAGAGTTACTGCTTGGTCTGACATTTTATATAGAGATATAAATAACTGAAGAAAAAAAATTAATATATATACATATATAATGAGGAAAAAAGTGTAATGAGTAAAAAAATATAATTTAATTTTTACTACAAGGAAGAAATGTAATTTTTTCATATGACAAGAAATAGTATTATTGATATTACACTTCATGTAATTCATTTTATGTTCCGTTTACATGCGATATTTAAAGCAAAAATATATTTATAACTAAAAATATTTTACTGATAAGTAAAAGAATTTAATGTCCATATTAAATAACATAATTTTACAGATAATTTATATAGAGCAAAGTAAAGCAATTTAAATTGAAATTTTTCTTATATTTTCACTTTATTGAGAAAGATTGAGGGAATTCTTATTCCATTAAAAGTTACTTTTTAATTCAATGTATGAGGGATATTTGTAAATTTTTCAATGTCTAATATGGATTTGATATGTAATATTTTAGAAACTATTAATAATAAAAATAATTAAACGTATACATATAGGAAATGATTGTGAAGGGGCATATTTTAACATTTTAATTTGGAGAACATGAATTATAAATAAAATATTTTAGTGTCAATTACATATATATTACACCAACCTATATCCATCTTAAATCTAGATCTATCAAGAGCCTAGAGGGATCAAATCTCTTTTCACTCTAAAAGATGTTTGCATCTCAAAATCATATTTGATCCCTCTTAACGCTTGGTAGATTCAGAGTTAAGATGGATCTAGGTTGCTGGTTATAATACATTGTGACTTAAGTTTTCAAAATTTAACAATAGATTGAATTTTATAAACTAATATTAAATTAGCTAAATTGTATTTTTGAATAATTTATTATTAAGAATATTTTATATTAAAAACTGAATGAGTTACTCATTTTCATCTTATTAAGAATTAACTAAATTATTTTACCTTTAATTATTTTTCCCTTGTTAGTGTTGAAATATTTTACTAATTAAGTTACATTGAATCATTGGGAGATGGACATCTTGAAGTGATAGGTGGCAGCCCTCTGTGCCCTATGTTGGTCCTCATTGGAGTAGCGTGGGAAGACCATAGTGGGTTGAATTCCCTAAGTAGCTGAAGAGAAACAATGGGCACATTGAGAGTTGTTCACAAATGGAGTTGTGAACAACTTGATAGGAGTCTCTATGTGTTGTTCCCTTGATGGACTAAGGCACAACTAGTGAGAAAATTGAGAATCGAGGTTCAATGGCTAGATGGACTTGGAGAATTGATAGAGGCAAGGGCTGCAAATCGGGAGCCAAAGGACCGGGTAGGTACAGGGTACGACTAAGAGGAGCTGAGAGAGATTACGACAGTCATATGGTTAGAGTATCTTTTTTAGGGTAGATTGGTTGTCGATGGAATGACACCAAGCCCCATTTTTGTATTCTTGTACTAGTGGATATTTTAGGGCCATTATCTCTGGTACGGGAGCTCTAGAATGTTGTATTATTTAGTTTAATTAATATAATGGAATTGGGTTGAAAATTGTAAAAAGTTGCCTATATTTTGAGCACTAGTATATTTACTGTTGTTTATATTCCATTGTGAAAAGTAGTTTCACTGTGATTCTTGGTTTGTAGCATCAGTTATTTAAGATTATATCCCAGACACCAAGGTCATGGAAAAACAACACCCTTACCTCAACCATTAAGTGATTTTTCCAATACCCATTTCGCCCCCTTAGCTATTAGACCCAAGCATATGCCCTTATGCTCCAGCCTTCTTCCCATGAGCCACTTCAACCACTATCTCCAAACCTCTACCCTATCTCACAATCAATCTCTAAACCTCTACCCCTATCTCAAAATCAATATCTAAACCTCTACCCCTAGCTTCATTTAGGGCCTAACTCTTGGGTTTGTTCTCATGATCATATTCAAGTTTAAAAGACTCATATTCAATGTTTAGAAACTCATAAATATGATTATCCCCGTTAGGAGACCAAGTATACCCTTGAAATTTCCTATGTTGTGGGTTAACATGGTGTTGATGTCCCTATATACCTACAGGATTTCTTTGGGACATTCTTGTTAAGTTTAAGAGACTCATATTCAATGTTTAGAAACTCATAAATATGATTATCCCCATTAGGAGACCAAGTATACCCTTGAATTGCCTTATGTTGTGGGCCAACATGGTGTTGATGTCCCTATATACCTACAGGATTTCTTTGCGACATTCTTGTTAAATCTACCTTGTGAATTATTAGTCAAAAAGGCGCATGTGTGTTCTTAGTACATGTATGTGCATTGTTTTCTTTTATAAAAAAATTGGTCAAGAGTGACAGCTCTAACATACATGTTTGCTAATTTGGTTACCACATATTTAGGTTCCATTTTTTGAATACCTCTCGATAACTCTCTTTTTTTACATTATTTTTGTATAAGTTACATAAATCCATTATTGATGAAACTACAAACACATATACTATCAACTATGCAATCTCCAAAGTATAGTTTTTAAACAAATAAATTTAATTTACTATTTTCTATATATGTTTGTCTTGATATATATAAAAATATTAAAATACATATATTTTATTCCTTATGTGTGTGTATAGGGTAATGTAAAGACTATTTTACTTGGTATTAATCCAAGGACTTGTAATTTTAAGGATATAATGAATTTTATAATTTTAAAATATATAAAATTAATCTTATAAATTTTGAAAACAATTTTCTTGCACAAGAATAATGAGTTCTCTACAATTCCACATTTTTTAAAGGAAATTTTATAATTTAGGTACTCAACCTTGTTGTAATGGAAACATATGTATTATATTTTCCATAAAAGATGTTATGTCACTAATGTTATAAAAACTCAAATTTGACATATTCATACACAAATCCTAAAATAAAAATTATATATTCTAAAAGCTAACTCAATTTTCTATGTTCCATCTTATTACACCATATTCAAATTTATTGTGAAAGTATCTTGAGTCATCTCTCCAAATTTATTTCTTTTCATGTTTGCATAGCCACTAACATGTCATGAAAAACATTTATTAACTTAACCCACCCATAATCATTAGAGGAAATTTCACCCTAAAAGTAGCCTCCTAAGGAAATTTAATAAAACAATCTAGTTATGAAATTTGGAGGGAAAAGTAGAAAACCACTTTTTTTAATTACATTTTTGGCTTATATACTTATAGGTTTACTCAAATTTCAAGTGTAGACACTCATTGGATACAAAATTAAATTCCACATCCAATGAGTACCCATTATGCATAATTTTGAGAAGACATTGATAAAAATTGAAGATACATTTTAAAAAATGTGCATTTTTTAATATATCTTCATTTTTTTATCAATGCAGATAAAAAAATGAAGATACAGTAAAAAAATGTATTCAATGTATCTTCATTTTTTTATCAATGCAGATAAAAAAATGAAGATACAGTAAAAAATGTATTCAACACATTTTTTTAATGTATCTTCAATTTTTATCAATGTCTTCTCAAAAGTATGCATAATGGGTACTCGTTGGATGTGGAATTGTATTTTGCATCCAATGAGTGTCTAAACTTGAAATTTGAGTAAACCTATAAGAAGATAGGCCAAAAATAAAATTTTAAAAAGTAGTTTTTCTTCTTGAGTTTTGGCTCTGAGGGTTTTAAGACCCCTTTCCCCCTAGTAATTTTGGTTATGAAATATTCCACCCTAGTTAACCACTTTTTTCATTTATCTTTTATATCTTTAGTATGGAAAAATCATGGGATCTGGTTTGTCTAGTCAAGCAAATATTGTGGTGTAAAAATTAATTGAAGGTGATACGAACTATGGAAAGATTGAAGCTTCTGGGATAGAAAAAAGGAGAACTAGGATACTGCACTGGCACAACAGAAATTGACGCAGGAGGTTAATTGAATGGAAATTGAACGTCAACTTAACAACAATTGAATAGCAACTGAACAGTAATTCAACAACAACTGAATAGCAATTGAACAGCAACTGAACAACAATCGGTATTATGTTGACTTCCGTGTTGACTTTCCCTTTTGAACAACACTTCACTCTACGTCATTGATCTCCTCTCTCCAGATCTAACAGTCGGCTGTGACATCGCAAATCGCAATTTTTCCCAACCAAGGTTCATTTTCTCTTGAACAATGCGATGCGATATGATCCAACGGTAAACAATCAATAGTCATCCAACGGTTGATGCTATATCGCACAGGGAACTTGCACGATGCTACCCGCCTCACGGAGTCGATATGGTTTATAAGCCTTGGTCTATAAAAGTTCGGTTTCAGGTTTAGACTTAAACTCTAATTACTTTAAACCACGATATCACTTGGATAACATAGTTCCTCCAATCCTTCAGCTAGCGGTTCTTCTACTAACGCACACGTTAAACACAGGCCTAACCCTGCTGTTGACTATGACATCAGCAGTTGAACTTTAGATTGATGGTTAGGATGGAGTACGGGCCTTCAATCATGATCAAGCCTTTCTTTTCTCTTCTACCCCCGTCCTTAATACTAATGACCGTGATTAACACTTAAGTACTGATATTATCAATTAAAATTATGGAAAATAGAGAAAATACCTGAATGCACTTCAGAATGCAGATTCACAGAGTAAACAAGAGTTTCCACTTGGATTAACACACAGATGCACACTAATCAAATTCATTCAATTTAATAATAGTTATAGAGTCTCGGCTCTCTTGGCTTGGTTAATACAAATTAACAGACCTTTGTTTCAATCTCAAAATCCTCTCTATCACTCAACTCTCGCCTCTCGCTCAATCTCAATCATCTCAAATAATCCTTCCTCATTACATTTTCTTCTTTTTATGAATCAAATCATATTCTAAGTGTACAAACAACTCGATCTCTATTTTTAATTAATCTAACAATTAAATCTCTATGTTCAAGCTCCATTACACACCTACGCTAACAACTTATCCCTTAATCTAAAATAAGACAATGTTCTAACTATTGCAATAATGAATTACAGATCATTTTCGTGACATCCAACTCTCTCGACTAAAACTGACTTTTGACCAATCAGGTCAGTGAAATTCAACTCTTTTAGCCACAACATGTGAACAAACCTTCACATTGCTGGCTAAGTCTAGATGCTCCTGCATCAGACTCCCAGGGAAGAAAAGAATCATCCCTCAGACTTTCAGGGTATACTCCATACTTCTGCAACTTTGCTATTTTCAACCAACTAGCATCCTCCACTGGCTATCCTTTCCATTTGACTATATATTGATAATAAACCTATCCTCTAGTTCTTTTGGATACTCTTTTCTCCAAAACAGCTTCCACCTCTCTCTTAAATGTCTTTGGCATTTTTTCTTCCCAGTTCAAAGTTTGAACTTCATTTTCTGTAGTTTCCTCCTGTAGCTCTGTCTCTTTGTATGGATACAAATCTGCAACATTGAAGATAGGTGATATTCCAATCCCTTCTGGTAATTTAATTTCATAAGCATTAGTTGAAAACTTTCTTACAATTCTACATGGTCCTATCTTTTTCATTTTTAGTTTATTGTAAGTCTTAGCAGGAAATCTTTCTTTTCTCAAATACACCATCACTAAATCTCCCACTTGGAATTATTTCTCTCTCCTTTTCATATCTGGTCTCTATTTGTATTTTCTACTGCTTTCCTGCAATCTGCCTTTGACATCTTCTTGTAGTCTCTACATCTGCTCTACAAACTCTTCAGCTTTTACACTTCTTGTCTCCTATTTACCCACATTTCTGAGCTCATACACACCTCTTGGATTCATCCCAAAAGAAATATGAAATGGACTCATTCTAGTACTTTGGTTTGGAGTGTCATTATAAGAAAACTCAACCTAAGCTAGCGCTAAATCCCACTGCTTAGGATTTTGATACACTAAACTTCTCAATATGTTTCCCAAGCTTTGATTTACTACTTCAGTGTGTCCATCTGTTTGAGGATGGTATGCTGAACTGAAACTAAGGTTAGCTCCTAGTTTCTTCCAAAGAGTCCTCCAGAAATGCCTTACAAACTTTGTATTTCTATCATACATAATACTTACAGGAAATCCATGTAATCTTACAATTTCTGAAAAAAAATTAGATTAGAAATATGTGTTGCATCATTGGTCTTTTTACATGCAATGAAATGTGCCATCTTGGAAAATCTATCTACCACAACATAAACGGAATCATTCCCCCTTTGAGTTTTAGGTAACCCCAAAACAAAATCCATGCTAACTACATCCCATGGTCAATCTGGTATTGGCAATGGCTGGTACAATCATGTATTATGGCTTCTCCCTTTAGCATGTTGCCATATCTTGAACTTCTAAACAAATCTCTTAACATCAGTCCACATCTTTGGCCAATAATAAAAATCATTTACCTGAGTAAAGGTTTTGTCTTGTCCAAAGTGACCAAATAATCCTCCACTATGTTTCTCCTTTATTATGTTTTCCCTCATAGAACATTTGGGAATGCACAATTTGTTGCATTTAAACAATAAACCTCCTTGGATAAGATAATCTAACCACTGACTTCGGTTATGAGCTATTGGATTTTGTATTGTTGTGTAAATATCCTTGAAATCTGCATCATCTTTATACATTTCAACCATTTCTTCAAATCCTACAACACCAACTTTTAATTCTTGCACAATGAAATTTACCCTGCTTAAAGCATCAATGACTTTATTAAACTTACCACTTGTGTGATTTATCACAAAAGTAAAGCTCTGCAAAAATTCTACCCACTTGGCATGTTTTTGGTTCCATTTTGGTTGGTTGTTTATGAAATGCAATGCATGATTGTCAGAATACAATATCAACTCCTTTGGTAACAGATAATGTATCCATTTTTTTAGGGCTTGTACAATAGCATAAAATTATTTATCATAAGAAGAATACTTCTTCTTCTCTTCATTTAATTTCTCACTAAAGTATGCTATTGGTCTCTATTCCTGACTCAAAACTGCTCCAATTGCAACTCCACTAGCATTTGTTTCAACTTGAAATACTTTTCCAAAATCAGGTAAAGCTAAAACTGGTTTCTTTGTGATTTTCCTCTTCTGCAACTTAAAATTCTTGTTTGTTGCTTCTTTCCACTTGAATGACTGATTAGTCTCCTTGATTGTTTCAAGAACTGGTGCACAAATCCGACTAAAACCTCTGATAAAGTTCCTGTAAAAACTTGCAAGACCATGAAAACTTCTTACCTCAAATATATTCCTTGGAATAGGCCAATTCCAAATTGCTTGGACTTTCTCTGGATCCATGTTCAACCCTTCTTTAGAAACTACAAATCCCAAGTAAATTAATTCTTCTTTCATGAAACTACATTTATTCATATTATCAGTAGCTTCTCTTCCTGCAGAGTTCTTAAAACCAACTTAAGATGCTCTAGATTTTCTTCTTTACTTATGCCAAAAACCATAATATCATCAAGCTAAACAATAAAAAACTTGCCTGCATATTCCTTCAAAATTTCATTCATCAATATCATGAACGTGCTAGGTGCATTAGTGAATCCAAAAGAAATCACTAACCACTCATACAACCCACTATTTTTTTTAAATGCAGTCTTCCATTCATCTCCTTCTCTAATTATTATTTGATGATATCCACTCTTCAGATCTATTTTAGTAAAATACTTTGACCCACTCAAACAATCCATCAAATCATCCATGCATGGCAAAGGAAATCTATACCTGATACTAATCTTCTTTATGGCTCTAGAATCTGTGCACATACGCATTCACCTCCTTTCTTTGGACTGAGTATTGTTGGCATAGCACATGGACTAATAATTTCTCTTATTAGTCCCTAGTCCATCAGTTCTTGCACTTTCCTTCCAACTTCTGAATTCTCTTGAGGAGTTAATCTGTACGCTGCTTTGTTTGGAAAACTTGCTCCTGGTATTAGATCAATATGATGACTAATACTCTTGATTGGTGGCAATGCATTTGGCAACTCATCCACAATAATATCAACAAAATCATTTAACAGAGTTTTGATTTCTTCAGGTAAATCATCTAAGTTTGTGGAAGTTAAAATTACCTTAGGTCTCCCTATGACAGCAAAATGCATTTCTTCACCTTTTCCTACCTCTTGCAACAACTCCTTTCCACTCATCAACATAACATTGTTTCCAGGTGCTCCTTTGTTAGCGTCATCCTTCAATGGCAGCAGTGTATGTTTATTTCCATTCTTCTCCAGAGTATAAGTATTTTTCCTCCCATCATGAATAGCTTTCTGATCAAACTGCCACGGTCTTCCTAGCAATACATGGCATACATCCATTGGCATTACATCACATAATATCACATCCTTATACGTACCAATATGTATCTCTACCTTGGATTGTTTTGTCACAGTAATCTGATGTCCTTTCTGCAACCACGACACTCTATAAGGAGTAGGGTGTATTGTCTTCACTAATCCCAGCTTGTCCACCATCTCTATAGAAAAAAGGTTATCAGTACTTCCACTGTCAATTATCACTTTACAACATTTACCTTTGGATTTTCACGTAGTTCTGAATATACTCTTCCTCTGAGCTGGTTCTTCAATCTCTTTCTCTTCCTTAAGCAATTCCCTTTTCAACAACATGGATTCTCCTACTTCAAGGGATTCTTCCTTTTCTAGAATTCGAGGTGTTTCTTGCTTTACCTTAGTCCACATTCGCATTCCTATGACTTGCCAGTTTATTATGAGGATAGTCCCAGGATACATGTCACCATTCTCCACACGTGTAACACCAAATATCTCTCTCTCGACCTCTTCCTTTGGGCGCAAATCTTCCTCTATTAAAATATCCTCTCTGTAGTTGTTTGCTACTTGAACGTCCTGCTTCGTGCTGATGTTGCTGAAACCTTGGTTTGGTAGTTCCTCTACCTCTTATTGAACTTTTCCCTCTATTCCTCTGATTTTGTTTTCTCAACATCTTCTCTTCTACCTTCAAACCTGCTTGATAGGCATCTTCAATAGTCTTCAGAATTAGCAAGTTGATCTCGTCTTGTATGTTGTATATTAAGCCATTGATATATCTGGCTACTTTCCCCATATCATCCTCTGCATGTCCTGCTCTAATACTCGATCTATAAAATTCTTTTGTGTATTATTTAACAAACATTCCTTTTTGCCTTAAATTTTGTAACTGTTTGAAAAGATTTAGCTGATAATATTTTGGCATAAATTTAGCTTTCGTTTTACTCACCATTTTATCCCATTTCTTGATCTTGGACTTTAATTTTCTTGTTCTGGACGTTTGTAGCTCATCCCACAAAATAGATGAATGACCCTTCAATCTGGTAACTGCAAACCTCACCTTCTTTCTGTCATCAACCTCTTCATAGTCAAAATATTTGTCCAGTGAATTGATCCAATCCATTAGCTCTTCTGCATTGAGACTCCCTTCATACACAAGAATTTCCACCTACTTTAGCCAACATCTTGATAATTTTGGTAGTTTCATTTTCCTCCTCTTCTTCTTCCTCAGAAGATGCTTCTACAGCACTTTCAACCCCTTCATCAGGTGCTCTCCTCTGCCCAGTCTCCATTGTATCCATCCTTGTACGTAGAATTTGGATCTCCTCCAGCAGAACTGCATTTTCTTCAGGTCTTCCTCGACCTATGCCAGCTCCTCTCCTTGGCGCCATGTTTACTACAGTCAAACTCAATCTTTGTGCTTTGATACCAAAAATGACGTAGGAGGCCAATTGAACAGAAATTAAAAAACAACTGAACAACAATTGAACAACTACTGAACAGCAATTGAACAGCAACTGAACATCAATTGAACAACAACTGAACAGCAATTGAACAACAACTAAACAACAATTTAACAGAAACTGAACAAAAACCAGTCTTACATTGACTTCCACGTTGACTTTCCCTTTTGAACAACACTTCACTCTACGTCGTTGATCTCCTCTCTCCAGATCTAACAGTCAGTTGTGACATCGCAAATCACAATTTTGCTCGGCCAAGGTTCATTCACTCCTGAATGTTGTGATGTGATATTATCCAACGGTCATCAATCAATAGTCATCCAACGGTTGACGCAATATCGCACAGGGAACTTGCGCGACGCTACCCGCCTCACGGAGCCAATATGGTATATAAGCCTTGGTCTATAAAATTTCGGGTTCGGGTTTAGGCTTAAAATCTGATTACTTTAAACCTCGATATCCCTTGGATAACAGAGTTCCTCCAATCCTTCGACTAGCGGTTCTTTGACTAACACACAGGTTAAACACAGGCCTAACCCTGTTGTTGACTATGACATCAACGATTGAACTTTAGATCGATGGTTAGGATGGAGTACGGGCCTTCACTCATGATCGAGCCTTTCTATGCTCTTCTACCCCCGTCCTTAATACTAATGACTGCGATTAACACTTAAGTACTGAGATTAACAATTAAAATATGGAAAATAGAGAAAATACCCGAATGCGCTTCAGAACACAAATTCACAGAGTAAACAAGAGTTTTCACTAGGGTTAACACACAGATGCACACTAATCAAACTCATTCAATTTAATAATAGTTACATAGTCTCGGCCATCTTGGCTCGATTACAGCAAATTAACAGGCCTCTGTTTCAATCTCAAAACCCTCTCTATCACTCAACTCTCGCCTCTCGCTCAATCCTCAATCATCTCAGCTAATCCTTCTTCATTACATTTTCTTCTTTTTATGAATCAAATCATATTCTAACTGTATGAACAAATTGATCTCTATATTTAATCAATCTAACAATCAAATCTCTATTTTCAAGCTCCATTACACACTTATGCTAACAACTTATCCCTTAATCTAAAATACGACAATTTCCTAACTATTACAATAATGAATTGCAGATCATTTTCGAGAGATCCAACTCTCTCGACTAAAAATGACTTTTGACCACTCAAGTCAGTGAAATTCAACTCTTTTAGCCACAACATGTGAACAAACCTTCACATTGTTGGCTAAGTCCAAATGCTCCTACATCAGCAATAGTTTGAGGTTTCGGCCTTCCTAGGGCTATTGACTAGTTCTGAGGCAAGAAATTACAGGACTGAATCCTTTCTAGACACAACAAACTCATATTTGGGCCCTCCTAGGGTTGTATTTCATTACATGAAGGTGTTTGAGTTTTATCTTTGGATGTGAGCACCCTTAGAAAGGAAACCAATCCTATTCAAATCATTCTCTTAGATCTGTAGAGTAGTACAGGAAAATCAAGGTCATTAGTTGCATGAGACTAGGGTAAACTCAGTTAACTTTGGTTTATTAGTTGAACTGGTTTATCATATCATTGTAAACAGTACTATATTTATTGGAACATTGGATCCTTTGTTTCTTGGACAATCAGCCCTATTTATAGTGAAATTGAGGAGAATCACAGTATATAGCTTATTCATATATGATTGGTGTTGCTGTTGAATGAAATGTTTATTACATGAAAAAATATCCATTGTTGAATAAGTGAATGAATTATGTTGGAAACCCTAAGTTGAATAAGGGAAAATATTACCCTAGGTTTTTATAGTGGTAACAGAGCTATGCATCCATCCATCTACGAGTACATGAGGTTTGTATACTTCCACAAGATACAAGTAATGTTACAGCCAGGAGAAAGAGGATTACACATAGTTCAACCATGGAAGGGAAATGAGATCCCATGAGAATATTAGATGAGATAAGAAGGAGAAAACAACAATTAATTCAAGGGCATCAAGGGATAAGTCAAGTGTTAGCTCAAGGAAAATAACAATTAGGCCAACTAATTTCCACCTCATAGGAAACTCAAATGTTGCTAGTAACAATGCTAATAGATTAAACGAAGGTAACAGGACTTTCACTGAAGGTAGAAACAACCATAGTCCTAGCCCTTATTCACATCCTAACACAACTAAAACCAGTGGAAGGAGTCACAAACCCTTACTTCCTCAATTTTTAGATAATCAAACAACTACAAACCAAGGAGTAGAAGATCAAAATGGACTCTTTGATGAATAATTTTGGGAGTATGCAAAGCTAGAAGAGAATACATGGTAGCCATGTATTTCCAAGAATATAGCAACATCAAATACAAGAATAGACTTGGGGGACAACAAAATTTTGATCTAATGCACAAGGTAAGTAAACTATCCCTCCCTTGATTTGATAGGTCATCTAAATGTTCAACAAGAGCTTGGGTGCAAAAAGTGTACACCTACTTCCAACTTAATTCTACGCTAGAAGTATATGCTATCCAATTTTCCACACTACATTTGGAAGGGGAGGCACATGAATGGTGGTAGCATGGATTGATCACCTTGGGGCACTCTAGCATAACCTCTTATATGGACTTCACCCAAAGGTTTATATATCAATTTGATCAGAAAGACTCGAAGATACACTTTAGAGAGTTGGCACAGCTCAAAAAAACTAGGTCACCAGACGAATATATCACAAAATTCAAATGAATAGCAGTCATGGTGTTAGACATATCTGAAGAAAGATTGATCATGCTCTTCACAAAGGGATTAATTAAACCCCTACATGGTTGGGTTAAAGCATTCAGTCCCACTACCATATAGGATGCCATCAAGAGGACACAATATATGGCAAAGACATCAACTACAACTAGATTTCTTCCCAAGCCATCCATCCTGGAAAAATATGGGGATAAAAATCCATTTCAACGTGATTAAACCAACTTGCAATTAATGGAGAAATGTAGAATTCTCCAAAATATTTTGTTATTAGCTATTGGTTGTGATACATGTCTTAATTAGTTCTTAGATCCTATTTTTGAGGAATTTGTTCCAACTCCTCAATAAACATGTAATATTATATATGTATGAACTTTCTTGTTGATGAACAGAAGTTCCCTATGCAGGCACTCTCATGGTGAGTTATCCTCACCTAAGAGTTGATCATTTATTTTATGTTTCTTCTTCCTTATTTTAACTTGGTATCAGAACGTCAGGTCTGGGTTGGGTGAGTTTGTGGAGAGGACCGATAGAAGAGATCTACGGATATGAACGGCAAGCTAATTCAATTGTGTGGGAAGATTGGTGTGGAGGAAGACAAGTGTCAAGAAGCCTTGTGTGAACTGTGTGTATTTCAATGTTAAAGCAAGCCCACTTTTGTCAAGTGTAAAGCATATAGAAGTGTTGGAGTCTCTCTTTCTTGGAGAACTAATGGATGAAGTAATGTGTTGCATTTCTTGTTGTTGGGAAAGGCGCACCCGAAGATTGGTCTGGCTTGTCATGGAGTTTCCTACGGAGTATCCTATGTTGGTATTCTGCATTAGAGACATCATGTCATGTGTTGAGATGGTCGTCGTGTTTTGACTACTTGTTGTTAGCGTGGAGAGCTTTGGTTTGACCTAGTGGTGAGTGCATACTAGTGGAATCGATGTTTGGAGAGGTCATTCTTGTTACCAACATAGATTTGAAGAGGGAGAGACACATATTCTTAGGTGAACTTACTCCATGTGGAGGAGAGTCACTGTGTGTGCTCGTGGAATTGTGCATCTTTTGTTCATGGACCTGGAGCACTAAGGTAATCTATTTTTATGGACCTGAGTGAGGCTATGAAGGATGAGGTTTGTGAGGCTGAGCTATGGTGTTGAGTGTTATAGTAAGGTTGTCACCTGATTTCTCGTTGATTGTGAGTGCGATGAGCTGGGAAACTTCCCCTGTGGACTGACTACAGGAAGTGTGAATGGTGTTGTTCGCAAAGGAGTTATGAGAGCACTGAGCACCATGTGTGGAGTGTTATTCATGAGCTACGTTCTTGTCTCAGTAGAGATCTATCGATGAATGATCTGAAATTAAAAATTGAAGGTTTCCTGTAAAGTTTGCAAGTTAGTTTATGTATAATGTCAAATGGATAAAAATTTCAAAAGAACACAAACTTATTAAACTTACTTAAGCTTTGAAGATTTAAACTAATAAAAATAGACAACATGCAACATCACAAAACAACAATTTGATGATGGAGTTCACCCCTCCTAGACTACATCTATGGGTCCAACTTCTAATGTTGGCCCTTTAAATTATATGCTCAAAATGTCAATTAAATCGACATACAATGTTCAAATCACAAAAATAATGTTGTCCTTGTGTCCAAAACACCCAAAAACCCCTGTGTAGGATCTTCTTGGGCTCAAAAAGGCTGAAAAATGACCAAGTTAGGTCTCCTTCTTTATTTCCCTACTAATTGTCCTACAAAATTAACCCTCTGTCAAAAATGGCAACAAATTTTGGCCTTGATAGCATTGCAGAGCGACAAATTGGCACGAGTTCGATGACATTTCCGCTAATTTTGGTGCAAAATTTCAGACGTTTAACTAACCCCCGCACCCCAAATTTCTGCCTCTAGTCTACTCACGTGGCAACAATGTGACTGGGGGCATGGGCCAGAGGCCACACACTCCATCAGCCCCGCCACCTGCTCATATTAGTTGACATGTGGCCAGGAATTGGGGCACGAGCAGGGTGCCACACGCCCCTCCCTTCTGTGGTGTTAGTCGTTGGTTACAGTGAATACATTGGAACCGGGGGTTGGGGCCAACTCCTTACCCCCTCTACCTCTGCACTTGGTTACATTCCATGAAATATGATCATGGGTTAGGTCAGTCAGGCGCACCCGCTGTCCTGCTCCCCCCCAAACCATGGAACCGTTGGTCAATAAATATAAGTCGCCTACACTATATAATAAGAACCAATGCATGGTCCAATGGTAAGTTGGAGGGTTATGTTGCTGGATTTCGCAGGGTCAATCAGGCACCCAAAAAAAATTTGACCAACAAGCCAAATCCATGTGGCAGCCTCCCATAGACCATGTGGTAGCCTCTCATTGGGCCATGTGGTGGCCTATGGTTAGCCCAACCACAATCACAACAACTAATAAAAACTCACCAACCACCCTGTATGATCATTCCACATGTCAGCACAGGATTATATCGTCTGACCAACATACTTTCATAGTCACCCTATTAACATCAGTGCCACGTCATCATATGGCATGCCCAGTTAGCTACCCAGTCAACCCTGCAAGTTGACTTTTTAATTGTTTGCCAAAAACTTCAAAACGCGATGACTTTCTCATATGATGTCAGATTGAGGTGATTCAAACATCATTGGAATCAAAACGGCGAGATCTATGATTTTTTCTAGATATTTTGAGAACTTTTATTTTGAGGATATTTTTTATCCCCTAGATCATTCCTCACCACTTAAAGCTTTTGGACCACCAAAAGTCTATTTTTACTCAGGAAGTAAGTGAGAGTACATCTCCCTCACTTTCTTGGTCTCAATCCACATTGATTTACTTGGATTAGTACCTTTGAGCCCCACTCGAAGATACTCCACATTGCCTCTGCATGAAGCCCTTATTCTCTTGTCAAGAATTGGGTCTTCCTGCAATTTAGTTAAGTATTCAGGAAAAAAATATTCTACAGATGGAATTGGAACATTATCTTCATGATCATAAATCATTGGAGGCTCATACAATCTAAAATTTTCCACATTCACAACAAAATAAATTTTCATTTAAGGTATAAAATCTAATCGGAAAGCATTGTTACCAATATTCTCCAAAAAATTTAAAGGACCATATCTAATTGGCTTGAACTTTTTACCTTTACCTTTAAGTCTTTCCTTTCTGATATACTACCAAACTTGATCTCCCACTTGGAAACTGTGATCAACCCAATGATTGTTATGTCTTACTTTGTACTTTTCTTTGCTTTTCTCTAGTTTTTCTTGTACTCTTTGATGCACTATTTGAATTTGTTCAATGAAATGCTTGGCTTTGTCCACGGCACTATGTCCATCTACTACAATATCTTTATCAAAGATGAAATCAAAAGGAGACTTTGGCCACAAGGGATTCACTCAATGAACCTATGTCATAACACATGCATTCATGCAATACTAAACAATACCCATAATTTGACTACATATTGGAAAATACATCTAAAAATCACTTTATTTAACCCCCTACCAATAGGAACCCAATATAACTTCCCAATTAAAAAAAAAAAAAAAAAAAAAAAAAAAACTCTATTTAAACTAAATATTGTAGGTATCCATTTTTTCATTAACATTTTTTTGTACACCTATATATTTTTTAATTAACTTTGAGCTCCATTTTTTATACATAACATATAAAAACCCTTTACCCCCTAGTATATGCTCAATATAATATATCATTTTTTCCTCAATATGTATCCCCCAATATGAATGCATGTGGTATGGTATTGCTTCCCCCAGTGAAGCCCCCATGACTTTGGCAAATAATCCAAACAATCTTCAAATGGAGACACTTGTGTAGATGAATGCTTGGCATGATTGTAGGCATGTTGGATGTAATGAAAATGTTCATCCGAAAGTTTAGAATTCTTACCATAATATCCTCGAATGGGATGCACTACTATTTTGTTTACCACTTTTGTTTCATCATCGGTTTGTGGATGAAATGTGGTGCTATTCTTCAATTTGGTGTCCATGAGATCCCATAAACTTGACCAAAACTTCCCAACAAATCAAGAATCGTGACCAGAAATAATAGAAGTGGGTAACCCAAAATGAACCCATACATTTTAGAAGAACATATTTGCGGTTTGTTCAGTTGTAACATGTTTCTTCCATGGCATCAACACACACATTTTTCTAAAATGATCCACAACAACATATAAATAATCATGACCTTTCCTAGGCATTCGTAGTTCCCCTACAAAATCCATAGAAATGCTTTCCCAAGGACGAGAAGGAATAGGAAGTGGAGTGTACAAACCCAATTTCCTATTACTAGGCTTGAGAGTAATAAACATGGAACATCCCTTTACATATCTTGAAACAGCTTCATTCATGTGAGGCCAATAACAATACCTTTGAATTTGAGCAATTGTTTTGCCTACACCAAACTGATAAACAATAAGAGAAGTGTCGGCTTCCCTTATGAAATTAATTATTTCACCTTGTGGAACACATAACTTGCCAAAATGATACCACAAATTGTTATGAACATGATAATCCAACTCTTCAACATGATTGCCTTGACTCAAAGTTGCATAAACATCTTTAAAATTGTCATCTTGAGCATACTGTTCAATATAACTTTCATGGATGATTGACTTATGCTTAAGAATAACAAATACATTAACAATAGGCCTTGATAACATATCAACAACTTTGTTGTATACCTTTCTTTTACTTGATTACCAAATGAAATTATTGTAGGAATCCCATCTACTTGAAATGTCTGGCTTGTTGTACCTTGGTTTGCGGCTGTAAATATTGCAAAGATTGATGGTCAGTATAAATAATCGTTTCTTTACCCATCAAATAATGTTTCCATTTCTTCACGCCTTGTACCAAAGCATACAACTCTTTATCATAAGTGGGATACTTAATTATTGCATTGGTAAAGGTTTCAGAATGATAAAAAAAATAGGCTTACCATGTTGCATGGGTGAAAGAATGAAGATGGGTTACACTTTAGGGCCAAATGTAGCAATGAAATTTCAAGTTTTTCATATTTTATCAAATTGAAACCCTCAAAATTCACATAAACATTGTGAATTTTGATTTTGGGTAAAAATAAAATATGTGGAGAATTATGATCTTGTCCTAATGATAGTTTTTGCAAAAACATTTAGTGTCGTATAATCTCTCAATTTTCCATTAAATGCAATATATGTCCTTGCAAATTTTCGCAAAACTTAAGATATGTGCATGTGTTCACGTAGAAAAACTTAGTCTAACATGTGTAACTTTTAAAATATATATATATATATATATATATATATATATATATATATATATATATATTAACATGATCTACACTGAGAGAACTAAGTTTTTCATATTTAAAAAATATTTTTTATGCAAAATTGTATTTTTATTATGTTTGGAAGTTGGCGAATTAATATTTCAATTCCATTTTGTAGACACGTGTTCACGCAAGATTTTTTTTAACTCGTTAAATAAAATGAAAAACCAAGAGTGCCATTTTGAAGAGGACTCGTAAACAAATATAGTGATATTTTTTGAAAAAAAATCAATGTATATATTTTATGTTATTGATTTTTTATTCATCCCCTTTGAAATTGTTAAAAAAAGTTTCAAGCATTATGTTTAAAAGAAATTAGATCAAAAATATCATATGAATTCGAAAATGTCAAACTCATATGTCATTGGATAGGGGGTTCCTTCCCAAATCCAACATGATCAACTCCGCCACTTAAGGATAAATTTTTCTTGGAGTTCGCTAGGGTACAAAATGGTGTTGCAGAAAAATCTGCAGAAGAGGAGCCAAAACTTTGTTTTTTAGGCCCCCAACAGGTCAATCTAGCGCTTAAAACGCTCGATCAAGCATTTGAAGTTAAAATTTCTAATATCTTAATTAAGGGTTTAAGAAACCTTCGATTGATCCCTTAATGTGGTTAAAGGGAGGCTCGATCGAGCTATCATAATTATCTTAACAAACAAACAAAAACTCTCAATACTTGTCTTTAAGCGAATTATAAAATTTATTTATTCCGCAAAAAAAAAAAAGATTATAAATATTCAAATATATTCCAAATGCTAATTTTCCTTAATTACAAATCCAAATTTTATTTTATTTTATCAAGAAAATAATTATAATAATATATAGATTTTTTCTATAAAAGATTTTAACTTCGCTTTTTCAATTTTGAAATTCTTAAAAATGATAATTTGTTTATTGTTTTGATTTTAAATATAACATATTTTTATACTTAATCATTTTATAATTTTTTTATGTAGAAATTTCCAATAAAAATAAATAAAATCATGATAAATAAAAACAACAAACTAAACTAAACTGAATTTTATAATATTATTATTTTAAAAATAATTTTATACGCACATTTGTCCACGAGATCTTGGATAGGCAGTGCCTGGGTGCTTTGTTAAGGCACTCCTTGATGTAAAGTCACTGATTCAATTCCCACTCCGATCAGGGTGATATATTGGAGATGATGAAGATGTAATACCACCAAGCTTACAAAAAATAAAATTATACACACATTTAAATTTAGATTACTCAAATTCAAATTAGTCAAATAATGTTTTAAAATTTATGGTTTCCTTATGTTTTTATTATTTTAAAAATATATATTGCAAGCCTAAGTGAGAGTCAAAATTTCTATATATACTTCGCACTTGTGCAAACTAAGGACAAAATTAAGTACAGTCACATTTTACAGGTTGAGAGAGATTTATAATTGCATATGTCATTACATCCATTACAACTATATTCAATTATAACTTACAACTATTACAACTACGTTAATTATTATTGCACTCATTTTTTTTCTTGAACAAGTGGCACTCATTTTTTTCCCTGAACAAGTGGATATTACTGCACACAAAAATATGTGTGTGTGTGTGTGTGTGATTTTAATAGATATGATTATGATGGAGAGAATCATGTTTGTCAACTCTTCAATGAAGTTTATAAAATATACATTTCCAGCAACATCAAATTCACATTTTTGAGTTACACATATTCATATAAAAAATTATAATATTTATTTAAATCAAAATGATAATTTTTTTATGTTTATCTATTTATTATTTAAATTTATTTATAATAAAATAATTTTTTATATGTTTAATCTATTTATTATTTAAATTATATTTATAATAAATAAATTATTTAAATTATAACATTGAAAATTTAAATCATAGTAAAAACTACAATTTTAAGTTACTAAATTATAAATATAATAATATTACAATTTTGATTGCAAGTGCGATAGAATACTTTTTCAAATCTATACACCAAAATGCTAAAAATGTAATGATAAATTAACGACATCATTGTTAATTACCTATTCAAATGTAATTAGTAATTAAATTTGTTTTTTTTTGAACTATCAAATACTTACAATTTTAAAGTTTTCACATCATTATTGATATTTACATAAATTTTAAATTTTTCAGCTTTAAGGTTCGATTGAGCTTTAGGGCTCGATCAAGCTCCTAAAGTGGGGCTACATAGGAGCGCGATCGAGGGTTTGTTTAAACACTCAATCAAGTAATTTTTAAGCACCTCAACAGCTCGATTGAGTGCTTAAAATTACTCTATCGAGCATCCCTTTTTCACCAAAACACGCCCTCGTTTCGTCAAAAAGTGTAACCCAGCTCCATGCTTTCACCCACATCAAAACTATTCCCATGGCATAATTTCTTGCATCGGTTTGAATCTCATATGGCTACTTAATATCTGGAAGTGATAAATTTGGTGTTGTACTAATTTTCTCTTTCAAAGTGTCAAAGACTTTTTGTTGCTTGCCTCCCCACTGAAAGACATGTTTCACACTTGTCAAAGCATGTAATGGTGTAGCAATTAGTGAGAATTTAGAAATAAATTTTCTCCAATATTGGGTTGCTCCCAAAAAGCTCCTAACTTCTGTTACATTGTTGGGTTTAGGCCAATTCACGATGACTTCAACTTTTAAAGGATCAATCTTCAAATAGCCCCCTCCTACAATATAACACAACTAAACCAAAGAAGTTTTCCCAAATTCATGCTTAAACATATTCAAATAAAACTTCTCTTTTTTTGAGACATATAAGACTTGTTTCACATGCTTAACATGCTCTTCACGAGTCTATCTAAAAATCAGACTATCATCTCAGTAGACTAAGACAAAATCATCAAGAAATGGCTTCAACACATCATTCATAACTCTCATGAATGTTGCAGGTGCATTGCAAAGCCCAAACGGCATAACTAAGTATTCAAACAAACCTTGTTTTGTCTTGAAAGCATTTTTCCAAATATCATCTTCATCAATCCTTATCTAATGATAACCGCTTCTCAAATCTAACTTGGTGAAGTAAACAACTTCCTTTAACTAATCTAGCAAATCATCAATACAAGGAAAAGGATAGTGATTCTTTATCGTGATCTTGTTCAAAGCTCTAAAATTCACACAAATGTGCCATGTACCATATTTCTTTGGAACCAAGACAATAGGAGACCCACAAGTATATGTGTTAGGCCCGATGACTCCTTTTTCAAGCAGCTCTTGAATTTTCTTCTTGATTTCTGCATTCTCCAAAACTGACGTTTTATACATGACAATATTTGGAAGTGGTGCATCCTGCGACAAATGAATCTCATGTTGGATTCCTCTTTTAGGAGGAAACCCTTTAGGTTCCTAAAACATCTTTCCATAAGTGTTAACAACTTCAACCAATTCATGCTTGAGTTTAGAATCACATCCTGTGAAAGCCTCATATTTAACAGCATATTTATCTTTAATCATCAACAACACAAAATTCTTACCAACATTTGCAATCATTTTCATCTCACCAACACTAACAAGGGATAAGTTCATCTTCTTGCGATGTTCTCTAACAATATAATCAACTCCATCTTTAAAAATATGGTATTTTTTCTCATGATGATAGAATATGGCTTTTCGGTCATACAAGTATGGACTCCCTAAAATAATTTCGCAAATATCAAGTGGTAGAACATCAAGCTCTACCTCATCTATAAAATTTGCAGTGATGTTGAAATTGAGTTTACATTTTCTTGTCACTTGCAATTTGAAATCATCACATACCCAACCCAAAGGGTAAGGTTTAGTATGAGGTGTGGTTTCCAAATTTATTTTCTTGACAATTGCTTCAAAGATAAGATTGACTTGGGATCCACTATCAAATAATGTATCAACTTGTGTATGTTTTGTAATGACCGTGATATAAAAAAGCTCACTTCTTTCTTTATCATTTTGAGACTCAATAGGCTTCCTAGAAGAACTAGTACTTGCATTAGAAGCTATACCTTTCATTCCCATGGATGTGATTTTGGTTTCATCACCTAAATCAAATCCTAGATCTTGCTGAGTTGTAGTAGCAGCCTATTGTTTCCCCTTGTTACTGAACTTATTTGGTCCCATTTCTAGATGTAATTTCCAAAAATGGTCTTCATCATGGCCTTGTTTTGAACAATGTTTACAGGTAAGTTTATCTCCCTCTTTCTTGATAGTACCATTCTTTTTGCCTCTACCTTTAAGCTTCCCCTTTCCATTGTCTCTAGATTTGGATGGTTTCTTGCTAGTCTCTTGAGGAACATTCTTGCCTCTTGATTATAAATGATTTGTCTGAACACATACTTCATTTAGATTGGTGGGACTAAACATAAGTATAGTATGTCTCAAATAAATATATAATCCACCTATGTATTTACGGAGATTATCTTGTGAAGACATATCAACACCCAAGATTAAAGCTCTTCTTCAAAATTCTCGTGTGTAACTTTGGACACTCTGACCTTTAGGTTGTCTAAAATTTTACCAATCTTGCATATAATTTAATGCATAAAATTGTCTTCTTAATGCAATTATAAAATAATTCCAAGAAGAGATAATTTTACCATTTTTTTCAAATGTTCTTTAGTTCTAACCTCCCACCAGAAGAGGGCTACACTTTCCGAACGAAGAGAATAAAGTTGAATCTTTGTAACATCATCATCAATATTTTGAATATTTTAATAGATTTCAATTTGACAAACCCAATTATCCAACTTTTCAGCATTTACTTCTCCATTATACATAAGCAATTCAAACTTAACATCAAGCTTAAGCAAAGCAGACTTAGCATGTCCTTTTGTAGATCTAGGAGGAGTATGTCTAGGTGTTGAAGGAGGTGAAGAAGGAGGTGAGGATGGAGGTGAAGGAGGAGGTGGAGGTGGAGTATTTCTCCCATCACCACCATTACCTTTTTTCTTATTATAACTTTCTCCTTGCATCCTTGTTGTCATTTCATTTTACAACACTTTCACCATCTTAGACACATTATAGAAATTATTTCTAAAATATCTCTCATCCTCAGATATCATCTCCTGTCCTTCTTCATGTGTTATGACTGGTGGAATTTGTGGATTTTGTGGCCTCCTTGAACCAATTTGAGGGTTTGGTTCTTCAAGCACTCCTTCTCCTCTTCTCAATTTAGACATTGCAACCATTCAATAAAACACTTGCAAAAACTACCAAACTTTTAAAACAACCATGATCTGATACCAGATTGATCTGAATTTAAAATTTGAAGGTTTCTTGTAAAGTTTACAAGCTAGTTTACGTCTTGTGGGAAATGGATTGAAATTTCAAAAACACATAAACTTATTAAACTTAGTTAAGTTTTGTAGATTTAAATAGAGAAAAATAGACAACATGCAGCATCAC
Source organism: Pinus tabuliformis (assembly GCA_031772625.1). NCBI lineage: Eukaryota > Viridiplantae > Streptophyta > Pinopsida > Pinales > Pinaceae > Pinus > Pinus tabuliformis. Next base: position 701,053,766 of record CM062804.1, read on the forward strand.
AAAATAGCAATTCGATGACAGAGTTCACCCCTCCAGGGCTACATTTTTGGGTCCAGCTTCCAATGTTGGCCCTTTAAATTGTATGCTCAAAATGGAAATTACATCAACATTCAATGCTCAAATCACAAAAATAATGTTTTCATTGTGTCCAGAACACCCAAAAACCCCTGTGTAGGCTTTTCTTAGGCTCAAAAAGGCTGAAAAATGGCTAAGCTAGGCCTCCTTCTTCATTTCCCCACTAATTGTCCTGCAAAATTGACCTTTTGTCAAAACTGGAGACAAATTTTGGCCTTGGTGGCATTACAAAGTGAAAAACTGGTGTGGGTTCAGTGACATTTCCATTTGATTTTGATGCAAATTGTTGGACGTTTAACCGACCCTCGCACCCGAAATTTCCACCTCCGGTCCGATCACGTGGAAACAATGTCACCGGGGGCGCGAGCCAGAGGCCACAAGCTCCGTCAGTCAGGGAACCTAGTCACATTAGTTGGCATGTGGTCGTAGGCAAGGTGCCACGCAGCCCGCCCCTTCATGGTGTTAGTCGTTGGTTACAGTGAATATGTTGGAACCAAGGGTTGGGGCCAACTCCATGCCCCTATGACTCCACTCTTGGTTACGTGCCACAGAATATGACCACAGGTTGGGCCACTCCCCTGCCAAACTGTGGAACCTTTGGTCAATAAATATAAGTCACCTGCACTATATAACAAGAATAAATGCATGGTCCAATGGTAAGTTGGATGGTTATGTTTCCTGAGGTTGCAAGGTCAAACCCCATCGAGGTTGGTCGATCACATAAACAAATTTTTGACCAATATTCCAAATCCACGTGGCGGCCTCCCATAAGGCCATGTGGCAGCATCTCTTTGGGCCACGTGGTCGCCTATGGTTGGCCCAACCACAATCAAAAAAACCAATAAAAACTCACCAACTTCCCTGTACAATCATTCCACATGTCAGAATGTGATTATCTCATTTGACCACTATACATGCACAATACCCTATTGATGTTAGTGCTATGTCATTTTATGACCTTCCTAGTCAACCATGCAAGTTGGTTTTTTAGTTGTTTGCCAAAAACTTCAAAACACAATAAATTTCTCATACGGTGTCAAATTGAGGCGATTCAAGCATCATTGGAATCAGAATGACGAGATTTATGATTTGGCACTATTTTGAGGATATTTTGAGCACTTTGGATTTTGAGCATATTTTTGATCCCTAGATCAATGAATGGATACGACTTTCTTGGCTGGAGTGTAAATTTGTGTGTGACTACTGCAGACACCATGTGTGGACATATTACTATGAAGGAGTGGATATAGTTTTGCAAATTTCCTTAGAAACCCATGGTGTGAACGGCCATGTTGGAATGTAGTGCATTTCTCTTGGAGAAACGTGAGGAGAGTTTGTTGAGAATGCAACAAGATGATTGAGCTTAGTGGAAAGAAGTCGCCTTCACTAAGTGGGCCCGCAGGTTATTTTTGGCGCAAAGTCTATTTTTAGACTATGTCTATTTTTAGACATATGGATCATGGTCTATGAGTTGCAGTATGTTATTTGTGGATGATTGGTCATGTTGGTAAAAATAGATGGACTTCTATTTTTAGACATATGGGCAAGTTTCTATTTTTAGACTGCCAGGCTAAAAATAGAACAGTTGAATATTATTGTCTCATAATAATATTTGGACTATAAACATTATCTTATCCTCTTGGAGCACTTCAGTTTGAGCTACAGATGTGGCACATGTAGCTATCAAAAGGAAATACACTTTCTTTGTGGGTCAGTTGAGCTATTGCATGCAGGAATTCAGTTAGAACTCATGTGGTGGAGTTTGGTGGAGTTGATTGTGGAGTTGATGGAGTTGTGTTCAATTTGACTTGGTTGAACTAGTTGTATTTTAGTCTAAGTAAAGAATATACTAGTGACGAGTTGTGTGAATTAAATATTAATTAATTCACTAATTATTAACTCATAAAGCAACTGAAGAATACATCAGTTAACTCAGTGCATGGACAGTTCAGTGGAGACAGGTGTTAGAGGTTGAGATTGCTATCAGTTGTGACTATAGCTGTGCATGAGATCTTGCATAATCAGTGGGATTGAGTAATTCCAATGAGGACTGCGTAGTGTGGGCCAATACCAAGGCAATTGTAGCTTGTTCTCACGTGATTTTCAAATTGGATTGTGCAGTGGAGGCAGGCAAAGTTGTGGAGGAGATTTGAGCATTGATTGATCGGATCTGAGCTAGTTTTGTGTGTAACAGGTGGAGATAGTGCTAGATACTTGTGAGGAATATTGTACTATGTATTGTTACATGTTCTCAATCATTATAATATACAGATAGTGTGGTGATTTCAGCTGTATGCTTTCCCCGGGTTACATACTGTGTTAATGTGTGCATGCGATTGATGTTTCATTGTTTTTGATGCTGCTAAATTGATGATCAACGTAGAGGAGGTTATGTATTATGCATGTATTCCGCAATAGTGTATAATCGGGATAATCTCTGTGAATAAGTGTCATATTATTCAAAATTTATACATGGTATCAGAGCTATTGATCATCAGATCTACTATTGAGAAAGTGTTTACATTTTATTTCTTCAGGCAAAGTCCGTAATCGGGCCAGGTAGCCTCTGGATTCATCCTTCCTTTGGAAGGTGAGATATCCGGTAAAAGCCCATACAGTCAATCTCTGTACGAGAAATACTTTGTTCTCACAAATTCTAGATCAAAGGCGGTTGAGTTTGGAGCTGGTGGAATTCGAATTTGCAGCAGTGTTTTCTTGGTGTCAACGTGGCAATGTCTTTCAACGGATTGCGATTGGAGTATGCTCTTGAGGGCAGCTCAAACCATATTGCATGGAAGGACAGGATGGAGGCGGTGTTAGATGATAATGGGCTGAAGGAGTTCATAGACGCTGAGGTCCCAAATCCTATTGATGTTGCCGAAGCTGAGGTTTGGCAAAAGAAGACAGCAAAGTGTCAAAGGATTCTGTTGGAGGGCTTGAAGGATCACATTGTGTCCAGCCTGCATGGAAAGGCTTCTCCATACTTGATGTGGAAAGCGTTGACAGATCTATTCCAAAGCAAGAGTGATCAGAGGAAGCTGGCGCTCAAGGATAAACTCAGAAACATTAAATGTGAGAAGGGAGACAGTATGCCCAAGTATCTCACGAAGTTCACTCAATTCAGGGATGAGCTGGGAAGTGTGGAGGTTACTGTCGATGATGAGGACTTGGTGAGCTTGGCTCTCCTTGGTCTTCCAAAGAGTTGGCATTCCTATCAGGACTCTGTCAATGGTCGGGAGAAATTGCCAGGATGGGAGAGACTTTGGTCAGATCTTGTGCAGGAGGAGATTAGGCGGAATACCAGGGACGGATCTTCATCAAAGGTACCTGATGAAGAAAAATTCAATTTGGCTGCCAAAGCAAGGAAGGGGAAGAGCAAGAAAGCTTCTCATTCTAGTGTGAAAGGCAAGAAGCAGGACATGTCCAAGGTGAAGTGCTTTCATTGTCACCAGAATGGACACTATGCCACAAATTGCCCGCAGAAGAAGAAGAACAACCAAGATGCTAGATCTGCAGCAAGAGAGGCTCTAGCCTCGCAGTTTGAGCTTGATTTTTCATTGATCGCATGCTTGGTATCAAGTGTGATGGGATCGGCATGGTTCTTAGACAGTGGTGCGTCTTTTCACATGACAGGAGATTGAGATTTGTTTTCTGATCTGGAGGAGAAAGATCTTAGAGTGCACATCGAGATGGGCAATGATGGTAGATACAGTGCAACCGATATCGGTATCATTTCCTTTGAGAGGGAGTCTGGTAAACCCTTCGTATTGAAGGAAGTGATGCATGTTCCAGGATTGAAGAAGAATCTTATCTCTGTGGCGATGTTAGAAGACAAGGGATATGATATTGTTTTCAGCGAGGGAAAGGCTTTCCTGCGCAGCAAGACAACTGGAGAAACCCGGAAGATAGGGGTTCGAGTGAGGAACCTTTATCAGTTGCATGTAGATGGCTGCGCAGCAATGGCATGCAAGTCAGAAGGATTGGTGAGTCGAGATGATGGCGAGCTGCGGCACAGGAGATTGGGTCACCTTCACCATGGAGCCTTGAAGATACTGCAGCAGATCACTACAGGGCTTCCTAAAGGTACTTTGGGAAAGTTTGTGAAAGCCACCTTTCACGAGAAGGTTATTCATGCCACAACAATCCTTGAGAGAATTCACACAGACGTGTGTGGACCTTTCTCAGTAGCTTCGACAGCAAAACACAGGTATTATGTGATTTTTTTTGATGATTTCTCTCATAAGTGTTGGATCTTCTTCATGCAGAAGAAGAGCGAGACATACTCAAAGTTTTGTGAGTTCAAAGCACTGGTCGAGAAGGAGTCAGGGAAGAAGGTGAAGGCTCTTAGGAGCGAAAATGGTGGTGAATACATCTCTGGCGAGTTCAAGGATTTCTGCAGTATAGAAGGGTTTCGAAGAGAGCTCATAGCTCCCCATAACCCACAGCAGAACAGGGTTTTTGAGCGAAGAACAGAACGATCGTGGGTGCTGCAGAAGCAATGTTACATGATCAGGGCCTACCCCTTCACTTGTCGGCGGAAGCATGCAATACTGAAGTATATGTGCAAAATCGTTGTCCTCACAGGATACTTGGCATGAGTGCACCCGAGGAGGCTTATTCTAGTAAGAAGCCTGATCTTTCTCATTTAAGGATTTTTGGTGCTAACGTTTACATGCATGTGACAAAGGATGCTAGGAAGAAGCTGGAGCTGACCACAAAGGTTGGGATATTTTTGGGGTACACTGATATGCCCCACAACTATCATGTGTATTTTCCAGACAGTGGCAAGACTGTTGTGTGACGGGATATAAAATTTCAGGAGGAGAAATCCATGAAGTGTTTGCTTGAGAGGGAGCCACACTTGCATGCAGATGAGGAGCTATTAGTTCCTAAAGATGAGCTTCAGGACGTGGATCAGCCACAGGGCGAATTTCATGGAGTGGAAGAGACCACTCATGCAGCGCCAACCATCAGAGGGCGAAAGCGCTTGACAGAAGCTGAGCGACTGGCTCAAGATGCAGAGAAAGTTGTAGGACCACCTACAGCCCAACGTAGACAGAGACAGTCACCTGATCAGTACACTGGATACATGGCTCTTGTGAGCAAATGTGTTGTGACTGAGCCATCCTCTTTCGAGGAAGCTGTGGAGGATTCCGCATGGGTAGATGCCATGGTGGAAGAGTATGATTCGATTGTCAGAAACAGTGCATGGGAGATTGTCCCAAGACCAGAAGGGAAATAAGTGGTGGTTCGAGATGGATCTACAAAGTTAAGTAGGCAGCCGATGGGAGTGTGGAGAAGTACAAGGCAAGATTTGTTGCCCGAGGCTTTTCACAGATAGAGGGGATCGATTATGAGGAGACCTTTGCACCTATCGCAAGGTATTCTTCCATATGGACCATTCTTGCTCTCTCAGCGCAGATGGGGTGGCACATTCATCAGATGGATGTGAAGACTACGTTCATCAACGGAGTCATTGAGGAAGAGGTGTACATAGAACAGCCTGAAGGTTTCGAGATCTTCAGCAGCGAGTCGCATGTGTGCAGGCTCAAGAGAGCATTGTATGGGTTGAAACAAGCACTTGGTACACACGGATAGGTAGTTATTTCACCGGACTTGGATTCTCCAAGAGTGAGGTGGATCCTAACCTATACCAAATTGTGGCGGAGGGTAAGTTGCTTATCATTGTACTTTATGTGGACGATTTGATTCTAACAGGCGATGAGCTGTTGATAATTTCATGCAAGGATGATCTTGCTAAGGAGTTTGAAATGAAGGACTTGGGCCTCCTTCATTATTTCCTGCGATTGGAAATCTGGCAGCACAATGATGGACTATTTGTTTCTCAGGGTAAGTATGCTCGGGAGATACCAGAGAAGTTCAACATGCATGGTTGCAAGCCTGTTGATACTCCTCTTCGTGGAGGTTGGAGGAAGGAGGATGCCACTTCAACAGAAGAAGTGGATGCCACTGTTTATCGACAGTTGGTGGGGTCGCTTATGTATCTGGTCAATACACGACCCGATATATGCTATGTTGTTAACCAGCTTTCACAAGCTATGGTTAAGCCAACCAAGCTCTTCTGGAAGGCAGGCAAGCATGTATTCCGTTATTTGAGAGGCACATCGGGATATGGATTGTGGTACAGACAGGAGCATGAGGTGAAGCTATGTGGCTTCACGGATGCAGATTGGGCAGGGAGCCCAACGGACAGAAAGAGCACATCAGGAGGGGTCTTCAATATCAGGTCGACATCAGTTTCTTGGTACAGCAGGAAGCAGAGATCCATGGCACTCAGTTCAGCAGAGGTCGAGTATATGGCAGCAAGTTTGGTTGCATGCGAGGCTATATGGATGAGGAAGATCCTAGCCGGGTTGTTCGGTTCTTACTTGGAGCCTACTGTGATTTACTGTGATAACCAGAGTTGCATTAAACTCTCAGCTAATCCAGTATTTCATGATAGATCTAAGCACATTGACATCAGGTACCATCATATCAGAAATTGTGTGCAGCAGAGAGTCATGTTACTTTCATACATTCCAACGGAGGATCAGGATGCTAATATCTTGATGAAGGCGCTCACCAGGAGCAAATTCGAATACCACCGAGGTAGGATAGGGGTTGTTGATAATCCATATCTTGTTGAGAGAGAGTGTTGAGAATGCAACAAGATGATGGAGCTTAGTGGAAAGAAGTCGCCTTCACTAAGTGGGCCCGCAGGTTATTTTTGGCGCAAAGTCTATTTTTAGACTATGTCTATTTTTAGACATATGGATCATGGTCTATGAGTTGCAGTATGTTATTTGTGGATGATTGGTCATGTTGGTAAAAATAGATGGACTTCTATTTTTAGACATATGGGCAGGTTTCTATTTTTAGACTGTCAGGCTAAAAATAGAAATATCGAATATTATTGTCTCATAATAATATTTGGACTATAAACATTATCTTATCCTCTTGGAGCACTTCAGTTTGAGCTACAGATGTGGCACATGCAGCTGTCAGAAGGAAATATGCTTTCTTTGTGGGTCAGTTGAGCTATTGCCTACAGGACTTCAGTTAGAACTCATGTGGTGGAGTTTGGTGGAGTTGATGGAGTTGTGTTCAGTTTGACTTGGTTGAACTAGTTGTATTTTATTCTAACTAAAGAATACACTAGTGATGAGTTGTGTGAATTAAATATTAATTAATTCACTAATTATTAACTCATAAAGCAACTGAAGAATACATCAGTTAACTCAGTGCATGGATAGTTCAGTGAAGATAGGTGTTAGAGGTTGAGATTGCTATCAATTGTGACTATAGTTGTGCATGATATCTTGCACAATCAGTGGGATTGAGTAATGCCAATGAGGACTGCGTAATGTGGGCCAATACCAAGGCAATTGTAGCTTGTGCTCACGTGATTTTCACATTGGATTGTGTAGTGGAGGCTGTTGTGGGGAAAAATGCCTATGCAGGACGATCCTATCCACCTAAGGTGTGACAGTGCCTTAGCAACAAATAGATACAGCTATTATGGTTTCTTCCTTTATGAAATGTGAAAGAGGGGAGATCGATAGACTTACCGTTGTCTTCCGTTTGTCCCTCGATCTAGATCCTCTTCTCTTTGGGTGTTCACAGCTACTTGCCTCCTCTCTTGCTCAAGAGAACAGCTACTTGATTTCCACGAGATCACAAGAGAACAGCTACCTGTGACAAGAGAACAGCTACTTGCGACAAGAGAAGAACACAACACAAAGACAATTATTCATATTCATAAATGATTCAGGATTAGAAGTAAATCAAATACACTAATGCAATCATACAAAATACACCAGCATATAGGAAAGAACCAAGATAGCTTTATTGATTGATAACAAGGTTCAGGAAGAGATACAACCCAGAGGGCTCCAATCCAGCATCTCCTTCCCAGCAGAATGGAATTCCTTCTTCAGCTCCCTTCAAAGCATTAAGCACCCAATGTTTCCATTCTCAAACCAACAGCAATTCTTTGCAATAACAAAATTCCAGCCTCTAGATCTCATGGAGGAGAGATCTATATATAGTTATTTTGGAGAGAGGATGAGTCAGCTTGAGATCTGACTAGTGTCCTCTCCCTCTCTCAGTTCTTGAGTCCACTTGGAGGTTCTTGCTTCCACCTGGAGATTTGGAACCTCTTACTCATCACCAGTCGAATTCCCTGAGGCAAGTGTCATTTTGGAAGCTTCCTGAGCATTGACACATTAAGGAATGAGCCTGCCACTTGTCCAAACTCGCTCAGCGCAGGTAGCTAGTGTTGGAGTTGACATTCAACACAGGTAGCCAGTGTAGCAGTTGACATTCAGCGCAGATGCTCAGTGGAGCAGTTGACATGATCCTGAATTGACTTGTTTTTGAGTGGTTTCAGGTGGAGAACTTCTGTGAATTGCTGTGGTTGGTTTGCCTTGTTCCTCTAGGGGTAGGAACAACGTGTTTAGGGACTTTGGATCCCTTAGATTATGGACATTTCATGCTCCATGTTGTAAGGCACAAAAATGTCTATAACAGTTGCCCCTAAAGTATGAGGCCGTTTATCGGGTGAAATGCTTTATCCAGGAGGGTCCGAAGTTCATCCATTTGCTGGGAGGAGACCTGTAATAAGATACAATACAATACATTATGATTCATACTGCTTTCATGATCTAGCTGAGGCGGGCATTCCCATGCTCAGCTTTATAAATTCATTTTTTGTACATAGAACAGACGATCGTCTGAGGGTAGACTGATAATTTTGGCGAAATTATCATCCTTTGAGTAGGATGATCATCTGCTGCAATGATGTACATGTCAAATGTCTTTATCTTTCCTGAATATATATCGCAGCCCGGATGGATGAAACTAGATCCGGGGTCTTCAAACTCGTTCGATCTTCACTCTAAGTACAAGTCGATCCATGTGAGAATTGCGCTGAAGTCGAACATGGAAAGACATCGCTTGATTACCGGTCAGTGATGTAAACCGTTAACAAGCGTGAGAGGAATCACCGATAATGATAATGACCCTCAAGGTACTGCAGTACAATTCACGTGGTGTGAATAAAGGACTTGGCGTCGAACACCACGCAAAATCTTCTGGTCGAAGGTCATTGATGTATACCTGTCGCCGGAAGTGAGAAACTTGCCATTGAGGCATGCAAGCTTCAAAGTACTGAAGGGGTTGTTCCTAGATCAACTTCTTGGATAATGAGCTGATGTCGACAAGAAGCAATCCGTCAAAGGAGGGCCTTAATGAGTCCCACATCAGTGACACGGAACGGAGCTAATGATTTTAGTGGAGATGAAAACGATCTGTGACATATGATTCAGGGTGGCGGTCATGAATGGATGAAGGATAATGTATGGCAGTGGATGGGACCCGGTTGACTCTTTCTGAACGACTTCTCTTGAACATATGGCGACACTGATGCGATGGATCGGTAGCATTGCCCCAAATATGGATGGTATGGCGAGACCATGGTGATGTGACCGGTGAATGAGACAACCCAACCCGATTGTGGTACGGAGGAAAAGTGTCATATTCAAGAGCAACCTGCTACCATCAAAGTTTTCTTGATTTTCTCCCAATTTTTCCCCAGTCATTGCTGACCAGTACCTCTTTATTTTTGTCAAGCTTGAGGAGGATAACATATGCTTATTCTATAACCTGCCCTTCGGGCAAGCCCATCGCTATGTTTTAACGAGCCTAGCGATAGTGAAACTCGTTCTCGTCTAAAGACAAGTTTGTCACTATTTAGTGATTTTAACGAGTCTAACGACAAAGATAACTCAGTCCTTTTCATTTTTAGAGAGTCTGAAAAGGTACATAAAGTTAACTCCAAAAGTCCTTTTTCGTCATCTAATCCCTTAAGTCCAAAAAAGTATAAAACAATACAGAAGGGATGAATTTTCGATAGTTTTAACGAGCCGAACAAAACAAGCGCTCGATCTTTTTGTGCAATAATCCCTCAGGTCCAAAAAGATTAAAATCTAGAGGAGGGATAGCACTTCCGATTGCTTTAACGAGCTGGAAGGCCAAAACTCGGCAATCTTTTCATATTTTACGAGTCAGTTGAAAAGAGCTTAAAGAAGACTCGTCTTCTGAGGAACGAGTGATGAACAGGGTTAGCAGCTGATTCCAGGTACAGGTTGGAATTTTCCAATCACGGCAGTGTCACAAGGATGGCTAGGTGAAATCACTCTTCGCAGCTGTTCCTCAAAATGGGTAAACAATCATATGGAGGTGAACGATCGGCCAAATGAAAAGTGGAGGTGACGGTGCAAACACGACCAAGGCTTTTATGGTTGATCAAGTCATATACACAATGGTTATTTACCGGGATAGGTTCATTTTTTAACGAGCTTGAATGCGCCAAAACACTGCTCGGACTTATGTTTATTTTTTAACGAGCATGAACTATGTGCTAAAACTGCTCGGATCTTGCGTTTATTTTTTAACGAGCATGAACTTTATGCTAAAACTGCTCGTTTATACCAGTCATATGATAAGAGTGTCTCATTGGAGATGCTATTTTTTATGGAGCTTCATCTCACGTAAGCTTTGCCCCGGATCCTTTCTTTATGCAAGTTCAGAAATGACTAATCCTACGAGTTTAAAGGGTTAGAGGTCCTAAAAATTTAAAAAATAAATAGTTGCCCCTTGCTTGCACTCCAAAAGGTTTGCATGCCCCCAGGCATAAAACAGAGTTTCAAGGTTACCTCTACTTCTCTTCCGCCAAAACATTTGTCTTAACGAGAGAGGCTTACCTCTTTCAGGTTACCCAAAGATTGTCTTGTTAGTAGTTTAAACAAAACACTTCCTCAGCAATGTCTACCGAAATAGACAGAGGTGGGCGAAAAATAGTTTATTCCACCCACATAACTTTGACAAAAGAATCTTATTCTAGAACAACCCCTCTTCCTCTACGGACGGGGTACGGACTAGTCATATTCTCCCGCGGAAACCTACCTTATACCCAAAGTTTCCCTGCCGAAGCAGGCCAGGATGCATGCCCCCTGGGTTCCAGTCATATCCTCCCGGATTACTCGCGCTCATCAGGAGGACGAACCGTGGGTTGAGACACTTCTTGCGTGAATATACCATTTAGGGATGGTTCATGACTACTTGCGATGCGTGATCCAGGGAATGAAAGCTGGTCCACGAGCTTGACCATTCTTCCTCTGTGCGGAAAACACATTACTCTAAAGAGTGATGAGACGATGGCTCCCATGCAATATATGTAGTCTCGTCCAAGGAGTAGGTTATAATCCAAGGGTCCTTGAACGACCATCACGTTCATTTGAACGGTCTTCCCTTTCAATGTTATGGGCACATTGGGGAGGATCCCTAAAGGTCGACTGGTTCCCTTATCAAAGCCTGATAGATTTCTCATTTCAGGCAAAAGCGCAGGCGAACCAAGTGCTTTCCAAGAAATAGAGGAAAGGATACTCACAGATGCCCCTTCATCAATAACTGTACCAGCCATTACCATTCTGTATATTTGGACAATGATTCTGAATGGTATGCTAGCTAGAAAGCGGGGTCTGCCTAGTTGGTTCCAGTCGAAGGACACAACCAGGTTGCTTGGTGGTGGGACCGAGTATACGGCCGGATAGCGCTCTGATGAACTTCCTTCCTGAGATAAAGGAATGGATGCATTGCCCCCTTGATCATCAGAGTCAGTGCTGATGAAGAGAATCTGGACGGTGTCGTCTTTATTCTCTTCTGTGATGGTGTCATTCGAAGATAGATCCTCTGAAGGCAAAACCGGGTCAACTGTCGTTTCAACCTTTAGACTTTCGTCAAGTATGGATTCAGACGATTTATCTTCAATGACGGGTGCTTCGGCTGACCACTTGGGCGGGTCAGCCGGGTTTTCAACCAGTGAGGGCTTGGCAGGAGTCTTTGATATCCAGGAGGGAGATGCGCTCGTAAAATCGGGCGATCTTCTAGAACTCTTTTTGCCTCGTCTAAGAAGGGACAACGGTGGATGGCGTGATCGCCTTCACACAGTCTGTAGGGAAATCTAGCTTTCCCGCTCTGTCCTGGGGCTTCACACCCACTAGTTGATGGTGAGCAGTCGACATGGCTATCAGAGGTCGATGCTACCGAATTGTGCAAACGGGGGGACCAGTCCCTTAGTATCCGGGGGATACAGGGACAATCTCTATGGAAGTGGTCTCCCTTGCATATGACGCATGGCGATTTAGGCCTTACGAGTGTTGTGTGGATTTTTGTTAGATGACACTTGTTTGCCCACAGTCGCCTTAGGCTCCTTCTTCTTCTTTTCTTTCTTCTTCTTCTCCTTCTTCTCCTTAGGAACCTGGTTTTTTGTTCAACCAGTTCCGTCAAGCGAAGAGGAAGGAGGGGAGGAAGATGAAGTGGAAGGCTGGGAGGCAACTCTTGTCTGATCTAACTGTTGACTTGACTGTTCAGGAATGGTGGTATTCTGAACGACATTGGTTGAAATGAGCCAGACTGGTAGGCCAATTGTCAGTCCTGGAAGCGACAATGTGGCCATGTGGGGCGCACCAACATCTCCCCAAGAGGAGAAGGGACTAGGATTTCCACCAAGAGGAATTCCTTGGTTGGTGTGCTCCATCTTTTCAACCTAAAGATCAACGCGGGAATAAAGGGTGATTGTTCTGTTTAAAATAAATTGTTAACTACGCTTTAGACACAACTTGCTTTTTCACTTTTAAAGAGTCGAGAAAAAGCTAAAGATGACTCTAGTCTCCTTCGATGTTTTAACGAGCCCGAAGTGACAAATTCTCGGATGGACTTTTTCTGTTATAGAGTCTGAAAAAGGCCAAAAGAAACTGCTATGGAGATCTAGGCAGAGGGTGTGCCAAAATTTTCGCAAAACCGCAGAATACTTTTTAAGGTACGGGCGGTCGATCTTCGTGAATGCTGTGTTCACTGCATTGCGATCAGTAGGGCGGCCGACACAGCTTCCTAAGGATAAAAGATATATGCCTATAGGGGTCTCCCAATATATATGCGACGGTACGTGGGAGCACAATCTGTACTAGCGCTATCGTCCCTCAGGAGGAATCACCCACATTCCACGAGATCGACAGTCACTAGGCTTAACGACGCCGGAACATGTCTCTAGCCTAGACCTCTATGTTGTGCGTTATGTTACAAAGCGTTGTTAGGTTCATTCATTTTATTTTAGGTTGATCTTTTTAAAGTTTGCCTTTCAAGGTTCACCAAGAGATGTATGATACAAATTCCTAAATGCAGTCTAAGATGATAAGCAAGCTTTATTATCTTTTCAACTTTGAAAATCCTAGCTACTAAGGGAAAAGAAAGACACTATCTTTTCTCAAAGAGCAATCAGCACACTCTAATGCACTTTTCCTAAATCAATCATGCAAACTATCAAATGCAAAATGCACAATGCAGGTGTTTGTTTTCCACTTCCTTAGTATTAATGCCTACAAAGAAAGCTTTTTGCACAACTTTGAATTTTCTTTTAAATGATCAATACAAACAAGTTCACTTTTTCGAAATCAAAGAAGGTAGAAGAGATTACACTACTTAACAATTTTCGAAATAAAGACTTGTTTTGACACTTAAAAGAGACAAATCCAAACCAATAAGCAAAAGTAAATCTATAATCAATCTGCAAACAGCCAATGATCTCTCTTCTAAGATCACAATTAATCAGATCTGAATCAAAGGCATCAAGATGACTACTTTACTCATGCAAAGGAAAACTGTAAATGACGTAAAAACACATAAAAACATTCACAGTATTTTTGTACAAAAGGAGGTGGAATTTAAGCAAAAAAAAGGAGTTATCAGACTGGTACCTATGCTGGTTAAAGGCTGCAAAAAAAAACAGAGATCAAAATAGGGCAACAGACAACAGAGAACCCCAGCTGCACAAGGCTAAACTAGTTCAGCGCAAGTCCAACACTGTGGGTTTGACATTCAGCGCAGGTAGCCTTCACGGGACCTGCGTTGAAATGCAAACTGCCTTCACAGTGTCTGCGCTGAAGGAGAAACTCTCGTTTCCCCTAGGTTCTGGGTCATAAAATGCTCAAAAATCCACTGTTTCAGGCCAAATCAGAAACACAAGCAAGGTATAATGAAAGGGATGCTTTGAGAGGGTACTAAAGACTATCACAAAGGATCATCAAGTCATTTGTGAGTCCATTGTTTAGATCATAGACAAAATCCAGTGAAGGATCAAGGCAGCAACAGTCTACTTTGCAGAAGCAGTTCGATTGTTGCTGTTGAGTCTATGAAGCAAACAATGATGTAAACACAAATAAAATGACTAAAGCAATATCCCCAGCGGAGTCACCAATTTGTTGTGGGGAAAAATGCCTATGCAGGACGATCCTATCCACCTAAGGTGTGACAGTGCCTTAGCAACAAACAGATACAGCTATTATGGTTTCTTCCTTTATGAAATGTGAAAGAGGGGAGATCGATAGACTTACCGTTGTCTTCCATTTGTCCCTCGATCTAGATCCTCTTCTCTTTGGGTGTTCACAGCTACTTGCCTCCTCGCTTGCTCAAGAGAACAGCTACTTGATTTCCACGAGATCACAAGAGAACAGCTACCTGTGACAAGAGAACAGCTACTTGCGACAAGAGAAGAACACAACACAAAAACAAATATTCATATTCATAAATGATTCAGGATTAGAAGTAAATCAGATACACTAATGCAATCATACAAAATACACCAGCATATAGGAAAGAACCAAGATAGCTTTATTGATTGATAACAAGGTTCAGGAAGAGATACAACCCATAGGGCTCCAATCCAGCATCTCCTTCCCAGCAGAATGGAATTCCTTCTTCAGCTCCCTTCAAAGCATTAAGCACCCAATGTTTCCAATCTCAAACCAACAACAATTCTTTGCAATAACAAAATTCCAGCCTCTAGATCTCATGGAGGAGAGATCTATATATAGTTATTTTGGAGAGAGGATGAGTCAGCTTGAGATCTGACTAGTGTCCTCTCCCTCTCTCAGTTCTTGAGTTCACTTGGAGGTTCTTGCTTCCACTTGGAGATTTGGAACCTCTTACTCATCACCAGTCGAATTCCCTGAGGCAAGTGTCATTTTGGAAGCTTCCTGAGCATTGACACATTGAGGAATGAACCTGCCACTTGTCCAAACTCGCTCAGCGCAGGTAGCTAGTGTTGGAGTTGACATTCAACGCAGGTAGCCAGTGTAGCAGTTGACATTCAGCGCAGATGCTCAATGGAGCAGTTGACATGATCCTGAATTGACTTGTTTTTGAGTGGTTTCAGGTGGAGAACTTCTGTGAATTGTTGTGGTTGGTTTGCCTTGTTCCTCTAGGGGTAGGAACAACGTGTTTAGGGACTTTGGATCCCTTAGATTATGGACATTTCATGCTCCATGCTGTAAGGCACAAAAATGTCTATAACAGAGGCAAGCAAAGCTGTGGAGGAGATTTGAACAGTGATTGATCAGATCTGAGCTAGTTTTGTGTGTAACAGGTGGAGATAGTGCTAGATACTTGTGAGAAGTATTGTACTATGTATTGTTACATTTTCTCAATCATTATAATATATAGATAGTGTGGGGTTTTCAGCTGTATGCTTTCCCCGCGTTACATACTGTGTTAATGTGTGCATGCGATTGATGTTTCATTGTTTTTGATGTTACTAAATTGATGATCAACGTAGAGGAGGTTATGTATTATGCATGTATTCCACAATAGTGTATAATTAGGATAATCTCTGTGAATAAGTGTCATATTATTCAAAATTTCTACAGAGTTGTGTTTGGTATTTCTCTGGCACACTATAGTAATTGCATATTATAAGTGCGAGTAGTTGTCTTAACTGGCTAGAAAAGAGCCTAGTTTGTGAGTGGGGGTCCTAGTTCATGAGTAACTGGGAGTAAGCTAAGGGCGTGAGGAGTTGGTGTGAGTGAGTTGTGGTTTCACTACATCAAGCATATAGTTTTCCAACCATTATATTTGAGGGTCGCTTCTGGTTGTGTGTCGTTGTAAAGCTTCTAGTTCAACTACTGATTGCATAGACCCAGTCAAGGATAATTTTAGGGGCGAATGTTCGCCCTTTGGCGAAATTAAGGGGTTTTAAATTTTTAGTGGGCGAATATTTTATATCATAGTACATTTTTACAAATCACCTCAAATAGCCCACCTTATTTTAAGGGAGAGGGTAAAAAAGGTAAATTTAGCCCTTGAAATTAGGAGTTACAACCTTCCATTCGCCCATTTTCAAGAATAGGTTTTATTTAAGTGAATCCATTCGCCCATTTTCAAGAATAGGTTTTATTTAAGTGAATCCTATGGGCCAAATACCATATTTATAAAAGAGGTATGGTAAATTAATAAAAATATAAAAAAAATGAGAGGTATGGTAAATAAATAAAACATTTTTTATATTTACTCCATAAGTCATCTGGTGTAAACAAATAAAAATATAAGTAAAGTGGAGGTATGGTAAATAAATAAAACGTCTTTTTATACTTACTCAAAAGGTATGGTAAATAAATAAAAATATAAATAAACTAGACGTATGGTAAATAAATAAAACCTCTTTTTATATTTAGTCCATAACCCTCATTCTATTTATGAAGGCTCAAGAAAGAGGTTTTATTTAAGTGAATCCTATGGGCCAAATACCATATTTGTAACAGAGGTATGGTAAATTAATAAAAATATAAATAAACGAGAGGTATGGTAAACAAATAAAACATTTTTTTATACTTACTCCATAAGTCACCTTATCTTTACAAACACTCAAAAAATGGGTTATATTTAGGTGAAACCTATGGGAAAAATACTATGGGACAAATACAATGGACTAGATTGTTATTAATAACATGCAAAAAACCATTATTAACCCTCATATTAGAATTAATAAAAATAAAAATGGCACATGGTATTGACCCATGGTATTCACCAAAATGGCACATGGTATTGACCCATGGTATTTACCTGGAATGTAGCCTATTTAAATGGGGGAATTAAACCATCATAGATCCATCTTTACTCTGGATCTACTAACCCCCAAGAGGTATCAAATATCGTGATATGCAAACTAGCATAGAGTGAAAAAATATTTGATCCTCTTGGGGCTTGGTCAAGAGTAAAAATGGATGTTGTAATTTAATGTAGGTTAAACACTTTAGCTTGGTTAAAATAAAAAATAAAATAAAAATCAACTATTAATTTTATTAATTTTTATAAATTACTAATAGTAATTTTTAAGCTCCAGGTTTATGATAACCCATGGTATTGACCCATGGTAATACCATGGTATTCATGTGAGCATAGACTATTTAAAGGGGAAATTCTATCGTCTTAGATCCATACAAAGTTTTATTATTTAGTGAAAGACTTGCCAAGATCTTACAAGATTTTATAATTGAGTAAAATATTCGCCATGCCTGGTGAGAGATTCGCCAAAAAATTATATATACATATTATATTATTGATAAAATCGCCTTCCATTTTTCCTATATACCATGGAAATTCGCCCATTTATTATATTTATAAATTTAGGGGGGGTTCTTAAAATTTTCCCTGGACCCAGTAGATCGGGCTTTATTAGTATTGTAAACTACCTCATTAGAAATTGTAGCCTCTCTCAAGATCGTGTACTGCATAGCCTAGCCGGCTGGATTCAAGATCAAAATTTCAATGGTGTCATTTGGTGCACTTGATGTAGTTGTTGCAAAGGTGTATTCTTTGAATTGTTTGATGCATAGAAATGTAAAGAGAGTTGGGCGTAGTGGAGGCTCACACGTTATAAATAAGAAGAAGGGAGACGCCATATCACTAGAAATGGAATATTTTCAGCGTGTTGGAGGTGTGAAATTGTGCGTTGGTGCGGTGAGCTTCTGGTGTTGTTCACATGATCTGAGGGAACCGTGAATTGTGGAGAGTACCATAGTCATCACAGAATAAGGATAACTATAATTGTGTCATCAGAGAAATGAATGATTCATCTTGATCGTTTTAATTGTTCGTCTTTTGTGAGTGGTAGTTAAGAGGAATCTTGACACGATCCATCGTCGTGAGTAAAGAAGCATGTGCAGTAATTCTTGTTATTTATAGTTGCATCTATAAAATTACCGTGAGCCAGAGCCATCCACTTGTTGTTGAAGACTTAAAGTTAATTTGCTTATAAATTCAAGCTTACTGCCAAGTTGTAGTAGTTAAGTCTTTCATCCTGATGAATGATTCATGGGAGATTTGATTTCATGGATTTTTATATTGGTCTCTAGTGTAAGTGTAATTTCAGAATTTCTTTTTCCTATGAAAAGTATGATTGGTATGGTCAGCATTTGGTTGGTATGGTTGGCCTGGAGAGATTTTGATTAACATACTTGCTTTATAATTATTTGGCCATGTATTTGTAGTTGTTGAAATTACAAAGCGATTACGTGTGAAGACGAGCCTGCACTAGTCCGTTTTTTCTTGTTGTTTGCACATTGTCGAGTAGATGCAGTACAATATGCAGTGGAATGAGAAATCTGATGACGATGTATATCTACAAAAGGATGCATAAATTGCAGAGAGAAAAGTCATGGACGACTAAGCAAAAACTCATGAAGTGAAGAAAGTTAATAACCTCTTTGAAGTAGAGGTGATGAATCCAACAAATATGGTTGTTGATGATAAAGAGAAATCTGCAATAACAATAAAATTTGATGATGGATATTTTATTTATGAAAATGAATTGTAGATTACCTTTGAAAATAAGTTCATTGATAAACTGTTGTTTTCTTTAGATAACCAAGAGGTTAATGATCTACCCGTCACAGTAGAAGAAGCATAAAATCATAATAAAAGTCTTATCACAATAGCAGAGGCAGAAGAACATGAAGAAAAATCCATAGCAACAATTAAGGAAACAAGCTAGTTTAATGTTGTTGAAATAGATTATGATGCATAGATAAAATTTATCATAGGAATGGCTTGAAAAGTCTTTTGAACAAATTGATGCAAAGTCTCAAAGCAGCATCTGGAGTTACATGCTTAATGGTGGATGCTATTGGAAATGATAAAAATGGTGAATCAATGAATGATTTAGATGATATAGAAATGGAAATAGTGGTGGATACATATGAATAGGTTCATGGTTTTTTGATGCATTGGAGCCTGGAGGAAATCATATATTATTATGAAATGATGAGGCAACAATCAAATGAATGTAAAGTGCAGCAATCCACTTATGAATCTAATGAGGAATTTGTAAGTATTGAAGACAAAACTATGTGTTGAGAACATGATGGAGAATTGCAAATAGTGACAAGAAGACTGCAGCCCAGTTGTATCATGCGATAAAATAGAAAAAAATGAAGGAAGAAGTATTATTACTATTTAACAACAATAAAGGTAAAAATGCAATTGTTAAGGTCAAATTGTAAGCCCAACTAAAACTCAAACCAACGGGCATGTTTTTTTTTGTTTTGATATTGTAGGAATTTCATTTCTCCATTAAGAGGGAGACTTGGAATTAATGGAGAAATGTAGAATTCTCTAGAATATTTTATTATTAGTTATTGGTTGTGATACATGTCTTAATTAGTTATTAGATCCTATTTTTAGAAACTTATTCCACTCCTCAACCGACATGTAATCTTATATATGTATGAACTTTCTTGCTTATGAATAGAATTTCTTTGTGTAGGAACTCCCTTGGTGATTTATCCTCACCTAAGAGCTCATCATTTATTTCATGTTTGATCTTCCTTAATTTTAACTGCCCAAGAATGACAAATTGGACGATGAAACTCGGAGCGAACTAAGGAGAAAGAAACTATGTTTCACTTGTAAGGAACCATGTGAGCCAGGACCAATGCTTAGGCAAAGGAAAAATCCATTTCATTGAAGTAGTCTCTGACGGCGAGGATGAAGAAGAACCCAGGCCAAAGGAGTAATTAGTTTGTTAAATTTTCAAAGACCTTCGATATGACTACCTTTGACATCTTATTTTCAAGAGATTCCATCCTTTTGGGATGTGAAGAACCTAAATATTGATTTTTAAAAGTTTATTATGAATTTATACTTTTTTATTTTCAATGTGCTTCACACTTTGGATTTTCACATTTTATCATCTCAATAATTATGAGAATTTATAACCAATTTTAAATTACAAATATAAAATAATTTAACATATAACAATATTGAAATTTTATATTTATTAATCATTATAATAATAATGATTATTATTATTTTAAAATTAATATTGCATTGGAATAAAATGATTTTTTTATATTTAATTGATAGAAATATGAAATATTCAATTATTATTTTAAGCCATACAAATAATAATAATAAATGTCAAATAGAAAAAAGGAAGAGACTTTTATTCAAACACACGAATGGATAGGCCGCCAATGGGGTGACCGACATGCATTAAAGGGGGCCTTGGGATCCTCACTCTTAACTAGTTGTGCATCATGCATGGTTTAATGCAAAATGATGGGGGAACTCTGCCTAACAATGGAAGTCTCGGGAGAGAGGAGGGATTTATTGTTTTCTCTGAAGGAGGAAGGTCTCAGTTTGTTTGTGGTATGCGATGAGAAAGAATGGTGAGTGGAAAGGTGACGGTTATGTTTACTCGTCAGGTCTTCGGTGAAAGACGAAAGGCTGAGGTGGTAAGCTTAAAAATGTTGTTATCAATCTATGTGTTTGGTTTTGTGTTCAAGAATTTGTTTAGGATCCAAGTGAGCCAAAAGTATAGGAATTTGTGTGGGTAAATGTATGCTTCTTCTATGGTCTTTGGTGTCTTCACCTGCCGGCTTCTCTCCTTCTATATCGGTGGCATTTTTCAATAGGAAAGTTTGGGTAATTCTTTGTCACCTAGACTGGTGTTTGTGGGTTGTATGTAATTGTTGTTATTGTTTGGGCTATTAGTCACGGGGGATGGTGGCTTTGTTGGGCCAAGCCAGTTGGCCGCAAGGTTAGGAAGTATGCGCTCTGTGTGAGTTTTCATGGGTGTTACTGGGGTTGGGAAGTAGTTGGTGTTATTTTCCTGGTGTCTACGTCCCCAGTGAGAACAACTCTGAGCCTTCAATGTTTCAATTGTGAGCACATGTATCTCGCTCTCATGACAATAGTCCCAATGAGTCCAGGGGCTGAGGTGGATTGGAGTATCATGGGGGAGAGTAATCTAGCCTATGTGTGTTATGAAAGTTGGAGTGTCAAGCTCGAAGGTCCCTTGTAGCTTGAGAGGCCTCCATTGCTGAATTGTGGGTAGTGTATTTTTTGGTCTTCGAGGTTATGTGTTTTCGAGGGGTTGAATTATCTCTATTGCATTGGGTTGTTTGGAGTGGTTTGGTATTGGTTGGGTGGTACCTACCTCCTGAATCCTAGAAGTCATGCAATCTTGTGGTGGTTTGAGGGGATTGTGTTGGATTGTGGTGAGCTTTAATTCTACGGGAGTGTGGTTTTATTTTACCTGCTGGTATGCAGAAACAGAGAGGATGACCTTGTCGAGGGGGTGAACACCGAGGTCATATTGATAATAGAGGTGGCAGAGCTTCATCCTCGAGTGAGGTACATTCAACTAGCTTGGATAGGAAGGAGGAGCTAGCTCAGAGCCTTGTGTTGCCTTCCAGTTGTGTTGTTCAAGTCACCTCTTTGGACTCCATCATTGAGCAACTAAGAAGTATCTAGGCCAACTTGGATATCCTCTATGACCATAGGTATGAGGATTGTAATGAAAACGTGGCCTACCAGAATGACATTATGTTCAACGTATAAAAAAATTAACTCTAACCTAGCTACATATCTATTTGCATTAATGTATAAATCTCACATCCTACCTTGCTGGTAATTTCATAGTTATTATTTACATGTTGCATCTGATATAAAATTAAATCACATCTCACTGACGGTTTCGGGGTACTAAAACCACAATGGCTTTTTACTAAACGTCGCGATCCGTGCGATCCGTCACATGGTGTTTGGGTTACGGCTTACCTTGGAACTTATGGTTGGTTGTATGTGACCTCCTATCAACTGTTTCCGAGCATTAATTCCACTGGCCGTCACTCCACTTATCGCTTTGGCTATGATAGGTGTTAGCCGTCTTGTCCATCGATTTAGATTGCACAATCCGACGGTGGTGTTCGCTTTGGGATTATCCACTTACCAACACTTGGGTTCCCACCAGCGTTCCTGCTCATTTTCTCTTCGAGGTGGAGAGTCCTGGTGCTCTGCCTCTCGCCTGTTATTGATTTTGTTGTGTTTTTATCGTCCAGTCTCCATGCTTTGTGGCAAGCCACAGAGAGGTAATCTCGAGTCTCCTTTACCCACAAAAATGGTGTGTGATGGGAGTTGTTCTCTGTTTAAGCCAAGGATTCTCTTGATGCATGATATTGTGCCTTTCCACGATGGATAGGTGGGGCATTTGGCTCTTCGACCGCTGGACTATGGAGCCATTATTATCCTCGACACGAACTAGGTATTGTTTTATTTAAGTTACTACATATAGACTGTCGATTCATTCATTTTTCACAGGCTTACTCTAGGTATCTCTAACCCCAAGGTCTTATCTCGTGCAGGTGTGAGATCCATGCACATGGATTGTAAAACTCAGGTAAGGGTTATACCTCTGAATTTCGCTCACTACTATTCCTGAGGTTGATTTATTAGCCAGGTCATAACACTTGTTTATGGTGGTTGTAGGTATGGCGCATTTCTAAACTGAAAGGGCTAGCCGTTCTATAAAATGGCCTAATGACGAAGCTTACTCACAACTCTACAACTGGTACAGGTTGGAGCTTACTCTCATGGCCTTTGCTGGTTAATTGATTGATGCAGTCTTAGGACATTTCCTATGGATTTCTTATAATTTAGGATTTAATTAGAAAATAGTTGAAGTCTTATGCAGCGATGTCGATAGGACTCGCAGACGGTGAAGTTGGTTCCTTATGTAATTAAATCCTTCCTATTTTGACTATTTGGAAGAGACCGAGAAGGGTCTGCTCCTAAATTATTTGTTGGGTTTACTGTATCGATTTACTTCACTGTTATCCTGAGTTGAACCATTATAGAACTAGGTTGTAATTTTTTTGGAAATACTTCTTTGTTTGAACTGAGTTTGTCGGATTGTAATTATGTTGTAACTTTTCATTAATTTATATGGCATTTGTATATGTAAACCCATTATGGTACGAGAAGTTGTTGAGCTTGGGGGTTTTGACTGAGTATCGAGGGTATATATGCAGTGCATGATTTCTTTCCTTTAGATATTATACCGGTTATGTCACTCTGTTTCTCTTGCTTAAATTGTTGTTTGTATATATATTCATGTTTAGTGTAACGAGAGTCCATGGATTAACTTTAAAATCCAGGGTACAAGGTTGTGGATGAGTTCTTTGCAAACGCGTCCGTGGCTAAAAACCCTAGGTTTACGAAGAGTCTGTACAGATAAATTATATACTCCACCAAGACTATATAGAGTAGTTTACTAAGTCATTTTATTTCTTTGGTTACAGAAATTCTTGTGTATGACAGAGGTCTGGTATTTAGACCTATGTGCTGCTGCATGACATGTTTATCTTATATCATTTAACTTTTTATTTTAGCAAAAAACTAATAAGTATTTATCTATTAGGAAAACATGCATTGTCTCCTTGCTCTACCATTCTACTTAGAAACTAGCAATGGTTGTAAATCGTAATTTAAACTAATTCATCTCCAAACTACCTACTTACAGTAAGCAGATTATTCACTAGAACTATATTGTTTCAGTTTGTTTCCAAACTACCTACTTACAGTAAGCAGATCATTCACTATAACAATGTTATTTCAATTCACAATAAACAATCAACTATTGTACTGATAATAATTATCATGATAATATCACTTATATGTATCTCATTATGTATATGTTAAATAATCGGAAGATCTCACCACCCAGCCTCGGAACTGGAAATTACGTCCAAGTTCCCCCTCCGAGCCCTTCCACTTCTGCCAATACGGAACAGCTGGGTACCTTGGGCATCAGGACTCTGTCTAGCCTCAAGTCCTGTACCCCACAGCTTGTTCCTCAACTTTCCTTCCCACTGGTTATATTTGCCAGCTCAAGGAAGAGTGTAGCACAGTTCTCTGCCTTTTCCAACCCCCCCAAGGTTCTGTCCTCCTTTTCCTTTAAGGAAAAAAAAATAAAACAAAATGAAGGAGCAGTTGTAACTGTACTCAGAAGTTGGTTAAATTATTTCTTTTGATTCTTTTAACAATCTGGTCCAAAGTCTTTTAAATAATAATTAACAATATTTGTTCTAGCTATTTTAAGCCCAATAGTTTTAGTAGTTAAATAACATAAATGAAATTAAACTTGGTAAAAAAAAAGAACAACTCATGAAATCTCGTTGTATGTTACATTTACAAAGATTTAGTAGAGTGTTCAATTTGAATTTTTTGTTATGCAATGTCAAACTCTTGGCTTAAGGATTATTATAAATAAAAATTGAAAATGAATGAATGTTTTTTTGGCCTTTAGCTTATAAATATACATAAACATATGAAACCAACATATGACCTTACATTTTGTCAAAAGCAAAAAGAAACACTCTTAAAAGAAGGTTGGGCCATGGCCACCTAAACTTATGAAATAAAAACATATTATTTATAAACACAAAGGTAGAGCTAAACCCAATCACTTACATGGAATTATTTCTCTTCATATAGGGGATATCTCTAGATGGTCATCACTCCCATGATGTTCTACTTTTTCTCCTTCTTCGTCTTTTGGAGCCTAATTTGAATCATGAAAGGTCATCACTCCCATGATGTTCTACTTTTTCTCCTTCTTCGTCTTTTGGAGCCTAATTTGAATCATGAAGGGTTTGCCTTAGGGAGTAATAACTATTATTTAGTTGATGCAATTGTTATTTATTTTCTTTTAGAAGAGGCTTCTTTTTCTTTAGAATCAATTCAAATGGAAAGCTATTGATTCCTTAGTGTGATAGTGAAAGACTAGGGTTATGAATACTTTGTGTTCCTATTTCTCGACAATATTCTCTTTAGTATGAGATGGGAAAATTCATTAGAACTAGTTTTGTTATCGCTTGTTACATTATGATGCCTAACTTTCTCCTCTATATTTTTCAGTCAGTGCATAGTCTTAGCCTTATTCTTGCCCTCAAAACCCTGTCTAGCGCACTAATCCTGAGTGATTTTCCTCCTAGTTCAAGTTTGTCATGTTTTAGCTTCTTAGTGGGCCCTGTGAACATCAACTAAGGAGTATTTTTAGGATTCATACTTATGTTGAAGTGAAGAAACCTTGAAAAATCTTACTAATTCTTAAAATGCCAACTATAAAATATTTGGCTATATGTTTTATTGAAATTAATTAAATTTAGAATGATTTTATTTAGATTCTAGAAAATTTGGTGATTTTGTAAAAAAGTGTAATTTTATCTTATTAAATTTGGGTGAATTGTTTTGGGGAAAAAATAGTAAATCATTTTTTTTACAAAGACATAGAATTAGTCAAATGGTGAGATTTAGCTTTTAAAATATTTTATGTGTTTCACCATTAACCTTTGGCTTTAGCTAAGGTGAGTTGGCCTTGCATACTTCCATGGGAAACTAGTGTTATTTCCCTTCCATTTCCCTTTAGCCTTAAAAATGGAAATATGTACTTGATACTCCATTGTTTCTCTTGCGTTGCCTCTCTTAACTATTGTTAGGTTCCTCTTTATTGGGTTGTGTTTCTTATTGCATATATATGAGGTAGTTGGAGGAGATATTATATGGCTTTTGTCAATAATCACTAGTAGGAGAAAAGTGATTTTAAACACCTTTATAACGCATAAGCCATGATTGCTTTTTGAACTAGTGGAATAATGGTTATTTGAGATCTTATCTTGGCAGTGTGTCTCACCCCTAACTATACACTCACTTCACATGTTACTTTCATTTTCTTCGTATCCAAAACCTTCTTGCATTAGGCTTCTAGAATGAATGTCATAACATGATGACCAATTCCCTCTCCAAAAACCTAATGAATGTCATCCTCTATGAATGAGAATATCATCCTTCATGAATGATCAGTGTCCTACATATACTCCCCTTGTTAGTGGTCATG
The DNA here is from genome assembly GCA_031772625.1 of Pinus tabuliformis. Lineage (NCBI taxonomy): Eukaryota > Viridiplantae > Streptophyta > Pinopsida > Pinales > Pinaceae > Pinus > Pinus tabuliformis. The sequence goes on from CM062804.1 coordinate 701,079,909, forward strand.
AATAGTGATAAGTATACTCCCTTTGTTGACCAGTGGTGTTATCATTGTCTACATTTGACCTCCAACATCTCATTTAGTTGTTAAATGAATTTAATTAATAATATTTAAAAATTTAAGATAACAAAAAAAATCAAATAATGTTTATAAATAATAAATTATATTCTACAAATTATATATATTATATTACATGACAATTGAAAGTGACCGATAAATTATATATATTATATTACATAAGAATAGAAAGTCGCCATAAGAAAAATATTTTAAATGAATTTTAAGACTCTTATATCTAATACTTTTTATTTATGTTACTTGAAAGAGGATATTTAATTATTAAATATAAATAGTTATGAATAATTGTATATATGCTTAATTTTATTTTCCTCTTTAAGAAGTTCAAATTATCTATTTTATAGTTTTGTTTAATATAAATAATTAAATAAATTGTATATTTTATATTTTTTAATATAATTAATCAATATTCCCGGATGCGGGTGCCACGCAGCATAAGGACAGCGCTCCACCTGCTCAGCATGGGCGGCCTCATGTCTGATCAAGCCATTAACTACCCTCCGCCGCCCTGGATGGCAAGCGTGAGAGCTAAGGAGGGAGAGGACGGCAATTCATTGCCGAGGTTAGGCGCCATTAACCGTTGCAGAGAGGAGTTATGGCTTTCCAGTTTCGAGGCAAGCCAGCACAGTTTAAGTATGGCAGGCATATGGAATGTTTTGCATCGAACAAGGTTCGAATTGGGGATTTGGGCTTCTGGGCTTCAGGTTTCAGGGCGCAAACGCGAGAATTCCCTCTGGCATCTGAAGGTGGAGATAAAGCATCACAGGGGGGCGAAGTTGGTTTCACTCCCGCATCGAACTTCAAGGAAGCCATGCCGCCGAGACAGAGGCTCATTAGTCGTCGAGGCACGGGTCGAGGCGGTTCCTCACGCCCCCCAGTTGCCAATCCACCATCAAGCTGCTGTCGCTGTCTATGCCACCGGGTGGCTGAAGCAAATCCCCCCCCTGGCGGGGGGTTTCGGGGGCAGCGCCCCCGAAGCTAAAAACAGCTGTAAAATTGCCTTGTAAAAGTATAGTAATTTCTAGTCAATCTGGGCCGTTCATTAGGCGGATGATCTGACGGTAGAACTTATGTTTAGTTTAGGGTTTTTTGCCATAGAAGGCAACCCTCTCTTTATATGAGGGCATTGTATTTGAGGCTGTGATATAGATGTGTATTCGGTGAGCGAGAAACATAGAGGTGAGACTGTGAGAGAAAACAGAGGATATTACAGCGGTTTTGTTGTAGGTTGTATCTCTTCATTTTGCTGGATAATAGAAAGGAAGGACTGGCTGTTCGGGTGGACGTAGCCCAAACTGGGTGAACCACGTATATCTGTGTCTCTCTTGTTTTGTGCGTTTTCTGTGTTTATATTTCTGCAATATTATATGTGTTCCATTGCTCCGTAATATATAATTTTCTAACACCACCTTCATCTCAACCAGCGCCCGCTTCAGGCAAGGCCAAGTATGATTGGGGACCTCCCCCAGAAGGCGAATACTGGATTTATCCGGAGGACTCGGACGAATAATCGCCGGCTCAACCAAGCCCCTGCCCTCAGACAACGTTCAGGTTTTTTTGTCGACTGTCTCTCTTTTTGCAAATTCTCAATGTATGTCGTGAATGTTTATGTTTGGCCTCACAATTATGCAGTTTTGTGCATGACCATGCCCCTGCGAGGGATTTTGCTGGAAAATTTCTTACTCTCTCTCCTGCCCCTGCGTGGGTTAGTTAATTTTGTTTTTTCTGGTCTTCAAAGCTCTACAGCCCCTGCGTGGGCTTCCAGTCTCAGTCACAGAGCCCATGTTTGGGTGAATGGTTTTAATGGTGTCGCCCCTGCGTGGGTTTTCAGTTACGATGAGGGGGCCCTTGCTTGGGTTGCTGGTCTTAATGGTGTCACCCCTGCGTGGGTATTCAGTCTCGATGAGAATACCATCCTTCCAGAGCGCCACCCCTGGCCTCTGACGACTTGTTATCCTGGCTGTAATTGTTTTCTGCTGATACTGTAAATAATAGAAGTAGCATAGTTTTTAACGATAAAAAAAAAATATAATTAATCAATATTAAAATAAATATATATATATATATATATATATATATATATATATGAATTTATTTCATAAATATTACAATCATATATATATGAGAATTTATTTTATAAATATATTTATTGTAATATTTTGTTAAAATTAATAATTTTATATAACAACAATTATGTATAAATTTTACGATTTAATTTATAATTATATATTATAATAATTTATTTAAATAAAAATAATATTAATTATGATATATAATGAATTATTATATGGAGACATGGTTTATTTAGGAATAAGGTTTTTAGATTTTTTTTTTTTTAATAAAAATATATAGATGGCATAAGTTTAATAGTTTGAGAATATTTTCTATACACACTTTAATGGAAGAAATTGAAATTTCCAAAACAAATTTTCTATTTCAAAACTTATTAAATGTGTTTATTCTTGGGAATTGAATTATGTGTATTGAATAATATTCCTCCTCAAAATATGTTATTATAACCTAAGTACCCTATTTGTGTGAAATTGCAGTGGTAGTGATTGCAGCCATGATTATGCATAATGCAAAATCCGTCATGTTATATATTATAATTTGTGTGTTGTGCGTGGTGGGCATCCTAGGACCTGCTTTGTATCGTATAATGCATCATATGGACAATACATCAAAACGATTGATGAGACGCTATCAACAGGAATTTCAAAGTGCGGACCATCTGCCTGTTTAGTCTCGTTCGCTGCTTTACGAACATTTTTTTAGCTTATGCCACCATGACACTTGGCATGAATAAGAGAAACCAGATCGAATTCCTATTGTGGAATTAACGATTTTCTTGTGGATTCGTATATGAAGGCACTAGTAGTATAATGCCAAGGAGACCAGAGAAAGCAGGAATGGTTTTAGAAAGAGCAGCGCTATGTGTCTTTGTGCATGGAAAGAAATAAAAACCATATATGCTTGAGCAAATCAATGCTTCCTGGGAGTGCCAATGTCATGAACATATATTCTTTGTGTGGATAGAGTTTTGACTATGCTAGATGCTACCAACTATGAAGTTTAAGATATTGTTTATATGGTTTGGTACAATTTTATTACCAACTATGATAGGGTTTGAGATTTTTGTGTTTTTTGGGCAGTTATTTAGAGTATTTTAGAGTAATCTAGTATTTAGTAAGTACAATGGTTGACACTCATATATTTTAGTATATCGAAGCATGTTCATAGAATGACTAGTAGTTCAATGATTACAAAAAGGGAATTGATGGTGGTCAAAAGTAATTGTAGCTTCAAGAGATCAAGTGAAAGTAAAGCTTAGTATGGATGGTTGTTCAATTAATTTGAAAGTTGTGGATTAGTTGTTCGAGACATGGTAGTGGTAATTGAATTTGGGAGATCCATGATTCGGAAGTTTAGGAGTGGAACTCAAGAATTCAACTTTTCAACTACACAATTACGAATGTTATGAGATAGCTTGATGGAGTTCACTCTACATGATTTTGAAATTGATTAGAGAGATTAATGAAAACTTTGCCAAACATGATAGTGGTATGCCAGTGAGGTTATGAGACAACTTATGGATGCTCTTTGGTAATTGAATTTGGGAGATACATGATCCGAGAGTTCATGAGTGGAACTTGAGAATTCAACTTGTCAAATATACCTTTACAAAGGTTGTGAGATAGCTTGATGGAGATACACCTTTAGGAGGGTTGTGAGATAGCTTGATGGAGTTCACTCTTGATCTGGATTTAAACAGGAACGCAACAAATTACAGATATAACCATACATATAGAGATGCAACATAAATAATACTTCTTTTGATTATTGTAAAATACTAAAATATGCTTACAAACAGAAATGGAAATAAACTAGCGAGGGCAATGGTAGCTTATCTCTGAGAAGAGATGTGGCGGCTACATGCCACTGAACTGTGTTACAATGAGGCTCGAAAGCCTATTTATTGTTGAGAAACAATGGAAAACCATAAACATCTAAAAACCTAACCCTAGAAGATGAAACGCAAAACTGTGGGCCCCGTTTGGGTAAATTGGTACATCAACTTCCCGAGGTCGTAACTTTGGCATACGGTCTCTCTTTGACGCGCACAATATCTCGTTAGAAAGATCTATCCGAGAACTACAACTTTGGGAAAAAATACATTGATCCATGGACCCATGTTGCTCCCAGTTTTCCTAAAAACCATCATTTAGGGCCTCAAAACAGCTCTAGAAGTTCAGGACCCAAAAAAAAACTACTAAAAATAGTAAACTGTGCTACAATTAAGGAAACTGAAAAGCTGAAAGAAACAATGGTGGGGGTCCAAGCGGACTTGGTGGGTGGCCACCAATATCCACCTGGATCATTCCTACCCCCTTAGGAAGTAGTGGTCCCCATTGTGTTGAGTTCCTCCATGAGATGAGGAAACTTCTGCTGAACTTGGTCCCTGGTGAGCCACTTGCCCTGGTGAAGGAGTCGGCCTGCTTTGACAACTCGATACAGTTGGATATTCTGTTGGTGAGTGTGTTTGATTTGTGTGTCCGTGATCTGATCAGTTGCAGCTTGTTCCATGCAATCTAGATTTAACTCTATGGGTGTGAGTTGTTCTGCAATGTTGGATGTGTCTAGTAATGGTGGAAAGTATGGTCGAAGGCAGTCCACATTGAACATTGGGTGCAGGCCAAGGAATGGGGGAATATTGAGTTCAAATGCATTGTCTCCCACAGCCTTGGTAATGGTGTAAGGACCATATCAGAGTGGTCTGAGTTTCCGATAGGCTTCGGTAAGGCATTCCTTTTGCAAATGAGACCAAACTTTGTCACCCACCTGAAGCTTATGTGGCACCCGATGTTGATCATGTCGCTGCTTTTACTTGGCATTTGATTTCTCCAAAATGTCGTGTACCTACTGGAAAATATGTTGGATGTGCTCAATGAAGTTGTTTTCCTTATCTGTTTCGGACTGGACATGAGCCGAATCTATGTGATTAGCTACAAATAGCATGGCCACATCAATGGGACATAGTGGTTGGAATCCCAAAACCACCTAAAAAGGGTTGTGGCCAGTCGAGCTGTGGAGAGCCCAGTTGTAGCTATGTTGAACATAGGGGAGGCTCTCATCCCATTTGCATGGATGCTTTGAGTTGTACATGCGCAGAATGTGTATGATCATCCTGTTGGCAACCTCTCTCTGGCCATCAATTTGAGGATGGAAGGTTGTGGACTTAGTGAGTTTGGTGTCTAGCATCGACTAGAGACTACACCAAAATGTACTGAGGAACCTGTTGTCCTGAACTGAGATGATAGATTTTGGGATCCCAAAGTGTACCCACACTCATTCAAAGAAGAGTTTAGCAGTGGCTTCTGTTGTGATATTCTTCTTGCAGGTCGCCATAATGGCCATCTTCGAGAACCTATCGACGACCCAAAAAAAAAGGTCGTTTCCATGCTTAGTAGAAGGAAGGCCCGACATGTAATCCATGGAGATGGATTCCCAAGGTCGACTAGGGGTAGGCAGCGGGGTATAGACAGCTTGCTTCTTCATGGTCGATTTGGCAATGGCACAGGCAGTGCATGATCTGATGTACTTCCCGACATCCTATCAAAGATTCGACCAATAGAAATACTTTTGCAATACTGCCATCGTTTTCTCGACCCCGAAATGCCCAGCAACCCGACTATAGTGTGCTTCCCAAATCATCTTGGCACGCTCACTTGAAGGAACACAAAGGTGACCCACGTGGCATAACAAGGCATCTTGGAGGTGAAAATCCAGAACATGCTGACCCTCCAAGAGTGTCTGGTATGTGTGGCCGAATTTTGGGTCGCTTTTGTAGAGAAGTGGCCAATCAAAAGTCTCGTGCCCACAAGAGTTGAGCACGGTGGTTAGTGCCATGATCAATGGTCGACTGACGCAATCTGCAACATTATTAGTGTTGCCCTTCTTATACATGATATTCAAATGGAACTATTGCAGGTATGTGGACCACTTCTGAAGGCAATCATTTTGCAATTTCCCTTGGGTCTGTATTAACCGCAGGGGTCACTGGTCTGTGTGGATGACCGTTTCCTTCCCCAAAATGTAATGCTTCCATTGTCGGTAGGCCTACACAATGGAATAAATCTCTTTGTCATAAGTGGGTTACTTCCGGACTGTGTCTGAAAGTGTCTCACTTTGATATGCCACTAGATGCCTATGTTGAGTAAGGAGTGCCCCAATAGCATAGTCAGAGGCATCTGTCTCGACCTCAAATGGTTGTTGCAAGTCTGGTAATGTGAGCACTAGTGTCGAGCAGAGGCGATATTTCAACTCTATGAATGCCTTCTGTTGAGATTCAGACCAAAAGAATTTTTCTTTCGCTCCTCCCTTGGTGACTTGACTCAAGGGCCAAGTGATATGAGAAAATCCCAACACAAACTTGCAGTAGAAGTTGGAAAGACCTAGAAATTTGCGGAGCTCTGTCAGAGTGGTTAGAGATGGCCAATCCCGAATGACTTAGATCTTGGCTGGATCCACATGCACCCCCCGTTCATCAATAATGTATCCCAGATACTGAACCTGGGTCATGCCAAAAGTGTGTTTCTCCAAATTGGCGCATAACTTGTGTTGCCGCAATGTTTGGAGAACCTGTCGGATGTGGTGGAGGTGCTCTTCCCAACTCTGGTTGAAGATCAGGATGTCATCCAAGTATACGACTACAAATGAGTTGGTGAATGGCCACAAGATGTCATCCGTTAGCCTCATGAAGGTTGCAGGAGCATTCGTCAATCCGAAAGGCATAACCAACCATTCAAAAAGGCCCTCCTTGGCTTTGAAGGCAATGTTCCACACATCGGAGGGTTTGACTGGTACCTGGTGATATCTTGACTTCAAATCGATCTTGCTGAAATATTTTTCCTCCTTCAGTTCTCCAAGAGGTCATAAATCTGTGGGATCGGGTACCTATTACGGATAGTGATCTTGTTCAGCGCCCGATAGTCAATACAAAGTCTCCAAGTTCCATCCTTCTTCTGTACCAACACGATCGGGCTCCCACAGGGCAATGAACTCATACAGATGTGATTGCAGCAGCTCTTAAATCTGCGTCTTGATTTCATCGTTCTCCAGAATGGAGTTCCGATAGATTGATCCATTGGGTAGCGGTGCACCTGGGGTTAGATCGATGGATGCTTGACCTGACAGTGTAGAGGAACCCCTACGAGGGAGGTGAAGATGTCCTCGTACTCCTCCATGACCTTGTCCATCTGTAGTTTTCGTGTAGAGGGGCCCTGTCTGGAGGTCATGGCCACTGTCTTCTTCTTTCCTTGAGGGCGTATCATCAGGAAAAAAAATTTCCCGGTTTTGGAAATGAGCTTACTGCATTGTTTTGCAGTAACCAAAGAGATGGCGGTAGGCAGTGATACCTCCGGTATCCTATACAACGTATTTCCCAAAGTAACAATAACATCACAGGGCCTTGATTCATACACAACATGTTGCTTCCACAAGTACGGTTGTCCTAATAATACATCACAAACATCAAGGGGAGCAACGTCATACAATACCTCATCTGTCAAGGGCTTGATGTTGTATGGAAGGTGATATTTTTGGCTCACGTGAAGATCCCGTCCTTGGTGAAGCCACCTAATGGTGTACGGTTGTGGATGTGTTGTGGTCAGTAAGCCCAGCCACTTCACGACCTCTGCGAAAATGAGGTTCTTTTATCTCTCGCTGTCGACAATGAACTGTAGCAGGGAGCCCTTTACCCACATCTGGTAGTGGAAGAGACGCTCCTCCTCCTCTGGATCTTCGGGTTCCTCCTTCTGAATCTTCGGGTTCCTCCTTCTGGATCTTCGTGGTGGCAACGGTGGCGTTGGGCTCCGCATCAATAATCTGCTTCCCTTTGTCATTCCCCTTGTTGAGTTCTAAATCAGAGTCGGAACATGCATATGGTTCTGAAAACTTTAGCTCAGAAACCAGTGATTGCTTGGCCCGACACTCACTTGTGTTGTGAGTGGAGCTCTTATGGAACTCACACCATTTTCTCGTGTCCTTTTTCAGCTTCGCGGCACTGTTCTTTGCTTGCAGCTTTGGCGGGTTGTCTTGGGCCACCCCGCCTTGGCTTTGTCATTTGTTTTGCGATTTGGGGGCACCTTTCCCTTGCTTCAAATTCGGAGATCCAAAGTCTCACTTCTTCTGTTTAAACTTTTGCTCGATCTTGACTGCATATTGGTATGTCGTACCGAGCGAGGAGATGTTCACGAATTATATTTTTTCCTAGATTTACCTATGTAGGCAGCCATGGTATTTGAGTACCAAATGCTGCTCTGAATTCTTAATAACCAACTTTGTGCGAAGGGTATGGAAAATATTGGTAAACTCTGGCACATCTTGGTCCCTTCCCTGCTGCAGTGTGGTCCACTTTATGTATTGATTTCATAGCTTCCGACAGGGTTCTACTACTCCTTGATGGCAGTCCGGAATGAATTCCAAGTGGGTGTGGCTGAAAACAGTGAGGTCGTACTTTGATCCTTCTGCTCGCAGTAGGTTTCCCACCAGTCCTTAACGTGTGGGGCGGCTTTGAGAAGAGAAAAAGTAATCTTTTCCCGGCCAGAAAAATCATGAACAAGAAAATACCCTTCTAGCATATTTAACCATTTATCTACAGCGTCTGCATCTATCTGACCCTCAAATATGGGAATGTCAAAGTTAACTTGTACCTTAAAGGGTGTGGCACTTCCAGAGTAGCTGCTAGAAGTAGATCTGTCACCCCTGGGTAGCCACTAAAGGATCTGGGTAAAGTTGTCCATCATCGCGTTCCTTTGTCGCTCGAGGGCCTCTTCGAGCAAGATTTTGATAGGATCTCCTGCCCCCTTGTCTTTCTTTTCATCCGCCATGGGAGGCCGTCAAGATTTATGAGGCTACTCTTGCAAAGGTTCGATCAGTTCAAGCCCTAACTCCTTATATCTCGACCTTGTTGGGGACATGCAAAGAAAGACAAAGAAAGAGCAGACCGCTCTGATACCACTGATCCAGATTTAAACGCGAACGCAACAAATTACATATATAACCATACATATAGAGATGCAGCATAAATAATACTTCATTTCATTACTGTAAAATACTGAAATATGCTTACAAAGAGAAATGGAAATAAACTAGCTAGGGCGATGGTAGCTTATCTTTGAGAAGAGATGTGGCAGCTACATGCCACTAAACTGTGTTACAATGAGGCTCGAAGACCTATTTATTGTTGAGAAACAATGGAAAACCCTAAACATCCAAAAACTTAACCCTAGAAGATAAAATGCCACACTTTTGGCCCCATTTGGGTAAATTGGTACATCAACTTCCCGAGGTCGTAACTTTGGCATACGATCTCTGTTTGATGTGCACAATATCTCATTAGAAAGATCTATCCAAGAAATACAATTTTGGAAAGAGAAACATCAATTAATGGACCCATGTTGCTCCCAGTTTTCCCAAAAAACATCGTAGAGCCTCAAAACAGCTCTGGAAGTTCGAGACCCAAAGGACTGCTCAAAATATTAAATTGTGCTACAATTTAGGAAACTGAAAAGTTGAAAGAAACAATGGTGGGGGTCCAAGTGGACTTGGCGGGTGGCCACCAATATTCACCTGGATCAACTCTGCAAGATTTTTAAAATGATTAGGAGACTATTGAAGAGTTTTCTAGACAAGAAGATCAAAGACAAGTACTCATTAAGGAAGGGTGCTCGAGATTTAAATTCTACTTGTCATGTGCATATTGAATGATATTCCTCATTATAAAATACACTTGTTACATTAGTTTTTTATTGTCAATTAGTTGGATTTGAAAGATTTAATCCAACTAAAATGACTCTTAGGTTAGTGCTTAGTTGAGATATTTTTCAACTAGTTGATTGTATGGTTAAAATATTATTTCTTTACCATCTAAATCATATAATTTTATATCATAATTTTTTATTTTTTTTAATGTGGTTCATGGACATTGGGTGGTTGCTACATCCACAGGAAGCATCAAGGAGATTCGACTGCGTAACATCCTTATTGAAAAGGTACTTAGCAATAGGAACTCAACCAATTAAAATATCCCTTAGGGCTAGATAATTTTATGAAAGTAATATATCACATATTTTAAGTAGATATTATATTAAATGTTTAGAACAATAAACTTTTTATAGTTTTTGAAATAATTTATTTTTTTATATCATATAAATTTATAACTTAAATAATAATTCTTTAATATCTCAAATAAAGACATTAAAAAATTAATAATTTAAAATTGGAAGGCATTACTCAGGAGTGAAAGAGATAATCAACACCAAATTAGTTATAAACGTTATTAACTATTAATCTTTAAATAAAAAAAATATACAATTAATAAATATATTTCTTTTTCTATTTCCAATTATTTTATTAATAAATATTTATTATAATAAAACCAAAAAGGTTAAAAATACAACTTAAAATAAATTTATAATTTATTTAATAATATAAATACAATTATGATAAATTTATATATATATGATGAATTTAATTTATATGGTAACTATAATTTTTTAGATATTAATATTTCATTTAATAAGTAAGAATAAAAATATAGCTTTAAGTTATTTCTGTTTTTTTATATATATTAAAAAATAAGCTAACAACCTAAAATCTAGCAAAAATGGAATAAGCTAACCCCACAAGGTTTAAGAAAAATGAAAACATTCATTGATTTATCCACAGGATGTAAAGCCGTCATTTATTTGTTTATGGAGTAAGTTGGCGCAGGTTTTAATAGCGTAAGTCCACCCTTTTCATAATTATTATTTTGTGAGAATTATTTATTTATTTATATATGAAGTTGAAGTTGATGTTGATGATAGCCAGCGAAGAAGCTGCATTCAAATGCTCGGATAGCTTTATATCGTTTTCAAAGAAAGAAATTGTATTAGAAGCCTAATAATAGGATTCAGAAATTTAAAGAGGAGGATGAGGAGGAGGAGCATTTATAACAACATTTGAGGAGCTTTGGTGGCATAGCCATATCTTCGAGGACCACAGTTTTGAGGCAAACTTTCGCTTTTTTTCACTAGTACAAAACCCTACTTCATATTAATAATAAAAAGTAGTACGTATATCCTGGAACATTTTTCTATCTTTTCCTTTCTGGATTATATAATTTAGAGTTGTCTTTCCAAACTATTAATTTTTTATATCAAATATTTTTTTTGAAATTGGAACATTTTTCTGTCTTTTTTTGGATTACATAATTCAAATTTGTCTTTCCAAACTATTAATATTTTACATCAAAACTTTTTTTTTGAAATTGTTTCCTTTGCTTCACAAAATTTGTTTTCTTCAACACTCAACTAGTAAAACTATTACAAAAAACCTTTAATATTTCGACATTCTGAAGCATAAAAAAGATTTCTTTCATACCTAAATTTATGAATAATTGATACTCCATGCATTGGTCATGACACCGTGATTAAAAGCAGACAAATAAAACTTACCTGTATCCCTTGCTATGCCTCTTTTTGATAGCAAATCAGTTGTCCAGTTTTGTTCTCTATAAATATGATCAAAATTTACCTGCTGGAAGGTCCTTACCAAAGTTTTGATGTGATTCATCCAATTGATTAGTATAGGAGGGTTGAAATCATTATGTCCATTGACCCATTCTATTATGCCCTTGTCATTGCCATAAATCTGTATATGTTCTATTCCAAGCCATTTGGCTCCGGCCCACTATCACTACTCCCCACAAAGCGATAATTTCAGCTCTACTATTGAATCATTTCCCACCTTCTCACCAGAAGTGATAGAATTTTTTAGTCTCAATATAAATGACTACTCCACATCCACATTCTCTCCTGGAACAAGCACCATAAAAATACCCCACGGGAAATGATTGCCAGATTTCGTTGAAATAGGCCACCATCTTAATAATATCCTCACGGGCCTCCAATCCTTTCTATTCAAAAATGATAGTGTTACGCCTCCACCATATGGTCCATAAGATGTACAAAGGAAGTGCCTTGAACTGATAGTCTTTGATCCATGACCTAATACATGAAGACATCATTTAGAAATGTCTCATAGGTGTTGTGTTAAAATAACCCAACACCCCATCCCAAATTTCCTTCGCATAAGGACACTGAATAAAGAATTTGTATCTTCCTCTCCCTTCCTACATATAATACAAATTCTCGGTCCATGAAAACATCACCTTTGATTATTATGCCACATCAGTATACGATCATGAATGGTTAGCCAACAAAAACATTTGATTTTATTCAAGATGTTTCAATTCCATATGACCTAAAAATATAGAGGTATATTATGGCCCCTTTCCTCTTTTGGCAAACTCATATATATATCTTTTACCAATGGAATTCCTTTTTCAAGGGTACTTGCCCAGGACATTTGATCCTCATTGTCATTTAATGTGATCCCAACATTTCTAAGAATAGTGATATAATCCTCCCATTCGTCATAGTATTTTGCAAGCAACTCCAAATCCTCTGCCTTGTACCAAGCCTGCAGATCCATATGATGAGCCATGTGATGAATAATCTGATTGAGATGAATAATATTTTTGCCATGGATATGGTTGAGAATCTAGACCAATAAAGTGTGGCTCCCATTCACATCGATAATGGCCTCTGAACCAATCTTGAGCATAGATTTGTCGCCCACTGACCAATGCACATTTCCCAATAGAAATTGTAGAACTTGAATCATGCTTCTTCAGATGTAAGATATCTGAGATTTTTTCCTAGCCCCATTGGTAATCCATGTCAAAAAATATTGGCCATACATGTATTTTTCCTTGATGATGCCTGATCATATTCCTACTCCTGCTACAACCCTCCACATATTTCTTATGATGAGAGCCTTCTTGAAAGGGCATGGATCTATGATCCCCCAACCTCTGACTTCTACAGGTCTTGTTATAAGTAACCATCATGCCAGATGTATCTTACTGTATTTCTCTCCATTATGGGCCCCTGTCCATAAGAAATGCGCCATTATGGATTGAATCCTTTTGATTATTTCCCTTGGTAAAAGAAATAGACGCATCCAATATACAGAAAGATTCTACAATACAAATTTCAGCATAATCAGTCTCCCCTCAGTGACATCCATTTATGTTTCCAGCAATCCAATTTATTTTTAAACTTTTCAATTAACCATTCCCAATCCTTAATTCTATAACCACATAGTTTCAAATTGAAACCCAAATATATGAAATTGTCGACCAAAAGACTGGATGATACCCCAAAAATATCCCTTAACTCCTTCATCATTTCTTCCTCTCTGTCATTATGTAATAATTTCGACTTAGATTCATTCATGAATAGTCATGAAGCATCCCCAAAATTCTTGATGGTTTTATGAAATATGGACCACTCAGAAATAGAAGTTTTCCCTCCATATAAAATATGATCAACGAATGTTAAATAGGTTACTTGTTGATGATTTGATACTCTGAACCCCTGAATGAGACCTTTGTCCCGAGAATCCCTCAATTTCCTGCTCAATATATCAAACACCAGAAGGAAAAGTAAGGGAGACATCACACATCCCTGTATCAAACCCTTGTAAGCTGAAAAGAAATTAGAAGGTAATCCATTGATAATCACAGCAAAATTTGTAGATTTAATGTTAATCGAGGTTGTCATTGATGTCAATATGGCATTGTTGAAGATGGATAAACCATAATGATGCCCTAAACATGAATATTGATGTATAATCCTATGTGACACCCTCGCCTTGCTAAATGACCTTATCTTATAGCCCTTGAAAATCCTAAAACAAAAGTTAACCTTGACTCTAACTCTAACATTTACCCTTAACCCTAGCTATATGATTATGAAACCCTAAACCTAAATACATTGCCAACCCTTAGCTCTAAATACATTATAAAAACTATATAAATATACATTAATATATAGTCAAATAAATTAAATAATTATATTATTATATTACATAATAAAAAGTATCTTGATGCTAGGCGTAAATTCCTTAAAATATATTACACGTTGGATGTTGCATTACGTTAAACATCGACTTCACCAAAACAATTGCCGGCTTTTCTAGTCGGCTTTCCCTCCAAACATGTCCACTCATATGCACACGATCAGCTATAAATAATCCATCAAACTTCGGTTAAATGCATGGATTTAAGTTTCAGAGAATAATAAAGGTCTCGATCAACATAGAATTTTGGAATGAGTAGGGTCACATCTCGTTAACTGAAAAAATGGATCTACAAGATATCTCAAATACCTTTATCACTGAAAATAGGAATACGTGGACTATTTTCCTCGGTTTAGACAAGGAAAATACATTGCAAGGTGAAGGAGGAACGATTTGAGGAAACTCAGACCTGTAGAAAGCATATTTTCTAGAAGTTTGTTTTTTTTTCAACTTGTGATAGAAATTTTGTGGCTCGGACCTATGCAAACTTACTGAAGCTCGGACCTACAGTATCATTCTCGGACCTGTGGCTTTATCTTAGTAGACAAGGATATCAACACTACTTCCATTACCAATCTGGATTTAACATCAAACTGTTTGTAGTGCCCTGTGGTAATTCCTCTATGAATCACTATAACAGTGCGTAGTACAGTCCAGTTTGACATTTGACCTAGCTCGAACACCAAGGAGTGAAGCAGCGGACGTGTAGCAATGTTTAAACATGCAATATTTAGTTTCGGTCTAGGAGGAGTTGTTATCTAAGATTAACAGGACGTATAAACTAGCCCTTGAGTTGAACAGTGACTAGTTTCCTTTGTTGAAGAAATTGATTTGGAGCTTAGATTGACACTGATTTCGGACAGCAGTGGTTGGGATATTTTATACTCAAAGTTAATGTTATTGTGGAGACTTGTTGATCTAAAGTTATCATCCTCAACTCTATGGAGCAATTCTACACCTTGAAACTGTGTGAAAACCCTTTTTTGAAGTTTGAGAAAGAGAAGACATAAAGTTATTAGATAGAGGAAAAACGAAAGCATGGAGCAACTGTGTGGAGAAATTATACAATCTTGAATATTTCCAACACTTTGAAGAATAAGAAGATACATCCCTTGGACGTGAATAGAACCTGTGGAAACTGTAGGGCTCGATACAGTCAGCCTTTTAAGGCTCATATTAAACAAGTGCCGACAATCCTAGCATGAAGGAGGAACCAATCTTGTGGAGGCAAATTTGGTCGTCACTTGGTTCTTGAAGCAGTCTGTTGTATATACTTGATTGAACCAGTTTGAAGTACTCTTGAAAGAGGATTGATCGTGAAGACATTTTCTTGAGAAGTCTTAGAGTATACATCCTTGCCCTTGGATCTGACTTTGAAGACTTGTGGAGTACACATTTAAGCCTCTACCTGTTGCAGCCTTGGACCTGTGTGAGGAAGTGAAGTTTTTGGGCAAGAGAAGTATTGAACAGTGAAGACTTGGTTTGTTCATTGAAGACATCTTTAAGGTCTTGGAGATAATCTTGAAGACCATGATGCATTATCCATCATGAGGTGACATTGGAGAAAGTGTTTGGGTACCATGAAGAACAGCGGACACACCTTCATGTGAAAGATCAAGGTTGTCAATGATGACATGACGTGGAGACTAAGTGAAGGAATTTTTGAATATTGACAAGGGCTCAGTGAAGAAGACATTGGGAGCCATGACGTACAACTAAACATATCTTGACGAAGTAAAGCAAAGGTTGGATCCCAAGAGGTTGGAGCCTCATAGAGACAAGGTTGGTGCCTTGGAAGATAGGGTCAAAGCCCCAGAGGATAGGAGTCCTCAAGAAACCAGGTTGGAGCCTAAACAGAAATAAGGTTGGAGCCCTAGAGGTTGGTGCCTCGAAATTGACAAGGTTGGTGCCTTGGGAAGTCCAAGTCAGTGCTTGGCATATTACAAGTTGGAGCCTAGGAGATTGAATATTGGTGCCTTCATCTAGGGTTGGAGCCCTACATATAGTGTACTTGATTTATTTAAAGAAGAAACTAATAAAAGTATTTATTCTATTATTGTTCATTTTGTGTTTTAAATATAAGTGATCCAACTCGTAAAAATAAAAATTGAAAAGAAATATTGATTCACCCCCCCAGTATTTTCAACAATTGGTATCAGACTATTGACATGGAAAATGTTCGCTATACCAACAAGGGGAACTAACCCGATCGCAAGCCCCAATTAGACCTACTTTCATTTGGAATGGCTAGTTCCAACGGGTTTTAAGGGACCCCGTAAACTGTTAAATGCATTGATAGATTGCTTCCGAGAGGAAGACTTCAATTAAATCAACAAAATAAAACAACTAACCTCTATGTATTAAATCCTATCTACACTACTTCTAACTACTCTAATCTAGTTCTAGCTATCCTAATCTATCCTGCAGGAGCATGACGAAAGAGAGGTTAAACATCATATATGAATCCCAAGTCTAAATGAATCAATTACTGGTTCACATAAGAACAAGGCTGCATCAATTCTAAATTGCAATCCAATCACTCATACAGGAATACACATTCCTTTTATGAAATTAAAGCTTGCAATTGATGTTTAACATAGTTTCAAATCAGGGACTGCTCATGAATTAACTATGATGAAGAATCACATTCAAACAACCAAAGCTAATCATAAACTGTAAGTCATCAATGGGCACAAACACAAATCACATTCATATTTATGCTCACAACAACATTAGGGAAAATTTTAAGAACCACCATAAATTTATATGTATAATAAATGGGTGAATCCCCATGATACATAGGAAAAATGGGAGGCGATTTTATCACTAATATAATATGTATATATATATATTTTGGTGAATCTCTCACTAGATTATATTATCTTGTAAAGTCATGGCGAATATTTCACTGAATTATAAAATCTTGTAAGATCTTGGAAAATCTTTCACTAAATAATAAAACATTGTGAAGTCTTGGCAAATGTTTTGTTAAAGCGTGAAACCATATATGATAATAATAAAACATATTCATTAAACTGTAATATACTAACATACATGTTTGGAAAAAAGAAACATAATTTTCACTTCCTACAAACAATGTTGCAAGTTTTAGTGGCCATGTTTGTCATGGTAGGAGAGATTAATGTTTTCTCTACCACTTTTTTCAAGATACCACTTTTGCCAAGCTATCAAATTTCTTTCTTATTCCATAAACTCCAACTGCGAGATAAAAAAAAAAAAACAAACAAACAAACAAACAAAACAAAACACATCAAGTTTGTTTACCCCAACACGCCAACAAGTAGCAAGCCCGAACTATATAATATAATGAAGTAGTAGGTATCCCAAAGGCCTGAAGGGGATCTAATGGAAAGAAGTGACCGTTGTCAGAAGCCTTCCAATCAATATATAAATATATAAATGTAGATTTATTATTATTTTAATTGGAAATCTTCAATTAAATAATAAAATTTAATTACGTCTCTCCCAATTTAAATTTCTTATTAGCATAATTCACTACCTTTATACCATTTTTAACAGCGTTGTAACATGTGGATTAATTTCCTTTTTGGTTCACAATCTTCGTCTTTTAGGACAATATGGTACAGTGACCCAACCCCTACAGATCATTACAACAAACTAAGAATAGAAGAGAAGATGAAAGGTTGCAGCATATTTTTCAAACAACTAATCCAAGATCAGTACCTTAACTTTTTCATGAAGATATCATATTGAGAATGTTTGAAAAATGGTGGGAAATCTGGGCAACGACTATCTCTCTTCTGCGAGGGTGATGCGAAAAGAGTTAAGATTTCATTGATTTGAATTTTTTTTGTTAAATCAGAAAAACCAATATTAATGGAGATATTGGTATTTTTTACTAAATTTTGTGAAGTGATTAAATGTACTTTAACCATTCACCTTAAGAATTTTTTTACAATATAATTTCCTAAGTCTATTTAGTATCTTCATTATCATAAAAACCAACCTATATCCATCTTAACTCCACATCTACCACTCTTAGAGGGATGAAACCTATTTATCCCTCCCAACACTTGGTAGACCCAGAATTAAGATGGATCTAAGCTGATATAATTTCCCCTTTAAATAGTCTATGCTCACATGAATACCATGGTATTACCATGGGTTATCATAAACCTGGAGCTTAAAAACTACTATTAGTAATTTATAAAAATTAATAAAATTAATAATTGATTTTTATTTTATTTTTTTATTTTAACCAAGTTAAAGTGTTTAAGTGACATTAAATTACAAGATCCATTTTTACTCTTGATCTACCAATCCCCGAGAGAGATCAATATTTTCTCACTTTATGCAGTTTGCATATCACGATATTTGATCCAAAGTAAAGATGGATCTATGCTAGTTTAATTCCCCCTTTAAATAGGCTACATTCCATGTGAATACCATGGGTCAATACCATGTGTCATCTTTATTTTTATTAATGCTAATATTAGGGTTAATAATGTTTTTTTGCATGGTATTAATAATAATTTTGCCCATGGTATTTGGCCCATAGGCTTCACCTAAACATAACACATTTTTTTAGTGTTCATAAATATAAGGTGGCTTATCGAGTAAATATAAAAAATGTTCTATTTAACTATCATTCCTCTCATTTATTTATACTTTTATTAATTTACCATACCTCTTTTATAAATATGGTATTTGGCCCATAGGGTTCAATTAAATAAAACCTCTTTTTTGAGCCTTCTTAAATAGAAAGAGGGTTATGGACTAAATATAGAAAGAGGTTTTATTTATTTACCATACCTATAGTTTATTTATATTTTTATTTATTTACCATACATTTGAAGTATAAAAAGAGGTTTTATTTATTTACCATAGCTCCACTTTATTTATATTTTTATTTATTTACACGCTTGTGTGTTCATAAATATAAGGTGACATATGGAGTAAATATAAAAAAAATAAAAAAATAAAATAAAAAAAATGTTTTATTTATTTACCATACCTCTCGTTTATTTATATTTTTATTAATTTACCATACCTCTTTTATAAATATTGTATTTGGCCCATAGGATTCACTTAAATGAAACCTCGTTTTTGAGCCTTCTTAAATAGAAAGAGGGTTATGGACTGAATATAAAAAGAGGTTTTATTTATTTACCATACCTCTAGTTTATTTGTATTTTTATTTATTTACCATACCTTTGGAGTGAGTATAAAAAGAGCTTTTATTTATTTACCATACCTCCACTGTATTTATAGTTTTATTTATAACTATCATAAACACATTTTCTTGAAAATGAGGGCGAATGGAAGATTGTAACTCCTAATTTCAAGGGCTAAATTTACTTTTTTTACCCTCTCCCTTAAAATAAGGTGGGCTAACCTCCATACCTAATTTTTTTATAAAATAAAATTTGAGGCGATTTGTAACAATGTACTATGATACAAAATATTCGCCCAATAAAAAGATAAAACTCCTTAATCTAGCCCAAGGGCGAAAATTCGCCCCTAAAGTTTTCCATGAACAACATCCTGATTCTTAACATATAAAGAAGAGGAAAATCAATCTGAGAGAAGGCTCCTTCTCTGACCCAAACAATCTTCCTTACTCACAATAAACAAAAGTTGTTCTGCCAAATGAAAAAGCCCTGTTCTCATCTACAGAGGTAATATTTATGCCTTCAGGAACTGACCCCCCTGTCTCCCCTGACTTTTCCACTCCCCTCTCTTTTCACTACATGGATCAAAAAATGTACAGAGGAGAACGGTCGATGAGATTGTTGACACGTCAAAGCCACCTTTGCTAGAGCGTCCTTCTTCCTGGGGAAATGAATGGGTGTCGATGAAACAGAGAATGGTTGTGTATCATTTCGTTGCACCTGTGTGGAGTGGCTATTATTCCCTGTCATTTCTTGGAGGAAACTGAAGATTTCGTTCCCATAATCCCACATCTGGCATGCTTTGAGGTGTTTCTGGAGGGGGTGACATCTTGATGGATCAACGTTGTGCTTCCCTTTTGATACAGAACATGCCTTCGTTATGCATTATGGCGGTTCATACCCCTTTCTGCAAGTTTTGCTTTTATAGTATCGACACTAGGGTGCATAGGTGTCATCTAGACATATAGCACCTTTATCTGCTACTGAATCCACTCGAACTCACCTGCAGAAATAATTCATATTAGCCTTATGATTACGAACAAAGGATAAAAACATCCAAGAACATCTCTCGCCATCATTGAAAAATGATAAGGCGTAATGAAATTAAAAGAAAGAGTGTGAAAGAAACGGCCACTGGCTCAGCCGAAGTTGTGTTTCGCTGAGTCACAATCACACATCCCAATGGAACATCATATGCAACACCGCCCCTATCAGATTTCTTTTGAAAACCCAGACCATGACATCTTACCGAAAACACAGGAATACACGAAAAGACAGAATTTGACCACAAGGTTGAATTTCAAAATTAATACGCCTGGACGCATAGTTATCGGTGAGTCCGCTTCATCGCTCCAGACCTTAGGCATAAGCGCTAGACTCCACCGATAGCGATTTAGCGATGGGGAAGGCGGACCCGATAGTAGAAATTTTGAATACTATGACACTTATTCATAGAGATTATCCTGATTATACACTATTTGCGGAATGCATGCATAATACATAACCTCCTCTACGTTGATCATCAATTTTGCGGAATTAAAAACAATGAAACATCAATCGCATGCGCATATTAACACAATATGTACTGGGGAAAGCATACAGCTGAAAACCCCCAACTATCTATATATTATAATGATAGAGAACATGTAACAATACATAGTACAATACTCCTCACAAGTATTCAGTACTAGCTCCACCTGTTACACACAAACTAGCTCAGATCTGAATCAAGTCATAGGTTCAAATCTCCTCCATTGTCTGCCTGCCTCTACTGTCCAATCCAATGTGAGAATAGGAATGATCCAAGTTCGAATTCCCTTTTTTGTACTACGCAATCCTCATTGGCAATCTCAATCAATTGCATGTGCAAATCTCATGCACAGCTATAGTCACAACTGATAGCAGTCTCACTCTTTCACCCACCTCTAACACTTGTATCCACTGAACTGTCCATGCACTGAGTTAACTGATGTATTCTTTAGTTGCTTTATGAGTTAATAATTAGTAAATTAATTAATAATTAATTCACATCACTCATCACTAGCGTATTTGCAGTTAGACTAAATACAACTAGTTCAACTAAGTCAAACTGAACACAACTCCATCAACTCCTCAATCAACTCCACCAAACTCAATCACTTGAGTTCTAACTGAAGTCCATCATGCAATAGCTCAACTAACCCATAAGAAAAGCGTATTTCCTTCTGGAAGTTGCATGTGCCACATCCGTAGCCTGAACTGAAGTACTCCAAGAGGATAAGATAATGTTTATAGTCCAAATATTATTAAGAGCTAATAATATTCGACTGTTCTATTTTTAGCCTGGCAGTCTAAAAATAGACTCCACCCATATGTCTAAAAATAGAAGTCCATCTATTTTTACCAACATGACCAATCATCCACAAATAGCATCCTGCAACTCATAGACCATGATCCATATGTCTAAAAATAGACATAGTCTAAAAATAGACTTTGCGCCAAAAATAGCCTGCGGGCCCACTTAGTGAAGGCGACTTCTTTTCACTAATCTCAATCATCTTGTTGCATTTTCAACACCGATAACATATATATTCTGCTTGATAATATCGGTGGGTCCGCCAAATCGCATATCGCAATGTGCGTAGGCCTAGGACTCCGCTGATTGAGATATGCGACTCAGCCAGACCCGATATATATATGTCGGCGGGTCTGCCATATCGCATTGCGTTTTATAAATGATCCAGGGCTCTGCCAATATGCGATATGCGATGGGGCTTCAGACCCGAAATGAATGTGTTATGTTTAATGGGATCGACAGGTCTGCCATATTGCCACGCACTTTATGTTTAGGCCTTGGGACCCCGCTGATTGCAATATGCGAAATGCTCTAGACCTGAAAATATATGTATTCCGGTCAATAAAGTCGTCCGGTCCAGTGTTTTATGGTAAGCATTATGTGTTTAATTTGCATGCGATAAGTGAAAATGGGAAATTGGGCATGGTTTCGAGGTATTTTCGTTATAACGAGTTATAATGGGAATAAAGATGCGATGGGAGGTTTTTAGGGGTTGGAAAAGTCCCGATGAGGATATGAATGAAGGGATAAGAAAGGGTTATAGATGAATCATGCCGCAGGGATTTATAAAGGGGGCCTTAACCATTTAAAAATTGAAGATTTGACTTGGCCAAGAGTTAAAATCCCTGGGATAGAACAGATCATTCGAAGGGGTGCAAGATCAACTTCTGGGGGACCCATTCAAAATTGCTTATCAGGGCAAATTTTAATAGGGTGGTGGTTGTGGTCACAACACAGAGCCATTACCCTCACTCAAAGCCTAACAACTTGAAGGTTGATCCTTAGAACACAAATGGCGAAGCCAAGGAAGAAAGCCTCCAATATTTCTAAAGATGCTTCTTCCTCAACTGTGAAAACTGAAGACAATCAAACTAGGAAAGTTCCATTATTCAATGGAAACTTTGATATATGGAAGGTGAGAATGAGGAATTTCCTAATGGCTCAAGGCGTTGAAGTAGGGGAATCAGTGATTACTGATAACATGATGAACGGATAATTCGAGGAGTACAACGCAAAAGCGATGAAGACAATCTTGAGTGGGCTACCAGATTCTATAAAGGCCAATTTGGAAAAATGTTCTTCAGCAAAGGGTATATGGGAAAAAATTCATGACCTTCACTCAAAAGGAGCATTGACCATGACCACTAGTCAAGAATATGATGGAAGGAAATAAGGAAATCCAAAAACCATCAAGGAAGTTGAAAATAAGAGTGATTACAGCAAGGCTAAAGAAGACCTAGAAGAAGAAGAAAGTAAAGAAGAATTTGAAGAAGATCTACTAACTAAATGTATAGCTGACATGGAAGATATTAACAGTTTGAAAAAGCAAAATGAGGAACTTAAGAAGAAAGCACAAGGTGGTGACCAACACAAGAAAAGGAAGGAAGTTGACCTTTTCAAGCTTCAGGTACTAGAAAGAGATGAGGAGCTCACCAAAGTTAAGGAGTAATTTCATCAAAACAAAATAAACCATCATGAAGAATTCATATCCATGACAAATCAATTGGATAAGGAAAAGAAAAGGGAAGAAACTTTGTCAAGCCACCTTGAACAAAGACTCAAGAGCTTGAAAAAACTTGAAGCAGAGATTGGTCAATGCAAGGAAGAGGTCTCCTCCCTTAGATATCAACTAGAAGAAGCAAGGAAACAAGCACAAGGAGATGAGAAAGTGATGGAAGCTTTGGCATTCGTAGAAGGACAAGTTGATGAAGCAGAAAAGGAGAGAAACACCATGATATGTCAACTAGAAGAAAAGGATGATGACATCACCAAGTTAAGATCAGAAATGGAGCAAGAAATATGAAGGAAGAAATGGAGATCATTCTATCAAATAAGGATGAACAATGCAAGAAAATGAAGGAAGAAATTGTCTTTCTTAAAAATGAAGTTGACTTGCTGAATAAGAACTTGAAAAGTTCTCAAAGGCAAGGAGAAGGGTCAAGACAACAATGGAAGAATCCTATTCCAAGGAGACTTGTAGATGGTGTCAAGAATACAAAAGGCAATGAATATCATCAAAGAATCCCAAGGCAAAATGACTTCAGAAGTACATCAAGTAAATATTCATCTCCCAGGTACCAAAGTATATTTCTTTGTTATTGTTATTCTTGTACAGACTTTGGGCACATGGCAAAGGATTGTAGGGAATATCACAAAGACACATATAATGGTCCGCGTCAATCTCCTAGAAATAATTTTGCAAGAAGAGGTCATGATTACTCATTCATAAACAATATGGAGTGCTTCAATTTCCACAACATTGGACATATGGCACGTGATTGTAACTTGACATGGGTCCCTACACAAGATAGAACCATGACAACCAAGCCAGAAAAGAAAGTTACACAAATATGGAGAAGGAGGCAAATTGAATCCAGAAGTCTCTTGAACACTCCAAACAGCAACACATGTTGTTGATTTGATGAAGTCATCCTTGATGTTTCAAATATTCGATGGTGATACTCTGCCAAAAAGAGACCATACAGTTAGGGGGAGTTTGTGATTCTTGAGCATTCTTGGAGAAGTTATCCATGAAAGGGCCCTATGAAATCCTTGATGAGTCACACATGAGATCATCTCTCGGGATCAACTCCATTTAAAAACATGATCCCTTATTCATTCGATAAACTATTGTTGAAAACTTCTTCCACTTACAAAGTAGCAAGTTTTCTTGAGTTAGAAGAGTTTGTGCAAGAAAGGGAATTTGGTTCATCACATAAGAAATGTAAACATATTTATCATAAACCACATTTCCAAAAGGAAGAGCACTATGAAAGGGGGTAACATACCCGTGAAGAACTACTATTGATGAAGGAAAGAAGTAGCTTAACGGGGGGAGTACTTGGGCACCCTGTTTTCCATTGATGTCAAAGGGGGGAGAGAATGTTGGAAGGCTGAGAATATTTTCATCAATGACAAAGGGGGAGATTGTTAATCAAGGTTGTAATTGATGTCAATATGGCATTGTTGAAGATGGATAAACCCTAATGATTCCCTAAACATGAAGATTGATGTATAATCCTATGTGACACCCTAGCCTTGCTAAATGACCTTATCTTATAATCCTTGAAAATCCTAAAGAAAAACTTAACCTTGGCTCTAACTCTAACCTTTACCCTTAACCCTAGCTATATGATCATGAAACCTTAAAACTAAATACATTTCCGACCCTTAGTACTAAATACATATGAATATAACAACTATATAAATATACATTAACAAATAGTCAAAATAAATTAAATATTTATATTATTATATTAGATACATTTGAATTAAATACCAAACATTAATATATAATAATATAATAATAAGTATATTGATGCTAGGTGTGAAGTCCTTAAAATATATTACATGTTGGATGTTGCATTACATTAAACATCGACTTCACCAAAACAATTTCCAGATTTTATGGTCGGCTTTCCCTCGAGACATGTCCACTCATATGTACATGATCAGCTATAAATAAACCATCAAACTTCAACTAAATGCATGGATTTGAGTTTCATAGAATAATAAAAAGGACGGATCATGGAAAATATAGGCCTCGGTCAACACAAAATTTTGGAATGAGTAGGGTTCACATCTCGTGCACTAAAAAAAGGGATCTACAAGATATCTCAAATACATTTATTGCTGAAAAGAGAAATACGTGGACTATTCTCTTCAGTTTAGACAATGAAAATACATTGTAGGGTGAAGGAGGAATGATTTGAGGAAACTTGAACATATAGAAAACATATTTTTCAGAAGTTTATTTTTTTTCGACCTGTGATCAAAATTTTGTGGCTCAGACCCATGCAAACTTACTGAAGCTTGGACCTACAATATCATTCTCGAACCTATGGCTTTATCTCAATAGATAGGTATATCAACAATGCTTCCATTACCAATCTGGATTTAGCATCAAACTGTTTGCAGTGCCCTGTGGAAATTCCTCTGTGAATCACTATAACATTACGTATTACAGTCCATTTTGACATTTGGCTTAGCTCGAACACCAAGAAGTTAAGCAATGGCCGTGTAGCAGTGTTTAAACAGGCAATCTTCAGGTTTGGTCTAGGAGGAGTCCTTATCTGAGATCAACAGGACGTATAAACTAGCCCTTGAGTTGAACAGTGACTAGTTTCCTTTGTTGAAGAAACTGATTTGGAGCTCAGATTGACAGTGATTTCAAACAGCAATGGTTGGGGTATTTTATGCTCAGAGTCAATCTTATTGTGGAGACTTGTTGATCTGAAGTTATCATCCTCAACTCCATGGAGCATTGCTACACCTTGAAACTGTGTGAAAACCTTTTTGAAGTTTGAGCAAGAGAAGACATAAAGTTATTAGACAGAGGACAAACTAAAGCCTAGAGCAGCCTTGTGGGGAAATTATACAATCTTGAATATTTCCAACACTTTGCAGACTTAAGAAGATACCTCCCTTGGACCTGAAGAGAACCTGTGGAAACTGTAGAGATCAGTACAGTCACCCTTTGGAGGCTCATATTAAACAAGTGTGGACAGTCCTAACATGAATGAGGAACCATTCTTGTGAAGGAAAATTCGGTGGTTTCTTGGTTCTTGAAGTAGTCTATTGTAGACACTTGATTGAACTAGTTTGAAGTACTCTTGAAAGAGGGTTGATCATGAATAAATTTTCTGGAGTAGTGATCGAACATAAATCCTTGCCCTCGGAGCTGACTTTAAATACCTATGGAGTACACATTTAATCCTCTACATGTTGCAACTTTGGACCTGTGTGAGGAAGTGAAGTTTTTAGGAAAGATAATTATTGAACAGTGAAGACTTGGGTTGTTCACTAAATACATATTGAAGGTCTTGGATATAATCTTGAAGACCATGATACACTAGCCATCATGAGGTGACATTAGAGACACTATTTGGGGACCATGAAGAACATTGGAGACACCTTCATGTGAAATATCAAGGTTGTCATTGATGACGTGAAATGGAGACTAAGTGAAGGCATTGTTAAAGATTAACAGGGTTTGGTGAAGAAGACATTGGGAGTTGTGAAGTACAGCTAAACATATATTGATGAAGTAAGGAAAGGGTTGGAGCCTAAGAGGTTGGAGACTCATAGAGACAAGGTTGGTGCCTTGGAAGAGAGGGTCAAAGCCCCAAAGGATAGGAGTCCTCAAGGAACCAGGTTGGATCCCTAAAGGTTGGTGCATCGAAATTGACAAGGTTGGTGCCTTGGGAAGTCCAATTTGGTGCTTGGAATATTACAGGTTGGAGCCTAGGAGATTGAAGATTGGTGTCTTCATCTAGGGTTGGAGCCCTACATATATTGTACTTGATTTATTGAAAGAAGAAACTACTAAAAGTATTTATTCTATCATTGTTCATTTTGTGTTCTAAATATAAGTGATATAACTTGTAAAAATAACAATTGAAAAGAAATATTGATTCACCCCCCCTTAGTATTTCCAACATTTAATACACCCCATTATCAATCTAGAATTCCGAGGATTCATACCCATTTTAGTCATGATCAACAACAAAAATTCCCAATCGATACAATCATAATGTTTAATCAAATCCACCTTAAGGCAACAAGATTTATGTCCATTGGATTTAATGGAATGGATCATCTCATGTGCGATTCCAATGGCATCTTGTATATGTCTTCCCTCCATAAATCCAAATTATTCTTGAGTAACATTTTTTTATAGAATCGATTTAAACCTTCTGGAAATCAATTTAGATATCACTTTATAAATCAAATTACAAAGGGATATAGGCCTAAAATCTGTGCAAGTCCAGAGATTCTTCTTATTAGGAATCAACACAAGAAACGTGGCATTGATGACCCCCGTGATATATCCCCTGTGCCTGACTTCCTCCGCCACCGCCAACAGATCTGGGAGCATCAGGTCCTTAAAGGAAATGAACAGTTTGACCCCCCATCCATCCCATCCTAGACTCTTCTCCTTTTCACATTCCTTCAAGGTTTCCAAAAGTTCATCACTAGTGATAGGTTGACCCATCCTATCATTATCCTCTTAGGTTATCATGTTAGGAACCAGATCAATAAATATTGCTTGATCCTCATATCCATGGTTCTTTGCCAAAAATTTCCCTTTAAAGTGTGTAATAGTATCTTGTTCCAAAGTATCTTGTGTTTTGAAGACATTCCCATGTGAGTCCCTTATCTACCGAATAGAATTTTATTGTTTCCTTAGGTTAAATTGTCTATGAAAATATTTAGTGTTTCTATCACCCACATTTATCCATGTAGCCCTGCTTTTCTGTCGAATATGATTCTTCATGCGCTTTCAAAATAACACTCCTTTAGACCTCAAGTATTGTGATCTTGTCTCGATATGACACCAAGAAATAGAGAGGATCATTAATGTTGTTCAAGGTCTTCAGGGTGTTTTCTATCTCCAATAAAAGTTTCAATTCTTCCCTCTTTTTAATTTTAATCCATATGCAGGTCTCTGATTTCAGACTTTTTAAATCTCTGACTCATGATAACCATAAGAGATTGAGAATGAGAAATAATAGGACTATTTCACACTTTGTGAACCAGATACTTGAAATTGACCATAAACAATCATCGAGGATTGAATTTAAAAGGATATGCCCTCCGAGCCTCCACACCTTTCCAAGAAAGACTAATCGGCATATGATCCAATATATACATAGGAATAATGAAAGATTCTACTTCCACCAAATTGCTGAAGAAAGTCTGGCTTACTAAAAATCTATCTAAACACTTAGAAATACCCTCCCCTCTTATCTGCACATTCTTCCATGTAGGAGCCAAAGTTCCCAGAACAACATCAATCAAAGAATTGGCTTCCAACAGCCCTTTGATGAAGGCAAGCAGGGTGTCTTCCCTGGCATTGACGCCCCAAATTTCCAATGCTCCCAGTGTAAAATTAAGGTCCCCCGCCATTACCAAAGAGTTGAGACTTAAGATTCCATAACTAACCACACTGTTCCAATAACTCATACGACCAGAATATGGAGCATAAAAATTTATAATTATGATCCTACTACACAACCCCGTTATGTAGCCTGTTAGAAGAATACCTACATAGGTACGGAAGGCCTTGATATCAAAGTGCCTGGGATTCCACATCACTCCCAACCCACTTGATCAACCAATTGCATTAGTAGCACATACATGCCAACCAGGACAAACCTTCAACATGGCTCCCCAGGCTTTGTCACATTCCACCATGGTTTCTTATAAAATGATCACAGATAGCTGATACACTCGGATAATACCCTGAAGTGAGTTGATTTTGGGGTTAGCTCCCAATCCCTGGATATTCAATAATGACCATGGGGGCACGACGAAGATAGGTGTATTCCCACTAAGGACCTATGTTCCATCAAAATCCGAAATTGATACCGACCCAATAGTAAAGGTTGTGTCTATGGAGAACTGAGAATCAGGAGGAACCAGACCTAAGGCCATAGAAAGATCAAGTTGACTACAATTAGAGACTTTTTAAATCTCGGTTGATGTTTCTTCCTATGGGTAACATTCTGAAAAGCAAGCAAACCCCGAGACTACTTTGAAGGCTCAAAGGACCTCTTGATGACAAGAAGCTCCATATCTTTAGTTGATCCCATTAATGTGACCAATTCATGGCCAGAAGAGGGTGATAGAGAAAAATCGGCCACCCTATCAATTATAGGCATAACTAGATCAATCGATACACTCGAAGGTTCAAGGATGACAAGTTGATCACAAACAAGGCCACTCTTCCCAGGATGACAAGAGGGTAACAGGGGGTGAAACATGACACTAAAGGGGATTCCAACATCCCAGATCCCACATCAGAGTCATTGATTCCCTCAACGGACCTTAAGAGAAAAAGGAGGGATATCATGGTCATCAAGTATCGAGGGTCCAAGCCCCTTCGGCCCGGAGTAGTCAAAAACAATGGAAGATGATAAAGTAACATCCAAAGAATTAGAAATCACATCACAAGCTATCACAGAAGAGGGTTCCAGAATTCCTAGTTGATCACCATTGATGGAGTCCATACCATGAACCACTCGCTCTGAAGGTCTCACTGATGGAAATTCTCGATGTCCAAAATATTTGTGCTCCGAAGACAGAACCCTGAATGACAAGCATGCTGAGAAAAAATGGCCCATCTGATGACAATGCAGGCACTGATAAGGCAAACCCCAATAGTTAATATTCAACCTAACCAAGAAACTACTCCAACAGACTTCACGATCAGCTATCAGACCCCTACCCAGGTTCACATCCACCAACACCCACGCCATCCATTTTTCAATTTGTATGAAACAAGTGTTGGGTCAATTTATTGAGTAAATTAACACAAGTATTTTAAATATCAATCTAGATTTGTAGAACTTAGAAGCATGTCCAAAATATATGGATATCAACTATAATCATCTTTAAAAGATAAGTAATGGAAACTGAAGGAAATGTAATTATAAACTAATTAGAAGTGCATATTACAAATATAAAATTCAACTAAGTAATTTCTAATTCAATATGTAATAAGCAGGAGAAGTGGCTCTTAACTTAAGAGAACCAAATTGACCTTCTTCTACAATACTACTTTATGAACAGAAATCAAAAACCACTAATGAATAATAGCTTAAGATGCATACAAGAATAATTGAAGAGGCTCCTAACTAAGCAGGTCCTTTTTGTTCTTCATTTCAAATGCATTCATCATTTATGCCATTGTTAGAAAACTAGAAATTCAGAAAATCACTTGAAAGCAAGAAAGATGAATTTTAGTTTCTATTCATTGATCAGAAAGAAGGAGAGTTTAACTTAAACATTGGTTTGTCCCTTCATATACAGATTATAAGTAAACTAATATTCATCAACAAACATAATAAATCATCATACATCTAATTAAATAAACAAATCTGAAGCAAAACTAGTTTATGAAAATTAAGCTAAATTAACCATGAAGTGTACTTAGCTTGGTGTGGGGGCCCTCCACCCTTGCCTTGCACACTTGAAGAGATTATCAACTACTGAAAACTCATTCAATCATCCACAACATTGAACAGCAAAAAGAAGATAGAACAAGTTCCTCAAATTAACTCAAAATATTCAGAAGTCTCAATATGAAATTATACAAATTCTACATATTCATGCCTTCAATGTTTTGGCTTAAGTAGATAAATATGAAACAAACATCTAAAATTTCTCTAATAGATATGTCTATTATTATCCTATCTATCCAGGTCGAGCTCATCCATCCAATCACTCAAAATCTGGAAAACCCATGAAATCCTAAAATTGGCATATTTCCTATGGATTTCTTGAATGACTGGTCCTATTTGACCAGCTTTGACCAGGCCTATTTAAGCTTGGTTTGACCAAACCAATAGGAACACATTCAATCTTAGTTCGCAATATTTCTGGAAATGTGTTCATCTCATGCCCAGGTGTCCTGCAATTATGACATCAATGAAGCCATTACGGGAATTTCTGGTCCTGTCCAAAAGTGCACTTAAAATCTAATTTTTGTAAAAACATCTAAAAATTGCAAAACTTAATTTATATACCTGAATATGCATAAATTGGTAAAAATTGGGTGTATATGAAGGTAAATGGATGGATAACATGGAAATTATGTGTATTTAATTAAGCAAAATTGGATCAAAAACGAGGGCCAACAACAACTATCATCCCAATAATAGAACTTTCCTAATCAGTTAGTTATTTACGACACTGCCACAGCATTCCATAGCTCCAATGGTAAGTCGGGCATCTTGACCCAAATTAAATTGTACCGGGGAATTTCGGAAAAGGGATCGAGACCTACCTTCCATCAATTAAGTAAAAGATAACCCCTCCCCTTCACCCACGGATCCTTTAAAATCCTCTTTGCATCCTCAAAGCTGAGGAAATGGAAACAAAACCAACTGATAAACAACAGGCTTACCTTCGGCCTATACTTCAGAATCGATAGCTAGTTATCCTCAGCCCATTTCTTCACTTGCTCACCTGACATCTTCAAGTGATACCACCACCCCACCAAGCCTTTATTTCTCAAACTTTCAATACATGCCCAGAATGTATCCACTCCCAAAACCAAAGGTGGTTGACCAAATAAAACCTTCCATGGTTTACCCTTTGGATTTGTGGCCTTATGACACACCAAGGATTGTAAAGGGGAAAGATTATCAAGGTTCAAAATCACATAGAAAGCATTGACCGGAGAAATGAGCACATGAACCGACAAACAAGAGAATGAAGCCACTAGAGCCTTTCATTCAACCTGAATAGTGGTCTCAATCAATTCTTTTGTAGATGGTGACGTGAAATCTTAGATGAAATCCAGGAGGTCTCTGTCACTATCCATAGTCCTACTAGCCAAAAACCCCCAGTAAAAGCCACACAACCTTATAAAGGATAGCACACCAAGAAAGTACCAAGATTTAGAAAAAACTCCCGACGAGATATGCCACGCAAGGTGGGATCCCACCCACTATGATCACCAACCACCAGAAAATGAAAATTCTGAGATCGAGACTAAAGAAACGATATGAAAACCTGAAATCGATTAAAAAAACCAAATAAGGCCTTTACCTCCTATCTATCGAATAGACTCCAAGAACTCCACAATGAGTAGGGGGATTAGTATCAAAACCTAAATGAGCAGGGTCAAAAAATATCCATAAATAATAGTGTCACACAACTATCTCCCCGTATATATTCCAACTAGAATAGAATTAGACCCCATACAGTACGAGGATATCAAGCAGTGATGGACCACATTGACCTTGTCAAAGATGAATAGCAAGATTCACATCTTCCAAAAAGAAATGTATAGTCAGCAACATTTTTACAATCAACTTTGATCACTCATGCCCCACGCCTCTTACTCTTCTAGTTAGTCACCCAAATGCCTCAACCTCATGGGAAAAGGATGAGGTCGATCACCATCGATCCCCTTACCAGCCTCACAAAGATGGACCACTCGATCCTTAGGAAATCATGAAACAAATATTCAACCACATATGTTAGAGATCGCCCCTCCCGTCTGGCGACTACTTGAAGCTAATAGAAAAAACCCAGAGGCTAAGAGCTCTAATAACCTCAAAAATCACTACTCAAATTTAAATAAAAAGTAGCTCAAAGTTCCACTCTAGATAGTCGTAAGAGATATTAAACTAGACACAAAAAATAAATTAAAAGAGATACACGTAAGCCTTCTAAACATGGACCTCCTTCTCTACCAGACTTGCCCCTTTGATCACCTTAGGAACTTTATAGACCTGAAGAGAAAAGAAACAAAACCTTCTGTGTGATATTTTGAAACACATAAAGGTTGGGCTCCTTACAAAATGGCTTGTTCACCACTTTACAATATCATAATGGAAAGGAGTCCTTGCAAAAACGAAAACGATTAACATAGGTTTTGTATCAACAAAGGAAACAAGTTATGCCTCATTTCCCTTCATTCCTAATATTTGATATCCTCAACCCTTATGGCTCCCTCCTTGTTGAAAAGTGTAACTAGGTTCAGTCTCCATAATGACATGTAATTGTGTTTTGTAAATAATTAAATAAGAAAAATAAAATTATTATTGTAATGCTTGCTTCATGGGTTTCATGAACAAGAGAATTTTTTTTTAGATGGCTCCCATTATGAGCCTTTAGGATTTGTCAAAAAGATTCAATGTCATGTATGAAGAACCCTTCTTGGGAAATGTTACAAATGAATATGAGTCAATAAGATTGTCAAGTAGCCCTCCAAGACAAGCACAAGTTACTCCTCCTCAAGTCGGCCTCAAGATCAAGTAAAGAACTCATGTTAGCTTCACCTAATGGAGATACACCTATTCGAATGCACATGTCGTCTTATTTATATGGGACAACTACGATATATATGTGTGTATGGTATTATTTCCACAATCAAGGAGTTTTGATCCCTCTAAAATTCGGATGGAAAAGTACAAGATAATTTCTGATACATTTGTAATTTGGATAAGATATTACAATGACACATTCGAATCTCAAAGAAGAGAATTTTTGGAGTTATGACACAGTCTACAAGCTCATATTTTGGGGAAGACTACGGTAACATTTTTTTTATCTCAATTTCAGTGACCTCATAGATAACTTTGTGACAATCTCGGCATATAGACTAAGGATTGCAATGGAGATAGTTCAATGATACATCACAGTGATTTGGTGCTATCTCAGGCTCATAGATTTGGTGTTATCTTAGCTTTGGTGCTACTACAATGATCACATTTCAGTGACATTATAGTGATGTGTTTCGGTGCCATCTCAAGTGTGTATATAGTTCGTTGTTGCGCTCAGATGATCTTAGTCCATTTTAATGTTATCATTGTAACTATGTCTCGGTGCTAAGAAGGTTAAAGCAGAAGAGGAGTAGAGAAGAAGAAAAGAGCAGAAGACAGTCAAGAAAAATAGTGTCTTGGTCTTGGAGTGGCTAATAGGTCAATGGTCTTGATCTTGGTATTCATCAATATGAATCTCTATAAGAATAATTTGTGTTGGTTTTCCTCTCAAAGAGTGAGAGGTTTTGGCCATAGCTCATATCCTACATTGTGTCTCTTGTCTATTTATGTTCATGCATTAGTAGTTGTTTGATGAAGAAGAACACTAATAACTTAAGAAAAGAATATCCTAATCAAAAGTTGTAAAAAGCACTCACAAGTAGTTACTAATGGAAGAGAAATCACCTAATACTTGATCCCCTAGATTTCTCAACATGGTATCAGAGCTAAGGTGACTAAGTCAAGGAAGGGCATATTATCAAAGGACACTCAAGGATTGAATCTTAAGAAAGAAACGAAAGCAAGTTAAAGGATATCAAAGTGAATTTGAGATCTACATCGAAGTATCAAACCCTAGATCAAAGAAGAATTCTACAGCAGCAAAAGTATAAGAACCTCTAGTCATCATCAAAAGACCACAAATACCATCATCAAGTTGAAGAGATCTACAAATAAAGGTATCCCAACGTATAGACATCCAAGAGAAGCACTTCAAGGACAAATATCACATCATCTTGGAGAAATTCAAAACCCTAGAAGAATTTATGGGATCTTCACTCATTCACCACTGAAGAAGTCGAAGTATCTTAAAGGCTAGTTATCCAAAGAAGCTAAATAAATTCTCATCATCTTCGAAAGGTTGCAAGGAAGTCTCCCCCTCATTGAAGCAAGGACGTCCTTATCCTTAAATAAGATCATCCAAGAAGCATCAAGACATATTCATCATCAACAAAGGCATCAAGTTGAAGATTTTATCTTCCCTTGACAAGTAAGTACCTTTTTCTTCTATAATATAATCTAGTAAAATGACTTCGTTTTGCAAGGAGATCTATGAGCTAGTTGGGTCATCAAACCTCCTTGCATGGAAAAGAAGGATAGAAATAGCCCTCAAAGAAAATGAAGTCATTGATCATATCAATAGAAAAGTTTCCAAAACATAAGAAGGTCAAGTACTATATCAATACATGGAAAAGGATCTAAGGTCTCAATATATTCTTATGGAGTCCGTCAAATATTCTCTCATATAGCAATATTCGAGACATCAAAAGAGATATATGGTAAGTTGGTAAAACTATTCTCTGAAGATACGATAAAGGTGGTCATATAAATTAGATATGATCTACACAAATTAAAGGTATCAAAAGATAAAGGGTTATCTTCATAATATCTCAACTACAAGATCTGGGAGAGATGATTTCAGATAAGGAAATGATCTCTTTTTGTTCAAAATTCATTAACTGATGAATAAGGTAACAACTGCCTATGAGGATAGGAAAGTTATTCCATTCAACAACTTGTGGTTTCTATGTAAGTTAGAAGAAGACAAATAGAGGGAAGAAGTGCTCAAACATTTGTCAAAAAGAAAGAAGAACATAGCTAAAATTCAATGCTATGAGCATTACAGAAAATATAGTCCTAAGCTCAAGAAGGACAATAACATTAAAGATAGAGAAGTAATTCATTTCACCAAATAAGTGGAGGAAGCTAAAGAGAATAATTCCAAGGAAGAGGAAAAGCATTAGAATTAAGAGCGCATGACATCACCATAGGAAACATGAATGATGTATTGAACAAAATCTATGACAGTCAACTATGAAGGATATAGCTCATGGTGACCTCATTAAAAGCTCAAGTGACACTTATGGGGAATAGGAAGAAATCATCCAAGACAAGTTTCATCATACATCAGTCAGAAGGAAACATCTGCTAAATAAGGATATGTAGGATCCTCAAGATTCTATGATGGAATCCTCATCGGAAGGTTCACCAATCTAGAGAGAAAGCAATTGTTTCATCAAGAACTCCAACTTGTGTAATTCATGGGATGATGTTATGATGACATAAGAAATGAAGATGATCAAGGGGAAGCTCTTTCTAATCAGGGAAACTGTTGAAAGAAGCCTAGATGACCTAAAGGTAAATGAGGTATGTATGCTTGTATTCAATACTATAAATTCATGTCGTATGGTTGCAGGTAACATGGATCACTGCTCTATCTTGAGAATCATGATCAAAGGAAAGGAATCTCCTCCTATGAAAGGATGCAGGAAGGCATAGGTCACACTAGATGAAATCAAGATAATATGTCCTCATATGGAATATGAGGTATTGGAAGTTCTTAGGAATGTCTTGTGTGATGAAAGAAAGGAAGAGATCGTAGACTATGCAACCATGGAAGACGGCATTCAACATCCGAGAGCTGAAATATTTGACTATGATATCTCCCATAAATATATGAAGGCTCTGATAGAAGTTTGGAAAGATGGATACCCTTGACAATACATATATCTTTAGGAGATGTGTCAACATGTATGCATGATGTTGATACCTACAGGAAAGATGTCATGATGAAATACTAATGAGCCTCATCATTGGGTAACTATATGGATCTTAATACACCTCCAAGCTTACTAAAATCAAATCTTCTCATAATTCCTTACATGTTTTAATTATATTTTTCTTAATGAGGTGAGCAAAAGTAAGATGTTATGTGTAGTGGTCTAATGTGCATTGATTGCAGGTTTTTGGGAGAAAATCATGACAATTTTGGCTAATTAAGGTGCAAGAAATCGAATGAGACAAGAAGGAGAGATTATAGGAGATGGATAATCCTCATTAAATCCTCACTCATTCGAATATCCCTCAATAAAATCACACTAGCTCAGAGTTGCAAGCAGCTAAGTCATGGAAATCATTGGCAGTCGATCCAGTGATAGTTAAGAACTAGTTCATCTTAAGTTTGGGAGCCAAGCCTCCCTATATTTAAGAATTTGTTGGAGATTTCAGTTGTATAAATAAGGAGGCCTAGACCATCATTAGGATTCAGATTTTTTATGTACTAAGCATTTTTTAGTTGAAGGATTGTGGCGAAACATTGTTATGTAATTTTTTGATATGATAATGAGAATGAGAATTTCCTTGATCCAACACTGAGCTGACTTAGAGGGTTGAAGCTCTTGGGTTAGGTCCCAACCCTAACAGCAGAGATTCATCTTATTGTACTTGTATGCTTAGGTTATTTCATAGTTTAATTGTTGAATTGATTTTGGCATTGTTTCATTGCAAGTATTGGTGAATTTGATTAGTTTGCTTCCATTTGTGCATAGCTTTAGTAGTAGCTTTAGAGAGATAAAGGAATACCGAAAAGGTTGATAGCAGGTGGATATTCCTTCACTCCTCCCTTCAAGGACCATGGTTTGAGGAAAAACTCCTATTCAGCCCCAAAAAGACAGAATTTTGATTTCTTATGGAATTTAGGGTTTTCTGATAATTAGGCCATCATATTTTTAGTTTTCAAGAATAGGTCTCAGTTAGTATTTCTGTTATCTCCAACTTTGTATTAGATCTCATGGTGTTTCACAATATTCTGCAAGTATTTCCATGTATGAACTAGGCAAATGAATGATGGAGTTATGTTTTCTTATGCTGATTGGAAATCTTTCTTGTTTTGACATGATTCATGGGTAAATGCCAGTGATGTGTGTATTGTATGAGTTTCAATAGTGCAGTAAGATCTCATGTTAGCAGCCCCAGCCTAACCTCATCCATCCATGATCACCAAAATACACTAAGTCCATAAGCCAATTTATCATTCCATAAGAACAACTTTACATGTTTGTTGAGTAAATCTAACCATCTTACAAACTTTGGTTTGAGTTATGAGGAAGTCCTAGCCACTCCCTTGCCTTATTTCTTCCATCATTCACCTTCCCTAATCCCTATACCACCTTCCAAGTCACTCCTTATGCTTTCGGTCGGATCCTGTAGGAGAATTAGGACATCCTGTAGGTGCATTAGGACATCTTGTAGGACGACTTGTAGTGGCCTGGTTTGAGGCCGATTTGTGGAAAATGCGTCCAAAAAGTTAGGAGAAGACCCTTTCTTGCCTCCCAACACATCCGACCCTTCACAACCATCTCTCTTCACACCTAACCCACTTGCCATACAACCAAGAATAATTAGCATTCATATTTTCACAAAAAGGACAAAAAGGAAAAAAGGTTATTGTGTTCATTCATATGCATAGCAATAAAGTGTTTGATTATCTCAGATTGCCTGCATAGGATAGTTAGGATTACAGATGTTAGTATACAATTATTCTGAAGCGAGATCTCTTAACAAATAGTTAGATGAGTGGTGTGTTTAAAGCATTTATTTCATTATTTCATTACTGCAGTAGACAATATTTCAATTCTCTTAATTAGGGTAAAATTCCCCTTTCTCCATTGGTAATCAAACTTCTTCTAAATCAATAGAAGGCTAGTTTGAGAAACCCTAGTTGTCTATTGCCAGCTCAGCAGTGACAAACAGTGGACCCATTGTATCTACTTGTGTATACAGCGTTGTCACATCCAATTTTGTACGAACCTCGGGTTGATAAAGTAAAGTTGGTAGCCCCAGGAGTTGCAGCATTCTTGCTGCAATACTAGTGCTCATCACTTTTTGGCAACATTGTCAGGGGAGGTGTCTAAGTAGATGTGATTTCTTATTTCTTTCTTCCCTTTCTTATCTCTTCCATTCTGCTATTAGCTTCATTTTTGCAAAATTAATTGTAAGTTGGTTTGCTTTCCTCTCCATTCTGCAAGTGAGATTTCATTCAGCATTTAGTGTCTATTCAGTTTGTCATTTCAATTCTGAAATTAGTCTTAAAGATTGAAAAACAAAACAAAACAAAAACACTTCTTTCATGCCTCATAGGAATAGGGATAACTTAGGAAAATTTCTACCAAATACCCCCACCACTTCAAACATCCAACCTTCCCTCTTCTTCGATGGTTGTGAATTGGAGGACCCCTTAGGCGAACAACTAGATATTTTTGAAGAGCCTAAAGGGGGAGAAGAAGAAGGAGAACCCATTCCAACTAACTTAATGGATGAAAATAGAAATGACAAAGGAGATAGAGAAAGAATTGAGGGTGCTTTTCCCATCAGAGAAACCAATGGGGATGCCAAGATGAAAAACATAAGCCCCTCTGCTCTTCCTCACTTCCATGGCTTGACCTCAGAAGATCCAGATAATTTCTTGTTTGAGTTCATTTTCATATGCATAGCTTATGATTACATCAATGATGATCAGAAGTTTAAATTATTCCCATCCACTCTCAAGGATGCAGCTTTGCGCTAGTTCATGGGTTTACCTGGTGATAGCATCACCACCTGGGCTCAGATGTAGCAAGCCTTCAACAATAAGTATCGGGACTACTACAGTTCCAAAGAAACTAAAGAGGAAATTTTTAGAATGACCTTGGGGCATGATGAGTCCTTAGAGGATTATGAGAAAAGATTCTAGCTTAGCTACAAAAGGGCCACGTGCACACTTAATCCTGAGTTACTGAAGCTAGTCCTACTCAGGGGGGTCAGGGAAGATCTTCTGGATACCCTAAACCTGCTAACAAGAGGGGACATCTACCATATACCCTATGAATATATCAAGACCATCTTTAAGAACCATTCTAGTGCAGCTAGGAAAAAGGGTAGGGGTAGTCAACTAGTGGCCAGCTCATCCTCTTCCAACACATCTATAAGAGGTGAAATTGGAAATATGTTGGAAGATTGCAAGAGTGAAATGCTGGAAACCCTTGCCCTATAAATGGAAATTATGCACATCAAGAGAAAGTAGGAAGAAGTAGAGAGAGAATTAGCCATCTTATGCCCCAGATGCACAATGAGGCACCCTAGGAATGAATGTCCATTAAACCTTATAGAAATTTGCTCGGTCTGTGAAGAAAACCACTACACAGACAATTTCCCTTCTCTACCTGGACTAAAAGTTGTGTATCAGGGAACTAAAGGGGTGACTGAATAGCTCTGCTACATAAATCAAAGGAGGCCTCATGGGCCTCGACTGTACCAACAGGGCATGCAAGGGTCATCCTATGCATATTACAACACTAACCAAAACACATCCATTCCCTCTTGGGGGGGGCCTTCTCATCCATCCTGGTCTACACCTTCTCCTTGGTATTTTTCACCTCAGTACCATTCCCAGCCGACCAACCAGCCATTTCGGCCATATACTCCTCCACAGACTCAGTGGAATGCACCACCCCAGTGGTGGAGGACCCCATACAACAATGCTCCAACTTTATTGCCTTCACCTCCTACTCAACCACAGCTTTTACACCCTGCTCCACCTAAACAACCTCAGATTCCTGCCCAACCAAATCCAAACCCGAACAATAGACAGGCACAGCAGGTCTACAGTGGAGAGACATCCTACCCTTCTTATGTTGTGGAAATTCAGGAAATCAACCTAAGGTCTGGGAGAGTACTCCCGGACAAACAACCTCCATCTCCACCAAGGGAGAGTGAGGAGGAAAGAGAGGAAGGTATGCCTAGAGTGAATCTACCACCCTTTCCTAAAATATTAACTCATCAAGCCCAACCTACCCCAGAAGAGAATGAACTTCTAGGTGAATTGAAAAATCTATGTGTCAAAATTCCACTTCTCCAAGCCATTAAGGATGTACCTATTTACAACAAATTGATTAAAGATAATTGTTTCA
The DNA here is from genome assembly GCA_031772625.1 of Pinus tabuliformis. NCBI lineage: Eukaryota > Viridiplantae > Streptophyta > Pinopsida > Pinales > Pinaceae > Pinus > Pinus tabuliformis. The sequence continues at coordinate 701,120,659 of CM062804.1, forward strand.
AACATCCAGGGAGGCGAGAAGGAGACACCCCTACCATTAATTTCATTGGATATCTATCTGACTTAATGTTGGGGCAGGTAATTTGCCCAAAGTATTTAGACCCTAGAAGCCTTGTAGTAGATGTTCACATCAATGGCACCATTGTCCCACACATCTTGATTGATCTTGGGGTTGCCATTAATGTAATGACTATGGACACCATGCTTAAGTTGAATCTCCAAGGTTCATTAAGAAAGACCATGACAGTCTTGCAACTTGCAGACCGATCCATAGTAGCCCCTGAGGGGATTGTTGAGGATGTGATGGTCTCCATTGACTCCTAGGAGTACCCTGCAGACTTCCTAGTGCTCCAACGTAAGGCCAAGCTTAACGGTTATCCTCTCATACTTGGGAGGCCTTGGTTAGCAACCATCGATGTCTACATCAGCTGCAGGGCTGGAAACATGACTATCAAAAATGGGCATCTATCCAAGCAGTTGGTCTTGTACCCTCCTGCTCAGCCATCTTTAGAACATGATTTACCTTTATGGATAGAAGAGGAGGAAGAAGATGAAGTTTACTCAGCTCAACTCTATACCCTAGAAACTTCCATGGGAGGAGGACAACCTAATGAAGATGATTTGATTGAACACATCCTCCAAAATCCAACTCCCAACACCTTGTCCTTAGAAGAAGTAGTGAATGAAACCAAGAGAAACCATCAGATTGACCTATGCTTAGCTTATTCAAACCCTACTCGTGTCAAAACAATAGAATTTGGCCTTGAAAGAACTTTAAAAATCAACCCCTCTTTATGTACACCAAGAAGAAGAGTTATGTAACATGCTAAGGGAACATTTGGATGCCTTTGCTTGGATTTACAAAGAAATGAATGGGGTGCACCCCTCGATGTGTACTCACCACATTTATATCAAATAAGGTTGCAAACTAGTCCGACAACCCCAAAGGAGAACGAATCCAGCTCTCAAGGATATAGTCAAAGAAGAAATGCAAAATCGGTTGGATGTAGGATTCATTTACCCTATCTCAGACAGTGAGTGGGTGTCTCCTTTGGTGCTAGTTCCAAAGAAAAAAGGGAAGTGGAGGATGTTTATTGATTACAGAGAGTTAAACAAAGCATCAAAGAAGGACCATTTCCCTCTACCTTTTATTGACCAAGTGTTAGATGGCCTAGCAGGGAAAAAGTTTTCCTCTTTCCTAGATGGGTTCAGCGGGTACAATCAAATCTAGATTAGCCCAAAGGACCAGGATAAAACCACCTTCACCTGTCCTTGGGGTACTTTCGCTTATAGGGTCCTTCCTTTTGGTCTATAAAATGCCCCTGCCACTTTCCAGAGGTCAGTCCTGAGTATCTTTTCCAAGCTAGTCCATGATGCAATGGAAATTTATATGGATGACTTTACACCCTATGGGTGTGATTTCCAGGAGGCTCTCTCCAACCTGGGTAAGGTGATGAACAAATGCATTGAAATGAACTTATCCCTTAGTCCCGAAAAATGTGAGTTATTGATGACATCAGGGACTGTTCTAGGTCACTCAATATCCTATAAAGGACAGCAGGTTGACCCAAATAAGATAGCCATCATCCAAAGGGTCCCAGCTCCACAAAAACAGAGGGATGTTGGAATTTTTCTAGGTTTAGTCGGATACTATAGGAGATTTATAAAAGACTTCAACAAGTTAGCTTCTCCCTTATTTAGGTTATTGGCCAAAGACTCTAAATTTTTATGGTCAAAAACTTTCAAGAAGCCTTAGACACCCTAAAGGACAAGTTGACTACTGCACCTATTCTCCGAGGCCCAAATTGGGCTCTTCCTTTCCATATACATGTTGATGCTTCTCACAAATCCATAGGAGTAGCTCTAGGCCAAATATATGACAAGCTACCTTATGCCATTTACTTCATCAGTAAGAATCTATCAAAAGCCGAGCTAAACTACACAGTGACTGAAAAATAGATCCTAGTTGTTGTGCATTCATTGAATAAATTTAGGCATTACATTACTGGTTACCAAACATTTGTACATACTGACTATGATGCAATAAATACTTGATGAATAACCCTGATTTAAATGCCTGGATTATTATATGGTTACTTTTATTGCAACGGTTTGATTTAACTATTATCGATAAGCCTGACAAGGAGAATGTTGTTGCATATTTTTTATCCAGATTGAATTTGCCTGTAAGGGAGGAAGGAATGGTTGATGAACAGTTACCAGATGAACAGTTATTCGCCATTTCAGTTCTCTCTCCATGGTTTGCTAACATAGCAAATTACTTGGTTTCTGCACAGTTTCCACCAAATTTGTCCTCCAAGGAAAAGAGCAAGATCGTAAGGAAGAGCGCCCCATTCAATTGGATTGGGGGAAAACTCTTCAAACTAGGCCCAGATCAAATTCTGAGAAGATGTGTCAGGGAGGAGTAAGTCTTTGACATCCTTCTGACCTGTCATGATGGGCCTTGTGGAGGTCACTTTGCATCCAAAAGAACAACATTCAAGGTACTACAAATTGGTTATCATTGGCCCACTCTTCACCAAGATGTGAGGAGGTACACCAGTTAGTGTGATCGGTGCCAAAGGATGGGGAAACCTACCCCAAGAGATGAAATTCCTCTGCAACCTCAAGTGACTTTCGAGTCATTTGAAAAGTGGGGCATGGATTTTATTGGACCCATTGACCCTCCATCCAGGGAAAATAAGTACATCATTGTGTGCACTGACTATTTAACCAAGTGGGCTGAATCCAAGACAATCAAAGCAGCGACAGAAGAAAAAGTGGTTGAATTCTTAAGGGAAAATGTATTTTATAAGTTTGGGTATCCTAGAGAATTGGTCATTGATCAAGGCAGTTAATTTACATCTCACATGATTGAGAATTTGTTAAGCCAACTCAAGATCAAGCACAGAACATCCACTCCTTACCACCCACAGGCTAATGGGCAAGTGGAGGTAACCAACAAAGCGTTGGAAGCATTTTGACCAAAGTGATTAGCAGCAGCAGAAAGGATTGGGCGGATAGATTAGTTGAGGCCATTTAGGCGTGTAATACCACCTAGAAGACCACCATTGGGTTCACTCCTTATGAGTTGTTCTATGGGAAGAAAGTCCTTTTGTCCATTGAATTTGAATACAACACCTTAAGAATGGTAGAACAACTGGATCTAGATCTCACCAAGGCACAACAAGAAATATTGTTCCAGCTCAATGGGTTAGATGAATTTAGGATGCATGTCCTCCTGCACACAGAGGTGACTCAAGTTCAAAGTAAAATTTGGCATGACAAGAATATAAAGGAAAATCAGTTTCAAGAAGGTGATTGGGCTTTGTTGTATGATTCCAGGTACAATGATTTTAAAGGTAAGTTAAGGACTAGATGGTTAGTGCCTTATGTGATAAAAAAATGTCATGATAATGGTGTTGTACAGATAAGAACCATTGATGCAGAGGTTATCCCTTTACTTGTCAATGGATATAGACTGAAGATCTACAATAAGCTCTTGTCAAAGAAAGAATTCATCAATAGCATCAGCAAGAAAGTGATGTGGTGGAGCAAGTCTCAGCTTCCACCCCACCAAGTCCCTGAAACAAAACAAAACAACAACAACAATAACAAAAACACTCAAGTGTAAACCTCCATGAGGCACTCGAGTCCCATTGTTGGAGAGGTAAATCCCCTCTACGGGTAGAGGCGATCCCTACTAGCCCAGAATGGGTCTAGCAACAATCAATCAATGCTATTGTGCAAGTTCCTAATTGCAAATAAAAGAGAGGCAATGAACACCTACTTGGATTCCAACGCTATTGTTTGATGAAGAGATGCCGCTCTCGCTCCCTCACTCTGGCCGGTCACAATCCTCCACGATCTCCGTGAATAGATACCTGCACACACGAAGAGAAAGAAAAACACGAGCGTGAAATCTAATAAAAGCAATTATACATCAGTCAGAAAGGATGTAATTCACATTAACCATTATAAAGACAAATGAGAATGGAACCATAACAGTAGTCATCTATTATTAAATCAATAACAGAGAAAGGTACAACCAAAGTTCTGACGCTGAGTCCTTCTCTAGAGGGTCCAGCCAGCAAGTCTCTTAAGCATTCACCCTTGGAGGTAAATTCTCCCAAAACAAAGCTCTCTCTCACACAAGCAACACTCACAACCTTCCTTAAACTTCCTCTAGCAAATCCACACTTGTCACACCAACTACCTATTAGCAGCAGCAGTCTAAGCACTATGAATTCCACACTATCCAAACTAGTTGCTCATGGCAATGGTGGAGGTTTCAATAGGAGAAGGAGTCCCCATGAATAGTGGGAGGATGAGCTTATCTCCAAGGAAGGTGGTTCCAAATGACGAACAGACATGCCATAGAAGGGAGGGCGATACTCACAAGGCTAACAACCAGGTCTGGAGTTATCTGGAAGGCTGGCTGTTAGAACAAATTCGCCCAAACTGGATCAGCGCGGGTGTAACACTGAACTGGAGCGCTGACAGCGCATCTTAATAACGGAGCAGGCTGTGTCAGCGCGGCTTAATACTTTCATAGGATGCGCTGGCTCATGAAATTCGACCAGCGCAGAAAACCCGTGTGCTTCCGCGCTGGCGACGCATCAGTTACACTATTAGCCGCCAGTCAGCGCGGTTATTTTAATAACAGTCGCGCTGATGAATTAAACTTTGGCAAAGTGGGTCATTTGGCCAGTTTAGAGAGCATGAGCATGGTGCATTTGATTTCATGACACAGTAGGGAGACTGACAAGGAGACAGTGACAATTTACTGCGTAACAGATGCCCCCTAAAGCATGAAGCCCGAGAGAGTGGGAGGGGTGAAATTCTTTACAAAACTGCTGAACTGGAACACCACCAGGAAGGACCTGCACGTTTGTACAACTGATATCTCGATTACATGTAGTCTAGGCATGGGCGCAGCCATCCAAAAGACATACGAAGAAGGTCTGTGGTATGGACGCAGCCACTCAGCTGAAGAGACCATGATGATAAGAGGGTATGGTCGCAGCCATCCCAAAGACTCAGGTATGGGCGCAGCCATCCATCAATGAGTCATGTAATAACAATCCACAAAATCGCAGCCTGGTTCGTAACAGACAAAAACCAGGGTCTTGCACTCCATCCCAATCCGAACAAAGTACAAGTCCAAGCATGTGAATACATGAGCTGAAGTCGAACATGCATGAACATCGTCTGATTACCAGTCAATGATGAAAATTGTTAACAGACGCGAGAGGTACCACCAATAATGACAATGGTCCTCAAGGTACTTATAGGTACAATCCGCGGTGTGTGAATCAATGAGCTGGTGTCGAACACCCGTAGAATCATCCGATCGGAGGCCAATGATGAAAACCTCACGTCGAACACGAAGAACCTGCCATGGAGGCATGCAGGCTCTAAGGCACCTGAAGGGAGTCCCTAGGTCACTTTCCTGGATAATGAGCTGAAGTCGACAGGAAGTAACCTTGATCGAAGGTGGCCCATAATGTTTCCCACATCATCGACACGAGACAGAGAAGGATAAAAAAAATTTGTGTGAGACATCAGAGGGAGGTGGTAAGCTTGCAGAGGTCAACTTCTCTTGAACATATCGGCGGCACGACAGCGGATTTGGCAGTATCTGACATCAAATGAGCAGAGGTCATGGTGACAAGGCAATGAGCAGATGAGGGGTAAAATAGGATAACCCAAACCCACAGAGGCTAATGTAAAACAAGATGAGAGATCCCCACCCAGACACGAATGCAAACGAGTGCCATGTTCAAGAGCGACATACTGCCGACACGACCATTATTACAGTTTCATTTTCCCCACCATTTCTGGCAGGTACCCTGGTTATTTTTGGATGACAAGCTTGACGGGGATAGCATATGCTTGGAAAGTGTCATTTCGACGATATCCGATGTCATTAAGTTTTAACGAGCCTGACAAAGGAAGAAGCGTCTTTTCCTGTTTAGAGAGTCTAAAAAGACAGCGGAAAAGGAAACTCCAAAGGGGTCCTTTTTCGTAAAGTTGTGTCTCTCGAGCCCGAAAAAGTATAAAACAATGCCCGAAAGAACCGCCCAACCAGTATGATCGAGGAGTACTTTTCGTGAATAGTGACTTCGACCCGAAAAAGTAAAAAAGCGGTCGGAAGCACGTCGTTTTAGAGCCAATAACGAGTGCGAAACGACAAACACCTGGCAATCTTTTTAAGTTAAACGGTCGAAAAAAGAGCTTTAAAATGACCGCCTCTCATTCCTTTTAACGAGCCGAAAGGAAGCTCGGCCATCTTTTCTTGGTTTATGTCGGAAAAGAGCTCAAAGACGACATTTTTTGGGACCAAGTGTACATAGAATTGTTACCACCACGCCGGTTACTAGAACCTGCACAAGCACACCACCCGCGTAAATCTGTTCGACATGTTTAAAAACATAGTAAAACATGCATAAAAGCATAATATAGTGACATTAGTGCTAAATCCATGGTAAAAATATGATAAAAACCCACATTGATAAGAAAATATAGTTAATTATGAATTTTTTACCATAAATAGGGGGGTAAAAGTCATTTTTTACCATTGTAACCATTTTGAGTTGTGAAGAACGTTGTGGAGCTGCAAGGTTGACGGAGCGATTTCCAGCCCGTGCGGACACTATTCATCCGGCAGCTTGTTCCAGGTAGGTTCTCCTCTCCCTGTGCTTCATTTTGAGTCCTTTTGAGAGCAATTCCACGGTGGGAAGTGGCCCTTTGGGCAAATTCTTTGAGCGTTGGTGCGCTCTCGGTCAGCGCGGATTTCCCGCTCGGGTCCGCGCTGATCGATTTAAATTTACACACACCACCTCTCGGGTCAGCGTGGAAAACACGTGTGCTTCCGCGCTGACCCGAGGAAAAAACAACGGGGCGCCATTATCAGCGCGACTGTTTTAAAAATAGCCGCGCTGACGCCGTAAAATTTTGTTTTTAAGAAAATGAACGTACAAACTCCAACGGTTAGCGCTCTAATGTTTTTTCATGGTCTTGCAGGACATAATGGCCTTCGTTTGGCAAGAGAGAGCTCACGATGACGAGGATATAGCTGCTTATGCCATTGCGGAATGCCGAAATGCAATGCGGGCATGCGCGTTCTTAAAATTCTTCCTCACCCCGCGCCTGAGGGCGCAACCTGATCTTCTCGAGCTCTTAATCAGAGCTTGGAACCCAGTTGACGGAAAATTCACAATCCGTGGCCGGGACATTGAGTTTGACTCCACGGATATCTATTTTTTGACTGGATTGTCACGCCGGGGCCAGATGCCCATATTGGAGGGGCAACAGCCCAACGGTGAGACCCTTGACGAGCTCATGGCTCGAGTGTGCCCACGGGCTGTAAAAACACGGAGTGGGAAGGTTGGTATTCCGACGGTGGAAGACATTGTTCTTCGCACCATACTCTTTATGGTGACATGGGCAGCGGGCTCTTTGGCCAATCATGAGGCCTCAAAGACCCATCTACTACTGGCTCTCGAGTGTTTACAGCCCACCATTTTTAACTGGGCAGCAGCAGTGACGACCAGCATGAAGAGGCAACTGAGCAACTGTCGACGCGGAGAGTTGAAGCAGTTTGCTTATGGGTCGCTCTTACTTCCGCTCATGCTGGAGCGAGTGCTGACCCTACAGCTACAGAACATGGTCGTGGATCCACCCAGAGGTCCCCGGGAGACGAGGGCCAGTCGATGGGGCCGTGTCATGCCGCGTGGAGGTGGCGGTCGCCCAGTGGCTTGGGGGGTGTATTTTCGAGAGTGGCTGGATCGGCAGGTCATTTTCGTAGAGGACTGGCCATATGCCGGTATGGACTTCCGCGGCGATCCTGACATGCCACTACCCGCGGGAGAGCATTGGGATGATGGAGGTATGACACTTGATCTCTTTTTAATATTTTTTAATGTTTTTTGATTTTTTATGTACATGTCATGATAAATGTCACGGTGTGCAGATGTGGGACCCGTGAGACCCATTGGTCTAGCCCCAGAGGCACGGAGAGAGGGGCAAGGTGTTGGAGTCCTGGCCCTAGCTCCTCCAGGAGTTGACACGACGAAGACTATAGCTCGCAACCTCAAGGGTTTACTGGTGGGGGTGCCAGATTACCAGGGGGTCAAGAAGGTCCCCATAGCTTCTCAGATCCACACAGTGGGGGTGGAACCCAGGATGCACCGCCTTTTGAGGCGGGTGGCACGGGCAGCTGTATGCTATAGAGAGCATAACCCAGCTCAGTAGTCATCTAGGTTTTATTTCCACTGATGTTTTGAGAGACATATGTCTCAGATGTACTGAGGAAATGCCCGGCATCGATCCTAGTATAGTGGTGCATGAAATACCTACATATCCAGGTGCTAAGCCTGTTCGTCAGCGCTTACGCCCTGTGCACCCCCGAAAGGCTGCATCCATCAAGGCCGAAGTCGAAAAGCTTCTTAAAGCTGGCTTCATTTACCCCATTCCCCTTACGGATTGGGTGTCTAATATAGTCCCTGTGAATAAAGTGGTTGCCCTTGGGGGGCTTGCACATAAGGTGGCTGGCCTAGATTAGGTGGTCCTTGAGGTTGTCCAGGAATTGCCTGGCCCCCATGAAAAGAATGAGTACCGGGATCATAAGTAATGGATAATGGTACCGAGACTTCAACGAAAGGTTGAAGAGGCGCGGATTGAGCGAACTGGAGGTACTGACCGGTAGAATCATAATAAAAGAGTGGACCTTGGTAGTTCGGGTCCACAATGGGTTGTCCATGGGCATCATACGGCCCCCCTCCTGGAACAGGACCAGAGGAGGGTTGAGAACTTTGTGCAGGGTCGATGACTCCAGACGAAAGTCTTGGCTGGCCATTACTCACTTGACCGTGAGAGGGACCAGCCCCAGGGTTCATAGATGAAGATGTTGTCACAGCACTGACGACTGGAGTTGAGTACGCTACACAAACAGTTGGAATCGTGGGAACTGAGGTAACATGTGTATTAGGGGGTTGCGAAAGAAAAGGTTCTGTGGTGGCAATGAGACTAGGGTCCCATATAGTCGTAGAAGGCATTCTGGCAGCTATTCTATCCCTCATCGACTGATACCGTGGAGGGAGTGGGGAAGTAGCTGGAATGGGAGATTCAACATTCGACACCACGGGTGTCTCACCTGCGCTGGGAGATGTCTCATCCATGTGGGAAGTGGACATCGGAGACGACATACCGGGAGGGGTAACAGGAATATCGTCCTCGTCAGGCTCCCAGATAGGGTTCCAATCTTCTTCGTAATCCTCGTCGTCCGGGGCACGTACGTTGATAGGCTGGATACTCGGGATAACCGGAAGAGTATCGCTTACAACTGGTACCTCAGGAGCAACAGAAGATGGAGAACCTTGATCACTTGGACCGGGAGTTGACGGGTCATCCAGGATGACAAACCCCACACAAAACCCTAAAGGAAACTAATGATAAAGACCCTACTCAAACTAACGCACACAAAATCTAACCAGGTAATGTTATCGTGGCCAAATAAATTTTTAAGACACAGGAACTGAACTTGACCTTTTCATGTTTCAAGAGTCGAGAAAAGGATGGAAAGATGACTCTAGTCTCCTTCAAATGTTTAATGAGCACGAAGTGACAAGAAGCTCACTGGCACCTTTTCATTTAGGGAGTCCGAAAAGGATCAAAAGTGACTGCTCTGGAGATTCTAGGCAAAGGGTTTACCAAGCAATCCGTAAAACTGCTTATACACCTTGGCAATTGTATGAGAACCAAGGACTTTCCGTACTGCAGTCAATCTTCCCGAATGCTGTGTTCGGTGTGTTACGGCTCGCAGGGCGGCAGACTCGGCTTCCTATGGATCAAGGATAAAAGCCTAGTGGGGTCTCCCTATATACGCGACGGTACGTGGGAGCACAGTCCGTGTTAGACCACTATCGAGTCACAGAAGGAGGAATCACCCAACCGTAATGTGAAACAACAGTGACTATGTTTAAAGACGCCGGAACATGTCTCTAACCTAGACCTCTAGATGTTTGCGTTAAGTTCCAATGCATTTTTAGGTTTATTCAGTTTATTTTATGGTTGATCTTGAATTAAGTTTCGGTTTCAGGCCTTATCGTGTGATCTCTCACAATTACCTAGATGCAAACTACATGCCAAAGAATACCATTTCGTTCGATGAATTCTAACTATGAGAGGGTTAAGAGTTTTCAATCAAACAAAATGAACTCAATCAGTCAAACAATCTAATGCAGCTAATGACAAAGAAATGAAATTTTTCTTTTGAGAACACAAATCAATGAGATGCTCTTCTTTTCACTAACTATTGAATGCAAAAGATGCTAGTTTGATTTCTTTTTCAATGGCACCGTGCACTTAAGATGAATTTTGAGAGACAGTAACACCGAGTAAAGAGAAATAAAATCACTCAATGAATAGCACAACAAGCGTGAAAAGAGCCGATTGAACCCAAGCAGTTGTGATATGTGTCTGGGTAGTGAAACAATCCGAGGACTAGTTCAACGACAATCACCTCAACAAACCAAGCAAAGAAAGCAAAAAGAGGAAGGTTTCCGCAATAGCAAAGGCAAGTAGCAACGAACTTTTGCGAACAAGTGAGCAAGTGAATAAAACAAGGTCAATCCAGTGAAAGCGGGATGATGGCACTAGGTCACGGGACACAAAAACGAAATTCGTCTGACAAGACTTCGCAAGCAAGTGTTTCACAATTCAAACAATAAATATCAAGTCATAAACCAAGTAGAAAGAGCTAGAGATAGTCAAACCAACAGGATCAGGAGGAAAAATTGAAACAAATTCAATTTTACAGGATCAGCGCGGGTAGCGCTCAGCAACAATGTGCTGACCAGAAGTCACGCGTAGCAACAAGGCGCTGTCAGCGTGGAAGGACGCGACTTAAGCTTGCTGGTTCGATTTCAGAACCGTCGCGACTGTTTTACGTACAAGCGCGATGACAACGGGGTTAAAGAGACAGCTATGCGCTGTCAGCGCAACTGTTTTGATATAAGCCGCGCTGAGGCTAAAAAAGAGGCAGAATCAAGCCAAAAACTCCCAAACCAAGGCCAGAACTCTTTAAACAATTTATACACCTCCCAGACTGAACCAGGAAGTCTAAAAGCAGAGAACTAATCCCCAATTTTGAAAAGAGAGTAACAATTAAACTCAAACACAAGAATGAACAAAAAGAGACAAAGGCCAGCTCCCCAGCGGAGTCGCCAAATTGTTGGAGAGGTAAATCCCCTCTACGGGTAGAGGCAATCTCTACTAGCCCAGAATGGGTCTAGTAACAATCAATCAATGCTACTGTGCAAGTTCCTAATTGCAAATAAAAGAGAGGCAATGAACACCTACTTGGATTCCAACGCTATTGTTTGATGAAGAGATGTCGCTCTCGCTCCCTCGCTCTGGCCGGTCACAATCCTCCACGATCTCCGTGAATAGATACCTACACACACGAAGAGAAAGACAAACACGAGCATGAAATCTAATAAAAGCAATTATACATCAGTCAGAAAGGATGTAATTCACATTAACCATTATAAAGACAAATGAGAATGGAACCATAACAGTAGTCATGTATTATTAAATCAATAACAGAGAAAGGTACAACCAAAGTTTTGACGCTGAGTCCTTCTCTAGAGGGTCCAGCCAGCAAGTCTCTTAAGCATTCACCCTTGGAGGTAAATTCTCCCAAAACAAAGCTCTCTCTCACACAAGCAACACTCACAACCTTCCTTAAACTTCCTCTAGCAAATCCACACTTGTCACACCAACTACCTATTAGCAGCAGCAGTCTAAGCACTATGAATTCCACACTATCCAAACTAGCTGCTCATGGCAATGGTGGAGGTTTAAATAGGAGAAGGAGTCCCCATGAATGGTGGGAGGATGAGCTTATCTCCAACAAAGGTGGTTCCAAATGACGAACAGACATGCCATAGAAGGGAGGGCGATACTCACAAGGCTAACAACCAGGTCTGGAGTTATCTGGAAGGCTGGCTGTTAGAACAAATTCGCCCAAACTAGATCAGCGCGGGTGTAACACTGAACTGGAGCGCTGACAGCGCATCTTAATAACGGAGCAGGCTGTGTCAGCGCGGCTTAATACTTTCATAGGATGCGCTGGCTCATGAAATTCGACCAGCGCGGAAAACCCGTGTGCTTCCGCGCTGGCAGCGCATCAGTTACACTATCAGCCGCCAGTCAGCGCGGTTATTTTAATAACAGTCACGCTGATGAATTAAACTTTGGCAAAGTGGGTCATTTGGCCAGTTTAGAGAGCATGAGCATGGTGCATTTGATTTCATGACACAGTAGGGAGACTGACAAGGAGACAGTGACAATTTACTGCTTAACACCCATTGTTGGGTTGAAAACCTCTTGAGGTGGCCCAAGGCTATTTAAAAAAAAAGAGAGAGAAGAAAATAAAAATGTCTCCGGGTGAAAACCTCTTTTGAGGCACCTAGGGCAAGCAACTAGGATGAAAACCTCCTTAGAGGCAGACTAGTTGTTTTTTTTTTAAAGGAGAAAAGGTAAAAAAAAAAATTGGAAATTTTGTTTTGTAGGTTAGCGAGAAGAGGATAATCACAGCATGAAAGGAACATAAGGACCTACAAGATCCATATTTCAAACCCTCCATCTCATAGCTTTCATCATTCATCCATTCTTCCATTTATGAACCCCTCTAGCTCAACTTACACAGCTCTATATTTTCTACAGGATTCCCTATAAACCTACAAGAGTTTCCTGTAGGAATTACAGTGGCCTTAAAAATCCCAAGAAAAGTGGTCCTAGAGCAAGGGGATGTATCTAAAAACCACATCATAGCCATGCCTTTCATTCATGCCACCCCTACATCCATCCAATAAATCAACTCAAAAAAATACAATTTACAAAGGGAAAAAATAACAAATAGAAGAGGGAGAGAAGGAAAGAGGGACAATACCTGAAGACCACAACTCTCACCTACCATTCCCTACAACCCTTCTCCACTCATGTCAACATCCCTCATGCTCCAGAATTGAGAAAAAGTATGAAATTTTAGGGGAGAGGCAGCTACAGGACATCCTGTAGGTTTCCTGTAGGAAATCCTGTAGCAGCCTATCCCACAAAGGAAACTTCACAGGTTTGCAGCCATCTTCAGCACAAGGATTCCAAGGTTGAGGAAGCTCCTCCAGAGCTCAGAAGCAGTAGCAAGATCACCAACATCACTCTCCAACACCTACACATCAAAAGAAACAAACATCAAAAGAGGCAAATACACAGAAGAATATGTAGCAAAAACACAGCACATAGACATCACTCTCCAGCATGCATCATCATCAAAGCATCTTACCCATAGGTATGTCATCTTACTCATGCTCTCTCGTTAGTACGATATGATCAAAACTGTAGGATTATGTGAGAGTTGGTTTTATAAGTAAAGGTGGCCAGTTAACTTGGCCACCTTCGACTAGTCGACGAGGAGAAAACAGTTAGACCACTCCACACGTGGCAAAAGTCAAATCAGAAGAAAAAGGGAATAAGGCCAAAAATGGTTAAGTTACGAAAGAAATAAGTGGGATATGATTATGAGGTAAGGTGGAATGATGGACTAATAGTGGGACCAACGATCCAAAAGGAGGTGCTCGTACTTAGACAACCAGCACACCACACCACACAATCATCCATATATGGAAATAAAACATTGATTCCCATACAAAGAGAGCATTAGAAATTTCGAGAATTCATTGAAAAAGAGGTTTCTCTCAGCCTTCTTGAAGCAACACCTACAGGAGACAATTAGCATTTACAGTGCAAGAGATCTACAAGATCCTACAGGAAAACCTACAGGATATCAATGGGCACTAAGGGAGGAGAAATCAAAGGTTTTCCTCACCAAAACGTAGCAAAGTGAGGTAGGAGCTATACCCTCCATGTTTTCCAGTTGAAAGAAGAAAAATCCTCAATTTGATTAAAGAAATTGCATTATAGGAGAATTTTATTGAAAAGTTAATATCCAAACCTCTCTAACCTACCAGAATTCTTGAATTGTATCCATACAAGCCTCCATAATTGCGAGGGAAATATGACAGGATGGTTCAACAAGAGAGAACCCACAAACATAGTAAGGACCCACCAACATTCTCTTGTAGCAGAAATTTTCACAAGGCACCAATGGATGGGGTTCTTTGAGAGGATGAGAGGATACAATGTTGAGGTGGCCAGAGGATTTTCTCTCTCACTCATACCCCTCACTAGGACCCATGCCATTGTTGTGGTGAAAAGCCTATCAGTAGTAATCACCCCTTAAGTTATAAGCAGAATCACTACACTCCCTTTAGGGTTACCATGGAGAAAAAAAGATAAGCGTAACAGCACCCTTACAAAGAAGTGATTATTTTTGGAAGGGGAGGAGCCAATGGAGGACAAGAATGGGTTCAGAAGGGAAAGCATTCCATACCCTTGGAATGAAGTTAGTTACCACCTCATTAAATACATATCATGTGAAGGGAGATACAATGTGGTGTATGGATACCACTTCAGACTCCTCCAAGAACTGAGATTTGGAGAAAACACACCTCCTCAAAACAGATTGAGTATACCCTATCTTCTTATTCAATCAATGATAGACATGGGCATCAAAGTGTAGGCGGGAAAACATCAACAACTATCCCATCATGGGTTGATCAAACTGGTCCTAGAAGATGCTCTACAAAACCTAGGACTCCCTATTACATGGACAACCTTCAGAGACATGCAGGCAGGATGAGAAATTCAAGCTCTTGAATATGAAAAAAGCCCCACTACTAGTGAGATGGAAGAAGAAACAGAAGAGGAAAATGAAGAAGAAACATAGGAGGAAAAACAGGAAGAAACAAAGGAGGAAAAAGAGGAAGAAAAAGAGGAGGAGAATGAAGAAGAGACAAAAGAAGGAACAAAATAAGAGACAGATGATAAGAGTGAGGAAATAGGGGAAGAAGAAGAGGAAGAAAAGAATGAGAAGGATAATGGAAAGAGGAAACATAACAGAAGGAATAACATAGGTCTACAGTTCAAGGCAAAGAAGGGGAAGAATCACCAAGGGTATCTCCAGAACCCACTGAGAAAGAGGTAGCAGCTGCTCTTACTACCCTAAGTACACCTATCAAGTCAAAAGGGAAGAGGCAAAGACAAACCCCACTATACTTCAGGACAAGAAAGAGCACGAGGATTAGGCAAGGAAGACCTCAAACCCCCACCAAAACTCCAATTGTCATTGAAGATTCACCAAAGCAACAAGAAAAGGCAGCTCCTCTAAAGAAAAATCAAGGAGAAGGATCATTAGAACAAGACGATCCCAAATCTCCCGTCACTTATGTTAGGAGGCCTGTCACAAGGTTTCCCTCATCAAAGGGAAAATGTATCCTACAGGAAGCAGAGGCCATCCTATAGGAAACTCTGTTAAACCTACAGGAAACACAGAAAATGGACCAAGAAGGTGTAACTCAGCAAGAAACAAAGAAAGAAGACTTGGGACTGAGAGAACCTAGTCCACAGCCCAACCTCAACTCCTACTACAGGTTCATTGAAGGAGGTAGGGTAATCCCACAGAACTTTGCCATCCCCTTCATCTTTGAACTTGAAAAAGAGAGGGCAGGGACACACAGGTGGATGCAAATTGCCAAATCAAAAGGAGTGGAGGATGTAGGCCACATGGAGGAGAAATTGAAGGAGATGGGTAGAGAACTGAGCGGCATAAGGTACAGAGAGGCAATGATGAAATCTCAATTAGAAGCAGAGAATGCATGGCTAAGGGGACAACTACAAGAAAGGGAAAGCCAGTTGGAAACTAGGGCTAGTTTATCCTTAGAGGCAATCTAGTGCAGGATGCCAGTAAAGTCTTACGCCTTGTATCTCAATAAACAATGGCTACAATTCCCAATCAAGACTTTAGCATAGAGAGGCACTATGCCCTTCCAAGACTATAGAAAATTCATTGATCTAAGTGATCAAATCACCTTGGAAGATAGAGAAAAATGTCTGAGTTTTACCTACACAACTTGGCATTGACGGTTTTGAATGTGTGGGACCAAAATTCAAAACTAGGAGACTTGCAATTGATGGCCTTAGCATCATGGATGAATCATGAGGAGGCAAGAGCCACATAGATGAAAAAGGTAATGGCAAGAGAAGAGACAAAACCCCTTATGATCAGAGTTGAACAATCTAACCCAATGACTGTCATCAACACCCACAATCTCATTGGAAATGATCCTAAGTTTGCACCTAGGTACCTTGTTGCACAAGAAAAAGTAGTCACACACTTTGAATACATGTTCAGATTGCTAGGAGATGACAGCATGCAAGCTTGTCAAAGGAGGTGGAACACCTTGCCTTACATCCTAAATATCAGATAATACCATTCTCCTCACAGAATGAGAGAGGCACTAAATAGAACACCCATGTATAAGCAGGCTCCACAAAAACTCAAAGTCAATTGGATTGGCTTAAGACTCAATCCACCACTACTTTTAGGAAAGTTGGAAGGAAGAAAACAAGAAGAAGAAAGGAAGTAGTGGGAATAGATAGAGAGGAAAGTATGATTTTATTCACAGGAAGAGGAAACCACAGTAGATGCATGGGATGGCAGGGAGGCCACCAGAGCAACGAAGGACATGGACATAGATTAAGTTGCTCAGAGGATGAGAAACACTTTCAATACGGGGGTGAAGATGAGCCTCATCATTGGGTAACTTTATGGATCTTAATACACCTCGAAGCTTACTAAAATCAACTCTTCTCATAATTCCTTACATGTTTTAATTATATTTTCTTAATGAGATGAGTAAAAGTAATATGTTATGTCTAGTGGTCTAATGTGCATTGATTGTAGGTTTTTTAGAACAAATCATGGCAGTTTTGGCTAATTAAGGTGCAGGAACTCGAATGAGACAAGGAGATATTATAGGAGATGGATCTTCCTCATTAAATCCTCACTCATTTGAATATCCCTCAATCAAATCACACTAGCTCAAAGTTGCAAGCAGCCGAGTCATGGAGATCATTCGCAGCTGAGCCAGCGATAGTTAAGAACCAGTTCATCTTGAGTTTGGGAGCCAAGTCTCCCAAGATTTAAGGAAGTTATTGGAAACTTCAATCGTATAAATAAGGAGGCCTAGAGCCTCATTAGGATTTGGATTTTTATGTAAGAGAACTAAGCATTTTCGAGTTGAAGGATTGTGGCAAAACACTGTTATGTAATTTTTTGATATGATAATGAGAATGATCATTTCCTTGATCCAACACTGAGTTGACTCAGAGGGCTTAAGCTCTTGGGTTAGGGCCCAACCCTAGCAGCATAGGTTCCTCTTATTGTACTTGTATGCTTAGGTTATTTCATAGATTAATTATTGAATTGATTTTGGCATTGTTTCATTGCAAGTATTGGTGAATTTGATTAGTTTGCTTCCATTTGTGCATAGATTTAGCAGTAGCTTTAGAGAGATAAAGGAATACCAAAAATGTTGATAGCAAGTGGATCTTGCCTCACTCCTCCCTTCAGGGACCATGGTTTGAGTAAAAACTCCTATTCAGCCCCAAAAAGACAGAATTCCGATTTCTTATGGAATTTAGGGTTTTCTACTAATTAGGCCAGCGTCTTTTCAGTTTTCAAGAATAGGTTTCAGTTGTTATTTTTGATATCTCCAGCTTTTTATTAGATCTCATGGTGTTTCACAATATTCTGCAAGTATTTCCATGCATGAACTAGGCAAATGAATGATGGATTTTTATTTTCTTATGTTGATTGGAAATATTTCTTTTTTTGACATGATTCATGGGTAAATTCTAGTGATGTGTATATTGCAAAAATTTCAATAGTGCAGGAAGATCTCACGTCAGCAGCCCCAGCCTACCCTCATCCATCCATGATCACCAAAATCCACTAATTCCATAAACCAAATTATCATTCCATAAGAACAACTTTCCATGTTTATTGAGTAAATCCAACCATCTTACAAACTTTGGTTTGAGTTTTGAGGAAGTCCTAGCCACTCCCTTGCCTTATTACTTCCATCATTCACCTTCCCTAAGCCCTATGCCACCTTCCAAATCACTCCTTATGCTTTCGGTCGGATCCTGTAGGAGCATTACGACATCATGTAGGTGCATTAGGACATCCTGTAAGACGACCTGTAGTGTCCTGGTTTGAGGCCGATTTGTGTAAAATGCATCCAGAAAGTTAGGAGAAGACCCCTACTTGTCTCCCAAGCCATCTGACCCTTCACAATCTCTCTCCACACCTAACACACCTTCCATACAACCAAGAAGAATTAACATTCATATTTTCACAAAAAGGACAAAAGGGGAAAAAGGTTATTGTGTTCATTAATATGCACAATAGTAAAGTGTTTGATTATCTCAGATTGCATGCTTTGGATAGTTAGGATTACACATAGGTTAGTTTAGAATTCTTATGAATCAAGATATCTTAACAAATAGTTAGATGATTGGTGTGTTTAAAGAATTTATTTCAGTTTTTCATTACTGCAGTAGACAATATTTCAATTCTCTCAATTAGGGTAAAAATCCCCTTTCAACATTGGTAATCAAACTTATTCTAAATCAATAGAAGGTTGGTTTGAGAAACCCTAGTGGTCTATTGCCATCTTAGCAGTGAAAAAGAGTGGACCCATTGCATCTACTTTTGTATACAACACTGTCACCTCCAAGTTTGTACGAACCCCGGGTTGATAAAGTAAAGTTGATAACCCCAGGAGTTGCATCATTCTTACTGCAATATTGGTGCTCATCAAAAACCATAACAAAGATAGCTTTGTTTTAAATGTTCATTTTTTATTTTTGAACAAATATTTGGATGGGCTGATGCATGACTGCCAAGGGAAGAACTATGGATGTCTTCCAAGAGGACCATGTAGAAGGATGTAAGATCCTCCCGAAGAAGATAGCATGAAGAAGGCAACATGACATGAAGCAAGGCCAGATGTAGACTGATGAATTGCTTTCTGATGAAAGGAATGATGACATCACTGACTCGTGGATGAAAGTGATGGATGGTTTGTGCCCTATGAAGAAGTCCCAAAAGATGAAGAATTTGTAACAAAGAAGAAATTCATGAAATCGAAGGAAGGATATCCTCAAGCAGTTGGTTGTCTTTTCATTTCCACCTAAGGAGATTTTGTAGGTCCTTAATTAAGAGGGATCTTGGAAACAAGTTTCTTACTTGGAAGAAACTTGGAAATTCCTAAGCCAAGAGGAAGCTTACCTACATTCCTTTCCCAGGAATGAGTACATTCAATTATTGGAATAGATATGTCCTCCCTAATTGAGAGGGAGAGATAGACACATCATTCTAGTCTTCACTTGGGAAGACAGAATGGAGGATTGGGTAATCATCTGGTATCCAATTCTCTTTGAGGATGAGATATGGCATCCAAGATAAGATTAGTCGTAGAGGACCAATATTCTTTGAGGACTGGGAATCCAAGTTAAGAATAGTCCTGATGGAACACACCCTGAGAACCCAGGTGGGGTATCTTCCGGGAGAGACAATGATGAGAGTGTCTATTAATCATTGGTCTCGCGATCATTGAGCTCAAATCTTGTGTAGAGATAGAGTTGTTAGTCAAGGCCTTGCTATGTGACAATGTTGGTTGATATGTTGTTATACATATGGGTTACCAATCTGATTCTTCTTATGAGAAATTCTTCAGATTGAGAATGACCAAGTACCATTATGAATACCTCCCTAGTTAAGAGGGAGTGTTGAAAGTGTAACTAGGCTTGGTCTTCATAATGACATTTAATTGTGATTTTTGTGAATATTGTAAAGAAGAAAAATAAAATTAGTATTGTAATGCTTGCTTCATGGGTTTCATGAGAAAGAGATTTTATTTTTAGATGGCTCCTATTGTGAGCCTTTAGGATTTTTCAAAAAGAGTCAATGTCATGTATGAGTCAATTTCAAGTATGAATAACCCTTCTTGGGAAATGTTACAAATTAATATGAATCTATAGGATTGTCAAGTAGCCCTCCAAGACAAGCACAAGTTACTCCTCTTCAAGTTGGCCTCAAGATCAAGTAAAGAACTCATATCGGATCCACCTAATGGAGACACACCTATTCGAATGCACATGTCAACTTATTTATATGGGACAACTACTATATATGTGTGCGTAGTGTATTCGCATTTCCATAGTCAAGGAGTTTGGATGCCTCTGAAATTTGGGTGGAAAAGTACAGAGATAATTTTGCATACCTCTGTATCTTGGATAAGAGATTATAGTAACACATTCGAATCTCAGAGAAGAGAATTTTCAGACCTATGACACAGTTTACAAGCTCATATTTCAGGGAAGACTGTAGTAACATTTTTGTGATCTCAATGTCAGTGATCTTAGAGATAAATTCGTGACAATCTCGGCATATAGACTAATCATTGCAGTGTAGACAGTTCAATGATACATCATAGTGATTCGGTGATATCTCAGGCTCACAGATTCGGTGTTATATCAGCTTTGGTGCTACTACAGTGATCACATTTTGTTGACATCATAGTGATGTGTTCCGGTGCCATCTAAAGTGTGTCTATAGTTCATTGCTACGCTCAGATAGGACATGATCTCAATTCATTTTAATGATATCAGTGTAACTATGTCTCAGTGCTAAGCAAGTCAAAGCGAAAGAGGAGTAAAGAAGAAGAAAATAGCAGAAGACAATTTGATGCAGGAGCATTCTTCAAAACTTATAAGACCCATAAGTCTTATTTCACATTTACTAAAGGGAGTGGGTTCCCTTAGTCATTTTATTTATTTTCCTAAGTTTATTTTAATTGTAAATTTATTTATGGAGCATATGTCATGAATGTAGAGATCTTAGAGATAGTTGAGTAATCCTAGGAAGAGTGAAGATTTGAGGGATTTAAATGATTAATTTGGGATTCTGTTTGAGAAAAGAGTGGAGTTGGAGAGATACATTGGGAGAGAGTGAGAGATTGTTGGATTTGAACTAAATTATTTCATGAATCCGTTTTTGTATAAATTGTGATCTTTTGAATAATTCGAGAGGTTAGCTAGAGGTTAGCCAGAGGTTAGCTAGAGGTTAGATAAGGGCTAGAAAGGGGTTGCAAAGCAAGAAGATAGTAAGAGCAAGAGTGAGGAGTTAGGAAGAGCAGTAGATGGATTTTATGGAAAATAACTGAAACAGTCGAATGTGATTGTTTTCCTTGTAAATATCTTATAAAAATCCCAAAACAATGTGGATTTGTATGTATCATGCGTGGGAATTTGTGTCTGTATGTGTCTTAATAGCCTTATGGTGCATTGACTATGAATCTAAGAAATATTATGGAATTTTGTGTTGAACAGCATGAATGACTAATGGAATTTCCTTTACGGGTTTAGTATAAATTGCCTAATAAAACCTATGTATAGACATGTAGAGATCGGGATTTCCCTTTTAAATGGATGGAGGGGCGAGCGTAATTGGTTTTCACACTAGACAGAGGAAGATTGAGACCTATCTTCTATAGTGGAGGACACAGGCTTTTTCTCAAATTCCTAAAGGATTGTACAAGGACAGTGAAGGGCGAAAGAATGGTGGGGATTAAGTCACATCGTTGAAATAGGAGATCGACGACGTAGAAAGAATTAAACGGAAAAGAATGGGAGCCGTCGGAGAACTCATTAAAAATAGTTTATATTTCTGAGTGATCGAACCATCCATTGAAAGACGATCGTACGCATATCGTGTGCAAACAAGCGTGGACCTTAATTCCGAAAATAGACGTGATAAGGTTTTATACAACGAGATTAAAACCTCGTTGAGATCCAGCCATCCAAATCGTTCGTTGGTTGAATGATCAGATGGTAATCGTGCTCGAATGTGCACGTGGGTTAACATTTCTGGCGGACCCGATATGTTATGAACTGGGTTTTATCTCCTTTTGGGTTCCGGCCATATGCGTTCAAAGAAGGATTGGCGGTGATTGGTCAGGTTTCATTGTGTTTCCGCCAATTAGAACACTTATGATATATACGTGGGCCCATAACCCACAGGTCCACGTACGAATTATTTAAAGATGCAGCTTTGTTGTATCAAAGCAGCTAAGTTTTCATCAATTTTGGTATCAGAGCTAGACTAATGCTCTGTGGAGATTGGTTGAAAGATTGAATTTTATTCTCAAAATGTGTATAATTGCATTGATAATAGATTCAGATATAGAGGGATATTATCTGAAAGGAATTGGTGTTGGGAGATCAAAACACAAGATTTTATGCAGAGAAGAATTTTGAAATGTTACAGGCAGTGAAGACTCAGTCGGTTCATTCAAGATAGACTATGGAAAAAGGGATTTGAGGAAGACATTGTCACGAAGGATCTTGTAGGCTTTAAAACTTCAATGATGTATGTAGGTGAATGCAAGTAGCAAGTAATGAAGTTTCAGCCAGGTAGCTATGACAAAGAAGCAAATGAAGAAATTGTAGCAGAGATATTGTAAGGAATTAAAGTAAATATGGATATACTCAACAAGAAAAGAAATTCAGTTGAAAGAAGAACTGAAGTGCAAACAGTGAAAAGTAAAGCAGCATATGTATTAACCAAGCCAGTGAAAGGTTAAAGAGATAGATCATTTGAATATCTCTTAGGTATGAGTTGTATTTTGATGGTTGGTTCATTTGAATTGTTTTTATAAGGGAATATAATGATAGCAGCGACACACAGTAGCAGACAATGTAAAGAAAGAGAGGAGTTGTGTTAGTGACAGTGAACCTAAATATTCCAGTTGAAATTTGGACAGGGAGGACAATTAAATTGTTCTCAAGAGAAGGTGAGTTGAGGATATAAGCCTAAAGAGAGCAGAAGAGAGTGATCAAGAGGTTTCAGAGATCGAGAACCAGTGTCTACAAAAATACCAAGTCCAGAGAGGGGATTGGTGAGGTAAATGGCAGCAAGGAGGACTTGTTGTTGCAGAGGAGCTCATAGAGATAACGAGGAAATGATTATTGATAGACATAGCAGGGGTTTAGAGAGAATCCACAACAGAAGAAAGGAATATGCCAAGGAAAATGGCAAAGGAGAGGAGATGAGTCAAGAGATATTTGATAGAGACATTGCAGAACTGAAAGCAAGTGTGGATGCCATAATAATGTTGCTAGAAAAATGTGAAAAGGACCAAATTTATGGTTGGACTATGAAAAGAAAGAAGATAAAGAGGAAGTTGTTGTAGAAATAGATAAAGACGAGAATGTATATCAAATTAAGAGAAGAACTCAGAGAAGCTGAGTTAGAGATGGAAGATAGCTATTGTAGACCTGAGCAAGAGGTTTACCTTGCTAAGGAAGGAATCATTAATGATTTTCTGAATTGTTGGAAAAGTTCAAATCAGGAGAGAGATGTGATGATTGAAACATCAAAAAAAGAGGAGCCTAGTATTTTTGAAACTAATGATTTGTGTATGTATGCAGATGATGAACAACCTTTAGAATATATTTTTATGCAGGTTGCTAAAGAAATGAAGTTGTTAGAATAGATGGATGTAATAGAACAGTTCTTGATTGAAAATGTATTCAAAGACATTGAACATGGACAAATGTTGAAAACTACTAAGGAGGCTGAGGATGATGAATCTAGTAAGACTTGGCAAAAAGATAGCAGATAGTTTGAAGACAAAAGGAAAGTGCAGATTACAAAAGGATAAGTAGAAGAGAGGTATGAAGATAACCTTATGACAGGAGCAAGTAAGAGTGTATGTGCGGTACAAACACTTGAGGTAATGGAATTATCTCTTCAATTTTTATTCAAAAATTATGAACCTATATTGATAGTTAATGGACAAGAAATTTTCTTGGAATGACATAGTGGAACATTAATGGAAAGGACTCTTACTAAAGAGTGTACTATGGAAGATGGTAGAACAGAGATTTATAAAGAGAATTCAGTCCCAGGAGGAACAATTGGTCCAGAAAAGGTTGTGAAGAAGAAAGGAAAAGAGAACAATCAGGAACTTAAAGAGAGGTTGATAGAGACAGATGCATAGTAGAAAATTGAAGACAGTGTTATTTGTAAAAATTGCAAAAGAGTAAGGGTGAATGTAATCAGCAACTTGGAAACAGACAGGCAATCTCAGAGGATGAAGGCAAGGATGCTTTCATGAACTATGAATATGAAATGAGCAACAAAGGGGTTAAATGGAATGTGATATTCATGGTGTTGACAGTAATTTTTACTGTTGCAAAAGGGACTCTACAGTGGAATGAAAAATCTATTGTATGTGGTGATTATGTTTCTTGTACAGAAACAAAGAGAATTAGAGATTGGAAGATTTTGATTGAAAAGAAGGAGGAATGGAAAAGGCAACTTAGTGGCTTACAGATTTGTAAGGAAGAAACACGAAGAATGAAAGGAAGTGTGAAAGGAAGGAAGGCCAAAGAGAAGAGTAGAGAATAGAATTCAGAAATTAGACAACATTCAGAACAAAGTGAAGACCAAGAAGACTTTTTCAAGACAAGACAACCTGAAAAGTTTGACATGTCATATGCATATCAGGATGATGACAAATCAGAGAAAACTTGGAGCAGAGTGAATGAGGAAAGAGATGGAAAATGTAATGTCTTTTCTGATTTTGAATTATTAATTGTTGAATGTGGTTCTCAGGATGAAGGACAAATTGCTCTTGGAGGTATGTTTGCACAAGTAAACAAAAAGAATTATGTAAGTTCTGGAAATGCAGGGAGTCAGTTTTCATTATGGAAACAAGAAGATGAGAGTAAGCAACTAGTTGACTCAGGAGTTCGGGATGAAGGAAGGAAAGTTGGCATAGCTCTTAAACAAGTCACTGCAGAAGAGAAAGAAAATTATAGAGGATGTGAAAGTACAGTCCACAAACAGATTTTGTTTTTAGTCCAAAGAAGATTTGAATATCGAGAGTTTATTTTGAATTTGCAATTGAAAATTGGGATGAACAGTTCAGTTAAATTTAATATGTATATGAAGACAATTGAACAAGGTTCAATAACTAAAAATCTTGCAGTTGGTGGACAGTATGTGGTTGAAAGGTTATATGTTCTTGTATCAAACAAGAAACAATCTTCTTTTGAGATTGAGAGGATTCTACTCAAGATATTGGATAGGTGGATGATGAAACTACAAAGGTGATGAGAATGAGAAATTGTCGAAGTTAGCAAGTCAAGGAAAGATGGAAGGATATACAGGATAGCATAAAGAAAATGGTTTATAGACAAAAGAGGATGCTGGTCATTGGATCAGAAATCAGAATGAACAGTCAGGTACAAGACAGTGGAAAGTACATAAAGTTGGAGCTGAATTCTATTGAGATGATGACAAGACAGCAACAGACAAAGGAACAAAAATTTATGTTGTTTCAGGAGTTGTTTATGCAAGACATCAGCACCAAAACATTATGCAAAGGAAAAGCTTATGAAAGCAGAGGAAAAGGACATCCACAACACAGAGTTTGGCATCCGGGAGAAAGAGACAAGGCAGTAAATGCACCTACAATTGAAAAAAGTCATACAGCCAGTTGGAAGATGAAATCTAATGAAGTTCACAAGAGAGGAAGTGGAAAGACTCATGAACAGGAGTCCATGAATTATTTCAACCTGGGGAGTCTGATGCAGGAGCATTCTTCAAATATTATAAGACCCGTGAGACTTATTTCACATTTAATAAATGGAGTGGGTTCCCTTAATCATTTTATTTATTTTCCTAAGTTTAGTTGAGGGGATTTTAATTCTAAATTTATTTATGGAGAATATGTCGTGAATGTATAGATCTTAGAGACAGTTGAGTAATCCTAGGAAGAGTGAAGATTTGAGGGATTAAAATGATTAATTTGGGATTCTATTTGAGAAAAGAGTGGAGCTAGAGAGATACTTTGGGAGAGAGTCAGAGATTGTTGGATCTGAACTAAATTGGTTCACGAATCCGTTTTTGTATAAATTGTGATCTCTTGAATAATTCGAGAGGTCAGCTAGAGGTTAGCTAGAGGTTAGCTAAGGGCAAGCTAGGGGTTGGAAGGCAAGAAGATAGTAAGAGCAAGAGTGAGGAGTTAGGAATAGCAGTAGATGGATTTTATGGAAAAGAATTGAAACAGTCAAATGTGACTGTTTTTCTTGTAAATATCTTATAAAAATACCAAAACAGTGTGGATTTGTATATATCATGTGTGGGAACATGTGTATGTATGTGTCTCAATAGCCTTATGGTGCATTGACTATGAATCTGAGAAATACGATGGAATTTTTTGTTGAATAGCATGAACGACTGACGAAATTTCCTTTACGAGATTAGTATTTAATTGTCTAATACAACCTGTGTATAGGCATGTAGAGATCAGGATTTCCCTTTTAAATGGACGGAGTGATTAGCCAGAAGCGATCGTAATTGGTTTTCATAGTAGACAAAGGAAGATTGAGAACTATCTTCTATAGTGGAGGATGCAGGCTTTCTCTTAAATTCCTAAAGGATTGTAAAGGGACAGTTAAGGGCGAAAGAACGGTGGGGATTAAGTCGCATCGTTGAAATAGAAGATCGACGACATAGAAAGAATTAAAATGGCAAAGAATGGGAGCCGTCATATCAGCCAGATCGACGGATAATAACGATGGAAGAGGAATGGCAGAGGAAACATCATAGTCGTCCAATGGAAGAAGATCTACGGTGATCGCGTGGAAACTTGCAAACAAGTTATCTCGGTTAGCGGACCCGATGAAATCATTAAAAAGAGTTTACAGTTCCAAGTGATTAGACCGTCCGTTGAAAGGCGATCGGACGCATAACGCGTGCCAACAAGTGTGTACCTTAATTCCGAAAACAGATGCGATAATGTTTTATACAACCAGATTAAAACCTTGTTGAGATCCGGCCATCCAGACCGTTCGTTGGTTGAATGATCGGACGGTAATTGCGCTCGAATGTGCGTGGGTTAACATTTCTGGCGGACCCGATATGTTATGAACTAGGGTTTATCTCCTTTTGGGTTCTGGCCATATGCGTTCAAAGAAGGACCGACGGTGATTGGTCGGGTTTCATTGTGTTTCCGCCAATTAGAACACTTCCAATATATACATGGACCCATAACCCACAGGTCCATGTACGAATTATTTAAAGATGCATCTTTGTTGTATCAAAGAAACTAAGTTGTCATCACAATCAAGAGAACTATTGTCTTGGTCTTGAAGTGGCTAATAGGTCAAGGCTCTTGATCTTGGTATTCGTCAATTAGAATCTCTATAAGAAGAACTTGTGGCGGGTTTTACTCTCAAAGAGTGAGAGGTTTTGGCCCTGGTTCATAGCCTACATTATGTGTCTCTTGTCTATTTATGTTCATGCATTAGTAGTTGTTTTATGAATAAGAACACTAGTAACTTAAGAAAAGAAGATCCTAATCTAAAGTTGTAAAAAGCATTCACAAGCAGTTACTAATGGAAGAGAAATCACCCGATACTTGATGCCCTAGATTTCTCAACATGGTATCTGAGCTATTGTGACTAAGTCAACGAAGGGCATCTTATCAAGGGACACTCAAGGATCGAATCTCTAGAAAGACACCAAATAAAGTTGAAAGATATGAAAATGAAATCGAGATCTACATCGAAGTATCAAACCCTAGATCGAAGGAGAAGCCTACACAACCAAAAGTTTTGGATCCTCTAGTCATCATAAAAAGACCACAAAGACCCTCATCAAGAAGAAGAGATCTACAAAGTAAGGTAGCCCAAAGTATAGACATCCAAGAGAATCACTTCAAGGAAAAATATCACATCATCTTGGGGAAAGTCGAAACCCTAGAAGAATTTATGGGACCTGCACTCATTCACCACCAAAGAATTCGAAGTATTTTGAAGGCTAGTTATCCAAAGAAGGCTAAAGGCATTGTCATCATCTTCAAAAGGTTGCAAGGTAGTCTCCCCCTCATTGAAGCAAGGACCTACATATATTTAAATAAGATCATATGAGGGTCATCAAGACATCTTCATCATCAACAAAGGGATCATGTTGAAGATTTTATCTTCACTTGACAAGTAAGTACCTTTTTCATTTATAATCTAATCTAGTAAAATGACTTTGTTGTGCAAGGAGATCTATAATTTGGTTGGGTCATCAAACCTCCTTCCATGGAAAAGAAGGATAGAAATATCCCTCGAATAAAATGAAGTCATTGATCATATCAATGGAAAAGTTGTCAAACCATCTAAAGGTCAAGTACTATATGAATACATGGAAAAGGATATAAGGGCTCAAGAGATTCTTATGAGTCCGTCAAATATTCTCTCATATAGCAAGATTGGAGACATCAAAAGAGATATATGATAACCTAGTAAAATTATTCTTCGAAGTTACGATAAAGAAGGTCATATCACTTAGATTTGATCTACACAAATTAAAGGTATCAAAAGATAAAGTGTTATCTTCATAAGATCTCAACTGCAATATCTGGGAGAGATGATTTCAGATCAGGAAATCATCTCTTTTTGTTATAAATCCATTAACAGATGAATAAGGTAACAACTACCTATGAGGATAGGAAATCTATTCCATTCAACAACTTGTGGTTTCTATGCAAGATAGAAGAAGACAAGTTGAGGGCGGAAGTGCTCAAACATTTGTCGAAAATAAAGAAGAACATAGATAAGGTTTAATGCTATGAGCATTACATAAAATATTTTCCTAAGCTCGGGAAGGGAAATAATAAGAAAGATAGAGAAGTATCTCATTTCACCGAATAAGTGGAGGAAGTTGAAAAGAAGAATTCCAAGGAAGAGGAAAAGCATTAGAAGTAAGAGCTCGTGACATCACCATAGGAAACATGAAGGATGTCTGGAACAAAATCTATGATAGTCAACTATGAAGGATATAGCTCTTGGTGACCTCATTAAAATCTCAAGTTACACTTATGGGAAATAGGAAGAAGTCATCCAGGATGAGTCTCATCATATATCAGTCAAAAGGAAACATCTGCTAAATAAGGATAAGCAAGATCCTAGAGCTTCTCTAATGGAATCCTCATCGGAAGGTTCACTATTCTAAAGAGGAAGCAGGTGTTTCATCGGGAACTCCAACTTGTCGAATTCATGGGATGATGTTATGATGACATAAGAAATGAAGCGGATCAAGGGGTTGAAGTTATTTTCAATCAAGGAAGTTGTTGAAAGAAGCGTAGATGACCTAAAGGTAAATGAGGTATGTATGCTTGTATTCAATAAGCTTAGATGGCCTAAATGTAAATGAGGGATGTATGCTTGTATTAAATACTATAAATTCATGTCGTATAGTTGCAGGTAACATGAATCACTGTGCTATCTTGAGAAGCATGATAAAAGGAAAGGAATATCCTCCTATGAAAGGATGTAGGAAGGCATAGGTCACACTAGATGAAATCAACATAATATGTCCCCATATGGAATATGAGGTGATTGAAATTAATTGGAACTTCCAACTTCCACCATCCACCTATCCCACTTGGACCCCCACAACTGTCTCTTTCAGTTTTTTAGTTTCCTTAATTGTAGCACAGTTTATTATTTTTAGCATTTTTTCGGGTCCTGAACTTTTGGAGTTGTTTTGAGGTCCTAAACGATGTTTTTTGGGAAAACTACGAGAAAAATGGGTCCATGGACTAATCTTTCTCATCCCAAATTTGTAGTCCTCGGATTGATCTTTCTAATGAGGTATTGTGCACATCAAACAAAGATCATATGCCAAAGTTACGACCCCGAGAAGTTAATGTACCAATTTACCCAAAACAAGTTCCATAGTTTGGCGCTTCATCTCTTAGGATTAGGTTTTTGGATATTCAGGGTTTTCCATTGTTTCTCAGCAATAAATAGGCCTTCGAGCCTCATTGTAATACAGTTCAGAGGCATGTAGCCGCCCCATCTCTCCTCAGAGATAAGCTACCATCGCCCGAGCTAGTTTATTTCTTTTTCTGTTTGTAAGCATATTTCAGTATTTTACATTAATGAAATGAAGTATTATTTCTGTTGTATCTCTGTATTTATGGTTATCTTTGTAATTTGTTGTGTTCCTATTTAAATCTAGATCAGTCTTGTGTGAAGAAAGAAAGGAAGAGATTGCACACTATGAAACCATGGAAGAAGGCATTCAACGTCCGAGAGCTGAAATATTTGACTATGATATCTCCCATAAAGATATGAATACTATTATAGAAGTCTGGAAAAGATGGATACCCTTGACAATATATATATTTTTCGGATATCTTTCAACATATATGCATGATGTTGATACCTACAGGAAATATGTCATGATGAAAGACCATCACAATGGTAACTTTGTTTTAAATGTTCATTTCGTATTTTTGAACAAATATTTGGATGGGCTTATGCAAGACTGCCAAGGGAAGAATTATGGATTTCTTCCAAGAGGACCATGTAGAACGATGTAAGATCCTTCCGAAGAAGACAACATGAAGAAGGCAGCATGACATTAAGCAAGGCCAGATGTAGACTGATGGATCACTTTCTGATGAAAGGAATGATGACATGATAGACTATTGGATGAAAGTGATGGGTGGTTTTTTCCCTATGAAGAAGTTCCAAAAGATGAAGACTCCATAACGAAAAAGAATTTCATGACATCTAAGGAAGGAGATATTCAAGCAGTTGGTTGTCTTTCCATCTCCACCTAAGGAGTTGTTGTAGACCCCTAATTAAGAGGGAGCCTGGAAACAAGTTTCTTACTTGGAAGAAAATTGGAAATTCCTAAGCCAAGAGGGATCTTAGGTACATTTCCTCTGTAGGAATGAGTACATTCCTTTATTGGAATAGATATTTCCTCCCTAATTTAGAGGGAGAGATAAACACATTGTAGTAATTTACAGGGTGAGTTCCTCAAATAGAACACCAAAGGACACTGCTCACAAACAGATCACAAATCAATACACTAGTATTCTTGATGTGGTTAAAACCTTCAAAGAGGGAAACAATCCACAGCCTGAGCCAACGCAGCCACTTCAGGCAATTTATTAATGTAAACAAATAAAATTTACATAACCTTCTCTCATGAACGGTCACCTTACAAATGACCCTCCATGCTCTTTAAATAGAGATCATGGACCAATTGGCTGTTAAGCCATAGATCAAGTGTCAGTAATACCAAGGAGAGAATGAACCGTCGAATCACTTCATGTCTAGAACATATCGTGACTGTTGGATTGTAAGTTACAAAAGTACATAGTAAAGAAACACACTTTACTTAATTCTACACTAGACCAAGTTATACTTAATTATTTCCTATGTGTTGGAATATCCTAACATCCCCCCTTAAGAACAACTTGGGATAGGATTGAAGGATGTACAAATATGACACAATAGGAGAAGGAAGGAGGCATTAGAGCCTATCCCCCCTTAGTGACAACTTCCTGAACTCCAACCATAAATCGAAGTTTATTAAACTTCACCTCTGTGAGAACCTTTGTAAAGATGTCTGCAACTTGATCATCGGTTGAACAATATTTCACTTCAAGAACATGGTCATGAATGAGCTTTCTAATGAAGTGCATGTGTAGTTCAATGTGTTTTTTGCGCTGATGTTGGACTAGATCTTTGCATAGTTGAATGGCACTTTGATTATCACACCAAAGTGTAGTCAGATGTTGTTGCTGAAAGCCAAACTCTGACATGATCTGATGAAGCCACAGGGCTTCCTTAATAGCTTCTACGTTGCCACAATACTCTGCTTCTGCTGAAGAAAGAGAAATGGAAGTTTGTTTCTTGCACGCCCACGTAATAGGTCTAGAACCAAGAGTGAAGACATAACCTACAGTAGAATTCTGATCATCAGGGTCACCAACCCAATCAGAATCAGTGAAACCAACCAATAGAGGAGATGCTTTTGCACTGTAATGAATCCCAAACTGAATTGTACCTCGAACATAACGAAGTATTCTTTTAGCTGCTTTCCAATGACTTTCATGTGGGTTTTTCATAAACTGAGAGATAAGGCCAACAGCAAGGGAAAGGTCCGGATGGGTATGGGTTAGATACAAATTTTTTCCTACAAGTTGATGGTATAAGGTAGCATCAACTTCAGGGGAAGTACAAGTAACTGAAATTTTGGCTCCATACTGAAAGTGACTGAAAGTTTGGCTCCATACTGGAAGGGAGAAGGGGCTGGCTTACAGTCTTCCATGTGAAAGTGGCGTAGAAGATCACAAGCATACTTGGACTGGGAAAGGGAAATACCTTCCTTGGATTACAAGACTTGAAGACCAAGAAAAGTGTCCTAAGTCTGTCATTTCAAACTGCTTTTTAAGGTTAGACTTCACATGGTTTATAAGGTTGGGATCACTACCAGTAAGGATAAGGTCATCATCATAAATAAAAAGAATGATAAGAGACTTACCCACTTTCTTGGTGTAGACAATATTATCAGAATGACACCTAGAAAAGCCTATATCTAAAAGAAAGCTATCCATTTTAGCATACCAAGCCTGAGGGGCTTGCTTGAGACCATAAAGGGATATCTTAAGCTGACATACAAGGTTGAAGTCTGTTTGTATAAAGCCAGCAGGTTGTTCCAAATAGATTTCTTCATGAAAGTCCCCATGCAAGAAGGCAGATTTAACATCCATCTAATGGAATTCCCATTTGAAAGAGGCAGCAAGGGAAAGAACAAGGCAGATAGAGTTCATTTTGGACACGGGGGAGAAGGTTTTAGTATAGTCAATGCCTTCAACGTGTGAAAAAACCTTAGCAATAAGACGAGCTTTATTTTTATCAACTTTTCCATCTGGTCCAAACTTGGTTCTGTAAACCCATTTGCATCTAGCAAGTTTTCGTCCCTTTGGAAGAGGAACAAGATCCCATGTAGCATTTTCCAATAATGAACGATATTCTTCATTCATAACTGTGTCGCAATCTGGATGGCTTGAAGCTTTTGCAAAGGTTTCAGGATCATAATTCGTTGAAGCTTGAGCCACTAAAGAAGAGGCTCTATTGAACTGAGGACATGTATGTCGATGATCTATACAATCACCTACAATAGCACCTGTTGCATCCCAAGTAGCACGGACCCATTTCCGAAGCTGAGGAGGTGAAGGAGGATCCTGAGAAGGTGGGGGAGGATTGTCATCCTCATTGCCATCACCTAAAGAATAAATATTTTCAAAAAGTAGAAGGAATAGAGAGAGGTGGCACATCCGTCGAACTAGGCTCGTAGGCCGATATATTTTCAGCAAACTTTACATCTCTTCTAATGATAACATTTTTGGACTTAGGTGGAAGAAGTCTATATCCTTTGACATCTTCATAATATCCAAAAAAAATACTTTTTTCACTCCTAGGATCTAAGGATTTATGTTTCTCATCGAGAATATGGGCCCATGCTTCACTTCCAAAAACACGAAAGTGACTTACATCTGGTTTAATTTAGCTTCATGCTTCTTCTAGAGTGATATTCTTTAAAACCTTAGTAGGAGTGCAATTTACTGTAAAATTTGCGCAGTTAATTGCTTCTGCCCAAAAATTAAAACTAACTCCTTTAGATTGAAGCATACAATTAGCCATTTGCTTTAAGGTGTGATTCTTCCTTTCAGCTACACCATTTTTTTGTGGAGTTTATTGATTACTATGTTGCATTTGAATTCCATGCTCAGTGCAAAAGTTTATGAATTTGTTGTTAACATATTCTCTGCCATTATCATATCTTAGCTTAAGAATTTGATGTCCAAATTGTTTCTCAACAAAGGTCTTAAAGGCCAACAACATGTTAAATACTTCACTCTTGAGTTTTAAGAAGTATACCCAAGTGCGTCTGGAGAAATCATCAATGAAAGTTAAGAAATATTTGTAGCTAGAGAATGAAACAACTGGAAGTGGACCACATAAATCACTATGCACAAGTTGTAAAGGGGTTGAGGCGTTCCAAGAGGCACGTTTTTCAAAACTATCCCGATGATGTTTTTAGAGTACACATTCGAAACAAACATCATCTCTGCAAGATACCATAAGAAGACCTATGACCATATTTTCTTTACATAGATTTTGAATGGAGTGATAGTTTAACTGACCAAATCGCTCATGCCAAAGTTTGCTCACTTCATCATTATGAGCAACAAATACTGAGGGAAGAGTTGATGACCCAAAGTTGTTAAACTTATACAACCTTGTAAAATCATCAGCAATGCCAGTAGCTAAAATCTGTCTAGGATCTCATAGGTCCTTAATTACAACATCATGAGGTGAAAATTCAACGATTTTACCTTCACCTGAATGAGTTATTTGATATACAGATAAAAGGTTGCAGGATAAGGTTGGAACACATAATACATTATTAAATTGACCATTGTCTAGATGAATAGTTCCAGTCCCTACAAAATTAAGAGATCTATTATCACCAACATATATATTTTTGGTGTTACAATCATTTCAATAAGAAAACATGGCTATGTTTTTAACCATGTGATAAGAAGTTCCAGAATCAATGAGCCACTCATGAGAATGAGAAGAAGAAGATACATTTAGAGCATAACCAGACTGAGATGCTTGACAACCACATGTAGAAAGTGTTATTCCTGAAGATGAAGTCGAAGTTGAAGAGTGCTACAAATGGATGTTATGCTTCTTCATTGTTTCTTCTGAGGCTTCCATCTTCTTAAAGAATTTAGATTCTAAGTGGCCATCTCGATTTCAAAAGTTGCAATGTCTACCAGTCTTCTTCCCTTTGTTTTTATTTGCCTTATCATTTTGTTGAATTAATTTTTCATTTTGCTGAGACTGAAAGTGCTTAGGACCCTTGGTTGTTTTAGGACCATTCTTTTTAGGATGTTTCTTCTTAGGATTCTTTGAACTCAGTTGTTATTGGGCGGCTAAGGCTTTCTTAAAAGAGTTTCCAAGATTAAAAAAACCAAGATGTAAGAGTTTTTCTTGTTCTCTTAATGAATAATCACAAAAGGCATCAAAAAAGAGGGACTTATAGGCTTGTCCTTGAGAAATAAAGGCTTCTCTAGTAGAATGGAAGGTGGAAACAAACACGGAATAGGTTGGTCCTAAATTAGTAAGAATGGAATAGATAAGGCTACCATCTTCTCTCTTAACCTTAACACCTTCCCAGAGAAGTCTAAGGGTGTTGAAATTGGACAAAAATCTTCAATGGAAGAAAAATTATTAGGGTCCAACATAAGAAACTCATTTTCATGTTGATGGGCTCTAATTTCATTTTGAATTCCAAAAAATTTATTGAGTTGTTTCATTGCTTCATCAGAGGTATCAAGTTCTGCAATATGGAATCTAAGGTCTGGAGACATAGACATCCCTATCAACCCATGTGCTTGATCTTTCTTATTTTCCCATTTGACTGTCTTATCTTCATCTTTAGGTTTAGAATTTTAGCATGAGGCTATTCTATAAAGACCTTTACTTCTAAGTAAATCCTCCATGTAGGACACCCATTGAAAGTAGTTGGTGTTGTCAAGAATAACTTGGCATGGACTTTCCATTTTTATAGAAATCGAAACATTAGATGCTAAAACTAAGTGTTCCAATGGAAAGATCTCAAAAAATTAGTCTGATTCAAAAAAATGGCTCTGAAAACGGCTTCTGGATGAAGAAGTTATGGCTTTTTGAAGAAAAGTTGTTGAAGATGCCAACGAAGTGCGTGAATGTGCGGAAGTGAATGATAATGTTATATTTAAAAAAAAAAATTCCCCCAATTTCCAAACTTAATATAATTATCTCACTTTAAAAAAAAAAAAAAAAAGTGACCCACTTTTATAAATAAGTGAAAATCATGTTTACAATGGTACTTTATGAGCTACCCATTAAATTGTAACTTAAATAAAAGATAAAGAGACTTTAGAATTATAAGTGACTCACTTTTTATAATGGGTGAGAACACTTTTACATAAAGTAACTTTAAAACATAAGTTACATGTGCTTTTTGAAAAAGTAACTCAACAAAAATAAGGACTTGAACCCAAGACCTCTATTCTCATAAAGTAATTTTGCCAAGTGAGCTAATTTAAAAAGTTAGTCATTCTTGGAAAAGAGGAACGATTTTTTTCTTTTTTCTTTTTTTTCACTGAAGCTTTGGGGTGTGTGCTTACTTGAAAAAACCATTCTTGCCTACAAAACAAAAAACCACACAACCCAATACGGACATGCAAAAAAAACCAAACCTTGTGGCTTCAAGTTAGCTTTTGCCAGAAACTAAGTATTTTCCTCAATGTTTATGCTTTTCTGAGATCACACTAAGGCGCGGTGAAAAAGAGCATACGCATGAGAAAAATCTTTCATTTTTGTTTCTAATTTTCCCAGATCGCACAGAGTCATGGGGCAAAGAGCATATGCAAAAATTAAAGGTATAGATCTAGTAATAAAAAAATAGAGAGGTAAATAAACCAAAATAAACAGAGAGATAAATAACTAAAACTACAAATAAAGATTATAAACCTCCATATCTTAAAAATGACGTAGCTAAGACTACCGAAAACCTTTTCGCGTGAAACGAAAAGGTTTCCTCACTGGAACAGATGCTCCTAAGACAATAGAGCAGTGCTCTCAGCCCAAAAATGGTCAGAAACAGTAGATCTAGGAAACGCCAATCAGATATAGTTGTACTGGCTTCGGATTTGGATCACCAACAGATGTGGCCCTCAAATAGCTCTGATCCCATGTAGGAATTTACAAGGTAATTTCCTCTTATATAACACCAAAGGACATCGCTCACAAACATATCACAGATCAATAGATCAATATTCTTGACATGGTTAAAACCCTCAAAGAGGGAAACAATCCACGGCCTGAGCCAACGTGACCACTTCAGGCAATTTATTAATGTAAAAGAAATAAAATTTACATAACCTTCTCTCATGAACGGTCACCTTACAAATGACCTTCCATGCTCTTTAAATAGAGATCATGGACCAATTGGGTGTTAAGCCACAGATCAAGCGTCGATAATACCGAGGAGAGAATGAACCGTTGAATCACTTCATGTCTAGAACATATCATGACCGTCAGATTGTAAGTTACAAAAGTACATAGTAAAGAAACACACTTTACTTAACTCTACACTAGACCAAGTTATACTTAATTATTTCCAATGTGTCGGAATATCCTAACACACATCATTCTGGTCTTCACTTGGTAAGACAGAATGGAGGATTGGGTAATCATCTGGCATCCAATGCTCTTTAAGGATGAGATAGGGAATCCAAGATAAGAGTAGTCGTAGAGGACCGATATTCTTTGAGCACTGGGAATCCAAGATAAGAATAGTCCTGAAGGAACACATCCTGAGAACCCAGGTGGGGTATGTTCCAAGAGAGACAATGATGAGAGTACCTATAAATCATTGGTCTCACCAACTTTGAGCTCAGATCTTGTGGAGAGATAGAGTTTTTAGCCAATGTCTTTCCATGTGACAATGTTGGTTGATATGTTGCTATACATATGGGTTATCAATCCAATTCTTATTATGGGAAATTATTCACATTGAAAATGACCAAGTACCATTATGAATACCTCCCTAGTTAAGAGGGAGTGTTGGAAAGTGTAACTAGGTTCGGTCTTCATAATGTTCATGGAGTTGTGATCTTTGTAAATAATGTAAAGAAGAAAAATAAAATTATTATTGTAATGCTTGCTTCATGGGTTTCATGAGCAAGAGAATTTATTTTTAGATGGCTCCCATTGTGAGCCGTTAGGATTTGTCAAAAAGAGTCAATGTCATGTATGAAGAACCCTTCTTGGGCAATTACAAATGAATATGAGTCTATAGGATTTTCAAGTAGTCCTCCAAGACAAGCACAAGTAACTCCTCTTCAAGTCGGCGTCAAGATCAAGTAAAGAACTCATGTTGGCTTCACCTAATGAAGACACACCTATTCGAATGCACATGTCGGTTAATTTATATGGGACAACTACTATATATATGCGTGCAAGGTATTTGCATTTCCACAGTCAAGGAGTTCGGATCCCTCGAAAATTTGGGTGGCAAAGTACAGAGATAATTTCGAATACCTCTGTAATTCGGATAAGAGATTATAGTGACACATTCAGATCTCAGAGAAGAGAAGTTTTGGAGCTATGACACAGTCTACAAGCTCAGATTTTAGGGAAGACTGTGGTAACATTTTTGTGATCTCAGTTTCGGTGATCTCATAGATAAATTCATGACAATCTTGGCATATAGACTAAGGATTGCAGTGGAGACAGTTCAGTGATACATCATAGTGATTCGGTGCTATCTCAGGCTCACAGATTCGGTGTTATCTCAGCTTTGGTGTTGCTACAGTGATCACATTTCGGTGACATTACAGTGATGTGTTTCGGTGCCATCTCAAGTGTGTCTACAGTTTGTTGCTACACTCAGATAGGAGATGATCTCAATTCATTTTAATGCTATCATTGTAACTATGTCTCAGTGCTAAGAAGGTCAAAGCAGAAGAGGAGTCAAGAAGAAGAAAAGAGCAGAAGACAGTCAAGAGAACTAGTGTCTTGGTCTTGGAGTGGCTAATAGGTCAAGGGTCTTGGTCTTGGTATTCGTCAATTAGAATCTCTATAAGAAGAATTTGTGTGGGTTTTCCTCTCAAAGAGTGAGAGGTTTTGACCCTCACTCATAGCCTACATTCTATGTCTCTTGTCTATTTATGTTCACGGATTGGTAGTTCTTTGATGAAAAAGAACACTAATAACTTAAGAAATGAATATCTTAATCTAAAGTTGTAAAAAGCATTCACAAACAGTTACTGATAGAAGAGAAATCATCTTATACTTAATACCCTAGGTTTCTCAACACTCCTAAAAATAAAAAACTTTAAACATATGTTACTTCTAACCCAGCCAAAGTCACCATAAAACCCTAGCTCACACCGTGCACCCCGCACTAGCTTCGTATTCTGTATTTGTAAAGCCCAACATATATTAAAACATATCTGTGAAATATGACCACAAACTTTCCACTTGGATGGGGTGAATGGTCATTTATTATATTTATTACAAGATGCTTTATTATATAAGAGTTTTTTATTTTAAATTGTTTATATCAAGGGTAAAGTTAGTGAAGATTTTCATGAAAGTTTATTTAAATTTTAAATAATTAAATTTTATAATATATTAAAAGTTTATTTGCATATTTTTTTAAAATTGAGATATTTGTATTTCTCATACGCACTATTTTTGTTATATTTGCATCATTTACATTTCTTAAAATAAATTTAAAATATATTCAAATTT
Source organism: Pinus tabuliformis (assembly GCA_031772625.1). NCBI lineage: Eukaryota > Viridiplantae > Streptophyta > Pinopsida > Pinales > Pinaceae > Pinus > Pinus tabuliformis. The sequence goes on from CM062804.1 coordinate 701,159,868, forward strand.
AAATTATGTATATTTTTTTAATTATTTTATATTATATTTAAAATCATTATTATATAATATATTTAGAATTTAAACCTAATTTTTTAATTAATTTTAAAAGAAAAAACAATCATATACAATATTTTTGTTTTCTCTATAGACCATATTGGTTTTAATCAATATTAATCATCATCATCTCCGATATATATATAATGATTTAAGAAATATAAATTTATGATATTTTTATAGTATCAAGGGTTAACTCAATTGGTGGAATTATTTTTGTTAAAGCACATCCCTAATAGGAGGTATAGCATTTTGACTAAGTCAAATTACATAAAAATAAAAATTAAATTAAATTATTAATATAATATAATATAAATATTTTAACTAAGTCAAAATAAAAGTAAATAAATAAAATGGCCCATGGTATTCATGTGGAATATAGCTTATTTAAAGGGGGAATTAAACCAGCCTAGATCCACCAACTTTCGATCTATCAAGAACCTCAGTGCTTGGTTGGTAAATCCGAAATTAAGATGGATCTAAATTGATTTAAAATTAACAAATATAAATAAGAAAAGTTCATACTATTTTAATATTTATTAAAAAAATCAATATAATCATTAAATTAAATCAATTTTATTATTGGAATAATAAATTTAAATAATATTTATTTAATTATTTTTAAATAATATTTATCTAATTAATTATATTAATATAAATCAATAATACTATATATTTTTTATTTAAATATCCATTTAATTAATATATATATATATATATGATATATAAATTTGTGAAAGTTAAATGCTTTCTTCTAAAAGAAAAGGGAAAAATAAAAAACACAATATACCTTCGAATACAAAGTGGAAAGAAGAAAAGTGTAAATATATATCCTAATAATATATTTTGCACACACTATTAAGGTGGGACTAAAACTTTCTTCTTGTTATATCCTTTGTATAAAATCTAAAGATGGGACTAAAACTTCCTTATGGTTATATCCTTTGTATAGAAGGTGCATAATGACCGGGCACCCGCTTTTGAAACTCCATTTCTACTTCATTTTGAGTAGATCTTATGAATAGATAAACGGACAACAACAAATAATTAAAATACCTATATTAAATCATTAAAATATGTAGAGCAAATAATTTTGAATATTAGAAAAGGTATATATTATATAAGAATATGAAAATTTTATATGAGTTGATAAAATATAATTATATTAGTTTTAAATAAATTATTATTATGTAAAGTGATAAATTATATAATAATAATAATGGCTACATAAATTGATGACATTAGTATGTATATAATGATATATATATATATATAAGATTAAAATATTGAGATCCATTTATTTTAATATATTAGTATTTTTTATTATTAAAGATGATGCTATAATTATTAAGTTAACCTAATTACATTAATTTCAATCAACATTGCACATAAAGATATTAACAATTACACAACTAATATAATTAATTCATTTTAACTAGGTAAATCTAAGTTGCATGATATAGGGAAATGGGTACAAGTTTCCGAAACGGGTACAGGCTTGAAAAGTGACTCCCTAATTTTAGAAACAAAGAAACGTGATATATGTGTGTGTGTGTGGAATTTAAGAAATGTTATGTGCAATCACAAAGCATACATGATATGTTATAATTTATTACATTATGATTAAATTGTCCAATGTCAATGCATAAACTATAAGCCTCTAAATTTACATTACATTTACTCATGAATGATCACATAATGAAATAACAATATTGGAATATCCAAAACCAACCTTTATTATATATTCAAATTTCAAAATCAGTGTTTATTATATATATGAGGTTGCAAGTACAATAAAGACTATGAGGTTGCAAGTACTATAAAGACTAAATACTAATACTCATCAAAAATAGAAGCAGAAGAATGCTAAATAGTGGATGGTGGAGCTGAAGAAGCTGATTGGCCAATTCCACTTCTAGGCTTTCGATTCTCAATTTTCAAGGCAGCAAGAGAGAGCTTGATATCAGAACTTTCTGGATCCACATCTCATTATTTAGAAGGACCACTTCTATATTCTAGACCCTTACAAGATGCAAGGTGAAGGTTGGAGTGCACATAAACAAGATCCTCTTCCTTCTGTGAGCTCAACCTGTTACACTTCACAAAATGAATAAAATCATAGGTGCTCTAATTCCTTTCTGTTGATGAAAAGCTTGTCACTTGTGAAAGAACACAAATGGCAAGGTTTTGCAAATGTACAACATTTTCTCCATGACAAATCCACTATCTAACTGAATTCATGGTGCTTCTCTCCTCCAAAGATGATATATCTGAATAATCATCTAATCCTACAGCAAAACTAGCAAATTTTTCTTTTACCTTCTTGTGTAGATGAGTTGGAAACATTTTCATAAGGGTTGTTTTCACCCCATTAGCCTCATCTCTATCCTTATGGGGTGCCTTCCTCTTCTCATAGCTTTGAGAAATAAGCTCCTCGTCATAAACTTTGGGGTTCAAGGCATGTGTTAAAGTGTGCAATGGAGCGTTGAAATTGTTCCACCTATCAACAATCATTAGGGGATTTTTGATGTCTAAAATGGGCCTCCTAAGGAAATTATAAAATAATAGTGGAAATAATAAAATAAAATTAGATTACATCATCAAATTTTAGAGGGAAAAAATAAAAAACTATTTTTTCAACTTGTATTTTCATCTTTTCTCCCTATGGGTTTACTCAAATTTCGAGCAAAAACACTTGTTGGATGCATAATTTGATTCTTCATCCAAGGAGTACCCATGTTGTATACATTCAATTAACTCTACTACACGAAAAATGAGAAATACATGAAAAATGTTATTGCAATCATGCTTTTTTCATGTATTTCTCATTTTTCGTGTAGCAGGGTCCATCGAAAATATGCAACATGGGTACTCCTTGGATGAGGAATTAAATTTTGCATCCAATGAGTACTCCCACTCGAAATTTTAATAAAACCTAAGGGAGATAAATTGAAAAAGTAGTTTTATTATTTTATTATTTTTTAATCTTTTTACTTTTTTACTCCAAAAATGGTGAATCATCCCCCATGGTTGACATCATCATCTTGAATCCTATTGGTCCTTATAAAATTTGTTTTGGTTGTACATTTTTCTTAGGAGACCCATTTTAGACCACAAAATTCCCCTAATTGATTTTCTTGACTCAATCATCAAAACGATTATCAACAAATAAAAGTTGTGGAGACTCTTGTGAAATGATTTCCATAGTTTTCTCAACCACGGTATCCATGCCATCATATACCTCTCCTAAGAAAGGTTGGTCAGTGTCAACATTCCGAAGAAGCTCAAATGCAAGGGTTGTGAACTTTAGCAAGAAATCTATCTTGCTCCATCACTCCTCATCAAGGCACAATCTACACACCATATATCTCCGCTCTGAATCTACCTGTCTTCACTTAGCCTAGATTTGAATCGCCACCATAGAAACTAATGGTTGCTTAACCTCAACAAGGCGGCGCAACATTAGGAAGTTTGATGCATATCTTGTCTCAACAACTTTTAACAACTCCAATTTGGAGTATTCTCGAAATATTGCTTGAGATTGGTGATGGTTGGTGATGAATTTAACAATATCCCTTACTTCCCCTATGATTTCCTTTATACATGGAACTTTATTGTCGATCTCCTCTAAGATCAGATTCAGATTATGGACAATGAAGGGTGCCCAAAAGACGTGGTCATACCTCCCCTCAATAATTAAACCTGCAGCTTTGCAAACTAGTGCATTATCCGTGTTATCGTACACCACCCTATTAGGTCTTATTTTATCAATAGATTTTATAATAATGTTAGCAATGAACTGTGCATATTTTACCTCTCCTGAACAGTTTTCCTCTTTTAAACACATTGTTCCTTTTAGTGAAGTGGCAATGATATTTATCAATGGTTTGTGTCATGTATCTATACATCCATCTGAGACTATGGTAACCCCAGAGCTACTCCAGGAAGAACAAATTGGTGATAAGATATCATCCACATGCTCCTCCTCATTTTTGAGAAGTTGAGTTCTAAATTTCTCATAGTTGGGCCCCCTTGTACGTTGTGGGGGCTTTGTTAATTGACCTTATCATATCTTGCCAGTAAGGAGAGTGAACAACATTGAATGGCAAACCACATGCATATATGCACCTAGCCACTCTCAAATCAGCTTCTTCTCTCGCTTACACATTCACCAATTTAACAATTTTGTTATCTTAAACTGAAGCGGATGCCCCTCTGGTATTTTTGGATGGTAGTTGTTCTTGTTGTTGAGTGGCTCTCCTCTTCCTTACTTCAACCACAATCCTTGGCTCAATGTTTGGCGGAGCTTGAGTAGCTTGAGAAAGCTCTTCATGCCTTATTTTAATTCCATCTGTCTCATCTTGCTCTCTTTGATATGCCCTCCTACCAATGGGTCTATTTTTTTTGTGCAACCTGCAATCCTCTATCCTCCATGAAAAAGATGTGCCTTCACTCTCAAGCAGGAGCCCTTGTACGCACTACTGCAAACATTACATCACCATTCCCATGAGCCACCACCTCCACATCTTTGAAGCTTATGAACATGCCTTCAAAGAGGATAATATTTAGCCCTCGGGTTGGACTTGGGGGTTGAACTTGCACCTTGGTTGGAAGCCATTGTTGCAAAAAAAATAAAAATAAAAATAAAATAAAAAATTGTAAAGGAAAAACGTTTTCACATTTTTGGAATCCTAAATCCTCGAAAAATAGAAGAAATAGTGGGAAAACACTAAGAAAATGAATGCTTCTTACCCAAATTAATTTTTTGTAGCTGAAGCTACCCGAAAATTCCACAAAATACAAGAGAAATATTGTGGTAGTTGAGCCAAAAACTAATGATGTGGTAGCCTGAAACTCCCCACTCCAAATTTTCTTATGAAATCTCTTTTTCTTGCTGCTAAAATCTCCTTTGCTCACTGTTGAAAACGCCCTAGCTGAAACCATTGCTCTCTCTCTTTTCTCCTTGCTAAAATCATGTCTCCAAGTGAAATGACTTGGTCAATTTGTGTGATGAGGGAATGAGGAAAGAGTATTTTTATAACTTGTGAGAGCCATCTGGAAGCATCCAAAAAATATTTTATTCGAAAAATAAAATAATAAAAATGAAAAAAAAAAACCACTTAAACTTAAAATGTGGTCATAGGACCTATAAACGCGTTTCAGGTCGTATTGGGCCACGTTTCACCCTCATGAAACGTGGCAATATGGTCTTAAACGTGTTTTCAGGTCGTACCAAACGTGTTTCAGCTTTTTCGTACCGTTTTTGCCCAAAAACAGGCTCTGGCTCAGCGTTTCCTACAACATAGGGTAGAACCATAACATAAGGAAGCTACATATAAATAACATTACCTAGTGACTATAAAATTAATTCTAACCTAAGCCAAGAAATAATAACCCCAAGAAATATGGATAGGGTGGAATAAACACATCCTAAAAATGCCATACAGGGAACCAGCATGCCTGCTAGAATTTCAATGAGTCATTTTCACAATGATTATTCCAAATCATTGCTATACCATAACTCAATAGACACACATGTGTGTGGGGTGTGCACTACTAAAATGTTGAAACTATACATAAAGGATTGGAAATAGGTAAGTTAAAGGAGTTACATATCAACTCAAACGAATTGCATGGTTTTCATGATAATGCATCAAATAAAAACCTAAGTACCCATGGCATTGGATGGATGCCCATGATATTTAAATTACAAGATTCTTTATGAGTGTGGCCTTAGATAAGGCACAATATTTTTTCAGCAATTAAAGAAGGAACCATTCTTATGGTTAGAGCTTTAGTTGTGTCTTTTAAGCATTTGTATTGATTCAAAATTATTAAATGGTTGTTGTTAAAAACCAAAGAATTTGGGTTTATACATAAACCTTCGAGCTTTACTTGTGTCTTTTAAGCATTTGTATTGATTCAAAATTATTAAATGGGTGTTGTTAAAAACCAAAGAATTTGGGTTTATACATAAACCTTCAATTAACAAAGGAGATTAGATACAATTTTGCATCAATCCATTTCTATAATATATATTGAGAACATAAGTAGGATGTCACTAGATTTTATAAGCTAGTATATATAGGAAAGATCTAACTCACGCTCCATTAGATTTGAGCAAGATTGAATTAAGGAGATCCTCCCGTCGAGGTCTTTTGGTTAATGATAGGGTAGATTGTTGATATGTGGATTAGGTAGTAGACATTTAGGCCTTTTATTTTACGAACATGAGAGGGATTAGAGCTCTCTTTGTGGGAAGTATATTTTAACATTCTTGGCATAAGATAATGAGATCTAATGGCTTATTTTCTTGTTTGATGTTTCATGGATGTATTATTAACCCCCTTTGTTGAACGATCATAATCCACATGAAATATCCTTACAAGTGAATGCTTTAAACATACAAGATAAAAAAAGGGAGAGAACCAATGTTGAGAGTCCTCTCTATTTTATTTCTTCCTCTTACCAAGCTTTAATTTGCACTCTTAGTGGATGCTAGAGTGTTACATGGGACTCCACCAACTACTAAAGCATAGAGATGTAACACAATGCAACACATCCTCCACTAATGAATGTGGTATGTTCCATGCACTTCGAGTCAATCTATCAATTTAATTAACTAGTGGTGGGTTGTTATCGATTATTATTGATCCAAAAAATTTGGTTGTGTGCCTATTTTCCTTTATTGTTTATTTATTTATAAATATTTTTTTGCACACAATTTTTTTTTTCAAAAGAAAAAAATGGTAATCATTATTGTTGATAAAAATAAAAGGGCTATACAGTCGTTCCTCTTACAAGTCATGATTATTCTGGTATAATTTTTATATTTTAATTAAATATTTTAAGCATTCATGTGTATGTGCATTTGGAGTAGAGTACTCTTGGTAGTTATTTTTATTTTTTTATTTTTGTTTGTATTATTAGATTTTTAAAAATTTGGTTGTAGCTATAGAGAGCAGCTAAAATATTAGTCATTATGCTTAGACTTTCTATACCACTAGTTATGGGTATATATTGCATATGGGTTAAAATAAGCTAAACATTGTTAGTTGAGATGGATTTGGTTGTCTCTTGCAAGATTGTTTATAGAGAGTAGCTAAAATATTGGTCATTATGCTTAGACTTTCTATACCACTAGTTATTGGTAAATATTGCATATGGGTGATTAAAATAAGCCAAACGTTGTTAGTTGAGATGGATTTGGTTCTCTTACAAGATTTTTTGGTTATAACATCAAATTATTTTAAATTTAGGGTTAATTGATATTGTTTATTGCATTGGGTTAATTATTTTTATTATTGAGTTTTTTGATATTTAAATTGATTTGAAGATTACTGAGAATTAGAATTAGTAGCTATTATAATTTGATAAACTAATATATAGTACCAAACTCAAAAAAACATGAAAAATCATGGATTGTGGAATTTGTGATCACTGAAATTAGGTGGATCACTACCAAATATTAGAAACAATTACTATTGGATTTTATAACCTAATATATGAATACATTGGATTGATCAAATCCTAACTAAATTTCATGACTATTGGCCATTGGACATGGAAAGTATTGGGATATAATAGATTAATGTAGAATAAAACTCAAAGAATACACCGATATGAACACATTAGACTAACCAAATACTAGCTCAACTACAAATATGCACCCATACAACCTCTTATCAAAAAAATCAAAATGTAAGCATATGAGCACTTGTAGTGTATGCATTTCTTAATACTCTCATTTATGTAACCAACTTAAAGGTGTTAAGGTGTGGTCTACTTTTGTGTCATTCACATACATGACCTACCCATTATTGACTTAGATATATCTCTCTTTTCATATGAGTGTTTTTATGCATGGGTAACTCTCCACCAAGTCACATTTCCTTGCCCTAGAGGAACAACTTCCTTGGTATTTTTAATGCTTAGGTAGAGTTGGATATCACCTCCTCTTCAATGTTTCACTTCTAATGACTTGTTTGACTCTACTAGATTGTTTGGGGTGCCCTCCTATTAGTTGGGTGTTATCTTAGGATCCATCCCCTTGATTTGGTGCATATTTACTTGGAGTGCTTCATTTTGGGTTGTCAACAACCCAATTCTAAGCATGTTCAAAAGGGAGGGCACTAGGTAAAGCCTTCCTTACCCCTTCTTGAGGAATAACTCAACACATTACAACCATTGAATAGGGCCTGGAAGGTGGGGCAAGGACACTAACAACTAATAATGTACCCTCCTATTGTGCATATCCATACCAAAACCCACACCTAAATGGAGGAACAGGAGATAGATATTTTGTGCATCATCTAGGCCTTCCTCCAATGGATACTTAGACAAAAAAATTCATGTAAAATTGTAGCAATATGTCTTCCTCCAAGCCTACCCAAGTTACCAAAATCTAGTTGTTATCTTAGTAAATATCTCAATATTCATCAATAATCCTTCTCTATTTCCTATGTACAGTTTCTTTATGACAAAAATATCACTATAGATAATTTTCACCATTATCTAATATGTGATGCCCTTCATTGATTCCATTGTCCCCTTGAAGGGTTTGTTTACAACATTCACCTATCAGTATATTAGTTCATCCAAAATTTTAACATCCCTAAAATGGTTGAATGTTATATACTTATTAACCTTAGAGAACAATACAATGATCCTAACTCAACCTTCATTCAAGAAGTGAAATTTTTAACGTGGAATCCATTCTCTCTTATCTACTCTAGTGAAGGTGATAGGTGGTCCTTTCCATGGAAAATAGTCATTGGTTATTCTATAAATGTCATAATGACTCAATATGTGATCAAAATTGATTCATTAATGTATCAAAAGAAAAGGTGTACCATGGTTAGGGAAATATAAAATAATTGTAGTGACCTATCTTTCAAGTTTCATCCTTCAATGCTTTCCTCTTATCTAAGCATCAATGTTTCTTTTCATAGTCCTCTCACCCTAACATTTAGTGCTTATAAATTATCAAATTTGATCCAAAATGTCCATACTCAAGGGATTAAAATAATCAATTTCATTTTTAAAATAAATTTGCATAATATTTTACATCCATGACCAAGCCTCTATGGTAGTGGAGGAAAAGGTTATACCAATGTGGTGTTTTTTATTTTTGGTAATTCCTTGTGTTGGTTTCACATAATTGAATTTAATATGGTATGGAGAATAAGTCATTATACATGTCGTGTTGAATCAAATGAAACATGTCACTTGATGTAAGGAGATGCATTTATTTTAATTAGATGAATGTTTTTTTCAACATGCCATTTTTGGTATTCTATTTAACGCACCAACCTTGGTGCATCTAGGGAACCTTAACACACAATCGAATGCATCCACATTTAGAGTGGATGTCACGACACTTTATGGTTTCTTAGGCACCCCATGGTTAGTGCAAGTATAATGCACTAACATATGAGTTGTAATTGTGAATTTCATGAAGTGCTACCTATGATGCACTCAATCAAACAAAATGCATCAACCAAAGATAGCAAGTGCATTCAATAGATTATATGTGCATAAAATTGTAATGCACCATTGTCATTACATTATTAAATGCACCAAACATTATGCATTTAGGGAAAATTAATCTGCCATTTATATACTTGGAATGTAGAATGGATGTTGTAATGCTTAGTTTCTTCTTAGATTCCTTGTGTTTATTGAAAATGTAGCATGTCAACATACATCTAACAATAGTTTACCACATGATGCACCACTAATGGAGCATCTGATAACATTGAATACACAATAGAGACCCAAAATGTGGATTAAGCTTAATTGGGCACAAGCGTATATTGGCATGTCGTCATCAACAAAATATTACATGCACTAATCATGGGGTGTGTAGGGAGTCTTAAAGAAAGATTGAACAACCCATGTGCAATGAATATGTTTCAATGCTTTATGGTTTCTTAAGTGGCTCATGGTTAGTGTAAGTACGATGGCGCCAACATATTCCTAATAATGGTGGACCGCGTTATAGATCACTAGTAAGGGATCTAATCAAACTCAATACATTAGCTAAATCTAAGAGGTGAATTCAATTTGATTATGTAATATTACAGTTTTGATCCCTAAATTAAAAAAGTATGTTTGTATATTTTGAAGGATAGAGAGACTAATGTAGTAATAGTTTTTTAATATTAATAATAAAAATACATCATTGGTTGCAAAAAGACAAGTACAAAAGTTATAAGGGGGCTATGATTCCATGAGAGAGAGGTTAGATAGAGAGACTAGATCAAGTTTTATCATATTTTATTAAAATCATATTTGAATTAGTTGAGAAGATGAGTTGTATGAGCTTCTTAGGGAATCCACATGGCACATTGCGAGAATTCATACATGAACCATGTTTTTGGATGGCTATAGGAGGATTCCTCATTATTTTCTTTGTCATTCATTTATGTTCTTGCTCCTAAGGGGAGAAGAGAATATTTAAGTAGCCAAGAGACATTGCTAGTTGGATATGTGTTGAAACTGGATTATTGTATCAACATGTCAAGATGCCTAAGTGCAAGAGTGAGTGTCTCTTGAGCTTCTAGCGTTGAGATTTCCTAACCATGATCACTCAATCCCTAGAGGGGATTTGAATAGCCTAATTGAATGCATTATAGAGGAGGCAACTCCACTCCTTGGGTTGTGCATGTTAAAGGGGAAATAGATTTGATAAGTTGAGATTGTTGTGTGACTCATTGAGTAAATTGTGACAACCTAAGTTTTCTATATGATTTAGTATTCTATGATAGCTTGGGATTGTTGTGTGATTGAGTAAGAGTGTCACAACATGAGAGAAATTGACAGATTTTTAATTATTAAAGTCAGCCTAGGCACCCATCCTTATGGACTCATAGCATTAACTTAGGGGTGACTTATTGTGGGGAGATTTGGAGTACCATTCTTTAGAGTTGGGTGGAATATCCAATGTTTATATCTAGTTAATGTGCTTATTAGATGAATATAAGTGGTCTCCAATTCATGTTCGGATTATTCTATCCTTTATTACTTGCTTATGCTATGTATATCTATTAATGTTATGCACTTTGTGGTAGATGCATTTATTGTTTACTATATATGTATTCCTTGGTGGTTTGCATAAGTTTCCTTTCTATGGAATGCTTCTTGAATCATGTAAACCATATAAAAGCTCATAGATTTTTTCAAGGGTGTAGGTTCTTGAGATACCCTATGTTTTGTGTAGCACACCTAGGATGACTCCTTGAATGCACGTGTGTGTGTGTGTGTGTCTCTATATATAAGGTTGATGAGATAGGTTTGTGGGGCCCATGTACCCATGTGCATAGATTTGTTTTGGGGTCTATGTGCCAATGTGTACATGTATTTTTGATGGCTTGCTTGCCTATGTATATATGTTTTGACGCCAAAGTGCTTGCATGATTAAGGCAAGAGAGCATATGTGCTAAAAGGCCACTGAGTCTAATCTTGCAATATGTAATCACACCTACGTTAATAAAATACACCATGGCTATAGATCACCAGATAAAATGAGTATATGTGGATAGGAACCCACAAGAGGAAAAAGTTAGAAGTTGGAACCATGATATGGTTTCTAAGCAATGAATACAATATAATATTCATAAATTCACTTTATGAATACAACCCAAAGTATGATGACATGGTATAAGCATAGGTCCGAAAAGTGAAGGGGGAATGATTTACACGAGTTCCCATGTGGTGGGGGTTAGTTCCTCGTGCAACACTTGATAGAAATATAACATGCATATTTTTGTAACTTGGAATTAATAGGTCAAACCTTTTTAACCTCTCGCAACATTTGCACATGATCTATTATTTTCTCATCACCTCAAAAATTCCAATGTGGTAATAAGTCTTACAACCATTCACTTTTTTAGATTCATTTCATATCATACAAGTCAACCCAATGTTACAAACTAGATGAGTCATAAATCCATATTATGTGCATAAAGTACAAAATAAAGGATCACACATCGGGACACTGATGAACCTAAGATACACACCTAAAATTTTGGCTAGGAGATAGTATTGTCTGATGAGCGAGTCGAAATCCTACCTAATCCCTAGCACTAAGGTGTCTCTACTCAAGCTCACTAGAGAGATTCATATGGAGAGCTAGAGCATAGAACTTCGAGAATGTGTGGCCACCATGATCGTCTTGTAGTTGTTGGAATCTAATCTAGGTCCTAATTTGTGTATTGGGCGAATATGTGATGTCACCATGTTGATGTAAAACATGTACAGACCACATAGTTGAGAGATCAGCCAATTAACCATAGCACGAAGACCATGCTTAAAGAAATATGCCTAGAAACCTTCTCATCTTTTGCTTTGCTATTGTTCATCATTGAAATGGATATGTAATGTAAATCTAAGAATAAGAAGCATGAAGAGGGCAAAGAGATAACCTAAATGTCGAGTTGTTGAGAAATATCAAGAAAGTGGATGTGTGAGAGAACATGGATCCAAGATCAACATCAAATGGAAGAGGAGAATTAGGGGGAGTGGGGGGAGATTGTGTTCCAAAAGTGGTTGGGGCAGTAAGGGATGTACATAAGATATATCCCCTTTGAGAAACAAGGAGGCATTTCTTGTGGCGAAGGAAGTGATGATAGGAAGATTTGAGGTTGGGGTAAGAGGGGTGAGTATTGGTGAATGTGTGTCAAAGTTTCCATGGAGAGCCTTGCATTCCTCATTATACCGTTAGTTCATGGGGAAAGGGTTGGTTTTTTAGGAGGTGGAAGTGGGCCAAGTGGAGTGAGAGTAGGACTTGAAGGTTGTTCCAAAATGATGCATGAGAGGTAATCGTACTTAGTAGATGCAAAATCAAGTAGGAAGAATTGTATCTCAAGGGGGAGAATCCAACAGAGGTGGGTAGAAAAGGTATCTAGGTCCCCCTCATTGAATTGAAAAGTAGTAGGGGATAGACCTTGTGGGGGAGGGTATGTAGACGGGGGGGTGTCAATTCAAAGTGATGAGGAAAGAAGAGAACGATCTGCAAGGAGGATCAGAGAAATAGAGAAGTTACAAATAAGAGAGGGAGCTTCCTCCACCTCCAAACATTATGGCCAACGCCTTCTGGGGTCTGATCTCAACTATTGGAAAAATTGTTTCCAAATCTTATCCTTTGTGCTTTACAACATTCTAAAGGTTCCATTGTTGATCATAAGTTCTCGAGATATGCCATTAGCATTGGGCGAAAGAGGTTTGATTGGGAAATTTACTAGAATCGAGTCACCACCCCTCTCAATGGCTTCTTGGGTTCATGAAAACAGGCAAGTAGTCATCAAAGGAAAGCTCACCCATTATTTTTGTGATGAGGATTTTGTGCATTCCTTTTCAAAAAAAAGATCAAGATATTATTTTTAGAAACACGTCGTACTTCTTCCACACCCTAGGGATGTACTTGATGATGAAAATTGTCAGTGCGAAGATGAATTTCCTTAAATAAAATCTCATTTCTGACAAATTTGGAGTGACTTTCTAAAAATCGTCTAGCATCTCAAGTATGACTTTCCAAAAATAGTCAATCACCTTGTATTAATTGGTAATCAAGTATAGTTGATGGAAAACCACTTATCATTAATCAATCTTAATAGTCCAATCTCAACATAATCATCAATATTATTATTATTATTATCCTTTACAATATTATGATATAAGAAACACGATTGTTTTACCGCAATATTCTTTCTTGCAATAAGCAGAAGTGTTGACTTCGATGGTTTGTGTCCGGCGGCCGATGGCGGAACCCTAGCTAGGGCATCCACTGGTTTTGTTACAGGTATTCTCGACTAACAATGGTGACTGGCACTTGGGCTCTTCGGGACTATACATCTGGGGCCACTGGCAATGGGCAGTGCTGACCACCTGCCACCCGACAGTGTTCCCGAAACTCGCAGTGTGGGGCTTTGGTTTTTGGCGGGTATTGCTTTTCTCCTCTGCGGTCCCCTCCCCGTTTTGGCACTATCTGGCGCTGACCTCCGTTTCCTGCTCTCGACGGTCCCGGTTCGAACCCTTCAGACGCTATCACCGACAATAATCATGGTTGAAGAGGATATTGTGGATTATGGGGAGGACCCCATGCCGAACCAAGAAATATGGGCTCATACCACCTGTCAGCCGATGATTCCGAGGAGCGTTGCGCTTGGGTTTATGACCGGCTCTTCTTCACGGCCTCCGCACCAGTCGCTAAAAGGGAAAGATAAATCGCCGGTATATCCTCTCCCGGACGCCGCACCACTTGAAACCCCGCCCCTTTCCCCGGCGACTCTACAGATTCTGGGTACTTGCCTTCAAGCGTCGCCATCACTGGACGCTCCTCTTCAACAGCATTATCGGCCCCCCCTACCTCCGCCCCCGCCGCCACCCCCTCCATCTAGCTCTCATTCCCCCTCGGTCTCATTTATGCCGCTGGGCCAACGAATGCCCCCTCCCTCTTCCGGCCCGATTCTACAGGGTACTGGCTCCTCGGCCCCTCGCTCTCCTATTCGATCTGGCTGCTTCACACCGCCAATACCAGCTCGGTCGGTTCTTTCTGCGCAACAAAGCTCCTCGGACCCGTGCCGCAAACTACTCAGGGAGACCCTTTCTAGTAAACGCTCGGAGAAGGTTACGAAAGGAAGATGCTTACGAGCTATTGACTCTGGGTTCAGGGTAAATTTCGGGCCTGAAGCTCCGCTGCCTGATATTATGGATGCTGCTCACAAGGTTCTGGTTGGTAGGGTTCGAGGACGCACTTATACGGCGGAGAGACTTAAAAAGTGGGTTGAAGAGATATGGGGACATTTACTTAAGGAATTACCGGAGGTCATGGTTCTTTCCAGGGGCTGTTTCGCCTTGCATTTCTGCTATCATGAGTATGCTGAGTGGATTCTTTCCAAATTTTGGCATATTGAACTAGTGCCCGTTATGCTCAAGCACTGGGATCCCTTATTTGACCCTGAACGCGAACAACTTGGAGCAGGCCCCATCTGGGTGCGACTGCCTAGCCTGCCATGGCAATTCTGGAGCCCATATGCATTCAAACGGATTGGGGACACCCTCGGCACTTACTTGGAACATGATCGTTCATATGAGAAGACGGGCAATAGATCCATGGCTCGTATTTTGGTACACTTGGATACCAAACCTGGACTGGAGGAGAAAATCGACCTTTTTCACAACCATGTCACCCGGAAGCAGATTCTGGATTACGAGGGCGTGCCTTTTCGATGTCGCAGATGCCATAAAATTGGACATCTCTATAAGGACTGCCCTTTGGTTACAGGGGGGGCAAAGGAGGAAACTAAAGGTCCTAGACAGCAGCCCCCTGTAAATCAAAAAGCGGAAGCCAATACAACTACTGAGGGTGGCCCGCCGCAGCAGGAGACCCCAATCAATGTGTCGGGCGACAATGGAAAAAAAAAGAACACACGGAAAATGGCAGTTATATCTTCAGAGCCGCCGCGCACCAGATCAAAGACTGCAGAGGCCGCTGCATTGCCGATGGAGTCAGCATCTTCACATTCGGGTAATAATTCCATTCCTGTATGTCATCCTTTACTTTCAGAAGTATTGCATTCCAATTTGCACTCTGCATTCATATCTGAGATTGTCTCCCTCCCCTCCATCCTTTGTCCCATCGGCCCGCCCCCCCCCCCCCACTTTCTCGACTACCCCACCTTCCCATAACCCGGAGCCTGGAGACCCCGACTCCCCTCCTTCCCCGATGGAATCCGGTGTGCACCATTATCATCTGCGATCCAGGACTCGGCCAAATTTTCTGGGCCTGGGCTCCTCCCCCGGTCGACACCGTAAACAAAAACGTGGAAGACCATCCCAGATCTCATCTGCTAAATTATCTGCGGTTGCAAATGTTGCATTGGGTCGTCAGATTACTATTGAAAGGGCACTTAGAGCAAATGAGCCCCTGACCTGTGTGACCCCATGATCTGCCTCTCCTACAATTGTAGGGGATTAGCCAACCCTAAAAAACGTTTGGCTCTTAAGAGACTTATACTTGAATCCCGGTGCGATATCATACTTCTTCAGGAAACCCTCTGCACCACTGAAATGGCGGTAAATTGTCTACAATCTATGCTCCCAGGATGGACTCTACATGGGCTGGACGCCAGTGGTAGATCAGGTGGTCTCCTCATTGGCATTAATCCTAGGAAACATAGACCTCTCTCGGCATGGGGAGGCTGCAGCTTCCTTGGTATGGACATCATTATGGGAGATCTGGGCTTACCTATCAGAATTATCAACATTTATGGGCCCAACCAGAACAGGCTTCCCTACTGGCAAAAACTTCTATCAGAGGATCATATTTCCCAGAATACTATCATTGGGGGTGATTTTAACTTTTCGCTGGGACCTGGTGAGACATGGGGCCATTCGACCCTGGGTGATCCTATTGCAGAACAAATGTCCATGCTACTCGATGCTCATCATCTTGTGGACATCCCCATGAATAAGAAGCTCCCTACCTGGCACAATCAGCGTACTGGAGAGGCTGCTCTTGGAAGGAGGCTGGACAGATTTATGATGCATGAGGCCTTGATTCAGATGTTTCCTTTATACAGACAATGGGTCAGCAATGGGGGTCTCTCTGATCATCATCCCATCCTCCTACAGATAAGTGGCAACACACCAGAGCCGCGTTCCCCATATAAATTTTTTGCTGGTCATCTACAAGACCCAGAATACATAAAGATGGTCTCAGACTTCTGGGCTGCTCAGCCCCAGTTGAGAGATAGGAGGAAAGCTTCGGACTTCTGTGACAGGCTTAAGAAGCTCAAAAAATTATCTGAAACCTGGGCTCGTATGAAACAAAGCAGAGATGATCAGATCCTGAAGGACAAGGAAGATAGAATAGCCCAATTGACTGATGAAAGAGGAGCCGGTTATCAATCAGATGCTGCAAAATCTGAACTCTGCCATCTGATTGAGCAAAAAATGAAGATCTTGAATGAGAGGGAGGAACTCTGGCGTCTTAAGAGCCGGGCCATTTGGCTCAAAGCAGGGGACAGCAATACAAAATATTTTCACAGCATAGCTAATGGTAGAAAAGCTTCTAACACCATATGGCAGCTTCCAATGGAACCTGATGGATGGGCGACCACACATCAACAGCTGGCTAGATTGGGAATTACACATTTCAAGGGTCTTTATACGGCCCCAAGTATTGTAAATCTTCCAGAGATCATCAGACTTGCAGGAAAGTTCCCGAGATTTGTTGGGCCAGAGGACATTGATGATCTCTGCAAACCGGTCAGTGATCAAGAGCTAGAAAGTACTCTTAAATGGTTTAAGAAGGATAAGAGTCCGGGACCAGATGGATGGCCTGTGGAGTTCTATCTGGCTTTTTATGAACTGATGAAGGATGACCTTTTGGCGGTGGTGGAGGAAAGCAGGATCACGGGCCACATCCACCCACCGATGAACCAGACCTTCATTGCCTTGATTCCTAAATCCGATGACCCCTCATCCTTCAATGACTTTCGCCCTATATCCCTCTGCAACTGTCTCTATAAAATTATAGCCAAAATCATTGCTAACCGCATTAAGCCTGTCCTATCCTCGCATATCTCAGCTGAACAATTTGCCTTTCTCCGGAACCGTCACATACAAGAGGCTATAGGCACTGCCCAAGAAGCCTTACACTCCATCAAGCTGAAGAATCTGAAAGGCATTTCCTTAAAAATCGACCTTGCTAAGGCCTTTGACAAAGTTAATTGGCTATACCTGAAGATGATCCTTACTCACTTGGGATTCCCCCATATTCTCATTAACTGGATTATGGGCTGTGTAACTTCGGTTTCTTTTGCTATACTAATCAATGGTGGAGCCTCGGAACGCTTCAATATCTCCAGGGGGATTAGGCAAGGATGTCCTCTATCCCCACTTCTATTCCTCATTGTTATGGAAGGACTGAGCAGGCTTATAGCGGAAGCAAGAAGGACTGGTGATATCAGTGGCCTTAAAATTACGGAACAGTTTGCCCTGACCCATCTATTGTTTGTGGATGATATTTTAATTTTCCTCAATGGCAGTGTCCGAGACATTATCGCTCTAAATGATATCCTTCTCCTCTTTTGTAAAGCCACGGGCATGGAAATAAATAAGCAGAAGTCCACTAGGTCTATGATGCATTGCTCACAGCAGGAAGCACTGTTGGCTGGTCAGTTTTTTCCCTTCTTGGAATGCCAGTTGATGGATGGCATCAAATATCTGGGATTTAGATTAAGGCCGGATGGATATAAAATGACACACTGGACATGGCTTATTAATAAAAATGAAAGAAGGATCACTGGATGGCAGCATCGCCTATTGTCAAAAGCTGGTAGACTTCTACTGATCAAGACCGTCCTTGAGGCCACTCCTGTATATTGGATGTCACTGACTTGGATCCCTAAAGGCATTTTGAATAAGATTCAGCAAATTTGTACCCGCTTCCTGTGGAATGGCAACAAAAAGGGGAGGATCTTTGCATGGACCAGATGGTCTCTCATTGCTTTGCCAAAACAATGGGGCGGATGGGGTTTAAAGTCCCTTCCGGAATTTGCTCAAGCTCTCACTGCAAAACAGGGCTGGTCACTCACCAAGATGGACAGCTTATGGGCTGATGTTGTTCATCATAAATACATTTGGCCCTCCAGTTTCTCGGAATGGCTTCGTAGACCTTCTTGGAATCATCAAGGTATATCAGCTATCTGGCGAGCCACTCTTAAAGCTATGCCACTGATTAGAGATAATCTTCTTTGGAGGGTGGGCAATGGTGCACAGGTCCGCATTGGTCTTGACCCCTGGCCCGGATCGGGGAACGCTCATATTCTGCCTGGAGGACTGATACAACATCTCAATTACAGAGGCATCAAATACTTGGCACAGATCGGGGATCCCGAGCGATCTACTATATTTTCACAAGCTTGGATCAGGGACGGGCATTGGCACATTCCGGAGGAATGGACAGTCCAGTGGTATGGATACATTCGGGCTCTCATTGAATCACATATCAAGTTACAGGAGGAAGAAGATCAACTCAGATGGGCCCCTGCTAAATCTGGGATATATTCACCAAAACTGGGCTACCTTAGGCTTATGGACGCTAAACAACCTGCAAATCTACTAAGCTGGTGGAAGGCTGTTTGGCATCTACAAGCACCGCCTAGATGCAGACTTCTTATGTGGAACATAATTGCTGATAAACTACCTACGGGGGATACCCTTAAAAAGAGGGCATTATCAGGACCATCTTGGTGCGTTCTCTGTCAAAGTGAAGAGGAATCGACGAACCACCTCTTCCTCCACTGTGAGACTACAAAGGGGATCTGGCATCAGGTCACACAGGCATTGAACATCAGAACGGCATGGCATGGTGAGGATATACCAACTGCTTGGACGAACTGGTGGGGTGCGGTTGCCTCTGAAAAGGCCATAAACCTTCCAGCTGTGGTATCGGGTTATATATGGCAGAGTCGTAATGCTATTATTTTTTAGAACCGCAGAGTTAATTGCCAGTTCCTCTCGGCATCCATATGTGCTGCATACATTGAAATTCCATATGAGCATAAACCGTCCTATCCAAGAATTATACAGCCAAAATTTATAAATAAGGACTTGCCTTGGGCATACTTTGATGGGGCTGCTCCGACTCATGGATGTGGTGGGGGGATTGTATTATACTTATCTGATACACATTATTATTATCTCAGACTGGGACTGGGGACTGGCTCAAATAACTTTGCTGAGCTTATCTCCTTGAGACACCTCCTTTATTTTGCTCTTACTAAACATTGCAGACAAATACAAATCTTTGGGGACTCAAAGATTGTGATCGATTGGGCAAACAATAAATCTATATGTCATGCATATTCTTTGAAACATATCTTGGAAGAAATTGTTTTTCTAAAAACACATTTTGACCAGATCACTATTTCTCATATCTACAGGAAAAGAAATGCGCTTGCTGACCAGCTATCGAAAGAAGCGGCGGATCGCCCTCTTGGGGACTGGCTGATCGAAGAGTACACTCCAACAGGGATGCACAGATACTATCACCGCCCTTACATCGATGGCCAGCCGCGGGGGGATCCCCCCCCTCTCTAGTTTTTCTCTGTTGTTTCATGGGTTACTATACAATTTTGTATATATCAGTATAGTCATATTCGGGATATTTACTGGACATGTGGATGTACATACATCTATATCTGTATGGTTTTGGTGATCATTTTTGAGGATTTTTGGGATTCAGTTACTACTTTTGGTGTCATACAACTCCTGTATACACCAAAGGACATTATAGGATGACATTAACTAGCTCCTTTTTGTATCGTGGTTCATGCCACACTACAGCATATGCCTTGGCATCTACAACATGTAATATCTATTATCATCTTTTTAATAGAAATTACGCACTCTATTTTCCACGGAAAAAAAAAATTATTATGATATTATTATTAAAAAGAATTACAAGTTACCTTACCTTCATCACCTCAATCACTTCACACCTCTCTCCTTGATGTCTCACATAGCACTACGTAACTCTCTCTCTATCTATCTATCTATCTCTCTCTCTTGATGATATGTTACACTCTCTTACGCACTCATTAAAGACATGGCATATTCCTCTTACACTCATTAAAGGCATGTCATAAATGATTCCTTTTACACTCTCTTGAATGCATATGTTACACTCTCCTTAACTAAGACATACATACCTCTCCTTAATGGCATAAGTTACTAAAGCATGTGTACATCTCCTTGATGGAATAAGTTACTAAGACATGTGTTTCTCTCCTTAATGGCATATGTTACTCTTCCTCAAGCCATGTGTATTGTTTCTCCTTTATGACAAGAATTTGTTGCTCCTCCTATATATGTATCTCATATCATCTCATCTTCTTACTACTTGTGCCTTGTGAAAGAAGAATTTGATATTGAGAGAGAGAGAGAGAGATATTTGAAGAGACTTGAAGAAGATTATGAGAGAGAGACTTGGAGAGTAAGAGCAGAACTTGGTGAGCTAAGGATTGATTCAGCGTTTCAATGTTGATTCAGTGGAAGGGAAGGTTAATTCAATGTTTGCATCTGTTGCTGCTACCGGTGATCTTCATGCTACAACTTGTTCAAATTTGGGTGAACTTTTTCATTCTCTTTATCCCTCATCGTACTATGTATCTCTGTTGAAAATTGATATCTAATAAAAGAAGAATATGGTTGGGTTTTTCCCTAGTCATTCGACCTAAATTCTTTGTATCTCATTTTGTTCTTAGTTGTCTTCAATTGTGCATTTGGTTTATGTTCTTTCTACAATTTCTTAGCTAATATTGCAGCGAAAAGAGTTTTGGAATAAGTAATTGTTACAGCATAGAACATCATAATTTCAACATGGTATCAGAGCTTAGGTGAAAACAAGCCAAAGAAAATAAGAGTTGTCACTTATTTGCGTAAATTTTACTTCAAAGAGATCTTACTTGCTGCCAAAATTTGTTGCCCAAGAAGATAAGAGTTGTCACTTCTTTACAAAAAAATTACTTCAAAGAGATTTTACTCGCTGCCGAAATATTACTTGTAGCTCCTTTGAAGATCTTACTTCTTGTTGAAATATTACTTGCTACTCCTTTGAAGACCTTACTTGCTGCTGAAATTTGTTTGACTTAATCAATATGTCTTCTTCTTACTTCAAGAATGAAGATAAGTTGAATGATGCTTCGAATTTTGGTCCATGGAAGGCAAGATTGGATATTACTCTTGAAGAACATGATGTACTGGAATATGTGGAAGGCAAGGTAGCAGAACCACCAGAAAATTTGAATGTTGTTGTCAAGGCCAATTCAAGAAGGGAGAAGTCAAGGCTAAGAAGATTATCCTTGATTCTCTTAGAGACCATATCATCACCTATGTCTCTAAGTTGAAGGAATCTAAGGAAATGTATGACAAGTTTATTGGAATATATCAAGTAAACAACTTGAGTAAAATTCTTTCTTTGAAGAATCAACTCAAGGACATTAAGATGAACAGAGGAGAGACCATTCAAGCATACTTCATGAGGATATCAAAAACCAAGGATCAGTTATCAACAATTGGTGAAATTGTATCTAATAAAGGGATGATTTTGATTACGTTTGGAGGACTTTCTCCAACTCAGGAAACTTTTATTACTGCCATCAGCAACAATGCTAAATTTCCCACATTTGATGAGCTCCTGGGAAAGTGCAGCCAAGAAGAGGCCAAAATGATTTTCAGAGGACTCATTCCCAAGCATGAAGAGGGAGAACCTATTGTCTTTATTGTCCAAGGCAAGAAGGAGAAAGGAAAAAGAGGTCATCACTTTTCAAGAAAGTTTGCTCCTAGATCCAATAGTTACTATAAATGGAATAGGGACTTATCAAAAGTTCGATGCTATAACTGCCATAAAAATGACCACTATGCTCGTGACTGTCCAAAAAATAGAAGAGCACCAAGATCCAACTACAACAATCATAGCAACAAATTCATATTTGATTATAGAAGAAGAAGAGAAGTTCTTGTTGCTCGTAAATAAAGCTATTGTTCTTCCAAGACTTCAAGGAACCCAAGGTATGATAATAATGCAGTTGAAACACAATCACAATACTTTCTCATTTCTGCTCTTTCTAATTACTCTCCTGCAGTTTCTTGGTTGGTTGGTTAATAGTGGCACTTCAAGACACTTTGTTGGTCATAAAGTTGTTCTCTCAAATATGGTTAAGAGGGAGGCAAATCTGAAAATCATACTTGGAGATAATTCTACATATCCTATAAAGGGATATGGTTTTGTTTCTTTTCATCTACATCAAGGTAAAACTATATCTCTTCAAGAAGTTTTGTATGTACCTCGTTTGAAAAAGAATATTGTATCTATATATTCCTTAGAAGATAAAGGAACGAAAGTTGCATTCATAAATGGAAAAGTTCTCACTTCGCCAATAGCATGAGATATGCCTTCACTTTATTATCGAGATTTGAAGTTCTTTATAAATTCAATGGAAGACCAATCCAAGTTTTGATTCATGATATTAATCATCAATGTGAACTGCAACATCGAAGGTTGGTTCATCTACACTATAAAGCATTGTTGCATGAAAAATATGGTTTTTTGAATGTTGGAGATTAGAGTGGATCACGATGGAGTTTTCCAAGGGTGTGCAAGTGGAAAGCATGTAAAGGGACCATTCCCTTCAAGAAAAAGCAGAACCAATCAGATACTTCATCTTATACATTCTAATTATGTGTACCTACGTTTGTAACTTCTCTTGGTGGCTACTTGTATTATATAATCTTTATGGATGATTTTTCTCGAAAGACATGGATTTTCTTTTTGAAAAAAATGTCAAACATTTAACATATTCAAAGACTTCAAAGATATGGTAGATAAACAAATTGGAAAGCAGATCAAAATATTCATATTTGACAATGGAGGAGATTTCACTTTAAATTATTTCATTGACTTTTGCAAAGAACCTAGAATCAAGAAAGAGACCATCATACCATATAACCCAGAACAAAATGGTGTGCCTGAAAGAAAGAACAAAACTATCATGGAAGCAGTCAAAGTTATGTTGCATGACCAAAAGCTACCAAAGTTTCTATAGGGAGACGCTACAAACATTGTCGTTTATGTCTAAAATAGATCTCCACATCGAGCCTTAAACAACAAGGCTCCTGAAGAAGTCTTCACTGGTGAAAAGCCCAAGGTTTGGCACTTGAGGATCTTTGGTTTCCTTGTCTACTTTCATGTGCCAAAAGAAAAGAGGACCAAGCTGGAAGCTTCAGGTAAGAAAGGTATGTTTGTTTCTCCTAAAGCTTACAAAATATGCGTGTATGGTCAAAGAACTATAGAGTTTAGCAGGGATGTAACATTTGATGAAGATGTAGCTCTTGAAAAGGAAAGAGGCACTCCTCCTCCTGTTGGCTAATGTTGAAAGTCAGGATGATGCCTTGGATACTCAAGAAGACACTGAGCCTAAGCCTGATCTTGTTGATAAACCCATGGAGCCCATGGATCCCATGGATCCTCCTCCATGTGATCCTCCTGCTAAAAAGAGACCATTATGGCTTCGTGACACTTTACAGGATGCTAATAGACATGTTTCCCCCAAAGGAACCTTTAGAGAAAGCAAGAAGCCATATCGGTTCCAAGGATACATTGTAGCCATGAGCAACATTACTTAGGTTGAACCATGCATTTTTGAAGAAGCAATGAAAGATCCAGTATCGAAAGATGCAATGGCCAAAGAATACGAGTCCATCATACATAATGATGTATGGGAAGTAGTTCCAAGACCCGAAGGTAAGTCTGTTGTGACTTCTAAGTGGTTGTAGAGAATTAAACATGGTGTGGATGGAAGTATTGAAAAATTTAAAGCTAGATTTGCGGCTAGAGGTTTCTCTCAAAAACAGGGAGTAGACTATGACAACATTTTTGCACCCGTGCTCGATATACTACTATCTAATCGATTGTGGCTCTAGTTGCTAGCTAGGTATGGACTCTTCACCGAATGGATGTGAAAATAGTTTTATGCATGGCTTCCTCAAGGAAGAAGTATTTTTGGAGCAACCACAAGGCTTTGAAGCACATGACCGAAAAAACGGTGTGTAAATTTAAGAAAGCTCTCTATGGACTGAAGCAAGCCCCAAGAGCTTGGTATGCCCGCATTGATAGCTTCTTAATGAATCTTGGTTTTACAAAAAGCAACGTTTCTACTTCAAAACGGTCCAAGGCATGCCTTTGATTTTGGTAGTATATGTTGATGACTTATTCTTGACAGGTGGAGAACCTCTTATCCTTTGGTGTAAGAGGGAGTTAGCTTCTGAGTTTGAAATGAAATATCTCCATTTGATGCACTCCTTCTTGGGCCTAGAGGTATGGCAAAGACCTGGTGAGATTTTCCTTTCTCAAGGAAAATATATCATCAAGCTACTGGAAATATTTGTATGATAGAATGTAAGTCCATGAATATGTTAGGCCCCTATACTACTAGTGTAACCCGTTATTGTTATTAGTACAACCCCCTTATTATATTGGTGTATCCATGTAGTGCCCATATTGTTACTATTGTGCCCCATAGAAGCCCACTATTGTTATTATTGTGCCCTTACATTATTATTGTTATGTCGGCTCTGATTATATTATGACCCCTTAGACTCCTATATATAGAAAGGAGGTATTTTCATTTGTATCATCCAAGAATTGTTCATTTGTGTAATGTAAAGGAGGTTGGCCCCTCGAAGACGCTGAATTCTAAGGCGTTCAACTATCTTTTCTATCTTTTTGTGAGCTGGTTTCATAACATTTGATATCAGAACTTTGGATTCTAGGGTTTCGCTGCTCCAAACAGGTCATCATGGTATTTTCAATATAACTTTTTTTCTGCAAATTTTCAGAAGCGCAAAAAAAAAAAAAAAAAACCCCATTTGAGACGAAATCACATTGAACCTCGGATCCGAATTTCAGAGACTTTCGCACTATATTTGCGGAGATATGATTTGAGGAAATTGGTCTTTTCACAGACTCCTAAATTACATTCCATGGGGAAAATTTTCATAACGTTCTCTCTGAGCATCAGATTGAAATTTTGTAAGAAGTTACAAAAAGAGGACGCATTGTAGTTCCCTGTGTATATTTTTTAGACTCGAAGGTCAAAACAGTGACACATAACACTTCATACAAGTTCGCTCATCTGAAAAGGTATATAATCAGATTATCTTGGGAGATTGTGTATAACTCTTTCTTGGAGAATCTAAATTCGATCACACTGGTGGCATTGGAAAGAGGACACAGAGGGCTACTGCAGGTCACAATTTCAAAACTGAAAGAACCGAAATTACAGAGTTATAGTCATTTCAAGATCGAGCTCCTAAAATCAAGAAAAGGCAATATGAGGAAGTTTGATGGCAAGGATCCAGTAAATTGGATACTTCAGATGGAGCAATATTTTGATCTACATGGTGTACCACTGTTACAAAAGGTATGTATTGCATCTTCATATTTAGAACCGGATCAATTTTTATGGTATAAAGGGCTTTGTTCTCATAAACAACTTGTTACGTGGTCAATTCTCACCGAGGAAATGATAGCACATTATGAGGATATAAAGAGCAACACCTTCTTTAGAGAAACACCACAACAATTGGAAAGAGTAAAAGGGCTTTGTGACATAGTGGAAAGTAAAATTATGGCAACAAGGAAGTCTACCCCTCACAACTATAAAGATGGAAGTGTTGTTTCTCCTAGCCTTCCACAACTTACAAGGGTTACACCACAACAATTGGAAGAAAAAAGAGAAAAAGGGCTTTGTTACAATTGTGATAGCGAATGCACTAAAGGTCATAAGTGTGCTGAGAAGAAATTATTTTATATAGAGTATGAAGAGGAGGAAGAAAAGGATCAAAAAACATCAAAAGAAGATGATATACGCAAAGACCCAACCCCAGAGAAAGAAGAAATGAATCAGACCATATCTTGTAAAGCGTTGGCAAGAATTACCACTCCTCAAACTCTCAAGATAGGACATATCAAGAAGAAAAAGGTGAAAGAAGTGAAAGATCACATCGAGAAAGAAGAAATGAATCCAACCATATCTTGTAATTCATTGGTCGGAATTACCACTCCTCAAACTATCAATATAGAAGGACATATCAAGAAGAAAAATGTTCAAAAAGTGAAAAAACACATCGAGCATCAAGGAATGAATCCGACCATATCTTGTAAAGGATTGAAAGAAATTACCACTCCTCAAACTCTAAAGATAGAAGGACATATCAAGAAAAAAAAAGGTTCAAGCAGTGAAAGATCACATCGAGCATCAACAACAAATTCTCCAACTTTTAAACGATAACACCACTTTGGTGCAAAATCAAATGAAACAACAGGTAGATCAACATCGTAGTGAAAAATGTTTCGATGTAGGTGATTGGGTATTTTTACTGCTACATCTCAGGCAAGCTATTTATGAGAAGGAAATGTTGGCAATACTACATGCACTTAAAAAATGGTGACCTTACTGAATGGGAAGACACTTCAAGGTAAAAATGGATCATGATAGTCTTAAATACTTTTTAGAACAACTATTCTCTTTAGAAAAATAGAAAAAATGTGTCACAAATATGTTGGGTTATGACTTTGACATCATCTATAGAAAATGGAAGCAAAATTTTGTTGAAGATGCACTCTCAAGAAAGGATGAGGATGTGGAAGCATTGTTTTGTGCTATTTCTATTATCCAACCAGATTGGATAAACGAAGCAAGGGATGAATGGAAGAAGGACAAAGAAATATGGCCACTTATTCAAAAGTTGCAAAAGATCCCAATTCAAAAAATATTGCCAGAAATTGAAGAGGAAGGAAAAATCATATTGGAACCTGGAGCAGTCATAGAAACAAGAACCCGACAGCTACAAAATCGATCAATTTCAGAGTATCTCATCAAGTGGAAGAACTTACCAGCTAAAGATTCCACATGGGAGGACAAGAATTTAATACAGAAGCATCAAGAACTACTCAAGCGTTGAGGACAACACTTTTTGAAGGAGAGGGGCATGTTAGGCCCCTATACTACTAGTGTAACCCCTTAGTGTTATTAGTACAACCCCCTTATTATATTGATGTACCCATGTAGTGCCCATATTGTTACTATTGTGCCCCATAGAAGCCCACTATTATTATTATTGTGCCCTTACATTATTATTGTTATGTCGGCTCTGATTATATTACGACCCCTTAGACTCCTATATATAGAAAGGAGGTCTTTTCATTTGTATCATCCATGAATTGTTCATTTGTGTAATGTAAAGGAGGTTGCCCCCTCGAAAAGGCTGAATTCTAAGGCGTTCAATTATCTTTTCTATCTTTTTGTGAGCTGGTTTCATAACAGAATACACCAATGGAAATGAATTTTAAGAAGTTATGTGGTAAAGTTGCAGGTCCTGATTTGAAAAATCCTTCTGAATATCTACAACTAATTGGGGCACTAATGTTCTTCGTTAACACTAGACCGGACGTATGCTTTACGGTCAATACTCTAAGCCAATATATGATTAAGCCATCACATGCACACTAGATTGTTGCAAAGCATGTGTTGAGATACTTGCATGGGACCATCAATCTTGGATTGAGATATACTGCCAGATATGTGAGATTACATGGGTAGTTTGATGTTGAAGGGTTGGTAACTCTATTGACAAAAAGAGTGCATCTGGATGTTGCTTTAGCTTGGGATCTGCCATGATATCTTGGATGAGCAGAAAACATAAGTTTGTATCCCTTAGCACAGTTGAAGTCAAGTACATTACTGCTAGCATGGCTAGCTATGAAGCGGTATGGTTGAGGAAGCTCTTTGGAGAGTTTTTTGAGCATGTACTAGATATGACAGTAATATACTGTGAAAATAAAAGTGGGATTCAACTTGCAAAAAATATTTTGTTCCATGACAAGTCCAAGCACATTGAGATTAAATATCATTATATCCCGGATATGGAACAGAGAGGAGTAGTGACTCCATCACATCGTGATTGATGATCAAATGGATGACATACTAAACCTTTGCCAAAAGGGAATTTCTTGGTATTCAAAGAGAAAATTGGACTTTCATATGTGACCCTTCCTAGTCGGGGTGGTTATGGATGATCGATAACACTAAGTTATGCTCTTCCCTCTTATTTGAGCTCACAAGTTAGGAATGGAGCCAGGAGAGCTCTTGGGGTTGAGGGAACTCTTGACTATAGGTTGTGCGCAATCCTTGTCATGTGTTGACAAGTCGTAATCCCCCCTACCATCAAGTCTAGGACTTGCCAAGAGTATACCCAATATACATCCTACCCACAAGTTGGGCTTGTTGAGATTGCCACCCATATAGCCAATGGGTGTGGTAAAGCTTGGTTGTGTGTGATCCTTGTCAAGTGTTGATAAGTAGTAACCCCTCCAAGCAAAGATGAGACTTGGTTGTGTGTGATCCTTGTCATGTGATGACAAGTGTTAATCCCCCCAAAGTTTGTGGATATAGGTGCTCTACCACTTGACTCTTATGGTAAATCTTGGTTGTGTGTGATCCTTTTCATGTGTTGACAAGTGGTAATCCTCCCAAGTTTGTGTCAAGGTGGGAAGATCAGTGGATATAGGGTGATAGATGAATCTCCCCTATGATGATTCTTCTTCATTAGATTGAGACATCATTGTTCCAGAGCATAGATGAACAGAGATGAGCAGAGAAAGCAGAGATCTTTGTTACAGAAAGAAATTCCTCCCTAGCTGAGAGGGAGTGTTGAAAATTGGCAACTTAGGGATGAATTTCCTTAAATAAAATCTCATTTCTGACAATTTTGGAGTGACTTTCTAAAAATAGAAAGTCATGTCTAGCATCTCAAGTATGACTTTCCAAAAATAGTAAATCACCTTGCAAAGTATAGTTGATGGAAAATCACTTGTCATTAATCAATCTTAATAGTTCAATCTCAGCTTAATCATCAATATTATTATTATTATTATTATTATTATTATTATCTTTTACAATATTTTGGTATTATTATTAAAAAGAATTACAAGTCACCTTACCTTCATCACCTCAATCACTTCGCACCTCTCTCCTTGATGTCTCACATAGCACTACGTAACTCTCTCTCTCTCTCTTAATGATATGTTACACTCTCTCTTATGCACTCATTAAAGACATGGCATATTCCTATTACACTCATTAAATGCATGTCATAAAAGATTCCTCTTATGCTCTCTTTAATATATATGTTACACTCTCCTTAAGAAAGGCATGCGTACCTCTCCTTAATGGCATAAGTTACTGGCATGCGTACCTCTCCTTAATGGCATAAGTTACTATGGCAGCCATACCTCTCCTTAATGGCATAAGTTACTAAGGCATGTGTTTCTCTCCTTGCATGAGTTACACTCCCTTAAATGGCATATGTTACTCTTCCTCAAGGCATGTGTATTACCACTCCTTTATTACAAGAATTTGTTGCTTCTCCTATATATGTATTTCATATCATCTCATCTTCTTACTACTTGTGCATTGTGAAAGAAGAATTCGATCTTGAGAGAGAGAGTTGAAAAAACTTGAAGAAGATTGTGAGAGAGAGAGAGACTTGGAGAGTAAGGGTAGAAATTGGTGAGCTAAGGATTGATTCAATGTTTCAGTGTTGATTCAGTTGAAGGGAAGGTTGATTCATT
This sequence comes from Pinus tabuliformis, assembly GCA_031772625.1. Lineage (NCBI taxonomy): Eukaryota > Viridiplantae > Streptophyta > Pinopsida > Pinales > Pinaceae > Pinus > Pinus tabuliformis. The sequence goes on from CM062804.1 coordinate 701,190,115, forward strand.
GTTTGTGTATGTTGCTGCTACTAGTGATCTTCATGCAACAACTTGTTCAAATTTGGGTGAACTTACTCATTCTCTTGATCTCTCATTGTACTTTGTATCTCTGTTGAACAATTGATATCTAATAGAAGAAGAATCTGGTTGGGTTTTCCCCTTGTGGGTTTTCCTTGGTCATTGGACCTAAATTATTTGTCTCATTTTGTTCTTGGCTATCTTCAATTGTGGCTATGTTCTATCTATAATTTCTTAAGTAATATTTTAGCATAAAGAAGTTTTGGAATAAGTGATTGTTACAGCATAGAAAATCAGAATTTCAAGTATAACTATTGGAAAATTTGTTTCCAAATCTTATCCTTTGTGCTTTACAACATTCCAAAGGTTCCAATGTCGGTCACAACTTCTCGACATATGCCATTAGCATTGGGCGAAGGAGTTTTGATTAGGCAATTTACTAGAATTGAGCCACCACCCCTCTCAATGGTTTCTTGGGTTCATAAAATCAGACAAGTCTTCATCAAAGGCAAGCTCACCCATTATTTCGGTGGATGAGGATTTTATGCATTCATTTGAAAAAAAGATCAAGATGTTATTTTTAGAAACAAGCCATATTTCTTCTGCACCCTAGGGATGTACCTAAATCGATGGATTGTTGCACCTCCCTCTTCATTGTTGGATTTTTTGTTCTTGAAGGTGTTCCTAGCAAGGGAAAAATGCCAAAACACGTTATGGAGGTTTTGGAAAACCCTTCTAGGATCTGAACTCAACTATTGGAAAAATTGTTTCCAAATCTTATTGTTTGTGCTTTACAACATTCCAAAGGTTCCATTGTTAGTCACAAGTTCTTGACGAATGTCATTAGCATTGGGAAAAAGAGGTTTGATTGGGCAATTTACTTGAATTGAGCACCACCCCACTCAATGGCTTCTTGGGTTTCATAAAATATACAAGTCCTCATCAAAGGCAAGCTCACCCATTATTTATGTGGATGAGGATTTTATGCAAACCTTTTCAAAAAAAAAAATATCAAGATCTTATTTTTAGAAACAAGTCATATTTCTTCTACACCCTAGGGATGTACCTAAAATGATGGATTGTTGCACCTCTCTCCTCACTTTGGAATTTTTGTTCCTGGAGGTGTTCCTACCAAGGGTAAAATGCCAAAACACCCTATGGATGCTTTGGAAAACCTCCCTACTTTAGGCTTCAGGTTGGCTCTTATAAGCCAAAGGGGGTAACGCTAAAAATTTCACAAAGACGGTTGTTTAGTCACATCAAAAGAAACACTTTCATACAAACTCTAATGGCATATTTCAATTGATGAAGGATGATAAAATGTTGGAGGGATAATGTAAACTAGAAATAGCAGTGTTCACAAAACCTTCAGACAAGGACCTATCCATTCGGCACCTTTATCCCACAATTACCAATAAAATCAAATGAGTTAATGGAAGATGCAAAAGAATTAACAAAATCATATATAAAGTACCAGGGGAAATGGCATGGCAATCCTTCACACTAAGGAACACACAAGAATGTCAAAAATGATAATGAGGGTAATGTTGTTCCTTGAGGCTATCATATGCATAACAACAGTGCCAAGGCACCCTATGGAGGACAATATCCTCCCTCACCTAAAGAAAACCCTTTTTTAGAATTTTAATTTCTACCCAATATATTGGATAGTTCACAAGTATGAGTCATAACACTGAATATTGGAATGTAATAATATTGATGAAATAAAACCCAAGAAATCATTCATGATGAATTAATTCTCATTCACAAAGGGCATCATATTCTTATATTCACCAACATAAAAGATAATAAAACAAAAAGACGTTAAGATAAATTCTTCACATATAATTATGTAAACCAACGATATATAAAGGAAAAGCAAAAAATAGAATAGATTTAAGGCAATGCTCAATATATATTCATAGATGTGATTAAATATTATAACAATGACACTCCAACAAGTAACATACTCAATTACCCATGAAAACACAAGAATTTGGTATTTCATCAAGCGAAAATTAAAATTGTTACCTTCAATCTTTGAATAAGTACATACTCAAGATTTCAGGAGAACAAAACTTGGGAAAGCTTTCTGACATCAAAGCCAAATGCTCTAAACATAAGAAACAAAACATTAAGCTAGCTAACATAAGGGATGAATCGTTTGATTTATAATAACCTAATCCTCCACACAGGAAAAACAAAAAAACAAAAAAAACAACATATTTCAACAGATTAATCAAACAAAAAGAAGCAAAGTCCTTGTTTCACCTAACAACCAACTCCTTCTCTCTCTCCCTTTTTTCTTTTTAAGCTTCTAAGTTTCGAAAGTAGTTATATTTTTCCCTAATTGTCGCCTTGAACATTTTTCTTTTGCTTTTGCTTTTATGTTCCTGATCGCCAATTTGGCACTTAACGAAATTGTCCTAAATGTTGACATGGTTCACTTGTTGGTTGTTTCCATGACGACTGTCCAGAGAATTCTTGTTGAACTCTAGGGAGGATTGAGCAATGATTCTTTGATCCTGATCCTTCATATCGCTTGCCACCTTCCTTCATCTGGAATATTATATTCCATCATTCTTCTAATTAAAGTGTCCAATTCATTGTATAAGTTATAATTCATCAATTAAAAGCATTTTTGAATTTCACTTACAATAACTAGTACAAAGAAATCAATGAACAACTTTTCATTGATCAAATATCCATGAATTTGGCCATTTATGTCTTTGAATTACTCGTGATTATTCCTACATTTTTCTAGGTTTTCTAAATAGTTATCCTCAGATAGAACCATCCTTGATTACCCCATGGAGGTGGCAATCCAAATTCAAAGGACTTTGTAAACTTATTTACGAAACCTTGGGCAAACAACCTAATTTTCTTGCATTTGTCATATGCAACTAAGACCATGTTGTTCTTATCAATTGTCTTAACCTCCATTATAAATGTGGTTTTGTCTGTTGTTCCTATAGCATTCAAATTTTCATTGATTTGTTTATTCACAAACTTAATCACTTCATCTACCACCTCCACCTTATTGCCTAGTTGTTCCCAAGTTTCTTAATAGTTAAAGTCAAGCTTCTTTCCAAGGCTTCGATGTCCTTAAGAATATCGAAGTGTCCCTTCATTTACTCGTGATTATTTTAATATGATCCAATATGGAATGTTTTGCTCTAACAAAATACTTTTTGGCATCTAATTTGTGGCTAGCACTTCTCTTTAATTCTTCATAAACCACTAGTTTTTCAACTAATTTCGTAAATACTTTTGGGCCATATCAACATGATTCTTATTTATGATTTCGTTTCTCTTATCGAGCAGCGATTGAACTTCTTTTATTTCTACTATGGATTGAATTTCTTTCTAAGTTGAAGACTACTATTTTCTTAATTGAATAACTTGCTCTTGATCGAAACCAGGTGGAATTGTTTCAACTTCAGGGACAATTGTTTGTTTTTGTAGCAATTTTATTACAATTGTTGTTTTTCCTCCTCTAATTTCTTTATAGGTTTTTCATTAATATCATTTTTCTCTACTAAAGCTTTGGTTTCATATTTCAATTGATATTTGTCTTTCTCCAATTCGGCAATTTCTTTAATTTGACTATGCTCAATCATAGGCACTTTAGTTTCTCTCTTAGCCTACTTCGAATCTCATTATCCTTTTCCTTTGACATGATAGCAATATTTATTCTATCTTCAATTGTTGTTCCTGAAATAATTAGCATTTGTTGCAAATCATGAATAGTTATTGACCTTGCATTGTTTGTGCCTTTTCCTACATGTAAGTGACATTCCAATTTACCATTTTGTGCTTTTAGTTTTTTGTCAACAATGGGTGATTGAATTAATTCTCGAGTAACTACATCCCCAGTATACTTATTCCAATTAATTTTGCCCCTGGGGTGGTAAGTTTTCAATATCCATTGAAATCTTGGTAGTATCACAATCCTTGTCAATAAGTCTCTAACTACTTTATCTACCTTTGGGTGTAAAATGATCATCTGCAACTTTCCTTTTTCATAGTCCAAGTAAGAGGGTGACCTCAACAAAGTTAGGTCTTCATGAATCACCTATGAATAAAGATTCCCCTTAGCTTGCTTAGACATTTTCTTATTTAGGGTCATTTCAATGAAAATATCTTCATTTTCCTTTCTTCCCACAATTTTGTCTTGATGTTGTATCCCCTAACATTAAACTTGTCAAAAATATTAATGTAATTGATGCAAAAAAAGTGTCATTCTCAGCATTGGATTTTTTATCTAACTTTTACCTTTCTCGGTTATGATTCTTTTGGCTTGAGGAAAAGGTGAATCTATGTCCACATGCTCTTTTGTAGCCTTTATGACTAAGAAGCATGACACATCCCCCCTTGTGTCACATATTTCACGTGTTAGACACGACATGTGCGTCACACATGTCTGACACGAGTTTTGACTCGTGCCATGTTCATGGGACACGAGTCAAACTCATGTCCCAAAATTCAATCATGTGTTCAATGAAAAAGCATCTTATGGATTCTTAGAATTGAATTTTTGCTTCATTCTCATGCAAATCAATCACAGGTTTGGAGTTCTCAGAGGCTTTGAAGTGCATCTAAGGGAGATTAAGTAGTGTTAGAAGAGATTCCAAGTGTTCAGAAATGGATTTGTCCAAACCTTGCTAATGCTATGTAATTAATGGTCTTTATAAAGGAGAATGTCATTGTTACTTAATTTTTAGCATTGCCATTAATTGTTTCAGGATGTTTGAGAATGGTTCCAACCTCAATGGATTTCATATGGAGAAAATAGAATTTGAGATCCCACTCAAAATCCAGCAAACTTAACAGTTTTTGAGATTTTAGGATTTGGGAGATTGCAACATTTCTATTCGATTATATCATGTATGAGGGCATGGAACTAGCATTTAATCAAGAGCACCAAGCTCTCTATATACATTGATGTTGGTGGCAGTGATTGTTGAACGCTTTTGTCATGACCCTAGTAAAAATGTACCCATCACTCAAACAAAATTTCGATTCCGCATGCTAAGCATTTTCTATCTTATTTTAATGCTTAGAGGGTGATATTGATGATGATGATCTCAATACAAGCAATGATTTTGATGATATGTAGTACTAGTTAGTTATTTGTTGTAGGGTGATTTTTATTTTGTACTATAAACTCTAGAAGCCACTTAGAGCCTCTTTAATAATGTATTTTTTGTTTAAAAATGGAATTCACCCCGTACATTTTTGGTTATATACACTAATTGTATGATTGAATTTATATTATCATCATGTAAAATTGTAAATGTTTTAGTCTCTAAATTCTTAATACATTTGAATCTGTCTATATTTCATTTTTGCATGTGTAATAATTCACTAATTTGTTATATATAAGAGAATGTGTTTTGGGGTCATTGTGTCTGAGGTCAAACACCTATATCGTCTCAGGTCAAACACCTATATCGTCTCAGGAGACTTGGGTAACTTTTTCTTTTTCTTTTTCTTCTTTTCTTTTTTCTTTTTTTTTAAGAAATCATGCTTTCGTGAAATGACTAGCTCCTCATTTCTTTAACTGCCACTAGTTGAGGTTGTCTTGTTATCACCCGTAAAACCCCTGACCACGAGTCCTTGGTTGCCAGTGTTTCTATTTCTGAATCAGAGTGATGAGGATATGAAGCTAGATTGGCTGCAATCTTTATTAGCTCGGAAATAACATGATGCGGATCATAGTTCCAAATATTATCTTTTCAAAATCAAAAACTTCCAACATATTTTCGATAATAGGAAGAGTAACGAGTTCTTCTAGAATTGATTACAGAAGAAAATATCCGAAGAGTTCTTCCGAGTTGGAATTTGAAAATAGATTTGATATTTTTAGAAATTAGATGAAAATCATTTGCATAAAGTGTTTGTCTAAGCATTCTAGAGCGAAAATTCTAGTGAGTCGGATATACAGGAAGCCTGTAAGGTTTTGCCTCTACTCCGTAAATCTTGCGAATTGTATATCTTGATACAAGAACCAATCTCCATACTGGATCAATATATTTACAAAATCCTCTTCTTTGACTGAAAACGTTATGTTTCTTCCTTCTTCTTATCCCTTACGACTCTTTCAATAGGATCACATAACTCAGCAAACATGCGAACAAATTCTGGTAATGGGTAGGTTCTCGGCACAATAGCTTAAGGTAACCCGCTTAATTCACAAGTAATTCTTTTGGGTTGTTTTCAGGAGTTTCATTAGTCACAATAGTCTCAAAGATGTCCCTATCGTCATCCACAAAAACTGTAAGCATAAGATTTTCATCACTGGGTTCCTTTTCGAATTTAGACGTCTTGCTAAGAGCCATATCTAAACGTGTAATTTCTTAAGCGTTTACTAACATGAAGCACAACTTTATAGCTTCAAACTATCCTGTGCGTACTTGATTTAAGAGCGCGATGGATAATGAAGTCCTCAGAACCAAGGAGCAAAGTGAAGCCGCCAACTTCCGTGATTATAATGATACATTGAATGAACAATTGATTAACCTAACAAATATTCCGTAGACTCTAATTTTAGGACGGGAGACAATTATTTATTCAGCCAGGAGTCGTCAGTAGGTAACAATTGTTAAGGTTACTAAATGGTCCAGGTCCCTACTGTAGCTTGCACTTTTCGGGCATCGATGGGCTTTGTTAAAGCTACGTTACCCCAATGGCCCGATATCCATCCTAACGGTTGTCAAAGAGACATACGTGCCTTCGGATCTTCTATTGCGCAAGTTGTAGATTTGTGTGAACCTGACATTTAATATTAAAGGAAACAATTCAAATCGCCCATGATCATTAATCGCGTTTAATCTCAGCCATCCGACCAGTCATTCAAATATTTCCCGCTGCATTTACAATTTAGTTTTCTATTCCAAGGATTTTAGCACCTGGTTATGCTATCAGTTTATTTTAGATCAGAAGAATAAACCCTCGCTCCTTTATACCCAAGAATTAATTTTTTGAACAATAAAAATTTTATTACAATAGGTGGAATTCCTTAGCATTTCTGTTTAGAAAGAAAACATATTGGGCATCTTCAAATGAGTCCAACAGTATGCAAGAAAACATATTGGACGTCTTCACCTAAATACCATAGTTCAGCAACAACAATAAAACCTCGAATAAACCTTGATTTCTGAGCTGAACATTCTTTATTACTAACAGGCAGTGGTGTATATTGTACCCATTCCAAAGCATTTAAAGATAAAGGTGCTACTCAAAGGCTCCAAAATAAGACAATATAAGATCCAAAGAATAACATGTATTAACACTGATTCACTGCTTGGCATACATTCAAAAAGAATCATGGAGATAGTATTGACAGTAAGTCTGCAACATTAAGCTTCATAACATGAACAAAAAAGACACATGAAAAAGGAGAGAAAAACAGAATCTGCAAAGGTGGTGGTGAATCCTTTGGCTGGCTCCTTAATGTGCTAAAAGTATAAACACAGTGGCCCTGTGGGCTACTGAGATGTTCAGCCTCTCTATTAGCAAAAATCCTCCTATAAAATGATCCTTTTATCCTTTTGTTGAATGCTTTCTGTCTCCTTATGCGGAACTAAATCCCGATATAGAATTTATAATTGGGAGGACTTGATAATGATAAGCATGTGGTTAAACTGATGTTCCCAGTAAGTTTGGTATTGTATGTCATTCACTAATCCCTTGATGGAACATCCTTCTGACAGCTGTCATGTCTCTAAGGCCTATAATGTTACTATGGCTTCTACACAAATATTTATAAACCAACATTCATAGCTTTATCAAAATGCCACCTACAATTGCCTCCATTACCTGACAAATGACTTATCATATTCAAATTTTATATTTGACAACCCTTGTCTTATCCTTCTCAATTCAAAAATGGAAAATGAAATCAATTTTGGCTTGATTTTTGGGTCCTTGAACCTTATAAATGCATCCTTGTTTCCGTATGAATGCAACAGTTTGGAGCTAAGAAATAAGTTTGCTAGCATGTTCCATTTCATAAATTTCTCTTTAACTTTATGGGATCTGACCATTAGTCAAAAAATTATTTTCTTAAAGAACCCTCTGCTCACATCTTCTTTATTAATGTGTAGATCTTTCTCTACTGCCAAAATCAATTCGCAACAGATCAAACAATCAGCTTCATCCACATCTTCCAATAGTATAAAAGAGAAAGGATTTTGTCTCATTGCTTCAACAATCCTATCCAACTTACACTTACCCCTAAAGTTCATAATGCATATCATATTCCTCATGCTCATGTTGGCCTAGGTTCCAGCTTCAAGATATCTCACCATCTTGTGAACTTTAACTTCATAGAAATAAGTTTATTGTCACTTTCAAATGTGAGCTTGAAAAGAGTTGCAGCCATTTTTCACTTCCCCACTCTATCTAGACCCAAGAAAAGCAACCATGTATCTCTTTCATACATTTCATTTGGCAAAGAACAAGAAACTAGATTAGCTATAGATAACCCGCAGTGCCATTATTTGCATATGGCTAGAGGAGCTTGTGTCGTGGGCATCATAATCAACTACGTTAAACTTCCACAAAGGAATGTTGCAATAACTCCTTGTGATAGCACTCTAAACATCCCCGCCACCTGTAAACTTTGGAGTGAATGATTCTTGTCCATATCTATTAAAATAGCCAACCTGACATAAGCCAAAGCTTCCACTATAATCTCATATCAAGATAATGGTTAGACTTCAAATCAGTGTGTTGCTCATATGTTTTGTCGCTCACACACAACATCTTGGGAAGGTATTTAACTCTCAAGAGAATGAAAAATCTCAAATGCTCAATCTACTTCTCTATTTTTGTTTCACTTGAAAAGTTTTTTTCAAGTGGTCAACGAAACCTTCCCAATGTTATGTGTGGAGTAAATTTGAAGCTGTACATAAAGTTAAATAAAAATGCAGTGGTTTGGCATCCAAAATCTGACTTGTCCATCAACCCACTCCACTTTAAACTTGAGACATACATACACCACCGTAGATTGGTTTTTATATAGTTCTTGCAAGTTGAAACCTCCCTAAAGAGTTCATAGCTGTAGCACCCATCTTGAAAAATCCTCTTTGATTTTGGGATTTAGTAGCCATTACTGCTCCTCTCAAATGCTCCACCATTGTACATAAAAATTTAACCTGAGAAACAGATTCATCTTCCTCTGGCAACTATTAAGGAATAGGTCTTCATGGAGAAAGTAGAATTTGAAGCGCACCATGTGACAGATCTGTAGTCTTAATCCTTTCTACTCCGACTACCATGACAGCACTTTGTTTTTATATCATGCCATTTCAAAATGCATTGTAGGCTTCTTCGAGCAAGCTACAACTATGTTCATTATTCTCCTTTTCCTTGTCTTTTCCACCTCTGTTCAAAATTGATGACAAATGACAAGAACATCCCAAGCTGCAGGGCCTTCTATCTTGGCATCTGGTGTTATAGTATTTTGGTGATGTAAAACATAATCCCTGTTTTTTATTGATCTCTAAAGAAAAGCACAGCCTTGAATTTGGTAGTTTTGAAGTAATTGAATGTTTCTTCGTCATAGGTGTGCATGAAACCTCCATTAGTGTGGATGTTGTGGCCAACATAACATCCCAAACCAAAAGAAACACATTGAAGCCTTCAACTGCCTCTCTCTTCAATAATTCTCCAAGAGTCTCTCCATCACCTATGTATTGGCAGCAATACTAGCCTTATTGTTGTGTGAACTGACCACCCTGCAATGTAAATGAAGCACTTGGAATTGGATAAGTGTATGTCTTCCCAACATCTAGCTTCTTCGCTCAGCATTCCCCCTTACAAAAAGATGTTGGGAGGGAAGCTTGGTTGCATATGGGCATTCTGGTACAGAGTGATTGAGTACCCGCTTCTATATGGAAAGAAGGTAAATGGGACACCATTGTAGTTGGAACTTGGGACCCCAAATCCCCAAGATCACTCCCTTTGGACACTAGAGAAATGAAATTTTCCTTGAGCTTTCCATTTTCTCTAAATTTCCTTCAATAAAAGATCATAAGTGTCTTCAACAGGATTCTCATGAAGGATCTTGGCCAAGGGAATTATGGCCTACCCAATAATGTAGGAACCACTTTGGCCATCACTTTTGACATTAATAGTTACCTAAGAGACAGTATGGACACAATAGATGTAAAAGTTCTATTTTCATTCTTTCCATTCTATATTAGTTGGGTCATCATCTGCAATGCTAGTTCTACCCATTATCATGTTGAGATCTAGGCATCTGCGTGATCATTGATATAGTATATACTACTTTCACAACCTGAGTTCTATCATAGATATGCAAATGAGAAATGTACACTCGAAGGTGAAGCCAAAGACCTTCCAACACAAGCCCAAAATTTTGTATAGTACTTCGAACCACTAAATAACATGCTTCCTGAAACTCACAATCTCCTTCACTCCATTGTCCCTCTCTGAGGATATTGCCTATTGGAGTCGTTACCATAAAATCAGCACCTTAGGGCTAGGTCACACTAGATCCACAACAACAACGAGATCCACCACCACTATCACCTTAGCAATGAATTCCCCTATTGTTTTGTGGGTAAGATGTTAAACCTACAAGAAAGGCTTCCCCGAAAAGACTTAGAGGTCATATGACTAAACGAATCCTAGCCAAATGGATCTCTAAGGAGCTTGCAAATTTTGCACCCCAGAGTGATCTTTAATAAATTGTGGCTTTGGGTGAAATGAAGTAGCTAGGTCAAAATATCAATGGCTCAAGATAAGCTTTAGAGATGCTCAAAACAATTCCCAAACACATGCCACTTGAAATTTATAATTTGTAAAGTGTGTAAAATGATGGAGAATGGAGGGAACTAATGCCTTGGCTCATTAATCAATTTCTGGCCATATTGAGTTAGACAATCGGCAAGTCAATAGTTGAAGACCTTACATGGAGTGAGAAACAGAGAGGAGTAAACTCTGAATCTAACCCTAGCAACTTTCCAAAGTAAGAGATTTAAGGTGAAGGAATGAAATCTAGCTCCCTTGATGGATACTTGATGACAAATTTTGCATATGAAGAAAACTGAGTTCATAAGAGATGTTGCAATTTCTAATATGGCACATGAAAAACACTAATTCAACAATTGTACCAAAATGGAAGACAATACTCACAATAAAATTGTTTATTTGTGGTAGCATCGGATGTGCTCTAGCCATGAAAATTGGTGGAGAGGCTAAAGCACATGAGATTTCCAAGACCCATAAATGGTTTGGGGAAATTCCACCCGATTGGAATTTTTAATGGGGTTCCTAAGTCTAAACTTAGGAAAATTAAAGTATTAATGGGTATTAATATAAAACTGGGTGAAAAGGTTCTAAATGACATGGATCAAGCCAAATCTAATCTTAGCCGTTGATTAGAGACTTAATCTCAGTCGTTGAAGACTCAACAGGTAAAGTATAAGAGGACGCTTGAGGGTCAATTGGAGATACACCAAGATTGATCAAACAGTTCGATTTTCTGGAGCAGGGTTTGCAGAGAAAATTCGAACAAGTGATTTGTTGCAGCGAGGGGCAGAGAGGCAGAAATAGTGTCTGAGGATCAGCGTGGTGACTGAAAAGGCTGACGCAGAGGCAGCAGGAGCCACGCAGAGGCAGCTAGAGACTGCGGAGAGGCTAAGGGGTCTGTGTGGGTGACGCAAAAGGCCAGGGACCTGACGTAGAGAGGCAAAAGGCTGACGCAGAAGCTGAGGTTACCAGGGCTGACGTAAAGCCTTAGAAAAGCATCGGAAGGATTTCCGTGGGGCAGACTTGCTGAATATCTGTCTCGGAGAAGAGGTAATACTGATGTGTAAAATTGTCTATTGGGTGAGCCAGTTTGGCACCCTAGTTGTACTCAAGGAATCTGCATAATAATAAAACCCTCATAACTAATGCACTGGTTTTCCCGCATTAGGTTTTTCTAGGGACGATTGTCCAAAAATAATGGTGTCCCTTGTGTGTTTGTCTAGTATTTCAGTTGTTGATCTGTATATGAGTTGTGGTTGCATTTGTGTTTATTTTCAGTATTTATATGTAAAATAACTTGTTAATGGAATATACAAGTAGGTGAAATAAACCAAATAATGCAGTAGGAATTTCTGACGTGTCATACATAGAAATTTCAACATGGTATCAGAGCATTGCAGATCACAAGAGGATTGAAGGCACCAGCAATATCGGAAATTTGCAGCAGTAGCAGTTGTCCCAAGAGACAGAGTTGCTCCTCAGCAGAAGGCAGTAGAGAAGGAGTGACGCAAAGGGCCTATGTCATCATTTCGAGCCAAAGAGAGGGCCAGTGCAGAGGCAGAGAGAGGCAAAAGAGGCTCAAGAAGAGCCACGTCATCCTACTGAGCCAGGTGGGCTGGACGCAGTTGGCCAGAGGAATGATTCAGCCTTTGCCGAGATTGAGCAGAGCTGGAAGGCTCAATTTTCTTCAGTTGTTGGGGCCTAGGGAGTTGTGGGCAGATTGTGGCACTGGTGGGGTGTTGTTTCTATTGGAGCAAAACAGTACCTAACGGGACAGAACCAAGGTAGAGGAGTCGCTGCCTTGACGGTTTTCTAGCCAAGAAATCCAAATCCGAGTTGCGGTTGCAAAGAGGATTGGAGAGGAGCGGTTAGACAATTGGAGGGAAGATTTCCAGTAGGGAAATCAGGACTTAGAGGGAGATTTCCAGGAGGGAAGTCGAATCTCAGAGGGAGTCCAGAAGAGGAGCGGAGATGGCAATGAACGGACTGAGGGATCAGGACAGGTTGGATGGGGCTTCCAACTTTGTCATCTGGAAGGCCAGGATCCTGTCAGTCCTGGATAGACATCGCATCAAGGGCTTTACCTTGAGAACCGTGGCTATCCCAGTAGACCCAGCTAATAATGAGAAGTATGAGGATGCAATGGCGAAGGCAAAGTGCATAATCCTTGATGGGGTCAAGGATCATGTCGTACCACATATTGCTGAAAAGAACACGGCAAAGGAGATGTGGGATACTTTGACGACATTGTATCAGGGCACTTCCGTGCAACAGAAGATGTTATTAGAGAATTAGTTGCAGTCGTATCAGATGCAAAAGGGGGAGCATATAGATCTATACCTCCTCAGATTGCAAGAGATTTGCGACAAACTTACTTCCAAAAGGGCCACATCAAATCAGGAGTTCATGGTGAGGACCGCCCTGAGGAGTGGGAGACATTTGTCCAAGGCATTTTGGGTTGAGCTATTCTTCCAAGATGGGAAGAGATGTGGGAATCTCTTTGCCAAGAAGAGATCAAACGTTTGACCAAGGCGGGAAGTAATAGCAAAGGAAGACAAATCAGGAAAAAGGAGGAGGAGGATGCGGCTCTGGCATCTGCGGGATAGCAGGGGAAGAGGAAGAAGAAGGATATCTCCAAGGTGAAGTGCTTCCATTGTGGGGAGCTGGGTCATTTAAGTAACCCACTGTCCCAGGAAGAAGAATAAGGGAGAGGCTTTTGACTCCAAGGCATCTCCGGCTAAGGCGGAGAAAGAAGTCGAGACTGATGACGACTGTGCCATGAGTGCTCATGCACCTCTAGAGAAGAGGTGCGGAGACATCGAGCTGTAGTTAGGAGGGCTACAAAAGATGTGGGGAAGGATCCTTGAGGTACCCAAACTCTTGGATCATATCCGGCTACGAGAGCCACAAATGACAGTAGCAGGATGACGGATGTCGGTAGAAGCAAGATGCGTTGGACTGATGAGGCAGTGCCGGAGTGCAAAGGTCTGTAGCAGCGCAGTGGCGGTTGCAGTAGTGCAAGAGGCACAGAGGTGTTTGCAGCAGTGCGAGAGGCACAGAGGAGGTTGCAGCAATGTGAGAGGCACAAAGGTGTTTGCAGCAGCGCAAAGGCAGCAAAGGGAGCACAGGATAGCAACAGAGGTAGCTTCAGCATCAGGGGGATTCCAGACTGACAAGGATGCCAGAATTTGGGTAGATCAATTACTTACTTCTTGGTAATTGCGTTGCAGATGCAGAAGTTAGCAGTGTCAGTGTTATGGGCAGCAGGGACAGCATGTTGAGAGGGAGTTGCAATACAGATGTAGCAGTGGCAGTGTTATGGGTAGCAGGGGCAGCATGTTGAGAGGGAGCTGCAATACAGATGTAGCAGTGGCCATGGCAGAGCCATGGGCGGCAGTACAGGAAGCAACAGTGCAGTGGATGTGAGGCAACAGGCCAAACATCAGCACAAGTACCGGTGCGGAAGGATCAGTGCGATGTTCAGTGGTGGAACATTACTAGAGCACATTCGTCGCTAAGAGGGAGTGTTGATTTGTGGTAGTATCGTATGTGCTCTCGCCATGAAAATTGGAGAGGCTAAAGCACATGAGATCTCCAAGACCCAGAAATGGTTTGGGGAAATTCCACCCGGTTAGCGAGATATTAAAATAATTAATATGGAAAATTAAAATATTAATGGGTATTAATATAAAACTAGGTGAGAAGGTTCTAAATGACATGGATCAAGCCAAATCTAATCTTAGTCGTTGATTAGAGACTTAATCTCGGTCATTGAAGACTCAACAGGAAAAGTATAAGAGGAGGCTTGAGGGTCAGTTGGAGATACACCAAAATTGATCACTCAGTTCGATTTTCTAGAGCGGGGTTCGCTAAGAAAATTCGAACAAGGGATCTGTTGCAGTGAGGGGTAGTGAGTACATAGCAGAGAGGCAAAGATAGTGTCTGAGGATCAACGCAGTGACTGAAGGGGCTGACGCAGAGGCAGCAGGAGCCACGCAGATGCAGCTAGAGACTGCGCAGAGGCAGCAGGAGCCACGCAGATGCAGCTAGAAACTACGCAAAGGCTGAGGGGCCTGCGTGGGCGACGCAGAAGGCCAGAGAGTTGACACAGAGAGGCAGAAGGCTGATGCAGAGGGTTCTAGAGCTACGTTGAGGCTAGCAGGGTTGACGTACAGCCTCGGAGAAGCGTCGAAAGGATTTTCATGGGGAAGACTTGCTAAATATCTGTCTCCGAGAAGAGGTATTACTATCTTGAAAAATTCTCCGTTGGGTGACCCATTTTGGCACACTAGTTGTACTCAAGGAATTTGCATAATAATAAAACCCTCAAAATTGTTGCATCGGTTTTCCCGCATTGGGTTTTTCCGGGGACAATTGTCCATAAATAACGGTGTCCCTTATGTTTGTCTAGTATTTTAGTTGTTGATATATATATGAGTTATGGCTGCATTTATGTTTATTTCATTGTTTTAAAAAACAGCGGAGTCAGACCGAGCCAATGTCTGGCCGAATCGGCTCAGTGGTCGAAACGGAACGGCTGGCCAGGTTGTTACCGAGCCAGTCATTGGCTCGGTCAACTCGGTAACAACTCGGCCGACTCGGTAATGACTCAGTGGGCTTGATAACAACTCAGTCGGCTAGGCTCTTTGACAAAATTCTTGAAGCACATTTGTCAAAAGTTATTCCGCCTCCTACATATCAATGGTTAGGTTGTTGTTTATTGCATATTTATAGCCCTAAAGTAATCTATCATTGTGACAAAGTTTTGAAAATTACAAGGCCGAAGTATGGTTATCCTAGTGGCATGAATTAGAAAATTGAAACAATGCATTGAACCATACAATGTTTTTAAAAAGGCAAATGGACTAATAAATACATATTTACCTCTGACTGTTCTAGAGGTTGACCATAATTAAATCAAGGGTTTTGAGGCTTCATTAGGGGCAAATAATTGGTATTATTGTTGTTGTAGTCTAGTGATTGTCCTTAGGCTGAGGCAAAAAAGAATCCCGGCATTGGTGGCAAAGTATGAACTTTGTATTGGACAATGCACTGGGTGCCATTTTGATATAATGGATATATTCATGAGCCTACTTTGATCATATGTTGTCTTCTATCTATATTCTAAAGCTTTGTGTTTGGAAACATGAATGAAAATCTTTAAAATTATGTTTTTATAAAAAAAAAATATTTAATGTGTTTTTTACAACGACTGAGTCAATGAAATCAAACCGGCCGAGTCGATACCGAGTCGGAGTTTTAAAACATTAGTTTATTTTCAGTATTTATATGTATAAATAACTTGTTAATGGAATAAACAAGTAGGTGAAATAAACCAGATAATGCAGTAGGAATTTCTGACATGTCAGACATAGAAATTTCAACATGGTATCAGAGCATTGCAGATCACAGGGGGACTGAAGGCACCAGCAATATCGGAAATTCGCAGCAGTAGCAGCTGTCCTGAGAGACAGAGTTGCTCCTAAGCAAAAGGCAGCAGAGAAGGAGTGACACAGAGGGCTTGAGTCATCATTTCGAGCCAGAGAGAGGGCCAGTGCAGAGGCAGAGAGAGGCAAAAGAGGCTCACGAACAGCCAAGTCATCCTACTCAGCCAAGTACGCTTGACACAGTTGGCCAGTGGAGTGATTCAGCCTTTTCCGAGATTGAGCAAAGCTAGAAGGCTTAGTTTTCTTTAGTTGTCGGGGCCTAGGGAGTTGTGGGCAGATTGTGGAGCTGGTGGGGTGTTGTTTCTGTCGGAGCAGAATAGTACCTAACGGGACAGAACCAAGGTAGAGGGAGTCACTGCCTTGATGGATTTCTAGCCAAGAAATCCAGATCCGAGTTGCAGTTGCAAAGAGGATTGGAGAGGAGCGGTTCAACAGTTGGCGGGAAGATTTCCAGCAGGGAAATCAAGACTTAGAGGGAGATTTCTAGGAGGGAAGTCGAATCTCAGAGGGAGTCCAGAAGAAGAGCGAAGATGGCAATGAACAGACTGAGGGATCAGGACAGGTTGGATGGGGCTTCCAATTTTGTCATCTGGAAGGCCAGGATCCTGTCAGTTTTAGATAGACATCGCATCAAGGGCTTCGCCTTGAGAACCGTGGCTATCCCAGTAGACCTAGTTGATAATGAGAAGTATGAGGATGCAATGGCGAAGGCAAAGTGCATAATCCTTGATGGGGTCAAGGATCATGTTGTACCACATGGACGAAAAGAACACGGCAAATGAGATGTGGGATACTTTGACAACATTGTATCAGGGCACTTCCGTGCAGCGTAAGATGCTATTAGAGAATCAACTGCGGTCGTATCAGATGCAGAAGGGGGAGCAGATAGATCTATACCTCCTCAGATTGCAGGAGATTCGGGACCAACTTACTTCTATAGGGGCCACACCGGATCAAGAGTTCATGGTGAGGACCGCCCTGAAGAGTGGGAGACATTTGTCCAAGGCATTTTGGCAGAGCTATTCTTCCAAGATGGGAAGAGATGTGGCAGCTCTTCACCAAGAAGAGATCAGACGGTTGACCAAGGCGGGAAGTAGCAGCAAAGGAGGACGAATCAAGAAAGAGGAGGAGGAGGATGCAGCTCTGGCATCTGCGGGACAACAGGGGAAGAGGAAGAAGGATATCTCCAAGGTGAAGTGCTTCCATTGTGGGGAGCTGGGTCATTATGCAACCCAGTGTCCCAGGAAGAAGAATAAGGGAGAGGCTTTTGACTCCAAGGCAGCTCCAGCTAAGGCAGAGAAAGAAGTCAAGACTGATGACGACTGTGCCATGAGTGCTCATGCACCTCTAGAGAAGAGGTGGGGAGACATCGAGCTGTAGTCAGGAGGACTACAGAAGATGTGGGGCAAGATCCTTGAGGTACCCAAACTCTTACATCATATCCGGCTACGGGAGCCCCAAATGACAGTCGTCGGATGACAGATGTCAATAGACGCAAGATGTGATGGAGCAACGAGGCAATGCTAGAGTACAGAGGTCTGTAGCAGCGCAGTGGGGGTTCCAGCAATGCGACAGGCACAGAGGTGTCTGCAGCAATGTGAGAGGCACGGAGGAGGTTGCAGCAGTGCGAGAGGCACAGAGGTGTTTGCAGTAGTGCAGAGACAGCAAAGGGAGCACAGGATAGCAACAGAGGTAGCTTCAGCATCAGAGGGCTTCTAGACTGACAAGGATGTCAGAATTTGGGTAGATCAGTTACTTACTTCTAGGTAACTGAGTTGCAGATGCAACAGTTAGCAGTGGCAGAGCCATGGGGAGCAGTGTAGTGGATATGAGGCAGCAAACCAAACATCAACACAAGTACCGGTGTGGAAGGATCAGTGTGATGTTCAGTGGTGGAACATTACTAGAGCACATTCCTCGCTAAGAGGGAGTGTTGATTTGTAGTAGCATCGGATGTGCTCTAGCCATGAAAATTCGTGGAGAGACTAAAGCACATGAGATCTCCAAGACCCAAAAATGGTTTGGGGAAATTCCACCCGGTTAGAGAAATATTAAAATAATTAATATTTTTAACGGGGTTCCTATGTCTAAACTTAGGAAAATTAAAATATTAATGGGTATTAATATAGAATTGGGTGAGAAGGTTCTAAATGACATGGATCAAGCCAAATCTAATCTTAGTCGTTGATTAGAGACTTAATCTTAGCCATTGAAGACTCAACAGGGAAAGTATAAGAGGAGGCTTGACGGTCAGTTGGAGATACACCAAGATTGATCAGTTAGTTCGATTTTCTGGAGCGGGGTTTGCTGAGAAAATTCGAACAAGTGATATGTTGCAACGAGGGGCGGTGAGTACATAGCAAAGAGGCAGAGATAGTGCCTGAGGATTAGCGCAATGACTAAAGAGGCTGACGCAGAGGCAACTAGACACTGCGCAAAGGCTGAGGGGCCTGCGTGTGTGACGCAAAGGCCAGAGAGCTGACACAGAGATGCAAAAGGCTGACGCAGAGGGTTCTAGAGTTACGTTGAGGCTAGCAGGGCTGACGTAGAGCCTTGGAGAAGCGCCGGAAGGATTTTCGTGGGGCGGACTTGTTGAATATTTAACTCCAAGAAGATGTATTACTGCCGCGTAAAATTCTCTATTGGGTGAGCCAATTTGGCACCCTAACTGTACTCAAGGAATCTGCATAATAATAAAACCCTCAAAACTGCTACATCGGTTTTCCCGCATTGGGTTTTTCTAGGGACAATTGTCCAAAAATAACAGTGTCCCTTGTGTGTTTGTCTAGTATTTCAGTGGTTGATATGTATATGAGTTATATGTGTATTTGTGTTTATTTTCAGTATTTATATGTACAAATAACTTGTTAATGGAATAAACAAGTAGGTGAAATAAACCAGATAATGCAGTAGGAATTTTTGACGTGTCAGACTTAGAAATTTCAACAAAAACAACACTATTCATCCAAGCATCACTTCCTTAATCCACAGAAAATTCCTCCATTCAAAGCATATCTTCCAAAACACAATCTGCCTAACTTGAAATATCCAAAGCCAAAATTTACAAGGTAAAAACATAGAAATTTCAGAATGCTATGGATTTCTCCCCCAAAACTCTATGAGAAAATGAGAGGAAGTGCACCTCTATTTATAGAGGAGGTGATCAACTTCCCTCGCAGTAAAATAATAATTTTCTAAGCTAAAATCCCCTAAATTAACCTAAGGAACAACTCAAAGCCCTCTCTATAAATTAGTTAATCTAAAATATTATAAATTGGGGTTTCTAAAGCCACATGTACAAAATATATGGGCATAAGCCCCCAAAAGATGAGCCTTCTCCCTAAATGAAGGGAAAGAAAAGGGTGCTAGTGCAGAGTCCAGCCTCCAAAATTACATGACTTGCTCCCAAAGTCTTCCAATCTACTCATCAACAACATCTAAATTTGGGCACACAACCCCAAAATCCTCTTCCAAGATGGACAAGCACACTCAACAAAGCACATCCAACCAAACAAGTGAGCAAGTAAAGCTTAAAAGTAGATTGCCTAACCTTCAAGGGACTGCCAAATACATGAGTCAGCGAAACAAATTGTACTAAAACCCCAAAGCCCTCTTTAAGTGGACATGTGGGGCTTCCAACAACCCTCCAACATGAACAAATCATTCAATTATTCTTCAAAACTTGCCCTGAAACACTTAATGTGGGCACACAAGCCCCTAAAGGTATGATTTTCCTGAGTAATGTGGTCAAATGTGGTCAAGAATGCTCAAAAATATGCCTTCAAAGCTAATCCATGTCCATATCTGAAGAAAAGTTCACCACAAGTCCCTTACAAGGCAACCCTTCAAGTGAATTCAAGTCACAACAACACCCTACAGTTGTCACAAAATTGTTGGAAATACTAAGAGGGGGGTTGGGGGTGAACCAATATTTCTTTACAATCGCTATATTATGTGAGGTAAGCTCACTAGTTAAACCAGAACACAAGATGTAGAATAAGAAAAATAATTTTATTAATAAAAATGGTGAGGACTCGAATCCTCTTACAAACAATCAAGCTCCAACCTGTATAATAAAATTCTAAACTCCTTTAAGGCTCCAAACCTGAATGAGGACTCCAATCCTCAAATATCAATCTAGGCTCCAACCTAGTCTCAACGAGGCTTCAAACTCTTATGAGGACTCCAATCCTCAAAAATCAATCTAGGCACCAACCTGGTTTCTTACAAGGTTCCAACCTTGTATGAGGACTCCAATTTTCTAAGGCTCCAACCCTCTCAATTTACTTCAATCCTTCAATGTGGCTTCAATATTGCTTCAAGACTTTAAAAGCTTCTTCAAAAAGTCTAGAAATAGGTCTCAATAAAACTCCAATAATGTTGCAAGGACTGCTCCAACAATGCTTCAAGGATGTCTCTAAGGAGTCTTCAAGATTAGCTTCAACAAGTTCTCCATATCAGCTTTAAGTCTGCTACAAGCTGCTTCAAACATCTTCAATGATTGTCCTAAAACCGTTACAATGATTGCTCAAGAACCATGCTTCAAATGTTGCATCACGAAGTCTTTAGGATCAGCTTCAATATGCTCTCCATGGTCTGTTACAAGTCTGTCTAAAAGGATGCTCCAATTCTGCTTCAAGGTCAACTCAAATCAGCTTTACACAAGCTCCAAGATCTAATCTAGAAAGCCTTCAAAATTTGCTCAGACTATCATCAAAGTCTTCTTTAGATTGTCATTACAAGAAGCACTAGAAAGTCTTCAAAAAACACAGTCCAAGGGAACTTTAAGGTTCTTCAACACTTCTCCAAACATGTATTCAATAGTACTCCAAGGATGTCTTCAACAAGAGGTCAAAGTTATCTCAAATGTCTGCTTCAAAAGGAACCAAATTTTGCTTCCAAACAAGGTCATTGTCTGCTTCCAAAGAGGGGCATGGTCTACTCCAAGGAGGACCGAAGTCTACTCAAGATAAGGCCGAGGTCTGTTCTCAAGGTAAGGTCGAGGTTCTGATCCAAAAGAGGTCAAGGTCTCTTCTCAAGGAGGGTCGAGGTTTGCTGCAAGAATGCCCTAGTTGCAGGGTCGAATTATGTTCTACAGGGCTGAGGTACAAGACATAAAAGGGGGGCCAAGATTCTGGCCTCAAGGCTGAATTTCATAGGACTCAGGGATGCTTTTCATAGAGTCGAAGGTGTGAAAGAGGGGCCGAAACCGAAGGTTGCAAGGGGGCTGAGATATGGGTTGAAGAAGGCTCTAACTTTGTGCAACAAAGAGTGTGAGTCTTGTTCCAGAAATAGCCCAAGACGATTATTTAAAATCTGGTCATAAACCATAGCGCAGAACCCAAAGAAAACAAGAAAACCTAAGATTGTAACCAGCAACCAAATTCCAAAATATCTTCTTCACTTTGTCCACAAGTTCATGAGACATGAACCTTTATCTATTCTCACCTCTGAGTTCCTCTTCCTATCTCCTTGCTTGGTCGAGTTGAAATGGTAGAAATGAGGAGCCACATCCTGTATTTATACGAATTAATCCTTTCATGAAGCAACCTGTCTCTAGGCAAGGGGGGAAACTTGGGGCCAACCTATCAAGGGCTCAATTAGGGCCTTTTTAGCCTTAAAAAATTGATATCTCTTTAACAAATAAGAGTTAAAGAGCAAGTAAATACTCATTGGAAAGGGCTTGAAGTCCCCTTTCAGCCTAAGTGCTTTTTATCTTCATCAAGACACACTTTGACATCAATAAAATATTCTTTCTTTAACAATCTCCCCCTCTGTTATTGATGGCAACAATTTCCTCATATGCTACTTCCTCTGTCATTGTGTTGCTCCCCCTCTCATCGTGTTACTCCCCTTATCATTGTGTCACTCCCTGATCCAGGTGGCTCCAGAGACACTCAGAGGTCAAAGAAGACTCAGAATAGGTCAAAATTCAAAGTGGTCAGATTGTTCTCGAACCAGGACCAGATCGAAATGCTTGTCGTTGTGATTCCAATGGTGTGAACGACACTCCAATCCGAGCTTGTGTGAGGGAGATAGAGCTGGTAAAAGTTTTGATCAAAGTGGGCATGTGGGCCAGGTTTAATGATCCTACAAATTGACCGAGTTTGGGGCATGAAACTTGGCTCCCGAAAGCGGGCGAATTTGTCGATCACCTAATTTGTCTATGAACCCCCAAAATCAATAAAATTGGCAAAAATTGATTTTGTTATGTTTAAAAACAAAAATTAAATAAGGGGTGGGCCATAACCCCCGCCACCACACGGCATAACCGCCAAACAAACCCCGGTCCATATTACAACACATATTCTAAAACCAGTGGGAGTTGAACCCACAGCCGGTGGGTCCGTCGGCACCACCCACGTGGCGGTTCCACAACATCAAATGCCAAGTGTCAGCACATATGCCAACCGTGGAGCCAAACGGCATTACCAAATAAAAAAATGTAAAGCCAAAACATTATCGCAACCATCGGAGTTAAGCCTACCACCACGGTTATGATTTATGCAATGCGTTAAATTATCATGCGCCAACTCCGCATTTTATTGAAACCACACCTCCAACTTTAGAACATATCAAAAGTATATACTATGGTGTGGGGTCGGCGAGATTTGAACCCCCAACCTCCCAACCACAAATCATCTGCCTAACTGCTCTGCCAACAGTGGCAGCGTTGTAAAGTCGCCACACAAACTAAATATAAGTCTTGCTTTTTCATTCAACTAGGGGAAGGCAGCGGTGGAACGAAGAGTGCAACGGAACTCAGAGAGCCAGACAGCAGAACCATGACAGTTCCAGGAGGTGGAACCTTGCCCAGGAAAAGAGTGGTGGAACCCTAAACTTGGAGAATTTTCCCCGGGAGGTAAAATTTCACATTGTCAGAATGCTATCAAATTTATAGTCATTTTTTACGAAATTTCGCAGGGAGCACGATGGTGAAATCAGATTCGCCATCTGAGCAGCAAAATTGCAGGTACCCTGCAGCAAGGAATCTTGAGGAATCTTTAGATTCCCTTGGAGGCTGAATTTTCACAGTGTTGGAATGTGGCCAACTTTATACTCATTCTTCTCATAATTTTGCAAGGATCGTGATGGCGAGATCAGATTTTTTATCTAAGTAGGAGATCTCCAGTGAGCCAGTGGAGAGGAATCCTTGAGGGAATCTTCAAGATTCCTGAAGGCCCATAATTTGACGGTGTCAGAATTGGACAAGTTGACAGCAGATTTTACACTACTCATCGTCAAAAATTCAGTGGTGCAGTCAATTTTAGCAGCTGAGCCTTTCATTTTTCGGCCATCTTCAAACGTGGAGGTACATGATGCAGTTATGTTATGTGTCCTTTTGTTTTGCTGAGATGATGTATTATTGTTGAGATCCCTATGTAACACTATGTTGAGGGATGCTTGTTGCCACATTCTTGTAAGATTTTATTAGCTTCTCATGTTGAAGGAAGACCTATTTTGAGTGAGAATTCCTGTAGGGAGAACGTCTCGTGGAGAGACAAACCACTCTTGTTGAGGGTATATGTCCTTGTTATGACAAAGAATATTCCATGTACATCATCATCATTTACAGCATTATATGAAGCGGCCTCCACTATCTTGACACTGGGCCTGGAGACATAACCCACACTCGGTGAATTGCGTTATCAAATGTATTGTGTTCTTGATTCGTTGATTGTCATTATGTTTCCCTTCTTTAAGCATGCACATGTGATTGTTTTATGCTCTTTTAAATGCAAATCTGATTACATCACAGAAGTAAAAGGTCTTGGTTAATTCTGGCAGCTGAAAAAATCCGGATCAAGTTTGGTATCAGAGCGGTCTTCTCGCTGATGTGAATTGCGAGTGTGAACGATTGAACGTGCAACAATGGAGGATGACAAAGAAATGTACGAGGCCTTCCTAAGGATGTCCAAAATGGTGGACATAATGTATGAAGCTTATGAGAAGAGAATAGAGGAAGGGGAGAAAGAAAGAGCAGAGGACGATGCTCCATCTACCCCCTCGAGTGAACACACATCTTCTTCATCGTCTTCTCATCATTCAGATGAGGAGATCAGTCAGAGTCTTCAAGTAGAGAATGTTGAATTGAAGATACTTCTACAAGAAGAGAAAGAGGAGAAGCAGAGACTACAACTTCAACTACAAGCCACGGAAAAGGCCTTGGAAGAGCTGAAGCTCAACGAAGGCTTAAATAAGCCATCATCACCTGTTTCATAATCGACAGTTGAGGTAAAAAGTGTTGATCGTTCTTCAATTTCATCTTCACATGATGTTATTTCTGTTGGAAATGTGGAGGTAACCATTTCAGAAACTAGCATGACACTCCTTACCAATGTGGCGTATAGAGGAGGACTTGGTGTTAATGGCCAAGGCATGACTCAGCCATTGGAGGTTGTGCAAAGACCTCGATTCGCAAGTTTGGGATACATCGAAGGAGAATGCTCAAAGGTGTCAAAAGCTTCTAAGACATTGTTGAAACCGTCAAGGAAAGAGAATGATGGGAACACATCACCATCATCCCATGACAGCACACATTGCAAAAGAAGAGCTGAGGCAAGCTCTCATCGCTATAATCGCACCAAAGACAGCCAGGAAAGGTATAACAAGTCTCAGTATTCTAAAGTTCATTTTGATTACAATCATGTTGTTAATGATGAACATAAATCATGGAATCGAAAAACATGTAGTTTTTGTGGTTTACATGACCATGTGTGTTGCGTGCTAGAAGAGAATGGCAGCACGAAAGAGGATGAAGCGTGAAAGGCCTTCTCCACAGTAGGGAAGGAAGCAGGTTAAGCAGGTCTCGAGGAAGAAGAATTATTGCAATCATTGCAACAGAGGTGGTCATCAAAGAGCCACGTGTTGGACGCTCCATCCAAAGCAGTGCCTTAAAGACAAAGTGTCCGTGCAGAAACCAGTTGAAAAAGTTGTTCAACAAACGAATCCACCACATTCATGGTGGTCCGCTTTATTAAGTAAAAGATGGTTTTACTAGACAAGATAGTTTGTCATGGCCGTATTTTGTAAATCATTTGTTGCAATTTACATTGTAAAAATGATGATATGTTTCCATCACTTGTTGAAGCAACAATGATGTTTTGGCCTTGTACTGATCGCTGGGGTATTGTTTCCATTTTGATGTAAACTTGACCATAGAGTATGTGTTATAAACTCGTGGCAAGTATGGGATGATTGGGTCATTATTGGTCATGTAATTAAGCATGTAATTTGCAAAAGATTGTACTACAGGTTTGCAGAGGATGCAGGTGTTGGCTCATCGCTTATGGCTCCGAAGAACAAAGGTGAAGGAGAAGGAAGGGTGACCTGTCAAGACACTTGTGGTGCAAACAATGTACACAACAGTTGCAGATTATGTTCATGCTTTTGGAGGACCAAAAGCTCCTCAGTGGGGAGGAATGATCCATGTGGCTCCAGAGACACTCAGAGGTCAAAGAAGACTCAGAATAGGTCAAAATTCAAAGTGGTCAGATTGCTCTCGAACTAGGACCAGATCGAAGTGCTCGTCGTTGTGATTCCAACGGTGTGAACGACTCTCCAATCTAAGCTCGTATGAGGGAAATAGAGCTGGTCAAAAGTTTGGTCAAAGTGGGCATGTGGGCCAAGTTTAATGATCCTACAAATTGACCGAGTCTAGGGCATGAAACTTGGCTCCTGAAAGCGGGCGAATTTGTCGAACACCTAATTTGTCTATGAACCCCCAAAATCGATAAAATAGGCTAAAATCGATTTTGTTATGCTTAAAAACAAAAATTAATAAGGGGTAAGCCATAACCCTTGCCACCCCCATTGGTCGAATCAATATTAAATGGGGTGGCAGGCAGCCAAATCCCACCACACCCGGCATTCAACATAACATATAATATGGTGGCGGGCGGTCAAAGCCCGCCACCACACGGCATAACCGCCGAACAAAACCCAGCCCATATTGCAACACATATTTCGAAACCAGTGGGAGTTGAACCCACGGTCGGCATGTCCGTCGATCCTGCCCACGCGACAGTTCCACAACATCAAATGCCAAGTGTCAGCGCATATGCCAACTGCGGAGCCAAACCGCATTACCAAAAAAAACAATGTAAAGCCAAAACATTATCGCAACCGTCGAAGTTAAGCCCACTGCCACGGTTATGATTTATGCAATGCATTAAATTATCATGCGCCAACTCTGCATTATATTGAAACCGTGCCTCCAACTTTAGAACATATCAAAACTATATACTATGGTGGGGGGTCGATGGGATTTGAACCCCCGACCTCCCAGCGACAAATCATCCGCCTAACTGCTCCGCCAAGGGTGGCGGCGTTGTAAAATCCGCCACCCAAACTAGATATAAGCCTTGTTTTTCCATTCGACCGGGGGAAGGCAGCGGTGGAACAGAGAACGCAACAAAACTCAGAGCACCGGACAGTAGAACCATGACAGTTCGAGGAGGTGGAACCTTGCCTAGGCAAAGGGGTGGAAACCTGAACTTGGAGAATTTTCCCCGGAAGGTAAAATTTCACATTGTCAGAATGCAATCAAGTTTATAGTCAATTTTCACGGAATTTCGCAGGGAGCGCAGTCGTGAAGTCAAATTATCCATCTAAGCAGCAGAATTGCAGGTGCCCCACAGCAAGGAATCTCTAAAGAATCTTTAGGAATCTTTAGATTCCCTTGGAGGCTAAACTTTGTCAGTGGCAGAATGTGGTTGACTTTATAGTTTATACTCATTCTTATCAAAAGTTCACAAGGATTGTGATGGCGAGATTAGATTTGTCATCTGAGCAACAGATCTCCATTCAACCAGTGGAGAGGAATCTTTGTGGGAATCTTCAAAATTCCCCAAGGCCCAGAATTTGACGGTGTCAGAATTGGATGAGTTGATAGTCGATTTTACACTACTCATCATCGGAAATTCAGTGGTGCAGTCAGTTTCAGCAGTTGAGCCTTTCATTTTTCGGCCATCTTTGAACGTGGAGGTACATGATGCAGTTATGTTATGCGTCCTTTTGTTTCGCTGGGATGATATATTGTTGTTGAGATCCCTATGTAACACTATGTGAGGGATGCTTGTTGCCACATTATTGTGAGATTTTATTAGCTTGTCATGCTAAAGGAAAACCCATTTTAAGTGAGAGTTTCTGCAGGGAGAACGTCTCGTGGAGAGACAAGCCACTCTTGTTGAGGGTATATGTCCTTGTTATGACAAAGAATATTCCATGTACATCATCATCATTTACAGCATTATATGAAGCCGCCTCCACTATCTTGACACCGGTCCCTGAGACGTAACCCACACTGGGTGAACTCCGTTATCAAATGTGTCGTGTTCTTGATTCACTAATCATCATTAATTCCGGTAGCTGAAGAAATCTGGATCACTCCCCCTATCATATTCTCCTCCTTTC
Source organism: Pinus tabuliformis (assembly GCA_031772625.1). Taxonomy (NCBI): domain Eukaryota; kingdom Viridiplantae; phylum Streptophyta; class Pinopsida; order Pinales; family Pinaceae; genus Pinus; species Pinus tabuliformis. The sequence continues at coordinate 701,217,768 of CM062804.1, forward strand.
ACATTGATGGCAGCACACCTGTCCTGACTCCTAACTCCCCCCGTCTTTGTGCTTCTTCTCTTTCTCTCAACCTTTGACATCAATAGAAAATGGGGTGCTCCCTTCTAACCAAATTTTTTCAATATGACCTATAAGCTCCTCCTCCTGTCCTTTTCTTACACTAAGAGTTGTCCCTCCTTTAATTTCCTTTAATCCGACAATTCTTCTTGATGTAGTTTTCACAACATATAGAGTTATCCTTCTGATACAATCAGTTTAGCAGCCAAAGACATGTCAACAACCTGTTCACTGTAATCATTCTCCCTGCACAGCTCATCTTTTCAAATAAGCAACCACTGAGCATCCCCAAAGTAGCCATTGAATGAATTAGAATAACCATGTATATTGTTGTTTTCTTCCTTCCACAAGCAATTTTTGAAACAAATTGGCTCTCATCTCACTGGACATCAGCTTCTTTTAGAGAAATAGGTTGTCAATAAAACTCTTGAGTCAATGGAAGTCATCCTGCATTATAGTCCAGTTGGGTAATTGGTACATTCCTATTATATGATGACAATACATATTGAAGTCATTCCCAGCCCAGCCAATGAGCCAAGTACATAAATAACTTCATCCATGCCAGCAGAAGTAGTGCATATTCTAACTTTTGGATCCTTGCGGGGTGCCAAGTTTCCCTTTTTTCAGCTAGTTTTAGAATTTGAAAGATACACATCAATGTTTCATCAACATTCATAACTTATAAGAGCTCCAGCATTGCTAAACTTTCCACAATAAATTGGAGCAGATAATATGGTGACCAGTTGCAAAAGACTCGTATCCATCCTTCAACAAATAAGGTTTAGATCTGGTCCAAAAGTGTAATTTCAAGCAGTTAAGTTCCAAAGCTGTACACGTCCACTTTCTGGGATATCTTCTGCGTGGCAGACTGCTCGGGAGCAGTGTGACCCACCATTCATGAGACAGCAACTGATGAACTTACAAGCAGTGCAAAGCCAAAGTCTGATATGCAAGCATTTTCTTTTCAGTTCTAACAAAAAATTGGAAGACTTGATGTTTACATGAGACTATTTAGGGAGGCATTAGAGTATATAGTTAATTGTCATATCTAGTGCTTGAGCATTTAGATTAGATAGTATTGTTCTCTGGAAAGAAATTTCAGTCTTCAGCAGCTCAACTTCAGGTAGTTGAAGCCGTTTTTCCATCATTTTCATCTTATAGAGCGAGCCACTATAAGCCTGATCAACAGAAAATTGCTTGTTCTGGTTTTCTTCCTTTCAAAACCTGCAAAACTTTGTGGAACAGAGTGCAATTCTTCAGAGTGACCGATGTCCCTTTAGCCCAAATGTCCCCAAACTTGTTCCCAGGCCTCCATATCCAGCATGGGGTCCCCATTGTACTCTTCAATTGAGAAATAATTAGCATGCCTCTGATGGCCTGGGTTCTGCACTGGTTCTGCCTGTGGAAAGATTATCCAGCCACCTACCTCTTACAATAGTCAACATCCAGGTTAAGTAATACTTAGATGGAACCCTTGGAGCAGTTAAAAATAATGTGCTATGTGATATAATAAATATAACTTTCAGGCTGAAAAAAAATGCAGAGGAAATATAGAAGTTGTATCCTTCAAAAATCCTTGATGGTAACTCCTTCCTTCCAAAATCATGCAAATCTTTCAATCTCTTCACAGCAATGACAGATTCATCTTCCATAATAGCCTTATAAGTGCTTCCAAAGTCACCCTTTCCTAGCATTTCAGCCAAAGTGTTGGACATTTTTGGGCAGATTTGGGCTTACGCTTCTTTAGTTCTTTTTGCAATTTTGCACAGCCCAGTCATCTTTGTCATGGAACATCCAACCTTGAAGATGAAAGACCAAGTTATGCTCTTCTAACTATGATCCTTCCTGTTTTCTTCTCCAAACTTTGGTGGGATTTTCAAATAACTTTTGATTTGTGATTTGCTTAAGAGCCCACTTCATTCTACTTCTACAGTCCCGTGTTATATGTCCAAGGTTGTGACATTGATAGCATTCTATAATAAAGTAACTGAACTATAATTTCTGTTGCCATGGCCATTAGGGATTCTGTGGTGTTTGCCTGTAAGCTCACATCTAGGGTTTTGATGATAACTTTTATAGTCATTCTTGAAGTGTCCTCTACAATCTATAGCTTTATGACAGAAATTAGTGAATGAATAATGATAGCCAGAAAATATTCTCAGATAACTGGATGAGTAGCATTCTCTTGACGATCTTTTGAAGTTGTTTTGTCTTGGAGGAGCCTCGATCTTTGTTGATCCTTACTGTTGCTTGCATTGTGTATGACTCCCTTGAAATCATCTGCATAGTTTCTTACTTATCAAATGTCACTCCAAATGTTAATTACTTACCATTGCTAAGATCTGCATAGTATCATGTTAATTACTTACCATTGTCTCTAGTTTCTGGACAGCTGGAGGGAGAGGTTTTCTTTATGGCATCAAAAATATAGAGGATCATTTATAAACAAAGCAATTCTCACTAGAGGCTGTAAATTTTTTCCAAAATATCTACGTTGGAAAATCTGGCTTGTAAGGAACATAGCTATTTTCCACTAAGATTGAGAACATCCTAGAAGCACCGCAACCAAAGCTCGGTGACTAATAGCAGAGGCAGTTAGAACTAAAGGATTGAATGGCCACCATACATATGTTAGAAGTGGCGGAAAGGGAATGGTTAGCAAATATTCTCGTGGGAGGAGCTCCTTATGTTTACTCAAAGAGCATAAGCAGCATTGGCAAATAAGAATGGCAGAGAAGTTTTGTAATATCCCCAAGGGAAAATTAACAGTAAATAATCAAAGCAAAATAGACAACACATCACAAAAATTGAAACAGACAATCAGACCACGAAAATGCTTCCACAACAGCATTGTCTACTCATTTTATTAAATGGGAAAGGTGTACAATCAAGGTGCTGGAATGTGTGCACCTGGGCTTGCTTTTAGCAAGCTAGCAAAGCCCTCAATGATCCTTGAATCACCCTCCTTCAAGCCCTGTCAATTCGGCCCAACTGCTGCGCTGTAAAACCCAAAAAATGGTGTTGCTGCCTGAAATGAAGAGCTGCTAGAGCCCTCTCTACTGCTCAGAAAATTCTAGGAATTTAATCCTGGCCTCTACTCAAGAAACCCAGAATAACCCACGAAGGGTTTGGCCAAAGCTTGACCCCGGAATTTCGACCCCCTTGAGCTTGACTAGCTCTCCAGCTGGGAAATTCGGCCTCCTGAATGATCTGCTGCTGAAATGCCTCCAAAATACCTGAAAACCCTGTTAGAAGGCTTCCCAAGCCTTCCCACCAATTCTCCACCTCAAATTCGCTTATCTCCCCACACTCCCGGAATGCCTCTATCAATGACTGTGCAATCCGTGCGTTGTTGTGGCTCTCTATGCTGCTGCAAATCGACCTCCTGTTGCTAGTGTGGATTATGCTGAAGAAGAACTCCCTCCTTGGGCTAGCACTCGAAGTCCACTAAAGCAAGGGCTAGGATTTCCGCTCAGAAACACCCAGTGTGCTGAACAACACATGCAGACTTGGCTCACTGCTCAAGCATGCTCTTGTTGAAGACAAATTCAAAAATGATGAATGATAACCAAAAATGAGAGCTCCTCCCTCTTTTATCGAATTGCCTCCAAGGTTGCCCATGTGGGCCCACATCGACTTCCACCCACCTTCTTCGAGCCAATGAAAGCGTATTCTCCTTGTGGGCCGAAAATGCCTTTGTGGTGGCCCCCATGTTCCACCAAAGCCTATAGTTGGAGTGCCTCTTAGGCCAAAAATCACATATGGGTCCCCTAGGCCCCCTTTTTCCTAAGTGAGATAATGTGAGTGCCAAAATTGATCAAAATTTCGATATTCCCTTAGTGAAACACTAAGCAGGAATATCATAGTCCTCCCCGCCAAAACGTTGCTTGTCCTCAAGCAACTGCAAAGAAGGATGTTGTAGTATCTGTTCCCCCTCCTATGTGGCATCCTCATCCGATAGGTTCCTCCATCAAATCAGAAATTCGTTGATGACCATGTTACATAGGTGCCTCTCTCTAGAATCCAAAATGGCCTCTAGTTCCAGCACCACATAGCCTTCATTCTCCATAGGGGGTAACTCTGTAGTAGCGGTAACCTACTGCCCTAGTGAATTCTTAAGGCAAGACACATGAAAAACGTTGTGCACCCGTCTCCCCAGTGGTAGCTCCAACCCATATGCCACCTCCCCCACCTTCCTAGCGACACGATAGGGCCCATAGAAGCGAAGTTTGAGTGTTTCAGCCCCCTTCTGCTTGAGCGTAGACTGTCGGTACAGTTGGAGCCTCGGTTGGAGCCTCAAAAAGACCAAGTCCCCGACTTCGAACTGCCTCTCAACTCTGCCCATGTCTACATAAAGCTTCTGTTGATTTTGGGCCATTTTCAGATTGTCCTTTAGAGCCCTCAAGGTGTCTTGGCTCTCCTGTATCCAGTCCTTGGCCCTTGGGGCCCTGCTGTCTCCAAACATAACGTCAGCAAAAGACAATGCATCATAACCATATAGGGCTCGAAATGGTGACATACCTATAGACATGTGATGTGTAGTGTTGTAGCAGTATTCCCCCAAATGCAGCCATCGTATCCATGCTTTTTGCTGCCCTGTCACGTAGTTACACAAGTAGCCCTCCAGCCACTTGTTAACTATCTCCGTTTGGCCATCCGTCTGTGGGTGGTAACTGGTACTCGGGGTGAGTTCCGTACCCACCAATCTGAATAACTCCTGCCAAAACCCACCCATGAACTTGTTGTCCCGGTCACTGACAATGGTCTTGGGGAGACCATGTAGCCGAAATACCTCCCTGAAAAACAATTCAGCCACCTATGAGGCCGAGTACCGGGCTGGAATGGCAAAGAAATGAGTGTACTTCGTCAAGCGATCCACCACCACATATATGCAGTCCTTGCCCTGTACTGTGGGCAACCCAGTGATGAAATCCATCGATATGCTTTCCCATTTTCCCTCCGGAATGGGAAGCGGTTGTAGTAGACCAGCGGGGTGTGTCTACTCTCCCTTGTTCCGCTGGCATGTGTCACACTCTCGTATATGCCTCAGAACGTCCTCCTTGAGGCCCTTCCATGCAAAGCGCTCCCTAATGGTCTGGTATGTCTTCGTAAACCCCTGGTGCCCTGCTAGTGGTGAACCATGAGCAGCCACTCCCTTGTTCAGCTAGCATGTGTCACACTCCCGTGTATGCCTCAGAACATCCTCCTTGAGGCCCTTCCATGCAAAGCGCTCCCTAATGGTTCAGTATGTCTTTGTAAACCCCTGGTGCCCTACTAGTGGTGAATCATGGACAACCTGCAAAATCTTCTCCCTCAGTGGGTGTTGAAGAAAGTGTAACTAGGTTCGGTCTTCATAATGACATGATCTTTGTATCTGATGTGATAAATAGAATAAATTACTTTTGTATATCTTGCTACATGGGTTTCATGAGCAAGAAGTGTCATTAGGTCAAAGACTTCTTCTTGATGTCTTTAGGATTTTATTTATATGTCAAAGAGTCATGTCATGTATTGAGAAGCTCTTTAAGAGCCTATGTAAAATATATATATGTCAATGCTGCCCTCCAAGAGCAAGCACACGGAAATTTGCAAGCAAAACAATGAAGAAATCCAATGTCGGCTCCAAAAATGAATTAATAGAAAATTATTGAATAAATGGAAGTCATGTCGGCTTGGGTAATAGTCACGATTGTTCATACACTCACGTCGACTCAAAATAGGAGCACTTAGTACTATATTTACCAGTCTAGGGTATCCACAAATGAAAGAGACAGATCTCGGGTTTTTCTCTTTGAAATATTGCATGTGAATAGCGGAACAGATCCACACTACGGGCATGCATACGAAGAAGGGCTTGACTGCACCTCGGATGGGTTTAAGGTGCAGGCAAGCTACACTTCAGATGAATAGAAGAGCAGACAGGACTTCGACATACCTATGAACGAAGGGTACAGTCAAGCTAGATCCTGAATAGATGGAGCAGAAGGATATTCGAATGGATAGACAGTCTCGACATAGAGATGTCTCTGCTCTTTCGAAGGTATGGTCTTGGCATATTGAAGAACCGCAGTCACAATAGTGACATAAAAGATCAGAATCATGACGGTGAAGGAGAGCAACAGTCTCGGCATAATGAGAAGGATCAAACATAACGATCTCAGCATGATTGTGACAAGTGGAAGACTCGGATCTATCACCTTGATTGATTTACGTTGCAATGAACAACAATGATAAAGGTTTCAAAGAGTAAGTCTTCGATCTCGGAATAACTATGACTGTTTCATTCTTAAGATAAAAAGATCACAAGGATCTACCTTCTCGACATTCTCTTAGTAATGACATTGTAGACGCAGCACATGATGATTATTGTATAATGGAATATATCACAGTCTTAACATATGAATGATCAAGTAGGATCTCTGTGATATATAAAGAAACCTTATCTCTAGCATGGATAGAATATGGGATCATGATCTTAGATATCTTAGTGATTTCATTGTTCCGAGAATGTATATCAATAATGATTCTATACAAGAAGAACAACAAGTGAAGATGCAGCAGTTGTGTGATAACAATGGCATGGTAGCAGAAAAGAGGATGATCTCAGTGAGGACAAGAGATCTCAATGATGCAGCAGTGATCTTAATAATGCAGTAGTAATGCAGCAGTAATGATGATTTCAATAGTGGCAAAGTAAAGGATTGATGTCTTGGTCTTGGAGAGGCAAACTATGTCAAGGGTCATCGTCTTGGTATTCATCAATTGGAATCTCTATCAGAAGAATTTTGCGTGGGTTTTCCTCTCCAAGAGGGAGAGACTTTGGCCCTGGCAGAAAGCCAAATATTTGTGTTTTTGTCTCTTCTGTTTTTGGTAGTATTTTGATGAAGTGAAAACACACACTAATAATAAAGGAAACATCAAGCTAAGATAAATTGTATAAATACTTCACAAATTGTTATCATGTAACGAAGAATCATTGTAATTTCTAAATGCCATGGATTCTTCAACAATGGGGAGTTGGGTACCAAGTAAATCCGGTCTCGATAGTAAATCACCTCATTCATCACCTGATACCGATCATCCATCACCAACCCATTAAGGATCTCGCGTGCAAACTTGTTCTTGGAGTACTCAACGAGTAACTACGCCCTCCAGTCTGGGGTAATGTTCATCAAGGACAAGGTGGTTGGTCTCTTGGACAACGCATCAACAACTACGTTGTGCTTCCCTTTGACATATCCGATGTCAAAGTCATATGCCTGTAGTTTGCTCACCCATTTTTTCTATCTCTCCTATAGTTGTTTTTGCTCCAAAAAAAGCCTGAGGCTGTTATGGTCGATCATGACCTTGAACCTGTTCCCCAACAAACACTGCCTAACTTGGCCAACGCATGCGTGATGGCCAACATCTCCTTGTCATAGATGGAGTAGAGTTGCTCATGGGGCAGTAACTTCCTGCTCTCAAACGTTATGGGGTTCCCCCTGCATCAATATGGCCCCCATGCCCACTCCTTATGCATCACACTCCAACACGAAACGCTGAGTGAAATCAAGGAGTGCCAACACTAGACAGTTACTCATAACCTCCTCGAGGCGATCAAATGCCTCCTGCGCTATAGTGGTCCACTCAAAAACCCCCTTCTTCGTCAAATTTGTGAGGGGTACAGCCAGTTGTGAGAAACCCTTCAACTCGGTCACATTCCGGGGCTCTGGCCAATCCCAGATAGCTCTAATCTTCTCCTCATGCATTCTAACACCATCCTCCCCAATGATATGCCCAAGGTAGAGCATCTCGGTCAGCCCAAACTCGCACTTGGACAATTTGGCATAGAACCGTTGCTCCTCCAGGATGCGCAGTACTGTCTCAAGGTCTTGTAAATGCTTCTCCCACATCCGACTGTAAATCAATATGTCGTCAAAGAACACCAACACGAACTTCCTCAACTGCCCACGAAACATGTGGTTCATGCATGACTGGAATGTGGCAGGTGCGTTGGTCAGCCCAAAGGGCATAACCAGGAACTCAAAGTGCCCATAGTGGCACCGGAATGTTGTCTTTGGGACATCTTGGTCCCTCACCCGGATCTGATGGTACCTTGACCTCAGATCAATCTTCGAGAAGAACTTTGCTCCCCTCAATTTGTCCATCAACTCATCTATACAGGGAATACAATAGCAATTCTTCAACGTTTTCTTATTGAGAGCCTTGTAAATGCACATCTGTAAGGACCTGTCCTTCCTTTTCACCAGCACAACTAATGAAGCAAAAGGGCTAGAGTTGTGTCTAATGTGTCCTAGTGCCAATAGCTCATGGATGGCCCTCTCAATCTCATCCCGATAAACCTTGGGATGTCGATAAGAGGTGGTGATGACGGCCTGCACCCCTGGCTCCAACTCGATGGTGTGCTCAAACCCCCTATCAAGAGGTTGTCCCAGTGGTATGTCCCCAAACACCACTAGATACCTGTCAAGAATAGCCTACATCTCTAGATGTCGTGGCTTGGGCTTTCCCCCAACCTCTGAGATCCTCAACTCCACAACCCACTCGATGTCTCCATGTCTCAAGTCAACCTCCATCCTGTGGGCCGAGACAGTCTGTGGGGGGTATGAGTGCATCCCCTGAAGCAACACGGTCTTGCCATCTGGCCCTACGAACTCCATCTCTAGCTTCTGCCAATCTGTTGAGAATCTGCCCAAAGTATAGAGCCACTGGACTCCCAACACAACTTTTGTATCCGATACATCCACCACAAAGAAATGATCTGTCATGGAGTAATTCCCCATGGTCACTGTCAAAGCTGGCACATAGCGGGTGCACTGCATGGTCCTGTCCCCAGGCACAAGAACTGAGAATCCCTCGAACTCCTCAATTGTGATGCTTCTCCTCTGAACCAGTTGCACATCAATGAATTTTTGGGTAGCCCCACTATCCACCAGTACTAAGACACATTGCCCTTGAACAGTGCCTCAGATCCTCATAGTCAAAAATTTGGGTACCCCTTGCAACGATGCAAGTACCCCTCCAGTAGGTGCGAAAGAAACTCCCCCTGTTGGTGGTGGTGGTGGTAGTGGTGATGGTCCTCCTCCTCCTCCTGGTAGTGATGCGTTGTCCTCTCCCGACATCTCAAAATAAGTCTCCTCTGCATCATTGTTAGAGAAGACCTCTATATAGTTAACCTTGTCTACTGCACACCTGTGGCTCGATGCCCATGGCTCCTGACAAGTGAAGCACAGCTTCCTCCGCCTGAGGTCTCTTCTGGTCTCATCATCCAACTGTGTGCGCCCCTGATTGGCCCTTGGTCGTAGGGCCTTATCGTCCTTCCCCTTCTGATGGAAGCCCTATCTAGGGGGGAAATGGTGCCCTTGTCCTAGGTAGGGCATCCTGTAGGTCTCGGGCTCTCCCTACAGCATCCTGCAATGTATTGGGCCTGTTGGACCTCACCAACCCACACAGTGGCTCTGCTAGCCCATCAATAAACATGAAAATCCTCCTAGACTCTGACAAGTCTAGGACCATCACCAACAAATGCAGAAACTCTGAGATGTAGGTTTTGCACTCCCGGTCTGCCTGAGCTTAGTCAACTCCCCAAAATACTCCTCTAGATCCTTCCTCTCAACTGCTCCAACACACTCCTGGTGAACTCATCATAAGCAACCACTCTAGCATGCCCCTACGTGGTCAATCCATGGAACCACCAGTCGTGGGCTTCCCCTTCCAAGTGCAACATCGCAATCTTGATTGCCTCACCTTTTGTCATTTGGTTCAACTGGAAATAGGCATCCAACTTCTCGACCCAAGCCTTGCCTGAGCTCTTGGAGGACCCATTGAAGGTTGGGAGAAACAGCCTCCCCACCGTGCATTGCAAGTTTGTCCCCTACACATAACTTCCTCCATTCTGTCCCTTGGACTTGTTGTTGCCTTTCAGCTGACATAAATCTTTGAAAGTAATGGCCCTCCCAAATTCAGGCCCATAAGACTGATACTCCAGGAAGTAGTCTCCATAGGGTGCTTCCTCTTGCTCTGGTTGCCCTCCTGCTCCAAATTGTAGGAACATGGGAATGGTGGATCTAGGGGGTGTGTTTTGGACCAATGGCATGTTGGCATGGAGAGATGCATGGTGGTGTGATGTGCCCAACCCTTCTCCATAGTGGAAATCCCCTTGGACTCTTTTGCCCTTGTTTCCATTGCTATTTCGCTGCCCCATCCCTTCAATATTCCGTGACAAATCTTGCACTGCCATTAGTAGGAGTTGGGCAAACTCATTCTCCTCGTCCCTTTTGTCTCCCTCATTATCCCCCATGTTGGGCTCCTCTACCTCTGGTTTTGTCACCACAGTATCAAGGGTGATCTCTAGTTGTCGTTTTTTGTTCCTATATCTCTACCTCCGGTATGTCACATTCTGCCTATCCTCCAGTGTCATAGACTATGTTGCTCCCACAGGTTGTGCCAAGTCTATGAGCTCTGATACCACTGTAATATCCCTAAGGGAAAATTAACAGTAAATAATCAAAGCAAAATAGACAACACATCACAAAAATCGAAATAGACAATCAGACCACAAAAATGCTTCCACAACAACACTATCTACTCATTTTATTAAATGGGAAAGGTGTACAATCAAGGTGTTGGAATCTGTGCACCCGGGATTTCTTTTAGCAAGCTAGCAAAGCCCCCAATGGTCCCTAAATCACCCTCCTTCAAGCCCTGTCAATTCGGCCCAACTGTTGCGTTGTAGAACCTAGAAAACGGTGTTGCTACCTAAAATGAAGAGTTGCGACAGCCCTCGCTATTGCTCAGAAAATTCCGTGAATTTAATCCTGGCCTCTACTCAAGAAACCCAGCATAACCCACAAAGGGTTTGGCCAAAGCTTGACCCTAGAATTTCGACCCCCTTGAGCTTGACTAGCTCTCCAACTGGGAAATCCGGTTTCCTGAATGATATGCTGCCGAAATGCCTCCAAAATACCTGCAAATCCTGTTAGAAGGCTTCCCAAGCCTTCCCACCAATTCTCCACCTCAAATTCCCTTATCTCCCCACACTCCCGGAATGCGCTAATGTGGCTCTCTCTGCTGCTGCAAATTGACCCCCGTTGCTAGTGCGAATTATGTTGAAGAAGAACTCCCTCCTTGGGTTGGTACTCAAAGTCCACCGAAGCAAGGGCTAGGATTTTCGTCAGAAACACCCAGTGTGTTGAACAACACATGCAGACTTGGTTCACTGCTCAAGCGTGCTCTTATCAAAGACAAATTCGAATACCTCTTTAATCAAATTGCCTCCAAGGCTGCCCATGTGAGCCCACATCGACTTACACCCACCTTCTTCTAGCCAATGAAATTGTATTCTCCTTGTGGGCCAAAAATGCCTTTGTGGTGGCCCCCAAGTTCCACCAAAGCCGCAATTTTTCGTTGAGCCTATAGTTGGAGTGCCCCTTAGGCGAAAAATCACATATGGGTCCCCTAGGCCCCCTTTTTCCTAAGGGAGATAATGTGAATGCCAAAATTGATCAAAATTTCAATATCCCCTTAGTGAAATACTAAGCAGGAATATCACAAGTTTGAACCCTAGCTTTCTTAGCAACAAACGCACTCACTCTTCTTTGATAAACTAGCTAAAGAAATCCAAGGGTGGTGGGTGTGTGCAGGGGGGCAGGAAGGATCCTTTATGATTCTGGAGGAACTCGAGAACTAAGCTACGAATGGGGTCTTCACAGCTACAAATAACCAAGTAGAGCCATCTGCCCTCCTTCAGGGAATTAAGAATCTCTTTAAATGTGAGAGCTTTAAATGTCGTTCGTGACTCGTCTATCATCATCCAACTCATGAATAGTAATAAATCTCCATATGATAACAAACTCACTAGAATATTCGCAAGAATCAAGAAAGAATTCAACAAGTTCAAGTAAATCCAATTTTTTCACATCTTGAGGACCCTTAACAAGGAAGCTGACACAAATGCTAATGGTAACTCCAGGTTGGAAGAAGAGATTTTAAAACAAAATGTGGTGGTGAACTTTTGTGCTATCCCTTAGGTTTATATTCAACAATCTCAATTCATGACAATCAAGTTCGTCTAGCCAATAGTCATGGCTTCAAAGGGAGGAGGGATGAGACATTCAATGGAGCCCTGTCTCCACTCCTGTTTTGAGTTATCAGCAATCACATTTTTTTGGGCAGAATTCCAAGGCTAGGCATAGAAGCTGATTGACAGGCTCCTGGTGATCTTGGAAATGGATGATAATGGTCAGCACCCACTTGTCAAAGAGACATTCAGGATCCACAGAGGGTTCTCTGATAACATGAGGATACTACAAATGGGAACAACACTTTCATTTTTCGTGTCACTTCCGAAGTTCATGACTTGGAAAACCAACAGGCTTCTCAAAATACAATTACTATAGAAACTATGGCACAGCAGAAGAGCCAATTTGGGCATTAGAGGGAGAATGTGTTATGCTTCTATCCACGGTCAGCAAGGTTGCACGAAACGGGGAAACAGGTACGAGTTTCCGAAGCAGGAAGCGATACGAAACGCGACCTCCCCAAATTTTGGAAACGGGGAAACGCAAATATATATATATATATATATATATATATATATATATATTAGGACATTTAAGAAATATGTGCAATCATAAAGCATATATGGTACATTCTAATTTATTACATTATGATAAAACTGTCAATTGTCAATGCATAAACTATAAGTATCTAAATTTGCATCACATTTAGTCATGAATAATCACATAATGAAAATAGAAATATCCAAAATCAGCGACGAGAAATTTCTAATTTCTTGTCTCGTGCTTGATTGGGAGTCTCCTCCTACATAGTCGAACGACCTTAATGCTCTTGATTAAATACAAGTTTCATACCCTAGTACCCTACATTCTCTTGATTATTGGGAGTCTCCCCTGCATAGAGGGCTTGGTTCTCTTGATTAAATACAAGTTCCATACCCTAGTACATGATAAAATCCAATGGAAACATTGCAATCCCCCCAATCCTGAAATCCTGAAAAACAGATAAGTCTGCTGGATTTTGAGTGAGATCTAAAATTCTACTTTCTCCATATGAAATCCAATGAGGGCGAAACCACTCTCAAACATCCCGAGTCATTTCATGGTAATGTTAAAAATTTAAGTAAAAGGATGAAAATGAAAAATAAAGGAGAATATCACTTTTACTTTAAGAATTTAACATTACCATGAACTGCATATCAACACTAGGGCAAAAGTTCACTTTTATAACTTTAGACAGGCATCTAGAAGCAACTAGAAGTCACTAGGCTAACGTAAGAATAGATTAGAAAACAAATAAAATAAAATATTTAACATTACCATGAACTGCATATCAACACTAGGGCAAAAGTTCACTTTTATAACTTTAGACAGGCATCTAGAAGCAACTAGAAGTCACTAGGCTAACGTAAGAATAGATTAGAAAACAAATAAAATAAAATAAAAAACACAAGTAAATGCAGAAACATGGGCCGTATGGCCCTGAAACGCGTTTCAGGCCGTACTGGCCACTCGTGAAACGTGGCAGTACGGCCTGAAACGCGTTTCAGGGCCGTACCAAACGCGTTTCAGCGTTTCGTACCCGTTTCCATAAGGAAACGCCCTTCTGCCCCACATTTCCTGCAACATAGACGGTCAGTAATCTCAGCAAAGGCTCTTTATCTACAGATCCTGATCTGAATATTTCTGTGGGTTCAGTCCCTGTGGGATTCAAGAAAGAGGAAACAGTGTATTAACTGATACAGGAAATGGACTTGGTCAAGCAGAGATCTCAACCTTCCAACTAGGCCTAGGACAATGATATAAGCAAGCATGTGCTTTATGAAGTTTGTGGTTGCCAATGTTATGTAAATTTACAGAATCTACTCTAGTAATAATCATTTTAACAGTTTAGGAAGTAAAACCACAGAGCTTTACAGCCTGGAATCCATATGCAGGATAGAATAGATGTTTATTGGACTAATATCAGCTCTCAATTTTATATTATCTTGCTGACCAGTTTGGCTGCAGCTTCTTTTAATACAAACTACACCCGTTCTTGTTTAAAAAAAATTAAAAAATAAAATGAAAAATTGGCATTGGTAATGTAAAAGTGAAGAAAGAAAAGACCACAATAATAAAAAAAAAAATATTTAAAAAAAAAAAGATAAAGCATAAAGTAAACCAGCATAGATCTCTCTTAAACATTATCTATTTACTATTCAATTTGTTTTCAATCCCCTCTCGTTGCTTAATAGATCCTGGATTATCATGGACCTAAGCAGGTTATTTAATAATCCAACATACCTTTGCCATATTCAGCAAAATGGGACAATAGAATTAGGCTTAGAATGGTACAGATTTTTCTTTATTATTGTATTCTCACTTTAAGTGATTGTGTACTTAATAGCTGCACTAAAACCTAAATGATATCCACAAAATCCTCCTAGCCGGATATGTAGTCCATGCAATTGCACTGTATTCTGGAATCCTTTCTCTCTGTCTGCAGTGAAGAGCATATATCATTGAACCTTCTTGTGAGGAGAAAAAAGGCATGAAAATTACTTTTATTCGTATGAGACTATTAGTTACTATCAAGCATAGCGTTGATTTTATTCAGGCGTGAGCATATTTACTGTTAAGTATTTTTGTACATGGCATTCACGTTCCTTTTATGAAATTATCCATGATTCAAATAGTTTGTAACTTTGTATAGAGCTAGGATGATCAGTGCTAAAGTGCAATCATTGCACCAAGTAATATGTTGAATCGTGGTTCTGCTACTTCAGGTCTTCAAGAGGAAATGAAACAATCTGTGTGCACTGTGCGGATATGCAAGTAGGGTCCAGTACGTTTTGTTGGGAAGTTTCATGCTTGGATTTAAAACTTGACACCTCATCGGTTTATGTGTAGAGAAGGACACGTCACAAAATTACTGAAGTGCCATCTAGCTGATACCTCCTTAGCATACAAGCTGGCATACAAATTATGGAAGAGATTATCCCAAGATTCAACACCTTTGTCAACTTACCAAATCACTTGACACTGGGAGGCTCAATGATTTCAGCATGTCCTGAATTGGGCACTTCTAACACAAGATATGCCTACCAAATTCTAGAAACGAATAAAAATAGCATACCTTGAATATCAAAATTATAGGTTATCCTTTAATAATATAAATTTGATTGTAAATAAAGCCAACAGTTGTACACAACCGAACTGTCAATTTTTAAGAGAGGCACTATCTAATTATTGACCCTGACGTTGAATTATTTTTACTGCGATACTCTGAAATATCTGTTCAATATCCACAGACCCTAGCAATAAAGAAGTAAACATTTCTGGGAGGAGATCTGGACATGCTAAGAAATAATATACCACGGAAATAGTGATAAATATGAATGACACATACAGAAAGCTTTCCCAATTGAAATGAGTCCTTCCCTAAAAAGGAAAAATATGCCTAAACAACAAAATTCAATGTAGAACAGTACTTAAACACATACCTTATTCAGCTTTATACATATAAGGCCCTTACACAATTACATAATATCTTACTAAGCCTGAGTTGACAATTAATCTTTACACGTTACCTACTTGACGAACTAAAATTGAACTTAAGGTGGCTACGCAATAATCAATTACTAAATCCAACTTACCTTGGACGGTCATATGACCCTACTACACCCTCCATTAGCTGAATGGTATAAGAGAATTAGGCTTAGAATGGTTCAGGTTTCTCTCTTTATTGGTGTGCTCTCGCTTCTAACGGATTGTGTGCTTAACAGCCGATTACTGAAAGCTAAAAGATATCCACTTAATCCTCCGGGCCTGATCTGTAGTCCATGCCATTGCACCATATTCTGGAATCCTCTCATTCTCTGTCTACAATGACAAGCATAAATCATTGAACTGAGGGGGGAAGGCATGCAAATTACTTTCATTTATATAACGCAGTTATTTACCATCAAGTATGACGTTGGTTTTATTCAGAAGTTAGGACATTTTACTGAAGTATTTTTGTATGTGAAATTTATGTTTCTTTTGTGGGATTAGCAATGATCAATATTAAAATTCAATCACTGCACCAAATACTAAGTTAAATCATGGTTTTGCTACTTCAGGTCTTCAAGAGGAAATGCAACACTCTGTATGTCGATATGCAACAAGGGTCCTGTACATTTTGTGGGGAAGTTCCATGCTTGAGTTGAAACTTGACACCTCGTAGGTTTGTGTAGAGAAAAGTGAATTTTATGGAGAGATTCCTGTCAAAATTTAAAATTTAAATGCAATTTCAATTGCTGAAAACTGGCATACAAATTATGGAAGACATTATTTTAAGATTCAAGAGAAGACTGTCAATTTAACACAGCGTTATCCAAAGACTAGGAGGCCCAATGATTTCAGTGTATCCAGAATTGAGCACCTCTAACACAAGATATGCTTACCAAAATATACAAATCTATAAAAAATTGCATATCTTAAAAAGTCAAAAATTAGAGTTTATCCTTGAAATTAATTATACATATAGGCAAACTAATTATACATACAGGCAAACTAATTATACATACAGGCAAACTAATTTTCACTATGTTTCCTGGAACTGCTGTAAGTCAAAAACATAATAATATGTATTTTATTTTATTGAGATGCTCTCACTATCTCCATAAAAGGCTAGGTATTGGAAAGAACTTAACATTTAACTGATAACAAAAACCTTTCTTAAAACCACCCACCATTAATTAAAAGTCATATTTCTTAAAAGCAACCACCATACTTGATCTTGAGCGGAAGGGATAAATGGATTCCTCGAGTATGCATTAAAATATTGGTTTCAAGTCCGAATCCTTATCAAGTTCTTAAACCATACCCAAACCATTCACAGTATATTCCTCCCAATCAAACAAGCCCCTTCGAGTTAGACCTTGTACTTGAATGGGAATAGACCTCCGATTCACATTATTGAAATTCCATGAAGGATATCAGAGCAAGATGGTCTAGAAGCCAATACATTCAGTCGTTACAGATATCAGATTTGCAACGAACTGAATGATCAGACTTCGTAGGACAAACAGAGTCAACAGGCTAAAATAATCTCCTGTATGCGATTATCATTTTCCCTGTTTAAGCAATTCGGCATCAATTATCACAAACCTTCTCTTCCCCATATAAAATAATTAAAACATAAAAATGAATTTTGAAAAAATGGAGACACAGGAAATCGTAAGCTTAAAGCTGTCGCAGGATGGCAAAAGAGCTCTATGGGATCGAAGGAGCTAACTGCCAAATATTTACAGCATTTGAAGCAAAGAACACGAATTACAAAATTTCAGTGTCTACCTTCTATTAAATGAAAACGTTTTCATATAATGGAGGAAAAAAAATGATCATAAACAGCACATATCTTTGAATCTTGACCTGTGCTCTCAAGCTCTCAAACCTGCTGGCCAAGCTCATCTAAAGAGACGCGCGATCAAGCGCATTAGTCGCTCAACAGATCAGCAACCCAAAAAACTTGTCTTAGGAGCACATCCAATATCCGTTTCTCGTCCTGTTGTATGCCCAAGCCCAATGCCTTTGCGTTCTAACAGTCCCTATGCAAAAAATCATTAAGCTTGCACTGATAGGTTAATCATATTTTTCTCTCCAATTATACACCAGGAAAAATACCCAAGAGAGGCTCATGATGATATCTCCAACAACCTGTCTAGGCCAATCTCTCGCCAAATCCTCCACCCTTCTCGCAAAGTAAAACCTCCACAGAGCCATCAGAGTATGTAAAACAATGCAGCCTTTCGCAAAAAAGCTCTGGAACTCGCGATCCCTAACAAACGAAACCATAAACAGCATAATTCCTATAGAAAACAGAAGCATGCCTGCAAGGGAATCCGATGTCTGAATCAAAAGCTGATCGTGGGGAGTGGAACCCAGGAGTTTGCTGGCAGTCTCCTTCCCATGCCCGAAGATAGAAACTTCTCTCCAGAAGAACATCATGAGGGAACCAGAGACTACAGCAATTACTGACTGGAGCAGACAGATTAGAGTGAAGCAATAAGCCATTCTAACATGAATGGATACAAGGAGCCTGGATTTTCAAATTGATCACAGCCTATCCAATTCTCTATCACAATAAACCATTATTATTAGTTTTTTTCCCTCTCTAAATGACCCAAATCGTCCATTCAATTATCTTTCGGACCCATTACATCGAAAGCAGTTTCGTTCACACCGATCAAACACCCATGTCCCGTAAATAAGATTTCTTGATACCCAACTCTTCGGGGTCATGCATAAATCGTCAAAAACAGACTTGCTAAATTCCCATCAAATCAAGAATAACTAAGGAGAATAGACAAATTACACCCAAATCATGAAAACAGATTTCCTTCAAACCCACACTCATCAGAAGCATTGTCCCTTCATACTTTATCATGATTAAAAAAAGAATTCCTCCATGCCCACCTCATAAGAAGAAATTGAGAGAAAGGCACATAAGTCCCAAGATGATTCAACAGGTCCAGAATCCGCATAAGCAAGATCTCAATTGTATTTAAAAATATCAATTTGTGCTACTTGTCCGTGTTTCTTGTTAAAGCCGACTCAAATCCCTAGGGATAGAAGGGATGGCATCCACCCAATTGGCAACAGGCTTTAAATTTTGCCTGATTTTACAGCTTGGAAGTGAACACGCTGCAAAAAGAGTAGTTGTCTTGGATCCTGTGCAAGAATATCGACCGATTGATCACTGTTCCTCACCCATTCCATCGATATGTATCGATAAAACTATCTTATTAAATGTTTTAATACCCTACTACTATTACTGCTTAAATGTTTTAATACCCTACTACTATTACTGCTCCCTTTTTGTTCATCCTTTCGCATGTCATGGTCAAAGGTACGGTAAATTCTAGATCTTGAATCTTCTCGTATCGATACAGCTGTATTTCCCTCCACTCATATTCATGGCATGGTCAAAGAAATCCTAAATCTTCATGTGAATTCATACACCTGTATTGCCCTCTACCCATATTCATCAATTATGAGGAGAATGAAACGTTCCCAACTCGCCCTCTTTGCAAAGGCCAGCCCTCGCAGTCAGCTCGCCAATGTCAAAAGACCCACCCTATTTCCCACGTCTCAATCACTTCACTTATATATATGTATATAGAATTATGCTCGTATATATATATATAGATATATGCATTTAAATTAGTGTAATATAAGTTTTATCTAACTTTTATTTATATGTATGTAAGTTAGTGTATTACATTTAATTGTGACGTTGCTATGTGACGGATGCGAAATATTTTTTTCATTCAAGAGTAAGATTCAAATTTATTTTATGTTCATTGAAATATAGAAGAAATAAGTTAAACAAAATTTTACAGATTAATTTAAGATGTAAAGATGTATAAGAAAAATGTTCATCGAAATATAAAAGAAATAAGTTAAACAAAATTTACAGATTGACTTAAGATGTAAAGATGTATAAGAAAAATAAAAGTTTTTTTTTCTCAATTCAATTAGTTGATGTTCCTGTCGAATCGATATCAAATGATCTTTCGTTCTCCTAGAGGAGCATGCATAATGGCATGGACATTTTTGAATGAACTAGCTACTCACAAGTGAACTAATATTTTGAAATAATAGTTAGTAAAAAAAAATCTAGGAAGAAAAAATGACTAACTTCTATTAAGAATAAAAGTAGTTACATTGTTCATAGATTTAGTGCTTAATTTGTTGCCTAATGCCTTATGAACCAGTTACAAAAAGTCTTTCAATACTAAACGCATAATCACAAAAATACCTATGCTCAAAATTACAAAAAATTATAGATATGTTCATTCATACTTTTATAAAGGAGAGGAGCCAGAGATCTGCCTATGGGAACGAGGGATCCATGAAGGAGGAGACAAAATTGCCTGAGCAAAACTTGAAAGTTGTTGAAAAGACCTATGCTCGAGATTACAAAAAATTGCAAATTTGTTCATTCATACTTCTATAAAGGAGAGGAGCTAGAGATCTGCCTATGGGAACAGGGGATCCACAAAGGAGGAGTCTAAATCGCCTAAGAAAAACTTGAAAACTGCCGAAAAGACCTGCATAAAACATGAAGGCTACTAAAAAGACCTGCACAAGCCTAGGAAGGACCACAAACAGCATAGTTGAACTGGGGCATCATTTATCCAATAAGTATGAAGTCGGATTCCAACACCTGCCCCAAACGAGTAGACTAAAAATTTATGCATCCTGGGACCATATTCAAACCCTGTGTGGACAGATCATTTGCTTCTTGATTGTGATCACTAAGAACATGGGAGAAAGAAATTTGTTGAAATAAGCCCCTAATCACTATTCTCATGGTTTATGACAAATTTTATTTTTATTTTTTTAAAATAAAAAGTAGGAGGTTATTTATAGTCCTCGAGAAAGTATAGAAATTTAATATTCATAAAATTTGGACATCACATCCTACAATCAAGCTATATAGCCTATTTCTTTCTAATGGGCATAGATCTAGCCTCATCTCATGAAATGCAAAACCTAAAAGTCATGGGCAACTTTAAAAATACTATTCACCACCATTGCCAGCAAACAATCATAAATACTCGACTTTGAAGTCTATTTTGTTTGCATTAGACTCCTCCCTCTCTTCTCCTCGATAGCCTTTTTAACCCCAAGATCCAAGAATGGACTAGCAAATCATCAAATTAATAAGTCTCTCCTAAAAAATATGAGGATTTGAGTTATCAATGGATATAGATCCTTTTCCCCCAATGATAAGATGGATTATTAAACCTCCTAACCAACCCATCATACGTGTGTCATCCTAGAACTTTATGAAAGCCATGCATAAGACACCTTCTCCATCAACTTACTATACTCCATTAATTATTGTTTGGTGTTATATGCCCTTCCCACATTATTCCCTTGCTCAAGGTGGGATTTTGCATGCTCTAGTTGGTATGGCAATCCCGCCAATTCATTATGTTTCTTCATGGATCTCAATTAGCAAGGTATAGGTTGTTATTTGCCCTCGATTTCTCCTCATGATGTTATGGTATATTTGGCCTCGCTTACCTCTATATGGATTATGATTTGTCTTCCCTTCACTTTCAGCTATTCTAGTTCTCCTTGGCTTATGGTGTCAAGATGGCCCTTTGCAACCTCCTTGTAATTAAGTCAACCCTCTCCCACCTAGAGGATGAGATAATTGATATTTACTCCTCTTAAGCTATTAGTGGATGCCTGGAAAATATGGAATTCCTTCTAGGCACAATGATGGAAGTTTGGATCCGATACTGAGAATTTATTAGACAACTCTAGGACGAGATAGATACAGTTCACAACCTTCTCTTGAAACTCACCACTACATGACACCTCACTTCCACATGCAACCACTCTTGTGATAGTTTTGGGTCCTCTTCAATAAACACAACACATGGTGCCATTTCTGACATTAACACAAAACCCCTGATGAATCCTTTGCGCAACCTAAATTCATCTGTCATCCTCAACATCTAGGTCCTCAATAAATGTATTGCTTTTATTTTTCGATGTTTGGATTTTTTTTTCCTATTCTTTACTACAAGAATCTCTATAATCTTTTTCAGTTTTCTAGTCTATAAAAGGCTAGATAGAATTTTGGATTCATGCACATAGGTATGCTCTCTTTCAAAGATAGTTTTGAAATTTTTGTACTTATGTAGCATCCTTCTAAGTGTATTTTTGTTAAACTAATAAAAATAATAATAAATCTAGTTTTGAGGTCACAACCAGGCTAGACATTGAATTGGTGTATAAGGGCCCCTTGTTTGTGGGACAAGGGACCCACCTTTGAGCAACGATTTGACTGCTAAAGTTTGTGAAGATGTACATACTCTACCCCACCTACATTTGACCCAGTAACCTCTTAGGAGGAAATATATACTTAGCCATTAAGCTTACTCAAGTTGTACATGTAAAAATCCACCAATTCATATTTAAAAAAATATACCAATCACATCTCTAACGATGGAAAACATCCTCTACATTAAATTATAATTTAATGGTCGATAGAAAATAATATTCTAAATTCAAATTTTATCAATTGTTGCATGGCAACTTAGCCCCTGCCGAAAAAATAAAAAATATGTAATGGATAGTTAAATTTAATATCACTAAATATAAAAGTAAAGAGTAATCTTTGTTAGAAGATAATTAAAATAAGAAAAACATCATATATTCACAAAGTTTGTAAAGAAGAATTGAACCATTTATCCTAAAAGCAAAAGGAGAGTTAACATTTTTGAAAAGAAAATTCATATGAGTAGTTATCAATTGTAAATTAAGTATTGACACCACAATAACATATTATATTCATACCATTTTATATGTATTAGTTATTAATATTGTGCACTACAGAAAAAATAAAATAAATATATATCATATATTATGTTAATATCAAGTATATATAATATTGTCAATTGGATTTACCTTAGATGGTTGGGAGGAATGATTGTGATCCTCCCCATCTAAGTTCAAATACTACTAAGTGACATGATGAGCTTTGATGTAATGCACTGAAACGTGTATATTCCTCATATAAAATATTCACAAGATTAGGAGTATCAAATCAAAAAATAATTGACTTTTTGTTTATTTTTTTCTATTTCCAATTTAGTGCTACAATAGGACTTCAACTCTTTTTTACAATTCTTTTCATCAGTGAAATTATGGAAACGTAAAATTTTAATATATCACAATAATAATAATAATAATAATGAATAAATAGATAAATATTTATAATCAAAGCATAATTAATATTCCATGTTGGGGGTGTTAATGTGTTTAAAGAGGGGGCTTTGGAGGTTGTGCCCACCAACCCCAGACATGATGTGCATTAATGAAGGCGAGGCGCAACCAATGCCTTGCATGCAATTGCATGTAAACCCCCAGTTGACAATGATCATTATAAACCCAACAATTGAAGTTTTGAGAAATCGCTCATGGTGGTTTGAGGAGAGGCAAGGGTAAGTCCTTGACCCCCATGTGCATGCCTTCTGCTCCAGCTGGTAGTGTAAGGAGTTTTGTGTTTGGGCTTGGGGTTGTGATTGAAGTAGCGAAGACTAAGTTCACTAGCCTGTAAAGGTGTTGGTGGAAGCCATGGAGTTTCCTTGGAGGTGTGGTCTATGTTTGGATGATTGGAACCTTGGAATATGGTGGGATGGTTTGGGCTTCATTCACAACTCCTCCGCTAAAACTCAGGTCAATTACTCTCTTTACTGGTAATTGGTTTTAATTTTATTTATATGATAGGGTTTGAGGTGGTAGGTCCAATTTATTTGGGTTGTGAAGCTTTGTTTCAGTATTTTGGTTGGGGTTGGGGAGACTTGGAAGCCAAATCACTTCCTTTTCTCCAAGGTTTCTTTCATTTGGTTTCTCGAGTGTCTAAGAGTCTTATGTGTATGGGGTTCTCTGTTTTGTGTGAGCCTGAGTATTTGTTTAATAGTGTTGGGGAATGGGTCTCTACAGAGGCTATTGTGACCTTTTTTCAACACTTAGGTGCTTCATTCAAGTTTGAGGTTTGTATCACAAGCTTAAAGGATGATATAGTGAGTTGGAGCCCTGATTATATGGTGGATGTGCCTGGATTTATCTCCTTTTTTTTTGCAGGAAGAGGTATTTATAGTGGTTGTTCTAGGTGCGCACTCTCGGTCTTAGTCATGCCGCCAAGACAATGAATGCGATGTAGGTGAGGGGGAGGGGGCAATGGTCCATAGAGGCAGAGAGGAGCGGGGATTTTTGCTCATGACTTGGTTATCACTTACTTCAATGTAGTTTCATTAGAAACAATGAAGGAGATACACAATTTGGAGACTCAAGCTAGGGTGGAGAGGTAATCCCACTTATATTCAGAAATCTTGGAGGATATGTCAACTTGGGTTCCCAACCCGACACACTAGGTGCAAAAAGAAGCAATACTTGAACTCTCTGGACTTGCACTGGAAAATGAAGACATTGTTGGGTTTAGCCTTGAAAGACAAGAAAGTGGAGTGGTATAACATCTTTGTTACCTTGGAGGACATGAAAAGGATGCTTAGGAATCAATGTTTATGCTTGGACAGGGTTTATTCTCAATTTTCTCATGTGGAGGGGCATATTTCATGTGAATCTGATAGTGAATATCCTCTAGATCCACTAGGTTCAACCGCGAGGGTACCAACGACGATTTCGTCTTTAGATAACGATTAAAGTGCTCATTGGTTGGCTTTGTGGTTCTATGTCCTCTATGTTTTGGTTTCGCCTAGTCATAAGGGATTTTGACTTTACAATGTATTTAGTTTTTAGTAGTCTATGTAGTGGTTATGGTGAAGTTCTTTGTTTTGTGAATTTTATAACCAAGGTTGTATGGAAAAATGCAGACTTACTAGTGTCAAGAATAATGGCTTGAGAAGGATTAAAATCATTAGGGTGAAATCTGGAAAAACTATGTAATCCTATTTTTTTGGAAATACAAAGTATTAATTTACAACAAAAAAAAGTACAACTAATACAAAGTTAGTGATTCCCTAATGGGGGTGAAAAATGAGGCAGGGCAGGGGTTTGGGGGACAAGCCCGCCACCCCACCTCCTTAGAATTCATTTAAGAAGGGGGTAGTGTGGCCAACCCTCGACATGCAGAATCATGTGAAGTCCAGTGTCATCCATGAATATGAAACATTAACTTCCCATTCTCATCCTTGTTCAAAAATAGAGTCTTCTCCTGTGTATATGATCTTGCCCTATTTATCCCCCGCTACAGGTGGGATTTCTTGTACCTATTGATGTGGGAAAATTTTCACATGGCAGTGAATACATTTCTAGGGAACTTGTCCAGTTGAATTGCATGCTCTCTAGCCTATTTCTCGCTTTTGGGGGCCAAAGGTAGTTAGGGCTATTGTTGTAGTTATAATGATACATGGCACTCGGGTATGGTAAACTGGGACACTACATCTAGAAGATCCTATGTAGAGTGGAGATGCCTCTTTAGCTTCAGAATTTATGTGCACCTATGGCACCCTTCGGACCTAGCTTTCTTTTTGCAATTGGTTTCTGTGGCCCTGACTCTTCAGTTGCAATTGGAGTGGTTGGCGACTCTGACAACCTCAACAGTGGTAAAATATGTACCTTATACTCTACATTCTCGCCTTTCTAGAGCTTGTCACATGGTTTTAGTCTATGTTGGGAGCCATTGTGCATTGGTGGTTTCTGGTTAATTTACATGGAGGGCCTATCACAATAGTTTCCTTTACGTCTCATCAGTTGGCCTCCTTTTATTATACTGCCTCTCAATGGTAGCCACTTTTATTGGGCTCACTTGTTTGGGATCCCATCTCCCTTTTGGCTTAGTCCCTTAGCTTTGTGTACGTGCCTTGAGTTCCTCCTCTGTAAAGTTTGGTGCTTCTCACATGACTTTTCGTTTTATCCCTACCTGGCTATCATGCCTTGGTAGCACATGCACAACCTCCAAGGAGGGGGTGGTCATGGCCCTCAAGGTAGACCATGAGCCAAAGCTCAAGCTGAAGAGGCTGCAACTATATAACATGGCTATTCCATCACAATTTTGGTCTGAAATTCATCGCCTGGAAGCCTTATCTATTGTTGACCAGCAAGTATTTTCTGATTTACATTATTAATGAGGTTGCCCAATTGGTTCTTATTCCTAGTAATGCTAGAGGAAGAAGGAAACAATACCTCAAGTCGATCACATTGCATTGGCAATTGAAAACCACCTCGGACCAAATGTTGAAAGAAAAA
This sequence comes from Pinus tabuliformis, assembly GCA_031772625.1. Taxonomy (NCBI): domain Eukaryota; kingdom Viridiplantae; phylum Streptophyta; class Pinopsida; order Pinales; family Pinaceae; genus Pinus; species Pinus tabuliformis. The sequence continues at coordinate 701,243,600 of CM062804.1, forward strand.
CGTGCAGAGTAATACAACGTTTTTGCAACTATGGAGGACATTAAATGTGCTCATTGGAATCAATGATATTGGTTGGAGTGTTTGGATGCTTGTTTAGCTCACCTAAAGAGACATCTTCAATGTGAGGAGAAACATACAACTCCCCCAGGCTCTAGCTCCAAAAATCTTGCTCAGGTGACTTCATTTGAATGATGTTTTTGCTATGTATTTATGTATTAGGTTGTTTAGTTTCTGTGTTTCAAATATGATAGTTTATTTCTAGAGGATGTTACTTTATGTTCAAAATGTATCACGAGTAGGTGAGCAATATATCTAGTTTCTAGGGCAGCAAATTGAGATCACCTGTGTCGAGCTTTATTCGACCATAAAAACTTTATGGGGTGTAATAATTTGAATTTTTAAGTAATACAAAATTAATTCGCAAAAAAATACAAATTTAACGATGATGAATGCACTGAAATAGTCTTTGCCTTAAAAAAAACGAATTTATATATAAAATACATGAAAAATGTGTATTTTTTTATTCTCTTATTTATAATAATAAAAATAAGTCCACCGGGTCTTAGATAGATGGTGATCGGGTACTCTGTCAAGACACTCCTTGATGTGAATTCACCGGTTCAATTCCCCGCCTCAATCAGGGTAATATATTGGACATTATGAAAATGTAGTCCCACCAAGCTTACAAAAAAAATTAATAAAAAAAGAAAAAAATAGTTATCCAATCATGTATATTAAATAATAATGTAATCGTTCGTAAAAAATAATATAAATTCAAATTGTAACGAGGGAAAGACTTGTATATCCCTAAGAAGGAAGATGTTTCATTTTTCTATGGACTTATTTGTAATGATCTCTTTTAATTAAGAGAGTTTATAATATTTTGCAAAATAAATTTTAATATTTTAAAAAATAATTCATTTTAGTGAAAGTTTATAATTATATATAGTTGGATCTCTCTCTGCTATCTTTCCCTCCATCTCTGTTGGCTTTTATCAGAGAAGAGGGGCTTTCTTAAACCACCATGAATGTGTTTCCCTCCTTAAAGGATAATCTTGTTGTATTATTTTACTAGCATATGATCCACTTCTTTTCTCAACACCATCTCAGCTTAACCTATGTTTTGTTGTCTCTCGTAACCATGACGCGAAAACAAGCATGTCGTTGTAGAGGAGGTGTGGGTCGAGGCATGATATGCGGTTCCAAGGTGCACTCCTGAGCTAAATCCTTGACACGAAGCCACCAATAACATACTTTTCCAGATATCCAAGAGGAAATTTGTGATGTTGAAGAGGAAATTTATCCGGAGAGACAATAAATTTTGGACTCAGAGGTCATGGAAGGGGTTGCTCCATGAGTGTTAGACAAAAGTAATTCATATGGATTTCAAAACAACTACCTTCATATGGTGGACCTCTATTGACATGTAAAGCTTTTCCTTGGTAAGGTTTTGGTGGATATGCGCCAAACTTGGGTCAATTTAATGCATAGGTTAGACAAGCTTAAGAATCTACTATTGGATGTCGAAGGGGGGTTGGCCAGACTTGAGATGGGTTTGCTCCTAGTTCTCCCATTCCACTGTCGTGCATGGTTGAGGAGCAACATATCAAATTGGACACTTTTATATCCTCCTAAGGCACACATTTTTCTTATAGTTTATGAAGTTTAAGTTAAGGATAATTATGTTAGTTCCACTAAGGAATTTATTCCCCATCTGAAGTGATTTTAATTTGCTTTAGACAATCCTCTTTGAACTTGTGGACTTTTAATGCCACTTTTTTACTAAATTCAACTGTTGGTTTCCTTATCTACAGGGTAGCAATATAACTTTTAGTTCTTTGGATAAGTCATGGTTTTTTCTATTCAACTTTGGTTTTATGGAATCAATACTCCTCTATCTTTGAAGTCAAAAACAAAAACTATCTTAAACGACATGATATAATTTTTTTAATTGTCTATAAAACATCTAACTTACACCAAAAAATCATGTAATAAATTGATATCATTTTTAATTTGGATTATTTATTACAATAATTATTGAAATGAATCTTTTTTATCCCAAAAAATTTATATCCTTTCATGCAATAAATATTTTTTTTAATGAATTAAATATTAATATAAAATATAAAATTTATTTATTTATAAATTAAATATTTTCTTATTTTTAATAAATTGAATATTAATATATAAAAATTAAAATTTTGTATTAATTTACTTAAATAAATTTATTTATTTATACACTATTTAATACCATTAAAATAAATGAAGGATGAAATAAAAAGTAAACTTCAATGTCATTAATTGAATTTTTAAATATAATTTCAAATTAGGTTTATTTATAATAAGATATAAAAATGTAGTCCTAAAATTGTTTCTGCTTAGGTAAGAGTTCGTCTTCCTCTGACGTTAGGAAATAGGTTAACGGCCCAAGACCTAGAGGCATCTAGCAAGAGTGAAATCTTACCCCCTTATGAACCATTAGCACGTAATGCCATGTGGTGTGGTTTTTTTCAATAACGTTGATGAGTTAGCCTACAGTAGCAGATAGAAGCCAAAGATTATTGTCCTCGGTGTTGGTTTGACAACTGAGTTATGATAGGTTTTCCCATTGTAAAAAAGATGTAAAAAAAGTAGGGTTAAGTATCGTTATCTCATCTAAATTTATTTTTTCTTTTCTTTTTTCAACAAAAGAGCTTCATTTCATTAGAGAGAAGATAACATATATATATCATTATGCCTTGGTCTTCCACTAGGGAAACTAGACTAGTGGTAGAACCACAACTTTTTTTGTATCCAAAAAGACTTTTTGAATGTGAAAACCAAAAATATTACACAACGTTTGTTACGCCTAAGACCAACTAAAACTAGAAAATCTAGATAACTAAAAATCTATCATAAAAGTAACCAATAGTGAGGTAGTTAGAATTCATCAACTTTCTTTTGGGGACTATGATTCATCTACAACAATGGGTTCCTTGTTGCTACCTAATGAGCAGTCTAGATCCAGAGGGAGGCTTAGGTGGGCTTCAATTCATTGAACATGCCCATCTCAATCTTGACCCATAATCTCTAGTTCATCTAGCATCATTAGGATCTCCTGACGAGCTTCATTTTTGTCAAGGAGAACTCTTCCAAGCAACATTTTCATGTGCTAGTAAATGTCAATAGTATGCATATATTGATTAAATAATACCCTACTGTACACAACATCTAGTAACCACTGAGAAAAGTCACCTACAATCTCAATATCTAATAGAATTTCCCTCTCCACAGTGATGCCTCGTTCTACCTCAACTATCTCTTCCTGGATTTGAGGCGAGGTGTGGTATTTGTATCTATGTGTTGATGACTTCTATAACACCCTCCTCCCACATCTACCCAAGTAACCATGCCAACTGAGTAAACATACAACGAGAGGCTACTATGATTGGATTCGACCTCCTATTTGACCTTAAGGAAGTGGAATCGACAGAACACAACAACCAACCTATCCACATCAGCAACAGAACCCTCATGAGACATGTCAGTCACTCAGACATCATGTCCCTGGTTCTAGACATCTTAGGCCTCAGTCGCTCTCATGTTATAGGCAAGAGAGCGTCTAGAAACCCAAAGTCGCTCTCACAGGCTTGCCTACTAATGACCAGAGACTAAATTTGTTTGTGCTATGCCAGTGACTCTAGAATTTGAGCCACTTTTTCAGGCCTGGAGCCCAAGTCACTGCCCATAATGGAATGGTAACTCATGAACAATAAAAGAACATGGAAACAATGATGCAAAAGCAATAAGTTGAACAAGACCTTAATCAGACCCCTACTAGCCATGTCGGGAATTTCACCAAACATATCATCAACATGTAACCTACAGGTGTAAACAACAGAATTAAGCGTAGGGATCTCATACTTATCTGAGAATCGCTATGAACCATTGTTCCCTCATGTCATTTTCTACATTATCATCTATTAGGTCATAAATACATTATCCATTCATTTACAAGTAACAAAAATGTTGAGAGCCATACATAGTTGTTGTCATAAAATATACATATAACCAGCATAATAGGGACATAAATATCATAAGCATATCAGCCATAAAACCCACATATACATCAATACATTTACACATGAAAATCAAGGGAATGAATTTCTCATTAATGAATGCAATAAACCAATTGTAGATGGGAATACCATGTTCCACCCTACCATAGAATGGTTGAGCCAAATCTCTCTTCATCCATTCACCCTCGTGCCATATTCTAGGCATGAATGTGGGACTCAAACTAAAAGAACCAACCAGGGTATACCAAGGCTAAACAACCTCACCCTCATCAACAGAAACCAACCTTTATCGTAATCCATCTCGAATCACTAAGTAAACATAATGAACACATCATAACAGACTTTACGGTGATCTCCACCCGATCACTAGGCCAAACAAGCATGGATGCCATCAGATTTCTCCACCTACACCGTGAGGAATTTTCCTGTCTCCTAGTCTCTCAGGCTTTACCGCAATCCAAACCCAGATCATTAGGCCCTAAACTGACACTCACTCTCCAAGCTTTACTTTATATCCCAAACCCAGGATTACTAGGCCCAACGGAGAGAAAACCACCTCTTGGCTTTACCGTATATCCTGTCATTCACCGACAAGGATTCCTAGGCCCATCGAGGCAACACAATCATGGCTTTACTGCAACCCACAATCTAGCTTAGGGTTCACTAGGCCAGTGGATTTACTGTGATCCACAGTCCGGTTTAGGGACCAGTAGGCCATGTGCTATATCATTCAAAGATCCACCCCACTCCGCTTCAAATCCATCCAACAATCCAATTCAACCAAAACATGAGAAACCCATCACACCATGGCTATCCGAAAATGGCAAGGCTAGGCTAAAAAACATTGTTACACCTGGCAAAACCCATGCCATGATAGAAAAGAACCACATGCAATACCATGCATGCAAAATCTAGCAAGGAAAATACACATGCAAGTTGATACCTGCAATGAAGCCTGTTGTAGCTTCTTGATCCTACCTTTCCCTGCTTGATCTTTGCTTTCTCTTGCCTTCTTTGCCTTTCTTGCTCCAATGCCAAAATTGCTCCAAGAAAACTCTAAGTGTCCAAGAGTGAGAGAGAGAGAGAGAGAGAGAGAATAATGAGAGAGCTCCAAAACTCAACTGACAACATGTTACCAACTGATCCTCATAATACTTTTTATGAATAAGGCCTTTATTTTCTTCATTTTCCATTATTTTCCTTCAATTTTCTCCTCACATGCAACCTGTGACCTTTCACCTCCCTTTTCTCCTAATTTCCATTATTTTCATAAATAAATGTGCCAAAAATGTCATTTTTCCTTTCCAAATCCTTAGTCATTTCCTTTGCCAATTTCCTTAGCCATAAACAATCAAATTAACACCCACTAGGATGTACTGCCCAACATTCAACTTGGAGTAAGTGTCCCATCAACCATGGTTACTATTTTTGCCTTTATTTACTTTTATTACATTGGATTTTCACCAGGGTTGTTACAGAACCCTCCCCCTTGGGGAAAATCGTCCTCGGTATTAGACCACACCAAGACCTCAACAAAACTGCTTAAAAGCAAACATATTGTGCATGGAGCTTTATAACATAGCTCGATGTAGTATTTACAATGATCACCTTTCTGAAAAGCAAACCAACATCATAACAGCATAATAACATGACATCATAATGACATGACACCCATACCGCTTATTGGAGCTTTATAACTTAGCTTATGGAAATATTTACATCCATATACATATGTGCATATAGCAAAATAATCAAAATGTATACCAAAGCATATACCAGAATCACACCAAAACACCAAGCCAAAATTGCTTTGCCTCAACTGACAAACAAGGAAGGATACATAGCCCGCATTTGATCTGCCATCTCCCATGTAGCTTCACTGAACCCAAAGTGCTTCCTTTGCACTTTAACTTGCTTGATTACTCGGTTCCAGAGCATGAGCACCTTTTTTCTGCGATATACACTGAGGCTCCGACTGGAATTCTCCATCTGGTTCCACTTGCAATATAGACCATTCAATCACATGATCAACATCTTTAACATACTTCTTAAGCAATGATACATGGAAAACATCATGGACTTTCATTGTCGGAAGCAGGGCAAGTCGATAAGCTACTGTCCAAATCCTCTCAATGATACTGAAGGGTCCACAAAATAGTGGTGCCATCTTGCCACATGACCGAATCCGCAAGGAGCTCTTCTTCGGTTTGATGCACAAATACACCTATTCCTCAACCTAGAATTCCTTGAACAACATGTTCCTATCTGCATAACTCTTCTGCCTATCTTGTGTTGCCTTTATATTCTTCTTGATCACCTACATTTCCTGTTCCAAGTCTGCCAACATATCTAGTCCAATCAATACCCTGTTAACCAGACCACTCCAACTGATAGGAGTGTTACAACTCTGTCCATACAATTCCTCAAAAAGACTCATCCTCAATGACTCCTCATAATCGTTGTTATATGCGAACTCTACTAAGGGCAGATACTCTTCCCACTTCCGTTGTTGATGCATCACGTACATCCTCAACATGTCCTCCAATATTATGTTGACCCTCTCTATCTATCCATCTTTCTACGGATGATAAGTTGTGTCGAAGGCCAACTCTGTGCCCAAACCTGCAAAACACTCCTTCCAAAACTTGGAAGTGAATTTCGCATCTCTGTCTGACATAATATTCTTTGGAACACCATGCAGTCTAACCACATCTCTAATGAATACTTGTGCCACATCGCTAGCTGAGAATGTAGACTTCACTAGAATGAAGTGTGCGACCTTCGTTAATCTATCCACAACAACCATGATGGAATCTTGTTGTCTCACTATCTTCAGTAACCCTGTAATGAAGTCCATGGAAATGATCTCCCATTTCCACTATAGAATCGCGATCAGCAGTAGCAGTCCACCTAGGTGCTTACACTCTGCCTTCACATGCTGACAATCAAAACACCTGGCCACAAATTCTGCTACATCCTTCTTTAAATTCATCCAATAATAGAATTTCTTCACTGCAGTCAATGTCTTTTGATAACCTGGGTGGCCTAAATAAGGTTTCGCATGAAACTCTTTCAAGATCACCTTCTTGAGCTGACTACTATCTGACACATATATCCTATCTCTGAATCTAACAAATCCATCCGTTGTAAGACAATAATCCATACCCTGTGCACCTGCACCTGTACATATGCCTATACCTATACTACCACTTGTACCTGTACCACTTCCTGTACCTGTACTACCACATGTACTTGTATCAGTACCCTGCTCCAACCTGTGCACAATCTCCATATACCTGACATCCTGTTGACCTGCCTGCAAGATCCTATCTTGTAAGTTCATCCCATAGGAGCTCATAGCTGCCAAGTGATTTACCTATACCTGCATGCTGAGAGCATCTTCCACCTTGTTCTCTTTACCTTTGATGTACCTTATCTCGAAATAAAACTCACTGATTGTGGCCAACCATCTAGCCTACCTAACATTCAGATTCGGCGGTCAAACAAATACCTCAACCCAATGTGATCACTCATCAGTACAAACCTCGTGCCAAGAAGACGGTGTCTCCACATCTTCAATGCATGTATAATCGCTGCCAACTCAAGATCATGCGTGGGGTAGTTATGTTCATGCTCATTCAATTTCTACGACTCATAGCATACCACCTATCCATCCTGCATAAGGACTCCACCAAGTCCTCTCTTGCAAGCATCTGTGCATTGCTACAAACTCTTTGTCCGAATCTGCAATATGTTCCACTAGTGCATGTGCCAACAACTGCTTAAGCTGCTCAAAGCTAGCTTCACACTCCTTTGCCCATTCTAACTTCTTACCTTTCCTCTCTAATGATGTGATACGATAAGCAAACTGTGAGAAGTTCCTGATGAACCTCCTATAATAGCCTTCCAACCCCATGAAAGATCTCACCTCATTCACACTCTTAGGAGCTACTCATTCCATGATGGCTCTTATCTTTTCTGGATCTATTGCAATGCCCTCCTTGGAGACCACATGTCCCAAGTAATGTACCTAAGTCTAAAAGAAACTACACTTGATGAGCTTAATATACAACTGATGCTCTCTCAACAACCTCAACACTGCTTCTAAATGCTCGGCATGCTCTTCCTCATTTTTAGAATATACCAGTATATCATCAATGAACACAATAACAAACTTATCCAAATATAGATGCAAGACATTATTCATCAAGCACATGAATGTAGTTGGAGCATTAATTAAGCCAAATGGAACAACAACAAACTCATAATCCCCATACATGGTCTCGAAAGTTGTCTTGTAAATGTCCTCCTCTTTGATGCGTACTTGATGGTATGCAGATCTCAGATCAATCTTCAAGAACACTATTGCTCCCTTCAGCTGATCGAACAAGTTATCAATCCTCGGCAAAGGGTACCTGTTCTTGATAGTCACTTTGTTCAATTGCCTATATTCAATTCATAATCTAAGGGTTCCATCTTTCTTCTTCACAAACAAGACGAGTGCGCCCCAAAGTGATACACTTGGCCTAATGTATCCCTTGTCCAACATTTCCTTCAACTGCAACTTCAATTCAACCAAATCAGGTGTGCTCATCCTATAAGGTGCTTTTGATGTTGGCACTAACTCAATATAAAATTCTACCTCCCTGTGAGGTGGCAACTCTGTAATGTCATCAGGAAATACATCCTGAAACTACCTCAAAACTAGGTAACTTCTCAACACATCGACATCCTCAACCTCCTTACCCTTGTCACTAGAAATTTGCATTGCAAATAACATATACCCTTTCCTGCGGCTACGCTTTGCTTGCATAGTTGTCACCATCCTAACTGATGTGGCTTTCTTCTTACCCTGCAAGAATCTTGGTTCTCCATTGTCATCAACACACTCAATAGCTTTGTCATAAGAATCTACCTTGGTTCTATGAAGATATAATCAATCCATGCCCAACAACATATTGTATGATCCCAACGATAATACATTCAAATGTGATGTGGTAGGCATACCATTTAAATCAAATGCACAAGATCTTACCAAATGATGAACTCGCTTCTTTGTACCTGTATTCAACTACACTAACCAAGACTTTGCATGCAACTCTTTACTCAAACCACACTTATCCACCAAGTCAGGACTAACATAGCTATAATTAGATCCATGGTCAATCAAAATAGGAATAAATTGATCACAAAACTTATCGTCCATCTCAATGATAGATGCATGTTGTTCTGCTTGTCTTTTGTCCACTATTGCATAGACACAAGGAATTCTCTGCCCAACATCCCCAACAATCCACGTCTCCTTTGCACTATATATCTGAGGCCTACCACCTTGGTTCTGTGGACAATCTCTCTTAAGGTGTTCCTTGCCACGTGTCCAACGCTCCAACCGACCAGTACCAACACCTCTATGTTGCTGTTGCGACTCATGTCCCAGTCTAGCTGCATTAAATCTCTTTTGTGGTGCCACATTCTCTTTCTCATCTGCATATTGAGGCCTTTCCCTCTTAGGCTGCCATTTACCTTTACCTTTGTCTTTTCCCTTCCATCCTGGCTGGGATTCATTCTTACGCTTTGATTTTTCATAACAATGCTTCAATTTCCAAATAACTTCCTCAAGTGACCGAGGCTCAGCATACTCAATCCGATCTCTAAATGTTAATGGAAAACCACTGAAAAATCATTGACCTGTAGTCTTCTCATTATTAAGATAGGGTACATACCTCAATAGCTCCAGAAACTTGGTCGTGTACTCTTCTTCTGTCATTGATCCCATCTTTAGCTCATAGAAATCTTTAACCTTACTGTCGTAGTACTTTTCTGACAAGTATTTCTTCTTGAAAAGCTTCTTGAAATCCTGCCAACTCAAGTCATCTTTCGTGATGTCTCTGACCCGCTTAACATCTTCCCACCAAATGTCTGCTTACCTTTCAAGCTGAAGATCACTACTATGGCCTTCATTTTATCTATGTAATCATGCAACTCAAAGAATTTGTTCGTCCCAAATATCCAAGCCTCTGCATCTTCCAACTTCATCACATCTCCATCAAAAGTAGGTGGCTTCACTTTCTTAAATTCATTTGGTAAGTATCCCTTATCATTCCTCCTATAAGGATGATAACGATGACGATCATGATGTTTTTCAGAACCAGAACTAGAATAGTACTTGTACCCATCGCCCCTCCTATCCAGAGTGTCCAACAACCTTCCAACTCTCACCGTGTCAGATCTATATAACCTGTGTCTACCAGGAGACCTACTGCCATATGTCCCATTATTTCTATCCTCATGTCCATGGTTGATCCGAAGCGACCCTTTTCATTGCAATTCTAACAAACTCCAAAGAAGTATAGAATTTACATATGCTTGCTTCTCTTGTGCCTATATGATTTGATCATGATCTACCTTACAACTGCTTATCTCTTCCTTCAAGCTTCTCAATGTATCTGCCAATTTAGAAGAATGCCTCACACCGCGTTGCTCATCTGACGCATAGGGATATTCTTACCACCTTGCTAGCCATTTGATCTCTTTCTTGCAATGCATAATATGTCAGATAAACCAAATCACAATAAATCAACATACCTTAGCATAATTCGGGGAGGATACCTTGTCTGCAAGATCATCAAATCAATGTGATACATGTATAACATAATCATAACAACATATAGACATATGCAAATAAATGTATCAACACATAAACATCGTTCTAGTTAGGGTCCAATCATCTATGCAAGGTCATATCAACAATGCATGATATGACCTCATGCATGACAACAACCATTACTCTATTGTACACATTTCCACATGCAACCAACAACATGCATAAGCAATGCCAAATCAACTACACATACGGATAGACGCATGTAGTCGAGCATAAACAATCAATTCGTGTAATCAACCTACAAGGATGATACATGTAATTAAATCTACAAGAATGTAGCCTAACATACAAGGATGTAAGTAGGAAAACAAAATCAACATGTAAGGCGACATATAACAATATGTAACTAGTCATATACTCATGACAAATGCATTCCACAAAATCAACATCAAATTCAACATGGCAACCTTACTACAACCATAATCAATCATCCAGCAAATGAAACAAGCACATTAAATGCAAGTGTAAGAGACACACATGCAACTGACATGCATGCATGACCAACACACACCGCCCATCCAGTTTGAGGGGTGAACTACACTCTGATACCACTCTGTAGCACCCTCCTCCCACATCTACCCAAGTAACCATGCCAATCGGGTAAACATGCGATGAGAGGCTACTATGATTGGATTCGACCTCCTATGTGACCTTAAGGAAGTGGAATCGATGGAACACATCAACCAACCTATCCACATCAGCAACAGAACCCTCAGGAGACATGTCATCCACTCAGACATCCTATCCCTGGGTCCCACTGATGTTTTGGACATCTTAGGCCTCAGTCACTCTCATGCTATAGGCAAGAGAGCGTCCAGAAACCCAAAGTCGCTCTCACAGGCTTGCCTGCCAGCGACCAGAGACTAAATTTGTCAGTACTATGCGAGCGACTTCTTGGTTTGGGGGCCCTTTCCTGGCCCAGAGCCAAGGTCACTGCCCATAACAGAATGATAACTTAGGAACAGTAAAAGAACAGGGAAACAACGATGCAAAATCAATAATTTGAACAAGACCTTAATCAACCCCCTATTAACCATGCCAGGCATTTCATGTGTAAACAACAAAATTAAGTGTAGGGATCTCATACTTATCTGAGAATCGCTATGAATCATTGTTCCCTCATGTCATTTGTTTCATTATCATCTATTAGGCCATAGATACATTATCCATTCATTTACAAGTAAAAACATGCTAAGAGCCATACATAGTTGTTGTCATAAAACATACATATAACCAACATAATAGGGACAGAAATATCATAAGCATATCAACCATAAAATCCACATATACATCAATACATTTACACATGAAAACCAAGGGAATGAATTTCTCATTAGTGAATGCAATAAACCAATTGGATATGGGACAACCACGTTCCACCCGACCATAGAATGACTGAGCCAAATCTCTCTTTAGCCATTCACCCCCATGCCATATTCCAAGCATGAATGTGGGACTCAAACCAAAAGAACCAACTAGGGCATACCGAGGCTAAACCACCTCACTCTCATCAATAGAAACCAGGATTTACCGTAATCCATCCTGAAGCACTAGGCCAACACAATGAACATATCATAATAGGATTTACCATGATCTCCACCCGATCACTAAGCCAAACAAGTATGGATGCCACCGGATTTCTCCACCTACACCGTGAGGAATTTTCCTGTCTCCTAGTATCTCAGGCATTACCGCAATCCAAACTCAGAGCACTTGGCCCTAAACCAAGACCCACTCTCCAGGCTTTACCGCATATCCCAAACCCAGGATTAATAGGCCCATTGGAGAGAAAACCACCTCTTGGCTTTACCGTATATCCTGCCATTCACCGGCAAGGATTCCTAGGCCTACCGAGGCAACACAATCTTGGATTTACGGCAACCCACAGTCTTGCTCAGGGGTCACTAGGCTAGTGGTTTTACCGTGATCCATAGTCTGGTTCATGGTCCACTAGGCCAGGTGCTCTATCATTTGAAGATCCACCCCACTGAGCTTCGAATCCATCTGGCAATCCAACTCAACCAAAATATGAGAACCCCATCACACCAAGGCTATCCAAAAATGGAAAGGCTAGGCTGAAAAACACTGTTACACCTGGAAAAACCCATGCCATGGTAGAAAAGAACCACATGCAATGTCGTGCATTCCAAATATAGCAAGGAAAATACACATGCAAGTCGATACCTGAAATGAAGCCTGGTGTATCTGCTTGATCCTACCTTGCCCTACTTGATCTTTGCTTCCTCTTGCCTTCTTTTCCTTTCTTGATCCAATGCCAAAATTGCTCCAAGAAAACTCTAAGTGTCCAAGAGTGAGAGAGAGAGAGTGAATAATGAGAGAGCTCCAAAACTCAACTGACAAAAGGTTACCAATTGATCCTCAAAAGCCTTTTTATGAATGAGACCTATATTTTCTTCATTTTCCATTATATTCCTTCAATTTTCTGCTCAAATGAAACCTGTGACCTTTCACCTCCCTTTTCTCCTAATTTCCATTATTTTCATAAATAAATGTGCCAAAAATGTCATTTTGCCTTTCCAAAGCCTTAACCATTGCCTTTTCCAATTTATTTATCCATAAACAATCAAATGGATACCCACTAGGATGTCTTGCCCAAAATTCAGCTTGGAATAATGTCCCTTCAACCGTGGTTATTATTTTTGCCTTTATTTACTTTTATTACATGGAATATTCACCAGGGCTATTACAACTTTGCTCTTTGTCGAGAATGAGAGTTAATTTCTCGATAGTAAGAAGATCTATGTTGTGGCCTAGCTCTTTGTCTAGGCATTTTGTGATTACATGTAGTTCCCGGGACGAAATTTATTGAGAGGTGGAGATGAAGTGGGAATTACAGGCTAGAACCTTGAGAGGCAAGCCTGAGGGTGAGAAGGATATTCCCCAACACGAGATGGAGAGGACAAACATAAAAAGTAGTGAAGGTCATAGGGAAAAATAAGAAACTTTGAATATGTTTCCAAAAGACCACTGGCACATCAATTTTGTGCATAAAGAGGAACATAGAGGTATGGGAAGGAGGGTTGAGATGGAAAACAAGAGGGGATACCAAACTAAGAAAGAAAAACCAACATTAAAGAGTAGAGGAAGCCCATGGGAGAGCTAAGGTCTAAAGCTTTAGCAGAAAGAGAAGAATATCAATGAAAAGGCCAAATTGGGGTAATAAACTTAATGGAAATAACTAGATAATAGAGAGAGGTCATCCTCGCCACCAAATTTATAGCCAATATTGTGATTTTATTATAACAAAGCACAAAACCAAGCCCCTACAACCACAATCATCAATAATGGAGAGCCATAACAAAGCACAACTCTATAGTCCAAACCCAAAGCATGTCAAGGATGATTGATGTCCAGTTGCAAGTGTTCCATCTCTCTAAATGACAAATTAACATGGTATTCCAAGATGGTAATGATACACAGGGTCTCATCATGAGCCCTTCTCCTTTGCCTCCACACATTGTCATGAATGTCACGGTATGAGGGTTGAACTAACAACAACACATTATCTCAAGTTGCGTACCCATTAGCCATCTCCACCACCCTCCAAACTTACTTTCAATTAAGACCTTAGCAGAGGGTTGGCCATATCTCTTGTATTTATTCTTAATGGGACATTGGCCACACCCTTCTCCACCTGTCCTTTCCCTAAGACCTGATACAAATAATCATTATCTCATCTTTATACACAATTTTAAATTTGTTTTATTTATAAAAATTTTAAAGAGTAGTTTGTTGGCATTATGTTTCAAGTGTTGTCCTTGATGGCAACTCACTCAGAGGTTGGTACAGGTGCTCAGAGGTTGGTACAGGTGATGGCAACTTAATCAGAAGACAGATCTTAGTACAGCAGGCCAAGAAAGTTCATACACGTCGGTTCATTAAGCCCAAGTCGCGTGTACACGCAGGTTGGCTTCAGTAAAAGAGCGTGTATGTGGAAAAGTACCTTTGGTCCGTGGCGGTTAGTCCTTGGAAGTTGTGCCTATGGTTTCCGACCATGGTGTCTCAACGGGCGTGTCGATCCCTCGTTTTGAGGCTGATGGTATTGGGTTACTATGGTTTTGGCTCTTGGTATTGAACAAGGCCTAAGGCTATATAAGGAGAAGATCATTAGGCAAGTTGAGCAAGCATTGTGTGTCTGACGCAGTGAGAGGATTTGGTATTGCTGGTTATCTGTTCGGGACGCTTGGCAAGGGTCGGATCTGACAACGAAGGCAGAAGTAATCATTTCTAGATCTGCACGCGGTTTGCCTTTGGAGAAAGCGCGTATACACGCGGTTTTGGTACAGTGAAGTAGCGTATGCATGATAAGGTTTGATATTTCAGGTTGCTGCTGATTCTGGTGGTTGTTGCAGAGTTCTGGACTCTGGTTTGGGTTCTGTGTTCTTGATGACAGGGTTTCAGTGATTCGGTATTGGGTTGTTTAATGAATTATGATGCAAGTATAAGTTGATGATTGTATTGCGGTAATGTTTGTTTTGTACTCTTGGATCCAGTCTGAAAATTGATGAAACGTGGTCCCTGAAGGTTGTAGGGTCAACACCTACGTACTGGTAAATGGATCAGCTAGTACAAGAGCTGAGGGGGTTGTAGCTCCCTTCCAGAAGTAGTTGGAAAACGAGAGAGGGTTGTAGCCCTCTGCAGGTTGTAGCCTGCGTACTGGTAAAGGACTGCACCAGTACATTGTAAAAGAAGTTTCTCATTAAAGAAGAAAGAGACGAATTGCAGCAGGTGGTTTTCACCCACATTGGGTTTCCACCTTATATCATGGTGTTCATGTGTGTGGCTCTTGTGTGATGTTCTGTTCTGTTATACTGCACCTGTTTACTGTTAATATGCTTAATAATGTTCTGATGCATTTACAGAAGATTAAAGCTAACTGAATTATAAGATCTCTGGGTATACGCTTGTTGCATTAGACACAGTCGCGTGTACACGCGGGTTCACTTAACGAAAGTAGCTTGTATGTTTCTGAGCATTGAAAAAGTTTTATAGTTCTGATAATACTGATTCACCCCCCCCTCTCAGTATTATTTCCAACAATTGGTATCGGAGCAGGTCCTTCAGAGGAAGCTTGATCGCTTGAAGGAAAAGGTCCATCAGAATGGCTAATCAAGAAAGAGAGGCACACATCAGGCCACCAGTCTTTGACGGGAACAATTTTACTCACTGGAAGATAAGAACCACTGCATATCTACAATCACTTGGAGCAGAAGTTTGGGGAATCGTAGAAGGAGGATACAAATTCCCATCAACAACTCCTACAGATCCAGCAGAGAAAAAGCAATATGAGCTCAATGCCAAAGCAGTTACTGTCCTATTGAGTACCTTGACTCAATCAGAATTTATGAAGATCATGCATTTCAAATCAGCTAAGGAAATATGGGACAAAATCGTTACAAGCTACGAAGGAGATGATCAGGTAAAAAGAGCAAAGCTTCAAACTCTCAGAATCCGGTATGAAACTCTTAAGATGCGAAGTAATGAAAGCGTAGCTAATTATTTCCTGCGTATGGATGAGATTGTGAATTGTATGAGGGATCTGGGTGAAGAATTTGAGGAAGTTGTCTTAGTTGAAAAGGTTTTGAGATCTCTGTCTACTAAATTTGATTCTAAAGTATCTGCCATAGAAGAAAAGGAGAATGTGCAGAAAATCACCATGTCACAGCTTCACGGGATCTTAACTGCTTTTGAAATGCGACAAGAGGTACCACCAGAGGCCGCATTCGAAGTGTCAGAGGAAGAAGATGAGGTAAATTTTGTCAAGAATCTTGAACGGGGAATTGGACGGTTCAAAGGTAAGCTACCTTTCAAATGTTTTCTATGTGGTAGAGTTGGTCACTATGCTGCTAGATGTCCTCATAACAAAGGAAAGATATCTGAAGAAGATGGTAGAAGCTATTATACCCATATTAAAAGTTCATTCAATGATAGTGAAGATATTAGAAGTCTCATGGCACATAAGAAGAAGAATGCTTCATCCAATAATAGCGAAGATATTAAAAGTCTCATGGCACATGAAGAGAAGAATGCAGAAACTGAAGAAGTTGCCAAATTAAAAGAACAATTGGAGACAGAAACCAGGGTAAGGGAGAAATTGCAGGATATAGTAAAGGATCAGAGTACAACTATTCAGAGACTTGAATCAAAGATCCTCTCTCTTGAAGATCAAGAACATGAAGTGATCAAACTAAAGCGACAAGTGGAAGAAGGGAGAAAAGTTGAAGAAGACCTAAGGAAGCAGTATCTGAAAAAGGAAGAACAACATCAAGTTGAGGTAAATATCTTGAAAGGTAAACTAGAAGAAAAGGATAAGCTTTTACGATTTCAAGATAGTTCTAAAGTCTTGGATGATATTCTTAATAGTCAAAGATATCCTGCTATCAAGACTGGTCTTGGTTTTCATGAATATGTTGAAGGTGAATCTAGTTCACAAGGTGAGGCAAGAAACTATAATGAGAAATCTGAAATGCTCAAGGAACAACCAAGGAAAGAAATACCTCAAGGAAGATCCTTTACTCCTAACTATGGACGTGATAGACGATTATTTCCTCCACTGAATAATGTTGAATGTTATGTATGTCATAATCTTGGACATGTTGCAGCCAGATGTAGAAGTAGAATGGTTCAAGAAAGATCATCGCATCCCAGGTATTTCAGAGGGTATTGCTTTGCCTGCAATGCATATGGACACAAAGCAATTGATTGTGATAGAAGGAACATGAAAAATATAAGGTGTTATACATGCAACAACTATGGGCATAAAGCAAGGGAATGCAGGAGCAGATTTCAAAATTCAAGACAAGGGGAACATACATCATCACAGTTGCAGGAATTGAAGAAGACAGAGACAGAAAGGTGTGGCATAACTCAGTCAGCTGACATAACAGACACAGGGGAATCTGAAAGTGATGAAATTCAGTATTCCATCCTGCATACGCTGATATAATGAAGACAAGTCGCGTATATACGCGAGTTACAGGCTGCAAAGTCGCGTATATGGAGAAAGGGCAGCAGAACAGACCCAGGTTCAGTCATGGTTGGCTCAGGCTCAGGGGGAGCAGAACAGACTCAGGAAATGGTTCAGACATGGTTGGCTCATACTCAGGGGGAGCATATTCTTCAAATAATTCATTGTTGGCATTATGGTTAGAAGTTGATGATACATCTTGTTGTTTGATCAAAGGAATGGTATTGCAGGCCGATGCTTATGATACAGATCTGAATGGTTGGTCTTAGAACTTGCATCTGCTCAGGGGGAGCATGGATAGATTGGTACACTTTGGCATAAACAAAGGGGGAGCCAAATCAGAAACTTCAGCATGTACTCAGGGAGAGTATGGACAACAGTATGGATAGCAGAAGGTATACCAAAGAAGAGAATATCTTTGTCCACCCTTTGCCCTTGATGTCAAAGGGGGAGAGTGACTTGGTGTGGTGGTTGCCATCAAGTCCAAAGGGGGAGATTGTTGGCATTATGTTTCAAGTGTTGTCCTTGATGGCAACTCACTCAGAGGTTGGTACAGGTGATGGCAACTTAATCAGAAGACAGATCTTAGTACAGCAGGCCAAGAAAGTTCATACACGCCGGTTCATTAAGCCCAAGTCGCGTGTACACGCAGGTTGGCTTCAGTAAAAGAGCGTGTATGTGGAAAAGTACCTTTGGTCCGTGGCGGTTAGTCCTTGGAAGTTGTGCCTATGGTTTCGGACCATGGTGTCTCGACGGGCGTGTCGATCCCTCGTTTTGAGGCTGATGGTATTGGGTTACTATGGTTTTGGCTCTTGGTATTGAACAAGGCCTAAGGCTATATAAGGAGAAGATCATTAGGCAAGTTGAGCAAGCATTGTGTGTCTGACGCAGTGAGAGGATCTGGTATTGCTGGTTATCTGTTCGGGACGCTTGGCAAGGGTCGGATCTGACAGCGAAGGCAGAAGTAATCATTTCTAGATCTGCACGCGGGTTGCCTTTGGAGAAAGCGCGTATACACGCGGTTTTGGTACAGTGAAGTAGCGTATGCATGATAAGGTTTGATATTTCAGGTTGCTGCTGATTCTGGTGGTTGTTGCAGAGTTCTGGACTCTGGTTTGGGTTCTGTGTTCTTGATGACAGGGTTTCAGTGATTCGGTATTGGGTTGTTTAATGAATTATGATGCAAGTATAAGTTGATGATTGTATTGCGGTAATGTTTGTTTTGTACTCTTGGATCTAGTCTGAAAATTGATGAAACGTGGTCCCTGAAGGTTGTAGGGTCAGCACCTACGTACTAGTAAATGGATCAGCTAGTACAAGAGCTGAGGGTTTGTAGCTCCCTTCCAGAAGTAGTTGGAAAACGAGAGAGGGTTGTAGCCCTCTGCAGGTTGTAGCCTGCGTACTGGTAAAGGACTGCACCAGTACATTGTAAAAGAAGTTTCTCATTAAAGAAGAAAGAGACGAATTGCAGCAGGTGGTTTTCACCCACATTGGGTTTCCACCTTATATCATGGTGTTCATGTGTGTGGCTCTTGTGTGATGTTCTGTTCTGTTATACTGCACCTGTTTACTATTAATATGCTTAATAATGTTCTGATGCATTTACAGAATATTAAAGCTAACTGAATTATAATATCTCTGGGTATACGCTTGTTGCATTAGACACAGTCGCGTGTACACGCGGGTTCACTTAACGAAAGTAGCGTGTATGTTTCTGAGCATTGAAAAAGTTTTATAGTTCTGATAATACTGATTCACCCCCCCCCCCCCCCCCTCTCAGTATTATTTCCAACATAGTTTTTGTCCCTATCTTATATAGAAAATTATAGTATAATGTTATTTACAAAGTTTGTATTTCTTCATAAATTATTTTTTTGTTTTTAATAGTTTTTATAAAATCAAAAATCATTTTTAAAATATTTAAATATTATATTTAAATAATTGTTTAAATTAAAAATATTAAATTAAATAAATAAAAGTTAATATTAACTAAATGGGAAGAGGTAAAAATATAATTATTTTCACATTAAAATAAATAAAGAATTTCGACTTTCATATAATATAAATCTTTATTAAAATATTTATAAAATTCCCCAAATGGGGTGTTATCGAGACAAGGCATGGGGGGAGCGAGCTTCCACTGTCTCACCTGACCAAAGGATTGAGGGATGTGGCAACATGCCCCCATGATAGTTTTAATAGCCCAACACTTGAGCATGCCAACCATCACTCAACATATCATGCATCCAACCCTAAACATAACTCTGATCACCTAAGTGGTCATTCATATGTTTGCTCGTGCTCTCCAATAAAGGATGCAGCTATCCATGGCCTCGAGGTAAGTATTATGGTTTATTCTAGCTTTATAGTGCTTGATGATGTCTGTAAGTGGCTTTGGGAAACTATCGAGCTTGGTAATATTTCTATTAGTAGCTTGTTTATGCCTAGAACTTCACTGCTTTGGTTGAGGAAACAACACTCTCTTCAGTAAGAATCCCACTATAGGGCAGAAGGTGTCTAGTCTCAGTTTTGTTTGTAGTGCAAGGGGGATGATATCTTTCCTCCCTACCTTCATTTTTTTTCCTTTTTCTAGTCATCTTTCTCTTTCAGGTGGATCAAGTATCAAGCTGACACTAGGCTCAAAGCTTTATATTCTTTGTGGCTTCCTCTATGCATTAGTCCTTGGTCCCTAGGTTTCTTTATGCCTACCTGTTAAATTTGGACAACTAGGTCCAAACTCCATGTTCTGATGCTCAGATTAAGAGGCTAATATTTTTGTTGGATTCCTCTTTCTGAGAGGTGTAAAATCCATATAAAAATAGTCTTAATCCGATGAGCAGAACTTATATTTTGAATTTATTATTCTTAATAAATTATATGTGCAAAGGTCAGCCAGTTTTGTAATGTAGGCTCACATGCCCAACAGATGTGTCACACACCCTCATTGATGGATATATATATACAGGAAAAGTTGGAGAGAATTCACATCTTCCTCTCTCATCCTAAAAAGTACGAGCTACCTGGAGGACGAATTTCAGCCACACGTGGGAAGGACGAAGAAGATTTTTCTGCTGCTAGGGTTTCTGCTGCTAGGGTTTCGCAGAAGTTTGACCAGCGTTGACTTTGGTCAACGCTTGGTCCAAACAAGCTGAAAACTTGTGGGAGGTTCGATTTTTGAAGGCCATACTACCTGGCACAAAAATCGAGGTCAAAGGGTTGACCGTTTTGCTGCTGCGTTGACTTTTAGCTTGCTGCCCCTGCGTTGACTTTTCAGGACAGCGTTGACTTTTGTAGAACTGACTTGGGTTGACTCATCTACTGGTTGGAGGGTTGTTGTGACACATGCTGGGCTGGCTGACCAAAGGAGACTTTGCTGGTTGAAGCATCCTGTTGACCGCCGAAACAAACACATACATTTTTTCTTGTTTCTGATTTGTCTTCTGTAAGATCTGCTTATATGTTCTATCTGCATTTTGCTTATCTACTTGTACTGTGAGAAAAGTGAAATTGCTCTTAGCATAGAACATCTACAAAACTTTACATGGTATCAGAGCTGAGGTGAAGACAAACTCTATCTATAGCAATCATCATCGAAGGAAATGGATTCCTCTAAGCTTGAATTCAGGGAGAATGACAAGGTGACTGGAAGTGATGACTTCCATGCCTGGAAGATGTTATTAGATCTCAAATTAGAAGATCATGATCTCCTAGATCATGTGACAGGGAAGATTCAAGAACCTCCATCAAATACCTCTGCTGCTGTTAAACACAAGTATAAGAAGGGAGAAATCAGAGCAAAACTGCTGATCAGGGAATCCATAAATAAGAGTCTGGTTGCCTACATATCTGAACTAGGCACATCCAAGGAGATGTATGAAAAACTGATACTTATGTTCCGAGTAAACAATGTGAACCAAGTGCTATTCCTCAAGAACAAGTTGAAGAATATGAAGAAGGGCCGAGATGAGTCTATTCAAACTTTCTTTATGAAGTTGACCGAAACCAGGAACAATCTGCTAGCTATTGGGGAGACAATAGCTGATCGTGAGATGGTTCTCACCGCACTTGGAGGACTTCCATATGAATGGCAAGTATTCACAACTACCATTCTCAACAATAATACCATCCCTAACTTTGATGAGCTTCTGTCTAGATGTATGCAAGAAGAAACAAGGATGAAGGAATTTGATAATGAAAGAAATGCTGCCTATGTTGCTCATTCCCGAAAGAAGAACTCTGGTGGTTCCAAGGACAAAGGAAGGACTAAGACTCAAAAGAAGAAGGGTAAATGTTTCACCTGCCATAGGACTGGACACTATGCTAGAGAATGCCCCTTCCAGAAGAATTCTCCCGATAGTGACGACAACAACAACAACCGAAGGAATGGGAATCAAAGAAATGACAAATCCAAAGGAAAGAGGAAGGCTCACTTTGAAGGAAACCATCCACCTTCTAAAAGGACCAGAAATACCAGGTATGAGGAGTCTAATGTTGTTGATAAAAGAAATGAGTATATTCTAATATCTGCTCTCTCAGCTGCATCTCCGCCCGACACTATGGATGTCTGGCTAATCGATAGTGGTGCCTCAAGACACATCACCGGATTCAAGGAAGCACTTTCTGACATGGTTGAAAGGGATACTAATCTAGAAATTACCCTTGGGGATAATGCCACTTATCCTGTGAAAGGGACCGGGACTGTGACCCTCCACTTGTCTCAAGGACAAGTCCTCCATCTACAAGATGTACTCTATGTACCCAAATTGAAGAAGAACCTTGTGTCTGTATCTGCCATGGAAGACAAAGGATTCAATGTAACTTTCTCTGATGGAAAGGTACTCATGTGGAAGAAGAGCTTCAAGGAAGCTATCTCAATTGGTTTTAGAGTTGGTACACTCTACCAGGTTGGAGGGAGTCCGTTGGGAGCTATGACTTGTGATACTATCCGTCAAACCGAACTATGGCACCGAAGATTTGGACACCTTCATTACAAGGCTCTTCCCGAAGCAAGGAAGGTGGTGACAGGGATGCCTGATTTTGGAAATAATCATAAAGGTGTATGTAAGGGCTGTGCTGAAGGAAAACATACAAGGGGACCTTTCCCCTCAAGTGTCACGAAGACATCTGAG
Source organism: Pinus tabuliformis (assembly GCA_031772625.1). Lineage (NCBI taxonomy): Eukaryota > Viridiplantae > Streptophyta > Pinopsida > Pinales > Pinaceae > Pinus > Pinus tabuliformis. The sequence goes on from CM062804.1 coordinate 701,266,439, forward strand.
ATATTGCAACTGGTCCATTCTGATCTTTCCGGTATGTTGCCTGTAACATCCCTGGGGGGATGTTCTTACTATATGACATTTACTGATGACTTCTCTCGCAAAACCTGGATATACTTCTTGAAGAAGAAGGATGAGGCTTTCATGTGGTTCCGTACCTTCAAAGCCTTGGTGGAAAATATGACCGGAAAGAATATCAAGATTTTGAGGACTGACAATGGCACTGAATATGAGTCAAATGAGTTCAAATACTTTTGCAGAGAAGCTGGCATTAAGAGGGAGACTACCACTGCATATACTCCTGAGCAGAATGGTGTTGCTGCACGCAAGAATAGGACTATTGTGGAAGCTGCCCGTGCCATGCTATGTGACCAGGGTCTTCCAAAGTTTCTGTGGGGAGAAGCTGCAAATAATGTTGTGTACATTCAAAACCGATGCCCTCATTCCGCTTTGGACTCCAAAACTCCCGAAGAGGTTTTCTCTGGTAAGAAACCTGATGTCTCACATTTTAGAATTTTTGGATGTCCTGTCTATTTTCATGTGCCGAAAGAAAAGAGAAGTAAGCTGGACGCTACTGGGAAGAAAGGAATGTTTGTGGGCTACAGTGAGACTTCTAAGGCATATAGAGTCTATGTACCTGGTCAAAGGGAAGTAGAGATAAGCCATGATGTCACTTTTGACGAAGATGCTTCCCTGAAGAAAGTAGTAGATCTTCCTAGATCTGAAGAAAACCATGAAGAAAGACCTGGAAATCTGGAAGAACCCCAGGATGATACTATGCCTGATGTTGAAGAGCCAATGGACCCTATTGATCCTTCCCCTTCTCTAGGAAAGAGGCCATCATGGCTCAGGGACACCGTCGAAGATGCTGAGGGTCATGCTGCCCCAAGGGGAACATTCCGAGAAAGCAAGAAGCCGTGTAGATACCAAGGGTATCTAGCTGCCATGAGTACTATTATACAATCTGAACCTGGATCTTTTGAAGAAGCCATCAAGCATCAAGTCTGGAAGGATGCTATGCATGAAGAATATGAGGCTATTATGAAGAATGATGTGTGGGATGTGGTCCCGAGACCGAAGGACAAATCTGTTGTCACCACTAAATGGCTCTACAAGATTAAACATGGATCTGATGGGAGTGCTAAAAAGTTTAAGGCAAGATTTGTTGCCCGTGGCTTCTCTCAAAAGGAAGGAATTTACTATGACGATATATTTGCACCTGTGGCTCGATATACCACCATTCGATCCATCATAGCCCTTGCTGCTACGCAAGGATGGAGTCTTCATCAGATGGATGTCAAGACTGCTTTTCTGCATGGTGCAATAAAGGAAGAGGTGTATGTAGAACAACCTCTGGGATTTGAAGTTCAAGATCGAGACACTTATGTCTGCAGGTTGAAGAAAGCCCTCTATGGGTTAAAGCAAGCACCCAGAGCTTGGTATGAGAGGATAGATAGTTACTTGATGAAGTTGGGCTTCACTCGAAGCAATGCTGATCCAAACCTTTACTTTAAGGTTGAGGAAGGAAAGCCTCTCATTCTAGTGCTGTATGTGGACGACCTCTTCCTGACAGGTGATGACCCTCTCATTCATCAATGTAAGAGGGAGCTTGCTGCTGAGTTCGAGATGAAAGACCTAGGACTGATGCACTATTTCCTAGGCCTGGAGGTCTGGCAGAGACCTGGAGAGATTTTCCTTTCTCAAGGAAAGTATATTGTGAAGCTTCTGGAAAGATTTGGGATGGTGGACTGTAAGTCCGTGTCGACACTAATGGAACTCAACTTTAAGAAGTTGAGTGGCAGCGCTGCAGGGCCTATCTTGGCCAATCCTACTGAGTATCGTCAACTCATAGGAGCTTTGATGTTCTTAGTGAACACCCGTCCGGACATATGTTTTGCAGTGAATACTTTGAGTCAACAGATGGTTGAGCCTCATCATTTTCACTGGGTTGGTGCCAAGAATCTTTTGAGATATCTTCGGGGCACGATAAACCATGGGCTGAGATACACTGCCGGGAGTGTGATACTCCGGGGATATACTGATGCCGATTGGGCTGGCAGTGTGGTGGATCGTAAGAGCACATCTGGATGCTGTTTCAATCTTGGTTCTGCTTCGATCTCATGGATGAGCAGGAAGCAGAAGTCGGTGGCTTTGAGCACCGCGGAGGCCGAATACATTGCTGCTAGTATGGCCTGTTGTGAAGCAGTTTGGTTGAGGAAGCTCTTTAGTGAGCTGTCCCAACATGTGCTAGATACCACTGTAATACTCTGTGATAATCAGAGTGGGATTCGTATGACTGAGAATCCTGTGTTCCATGACCGATCCAAGCATATTGATATCAGGTACCACTTTATCCGGGATATGGTACAGCGAGGCACCGTAAGGCTCGATCATATAGGAACTGATGAGCAGGTCGTGGATATTCTCACTAAGCCCCTGGGGAAGGTCAAGTTCCTAACCTTCCGTGAGAGTCTTGGTGTCGTGGAAAGACCCTATGATGTGGGTCCTATTGGACAATGAGCTCTGGGAGCTCTAGGGGGCTTTGGGGATAGCTTCTCGGAGCTATAAGCACTCATAATGCTTCTGCCCCACCCTTGTGATTATTGAGCTGGTTCGCCACTCATTTAATCTGTGCCCCGTATGCATCCTACCCATTGAGTTCAGGGCTCATGGGAAGTACCTCTCATTTGGCCAATGAGGTGTGGAAAAGCTAGAGACTATTAGCAAAGACTGATGGACGCATCAGAGATTGTCGTACTCTCTATCTAGGATGGCATGGTCCAACCACTTGATCTGGGATCAAGATTTGTGAGGTCTGGGACCTCTGGACTGATTATGTCAGTCGGGGAATGATGTCTTTGTGACTGACCCACTTCTGTTCTGAAATAAAGAAGCCAACAAAGCAAGTTTCGGCGGGATGACTCACGATGTTAATTGCACTAATAGATGGAGTTCTCCCTAGTTGAGAGGGAGTGTTAAATTTGGACAACTAGGTCCAAACTCCATGTTCTGATGCTCAGATTAAGAGGCTAATATTTTTGTTGGATTCCTCTTTCTGAGAGGTGTAAAATCCATATAAAAATAGTCTTAATCCGATGAGCAGAACTTATATTTTGAATTTATTATTCTTAATAAATTATATGTGCAAAGGTCAGCCAGTTTTGTAATGTAGGCTCACATGCCCAACAGATGTGTCACACACCCTCATTGATGGATATATATATACAGGAAAAGTTGGAGAGAATTCACATCTTCCTCTCTCATCCTAAAAAGTATGAGCTACCTGGAGGACGAATTTCAGCCACACGTGGGAAGGACGAAGAAGATTTTTCTGCTGCTAGGGTTTCTGCTGCTAGGGTTTCGCAGAAGTTTGACCAGCGTTGACTTTGGTCAACGCTTGGTCCAAACAAGCTGAAAACTTGTGGGAGGTTCAATTTTTGAAGGCCATACTACCTGGCACAAAAATCGAGGTCAAAGGGTTGACCGTTTTGCTGCTGCGTTGACTTTTAGCTTGATGCCCCTGCGTTGACTTTTCAGGACATCGTTGACTTTTGTAGAACTGACTTGGGTTGACTCATCTACTGGTTGGAGGGTTGTTGTGACACATGCTGGGCTGGCTGACCAAAGGAGACTTTGCTGGTTGAAGCATCCTGTTGACCGCCGAAACAAACACATACATTTTTTCTTGTTTCTGATTTGTCTTCTGTAAGATCTGCTTATATGTTCTATCTGCATTTTGCTTATCTACTTGTACTGTGAGAAAAGTGAAATTTCTCTTAGCATAGAACATCTACAAAACTTCACTGCTTTGGTTGAGGAAACAACACTCTCTTCAGTAAGAATCCCACTATAGGGCAGAAGGTGTCTAGTCTCAGTTTTGTTTGTAGTGCAAGGGGGATGATATCTTTCCTCCCTACCTTCATTTTTTTTCCTTTTCCTAGTCATCTTTCTCTTTCAGGTGGATCAAGTATCAAGCTGACACTAGGCTCAAAGCTTTATATTCTTTGTGGCTTCCTCTATGCATTAGTCCTTGGTCCCTAGGTTTCTTTATGCCTACCTACTCTCGCTTGGATCTCCTTCTATCGTCCTCAGAATTCTCTCTAACCTTCTCTCTTCCTTCCTTATTTCACCCCCATCCCACCTCTGGGCTCCGCTGGTAAGTCACTCCTCGGCCTTCCACAACTGGCAGCTGGATTTCCCCCTCCGCCAATCCCCTTATTTTTGTTGTGCTCAACTGGAAGTTTCTTGTTGTGATTATTCCCTTTTCAATGTCCTCCCTTCATGTGTTTTGGTGACGTGGAGCCTCCCTAAACCCAACACAACCTCTTTTCCCTCTTCTCTAGTGACATATTTATCTTGCTTCTCAACTCCCATCCCCATGCCTCGTCAATGAGATAGGGTGTGAGGGGGTTAGCTTATTATCAAGAGAGGGCCCATAGGGCATCACAAGGATGAATCATCATTTGGAGGTAGAAACCACCTGATATCGAGACCTCACTCCAGGGTCCATTTGGGAAGAAATCACCCATGCCAAGGGAGAAGGCTCCTCTTGTAGATTTCACCTCTATGCCATGGAAAGTCTTGCAAAATTGGCAGATTGGGTTTCCAGTACTAGTCACACTCGGGGCAGGTTTAATCAATACATGCAGACAATTGACCTATACTAGCATATGAAATTCATGTTGGGCAGAATTCCTTTGGACTTGCATGAGCATAAGGCGGACATTCTTCAATCTCTCGAGCACCTACACGGACATATGAAGGATATGGACCAATAGATGGAGCGATTAGAGAAAAATCTCAGAATCCTGCCCTCAACAGGGAGTACAACTGGGGATAATAAAGATCCCATCCTTGTTGCTGCTACAAACTCGGATCCATTCACATGATTGTATGTCACAATCTCATCATATTGGTCTTTTTCTCCTAATGTTTTATTTAGGCCAGTTAGGTACCATATTTTTTTTTTATACTTTTGGAGCACTCCACTACTCAGTTATCCAGTATCTCCCTACAGATAATTTATTTTTGGCTATGGTCATGTCTCCCCTATGAGAGACCAACCAAAGATTTCCAGTACTCTCATATAATTTCTACTTTTGAAGGTAATACAATTCACCACACTAATATATATATATATATATATATATATATATATATAATTGTATTGTCTTTCAAAATCACATTACATCCATAGACTCAGTTTTTACATCCATATCGAATCGAACCTTACTCTGCCATATAGGAAACCAAAGAGCCAGGTCGGTCCAAGAGGTCCAAAACATACAATCTACTAAAACATAACAAAAGTCCATAACAAAGTTGCTATGTAACACACAACCACTTGACAACGACCACAAATAACCTAACAAATTCAACCACTCAGAAGGGTTGATTGAGAAACATATGACACCTCTATCTCTTATTGCAGAAACCGACACACCCACACCCAAATTTGGTCCACCAAACCAGATTACAAGAATAACAAACCTCAAAGACTTGTACAAACTAAAGCAACAAATGGCTTCACTATAATCTCTCTCTCTCCCCCACAGACACTCATCCAAACTCAGACTGCCAAACTAGAATACAAATGAAAATATCATAAACTCCAGATCCTAGTACAAAGATAAAAAAAGGGTTATAAACCAATACTTCCAGTAAGCCTAAGGCCAAATGAGAGGTTGACTCACCAAACTATAGAAATACCAGATCATATGGAGAGCTATGAGTCGGGCTAAAAGGAAAGAACGAATAAAATACTAGACCAAGATAGGCAAAATCCATTACCTGAGCAAGGCAAAAGAACCATATATGATGAGCCTCATCAATGGGTAATTATATGGGCTCATTTTACCTCCTAACCTAGTCAAATCAACCATTCTCTTAGTGTATTGTATGATTTTCTAATTATATGCATGCTTATAGAGTGAGTTGAGTTAGTTATGATGCCATGTGGTCTAATATGTGTTTAATGCAGATTTTTGATGAATTTTGTGGTCAAAATTGAGGATCCAGTGGACAAATGGTAGCAATAACTCGAAGTGGACAAAGGAGAGGATTTATAGGAGGGAATCCCCCTCATTTATTACTCCCCTCTTTGAATTCCCCTTCATTCAGCTTGGAGTACAGGCAGCCAAGTCATGCATTACTAGGCAGCCGAGCAAGTGGAAGAGAACTGATGTTTATCTCGAGTTTTGGGAGCCAAGCCTCCCTGATTTTGAGGAAGTTGTTGGGAGCTTCATTTGTATAAGTAGAGAGGCCTAGGGCCTCACTAGGGTCAGATTTTTGTTGGATTTTTGCTGTATTTTTGCTTATGTAAACTCTGCTCAACTTCGAGCTTATTATCTTAACAATTCATGTAATCTTGTTATTGGTTTTGAGAATAAAGATGGAATCCTTTTTGAGTTAGCACTGAGTTACCTCAGAGGGCTGAAGCTCTTGGGTTAAGTCCCAATCCAAGCAGCCAAGCTCCTCTTTACTTGTATTTGTATGTTTTCATTTCAGTTTGTAGATTAGGTTGCTATTAGATGCATTCCTATTATGGTTAAGAATAGGTTGTTTTTGATGATTTATAGTTTGCTTCCATTTGTGCTTTCTATAGCAGGTTAAGCAGTGATAAAGAAAAGATCAAAAAGGCTAGAAACAATGCCTTGGCCTCTCTTCCTCCCTTTGGGACAATGATTTGAGGCAAAGACCCTCTTGTTGCCCCAAAAACACAGATTTTCCTCCTTCATAGGACTTCTAGTGTTTGCAGCTTTCTAGTTGGTTCATAGTCTAGTTTGCTTTGCTTCAAAACTTCTTCATCATGCTCATTTCCTTATTAGCAACAGTCTTCTTTCATGCAATGGTTATCAACATTTCCTTTCATAGATCATAGTTTACTTTGATGCAAAAACTCTGTTTTTTGATGCACTTATTTCCTTGCTTTCTTAATCTCATTGGTTGACTGTTAGTTGTTTATGCAACAGATATCTTCTAGCAGCAGGTTAGCCTATCAGCCATGCCATCCCCCATCTGATCCATGCCCTACAGGTCACCCAAGTCTCCCCTCAATTCTGCCTTAGTTTCCTCGCATTTTCCATAGAATTTCTTCCTCTCTCTCCTTGAACAAATCCAATCATCTTTCTCTCTCCTAATGATTCTTGGTAGACCCTAGGCACCCTAAGACTTCATTCCAACCTTCATCTACCTTATCCACCCACGCTTACACCTTCAAAACAGTGAAAACTGCTCTCAGCCTTCTCCTATAGGCCTCCTGTAGAACGTTGTTTTTCCTCCTGTCGATTTGTTGTGTCCTCCTGCATATTTTCCTGTAGGCTTTCTTGTGAAGGCCAAGTTTGGGAAAAGCCTTCAGAAGGCCACCTGAGATCTCCTAGGACCCATCCACACCATCCTACATCATCTCAAGTCTCAAAAACGCCCTCCAACGCTACCTATTTGCTGCCACATTCACAAACAAATAAATTACATGCATGTCAAATTCACATAAAAATCCAAAAAGATATTTTTTGCTCATTTACTTTTAGAAATAGCTTAGTTAGATGTTATTTACTTCTTTGGATAGATAATGGCATTCTTTTCATGGTTTTCATAGTGCTTTCTGCAAAAGTAGGATTGGTGCTTAACTAGGATTTCATTGGTTTTCTTTACATTTCAGTCTTTCTCCTTTCTGCAATTAGAGTAGCATCTATCTTTCTTTCCTTTCATCACATATATAGCTTCTTCTGGAATCCATAGAAGTTGGCTTGAGCTCCTAGTGATATTGCGTCGGCTAACCAAGTGACAACCTACAGTAAGAACTAGTACTTGTGCATACAACACCATCACTTCCAAGTTTGTTACAAACTACCGGGTTGATAAGAGTAAAGTAGGCAGCCCAGGAGTTGCAGCATTATTGCTGCAATACTGGTGCTCACCACTTTTTGGCGTCGTTGTCGGGGAAGCGTCATAGTATTCTGTGATTACTATGTTCTTCTATTTTCTATTGCAACATTCTGCTAATAGTTTATTTCAACAAAAGTAGATTAGTCATTTCCTTGCTTTCAGTTCTGCATTTCTTTTGCTTTCCTCTTCAATTCTGCATTTTCATTTCAACAAAAGTAGATTAATCATTTCCTTGCTTTCAATTCTGCATTTATTTTGCTTTCCTCTTCAATTCTGCAATTTCATTTCAACAAGTTCATTTCAGTTAGTTGCAATTTGTTTGTTCAATCAATTTCAGTTTTGCAGGTGCTATCAGTGTGGGGAAAAAGAAACAAAAACCAACCAAAAAGATTTCCTTCCATACCTCGTAGGAATATAAATAATTTAGGAAAAAAAATTCCCAACACCCCCACTGCTTCACACAGCCAACCTTCTCTCTTCTTCGGTGGCTGCGATTAAGAAGAACCCTTAGGAGAATAGCCAGACATATTTGAAGAACCTATAGGGGAAGAAGAAGAAGAAACCTTCCTTTAGAGCCAATGGCTGAACACAGAAATGCTCGGCAGAATGGAGAGAGAATAGAGGGTACCTTTCCCATTCGGGAGACCAATGGGGACACCAAAATGAAGAATATAAGCCTTTCCGCCCTACCTCATTTCCATGGTCTGACTACAGAAGATCCTCATACCTTTTTGTTTGAGTTTTTGTTATTTGTCGAACCTATGACTATGTAGAGGATGAGAAAAAGTTGAAATTGTTCCCTTCTACTCTAAAGGATGCAGCATTGCGTTGGTTCATGGGATTACCTGGCAATAGTATCACAACTTAGGCTTAGATGCAGCGAGCCTTTAACAACAAGTATCGAGACTATTGTAGGTCAAAAGATATTAAATAAGAAATTTTTCGAATGACTATAGGAAGTGATGAGTCCCTGGAAGACTATGAGGAAAGGTTCCAGCTCAGTTACAAAAGGGTTGGGTGTACACTTGACCCTGAGTATCTGAAGATGGTCCTACTCATGGGAATTTGGGAAGATCTTTTAGACACCCTCCATCTACTGGCCAGGGGAGACATCTACCAACTATCCTATGAAGACATAAACACTATTTTTAGAAACCATTCTAGGGCAGCCAGAAAGAAGGGTAAGGGGAGTCAACCCATAGCCAGTACTTCTTCCTCTAACTCATCCATCAAGGGGGAAATTTGAATCATGATGGAAGATTCCAAGAGTGAGATGCTGCAAACTCTTGCCATGCAAATGGATACCTTGCATATCAAAAGGAAACAAGAGGAAGCAGAGAGGGCTTTGGCCATCTTTTGCCCTAGATGCACCAGGAGGCATCCTAGGAATGAATGCCCATTGAACTCTATAGAGGTTTGTTCAGTTTGTGAGGAGAATCATTCTACAGATAAGTGCCCTTCCTTTCCCAGACTTAAAGCTGTATATCAAGGGGCTGAGGGAGCCACTGAACAACTCTATTACATAAACCAAAGAAGGCCGCATGGACCTAGACCATACCAGTAGGGGATGCAAGGGACATCCCAGGCTTACTACAACCCCAACACAGTCACTTCCATACCTTCTTGGGGTCCCCCTGCTCATCCTTCCTAGTCCATGCCTCCTCCTTGGTCCTTCACATCTCAATATCATGCCCAACCAGCCAACCATTCATTTCAATCCTATGCTCAACCATCACCTCAATGGAATGCACCTCATCAGGGGTGGAGGCCCCAATACAACTCTCTCTCCACTCTTTTGTCTCCACCACCTGACCAACCACAACCGTTACCTCCTGCTCCTCCAAAGCAACCCAAATGCCTGCCCAGCCGAACCTAAACTCGAACAACAAACAGGCTCAACAAGTGTATAGTGGGGAACCATCATGCCCAACTTATGCTGTGGAGATTCAGGAGATCAACTTGCGATTTGGGAAAGTCCTCCCAGATAGTCAATCTCCACCTAGGGAGTATAGAATTTTGTAGAATTTTTCTACAAATTAGCTAGCTTTGATACCATGTATAAATTCCCACTGTAGATCAACTTGGTAATGCAATGTACTAAAGCGAAACACTTGATCTACTTCTACAAACAATTTAGTGGAAGCTTAATCAACTATAAGCAACATCAATATGAACACATATAACTTATAAGAAGAAATCAATCACACATAGCACATAATGTATCACTGGGGAAAGCACCAGCGCAAAACCCCAACATTGTATTATCAATCAAGTGCAAATCCTCTTCACAATACAAAAAGAATCAGCTCAATAACTATCCTGCTCTCTTTGTACTCTGATGATCTTCAATCAGAAGATGAAAATCATGGACTACCTAGGCCTCAATATATAGGCCACAGGTCCTCCAATCTCCTATAATAGATCCTTCTCCATGCAAGGAATACATACTAGAAATATTCAAGCATCTGATAGTACACTGTCCCACATCTGATCTCAACTGGGTCTCTGACAGAACTGACATGCAACAGTTATCCATGAGTGAATCCTCAATTATCTAAAATAATAGTTGTCACATGCATGCAAGCATTAACAAACTATATTTTATTATTTTAACAACTTGTTAAAATAATCTAACTGGACTTGACTAGTTAGAACTAAGTCAACTAATTCTCTCATTATAGAACTCAGACTTATTCCCTCAATCAGTGGAGGAAATTAAGGATAAATTCCTCAATCAGTGGGACAACTCATGTGCATGCTCATAAAGACTTCAAATTCGAATTTCCTTAACTAATTAACTCTACTGAATTAATTAATTAATATTTCCAACTGCTGTTAAGACCAAAATTAATTTTACTTCCTATAGATAGACTAGGGACTGCTATAAATAGGAAGGGACCCAAAAATGCTATTTTTAGAACTTTCTATTTTTAGCAGTTTCACCTCTCATCCAATGTGGCCAATGACCTCACTGGCCAAACTGCTATTTTTAGAAATGCTATTTTTAGCAGGTCTATTTTTAGCACATTCTAAATTTAACATTTCTTGTTGCACATTTTTCAACACTCCTTCTCAACAAGAAAGGCTTTCTCTCGAATTCGGTCCTGTAACTCTGGAATGTTCTGCATGCAACACATCTACTCGGTCCACTTGCTCCAACAACACTTGGAACAAAAACATTCTCAACTGACCACTCTGTTGGGCTAGGAACATACTCTGATGCTGAAGCTCTAGCTGCTGCTAACAAGTGCTCCCTCTTTGACATCTGCGCTACTGCAACATATCCATGCATCTTGCACCATTGCACACCTCTCTGTGCCACCTAGCTCTCGTATTGCTGCATCTTGCTAGCTATGTGCTGTCCTGGGATTCCCTGCACTGTCGCTCTCTCTGCCGCTCCATCTGCATCTGTCTCTACCCAATCAGTCAGTTCCTGCTACTCCACATCGGGGCTCCTGTAGCAAGGTCTCATCCAAGAGGTTGGGTACCTCAAGGATCCTGCCCCTCCTCCTTGGGAGGATCACTCTATATTGCCCCACCTCCTATCTGGAGGTATGGCTGCATGTGATCCCTCAACCCACCTGGCTCGAAGTTTCCCCCTACTGGAGGTATCTGCATGAGTAGATGCCTCTACTTGATCTCCTCTCAGCTTCCCCTATTGTGGCTGCTCCACAACCTCCTGAAGCTGCTGCACCAATCGTGGTTCCTCCACAATCGTCTGAGACTTCTTCTGGCTCTGCATGTTGAGAGGTAATATACCCTCCCTCTCAACCACCAAGTCTTTAACCTTTTCCTTGCACCTCAAGGCTTTGCATGCATCTTGTATGTCAAGTGCATACAGGTTCTTGGCTAGCACACCAATCTATTTCCACTTTCCCGCCGTCACGAAATTTTCTAGAAAAGGAGCTGATTTTAAATCAGCGATATCTCCCTCATCTGAACTCCGATTCAGCCGTTTTTTGTTTTTTGCGTATTTTTCCGCAAGGAATCCAAATATGCTATTTATTTCTGAAAATTTTGTACAGAAAGTTTCAGATCTACTTTGCAAACTCTCGGCCCAAAACTCAAAACTTTGAAATCTCCTCTCAGTATATTGTTCTTGCTTGATCACCTGTGCTCCGATACCATGTAGAACTTTGTAGAATTTTTCTACAAATCAACTAGCTCTGATACCTTGTAGAAATTCCCATTGTAGATAAACCTAGTAATGCAATGTACTAAAGAAAAACACTTGATCTACTTCTAAAAACAATTTAGTGGAAGCTTAATCAACCATGAGCAACATCAATAAGAACACATATAACTGATAAGAAGAAATCAATCACACATAACACATAATATATAACTGGGGAAAGCGCCAGCATAAAACCCCAACATTGTATTATCAATCAAGTTGAAATCCTCTTCACAACACAAAAAGAATCAGCTCAATAGCTATCCTTCTCTCTTTGTACTTTGATGATCTTCAATCAGAAGATGAAAATCATGGACTACCTAGGCCTTAATATATAGGCCACAGGTCCTCCAATCTCCTATAATAGATCCTTCTCCATGCAAGGAATACATACTAGAAATATCCAAGCATCTGATAGTACACTGTCCCACATCTGATCTCAACTGGGTCTCTGACAGAACTGACATGCAACAGTTATCCATGAGTGAATCCTCAATTATCTAAAATAATAGTTGTCACATGCATGCAAGCATTAACAAACTATATTTTATTATTTTAACAACTTGTTAAAATAATCTAACTGGACTTGACTAGTTAGGACTAAGTCAACTAATTCTCTCATTATAGAACTCATACTTATTCCCTCAATCAGTGGAGGAAATTAAGGATAAATTCCTCAATCAATGGGACAACTCATGTGCATGCTCATAAAGACTTCAAATTCAAATTTCCTTAACTAATTAACTCTACTGAATTAATTAATTAATATTTCCAACTGCTGTTAAGACCAAAATTAATTTTACTTCCTATAGATAGACTAGGGACTGCTATAAATAGGAAGGGACCCAAAAATGCTATTTTTAGAACTTTCTATTTTTAGCAGTTTCACCTCTCATCCAATGTGGCCAATGACCTCACTGGCCAAATTGCTATTTTTAGACATGCTATTTTTAGCAGGTCTATTTTTAGCACATTCTAAATTTAACATTTCTTGTTGCACATTTTTCAACACTCCCTCTCAACAAGAAAGGCTTTCTCTCGAACCCGGTCCAGTAACTCTGGAATGTTCTGCATGCAACACATCTACCCGGTCCACTTGCTCCAACAACACTTGGAACAAAAACATTCCCAACTGACCACTCTGTTGGGCTAGGAACATACTCTGATGCTGAAGCTCTAGTTGCTGCTGACAAGTGCTCCCTCTCTGACATCTGCACTACTGCAACATATCCATGCATCTTGCACCATTGCGCACCTCTCTGTGCCACCTAGCTCTCGTATTGCTGCAGCTTGCTAGCTATGCGCTGTCCTGGGATTCCCTGCACTGTCGCTCTCTCTGCCGCTCCATCCGCATCTGTCTATACCCAGTTAGTCAGTTCTTGCTACTCCACATCGGGGCTCCTGTAGCAAGGTCTCATCCAAGAGGTTGGGTACCTCAAGGATCCTGCCCCTCCTCCTTGGGAGGATCACTCTATATCGCCCCACCTCCTACCTGGAGGTATGGCTGCATGTGATCCCTCAACCCACCTGGCTCGAAGTTTCCCCCTACTGGAGGTATCTGCATGAGTAGATGCCTTGATCTCCTCTCAGCTTCCCCTATTGTGGTTGCTCCACAACCTCTTGAAGTTGCTGCACCAATCGTGGTTCCTCCACAATCGTTTGAGACTTCTTCTGGCTCTGCATGTTGAGAGGTAATATACCCTCCCTCTCAACCACCAAGTCTCTAACCTTTTCCTTGCTCCTCAAGGCTTTGCATGCATCTTGTACCTCAAGTGCATACAGGTTCTTAGCTAGCACACCAATCTATTTCCACTTTCCCGCCGTCACGAAATTTTCTAGAAAAGGAGTTGATTTTAAATCAGCGATATCTCCCTCATCCGAACTCCGATTCAGCCGGTTTTTGTTTTTTGGGTATTTTTCCGCAAGGAATCCAAATATGCTATTTATTTCTGAAAATTTTGTACAGAAATTTTCAGATCTACTTTGCAAACTCTCGGCCCAAAACTCAAAACTTTGAAATCTCCTCTCAATATATTGTTCTTGCTTGATCACCTGTGCTCCGATACCATGTAGAATTTTGTAGAATTTTTCTACAAATCAACTAGCTCTGATACCTTGTAGAAATTCCCATTGTAGATAAACCTGGTAATGCAATGTACTAAAGAAAAACACTTGATCTACTTCTAAAAACAATTTAGCGGAAGCTTAATCAACCATGAGCAACATCAATAAGAACACATATAACTGATAAGAAGAAATCAATCACACATAACACATAATATATAACTGGGGAAAGCTCCAGCATAAAACCCCAACACTGTATTATCAATCAAGTGGAAATCCTCTTCACAATACAAAAAGAATCAGCTCAATAGCTATCATGCTCTCTTTGTACTTTGATGATCTTCAATCAGAAGATGAAAATCATGGACTACCTAGGCCTCAATATATAGGTCACAGGTCCTCCAATCTCCTATAATAGATCCTTCTCCATGCAAGGAATACATACTAGAAATATCCAAGCATCTGATAGTACATTGTCCCACATCTGATCTCAACTGGGTCTCTGACAGAACTGACATGCAACAGTTATCCATGAGTGAATCCTCAATTATCTAAAATAATAGTTGTCACATGCATGCAAGCATTAACAAACTATATTTTATTATTTTAACAACTTGTTAAAATAATCTAACTGGACTTGACTAGTTAGGACTAAGTCAACTAATTCTCTCATTATAGAACTCATACTTATTCCCTCAATCAGTGGAGGAAATTAAGGATAAATTCCTCAATCAGTGGGACAACTCATGTGCATGCTCATAAAGACTTCAAATTCGAATTTCCTTAACTAATTAACTCTACTGAATTAATTAATTAATATTTCCAACTGCTATTAAGACCAAAATTAATTTTACTTCCTATAGATAGACTAGGGACTGCTATAAATAGGAAGGGACCCAAAAATGCTATTTCTAGAACTTTCTATTTTTAGCAATTTCACCTCTCACCCAATGTGGCCAATGACCTCACTGGCCAAACTGCTATTTTTAGCATGTCTATTTTTAGCACATTCTAAATTTAACATTTCTTGTTGCACACTTTTCAACAGGGAGGATGAGGAAGATAAAGAGGAAAGTGAACTGAAAGCAATTCCACCCTTTCCTGAGAGACTATCCGT
Organism: Pinus tabuliformis; assembly: GCA_031772625.1. NCBI lineage: Eukaryota > Viridiplantae > Streptophyta > Pinopsida > Pinales > Pinaceae > Pinus > Pinus tabuliformis. The sequence continues at coordinate 701,281,678 of CM062804.1, forward strand.
GACAGTCTAGCCTACCCCAGAAGAAACTGAACTCCTGGGGGAATTGAAACATCTATGTGTAAATATACCACTTCTCCAAGCCATAAAGTATGTGCCTATCTACAATAGGTTGATTAAAGAGAAGTTCTTTAGGCATCCAGGAAGATGCAAGAGAGATGCCCCAACCATCAATGTCATAGGGCAACTGTCTGACCTGACCTTGGGACAGGTAATTTGTCCAAAATATCTAGACCCTGGAAGCCTAGTAATTGATGTCCACATCAATGGCACCATGATCCCACACACTTTGATTGATCTGGGAGCTGCCATTAATGTGATGACAAAGGACACAATGTTGAAACTCAACCTTTAGGGTTCCTTAAGAACGACCACAACCGTGCTACAACTAGCAGACCGCTCCACCGTGACCCCTAAGGGGATTGTGGAAGATGTGATGGTCTCCATTGATTCTTGGGAGTACCCTGCTGATTTCTTAGTTCTCCAACCAAAGGTAAAGCTCATTGGGTATCCTCTCATTCTGGGAAGACCCTGGTTGGCTACTGCCGATGCCTACATAACCTGTCGAGTTGGGAACATGACCATAAAGAACGGGCATATGTCCAAGCAGTTAATCCTATATCCTCCTGCCCAACCTTCGTTAGAACATGATCTACCTCTCTAGTTGGAGGAGGAAGATGAGGATGAAGTTTATTCTGCATCGCTTTGTACATTAGAAATCGCCATGGGAGGAAAACAACAAGATGAGGATGATATGATTGAAAATCTGATTTAGAATCCACCTCCCAGTGTATCGCCCTTAGAGGACATAGTAAGAGAAACCAAAAACAACCCCTCAACTGATCTCTGTGCGGCCGACTCCACTTCTCTCCATGTTAAGAATATAGATTTCAGTCCAGAAAGAACCTTGAAAATCAATCCATCCCTATCCACTTCCTAGGAGAAGGAACTGTGTAGCCTACTGAGAAAGCACTTAGATGCCTTTGCTTGGAGCTATAAGGAGATGAAGGGAGTTCACCCTTCAGTCTGTACTCATCATATATACATCAAGGAGGGTTGCAAGCCAGTCAGGCAGCCTCAAAGGAGGATGAACCCAACACTTAAAGATATTGTTAAGGAAGAACTACAAAAATTGCTTGATGCAGGATTCATCTATCCCATCTCTGACAGTGAATGGGTCTCTCCTTTAGTGCTAGTACCAAAGAAAAATGGTAAATGGAGAATCTTTGTCGACTATCGGGAATTGAACAAAGCCACTAAAAAGGACCATTTTCCTTTACCTTTCATAGATCAAGTGTTAGATGGTCTGGCAGGGAAAAAGTTTTTCTCTTTCCTAGATGGCTTCAACAGGTACAATCAGATTCAGATCAGCCCATAAGACCAAGGTAAGACCACTTTCACTTGTCCTTGGGGTACCTTTGCATACCGGGTCCTTCCTTTTGGTTTGTGTAATGCTCCAGCCACTTTCCAAAGAGCGTACTGAGTATATTCTCCGAATTAGTTCAAGATGCAGTAGAGATATACATGGGTGACTTTACTCCTTATAGCTATGACTTTTAGGAAGCTTTATCTAACCTAGGAAAAGTTCTAGACAAGTGTATTGAGATGAACCTGTCCCTCATTCTGGAAAAATGTGAATTTTTGATGACTGAAGGGACCGTGCTAGGTCATGCAATATCTCAACAAGGACTACAGGTGGACCCCAACAAAATTTTCATCATCCAAAGGGTCCCACCTCCTCAAAAGGTGAGAGATGTCAGAAGTTTCCTAGGCTTAGCTGAGTGTTACCAGAGATTCATTAAAGATTTCAGCGAGCTAGCCTCTTCGTTGTTTGGTATTTTAGGTAAAGATGTCGAATTTATATGGTCAGAAAACTGTCAAGAAGCCCTAGATACCTTGAAGAGCAAGCTTGTGACTACCCCAATTTTGAGAGGCCCAAACTGGGCCCTACCTTTCCACATTCACACAGATGACTCAAACAAAGCAATAGGAGCATCCTTGGGACAAATTGATGAAAAGCTGCCTTATGCCATATACTTTATAAGCAAAAACTTGTCAAAGGCGGAGCTAAACTATACAGTCATCGAAAAGGAACTCCTAGTTGTAGTGCATTCCTTAAACAAATTCAGACATTATATCACAGCCTATCAAACCTTTGTGCACACTGATCATGCTGTAATTAGATATTTAGTGAACGAACGAGATATGAATGCTCGCATTATTAGATGGTTTCTTTCACTACAATAGTTTGATTTGACCATTGTTGATAAGCATGGTAAAGAAAATGTTGTTGCTGACTTTTTGTCTAGAGTAAATTTGCCTGCAGGTGAAGAAGGGATGGTGGATGATCAAATGCCAGATGAACACATGTTTGCTATCACAATACTCTCTCCATGGTTTGCTGATATAGCAAACTACTTGGTTTTAGCACAGTTCCCACCACACTTATCCTCAAAAGAGAAGAGCAAGATAGTAAGGAAAGCACCCCTTTCACTTGGATTGGGGGCAATCTCTTCAAACTTGGCCCAAATCAGATCTTGAGAAGATGTGTCAGGGAGGAGGAAGTTTTTGACATCCTCTTGACCTATCATGATGGGCCTTGTGGAGGTCATTTTGCAACAAAAAGAACTACCTTCAAGATACTGCAAGCAGGCTACTATTGGCCCACTCTTCATTAGGATGTGAGGAGATATGTCAGCCAGTGCGATCGGTGTCAAAGGATGGGGAAACCCACTCCAAAGGATGAAATGCCCATGCAGCCTCAAGTGACCTTTGAGCCATTTGAGAAGTGGGGCATGGACTTTGTGGGGCCTATCAGCCCTCCTTCAAAACAGAAGAAATACATTATTGTGTGCACCGACTACCTGACAAAGTGGGCAGAGACAAAAGCAATCAAAGCAGTGACAGAGGAAAAAGTAGCTGAATTTTTGAGAGAGAACATATTCTACAAGTTCGAGTATCCAAGAGAGTTGGTCACAGATCAAGGCAGCCAGTTCACTTCCAATTTGATTGAAGACCTGCTCACACATCATAGAATCAAGCACAGGACTTCCACCCCTTATCATCCACAAGCCAATGGGCAGGTGGAGGTCACTAATAGAGCATTGGAAGGGATCTTGACAAAGGTAATGAGAAACAATAGAAAAGATTGGGTGGACAGATTAGTTGAGGCCACTTGGACCTACAACACAGCATGGAAGACCACTACAGGGTTCACACCCTATGAGCTGGTCTATGGGAAGAAGGCTTTGTTGTCAATAGAATTTGAATTCAATACCCTGAGAATGGTAGCTCAGCTAGACCTAGACCTTAGCCATGCACAGAAAGAAAGATTACTCTAGCTCAATGGATTGGATGAACACAGAATGCAGGCCCTTCTCCACATATATGTAGTTCAGCTTCAGAGGAAGATATGGCATGACAACAACATCAAGGAGAAGCAATTCCAAGAGGGAGATTGGGCACTACTCTATGATTCAAGATATGAAGATTTCAAGGGCAAGCTGACGACAAGATGGCTGGGACCCTATGAGAAATGCAATGACAATGGTTCAGTTCTGATCATAACCATTGTTGATGAAGCCATCCCCATGCTTGTCAATGGACATCGATTGAAAGTCTACAAGAAACCCCTCTCCAAGCGAGAGTTCATTGAAGGATTGAATAAGTAAGTGATGGTAGTGGAGCATTTCTTTGCCTCCACTTCACCCACTCACTGAAGAAAAATAAAAAACAAAAAATAAGGACTCAATTGAAAACCTGTATGAGGCGCTTGAGTCCCATCATTGGGTTGAAAACCTCTCCTGAGGCGGCCCAGTGATGTCAAAAAAGAGAAGAAAAAAAATAAGATCCCTGGGTGAAAACCTCCCTTGGAGGCGCCCAGGGCAGGCAACTAGGGTGAAAACCTCCCTGAGGCGCCCTGGTTGTTTTCAAAAAAAGGAAAAAAGAGAAAAAGAAAAAGAAAAATGAATTTCCAGTTGTATTACAGGTTTGCAAGAGGACTACAGGAAGCAGTAGCAGGTGCCAAGGGAGCTATGAAACCAATACCAGCACCTATCCTACCTTCCCACACCTTTCTCCATCATTCTTGGCATTCTTTTCACCTCACTGTGCTTCTTTTTCAAAAACTGTGTTTTCTACAGGAGGCTCCTGTAGAAATTACAGAGAGCCAAAATTGGATTTTAAAGGCAGTTTGAGGAACAAGGAAGCTTCATAAAAGATTTATAAATCCTCCTATAGTCTTCAAACCTCTTTTCCATCATTTCTAGACCTGCATCACATCCCAAGCATCATTCTTCTTCCTGCCCAAGAAAAAACACAGAAAAAACAAATTTTTAGAAAAAGAAAAAAACAAAAAAATAAGAAAAGGAACAGCACCATCCACCTCACCTGAAGCCTACCTATTACCTCTCCATCTCTATCTACATTTTTGGCATCATCCTCACAGCTCCAAGCATAGGAAAAGCTAAAATTTCAAAGGCAGAAGCAACTACGGGAGCTCCTGTAGGAATTCCTGTAGCAGCTAATCCTATTAAAATCTAGCATCAACAGCATGAGGGTGCAAATCTGAAGCTTGAAGCAGACACCTGAAGATTAGATCCAGCAAAAAAGGAACCTGCACAAATCACAACCACACCTCAACAAGAAAACAAGCATGCATCAAAAGAAATCAAGGCATGCAACAAAAGGAAAGGCCATAGCACCTCACAACAAACGCATTCAGATCTCAGGTAAGTAACTAACCCGCTCCTCTATCTGTATTTGTATAATTAGAGAGCATGCAATAGCAACGAGATGGTTGAGGCTGGTTGAGGTTGAGATGGCCAGTTAACTTAGCCACCTTCATCCAGTTGACTTCACTCATCTGAAGATGTCACTCACACATGCGCTTAGTCAAACTCAAGAGAGATGTCAAGGATAGGTAGTGGACATGGTGTGAACTCTGATGCAATCATGAGGGATGATTACGAGGAAAGGGCCATGATGACAAGGCAGGTGGGGACCAACGTACACTTGGCCAGCTCACCCTCCATCACCGGAAATATCCATAGAAGAAATAAGTACTCCTCCCCGAAACACACTCATATTTTTCCTTCATTCTCTCCTCGAAACTCCACTTTTGCTACCTTCTCGTGCCCCCATAAGCCTCGTAACCATCGTTCTCCAATGATCTCTCCCATATCCCTACTCTTGGCGTTTTCTACAAGAGCACTTATAGGTTCTAGAGGAGAACCTACAGGAATCCTATAGGAGGGCTGACAGTGTTCTACAAGAGGGAAAGTGCACTGTTTTGGAGAGGGAAAACACAGTTTTTAGCACAATTCTCAGGCTGAAGAGGTAGGTTCTTGGCATACCTCCATTGAATATCAAAATATGCAAGCAGTGGTTTAATTTTGAGGAGAAAATAGAACTTTTGGGTGGAGGAAATTCATAAAAATAATTGCTGCTTATTTCTTAAAAAAAAAAAAACAGTCTCTCTGTCTCTCTGTTTTATTCAAAAATTGTTCTCTCCATTTCCATAGTTGGTTTTCCAAGGAAGCATAGACAAAATGATAGGAGGTTTTATGAGGAAGGAGCCCACCAACTCCTCCAGGCTCCATGCACACCCCCAAGTAGTGGACATATTCACAAGAGCAAATTGGATGAGCTTTTTTGAGAAATTCCGAGGGTTTGATGAGGAGATTGCTCAGGAATTTTCCCACTCTTTGGTCCCTCACTCCAGAACACATGCCACTGTCACCTTTAGAGGCCTTTCCATGGAGATAACCCATGAATTTATCAGTAGGGTCACTGCCCTTCCTCTTGGGTTGCTTGGAGTAAGGATGAAAAACCAATTGGCCAGGCTGCCAAGAAAAAATTCTTCCAAAACAATGAAACCCCTGTAGAAGATAAGAATGGCATAAGAAGGGCTAGCATACCATACCCTTGGGATGAGGTTAGCTACCAGATAATCAAGTATATTTCTTGTGAGGGGAGGTATATCATTGTCTATGGTTACCAATTTATAATCATGCATGAATTAAGGTATGGCATGGACACTCCAGCCCCTCAGAAGCTCAACATCCCCTACTTCCTCCTGCAGTCCCTCATTGACTCTAGTACTAAAGTAAAAGTAGGAAATCCAGACCAGCTAGCTCACCATGGGTTAATCAAAATTTTAGTGGAAGAATCCTCCATACATTTACAATCCCCATAACATGGGAAATTTTCCGAAACATGACTGCTGAAGATGACATAAAGGCCCTGACCTATGATATTAGCCCTACTGGTAGTGAGGAGGAAGAGTAGCAAGGGGGAGAAGGTGAAGAAAATGGTGATTTAGAGGGACAAAAAGGGAAGAAGGAAGAAACGAAAAGGGAGGAGGAGAAAACTGAAGGAATAGAGCAAACAGAGATAGAGAAAGAGACAGAAGGAGGAGAAAAAGGGGTAGAAAAGACATAAGTGTCTCCTGGGACCCTAGAAAGAGAGGCAACGACTGCTCTCACTACCCTCAACACACCAATTAAACCAAAACAAAAGAGGAAAAGGCAGACCTCAATGTATTTCAGGGCTAGGAAGAGCACAAGGATCAAAACAGGGAAACCCCAACCTTCTTCTAAAGTGCCAATTATTATTGAAGATTCACCCTTTGCCCAAGGAAAAGAATCCCCTTCCAAGGCACCTATCACTTATGAAAGGGGGACTCCTAGATCTCACACATGGAAAGAAAAGGTAGAACTACAAGACTAAAAAACAGTCCTATAGGAGGCACATACTGTTCTATAGGAGACTCTGTCAAAACTATAGGAGACCGAAAAACTTGAAAAAATGATAGAAGGACAGCCATAGGGAAAGGAGGAAGCAACATAGGCACAAGAACCTAATCCCCAGCCTAGTCTTGGCTCTTACTACAATCTTCTTGAGGGGGGAAGAATCATTCCACAAAAATTTGCAATTCCACTATTCTTTGAATTGGAGAAAGAAAGAATAAGGAACCATAGGTGGATGCAAATAACCAAATCCAAAGGAGTTGAGCATATTGGCCATATGGAGAACAAAATCAGAGAAATGGGTAGAGAGTTAAGTGTTGTCAGACATAGAGAAGCAATCACAATAAATCACCTTGAAACTGAAAATGAATTGCTAAGAAGACAACTGCAAGAGAAAGAGACTCAACTGGCGTGCATGGCCAGCTGGTCCATGGAGGCATTGCAATGTAGGACACCAACAAAGTCCTATGGCATGTATCTCAAGGACCAATGGATGCAATTTTAGATCAAGACTTTGGCACAAAGAGGCACAATGCCTTTCCAAGATTACAGGCAATTTATGGCCCTGTGTGACCAAAGCACATCAGAAGATAGGGAAAAATGGTAGAATTCTATCTGCATAACCTGGCCCTCACAGAAATGAATGTGTGGGACCCCAATGCTAGGCTAGGGGACTTGCAACTTATGGCCATGGCCTCATGGATGAACCATGACGAGTTAAGGGCATCAGAAATAGAAAGGTTGATGATAAAAGAGCCGAATGAGCCCTTAATGATCAAAGCTGAGCCATCAGACCCCATGGCACTCATCAGCACACATAACCTGCTTGCACATAATCCTCAGGTTGCCCCTAGATATATCATTGATCAGGCTCAAGCCATTGCACATTTTGAGGATATGGAAAGGTTACTTGGGGATGACTGTGTGCATTCATGTATGAGGAGATGGAACACCTTACCACACAATCTGCAAATCAGGGAATATCATTCCCCAATGAGGATGAAAGAGGCATTAAGGAGAGTGCCAATGTACAAGCGCTCTATGTAGAGGTTGAAGGTCAATTGGATTGGCCTCAAATTGAGTCCACCACTGCTGCTAGGCATGCTAGAAGGCAGAAAAGAAGAAGAAGAGCAATAGTAGTGGGAAGAGGTATATAGGAAGGCATGATTCTATGAAAAAGAAGAGGAGAGAACATCAGAAGCATGGGATGCTAGGGAGGCCACTAGGGCCATAAAAGATGAGGTGATGGATTAAGTTGCTCAGAGGATGAGCAACACTTTCAATAGGGGGGTGATGATGAGCCTCATCAATGGGTAATTATATGGGCTCATTTTACCTCCTAACCTAATCAAATCAACCATTCTCTTAGCTTATTGTATGGTTTTCTAATTATATTCATGCTTATAGAGTGAGTTGAGTTAGTTATGATGCCATGTGGTCTAATATGTGTTTAATGTAGATTTTTGATGAATTTTGTGGTCAAAGTCAGGATTCAGTGGAAAAATGGCAGAAATAACTCGAAGTGGACAAAGGAGAGGATTTATAGGAGGGAATCCCCCTCATTTATTACTCCCCACTTCGAATTCCCCTTCATTCAACTCGGAGTATATGCAGCCAAGTCATGCATTAGCAGGCAGCCGAGCAAGTGGAGGATAACTGATGTTTATCTCGAGTTTTGGGAGCCAAGCCTCCTTGATTTTGAGGAAGTTGTTGGGAGCTTCATTTGTATAAGTAGAGAGGCCTAGGGCCTCACTAGGGTTGGATTTTTGTTGGATTTTTGCTGCAGTTTTGCTTATGTAAACTCTGCTCAACTTCGAGCTTATTATCTTAACAGTTCATGTAATCTTGTTATTAGTTTTGAGAATAAAGATGGAATCCTTTTTGAGTTAGCACTAAGTTACCTTAGAGGGCCGAAGCTCTTGGGTTACGGCCAAATCCAAGCAACCAAGCTCCTCTTTACTTGTATTTGTATGTTTTCATTTCAGTTTGTAGATTAGGTTGTTGTTAGATGCATTCCTCTTATGGTTAAGAATAGGCTGTTTTTGATGATTCAGTAGTTTGTTTCCATTTGTTCTTTCTATAATAGGTTAATCAGTGATAAATAAAATATCCAAAAGGCTAGCAACAGTGCCTTGGCCTCTCTTCCTCCCTTTGGGACAATGATTTGAGGCAAAGACCCTCTTGCTGCCCCAAAAGCACAGATTTTCCTCGTTCATAGGACTTCTAGTGTTTGCAGCTTTCTAGTTGGTTCATATTCTAGTTTTCTTTGCTTCAGAACTTCTTCATCATGCTCATTTCCTTATTAGCAATAGTATTCTTTCATGCAATGGTTATCAACATTTCCTTTCATAGATCATAGTTTACTTTGATGCAAAAACTTTGTTTTTTGATGCACTTATTTCCTTGCTCGCTTAATCTCATTGGTTGACTATCAGTTTTTTATGTAGTAGATATCTTCTAGTAGCATGTCAGCCTATCAACCATGCCATCCTCCATCTAATCCATGCTCTACAGGTCACCCAAGTCTCCCCTCAATTCTGCCTTAGTTTCCTGCATTTTCCATAGAATTTCTTCCTCTCTCTCCTTGAGCAAATCCAATCATCTTTCTCTCTCCTAATGATTCTTGGTAGACCCTAGGTGCCCTAAGACTTCATTCCAACCTTCATCTACCTCATCCACCCATGCTCACACCTTCAAAACAGTGAAAACTGCTCTCGGCCTCCTCCTGTAGGCCTCCTGTAGAACGTTGTTTTTCCTCCTGTAGATTTCCTGTGTCCTCTTGTAGATTTTCTTGTAGGCTTTCTTGTGAAGGCAGAGTTTGGGACAAGCCTCCAGAAGTCCACCTGATACCTCCCAGGACCCATCCACACCATCCTACATCCTCTTAAGTCCCAAAACCGCCCTCTAATGCCACCTATTCGCTACCACATTCACAAACAAATAAATTACATGCATGTCAAATTCACATAAAAATACATAAAATTCCAAAAATATGTTTTTTGCTCATTTACTTCCAGAAATAGCTTAGTTAGATGTTGTTTACTTCTTTGGATAGATAATGGCATTATTTTCATGGTTTTCATAGTGCTTTCTGCAAAAGTAGGATTAGTGGTTAACTAGGATTTCCTTGGTTTGTTTTACATTTCAGTCTTTCTCCTTTTTGCAATTAGAATAACATCTATCTTTCTTTCCTTTCATCACATATAGAGCTTCTTCTAGAATCCATAGAAGTTGGCTTGAGCTCTTAGTGATCTTGCGCCGACTAACCAAGTGACAACCTGCAGTAAGAACTAGTACTTGTGCATACAACACCGTCGCTTCCAAGTTTGTTACGAACTACTGAGTTGATAAGAGTAAAGTAGGTAGCCCAGGAGTTGCAACATTATTGCTGCAATACTGGTGCTCACTAATAGATAAAGAGCTCTGAACCAAGTTCGGAAGAGAGCAACCACTACCTCCACCTTTAAACACTAGTTGAGCCATTTCACCACATTTTCAATTCTAGAAGCTCTCGACCTCCATAGCCTATCATCTGCTAACAAGGTTCAAGTTTTACCACCAAATATTAGTCCCAAGAATGTCCAAAACCAGTGCAACCAGAGACAATAAAATTTACCCACTCCCCGCACTAACAGAGTGAGACCAAATTTAAATTTATGGAAAAGCCATCCAAATCTTGCGGTCATAGCTTGCCAACAATGGCAAGTTACCGCTGCAACCACAAAAAAAATCACAGGGTTTCTCAAATGTCCTCCCTCAAACGGAGCTTCATCCAAACTCTCTAGAGAATTATACACCATGCGACTCATTAGCATGCACTTAAAACTTAATTTTCGTCCTCAACGCCATCCCCACATTGGATGCATGGCGGGATATCAGGGTGGTGGGCACCCCCCCAGCTTCAAAACCGTTTTTGTTGTGCTAATCCATCCCCATCAAAGTGTATATTTTTTATTATTTAAAATTGTATATATAGATGTCCCAAGTGTTAGCACCTAAATCTGCCTTAGGCTGAAGGAAGGAAAAATTCAGGGTAACCACAAACCACGCTCAGTCTGGTAGCTAGCCCTACCAGAACAGGAGAGGGCTCTCTTCAAGTCACGCTCAACGAATAAGTAAACGGAATGGTCTGAGATTACTAACAGTGAAATATTGATCTTAGGCTAGTAAGTAAATATGGATACAAGAAATAATTTTAATGACTGAGTTTCTGGGATGGTATGGGACCAACGGACAGCAATGAGCAGAGAATTTAATACAAAGGCACAGATTACTTCGTGAGGCAAGACAGGCGGAAAGTCTAGCAATTTAGTTTGAAATAACGCGGAATGGAGGAATTGCTTAGGAGGGTGAAAAGGGCATAAGTACATGAATCCTTTTCAACAGAAGAAGAACACTAAACATGAAATTTTCCCACAGGCAGAGCAATAAAAATGAATTCTACCTTATCTAACTTAGAAAATTTCACTGGAAATGAATATGAAATGAACTGTGAAACATTACGAAATACATATGAAACATAAGAGACACATTTGCTACACTCACAACCACATGAATCTCATGAAACAGAGCCGCTGCCTTTCATTAATCCTCTGTCAAAATATACAATGAAGAACTGAGTTTCTCTCCCATGGTCTCCCAGAAATTACAAGCCAATGTTTTGCAAATGGTTTGCATACAATAAATAGACTATGCCATGAGGAAATAGAATGACCAAGAGTTGGGGAGTTTTTTGAATCATTACAAAGTGGAAGTGGAAAGCCAACCATTAGTTACAGGTGCAGCGTTACAAAAATGACAAATGGCTTGGGTGACTGCTTGCCTTCCTTTGCCACTTGGATAGGAGTCCACCTTTAGTGAAAATGCTTTTAAAACATTGCCTTTGTTTCTGAGAAAAATATAGTGTAAATGAGCGGGCCCATTTGGAGAAAGTCACGAATCGAAATTTTGCGAAACGGGCACGATTTTGGCCTTTTTCTCTATATGCGCAGCGCCCAAATCTATACGCGCTGCGCCACTTTGGAGGCGATTTTGAGGTGCCTACTAGAGTTCGAATTGTGCCCAAGTGTTCTTGTTGGAAAGCCTGGCCTATCTACTTTCCAACCCAAGTGGAATTTCTGAATTTGGTGCTCATTTGCCCCTCCAAAACTTCATTCTCCCAAGACTGCTTCCTGTGTGTCAAAATAGGGGCAAAGAGGTCATTTTTTGAGTGTTTTTGACCTCCTGGAGAATCAAAACTTGCCCAAACTTCTTGTCCAAGCACCAACAGTCATGATTTTTCATGCTGAATCCAAAAATGCAAACCATTTGTGGTTTGGAGCTCCCAATCCTAAGCGGGAGAAAAAACCTGTGTTGTGACCAAAATTTTTCCATGTGACCAAAATTGCCCCAAATTTCTTGAAATTTGGGCTGGAGCTTCCTTATCAAGTGTTATGCTGGGCCAAAGAGGCTTCGGCCAATATCTGAAGTCGATCGAGCTGCCTTTGCCTCTTTTGCTTCTTGATTTCCTTCCTCAATTTCGCCTTCAAATTCCTGATTCGGGCCTTGCATACTTTGTTTCGCGCCATGTAGTGGAAAGCCATATGTCTCAGCAATGCATGGTCCTTGTCGGCCTTGTCTAGCAGCCTCTCCAAGTGCATGTTATCTCTCTCGAGATTGGCCTCCCGATCCTCATTAATCTCTTGCTCCAATGACGTGAGCTCAACTCTTCTCCTTTGTGCAGCTTGGCGATGCTCACGAATGTTTTGTAGCTCCATGATAGCTTGCTGATCCTCCAGCTATTTGTTCCTCTGCTCCAAATATTTCATGTTCCATTTATCCCTCTCCAAGTCAAGGGATAAGGCTCCGATCTCTGATTTCTACTCCTGGATGATCTCTTTAAGCTGTGCACTTGTCGGTTCTGTATCTGTATCATCATGAAGGAGAACGAATTCGGTCTCTCGTTCACCTGATGGCTCACCTGAAGGCCCCTCATCATGCATTGGCTCCTTACCTCTGTCCTGTACCTGTAGTGATGATGTCGGAAGCGAGGCCCCTTCCACCCTGGGTGGAGATAACACTCGCTTTGCTGCTGCAAACAAATGTCTAGCACCCCTATGATATGTGATGAAAACTGGCACACTAGCAATCTCATGGCACTCATACCGACGAGAAGGTTCACCCTCATGCTTAACCTCTGATAATACCTGTGAAGTGCTAAAGAGGTCACGGGAGATGAAATCATCCCAAGTAATTCCCTGCAATCCCAGCTGATGAACCACCAAAATCTTAATAAGGGCAAAGTGATTAACACTGTTAAGTTGCTGCTGAGGGGTCTTGTGCTGCATGAAGGTGTTCATCCTCTCTATGTTCCTTCAAATGAAAAATGGGATGTTCATCATCCATACCCGGGTAAAGTGCATGAGCAACCTGATGTGATAGGCATATAGACGAGAGAACCTCCCCTCACAGCTGAAGTACTTCATGATCAACTTCATGAGTGGAGCATATTCATCTTTCAAATATTTGAATGGAAAGACTCTTGTGAGCTCCCTCAAGCAACTGGCTTTAATGTAAGGCTCATAATGCTGCCGATCAACTTTCTGTTTCTTGTGCCATGGTTCTCCAACATTCGGTATACCGGTTGCTAATGAGGAAGTTTCGGGTGTCAGTGTGAAGGTGACCCCGGCCAAGATAGAGTGATCTCCATGTAGGTGAAGCACAAAAAGACGGGCCAATTCATGATGAACTCGAACATTAGCCACTCATTGACAAAACTCAAAACATGATAGATGCTGGAAACATGACATAGCAAGAGGGCATGCATGCAATTCTGTGAGGGTGGTTGGCTCATCCCTAACATGTTTGCCACTCTTGTGATGTCTCCTGGGAGCCTGTTCTTCCGAGGATGAATCACTTTGTGTCTCCATCTCACACTCTGATGAATGCTCAAATGCCATGACTGCTGTGTGTATTGTACTTGGGTTTCCCTTTGATGATGGTGTGAAATTAGGTGTTGTTGTGATATCTGCCACCAAGGGGAATAATGAAAAAAAAAAGGAGTATTAGGAGGGGAATAATATGATGGGAATAGGGGTTATGGGGAGAGGTTTTGTTTAGGGATATATACGAGGGTTTGGGGATTTGATAGGGTAGGGTTTTGGGGTTTTGATAAGGTATGGTTTTGGGGTTTATATTGACCAAAGAGTGGAGGGATAAGGAATAGGGGTTTGGTAATATTTTAGGGTAGGGAGAATAGGAAAAAATGGGATAGGGGGGATAGGGAAAAATGGTAAGAAAGGGAAAATGAGGGGTGATAACGGAACCTTGGTATCAACACCACAATTATGCAACCCTAGAGCAATGGCATTGATGCTTTCAAGAGGTAGGGTTTAGGCGTTTTTTATTGCAATTATACGTAGCCATGAACCACCATATGTTCACAAAATTGGATGAGCAAGCCAAGAGATAGACCCTACCTGTCGATTTGCAGGGTTTCAAAGAGATTTGTTTCAAGTTTGGCACAAATTCGGGCCTCTGTGGGTGTGCACCGCGCTTGGTATATGCATCGCGCCTGTTGTAATTTTACACTGCTGGGTCGTGCTCTGTGCACCGCGCTCCCTATGTGCGCCGCGCCCCTCTGTGTGTGCACCGCGCTCCTGAAACCGACCCCAAACTTACTCCAAACGCGTGCTTGCGCCCTCAATCACTTTGCTATGTTTCTCTATGACCTTGGTGTGCACAATGATTTGGTTGCTTGTGGAAACTTGAATATAAAGACCTTGGAGTCATAGGTTTGATTTTTGCTTCTTCAAAACCCACTTTAATAATGTTTCATTTTGACTCTTTTCACTGATTTAATGCAACATTGAATTTCACTTTTCCCTTTGAATTTTTAGCTAAAATGATGAAGTTTTCGGCACTCTTTGCAGGGATTGCATGACAAGGCATTTGGCCACGGAAACCACGACTGCACCTGAAGAAATCAACTGACGAATTTTTTGAAATTTTTTATCACAAATGACACTGTTTGACTTTTCTTCAAAATGGAGTTTTGAAGAAGAGTCGAAATTTGTCCACATGACGATGAAACTCTCTAAATCATAACTTTGTAAGGGCCTCACTCTGGCCTGCATGGCTTTATTGGACATGGTTGAAGACCAAATTGATTAATCCCTAGACCTAATTATCGAAAATGACTTTTGTCCATTAAAGGACCAAACCTTGACTGTCATGGACTTTAGTGATCATTGATAAAAGACCTAAGCCACCAGGAGCCAGACATGAGGGGAAATGACTAGCATGACCTTTTCCGTCAGATTATGGCATGCTCCTAGCGGAATGTAGCTAGGTGAATGGAGCGGGACTCCTAAAAATGAAATGCATAAAGAGTTTTGATCTCTGAAGGAGGATTGACCAGACCAACTCTAACACCAAGGAGGGTGTCCAGGAGTGGGCGTTCTCCCCCCACCTTGATCTGATGTGAGCTCACACGAAAAGGGTTTGTGGATCCCTCTATACTTGGCGCATTGCATGCGCTCTTGTCACTTCATCAATCATGGCATGAATTTGAAATAAGGTTAAATTCCATTTGAATATTATAGGTGGCTAATGCAGGAGCATCTGGACTTAGCCAGCAATGTGAAAACTTGTTCACATGTTGTGGCTAAAAGAGGTTGAAATTCATTGACCTGGGTGGTAAAAAGCCAATTTTTACTAAGAGGGTTGGATCTCTCAAGAAATTAGTTATAATTCATTATTGTAATAATTTAGAGACTATCTTATTTTAGATTCAGAGATAGAGTTGTCAGCATAGGTGTGAAGAAGAGCTAATTAGAAGATTGCTGTTAGATCTATTAAAAATAGAGATTTGCTGTTAGATATGGTTAGAGTGTTTATCAATTGATAAAATGAAGGAAAATGTAAGGATGAGAGGATGAGTGGAGCGAGAGCATAGAGAGAGTGTGTGGATTGCATTCTTTTTGGAGACAGAGGTCTTTATCTGTGTAATTTGGCCTAAGGCCGAGACTCTGTTATTGTTTATTGGAAATAAAACAGTGTTGCATGCATAGTGTTATAAACAGCCCGTGGAGGCCTTCAAATGCTTGCTTTTCTTTGATTCGGATGTTATAGATGTTGTCCCTGTGGTTTTCATGCTTTTTAATGGAGACATTGTATTAAAGGATCATTTAGCGAGCGCATTCGATTATTCTGGTTTCGCAGGCAGAGAACCCAGAATACACTAAGTATTGGGCGTAAAACACATTCGGATTGAAAATTCAGACTTCAAATCATTTAGACGGAGGTTTTGAATGATATCGGGTTCGTAGAAACCCAAATCACATCGACCCTGCGTAGTTCCTTATCGCATCGCCAAAAGCCATTCACAAAGGGAAATCACGCTAAACACTTAGCAGATTCAAGAAGCAGATGTGAAATATTATGCATGGGAATTTTGGGCTTATTGGGTCCGGCATATATATCGCATCGCGCGGTTGGATTGGCGCACGTTAAACTTTTGACCCAAACCCTTTGTGATTGCGATTTCCAACATAAATCGCATCAACACTTCGGAGCAGAGTTATATTTTGGAAGAGGCCCATAAAATCGCCGATAGCGATCAATGATATCGCATCGGACCTTCGCCGGGGAATAGCGTCGATAGTGAGGACCATTGGAATCCTGATCGCCGATATTGGGATTCATTCTTAGCCATTCGCTCGACCAGATCTGGATTTGTAGAAATAGCTCATATAACTATGTAAAAGGCGAAAAAGCTTGGTTTTAGCCTTTTTAAAGGATTTTGGATTCTGATAGGGAAAAGGGCTTATATTTTGTAAAAAGGGGTGATTGTTGGGTTTTATAGATCCATTTGTGGGTTTATATAATACCATTGTTTCTGCTGCACCATTTTTGGTATTAGAGCAGAAGAAAGGGTTGTTTGTAGCGAAAATGCTGCCAAGGGGAGGCATTGGTCGAGGAAGACCTGATCTAAATGCAATTCTACTGGAAGAAGTACGGAGTTTGTGTACGCGAATGGAGTCAATTGAGACTGCCCAGTGAAGAGCCCCTGATGAAGGAGATGAAAGTTCTTCAAAAGAATCTCTTACAAAGGAGATAGTAGATGAAAATGATGAAACTGAAAAGGTCCTAAAGATGTTGGCGAAAGTGGGAGGAAAACCTAAGGCATAAATCCCTATGTACGAAGGGAGTCTGAACGCATAAGAGTTAACGGATTGGATCAGATCCTTAGACTAGTACTTTGAATATGAAGAGATTGATGAGGGGAAGAGAATGAACTTTCCAGTTACCAGATTGAAGGTTCACACAACCGTTTGGTGGGACAAGGTACAGAAATCAAGAACGAGGAAAGGGAAATCCAAGATCAAGCTATGGGATAAAGTGGTAAGTAAAATGAAAGCCAAGTTTTTGCCTAAAGACTATCATTTGAATCTTTTTAAGCAATTTCAAAATTTAAGGAAAAAAGGAATGTCAGTTAAAGAATATACAAAAGAATTTTATAGATTGAATATTATAGCAGGGCATGTAGAGGATGATGTGGAAAAGGTAGCTAGATACATAAATGGCTTAAGGTATAATATACAAGACGAGATCAACTTGTTAAGTTTGAAAACCGTTGAGGAAGCCTATCAAGCAAGTTTGAAGGCAGAAGAAAAGATCTTGAAGAAACAAAACTAGAGGAATAGAGGAAAAAGCTCAGCAAGAGGTAGAGGGGCTACCAAATCAAGAGGACAACAACATCAACATGAAGCAGGAAGCTCAAGTAGCAGACCACAGAGGGGAGAATTTAACAGAGGAAGATTTGTGCCTAGAGGAAGAGGGTGAGGAAGAGATGTTCGGTGTTATACATATGGAGAGTGGGGACATATGTCATGGGATTATCCTCATAATAAACCAACTATTCAGAGGAGTGCGAATGTAGTTGAGGCAAAGCCAGAACCACCTCGACTTGTGGAAAAGGAAGAACCCCCTGAAGAAGGTGAATTGCTGTTATTAAGGATAACTTTGCTTAGAGTAGAGAAGGAGATTGGAGAACCTGCACAGAGGAAGAATTTTTTTAGAACTACTTGTAAGTCAAAAGGTAAGTGTTGCAAAGTGATAATTGATAGTGGAAGCACTGACAATCTTGTTTCTACAGAGATGGTGGACAAGCTCGGGCTAGCAAAGACCATGCACCCTACTCCTTATAAAGTATCATGGTTGCAGAAGGGACATCAGATCATTATGGCTGAATAGTGCAAGGTGGAGATACAAATTGGTACATATAAAGATGTGATCTTATGTGATGTAATGCCCATGGATGTATGCCATGTATTACTGGGAAGATTGTGGCAATTTGATCGGAAAGCTATTCATGATGGAAGGAGAAACACTTATACTTTGGAGAAAGATGGAACTAAACACACATTGCTGCCATTGAAGGACAATGCTGACAATGGAACACCTGGAATTAGTGTTATGCTGATGAGTGGAAAGGAGCTACTGCAAGAAGTAGTGAAGAATCAGGAGTTGAATTTTGCTATTGTGGGAAGG
The DNA here is from genome assembly GCA_031772625.1 of Pinus tabuliformis. Lineage (NCBI taxonomy): Eukaryota > Viridiplantae > Streptophyta > Pinopsida > Pinales > Pinaceae > Pinus > Pinus tabuliformis. The sequence continues at coordinate 701,299,956 of CM062804.1, forward strand.
CCAAAGGTAATCTTAACTTCCACAAACTTGAATGATTTGCCTGAAGAAGTTAAAATGCCATTAGATGATTTTGCTGATATTATTATGGATGAGTTTCCGAATGCATTACCACCGATTAGGAGTATTAGTCATCACGTTGACTTAATACTAGTAGCAAGCTTGCCAAATAAAGCAGCATATAGACTAACTCCTCAAGAAAACGCAGAAGTTGGAAGGAAAGTGCAAGAGTTGATGGATAAGGGGCTGATCAGAGAAAGTCTTAGCCCATGTGCTGTACCAACAGTACTCAGTCCAAAGAAAGGAGGAGAATGGCGCATGTGCACAGATTCCAGAGCTATCAACAAAATCACAATCAGGTACAAATTTCCTTTGCCACGAATGGATGATTTAATGGACTGTCTGAGTGGATCAAAATACTTTACTAAAATAGATTTGAAAAGTGGATATCATCAAATAAGAATCTGAGAAGGTGATGAATGGAAAACTACATTCAAAACAAATAGTGGACTGTATGAGTGGTTAGTGATGCCTTTTGGGCTCACTAATGCACCCAACACATTCATGAGGTTAATGAATGAAGTCTTGAAGGAGTATGCAGGTAAATTTGTTATTGTGTACCTTGATGATATTCTAGTTTTTAGTAAAAGTAAAGAGGAGCATTTAGAGCATCTTAAGTTGGTCCTAAGAACTCTACAGAAAGAGAAACTACTAATAAATTTGAAGAAGTGTAGTTTCATGAAGGAGGAGTTGGTGTACTTGGGATTTGTAGTTTCTGAAGAGGGTTCGAAGATGGATCCAGAGAAGGTTCAAGCAATTTGGAACTGGCCTACTCCCAGAAGCATATTTGAGGTAAGAAGCTTCCATGGACTTGCAAGGTTTTATATAAAGTTTATAAAAGGTTTTAGTCAAATTTGTGCACCAATCCTTGAGACAATCAAGGAGATCAATCATCCATTTCAATGGACAGAAGCAGCAGACATAAACTTTAAATTGTTGAAGAAGAAAATCACAGAGGAGCCAATTTTAACATTGCCTAATTTTGAGAAAGTCTTTCAAGTAGAAACAGATGCTAGTGGAGTTGCAGTTGGCACAGTTTTGAGTCAGGAGCAAAGACCAGTAGCATACTACAGTGAGAAATTGAATGATGCAAAGAAGAAATATTCTGCTTAGGATAAGTAGTTTTATGCTATTGTACAGGCTTTGAAAAAGTGGAGACATTATTTGTTGCCAAAAGAATTCATATTATATTCAGACAATCATGCCTTACAGTTTATCAATAACTAGCTGAAGCTGAATCAGAAACATGCCAAGTGGGTAGAATTTCTGCAAAGTTTTACTTTTGTAATAAAGCATAAGAGTGGTAAGTCAAATAAAGTAGCAGATGCATTGAGCAGGGTAAGTTTTATTATGCAAGAATTCAAAGTGGGTGTTGTAGGATTTGAGGAAATGATTGAAATGTACAAGGATGATGAAGATTTCAGAGATATCTACACAACAGTTCAGAATCCAATGAGCCATAACAGAAGTCAGTGGTTGGACTACCTCATTCAAGGAGGCCTATTATTTAAAAGCAACAAGTTGTGTATTCCCAAATGTTCCATGAGGGAAAACATCATAAAGGAGAAACATAGTGGAGGATTATCTGGTCATTTTGGACAAGATAAAACCTTCGCTCAGGTGAATGCTTTTTATTATTGGCCAAAAATGCAAACTGATGTCAAAAAGTTTGTTGAGAAATGCAGGATATGTTAGCATGCAAAAGGAAGGAGTCAGAATACAGGACTGTATCAGCCATTGCCCATACCAGACCGACCGTGGGATGCAGTTAGCATGGATTTTGTTCTGGGATTACCAAAAACTCAGAGAGGAAATGATTCCATTTATGTTGTAGTAGATAGATTTTCTAAAATGGCACATTTCATTGCTTGTAGGAAAACTAGTGATGCAACATAGATATCTAATTTATTCTTTTCAGATATTGTAAGATTGCATGGTTTACCTGTAAGTATTGTATCTGATCAAGATACCAAGTTTGTAGGGCATTTCTGGAGGACTCTTTGGAAGAAACTGGGAGCTAACCTCAGTTTTAGTTCAGCATACCATCCTCAAACAGATGGAAAAATTGAAGTAGTGAACAGGAGCTTGGGAAATATATTAAGGAGTTTAGTATATCAGAATCCCAAATAGTGGGATTTTGCACTAGCTCAAGCTGAGTTTGCTTACAATGATACACCAAACCGAAGCACTGGAATGAGTCCATTTCAAATTGTCTTTGGAATGCATCCAAGAGGTGTGTATGAACTTAGGGATTTGGGAAAATAGGAAGCCAGGAGTGCAAGCGCTGAAGAATTTTCAAAACAGATGCAGAGGTTATAGGAAGAAGTCAAAGGCAAATTGCAGGAAAGCAGCAACAAATACAAGCAGAGGGCAGATCTGAAAAGAAGAGAGAAATAATTCCAAGTGGGAGACTTAGTGATGGTGCATTTGAGGAAAGAGAGATTTCCTACTAAAACTTACAACAAACTGAAAATGAAAAAGATAGGACCTTGTAAAATTATAAGGAAATTTTCAGCCAATGCATATGAGATTGAGTTGCCAGAAGGGATTGGAATATCCCCCATTTTTAATATTGCAGATCTATATCTGTACAGAGAGGCAGAGACAGAGTTGCAGGAAGAAGCTACAGGTGATGAAGTTCAAACTGTGAATTGGGAGGAACAAGCACCAAAAGCAGCGAAGAAAGAAGTTGAAGCTATTTTGGATCAAACAGTATCTAAGAAAACCAAAGGGCAGACTTATTTCCAGTACGTAGTCAAGTGGAAAGGACAGCCAGTGGAAGATTCCAGTTGGTTGACAACAGTAGAACTACAGAAGTATGGAGTAAGTCCTGAAAATTTGAAGGACAATTCATTTCTTCCCCGGGATTCTGATGCAAGAGCATCTGGACTTAGCCAGCAATGTGAAAACTTGTTCACATGTTGTGGCTAAAAGAGGTTGAAATTCATTTACCTGGTTGGTAAAAAGCCAGTTTTTACTGAGAGGGTTGGATCTCTCAAGAAATTAGTTATAATTCATTATTGTAATAAGTTAGAGACTATCTTATTTTAGATTAAAAAATAGAGTTGTTAGCATAGGTGTGAAGAAGAGCTAGGAATTAGAAGATTGCTGTTAGATTTATTAAAAATAGAGATTTGTTGTTAGATATGGTTAGAGTGTATTGATTGATAAAATGAAGGAAAATGTAAGGAGGAGAGGATGAGTGGAGTGAGAGCATAGAGAGAGTGTGGATTGCATTCTTTTTGGAGACAAAGGTCTTTTTCTGTGTAATCTGGCCTAAGGCTGAGACTCTATTATTGTTTATTGGAAATAAAACAATGTTGCGTGTATAGTGTTATAAACAGCCCGTGGAGGCCTTCAAATGATTTCTTTTCTTTGATTCGGATGTTATAGATGCTGTCCCTGTGGTTTTCATGCTTTTTAATGGAGACATTGTGTTAAAGGATCATTTAGTGAGCGCATTCCATTGTTATGGTTTTGCAGGTAGAGAACCCAAAATACACCAAGTATTGGGCGTAAAACACATTCAGATTGAAAATCCGGACTTCAAATCCTTTAGATGGAGGTTTTGAATGATATCGGGTCCATAGAAACCCAAATCGCATTGACTCTATGTATTTCCTTATCGCATCGCCAAAATCCATTCACAAAGGGAAATTACGCTAAACACTTAGCGGATTCAAGAAGCGGATGTGAAATATTATGCATGGGAGTTTTGGGCCTTATCGGGTCCGACATATATATCGCATCGCGCGGTTGGATCGGCGCACGTTAAAGTTTTGACCCAAACCCTTTGCGATTGCGATTGCCAACATAAATCGCATCAACACTTCGGAGCGGAGTTATATATTGGAAGTGGCCCATTGAAATCGCCGATAACGATCAACGATATTGCATCGGACCTTCGCCGGGGAATAGCGCCGATAGTGAGGACCATTGGAATCTCGATCGCCGATATTGCGATTCATTCTAAGCCGTTTGATAAGCCAGATCTGGATTTGCGGCAATAGCTCATATAACTGTGTAAAAGGCGGAAAAGCTTAGTTTTAGCCTTTTCAAAGGATTTTGGATTCCGATAGGGAAAACGACTTATATTTTGTAAAAAGGGGTGATTGTTGGGTTTTATAGATCCATTTGTGGGTTTATATAATACCATCGTTTTCGCTGCACCACTGGCATAAAGAGGTACAAGAGGACTCAACAAGAGAATTCTATATATGAGATTGGCAAAGTTGGAGGAAAAAATTGACAACAGTGGCTGCAAACAGATCATTCTATCCAAGAGATCAACCAACATCTCCTTCTCCTCCGATGATGATAGTCGTCAACCAACGTGGATGCCTAGATATTCTACCTAATAGTTGTTATGACTCACTAGTTTTTTGCTTGCAACACTAGTACAATTTTTTGTCTTCTCATGTTGATGTATGTCAAGGTTTGACACAACCAGCGTGTTTTATAAGCTTCTATTTATAAGATGCTCTAGTTAGATGAAGTCTTAGTAACCTAAAGCCTATGAATTTATGTTACTAGTATGACTTTCCTAGGGACAAACCAATAAGAGAAACTTTTTAGTCTATATATAATCATCATTTAAAGTAATGCAAAGTACCTTATTTCAACACGCACACACACACAATTTTAATGAAATACTTTTCTTATTAAGTATTTATTAGATATGATAATAATTAAAAAAATTATAAAAGCAAGTGTAATATGCATTGTTGTTTCTTAGTACCTACTTCTTATGCAAAAACTAGAGAACCCTTATGGGGTGAATATATCATATAACTTAGTTATATTAACTGCACATTTAAGCACCACAACCTTGGTTGAGGGGGAATCAAATCGTTAATAATCTATTGGTACATGATAGCATAATTTTATGAAAAAGGGTTGACAACAAATAAATAATTAAACAATAAAAAATATTATGATTAATAAAATATATTAATGGAAAAATGTGAAAAACATTGTTATTAGAAAGAATACAACAATTAATAGAAAACAAACAATGAATGATTATAGGTTAATAAATATTTATTGTTAAAAATAAGTATGATAATGAATGGAAATAAAATATTAATTATGGAAAAATCCATATATTTAAATTTTTTTGAAAAGAAAATATTAATTATAAGAAAAATGATTTTTTTTAAATAATTAATTTATGAGGATACTTGGTAGTTAAAGTTTTTTTTTTTTTTTTTAGCAAGTTTTAATTCTGAAAATTAGATTTTAAACTACATAAAATTAGTCATCTACCAATAAAAAAATAAAGATTTAAATTTAAAAATTTTCAATTTTTAAAAATAAATTTAATATTTAATTTTACTAAATTTTAAAAATAATTTTTAAAAATTTACAAATTAATTAAAAATTAAAACATTAAATTAACATTTTTCCAATAAAAATAATATTAATACACATAGATGTTGCTATCATATAAATAAAAATAATATTAATGCAAATAGATGTTGCTAGATAGATAAAAGAGATAATTGATAATCAAGGTGGGTAAATAATTATGGAACACTGACGGTCCAATTAAATTAAATATTTTATATTTAGAAATTACTTATTATTAAATAAATATATGTTTATATATAAATATAAATGGGTAAGGGTTTACGTTGCATTTAAATCGGACACTAATATTCTCTCTCATTCGTACACGTCAATTGTGTTCACTAAATAGATATGTTTTCTAAATTATGCCACGTCACGCCACATCTCTATGTCTATCAAAATGTTTCACCTTATCCATCTCGTTATGTTTCCAATATCTCAATTCTTTATAGATATGTTTTCTAAATTATGCCACGTCACGCCACATCTCTATGTCTATCAAAATGTTTCACCTTATCCATCTCGTTATGTTTCCAATATCTCAATTCTTTTTACACGTCCAGCGTGAAAGTGCAAGATATATCTCCTGTCGTTGTTTCACACGCTGTTTTTTTTAATCCCCTTTTAAATATATACGTTGAACAGTATTTTAATTTGAATTTGGAATGGTAAATTATTTTAATTCTATCTGTGAAAATGAAAATTTTTATTAAGGTTATATTTTAATTTTGAATCTATGAAGAGTAGAGAAGGAAGATCAAATTTTTTTTTACTCTAAAAAATTCTCACTTTTAGAAATTTGATCTCTCTAGATACTTGATAAATGGCAAGTTAAAAAAAATATAAATTGGTTTTATTTTTAAAATAAAAATTTATTAATATATATTTTTATTATTTTATTAAATATATTTATAAATTTAAATAAAAGTTAATTTGGAAAAAATATAAAAGAAATTAATTTAACTTAACATTTCCTATTGTGATTTTAATTTCATAGAATTTAAATTTCAAAATTTTATAAAAATTTTAAATTACAATTAAATTAAACAACGGAAAAAGTTATAAAAAGATAAATCCAATTCAAGAAAATAAAATTATTACTCGAGATGATTTTGGAATAAACATTTGTCATTATTCTTATTTTTATTTACCATTCTTTTATGTACATTTATTTATTCTTTTATTAATTTTAATCAAATTATTTTAAACTAAAATAGATTAATAAAGTAAAATAAAATTTAATTTGAAAAAAAATTAATTTAATTTATTTTTTCTTAATGTTATTTTATATTTCAAAATTTTATAAAGTTTAAATTTGAAATTGAAATTTGATTAGAACTAAATTCCAAATTACAAATAAATTACATATTTCTGGGAAGGTTGATTTACAATGCTAGCTAACTTAAAGGTTATATTGGTTGAAGTTAGAGGCCTACACTCTTTGCTTCCTCCAAAGCCAAAATAACATTTCAAACTATTCTCTCCTCAACAATCTTCTCTGGCTAGTGTAAATAGAGAGGACATTAGGGTGCAAAAGATAATTATTAGTCCTTGCTAAGGCAGAACTATAGCAATCGATTTGCTTTTGACTGCCCATTAGATGAACTTTGACCTGTATATTTTCTAAAGTTTAACTTTATTATATATATATATATATATATTTTTTTTCAACAAGAATGAGTACTTTTTCATTGAATCTGTGCTCGATGGCGGCAAAGTCTCGGGAGATTTACATTGCAAAAGAAATTCTGAACTTCAGGACTAACAAGTACTCTTATTCTACTAGTAGTATATATCTGACAAAGTTTAGACAAAATAACTAAGCATTTAAACCCATTCATCTGTTAAGTAACTTAGTCAAGAAGGTCCACTGGATCGTTCAAATCTATTTCCAGTTTCACTTCAGCCACGGGGTTGTTTGATTTGTTCTGTTGTAGCTGAAAATTTGCCACAATGATGCGAAGTGCCTCCACTTCCTCCTCCAAGTGAGAAATCCTTTGATGCTGACTCTCCACGATGTCTAATGTGTTGCTCTCCTGAAGGAGCATCACCTGTAGGTCATATATCTTGACCCTATTCTCTGCAAGTTCCATTCTGCAATGCTCACAGGCATTAGGGGCCTATGGGCTAGAATCTGGTGGGTCACCCATTGATTTGAACCTTTTCCCTTTTTGAGCCACATCCAATGCATTGTTGTCGATGACCCTAATACCCCGCCGCCACATCAAACAAAGCTCTTTGGAGAAGAGATTTGCTCACACGAGAGGGAAGACAGTGCGCTCTACCACAACCAAGGGTGACACCTGTTATTGCAGGGAAATTGGCGCTATACTATGAACACCTTCCTTTCTTGAATGATTGAAATACTAGTGTTACCTAAGAGCCGAAATTGGACAAGCCCCACGAAGGTGTGCTCCCGAGGTGAAATGCACTGCGGAAAATCCTCTGCCTTCCAGAGGGCTCGACTCCTTTGAGCCTCAAAACCCACCACCACACTGCCAACAACTTGGGCCCAGAATCCTCCCAAGCCTCTAGAATGAAGCAAGATATGTAATCTTATGCCAATTTATTCCATTCTCTTGTTAGGAAGAACGTACGAGGATGGATTGCATCTGCACAATTACCAGGGTTCCAATGCAAATTCATCATCATTCTGTTGTGTGAAATGACTCTTACTGCATGTAGCCTAACCTTCATATGAACCATCCATTTAATCCTTTCCTAGGGTATTAAATGCAACACCTTGGATAAGCTGCAACACACTAGATATAACCATTTTCACCTTATGTGAAGCCTAAACAGAGACTTTGCGATTTGGAGTAACACACTTGCATGAATTTGTAACCTGAGAGTTGCCACATTGAGAGTCTACAGATGGTATCACACGCCAGCAAGCATGGTAGATCCATCATGGAATCATTATTAGACTTTATGCTTGAATGATTTTGCAAGGGGAGAAGGTGTTGAGGAAGAGGGAGCTACGAGTGGAAAGTCGGTGGTGAGGTGAGATTATTCATTAATTTCAGATTGAGATGGGTTCTATTATGTAAAGAGGAGGAATAATGGTTAATCATAGTTAACATTAAGGGATATGAATTTGTTCCACCTCACCATTTATGTCAATTTTACCTTCATCGAGTAAACATGCCTTATTGGTCATTTGGTATGCATCCGCATTGAGGGTCCTTAGAATGTGGAAGGGTTGCAAGGTAGAAAAGGAGGATAAGATACATTTGATTTGATAAAGTAACAAACTTAGCACATTATCTCTAGGAAGGGAGTCTATTCTCAACAGTCATATTACAAAAGGGAGTCTTCCAAGATGAAGATGTCTTTGATTCTTCTTTTTTCAAGATTTTTGTTTTTCCTACCCAATCCCCAAGCATACTTATCAACAATGATTCATTTGGGATTAGAGAGAACCCCTCCCCCTCCTGCCACCCCTAAATATATATATATATATATATATATATTTCAACATTATTAAAAAAACCAATTTGTCATAGTTCCACTGGTTCATATTTTGAAGGTTTTATTTCCATGTTCATGACATGTGCATTGGAGAATCATTCTTTCAGTGAGATTCTATGTCACTCTCGATATTTGCTCAACTTCCCTCACTATCATTACTCTCAACTGTTCTTTCCAACCAATTGTGATTAACTATTAGCCAACCATAGAACCCTAATTCTTATGAATAACGAATTAGCATAATAATGTGACCATAAGAAAAAGCGTGCCATCTACAAAGTTAAACCATCATCTGCAGGCTTCATGATAACATCACTACCTATCCAATGTTGTGTTGATGACTCCACTATCTATCCAATGTTGAGTTGAAGACCCCAAGACTAATCTTCGATGAACCATAGCTTTTTTCCATGTTCAAAGAATTTGCGTGTTAAAGATAGTGTGTGATGTAATGTATCGGGACATTTAAATACGCAACAAACACATTTTTTGGTTGGTTTTCAGATTTTTGAAATATGCTGTGGTGCACCACGAGTTTTCATCTTGATCCATATGGTCTTGACGATGCCAAATTTATCAGCAAAAGAAAGGTAAACTTGCACAAATATGTGTTTCATTTTTATGTCAATTCATGGTTTAGTGTAAAAAAAGATTATCCAAGTAATCATGGTTAATCACGACTACATTCTCCTCTGTAAGCTCCTCTAATTCTGCAGTTTGAAGTTGCTAGAATTTTCCCCACATTTCTTGATTCTCTATTTCCTCCCAAAGTGTCTTATACGGGGCTTCACTCAGATTTTCAAATATCAACTGCCTTGTTTCATTCTATCCTTAATGTGCATTGTGATAAATGATGCAACAAATTCTGCAGTCTGAGATCTAGCCTGATCAGCTGAAATATTTGCATCGAGGTCGATCTAGCTTGATTAGTTGAAATATTTGCATCAAGGTCCCCTCTTTTTTTGATGGGGATGTTGTGACTAAATTGTGCATGGTTCATTCCGAAAATGATAATTATAGGTTTGACAGTATATGTAATGAAATCCCCCATTTCAGGTTCTAGTATATATATATATATATATCACCTACAAATTTACCATGCTAGCCAAAAAAATATGCTTATGGTTGTCAATCAACATAAGAAAATATCAATTATATCTTGCTGCTTCTAACTTCTTTTCCAATAATAACTTCAAGTGATTTTAGATCTTTAAAGAAGCACATTAAATAGAAAGACAATGACACACTGAAATTGCTACCATAATACAATTTACACTACGGTGAAATGGCCTGAAGAGTTGTTCAGAGGAAAGTTTTGGCTTTGTTGGTCCTTTCTTTATGAAAGTTTTGAATTACGTTGTCCATCTTCTTTTCTCCTAGTTTTGATATTCTCCCTACTAATTTCCACAATGAAGAAACTCTGTTTTTCAAAGGTTTTTTTGGTATTGTAGGTAAGGTACTTCCAACTGCAACGACTTTGGAATTATAACCTCCACCATTAGATGGGGTGCATGCAACTCATGGGATGCTCATAAATATTCCACTTCCAATTATTATTGTCATTAACTGATTAAAACAAAAAGATTAGATGTTCCTGTCTTACTAAATTTGTTATTTTGATTCATGAACAAAAAAATTACTCCTACTCATGGGAAGAGAAAAGAAAATTAGATTATAAAAATATTTTTTTATTCAATTTAATATTTTTATTTTTAATTTTCAATATTCACTTTTAAAATTTTTAGTTTTTAGTTTTATATATATATATATATATTTTGAGCACATAACCAACTCTGTAAATGTTATATAACAACGAATTATATATTATAGTTTTTTAATCATCTAATTATTTCATTTCATGGTCGTCGAATGTTGATTACATGTGTTATACGCTAAAATCCAATGTTTTTTTTCGAGGAAAAATCAAAACTTTCTATTAATAAAATAAAAAGTTACATAAAGCAGATGCACAAGTGCATTAAGGTATTTTCCCTAGGACCAGTGTATGTGCTTTAAGCACTCATAGTAGCTAGGCTACAAAAAATAAAAATAAAAATTACATTTGGCCAGATAAACTAGTTTTTTCTTTTTTGCCTTTTTTCTTTTGGACTTTTTGCCAAACCCCAAGTGATGGAGTAGTTGAAACAATTTCCAACTCATTATTTCTTGAAATGTTTGGGGCTTCTTTATCTGAATCTGAGCTCTCAGAAACATGAGATCACTTTGTTCCACTTGAGCCTTGATTGTTGCTCTTGTCCTCATGTTGGTTCTCATGGATCGAAACCACTTCTGAGTTATTAGGAGTGTCTGCATATTTGTTGTGATCCTTATGCTTCTCTTCTCCCTCCTATTGAGAACCTTGTTGATTTTGTGTCTATGGATGTTGTTGGGTCTCATCCATTTCTTCATCCTCATCATATGAAGAAGGAGGATCTGAGAATTGTTTAGTCAATTTAGTATGTCCTAAATTGCTACATTAATTATCAATCCGGGAGTCGTAAACTGATGAAGTGTGGCGCACTATATGTGCAAGGCAACCTTTTTCTTACTTTTTATTGTTTCCAATTTTATCTTGTTTTTGGGGGCTTTATCTTGGTTTGTCTCCTAATGCAAATGGAAATCCTATTCCTAAGTTTTAAGAATACTTTAGGAGGAAAGTTTGGGTATAGACTTTAAGGCAATTATGTCCTTTATGATGACTTCCAGAACTTAACACTTCAGAGGATCTCAAAACATTCTAGCGATGAAATTAATACTTGAACAAGAATGTAAATGTGCAACTATTTGAATCAAACAAATGATGAACTACTGATCATGAAATCTCTGTCTCTGCTGCTCATCTAAATATAGAAATAAAAGTTAAGCTATTGCATTCAAACAAATCAAAAACTACAAACTAATAAAAGTAAAACCAATTCACTTCATTTATAGTCTGATAGATCGCCAAGTACCTTTTCGGGGTTAAGCCATGGCTCTGGAGATAACGTCAATAACATGAGGAATTGATATCTAAATTATCTACTTGCAAATAAAAATAAAATCAAGTCTCTTCACTTATAGTCCGATAGCTCACCAAGTAGCTTTTCTGGGTTAAGCCATGGCTCTAGAGATAACGTCAATAACATGAAGAATCAAATCACTTCACTCAAAATTTGATAGCTCGCCAAGTAGCTTTTCGGGGTTAAGCCATGGCTCTGGAGATAACGTTAAATGACATGAAGAATTTGATATTTAAACTAACTGTCAACATCAAATGAATAAGACTGAAATCAAAGCATAACTGAAATTGAAAGCTAAGAAAAACAAAGTTAGCAGAGAGGACAATCTCATCTCAGTAATTATTGCAAAAATTGTATGAAAATGCCCGGGCCTATCCTAACCTGAAACACACTGATCAGTGTTAGCACAAATATACAATGCTTGGAAAATCATGTACAGGAATGAAACATTAGCATTATAACTAAAATGTGAAATATACACAAGTGCACAGACTACGAAATATTTACAATGGAAATAAAACAACAACACATGAAAACTTTACAGAAATAAAAGAACGAAACCTTAGCCAGTAGGGGCCCTCTGCACGGCCTTGGTTAACACGCTGTCAATCCGAGATTATGCTCACGCAGTCATATAAAACAGAGTTTTATTGTATTGCAAAACAGAGGAAGGATCCTCTCGTTACAACAGCAAGACCAGTGTCACGGCACAGTACATAAACTTAACAACAAAATTACATCAACAAAAACTAACTCTACATGCGTTTGCAAACACATTATTTATAAGGGAAATTACATAACTGTTTTTCCTATGGAACTACTTCAGCAGAAGACACGTAAAAAGACAACATCCGTGAGCTTAGCATGATGGTTGCCAAGATCATTCAATCTACCAAAAGGTGGTTGTTGGATTTGCATCGTGGAGGCAGTCTACAGCTGTCAAAATGAACCCACGGATCTAGGAACGGTCTCAGATCCTTCACGTGTTGAAAAACAGAGACCTGCTTGCCGTAGAACTCCTCGTTGACCACCATTTGACCAAGGATTTCCTTTATGAATCTGGCTAAACCAATAGGACCTGGTCCATGTCCAGATCATTTCTAAACTGCCCATGTGCCTCGTTTTGCTTGATGACACCTGTAACCTAGAGATCAACAAAAACAGCTATGGAAAGTCGAGTCAGCTGCAGAAAGTGGTTGCATTCCGCAGCTGATGAGCAAAATCTAAGTCAAATAGAAAACACAAAAACATAGTTAGAAAACCACTTAAATGTACTCTCAGAATCAATATGTAATGATTTTTGATAGCTTGTGAGGCACTGGTGAGAGGAAAAAGTCTAGAAAAGTGTGTAGAAGAGGTGTAGTTTCAGGGCTCAACATACCCCCACTGTGAAGGTGTTGCATGTCCTCATGCAACCAAAACTGTGATCATCCTCCCTTCAGTTCATGTGTTCTGAGACCTCTGCTAACACATCCAGCCTTCTTTTCTTCTTTCTTGGGACCACTGTCATCCTAGGCTTCCTCATTAAGCACTTGAATTTGAGGTTGATGAGAGCTCTACTCAACCTCCTGCTCTTTTTCTTCAATTTTCTATTTTTCTTTTGCCACAGCCCAAGATGCAACATGGTGTTGTCGTGAATAATATTATCCAACGTGCTCTATTCTTTCAATGTTTCATTTTCTCTTTTGATGTGTCTATTTATGACCTCCAGTTCAAAAACTTCTTGTTTTAGTGATTGGATTAAAGCTTCTTGGGTTGTATTAGGCTAGGCAGATGAAGTGCCTTGATCTGTGGCAGTCTTCTCCAACGTCTCAATATAATCATACATTTCTTGCTGGGTTGGATCTATCTCAGGTGTAGCCTTTCTTGGGCTGTCCCCAAAATCTGGTTGAGAAGGACTGATCTCAAAATTTGGTTGAGGAATAGGAGTATGGTGTGGGCTACGGCCAGGAGGGATTGCTGGAGGCTGTTCCGGTGTTTCCCCTCCTAAATCAATGAAGTGGGGCCCTTTAGTTTGTACTTTCCTCAGTTTCCCTTTAAGTCTGGAGCTCCTCCTTAGATTTTGTGAGCTAGTGTCTTCTTTCTCCACACTCTGTTTTTCTTTCCCTTTCCTCTTTGCTGCAGCTGATTGTTCTTGAAGGTAAACTAGTCTTTCAGAAAGTATTTGGTGGTCCTCTTCTGAGGAAGGTTCTGGGGTTTGATAGACAGCTTCAATATTTCTTTTCCCCTTTAATTTTCTTTGCTTCCTAACCTCAATTCTTTCCTTCCTACTTTCAGACAGCTTCTCTTCCTTATTAGTTTCTTTAACTATGTTAGTAGGAGTGTCCTGAATTTTCACACTTGTTTTCCTTCTCCTACTTTTCCTTGTTGAGCTGCTCTCGGGTGTTTCAGGTGGATCTTGAAAGAAGTTTCTAACCAAAAACTGTTCCCAGGTGTCCTTCTTTTCCTTCAATTGTTTTTCAATCAAAATTTTTACAAGGCCATGATGGTACAGGTGGGGTTCTATGTCCTCCAGATTCTTTTGTACAGTTATGGACATATTTTTTAGGCTATTCAATAAAAAGTAAGGCAAATTGATGGTTTGATTTTCTAGAAAATTCATTAGCAACCGGGTGTGGTACATATACATGGACCCAAACCGTCCTTCACATGTAATAAACTTCTGGATTATCAACAATAGACTAGCCCACTTTTCTTCTAAAGCAGAGACAGGGATTCCACGTTTGAAAATGGTTATATCCATACCCGAATTGCGTAAGATAACCCTCCAGGCCCTCTCATCAAAGCTTTTGCTTTTGAACCACCATTCCCCCTCTTGTGGGAGTTTCGTTGCTGTAGCGGTAGATGCCTCTTGTTGTGGTCACCAAAAACCCCCCTTCTTCACTTGACATTAGCAATAATGTCAAGCAAAGAGGGGACCCTGAACAAAAAATCCCAAAAAATATTTTTCTAAAGTTTTTATATTTTTCTCCCTAAGGCTTAAATCGCATCGCAAAGAAAGGCCGAAGCATGGCTCGAGCGCGAAAAACAAGACCGCGAATGAGCGATGCGAAGTTCATCGCGTCGCATACATCACACGCGCCCCTTTAAAAGAAGACCTTCGAAAAACGCCGACCGCCGATATGCGAAATCGCAAATCGCAAGCATCGCGCTATACGGCATAACCATTAAACAAAATTTGCGATATCTGCGATTTGCGATGGCAGCGATTTGCGATCTGCGATATCTGCGATTTGCGATCTGCGATGGCAGCGATTTGCGATCTGCGATTTGAAAAGACTTATCACACGACAAGCCCAGGATTAAGTGCGCGCCTTGAAGGAATTTAATGACCTCATGCTTGAGTATCAAGGAATGATTGCATCGCATTTATCGAAGAGTCAAGTCATGATGCATGTCAGGATTATGCATTCATTAGAGTTTAATTCTTTCATGTCAATCTTTTCATTTCCCTTCTTCTTTGCGTAGACTGCAAGACACGCAACTGATATAAATCTATATGCAGGAAACATCTGAGAGAAAGGGGAAAGCGCCAATCAAACAGCAGAAAGAAGATGCCTCCGCAAACGAATGCCGCATGCAGCAGGACCGCGGATTCCAGACTATCAGACAACCGGCACTGATGAAATTAGACTATCCAGGACTCAGAGTCAAAGGCGCACAAAAGCAGCGTGTTCACAAAAGATCTTGAAGCTCAGACTGGCAAAAGCAAAAAGAGAAACGCAAAAGAAGGAAGACGCTTCAGGGAAACCTGGAACAAAGAACGGAAACAATTCTCGAAACAGAGGGTTGTCCATACAGCGCGACTCCTAACCCGCTCAGTCATTCGCACAACCGGAAACCAAAACAACAACAGCAAAATCAGTTCGAGAAGAACCTGGGTTGTGCTAAGTATACACGCGGCGAATACACCCAGCTAGAGAAAGGTTTTCGAAAATATCTTCCGGTCTGTCAGAAGGAAGTGCCAGCTCCTGTTATTTCCACTTTTATCTCCCGAGCAAAAGAAGAAGGCAGTCAGCCGACTCTTCCCAGGAAAACGTTGCGCTGTTGACAGCACTAAAGAGAATATACAGAAACGGTCAGAAATTAGATTTAAAGTTTTAGAAATAAATTTTCTTTTAGTAAAGGGCGGTCATTTGAAGCCGATTCCCTAGATTCGTGTAATTAATATCAATTAGCTAGTAGTATTTAACCCTTCTCATGGTTTTTGGAGAAGGGTCCGGAAATCTGTCAAAAAACTTATCCTCAGAACATGCACTTCTGCACCCTCAGAGGAGGTTTTTGATGAATAGATGGATCAAGATTTATTTATGTTTGCATTTTAATATCTGTTACTGATGTTGCACTTTTGTACTCTTAGCAGATGTTAGAACAAGTAGAAATAAATCATTATTACTTGAAGTTTATTGGTGAAATTAGTCATAAATGGTACTTTTATCTCTTGACTAGATTCTGCTAGTATCCCTAAAGTGATATGTAGCTGAGTTCTTTATATGTTATTGTATGAATGTCTGCATTACCATTTGGCACTTCTGTACGGTGGGATCATTTAATCATGCTTAAGATATAGAAAACTGATTATGCGATATTTTTTTCACAACTATTCTGCCTAACTTCTTATGCAGAACGATTTATCTTTATTGGTTTATATTCTGATATCAGTTGAATGATCTTTATTACCAGCTGCTGTTAGAAATATTTCTAGATCGCATAAACAAAAGAAAAACACCCCGGGTTAGCATAGATCAGATGTATTTCTCTTCATTAGATTACATTAGCATAGAGTTAGTTTAGCAGTTAAAATCAAGACTAGTTTAGAAAAACCCCTAGATTAATATCATCAGACTCTACGCACACACATACACCCATCACATTGGGAAACTGGTCCCATTACCCCCAGTCGGACCCGCTACTCCAAACGGGCAAGGAGCCGCCAACCAGGTTCCGGACCGGGTGGGTATCCCCCTTGTTGTTGACCCGACTTCGGGGCCCTCAACACCTCTGTAACTGAAAATGTAAGGTCTCCAACCTCAACTTTCACGCCATTAAAAGACTTCGCAAATGTCTTCGTAACTTCTTTATTGTAACCTCTGAATTTTTTGTTGAAATGTAGCCACCGTGCCTTTCTTAGTATGCTTTTCAATTGTGGTTACCCCTCCATGAATTTGGGCCCTTCCGGTTCTGCTCTTAGCGAAAGACCCATTCCTTCCTCCTGCCTTAAAATACGTTTGGGTGAGTAATGGATTGACGGAGGTGAAACGACTGTGTTAGCGGGGAATGGAGAAGGTTTGTGGAGAAAAAAACCAGTAATCGTAAACGAAAGAGCAGAGACAAGTAATGAGAATGAGTTCACAGGGATGTAAATAGGCCGGAAATAACAAATGGGATAGTATGGGAATAGAGTGAGCTTAGCTTTTGAGATAGAAGGCTGCGGAATAGGCATGAGCACATTCTCAAAATGGTTGTGGATTTGTGCGGTGGGACAAAGCCGTGATCAAATAGATTACGTCCTCATAATTACCCGGTTCAGCAGGTGGAATGCCAACGTACAAATAAACACAAGTTAAATTCGGAGGCGGATCATGAGGCCGTTAAAAATTAATGCAAGGTTCGTGGAGGAATCATGTAAAGGTCATGGAGCGGCTATGGAAGCTATCAATGCTAATCATTACACATAATGGAGCCGTGGTTTCATAACTATATAGAATGTGCTTTAAAATTCTATTTGAAATGAATTTTGCTTACCTTAGAATTTTACCACTTCCGCTCACTGACCTTTGATTGGCTGCTTCCTGTTGGTACTTTAGGTGTTTTATATCTTCAACATATCTTCCTTTGTCATACCTGCATTTGGTTCCCATCATTATTTGGCTAACATCTGACTGTCAGTGCTGGATAACAGAGTGTTAGCTGCGGAAACTGACACAATGAACATATCACTGAATGGAGATGGATGGAAATGAATGATGGCTGAATGATGTATAAAAACTGGTCATAAAAGGAATTTTATTGGCGGAATGAGATGATGAAATGAAATGGAGTGAAGCGAAATGAAGTGAAATGACATGAAACTTTGAACAAAATGAGGAAAGTTTTTTTTGGAAAATATAGGGCATCAGAAGTTTCTGATTTTCGCCCTGTATTTTCTGTATAAGACTGCCAATCAGTGATTGGTTTTCAGGCTGATATAATTAATATATATATATATATATATATAAAATAAAAACAGAAAGAACAAAGATTAGGCTGGTGGAGAAGAAGGATTCTTCTTCACCAGCCTTATTACAGAATTAGCTTGAAATATTTTTACAAATTCCTCCTTTGAGAATGGCTTATGATAGAACTTTAATCTGTGGCCATTCACAATAAGAGGAGTTTGATGTTCATCAATGGTTTTGATTCTTACCGCTCCATTGCTAAAGATTTTGTCAATCTCATATGGTCCAAGCCAATGAGTCTAAAATTTACCTTTGAAATCTTTAAACTTGGAATCAAATAGTAGTGCCCAATCTCCTTCTTGAAACTTTTTCTCCTTGATGGTTTTGTCATGCCACTTAGCTATTTGATATTGAACTAGATCAGTTCTTAGGATTGCTTCGTCTGATCTCATCTAGTTCATTCAACTGCTCCATTCTATGCTTTTGGGCTTCTAATAGATCCATTCCCAATTGAATTGCCATCTTGAAGGTTCTGACTTGGAACTCAATGGGGAGCAGAACTTCTTTCCCATAAACAAGTTCGTAGGGAGAATGTCCTGTTGTATTCCTCCATGTAGTTCTATAGGCCCATAAGGCTTCAAGAAGCCTTTCTGCCCAATCTCTTCTGTGTAGATGAACAATCTTGGTAATGATGCCTTCAAGAACTTTGTTTGTAAACTCCACTTGAAAATTTGCTTGCGGATGGTAAGGAGTAGATTTTCTGTGCTTGACCTTGTATTCTTCCATCAGCTTCTCCACCAGTTTGGATGTGAATTGACCTCCCTGATCTGTCACAATTTCTCTTGGAATACCAAAGCGAGTAAAAATATCTTCATAAAGAAAACTAACGACTGAATGCTCAGTAGCAGAAAATAATGCTTTGGCTTTTACCCATTTAGTGACATAATCAGTACATACCAATATATACTTTTTTTGTTTAGATGGTGGGTTAATAGGTCCAATGAAATCTAAATCCCATTTTTCAAAGGGTTCGATGAGTACCTGTGGTTGTAATGGCATTTCATTTGAGAGGGTAGGTTTCCCTACTCTTTGGCAGCTATACATCTTTTGACATATTGTTTTGCATCTTTGAAGAGGGATGGCCAATAATATCCTAAAGAGAGGATTTTATAGACTATCCTTTTGTCAGCAAAGTGTCTGCTGCATGGTTCATCATGACATGCTTTGAGAATATCAGGCATCTCATCTTCCCTAACACATCTTCCGATCACAAGATCTGGCCCTGTTTTAAACAATTCGTTAGAAATCCATGAATACTTTGAATTCTCCTGAATAATATTTCTTCTTTCACTAGGAAATAAATGTGGAGGTAGTTTCCCTGTAACCAAATAGTTAGCTATATCTGCATACCAAGGAGTCTTAGTAGTTATTGCAAATAAATATTCATCAAGAAACTTATCCTCTACAGGAGAACCTTCTTTAGTATTCTGAATCCTAGACAAGAAATCAGCTACTGTGTTTTGTTTCCCTGGTCTATCTAACACAGTAATATTGACTTCTTGTAAAAGTAGGAGCCACCTTGTAACTCTGCCATTAATAATGGGTTTGTTCATTAGATATCTAATTGTAGAATGATCAATATGAATAAAAGTTTCATAGCCTGTTATATAATGTCTAAACTTATTGATTGCATGAACAACAACTAAGAACTCTTTTTCAGTCACAGTATAGTTCAACTCAGTAGGAGTTAAATTTTTACTGGTATAGTAAATGGCATAAGGAACTAAATCTTTCTGTCCCAATACAACCCCTAGAGCTGTATCTGAAGCATCTGTAGAAATATGGAAAGGGAGTTTCCAATTTGGTCCTCTCAAGATAAGCGCTTCAAATATTCTTGTTTTCAAAGTCTCAAATGCTGATTGGAAATCATGATCCCATTTGAATTCATAGTCTTTTGTAAGCAGTTTGAAGAGTGGAGATGCTATTTTGGTGAAGTTTTCTATAAATCTTCTATAATATCTAGTAAATCCCAGAAAACTTCTAACATATTTTTGACAATTTGGAATAGGTAACTTGGAGATGACTTCAACTTTTGATCTATCAACTTTAATCCCATCCCCTGAAATATGATGTCCCAAAAAAATACCTTCAGTAAACATCATAAATCATTTTTCATGGCTTAGTGAAAGGTTTGTTTCTTTACATCTTATAAGGACTTTTTCCAATTTTTCTAATGCCTCTTCAAACGAATCACCATAGACTGTAAAATAATCCATCAAAACTTCTACACAATCATAGATTAGATCAGAAAAAATTCCTAGTACTGTTCTTTGGAATGTTGCGGGTGCATTACATAATCCAAAAGGAAGCACTCGATAAGAAAAATTTCCCCATGGACAGGTAAATGTGGTCTTATCCTGATCTTCAGGTGCTACCTAAATTTGATTATAACCACTAAAACCATCCAGAAATGAAAAGTACTTTTTTCCTGCTAATATATCTAATACTTGATCGATAAAGGGCAAGGGAAAGTGATCTTTCAAAGTTGCTTTATTCAATTCCCTGTAATCAATGCATACCCTCCATTTACCATTCTTTTTGGGTACTATAACCAAAGGAGAAACCCATCAGCTATCTAAAATTGGGTAAATGAAATTTACATTGAGTAGTTTTTGGAGCTCTTCTTTCACTATCTCCCTAAGATTTGGATTCATCCTTCTCTGAGGTTGTCTGATTGGTCTACTGTTTTCCTCGATATAGATATGATGGATGAAAGTCTTAGGGTCAATACCTTGCATATCAGTATACTCCCATGCAAATGCAGTAGAATGTTTTTGCAAGATTTTGATTAGCTCTTCCTATTGTGACTTTTCCAAGTTTTTGTTGATATTCAGTGTTTTACCTGGAAAAATTTCAATGGTAGAGCTACCAAACTCTTCCATAGAGTAAAGAGACATTTGTCTTGATGATAGATATTCAATATCAGAATCTAACTGAAATTGTGTGTGGTCATATTCTGAAGATGTTTCAAAGTTTTCTAATGTGTTCAAAATTTGACTATCTTCACTAATTTCAGAGACAGTAAAGACAGGTTGTATAATATCTTCATTGTCGACCCATTCATTGTCTCCTACTTCTGTAATTGCCTTTGCTGGAGGATAAAAATTGAATTTCTTTGTTCAAATACCATCAGAAATGTACATATCTCCAGATCTACAACTAATGAAAGCATCAGCTATGGCTAGCCAAGGTCTTCCTAAGATGAGTGGATGTCCTCCTAAATTACTCTTGGGAGTCAAAATCATGAAATCTACTGGATACTCCCAAGAATCTAAGAAGACTGAAATATCTTCTAGTACACCGTCTGGTTTGATTATTGATCTATCTGCAAGTTGCAGTAAGGTGGGTGTAAAAAGAAGATTAGGAAGTTTAAGCTGTTCCATAGTCTGTCTACTCATAATGTTGATAGTAGCCCCTAAGTCAATCAAAGTGTTTGGAATTTCTATCCCATTTATATGTGTTTTGACAATTGGACTACCTGGATCTACATACTTCTGCAGGGTAATTTTTCCCATCATGATATCTGCAATTTTTCCTACCAGGTGGATTCTTCTTGTGTCTCTTGGTTTCCTTCCTGGTCTTTTAAGACTCAACTCCTTTATTGTTTTCGTTAGAATAGGAATCTCTCGAATGGCTTGTAGCAAGGGAATCTTGATACAGACATTCTTTAATTCATCTAGAAAAGCATAGTCAGGCAACAAGATTTGTTTTTCCACCCCTTTGTCAATTTGTAATCTTTCAGGGAAAGGAGGCGTGGATGAAGATGCAGGTTGCTCAACTATAAGAGTTGAGGGGGTTGACTATTTTTCTTTTTATTTTTGAATGGCTGGGTTTCGAAGAGATGCTTCCTCAGAACCTTTATTGACTTTAAGAGAATCCTCCTCAGAGGTACCTTGCTCTTAAACATCTATAGAAGGTTTTTCTAAAACTCTACCAGATCTGAGTTGAACATCATTAAGAGGAACAATCATATAGGTAGGAAATTGTTGTCCTTCTACCATGTAAGCATTCTGAGGATTTTTGTTGTTGGGATTTGGCAATGGCTGGGTTGGTAGTTGATTTGTCTTTGTTGAAATGGAAGCAAGAGTTGAGAATTTGGATTTTGTTGAGAAGGTTTTTGTTGTGGGAATGGCAATGAAAGTTGTGGGTTTTGATTTGGAATTGGTGGATTTTGTTGATTTGGAAAAGATGGAGGATACTGATAAAATTGAGCAAATATCCCATAAGGATTTTGCATCCCTTGTGCCCATGACTGGTATGGATTTTGAGATTGGGGCCAAGGTTGTTGCCAAGAATTCCAATTTGGCGGGAGCTGAAAGTTCATAGGATTGTTAAATCCCTGATTTTGTTGCCCTTGCCATGGTCTTCTTGAAACAAAAAAAAGGGAATCTACTGAATTTGGATCTTCCTGAAAGACAGCTTTGAGCCCAGGAATTGAAGGACAATCCTTGGTCTCATGACTTTCTGAGCAAATCATACATGTTTCTACAACTTTTGCATCCAAGGGGCATTCCCTTAGAGCATGTTTCTTTCTACATTTTCGACAAAAGATGGCCAAGGCATTAACTTCTGCTTTTTGCTTGTTTTGTATTTTAAGGGTGTCTAGTTGTTCACTAAGGCTCCCTAGAATATCAGTTTTGAACTCATCAAGCATATTGCCAATCTCTGCCCTACTTACTAATCCAGTTGTAGATTTGTTTGCTCTAATAAGAGAAGGATCTCTCAGCCCTTTTCCAGTTTTAGATTTTCCTTTTGAGAGATGGACACATAGTTCTGCTATGTCACGAAGTGGAAGTTGAGAAATATCTCCCTTCCCCATCATGTTTAAAATATCTATCCATTCATCTCTAATGGCTTTCAATAGAAGGGCTTTCAAGGTTTCCTCATCTAAATTACTCATTTTTGTTCTCTTTAAGTTGTATTGAAATATTTCAAGTAAATCCTCCAAGTTTTCATCTTCTCTTTGCATCATCTTGAATACATCATCCTTATGATTGGTGGGCATACAATAATCTAGATATCTATCGAAAAATGTTTGCTTCATATCATTCCAAGTCCTAATAGATTGAGTGACTAATCCCATGAACCATTTCAAAGCAACTCCTTTCAATGTTGAAGGAAACAATTTGAGTTTTTGAGAGTCTTCCATATAGTCATAGGTTCGGCACAAGACTTCAAACTCAAATAGAAATGTTTCAGGATCCTCACTTCGCAACCGATAAAAGTTTGGGAGGACAAATGGTGAAATGTTTTTCATTGTTGTATGAGTTTCCTCATCGGCTATAGGGAATCCAAATGAGTTATCTCCATCCATATTTCCCCCATTTTTACCTCTACCTCCTCCATTATTTCCTCTTCCTCTACCTCTACCCCCTCCTTCAAATCCATTTACTACTTCCTCTGTCATGATAGTTTCCTCAGAGTCCTCAGAGTCCTCTGGTTCTTCTATTAATGGTGAACGAGGAAGAGTTTCTCGCTCCTCTTCTTCAGGTGATTCTACTTTTTTGATTACAATATGTTCCCATGTCGAAGTGAAGAAAGGTTCTTCTCCTAGACCAGATTTAGTAAATAGTGTGGGAGAATCTCCTAATTTGGCTGCTGCCCCTTGAATTCCAGGAATCCTAAGGCTAGGAGTATGAGTCGGAGATGATGGAGGTGTATCTTGTCTATGCCTTGAAGTAGTTGGAGTTGTGAAAATCGAACTTTTGGCCCTAGCTATAAACCTTCCCTTAGAATCTCTTGCTCTATGCATGCCATTTTTTTATTTTTTTATTTTTAAGTCGGGCTAATAATTCTCTTTCTGATCTTCCAAGTCACACTAGGTGTAAGAGGAGAGCATACTTCAAGAAGTTATCAATTTTTCCCTTTTTCTTTTTGTAAGAGATCAGATACCTAGTTAGACTTCCCCGACAGTGGTGCCAAAATGTTTAGTCAATTTATTATGTCCTAAATTGCTACATTAATTATCAATCCGGGAGTCGTAAACTGATGAAGTGTGGCGTATTATATGTGCAAGGCAACCTCTTTCTTACTTTTTATTGTTTTCAATTTTATCTTGTTTTTGGGGGTTTTATCTTGGTTTGTCTCCTAATGCAAATGGAAATCCTATTCCTAAGTTTTAAGAATACTTAAGGAGGCAAGTTTGGGTATAGATTTTAAGGCAGTTATGTCCTTTATGATGACTTCCAGAACTTAACACTTCAGAGGATCTCAAAACATTCTAGTGATGAAATTAATACTTGAACAAGAATGTCAATGTGCAGCCAAACAAGAATGTAAATGTGTAGCTATTTGAATCAAACAAATGATGAACTACTGATCATGAAATCTCTATCTCTGCTGCTCATCTAAATACAAAAATAAAAGTTAAGCTATTACATTCAAACAAATCAAAAACTATAAACTAATAAAGTAAAAACAATTCACTTCATTTATAGTCCGATAGCTCGTCAAGTAGCTTTTCGGGGTTAAGCCATGGCTCTGGAGATAACGTCAATAACATGAGGAATTGATATCTAAATTATCTACTTGCAAATAAAAATAAAATCAAGTCTCTTCACTTATAATCTGATAGCTCGCCAAGTAGCTTTTCCGGGTTAAGCCATGGCTCTGGAGATAATGCCAATAACATGAAGAATCAAATCATTTCACTCAAAATTTGATAGCTCACCAAGTAGCTTTTCGGGGTTAAGCCATGGCTCTGGAGATAACGTTAAATGACATGAAGGATTTGATATTTAAACTAACTGTCAATAGCAAATGAATAAGACTGAAATCAAAGCATAACTGAAATTGAAAGCTAAGAAAAACAAAGTCAGCAGAGAGGACAATCTCATGTCAATAATTATTGCAAAAATTGTATGAAAATGCCCGGGCCTATCCTAACCTGAAACACACTGATCAGTGTTAGCACAAATATATAATGCTTGGAAAATCATGTACAGGAATGAAACATTAGCATTATAACTGAGATGTGAAATATACACAAGTGCACAGACTACGAAATATTTACAATGGAAATAAAACAACAACACATGAAAACTTTACAGAAATAAAAGAATGAAACCTTAGCCAGTAGGGGCCCTCTGCACAGCCTTGGTTAACACGATGTCAATCCGAGATTATGCTCACACAGTCATATAAACCAAGTTTTATTGTATTGCAAAACAGAGGAAGGATCCTCTCGTCACAACAACAAGACCAGTGTCACGGCACAGTAGATAAACTTAACAGCAAAATTACATCAACAAAAACTAATTCTACATGCATTTGAAAACGCGTTTTTTATAAGGGAAATTACATAACTGTTTCTCCTATGGAACTACTTCAGCAGAAGACACGTAAAAAGATAGCATCCGTGAGCTTAGCATGATGGTTGCCAAGATCATTCAATCTACCAAAAGGTGGCTGTTGGATTTGCGTCGTGGAGGCAGTCTATAGCTGTCAAAATGAACCCACGGATCTAGGAACGGTCTTGGATCCTTCACGTGTTGAAAAACAGAGACCTGCGTAGAACTCCTCATTGACCACCATTTGACCAAGGCTTTCCTTTACAAATCTAGCTAAACCAATAGGACCTGGTCCATGTCTAGATCATTTCTAAACTGCCCATGTGCCTCGTTTTGCTTGATGACACCCGTAACCTGGAGATCAACAAAAAAAATTGCGGAAAGTCGAGTCAGCTGCGGAAAGTGGCTGCATTTCACAACTGATGAACAAAATCTAAGTCAAATAGCAAACACAAAAACATAGTTAGAAAACCACTTAAATGTACTCTCAGAATCAATATGTAATGATTTTTGATAGCTTGTGAGGCATTGGTGAGAGGAAAAAGTCTAGAAAAATGTGTAGAAGAGGTGTAGTTTCAGGGCTCAACAGGAATTTCCATCCTTTTTGCTTTTGCGGTATTTTCTTTGCTTGTTTGCATGTGTTCTGCAAGTGCCCTGTTTGATGGAAAATCTGGAAACTAAAGGTGATATTTTCAAAATCTAACCACTATGTCCACTTGAAGTTTTGATGTCTCAGGTGAATACGAACAGGAAGGCCTTTGCTTAAATCCACCTCCACACATATGCATGCAAAAGTGAAGATACCTTTGTTCATTTTTTCTCGATCCGTCTTTAGGAACCTTCCTAAAGAGTTCCCAATATAGGATCCGGTGGTGCCAAAAGGGGAGAGGAAGATTATGTAGCCTTACCCAAATCGAAATTTTTGTAACCATTATTGAGTTGGCATCAAAACCAAGAAACCACGGGGTTACAAAGAGACCTGCCCTTCCGGAAGACCATGGTCCTTCATTTATGACATAATCAAATTCTTTCTAATTATCAAACTGAACCAAAAAATCTTTTTGCACAGAGATAAATGTCACAATATTTGGTCCAATTAAGGTAGATCCACTCATTTAGATCTCCGTATTTGGGACAGAAACCATTAAATCGACATATGATAGATTTTTCTTGCAAAATAATGAAAATGCCACTTACTTCTAGTAATTCTATGGATAGATCTGGGGCTTTCTCCATCTTCTCTACAATGTACAGACCTGGGATTGTCAGATTTGGGTTTTGTTTGTCCTGTGTGGCAGCATTCCCTCTCAATGCATCCTTGAATGAGGCCAAACCCTTGCTAGCCGAAGATGATCCAGGTGGAAAGCTCACTCCTGGGGCACCACCTTGTAGTCTTAAATTCAGGATAATGGTAGAATTCCTTTGAATACCATAGTCTTTCAAATGGACCACATCCTGCAACACTTTTCCTGAAAAAATCAAACTTTGTAATGAAGCAGGAATACTTGTGATATTTTGGGCACTCTGCTTCAGATCTGTCACTAGATCTATTCCTCGAACCCTTAGCAGGATTGATTTTCCAGTAATGGTTTTGATAAAAACTTGATACACTTCCTTTGAATATGGATTTTCTCTTTGTGATCTCCCTTCTACTTGTCTCTCATTTGGATCTATACCCAAGTGATAAATCTGGGTTTTCTTATGAGAGGAGTGGGATATCCTCCATGCAAGATGATTTTGATCCTTGATGCATGTATGTATCGAGCGAGAAACCACCGTAGATAGGGGAGACAACTGTAAAGGGTTTTCATGACAACCTTCACTGTACAAAAACACGACCCAATGCCAGATCCCCATCATTGTAATAACTCTCGTTTGCATGAGTTATTTAATGAAGGCATCAAAAGCCTATCGATCTGCCTTCCCGGCCAAGAGCTTTACCTCTTGCATAATGTGGATGCCCTAGTCGGCATAAATATCCCATCCTTGTTCGATTCTGTGCAGTTTTGGATCATTATTGGATGCATTCGAGGGTTATCGATCTGCCCCTAGAGACTTTAAGCTCAATACAATGTCCAAGGAGTAAAAAAGTATGTATCTCTGCAAAATTTATCTGCTTGAACGCCCAAGATTGCCATAAATCCAATTCAATCCTCTCTCAGATCAATAAATATATTGTACATGCAACCTTAAAAATCACATGTTAAAATATTACTAAAATCCAATGTTAAAATTTATGGTTATATTGATTTTATTAGTCCCTGAGAAGGACAGACTCTAACAATCAAAGAGCTTTGACTAATAGATTCTCTAATGTTTAATTTTATAAAATATATATTTATATTTTTTAAAATATGATTGATCTATAAAATGAACTTTTGATTTCTTGCAGTAGCATATAGACTCTACAAATTTCCAAGATCCCTAGGTAAGCTTAATGGTCTCCAAGTGTGTAACTATTATCTAAAATCACCCAACTTTACCATCATCTTGATTTTATTAACCCATGTACTTTAAAAAATCTACAAAATGTAGGTAATAATTTATATAAAAGGAAATTAATTATTCATAAAACATGTTCCTATTTTTAATAATTTTTTGTTTAATTAATACAAAAAATACAAACTCTTTTATCATTTGATGGAACTAAGTCAAAATTCTCTACATGTAATGTAATAGACTACATATCCTGGAAGCATAGCTAACATAATAACATAATTGATATTGAAGTTCTTAATTCACAAGAAACATAATTAAGCTTTTAGTTTTTAATTTGAAAGAAATATAAGTGGAATGTAAGAAACAAATATGCAACAATTAAACCTTTGAATGGCACAATACAGTAATCATACATAATATTCATCATTCATGGATCTTAGTGCAAAGATTTGGGTTGCGTGCTTCATTAGACTATCATAATAATTTTATAAGCAATTCTTATATCACTCATGGTTCAGGTTCATTTAGTTATGTGTAAATCAACTACAAAAAATCATTAAGATAAGGTCATAAGTTTCAATTAAGATAAATTCATACATAAATTGAATTAAATTATTTTGTAACGACTTGGTTAAGGCTAACAATTAATTAATATCTTTTTGCAAATTTTCGTGGCAGGGACTACTCTGCGATGCAACCCTTTATTAAATATTGCAATCACATCCAATCTATGTATTTAATTAAATGATTAGTTGGATAGTTCAATATCATTTGCGAATATAGACGGCCTATGGGAACATTTCATACTTACTTTAGTTCCATTTATTATGTATGAATCTTTATTGATATAAATTTAGAGGATTTATGTCAATTGTGAAATTTTTTATACCAATTTTATGAATATTAGTTTAATGGAAAAATTAAATGTTTTTATATATTTTTTAAATTTTCATTCATAGTATTTTTCAATAAATTCAAAAATAATAATAAATTGAAAATATATAAAAACAGATATAGTTAACTCTTACATTTGCTAACTCTTATGTTTTCGAGACTAAATATATAATTCTTGTTGAAAAATGGTTTCTGTAAAAAATGTTAGATCCACAATAAAATTTCATATGATTAACCACCTCTCTTGAATGTAAAATTCTTATTGAAAAAAAGACTCACTTAAACATAAAAGCCTTATTAAAAGTAATATCTTAATTATATAAAATTTAGATTAGAGTTAGTTTTATTGTTGAATAAAATAGTAATTTTTTATATGGTACTATCATCAAACTTATGCAAAACGGATTACTTGAATGATAACTTTTCTAGAAGGAGATCCATAGACCTTTAAGCTATGGATTTTAGTTGTTGATTGTAACTTTAAACCATCAAATTTCTCGTGGCAGGTGCTTGCTTTCAATAGAAATCACAAGCCCTATTCCTCGATGATTGACTACCTCAGCTTGGAGATCTTGAGCTTCAATTAATGAGAAGGAACCCTCAATGCAATAATTTTCCTCTGATCGCTTGGTTTTGTTCCTTGGATTGGTAATTGATCAGGTGATCAAAATTAGGCTCAAACTCAAAGTAGCAGAATCTCGATAAACTCAGATTCAGATCAAAGTGCTTGTCATCTTAATTCCAACGGTGCGAACGACACTCGAATCCGAGCTCATATGAAGAAGTTAGAGCAAGTCAAAGTTCAGGTTTGACTTGGATAGATGGAAAAAGAAGACAACGTGGCAGGACTCTTCAGCGAATTGGGAAGCGCAAGTGGCAGGCCGCCATTGGCCCCGCATTTTACAAATCACATATCAGAGGCGAGTTGGCATTAAAGAATCGGCCCCAGCGTAAACCAAGGTGTGATGCGATAATTGCAATTGCACATTGCAACTGGGAAGGCATTAAAGATTCAGCCCCAGAGCAAGTCAGGGTTGTGATGCAATGATCGTAATTTCACATCACAGAATGGAAGTGTTATAGAATCAACCCCGACATGATCAGGTTGTGATTGTGATATCACAGTCACATATTGCAAAGTGCAAAGTCCCGTTATATAGATTACCCTGGCTCTGCCGATTGCGATATATTCTAGATGTGATACAATTATACTGCATTTGATAGTTCCATCGGGTCCGCCGCTTATCACAATCGCATATCGCCCATGCCGCGTTCACAAACCATAAGACTCGTCAGTTCCCGCCAAATGCGATTTGCGATGGAGCTATCGGTGCCGATATTTTATGGCTGCCGCGTGGTGAAATTTTCGCTCAGTTAGTGCTTTTTGGAGAGAAATTGTAGGATCATGCCGGAAATGGTGCAAAGAGAGGCTAGATAGCTATTTTTGGATATTCTAGACTCATTGGAGCTGGTTTCAGAAGCATTTGGGCATTGTAAACACATCTTTTTACACTTTTGAGCATAATAGAGAGGCCTAAGCCATTGGAAGTTGGACCAAGGAGACGTAGCCCAGGAGGGGTGAACTACTTTATCATGTTATTGTTGTAATGTGTTTTTGATGATGTTCTGTACATGTTTATGATGTTGTTTAGTCTCTTATTTATGTTAAATTTCTCATAAACTTAACATAAAAACTCATCATTTCGCTTGCAAAAATTCATGAATCCTTAAGCACAATGAAAGAATTTTGTTTCTAATCTGAGGAGGATATTAGCACAACAATCTAATATTCTAAATCAGATCATTTTGGTATCAGAGATTTAGTTTTGCTTTGTGAAAGAAGGATTTAATTGTTTGTAAGTTTATGTCATGCTTGCAAGGTTAAAACTCAAAAGAGGAGAAGCGAAGCTGGTTGGAAGTCCTGAAGTTGGGTCAAGGGGAAGGAGACCAAGGTTGCCAAATCTCCAACACCAGTTCAACCTCGAGTTTCAGTTGAGAATCCAGAGATCATACCTCATGAAGGAGAACATACAAACATGATACAAGATGAGAAGACATTCAGAAATGATTTATTTGATATGAAAGAGATGGTAAAGGTCCTCTATGAAGAGAGGAATACTAGGTTGCAAGGGGAAAGTTCCAAACCTCCAAAAGGAGAAGGCTCTTCAGGAGGAGGTAATGGAAAATGAGGTAATGGAAATGGAGACAAACCTCCACCCTCTCCACCATCTTCTTCATCTTCTTCTTCACAAGCATCTTCACCCTCTTCCACTAACACAACCATGATTCATATTCATTATCATACTTCAAAAGGAACTGGTAAATCACCTTTTTTAAAACTTGATGTTAAATTTGAGTTGCCCACGTATAATGATGAAGTGAATGCAGAGAATTTTGATAGTTGGATTGGTTAGTTGGAGGTCTATTGCAGGGTTCAAAACCTTCAAGAGGATGACATAAAGATTAAGTTAGCTTCCTCGAGAATGGAAGGTGCAGCTTTGGTATGGTGGGAATTAGAGACCCAAGAGGAGATTAAAAAACGGTAAGGTATCAATTTTTTGGAATGATTTCATTGTTGCAATCAAAAGACAATTCTATCCTTTAGCTTATATGTAGAAGGCCATCATGAATTGGCAGAACTTTAGACAACTTAAAGGTCAAAATGTTCAAGATTACACCCAAGAATTCAGAAAAAGGTCTTTGATGTTAGGTGTAGATTTGAAATTACAAGACACATTGCTGAAGTACATAGGGGGTTTACACAGTTACCTTATGCATACTATCTTGATGTTAATACCAATAATATAGATGATTTGTGTGTTCAAACCACTCATTTTGAGCCAAGAGGGAAAAACACCCCAAAAGAAGGTAGTAAAAATCCATTTAAGAGTAAAGGAAAGGAAAAGGCTTTCACAGGGAAGGCAAAGAAAAATGCGTCTATCAAAAAAGGAGAGAAAGTTACATGCAAAAATTGTTCCAGAGAGGGTCACAATGAATTTCATTGTTGGAAGCTTGATCCCGAAATGAGACTAAAGAGGAATAACAACAAGGGAAAACAAAAGACAACTACAACCATCCAACAGGATTTAGGATCCGATTTGGGTGATGAAACTAAAATCACAACCATGGGGTTAAAAGGAATAGAATCCATTGCTAGCACTATTTCTTCAAACTCACAAAAAGAAACTCCAAATGAAAAGAGGAGAATAGAACTTTTTCACAAAAGGGTGATCTCAAAACACAACAAGTTTGATACGCTTTTCGATAGTGGCTTTCAAGCCAATCTTATCTCTGAAAACATTGTCAAAAGTCTAAACTTGGAAACCGTTCCACATCATAAACCGTATCCACTTGGATGGGTGTATGACAATGCGCAATTGCAGGTTACTAGAAAGTGTAAAGTGAAATTCACCATTATTGCAAATTTCA
This sequence comes from Pinus tabuliformis, assembly GCA_031772625.1. NCBI lineage: Eukaryota > Viridiplantae > Streptophyta > Pinopsida > Pinales > Pinaceae > Pinus > Pinus tabuliformis. The sequence goes on from CM062804.1 coordinate 701,332,101, forward strand.
TAGATGAAGTGGAGCTTGATGTTGTCCTGTTAGATATCTGCGGCATAGTTTGGGCAACCCATAGCTTTATGACAGAAAAGCTATCTTCCATAGACATGAAAACAAATCTAGTTTATTCAAAGATGGAGTAGAATATATTGTGCGATCTCATAGCAAGAAAATAAATCTTTTGCTTGTTAATGCAGGGCAAATGAAAAGACTAGTGAATTTGAGCAAGAATTTTGTGCTTCTAATGATCAAACCCAAGAATGATGTTGATAATGAAGCTTTTAAAGGTTGTGATTCAAATTTGAAATCTGAATTGGTTGACATAGTTAACCAATATGATGAGATGTTTCAGGAACCAAAGGAGTTACCTCCCAAGAGAGGAATCCAACATGAGATAGAGTTGCAACAAGATTTTCCTCTTCCTAACATTGGCATGTATAGGATGTTAGTGATGGAAAGTGCAGAAATTAAGAAGAAAATTCAAGAGTTGTTGAATAAAGGGATCATCAGACCATCTTCCTCGCCATGTGGTTCACCTATTTTCTTGGTGCCAAAGAAGGATGGAACATGGCGCATGTGTGTGGACTTTCATGCATTGAACAAAATTACGGTAAAGAACCATTACCCACTGCCTAGAATAGATGATTTACTTGATCAATTGAAAGATGCAAAGTATTTTACTAAGCTGGACTTAAGAAGTGGCTACCATCAAATTAGAATAACTGAAGGAGACATTTGGAAGACAACAATCAAAACAAAGCAATGATTGTTTGAATGGCTAGTTATGCCTTTTGGTTTATGTAATGCTCCTACTACATTCATGTGTGTGATGAATGATGTGTTGAGGCCATTTCTTGATGAGTTTGTCATAGTCTACTTAGATGGCATCTTAATTTTCAGTAAATTTCATGATGAACATGTTATGCATGTAATAAAAGTACTTGATGTCTTGAAAAAAAAAAAATTGTATCTTAAGATGTCAAAGTGCAAGTTTGGAAAAACTTCTTTAGTTTACTTGGGTCATATTGTTGGAGGAGGTGAGTTGAAAATAGATCCCTCCAAGGTTGATGTCATTGTGAATTGGCCAAGGCCCAAGAAAATTATTGAGGAAAGAAGTTTTTTGGGAGCATCCCAATATTGGAGGAAATTCATTGCTAATATTTCTCTTATAGCGCTCCTTTGCATGCGTTGACAAGCGTGAAAAAGGTTTTTGAGTGGGGAAGCAAACAACAAAAGGACTTTGATGCATTGAAGGAAAAGATCAATACAGCTCCAGTACTTGCACTTCCAAACTTGAGATAGCCATTTGAGATTCAAATTGATGCTAGCGACTATGCCATGGGTGCAATCCTCATGCAACATGGTAAGCCTATCTGTTTTCATTCGGAAACTTATAATGGTGCAATGATTAAATATCCTACATATGATAATGAATTGTATGCATTGGTGCAAAGTGTGAAAAAATGGAAACATTACATGATGGGTAAGGAAATAGTCATTCACACTGATCATCAACCATTGCAATACTTGCAATCATAATCAAAGTTGCAGCAATCAATGCACTTCTGATGGATGGGTTTTCTTCAACAATTCCACTTGGTAATCAGGTTTAAGAAATATATCTACGATAAAGTTGCTGATATGATTTCTAGGCCTATTGTCAGTGCAACTACTTTACTCAAGCATAATTCTATTTTACATGAAAGTTATATTAAGCAATATGCATTAGATAATGACTTTCAAAATGTTTATGCAAGCTTGAGTCAAGGTAACCGAGTAGAGGAATTGGATTATAATTTGCATGATAACTTGTTGTACCATCTTGGAAAGATTTGTATTCCATAGGGAGAAAGAGTTAACATCATAAGAGAGCCACATACTTCTCTTATTGTTGGTCATTTCAGTGTAAGTAAGACGGTGGCATATATACAGAGGTATTGTTATTGGCCTCGTATGCTTAAAAGTTTGTCTCGTTTTATTAAAGGATGTTCATTATGTGCGATTAGTAAGCTTAAAAATAGGAAGTTAGGATTGTACACACCACTTTCGGTTCCTTCACGACGTGGGAGAGTGTTTCTATGGATTTTGTAGGAGGTCTTCCATTGTCAAAAAGAGGTCATGATTATTTGTATGTAGTTGTGGATAGGTTCAGAAAAATGTGTATTTTGATGCCATGTAAAAAACAAGTTACAACTGAACAAACTGCTCAGTTATTCTTTCAGAATGTTTGGGTGCATTTTGGATTTCCCACATCCATTGTTAATGATCGAGATTCTCGCTTTGCTGGGAATTTTTGGTCAAACTTGTGGGGATTCATGGACACCAAATTGAAAAATAGTACAACTTTTTATCCAAAAGCAGATGGTCAAACATAAGTGGTGAACAAAACAATGATACATCTTCTTCGTGGGTATTGCAACAAGCATCCTAAGTTGTGGGATGAACATTTTCACTATATTCAACACGCTGACAACTGAGCCAATCACTCTTCAAATCAAACTTCGCCATTTGAGGCATGCTTGGGATACTTGCCTAAATCTCCTTTGGATTTTATTTTTGGCAAAGATGTTACTATTGAAGGTCATAGCAACATAGACAAAGCAAGAAAGTTCATTGAACAAATCCAATTAGTACACCAAAAGGTTCAAGAACAACTTGAGAAAAGCCAAGGCAAGTACAAAGCAAGGCATGACAAGCATCATCAAGATCACAAGTTCCAAGTTGGTGATGAAGTTTGGATTCACATTAACAAAGAGAGGCTCCAAGGAGAAGGTAAAAATCTAAAACCAATTAGATATGGTCCATTCAAAATTTTGGAAAAGATTGGTAACAATGCCTTCAGGTTGGATTTTCCTTCATATATGCAAATTTATGTTGTTGTTAATGTTGAGAATTTAAGGTTATATGAGCCTCCTTTGGTTGAAGATCAAGGAGAGAATATTTAAATTCCATCTATTGAAGACTTTTCTCCAGAATTCCTTGATGAACTTCAGCAAGACACTATACTTGACAGAAGAACAAGGATATCAAAAAGGGGAAGTGTCGATTATCTTTGAGTGGGGCTCAAGGGTACAAATCCTTTAAAAGCCAAATAGATAAAGTTTGGAAAGGTGAGGTAACTGTACCATCACCTGCTGGACAATTGAAAGTGATATTTTTGGGTCCAAAAGGATTCTAGTGGGGAGGAGTGATCAGGTGCTCAAAATTAGGCTTAAAATCAAAGTGGCAGAATCTCAATAGACTTAGCTTCAGATCTAAGTGCTCATCATCCTGATTCCAATGGTGTGAACGACATTCGAATCCAAGCTCATATGAAGAAGTTAGAGCAAGTGAAAGTTAAGGTTTGACTTGGACAAGTGGCAGGAGAAGGTGACGTGGCAAGACTCTTCAGCGAATGGGGAAGCACCAAGTGGTAGGCTACCATTGGCCCCGCATTTTGAAAATCACATATCGGAGGTGGGTTTCGTTAAAGAATCGTCCCCAGAGCAAGCCAGGGTGTGATGCCATAATAGCAATCACACATTGAAACCGTGAAGGCAATAAAGAGTCAGCCCTAGAGCAAGTTAGGGTTACGATGCGATGATCGCAATTTCACAATGAAAGTGTTACAGAATTGGCCCCGACAGGATCAGGTTACGATTATGATATCACAGTCGCATAGCACAAAGTGTAAATTCTCGTTATATGTATTACCCTGGCTCCGTCGATTACAATATATTCCAGATGCGATACAGTTATACTGTAGTTGATAGTTTCATCAGGTCCATCGCTTATCACAATTGCAGATAGCTCATGCCGTGTTCACAAACCATAAGACCTACCGGTTCGCACTGATTGCGATTTGCGATGGAGTTGTTGGTGCCGATAGTTTATGGTCGCCATGTAGCGAAATTGTAGGATCATGTCGGAGATGGTGCAATTTGTGGAGTGAATATTGGGAAAACTAGGAGAGGTCATAACTTTTTCAGTTGTTGACCAAATTGGATGCAAAAAGAGGCTAGATAGCCATTTTTGGATATTCTAGACTTATTGGAGGAGGTTTCGGAAGCATTTGAGCATTGTAAACACATATTTTTATACTTTTGAGCATAATAGAGAGGCCTAAGCCATTGGAAGTTGGACCAAGGAGACGTAGCCTAGGAGGGGTGAACTCCTTTATCGTGTTCCTGTTGTAATGTGTTTTTGATGATGTCCAGTCTCTTATTTATGTTAAATTTCTCATAAAATTAACATAAAAACTCATCATTTCACTTGCAAAGATTCATGAATCCTTAAGCACAATGAAAGCATTTTGTTTCTAATATGAGGTGGATCTTAGCACAACAATCTAATATTCTACATCAGATCAGTAACATAGCTGAGATTTGTTGAATCTATCAATGCTACATGATTAGCATGGGTTGTTAAAACTCGGACTAAAAAACTAGTAATGTTTACAAGACAAAAGGCTTGTAAATCATATGGAATTTTATGCTACATTAGAGAAGAATAACATAGGAAAAACCATGGGGTTAAGAATACCATGGGAAAAACCATGGGTTTTCACAACCTGGAGCTAAAATACTACCAATGGTAAATTGACTAATTTACCTCAAATTTATTTTAATTATTAATTTCATGAATAATGGGAAATATTTCGATAGAAATCACATTGAAAGTGTATTTCCGATGCATTTTGAACCATCTAGTGTTGTTGGGTAGCGGAGGTCCCGCGTAACAGTTTTGGGTCTGATAGCCTAGAAAGTAGGATAAAAATATCGTAAACCTCCGAAATATGCGGAGCGCGAAATGTAAAAGGTCGAGTCAAAAGGTTGTTCGCCCAAGAAATAATATAAAATAATAGGAAGTAAATCAGTCTGCGGACCATAGGAAGGTATAAATAGAGTGCGGCTCTATGAGGGAAAGGAAGTTATGTTTGGGGTATGATCTTGGATCGGGATTGTAATGGGTTTTTGAGGAGAATAGTCTAAAAGTGTCGGTAAGTTCGAGTCGACGGTTTGGGTAGTAGATAGAGGCTCTGTAGCTGTGTGCGTAGAGGCCTGGAAGAGTTCGCAGCTGTGTGCGCGGACCCCTACAGTTGAGTGCGCATGGCGGATCTGGATGTATTGGTGATAAAGTGAAAATAAAGATAAGTTTCTTCTGCAATTTCTGTGTTACAATATGAGTTATCACAGATCTGACTTTGTGTATGGTTAATATAACTGTTTGATCTATGTGCATGTGCTTATGGCATAGATGTATGTGAATCTAAGTTTATTCTAAGTGCATGATTTGGTTAAATATGTTAAAGGTTTGCTTAAAGACCCTTCTAAGTAGATCTGATTTACATTACTTCATCAAATAGATTAGTGATGTAACAGTGCAATAATAGAAAGTTAAAGTTATTCTGGGTCCGGATCTGCGCGAAAATAGAGTAGTGCGAGGCTACAGAATGGCACGCGATACCTCCAGACCACATCCAGACATCCCAACAGTGCGGAAAGCTGGTTCCAACACCCTCCCCTGCTACCTCGGGTGAGACCTCAGTCTGCGCTTCGCGGAATGTTGCTGAAAGGGCCAGTAGCTGTGGGATTTGCTTGGCTAAATAATTCTTTCGAACCTGGGTCAAGCCCATATAAGCCAACAAATGGTTCTATTGCCGGGACCTGGATCTGCCTAAGGGGTGTCTGATGTGAACTTGAAGGATCGAAGGGACTAGGAATAGTAGTAGCTCAGAGTACATTGACAAGGGTAACAATGACGAGTACGATCCAACTATTGGTATTCAAAGGAGTAGGAGGCGAAGACCTAGAACAATTCTGGTTTGTGTTAACATCAGTATGGAATGTGCAGCGAATTGTGGATGATAATATCAGAAAGAATACCTTAGTTAGTGCACTGTAGGACCAAGCGCTAACATGGTACATAAAGTACTCAAGCGATCATCCAACGACGGGTCAGTAGAAATCTAGATCGAGTTAAAGAAAGAGTTTAGCCGGCCGAAGTCAGAAACATAGTCGATCATAGGGTTCAAGGAGATCACGATGATGCCTGGTGAAACATCGTGGCATTTGGACCAAAGGCTGAAAAGTACTATTCGTGAGGTTAACATGACATTGATAGATGCACAACATTGCACTTGGTTTATGGCATCCTTAACACCACATCTGAGGACAAATTTGTCACAATAGAAGATCTCAACCCAGGCTGAAGCATTAGAGACAGCGATGAGGTTGCATGAAACTCCGTTACAAGACCCAAGGTTGGGAGTTCAGCAAATCCAAGCGCAGATCCAAAATTTGTGTTTGGAAATGAAGAAGTTAAAACAAGAATAGGCACCACGACTAGAAGTCCGGGAGGAAGTATGGTGTATAAAGTGCAGGAGTCAGGGACACGATAAAGATCACTGCCCGGTCTCAATAAATTATGTGGCAACGGGGGGACCAACACCATTGCGACCAGAGGCATAGGCAGGGCCAAGCCTGACAACCTTGCTCTGGTGCACAATCTGTCAGGTGGGAGGAAAACACAACACTGATAACTGCCATCTATTGCCAAAATACAACCAGACCCCCCAACAACTATTTTGCAACTTTTGCAGATCGGCGGGTCACGAGGAAAGGGACTGTCATAGCTACCAATTATTAATGGACCAGTCGCCTGCTTACAGAATGCAGACTAAGGCGCAAGGTTAGGATCCAGCTGCGACATTCGCGCATGGTGGGTTCTAGGGTCGTGGATGAGGACGGGGCGGAATGGGGCCAAGAAGGAGTAGTGGGCAGCTAATCTACTACAATTGCAGAGGTCCAGGACATTACGTGTGGAATTGTACCAACCCCACTGAAATTTCGTGTAGTTATTGTGAGAAATTCGATCATGAGCTAATAGATTGTCCTATGCTTATAGCACAGATTCATGAAAAAAGGGCAGCACAACCAACAACAACCCAGAACATGCAAATGATGAGGTCCGAACCCTGCGAGGAAGATCCCAAAGTCAACATGGTACTGAGAAGTGGCACGGTCACATGAGCAGATAAAAGGATCTTAACTAAGGAAGAGGCAGGGGTGGGTAAGGCTACATATCTAGAAGCTCGGGAGAGCTTCACAGAAGTCTCTACCCCAGGTAGTAGGGATTAGCTTGAGCCGGTCAGGGATCCCTCGATGATAACTACCTTTTTAGAGACATGTATAAAATTGCTTCGTGACAAAAAGGTAGTTAAAGGCTTACATGAACTGATAAATAGATGCGCAGGATGGAGTGAACCTCGCGTAGTTCGAAAGTTGGGAAGACATGCGTCGCGGACCGGGAGGGAAATGCGACTAACAATGTAGATCAGCGAGTATGAAATGGATCAGGTCATTCTGGATCTAGGCTCAGATGCCAACATACTACCTAAACAAACTTGGGAGCGCATGGGTAAGCCTACACTACAATGGTCCCCTATCCAACTGTGGATGGAAAACCAGCAGAAGGTGATGCCCATGGGAAGGCTGCAAGGAGTTACGGTAGACCTTGATGGCGCAAGTACTCGGACATAGTTTGAAGTTATTGAGCTCATGGATGAAAGTACGCTCTATCTTGCGTTGTTAGGAATAGACTAGGCCACCGACATGAACGGGGTTATTAATTTAATGAAGTGGACAATGGTATTTGAAACAAAGTCACTCCACATAGTGATTCCACTAGATCCGGCTAAAGGGCCGTGCTACATTGAACTTGTGCGCAACAGAGAAAGCGACGACAACGTAGATTATAGCTACAGAATGTCTGCACAAAGGCGAGAATGGGTTAAGACAACGGAGGATAGAAGAACGTCACGAGGCTATGGAGAATCCTTCACTTCTGATTCAGATGAGGAAGATGAGCAGTGGCGCAATAGGTTGAACGGAGTGACCACGCTACATTGCAATATGGTGACTAAACCTCTGTACTACGTGAGGGCCCAAGATCGCAAATTGCCAACGTATGATGCGTTGATAATAGTAGATGAATTCCTGACCAAATTTGAAATCGTAGTACTAGAGCACCAACGGTTTGATGCGATGAGGTGGGCGTTGCGTGTGACGCCTACATGATGGTGGGGAAAACATGAAGGGACTTTTGAAGATTGGCAAGTCTGCAGGCGTATGATGAAGATCAAATTTGGGAAGTCAGAATTACGCATAACGGAGAAATACGATGGACTTGATGACCCGTGCATGCACCTTACCAGATGGATTGAAGCCTACGGAGAGGAACCTCAGCCAAAATGGGTGCACTTATTTTATCACAACCTGGATGTCATTCCCAGAAACTGGTATACTAAAGCGAAGCTCCTGCATAACATAGGCGAGTGGGACATATTGCGCGCAGGGTTTTTGTCGACATTCCTCTTTGAAGACCAATGGATGGATCCCATGGACGAAGCATTACAGCTGGTAAAGGCCGTCATTTTCAAGACGCCACTAGAACTAGTGAGCAAGCCTGTGTTGGGGGGGCGCATTTGTAGATGGTTTTTGTTATTCCAGGAGTATGAATTTGAGGTCGTCGTAAAGCCGAGATGTATAAACGCATGCCCAGATCACCTGTCCCGAATTAAGACTGGCGAAGAACCTACAAATCTAGAGGACGGACTCCCAGATGCCCAACTATATGCGGTGTGCGTAGTGGATGGTCATTTTGAGGATATAATCCATTTATTAACTACTGGAACCGCGCCGCAGGGATATTCTGTTCAACAGAAGAAGGAATTGGTGATACGTGCAACAGACTTCACCATGATTGCACGACACCTCTACAAAATGGGAAACGACGAAATATTGCGTAGATATGTCCCAGAGTTCGAGCGAGGACAGATCCTGGCCGAAGCACATGGGGGCGTGGCTAGCAGACATTATGCGGATCATGCCACAACCTAGAATATTCTTTGCGTAGGATTATGGTGGCCCACTTTGCATCAGGATTCGAAAGCACACTGCTAAGCCTGTGACGTATGTCAACGGATGGGGAAACCATCGTGGAGAGATGAAATGCCGCTCTAGCCACAGATGACGCTACAACCATTCGAGAAGTGGGAAATCAACTTTGTAGGACTTGTCGAGCCATGAGGGAAGATGGGTGCGTGGTATATCATTACCGCGACCGAATATTTGACCCGATGGGCAGAAGCACAACTGGTTAGGGATTGCATAGCTGCGAAGTTTTTGTTTGAGAATGTACTGACAAGGTTTGGATGTCCCAAAATTCTCATGAGCGATCGGGGAACACAATTTTTGAATGAAATAATCAGAGCACTCACTGAGGAATTCCATATATATCACCAACAGAGTACGCCATACCACCCACAAGCAAGTGGGACCGTTGAGGCATTCAACAAAATATTGGAGACTGCGTTGACCAAAGTCTGTAATGCACAGAAAAATGACTGGGACTCGCACATCCCTACTGTGCTTTGGGCATACCGAACCACATTCAAGAAGTTGACAGGCCAGACACCTTTTCGGTTAGTTTATGGCAAGGAGGCCATTATGCCTATGGAATATATTGTGCCTAGTCTGTGGATCGCGAAAATCACAGGTATGGCAGACCGTGGGGCTTTGGAGGAAAGGCTTGCGTAGCTAGAAGAACTGGAGGAGGAACGGTTTTTGGCTAGATTCCATCAGCAAGTATAGAAGCAACACGAGAAAGCGTGGCATGATCACCATATCAAGGTGCGCACCTTCAAGGAGAATGATCTAGTATTGCTATACGACAGTAAGTTCGAGAAATTCCCTGGCAAACTCTGAATGCATTGGTTGGGACCCTATGTTGTCAAAGAAGTTATCTATGGGGGCGCGGTTCAGCTTTCCAAACTCAATGGAGACCCCTTCCCGGGCTGAGTGAATGGCAGTCGCCTGAAGCTCTACACGGGCGGGCAGGCCACCTGACTAACCGTTCAAGGGACAGTCTCACTGCTCCAGCCAGTTGAAAGAGAGCACAGGATGGTAAAATAGTCTAGGGAAAAGAGCCACGAGTACCAGGCTATGCATCGATTTAGCTCATCAAAAATATCGCAGTTGCGTGAAAAGAAGTGCGCCGATTCATTGCTAAGAGGAGAGGTGACCGTTCCTATCACTATTCATGACAACATGTCTGCATTATGGCAAAAGGGAGCGGGTGGTGGGTAATTAAGAGAGGGAGTACGAGTCAGATATGGAACGAGTTGCCACAAATTTTACACGAGGACGCTAGAACAAGCGGGAACCAGTGAATTTGAAATTCAAATCGCTTATAAATCACCGAGGGGCATCCACCGGGTGACCTACACTTCTGGAAAATACATGCTAGTTATCGATATGGAGTTGTTCATTATCTCTGCACAAGGAGTAAGCCTGAGGGTGGTGATATGGCTGATGGAGAAGCAGGACTCTCTAACGAGCATGGTGTTGACATCTGCGGGTGTCCCGCAGAAGGCAGTAGCAACAGTAGGGGATGTACCGGAAAAGGGGAGACATGAAGCAGAATTGGTCTGGATGTCATTGCCCCGCCCAGGGGCAGGTCAGCGAACCACAACAGAAAGGCGAAAGGATGGAAAAATGGAGACCATGGGTAGAAACGAAGTTAATAAGTCGTCTCTGAAGGACCTTGAGGATTGGGATCTCGCGGATAGCAACACAGGTCTTGCAAAATTGCAACACAAGCTATAGTAGACAGTGCGAAGAGTAGATACGAAGGTCAAAAATGGCTGCGGTGGTACAAGGAGGTCCCAGATGCGGCTTCCCCACTAGAGCTAAAATCCTAGGAAGGGGTGTTCTGTGTTAACCGAGCAGAGCAGAATGAGCATTATCGGTCACCAGAATTGGTAGAAACAACGAAGTAGGAGCCGGACGAAGTGTTGTAGGAGACAACGAAGAAGCAGTAGGACGACGAGCGTCACTTAGAGGAAGGTGAACTGCGAAGCCATGGCAGTGCGTCTTGCCACACCAACGAGTGACTCGGGACGAGTCATGATGATTGTGTTGGGGGATTGTTGGGTAGCGGAGGTCCCACGTAACAGTTTTGGGTTTGATAGCCTAGAAAGTAGGATAAAAATATTGTAAACCTCTGAAATATGCGGAGCGCGAAATGTAAAAGGTCGAGTCAAAGGGTTGTCTGCCCAAGAAATAATATAAAATAATAGGAAGTAAGTTGGTCCGCGGACCATAGGAAGGTATAAATAGAGCGCGACTCTATGAGGGAAAGGCAGTTCTTTTTAGGGTATGATCTTGGATCTGGATTGTAATGGGTTTTTGAGGAGAATAGTTTGAAAGCGTTTGTAAGTCTGAGTCGAGGGTTTGGGTAGTAGATAGAGGCTCTGCAGCTGTGTGCGCAGAGGCCTGGAAGAGTCCACAGCTGTGTGCGCGGACCCTTGCAGCTGAGTGCGCAGGGCGGATCTGGATGTATTGGTGATAAAGTGAAAATAAAGATAAGTTTCTTATGCAATTTTTGTGTTACAATCTGAGTTATTGTGGATCTGAATTTGTGTATGGTTAATACAACTGTTTGATCTATGCACATATGCTTATGGTATAGATGTATGTGAATCTAAGTTTGTTCTAAGTGCGCGATCTGGTTAAATATGTTAAAGGTTTGCTTAAAGGCCCTTCTAAGTAGATCCGATTTACATTACTTCATCAAATAGATTAGATCTATAACAGCATGATAATAGAAAGTTAAAGTTATTCTGGGTCCAGATCTGTACGAAAATAGAGCAGCGCGAGGCTGCAGAATGGCGTGCAATACCTCCAGACCACATCCAGACATCCCAAGGGTGCGAAAACCTGGTTCCAGCACCCTCCCCTGCTACCTCGGGTGAGACCTCACTCTGCGCTCCGCGGACTGTTGCCAAAAGGGCCGGTAGTTGTGGGATTTGCTTGGCTAAATAATTCTTCCGAACCTGGGTCAGGTCCATATAAGCTAACAAGTGTGGTTCTTTTATTTTATTTTATTGAGCTGAGGCACTCTCCAACCTAGTATGGTAGAGATGTTGTAATGTAATTTTGACTAAGTCAAATTACATAAAAATGGAAACAACAAAATAAAAATAACCCTATAAAAATAAAAATGATCCCTAGTATTTACTCATGGTATTGAGAACCCATGGTATTAGCCCATGGTATTAACCCATAGTATTCATGTGGAATATAGCTTATTTAAAGGGTGAAATTAAAGCAACCTAGATCCATCATAAATCTAGGTCTACCAAAATCCCAGAGGGATCAAATCTCTTTTCACTCTAAAAAGTTTGCATCTCAAGAGATTTGATCCCTCTCGACGCTTGGTAGATCTAGAGTTATGATGGATCTAGGGTGATTTTAATTTTAATATTAATTTTATGTTTTTTGACCAATTGAAAATGCTTAATAGAACATGACAGAACATTTCAACATGAATTTTATGTCTTTAAATATGCTACATTAGAGAAGAATACCATGGGAAAAACCATAAGTTAAAATTACCATAAGAAAACCCATGAATTATCACAACTTAGAGCCAAAAAAACTGTGCACTGTAAATTGATTAATTTATCTTAATTTTATTTTAATTATTAATTTCATTTTATTATTTTATTTTATTTGTAATTTTAATTTAATTTTACTTTTTTTAACTCATCTTTTGATCCATATATTCAAAAGTTTTTCAATTTGGTTTTGAAATTGGAAATTATTTTAACCATGTAAATTTCCCTAAAATTCTTTATCATAGTAGTTTAAAAACCTTTAATAATAGTTGGAAGTTACTTTATTGATTTTAAGAAATATTCTATCCTATATTGATAAGTGTTTCAATTTGATTTTTAAATTACTTTAATCATTTATAATTATTATAATAAAAATTTTTAAAGAAAAAATTAGAACAGTTTTTATATTTACAAATACCGAGTTAAAACTTAATTTAGATACATATTTACATAAGCAAACAAAAATAAGTGGATATGGTCGGAATGAAGTATGTTGGTGCACTAAGATGACTCTATAAATCAACCTTAATCCTATATTAATATGTTAACCTAGGATTCGTTTTTCTATTTCAAGGTTGTAAGCATTGTCTGTATGATAACAATCAGAGAGTGAAATGCAGGTAATAATCATAACTAATAGTTGCAGAAATAAACAATCACTTATAAACTCATTAATTCCTAGAAATGTTGAACAAGAATTATTCTATAATTCAAAATCAGAAAGATAAATCATTTGTAAACTATTTCAAACCAAGATCTTATTCCAATGTCCTAATACAAGAGAGGAAATCAACCTGAATAATCAAATCCACGCGCATTAAAAGAAACTATTTAAATCATACTTAATTGCAAATTTCAAAGCCAGAAATAATTGTAGAAAGCATATACTTAAGAGGGAACAACAATCATATATATCTTACTTTATGTAAATAAACATGATTTTAATTGAGCTATATGATGTACTCTAATTCAACCTAGAGAAGAAATAGCAATGTCAATCTTGACAGTAAAATGGAAAATAACATAATACAAGGAGCAGTGGATCTTCCAACAACTAGGTCCAAAGCCTCTGGAAGAAAATTGCTATCGAAACTCAATACACATATTTAACGAAAACTTCTGAGTCTTTCATTAACTGCTAAAAGAATTACATAATCACTTCGACTCCTTAAAATTCAATATGCATTCGCAGTCTTGCTGGAATTTTACAAATTACAAAGTTACAAGTTACTTTCATTCTGATTTACTAGTGTTATATATTCTATGAAAAGCTAGCAAAATCAGAGCTTATCATGAGGATTAAAAGATCCTTAGGATTGCTTAGATGAACAATCAGATTTCCACATCAATCATGTATTTTTCCTCTGCCTTTAGCATGGCTTGCACAACTATAATCAACGGCTTCTCCCTTTCTTGGCACTATTGTCTTATCTGAAAGGAACAACAGTTATCCAATCCAGGAAATCTGCACATAAACGAGCTGAAACTTAGGCTTTTGATACCAAAAACATGCGATTTGTCCAACATTACTTCCTATTTGATTTTCATGGTCTTTCTTCGAGAACGTGCTCAAGATGAGAGTAAATTCATGGAAAACTATATGATTAATTAAGAAAATTAGTGGGAAAAACATACCTTTTTCACTAGCCAACATACTCCTCGACTTCCCTTTTTGCATGTCTTCATGCAATAGATAATTAAGATGCAATTGAGTCAGAGAATAGGTAGGATATTTTGCTTCCTTGTAGACTCGAAAACCATTTTTGTTTTTTAGTACAGTGAAGGCTCGACTTTCTTGATGTTTTGATAGTTCATAATTACACTGATAGCCATCAGGAGGATAAAAAATGATAGGGATTCTGTAGCGACATCCAATCCATGTAGGATCCTTACTTAGGACAGGATTACCATAACAGGTGAGTCTATCTGTAGGTACAGTGAAGTTCATGTAACCAAAAGGTTCTTGATTTCTGACACTGTTGGGAGAGGTTTTCCATCTTTGCTTTGTAGCCAAGAGAGTTTCTTCTCTAATGTCTTCAAAATATTCCAAACCCGACTTAATCGTGTCTATGTGGATGGGGCCTAAAGTGGACATGACTCCTTTTTCCACAAATATCTTATGTTGTACCCAGAGCTGCAGGGGTAGTGTAGGTTCACCTGTTACCCAAAGATGGTTTTTAGCGAAGGAGAGGAAAGCCTGGAACTGGACATCGCCGAGGAAGGGGCTCAGATTGGCATCCCTGTCATCTTCCAAGAAACAATTATGCAACTATAATTCACATAAGAAATTTTTTACATCGTAAGTCTGTGTTTGACAACATTTAACAAAATCAGGAGTAGATTTAAACTCAAAGGGATGACCAACTCTAATGGCCTTAACTTTTAACAGTAAATACCGTTCGAGTAGAAAAAGTGCATAGTTTGTAGTAGGCGACCTACAGGCTAGTGCACTTGAATAAATAGAACAAATAGGTTTCATCCTCTGTTGTGGTCAAGTCATTAAATTTTTTCAATAACTCCTGAAATTTCTTGAAAGGCACAACTTCCCCGTTGATGCTGCAGTAGTACTTGCTATAATTTTGCTAGTTCTATCATCAATTTTCAAATAATGGTCTCTACAACCAATGGGTTATAGGGAGGTACATCCTCAGTCTGAATAGTCTTACTACCAGTTGCTATTGACTCTGTTTGAATGACAACTTCTATTGTTACCGCAAGAACACAAGGGTCTGTTTGAACAGTTGCTTCCATTACAGACATAGGGACACAAAAATTTGTCTGCAGATCTGTCTGAGTGGCTGTCTCTACCAATTCAACAGAAGAACATGAATCTATTTGAGTTCCTGTTTCCACCAATTAAACAAAGTTACATAAATCTATTTGAGTTTCTATGGAACTAGTACAGATATCCTTAGTCTGAGTCCCTGTTAGATAAGTGTTGATGTTTTCCGTTTGAGTCCCGGTGGAATTAAGAGAATTCCCCCTCTGGGTTTTGATTAATTTCGACTCCATTTCTTTCCTATGAATTTTCTTAGAATCCCTTAGCCATTTTCTAAGTTGCTTATTTTTTCTTTTCAACTTCTTATTTTCTTTATCCATCAATTCCAACCTATGATCATCTCGCCTCTTTACTCTTATAGTAGGTTTCTTTACTGGGGAAGCAGGGTCAACAATAACATTCTCAAAAGTAGAGGCAATTTCAAAATCGCCAAGCTCACGTTCGAGTAATACTATGTCTCCTGAATTGGCTTCTGACTAATCAACATTGTCAGGGTTTGTTTCAAGTAAGGTCATATCTCCAGAATTAGCTTCCAACTCCTCATTATTATTAGGGCTTTATTCGAGTGGGGTTGTATCCCTTGAATTAGCCTTAGGCTCTTAGGTTTCAGCTGCAGAAAAATCTTTCCCTTCTAATTCTTACATTTCTTTGTCATTTTTGGAGGAGGGTAATGTCTCCGTATGGTGAGAACTATGAGGAGAAGTGGAAGGGATAGGAGTATGTAAATGCTCAAATTGGCCTAGCTCCTCAAAGAGAGTTCCCAAATTTTCTAAGACTTGAGCCGCCTCTTCTTCATAATCTTGGGGAAAAGAAATTTGTTGGTTATCGAGGGATCCATGGGATGGTCCCACCTCATGTACAACTAAACTAATGCTTCTCCGCTAGGTAGTTCACTGAGACCGTCTTCGTTTAACAAGAATATATGTCAAAACACAGGCTTTCCTTTTCCTTCCCCTTTTTGGGTTTGCATCTCCATGGTCTAACGTTCTTCCTCAGGCTGGGTGTTTTTAGGAATTCCTTCAAGGTGTAGCGCATCAAAGATTATAAAATTGTCCCAATTTAACTGTAACTAAGTTAATTCCTTGATGACCGCTAATTTAATTAGAACATGATGACTGACTATGGCTTGCGGGTTCCTGGACTTCCTTACTCTACTAGCAACTTCATGTAATAATGTGTTCAGGAAAAATGAAAAATTAATTACTATTTTCTGTTTTCATGCGACTAAAAATTTAGGGTGTCGAGGTCTTACCACATCATGGTGACCATCGCATGTGATATATTTTTGAATGAATTTTTCCAATTTGTGCCATGGTTCACTCAAGGGTGTAGGACAAATACCTTTTCCTTTCTGCACTAACTCCTTGCTAGGATATTTGAAAAATTATACAACTTCATGAAATACCATGTGCTTTTCGACCCAGTTTATTGTTAGGATATTCCGACACATAGGAAATAGTTAAGTACAACTTGGTCTAGTTTAGAGTTAGGTAAAGTGTGTTTATTTACCGTTGTACATATTGTAACTTACAATCCGACGGTCACGATATGTAGTGATCCGACGGTTCATTCTCTCCTCGGTATTACCGACACTTGATCCGTGGCTTGACACTCGATTGGTCCATGAGTTCTATTTAAAGCGCATGGAGGGTCATTGTTCGGGTACTCTGTGCATGAGAGAAGCTTATGTAAATTTTCATTCTTTGATTAATAAATTGCCTGTAGTAGCCACGTTGGCGCAGGCCGTGGACTGTTTCCCTCTTTGAGGGTTTTAACCACGTCAAAAATACTGGTGTATTGATCTGTGATCTGGTTGTGAGCGGTGTCCTTTTGGTGTTCTTTCTGAGGAACTTACCCTGTAAATTCCTACATGGTATCAGAGCTATTTGAGGGCCGCGTCCGTTGGTGATCCAAATCTGAAGCCGGTAGAACTGCATGCGGCTGTCGTTTCCTAGATCTGCTGTTTCTGACTGCTTTCGGGCCGAGAGGACTGCTCTGTTGCGTTCGGAGCATCTGTTCCAGTGAGGAACCCCTTTCGTTTTACGCGAAAAGGTTTCCGGTAGCCCCAGCTGCGTCATTTTTCAGATCGGGAGGTATACAGTGTTTTTGCAGTTTACTGTTATTTTCTCTCTGCTTATTTCGGTTTCGGTTTATTTACCTTTTTTTTAACTGGATCTATACCTTTCATTTCTACGTATGCTCTTTGCCCTGCGACTCTGTGCGATCTGGGCAAATCAGAAACAGAAAGGAAGGATTTTTCTCATGCGTATGCTCTTTTCCTTGCACCTTAGTGTGATCTCGGAAAATCAGAAACATTGAGAAAAATATTTAGTTTTTCGGCTAAAGCTAACTTTGAGATTTTTTTTTAAAATATCTAGTTTTTTGGCTAAAGCTAACTTTGAGCCGCAAGGTTCGTTTTTCTTTGCATATTCGTGTTGGGTTTTGTGTTTTGTGTTTTGTAGGGAAAAAGAGCTTTCTCAAGGCAAGCACGCAAATCGAGGCCCCCCCCCTCTCTCTCTCTCTCTCTCAAATTTTTTGTATAGATCAATTGGTTCAAAGCTATTTTAAGAGAGTAGAGGTCTTGGGTTCAAGTCTCCATTTTGTGGGGGCGGATTTTTTTCATTCCCGCACATTCGCGCACTTTGCCGGCAACTTCAACAATTGTTTTTCAAAAAGCCATAACTTCTTCATCCGGAAGCCTTTTTCAGAGCCGTTTTTTTTAAAACAGCCTAATTTTTCGAGATCTATCCATTGGAACACTTACTTTTAGCATCTTCAGCTTCAGTTTTTAAAAAAAAATGGAAATTCCATGCCAAGTCATTCTTGACAGCACTAACTACTTCCAATGGATAGCCTACATGGAAGATTTACTTAGAAGTAAAGGTCTCTACAGAATAGCCACAGACCAAGAGAAGAAACCAAAAGATGAAGACAAGGCTGCAAAATGGGAAAATAGACAAGATCAAGCACGTGGTTTGATAGGGATGTCTATTTCTCCTGATCTTAGATTCCATATTGCAGAACTTGAGACTCCTCATGAAGCATTGGAAAAAATCGCTAAAGTTTTTGGGATTAAAAATGAAATTAGAGCCCATCAACTTGAAAATGAGTTGCTTACTTTGGATCCTAATAATTTTTCTTGCATTGAAGATTTCTTGTCCAAATTCAAGACCCTTATATCTCTTGGAAGGTGTTAAGGTTAAGAAAGAAGATGGTAACCTTATTTATTCCATCCTTACTAAGTTGGGACCAGCCTACTCTGTATTTGTTTCCACTTTCCATTCTACAAGGGAAGCTTTCATTTGTCAAGGAAAAGACTGCAAGGCCCCTTCCTTTGACTCCTTTTGTGATTCCTTAATAAGAGAACAAGAAAAACTCTTACACCTTGGTCTTCTTAATCTTGGAAACTCTTCCACGAAAGCGTTAGCTGCCCAGCAGCAACCAAATTCAAAGAATCCTAAGAAGTCATATCCTCAAAAGAATGGTCCTAAACCAACTCAGCCTCAAAATGAAAGATCATTTCAGCAAAATGATAAGACCAATAAAAACAAATGGAAGAAGACTGATAGACATTGTAACTTTTGTAATCGAGATGGCCACTTAGAATCTAAATGCTTTAAGAAGATGGAAGCCTTGGAAGCCGTAATGAAGAAACATAACATCCATGTGGAGCCTACTTCAACTTCAACTTCCGGAATGGCACTTTCTGCATGTCGTTGTCAATCATCTCAGTCTGGTTATGCATTAAATGTATCTTCTTCCTCTCCTTCTCATGAGTGGCTCATTGATTCTGGAGCCTCTTATCACATGGCCAAAAACCAAGCCATGTTTTCTTCTTTAAATGATTGTAACACCAAAAATATATATGTTGGTGATGATAGATCTCTTAATGTTGTCGGGACTGGAACTGTTCATCTAGACAATGGTCAGTTTAATGATGTATTATGTGTTCCAACCTTATCCTGCAACCTTCTATCTGTATATCAGATAACTCATTCAGGTGAAGGTAAAATTGTTGAATTTTCACCTCATGATGTTGTAATCAAGGATCTAAGAGATCCTAAACAGATTCTAGCTACTGGTATTGCTGATGATTCCACAAGGTTGTATAAGTTTCACAACTTTGGGTCATCAAATCTTCCCTCAGTATTTGTTGCTCATAATGATGAAGTGAGCAAACTTTGGCATGAGCGATTTGGTCACTTAAACTATCGCTCCCTTCAGCATCTATGTAAAGAAAATATGGTGACAGGTCTTCCTATGGTATCTTGCAGAGATGGTGTTTGTTCCGGATGTGTACTCGGAAAACATCATCGGGACAGTTTTGACAAACGTGCCTCTTGGCACGCCTCAGCCCCTTTACAGCTTGTGCACAGTGATTTATGTGGTCCTCTTCCTGTTGCTTCATTCTCTGGCTGCAAGTATTTCTTAACTTTCATTGATGATTTCTCCAGACGCACTTGGGTATACTTCTTAAAACTCAAGAGCGAAGTATTTAACACATTTTTGGCCTTCAAAGCCTTTGTTGAAAAACAATCTGGACATCAAATTCTTAAGCTAAGAACTGATAATGGTGGAGAATATGTTAAAAACACATTCATCAACTTTTGCACTGAAAATGGAATTCAAATGCAACATACTGTTCCATACACTCCACAACAAAATGGTGTAGCTGAAAGAAAAAATCGCATCTTAAAGGAAATGGCTAATTGTATGCTGCAATCTAAAGGACTCAGTCTTAGTTTTTGGGCCGAAGCAATTAATTGTGCAAATTATATAATCAATCACACTCCTACTAAGGTTCTAGAGAATATCACTCCAGAAGAAGCTTGGAGTTCCATTAAACCAGATGTAAGTCACTTTCGTGTTTTTGGAAGTGAAGCATGGGCCCATATTCCAGATGAAAAGCATAAAGCTTTAGAACCTAAGAGTGAGAAATGTACTTTTGTTGGATATTCTGAAGATGTAAAAGGTTATAGACTTATTCCATTTAAGTCCAAAAATGTTATCATTAGAAGAGATGTAAAATTTGATGAAAATAAATCGGCCTGCGAGCCTAGTCCGGCGGATGTGCCACCTCTTCCTATCTCTTCTACTTTTGAAAACATTTCTTCTTCAGATGATGAAAGTGAGGATGATAATCCTCTGCCACCTTCTCAGGATCCTCAACTTCCAAGATGGGTCCGTGCTACTCGGGATGCAGCATGTGATCTTGCCAGTGATCCTACAGATCAGCGACGTACACGTTCTCAATTTGAAAGAGCCTCTTCTTTACTGGCTCAAGCTCCAGTAAATCATGATCCTGACACTTTTGCAGAAGCTTCAGGCCATCCACATTGGGAAGCAGCTATGAATGAAGAATATCATTCATTGTTGGCAAATGATACATGGGATCTTGTTCCTCTACCAAAGGGACGCAAACTTGTTAGATGTAAATGGGTTTACAGAACCAAGTATGGACCAGATGGGAAAGTTGATAAACATAAAGCTCGTCTTGTTGCTAAGGGCTTTTCACAGGTTGAAGGCATTGACTACACTGAAACCTTCTCCCCTGTTGCCAAAATGAACTCTATCCGCCTTGTTCTTTCCCTTGCTACCTCTTTAAAATGGGAAGTCCATCAGATGGATGTTAAATCTGCCTTCTTGCATGGGGACTTGTGATGAGCCCCAAAAATGTACAATTATTTGGGCTCATTCAACCTCCTAATTTGGCTTCGTCCACCATTCTCATTTGTTTATTGCATGTTTTTGATTATTTTTATGTTAATAGAGTGAATTTGGTTAGTCATTATGCCAACAAGTCTAATGGGTGCTTTGTGTAGCCTTTTTGGTCAACTTGGAGACAAATTTGAAGGTCTTAATGAGCACTTGGCAACCAAATTCGTGGGAGAACAAGCTAGAGGATTTGTAGGAAGGTGTCCCCCTCATTTATGGGCCCTTACCTCGAATTCTCCACCATCAGCTCGGAGTTCAAGGGCCACCGAATCAATCAGCTCAAGGGCAGCCAAGCAAGTCAAGTTGGACTGCTGTTAACTGCAAGTCTTGGGCAGCCAAGTCCCTAACTTTTAGGAGGACTGTTGGGTCCTCAAATTGTATAAATAAGAAGGCTTGGGGCCTCATTTTGGTTAGCTAGTGGGTAGTCATTTTGTGTAGCTAGTTAGTCAATTTGGGGATAGCTAGTTAGTCAATTTGGTTAGTCATGTTGTAGCTCGGTTTTTGCTCCTTGTAAGCCAGTTTTGGCATGTCATTAGATTCATGATTATTCAATAAAGACAGGCAGCTTTTGATCCAATTATGAGTTTTTAAGAGAGCAATAGACCTCCTCTATTTTGTAATGTTAATTTCTTTTTGTTTCAGCACTTTAGTTCATTGCTTTACCATGCAATTTGAAATTACAGGTTTGCTGAGTTAGTTTTTATGAGATTGAATGAGTTTAGCTTATGGTTGAATTGCTTTCGGTTGTTTAGTTAGACTAGCAGGTTGATAATACATTGGAGCTCCAAGGAAAACGGTTGAGAAAGCCTCCACTGCCATCTCTATTTGGAGATTGGAGTGCAGCCTATACCAACCACAAAAATACGCATTTCTTTACTTTATGCTTGCTGCAACACAGTCACGGTTATGTTAGATCCTTTCATGTACTTCATACTTGCACCACACACCTTTATCACAGCTTCATGCACATTTCTCTTCACGTTTTGGATTGCTGTTCATTGAATTCATAGCATAGATAGCCTAGGTTAATGAATCCTTGTCTTGGTGACAGTCATAAGTAATTTGTTGTATTTACACTACTCCACATCATTCCATTCCCTTCTTCTTCATCTTGATCATGCCCAAAGCCACATCCTTGACCTCTGTTTAGCCCATCTACCTTCCAACATCTCTATTACCCCACATAGCTTCATTCTCTTAACCTTTCGTTGTTCTAGCCTTCCATCTTCCAACCCACTTCATGCACTCGTTCCCCATCCTATTCCTCCACTCCTGAGCCATCACCAGCCTTATTCCTACCTTACATATCTCCCCCTACCATTCCATCACTCCACCATCACTTCAAACACCCACGGTAGGACATCCTGTAGAAATTCATAGACTTCCTGTAGGATTCCCTGAGTTTCCTGTAGAATCCCCTGCAGACATCCTGTAGGAGGCCACTCACTCGGTTGCTGAGCCTCTGAACGTGAGGAACCTCTGTGGACTAATGCTAAGGATCCCTGGGGACCTCTCCTAGCCTCCCCAAACTTTCCCAAGCTTTCCTTCCATTCCAACCGCTCCTGCACAACCAAACCCTAATCAAAAGCATCATCACAATAAATCCAACCACTTAATGAAAAAATACAAAAACATGTCTTTTCAGATGCAAGTAGCTTAGATGCATGTATTTCAGTTCACTGCAAGTAATGGCATTAGTGGTAGAAGTTTCCTTCACAGTCTTTGCATTATAGAGGTTATACTAGTCAAATTAGGGTTTCCTAGGTTTACATGCTTTGATTTGCTTTCAGTTCATTTCTGTCAAGTAAATTAGATTTCCTTTGAGAATAGCTTTCGTCCATCATTTAGCAAGCTTCTTCTGAGAGCCTATAGAAGTTGGATTGAGCCCTAGCGGACTTGTGCCAGCTGACCAAGTGACAGCTGCGACAAGAGCTAGTACTTGTGCATATAGCACCGTCGCTTCCAAGTTTGTACGAACTACCGGGTTGATAAAATTAAGAGACAGGAAGCCCCAGGAGTTGTAGCATTATTGCTACAATACTGGAGCTCACCAACTTGCAGGAAGAAATCTATATGGAACAACCCATTGGCTTCATACAAACAGACTCCAGCCTTGTTTGTCGACTTAAGAAATCCCTTTATGGTCTCAAGCAAGCTCCTCGGGCTTGGTATGCCAAAATGGATAGCTTTCTTTTAGAATTTGGCTTTTCTAGGTGTTATTCTGACAATACTGTCTACACCAAGAAAGTGGGAAACTCTCTTATCATCCTTGTTCTTTATGTTGATGATCTTATTCTTACTGGTAGTGATCCCAACCTTATAAACCATGTGAAGTCCAGCCTTAAAAAGAAATTTGAAATGACAGACTTAGGACACTTACACTATTTTCTCGGTCTTCAAGTCTTGCAATCCAAGGAGGGTATTTTCCTTTCCCAGTCCAAGTATGCTTGTGATATTCTTCGTCATTTTCATATGGAAGACTGTAAGCCAGCCCCTTCTCCCTTTCAGTCTGGAGTCAAACTTTCAGTCTCTTGTACTTCTCCTGAAGTTGATGCTACCTTATACCGTCAACTTGTAGGAAAACTCTTGTATTTAACCCATACTCGTCCTGACCTTTCCTTTGCTGTTGGCCTTGTTGCTCGTTTTATGCAAAACCCCCGTGAAAGTCATTGGAAAGCAGCTAAAAGAATACTTCGTTATGTTCGAGGTACAGTACAGTTTGGGATTCATTACAGTGCCAAAGCAGCTCCTCTATTAGTCGGTTTCACTGATTCTGATTGGGCTGGTGACCCTGATGATCGAAAGTCTACTGCCGGTTATGTCTTCACTCTTGGTTCAGGACCTATTACATGGGCTTGTAAGAAACAGGCTGCCATTTCTCTTTCGTCAGCAGAAGCAGAGTATCGTGGTGCCGTGGAAGCTAGTAAGGAAGCCTTGTGGCTTCGTCAAATCCTATCAGAGTTTGGCTTTGAGCAGCAGCATCCAACCACACTTTGGTGTGATAATCAAAGTGCCATTCAGCTATGCAAAGATCCAGTCCAACATCAGCGCAACAAACACATTGAACTACACATGCACTTCATTAGAAAGCTCATTCATGACCATGTTCTTGAAGTGCAATATTGTTCAACAGATGATCAGGTTGCAGACATCTTCACAAAGGCTCTCACAGAGGCGAAGTTCACTAAACTTCGATATATGCTTGGATTTCAGGAAGTTGTCACTAAGGGGGGATAGGCTCTAGTGCCTCCTTCCTTCTCCTATTGTGTCATATTTGTAAATCCTTCAATCCTATCCCAAGTTGTTCTTAAGGGGGGATGTTAGGATATTCCGACACATAGGAAATAGTTAAGTACAACTTGGTCTAGTTTAGAGTTAGGTATAGAGTTAGGTAAAGTGTGTTTCTTTACCGTTGTACATATTGTAACTTACAATCCGACGGTCACGATATGTAGTGATCTAACGGTTCATTCTCTCCTCGGTATTACCGACACTTGATCCGTGGCTTGACACCCGATTGGTCCATGAGTTCTATTTAAAGCGCATGGAGGGTCATTGTTCGGGTAATCCGTGCATGAGAGAAGCTTATGTAAATTTTCATTCTTTGATTAATAAATTGCCTGTAGTAGCCACGTTG
This sequence comes from Pinus tabuliformis, assembly GCA_031772625.1. NCBI lineage: Eukaryota > Viridiplantae > Streptophyta > Pinopsida > Pinales > Pinaceae > Pinus > Pinus tabuliformis. The sequence continues at coordinate 701,356,659 of CM062804.1, forward strand.
GCGTAGGCCGTGGACTGTTTCCCTCTTTGAGGGTTTTAACCACGTCAAAAATACTGGTGTATTGATCTGTGATCTGGTTGTGAGCGGTGTCCTTTTGGTGTTCTTTCTGAGGAACTTACCCTGTAAATTCCTACATTTATGCCTTATGTGGGGAGGCCATGACCTCTGCCAGAATGGCTTCACTTACTTCTATGCTCCTGCCTTTGACAATTGTGCTTTCATTATGTAAATTCTACAAGAATTCCAGAGCAATGTCATCGTTAAACCCTTGTAGCTGAGTAAGATATTGTGCACATCCTGCACGTTCTACGATATATCAGGCTTGCATGGTAATCTATAACAATGTAGGCTCACTGTGAACAAAGGTGCCACCCATATCTTCTATTCCCTGAAGACAATCTGCAAACCTGCATGCACTATTGAATTCCACAAATCTCGTAATGAAACAACATAAAATTCATGCAGGAGTATAAAGAATAGAAACTAAGTACAAATTCTTGGTAATAATATCCTATCATATCGACAGGTATGGTGGTTGTTCGTTAATCGTGCGCCTTCACGTTGTAATAATGTATGACCACCCCCCTTTAATGAAACAAAGGGCGACCACAACTTGTGAAGCATGTGGACAGGAAAGAGAGCATGCGACATCATTATTACAACCAAAAGTGGTCATAAAAATCAGATAGTCAGAATCGAATGCAATAAATGAAAAATCGTTCGATTGTTTAGAGAGGATCGTGAGAAATAAAGCTTACAAAATTTACATCATGGAAATAGATTTACTTTTTGGAGTATATGTGATGAAATTTGACAAGGAATTGTTTTAAATTTATGACTGCTGATGTAGGATGATCGAATAATGCTGACATGGTTCATGTAATATACATATGCAACCCATACTACTTATTAAATATGTAGTCACAAATCAAAGGTGCTTTCTCCTTTTTTTAGTAAAGAAGAACTAAGGACATAATAAAAATTTGGCAATTTCAAAGTATACTTCAATACCATAGGCAGAGTTGTTGCTGCTAGCAGGCGTCTATATTCTCGGCAGGGTTTCCTTTTAACCCACACATGAGGCAGTATCCCAGACTTAAAAATGATTTCCCTTTTTTAAAAAGGACATTGTTATGGCGTGATGACCAGATAGTAACAATTCCACTCATCGTATCATAACAAAGTGAATGGACCGACTCGTGATGAGACCTCCCGTCCTTGGACATTTTAGTGTCACAAGGTCATTACTCTGGTGTGGTAAGCATAATGGGAATGTCACTTATGTTACTTTCTTATGATCATGGTAGGCTGGCTCGTGATGAGACCCCCTATCCCCTTTTTTAGCTTAATTTGTTATTGTTGTGTTTCTTCTCTTTTTTTGTTTAGAAGTTAGGGGAGGCTCATCAACTCATTAAGAGTTTGGGATGGTGTAAGAAGTAAAAACAATGTGAAATAAAAGAAAAACTAGTACATTGGGGATAGATCATGAACAATTTATAATGTATCCGAAAAATAAACATAAGCAGGAGTATTCATAGATAGAGCATGTCAGATTTCTTACAAAAATATTTACCAAAAGGGCTAAGAATCATGACGATTTAGAGATTGTTGCTTTTAAAGATTTAGATCGAACTCATAACCAAAAAGGAATAACTGGCATGGAATGATAGTAATGAGAACAACAATCATTCATGGCGATGGATCAACAATTTGTTATTTTTCGTTAAAGGGAACATCAAGTGTTTCATTCATAGAGGGGACAAAAAATGCTCTTTGGAAAAGGGAACAACAACTATTTCTTCGAGAAGGGAACGAAAACTATTTCATTGAAAAGGGCACAACAACTGTTTCGTTGGAAAGATAACAACAACTGTTTATTTGGAAAGAGAATAACAGTTGTTTCTTTGGAAAGGGAACAACAATTGGTTCTTCGAGAAGGGAAACAACAATGATTTCTTTGGAAAGGGAACAAAAACTATTTTGTTGAAAAGGGCACAACAACTGTTTGTTTGGAAAGGGAACAACAACTGTTTCTTGGGAAAAGGGAACACCAACTGTTTCTTTGAGAAGGGAACAACAATTGTGCTTTTGAGGAAAAAAGATTGATTATAAACAATGTTGATTATCAAAATTCCAGCATACTAAATAAGAAAAAAGAATAAAATTCCTCAACCATTTTCAAAAGAAAATATGTACATTATTTACAACATGAGAAGAAAATATTTTTTCATGCAAATGACCCTGTCAGGTTACCATCCCCCGCAACTATGATTTGGAGAGTAGGATCATTACTTACCTACTGATATAAAGATTCCTTTGTGTGTGGTTGGTGATAAAGTCGCAACCGGTGTCTATTCACTAGATAGGGAGCACCAGACCCGTCGATGGTGATTAAAGTTATGGTGCCATTGTTATGCACTTCTTGAATCTCATAAGGCCCGAGCCACCTTGTCTACAGTTTCCGTGGGAATTCCTGAAATCTGGAGTAATAAAGGAGCACCCAATCACCTTCCTGAAATGATTTTTTTTTAATAAGTCTATCATGCCACTTGGCCCTCTGTTGTTGAATAATTGTTGTACGATGCAGGGAAAGTAAGCATGCTTCATCTAGCTCGCTTAATTATTGAAGTCATTGTGTTTGGGCTTCTGTAAGATCTAGTCCAACCTCCTGGGTTGTCCTAAGAGTCTTATCTCAAACCCTATTAGGAAGATTGGTTCTTTGCCAAAAACAATTTGGTAGGGGGGATATCCAATAGTGTTGCGCCATGTTGTGTGATAGGCCCACAAGACTTCTAGAATTTTAGCGGCCTATTTCTGGCGATTTGATGAGACTGTCCTAGTCAAGATTGCTTAATATACGAATTTGTTAGTGCTCTCTACCTATCCATTTTCCTGTGGGTGATACAGAAAAAGTAACTAGATGTTTGACGTGATGCTTTCGCAGGGTGGCTGAAATTTTATGTCCTGTAAATTGTGCTCCTCCATCGGTTATCACCTCCCTTGGAAAACGGTATCGCACGAACAATTCAAAAATGAAATTAATCACTGTTTCTTTTGTGGCCCGTAGCAGGGCTACTATTTATACCCATTTAGTTACATAGTTTGTGGCAACTAGTATATAGAACTTTTGATTTGATGGCGGATTAAAGGGCCCAACAAAGTCAAGTGCCCATCTTTCAAAGGGTTCCACCACCAACTGCAGCTGCAGTGGCATTTCATCAGCCTGGCCAGGATGTCCCATCCTTTGGCAACTGTCACAGGCTTGAACATATTTCTTGGCATCTTTGAATATGGTGGGCTAGTAATAGCCCATCTGAAGGATCTTATGTCTGGTTCTATGGATTCTGAAATGTCCGCCACAAGGCTCGTCGTGACAGGTTTTCAGCATGTCATAGACTTCATCTTCTCGAATGCATCTTCGTATATGTATATCAGATCCAGTGTGGAAAAGATACCCACCAATCCATGAAAATTGAGCACTGTGTTGGACAATCAACTTCCTTTCCTTGGGCGACAGATGGGCTGGTAATTTCCCGACTGCTAGATAATTTTCTACATCCACATACCAAGGTGCTTTAATTGTTACAACGAACAGGTGGTCATCTGGAAACTGATCGTCTACTGATAATGGATCATTCATATTGGGTACCTGAGACAGGAAGTCTACAACAAGATTTTCTTTTCTTGGTCAATCCTTTATGGTGATATCGAACTTGTGCAGTAGCAACAACCATCGAGTTACTCGCCCATTAGTGATTGGTTTGTTGGCCAAGTACCTGATGGCATAGTGGTCAATATACAGAAAGATTGGATAGCATGTTATATAATTTCTAAACTTATTGATAGCATGTATAACAACTAGAAATTCTTTTTCTGTTACTGTGTAATTTAACTTAGCAGGGGTAAGGTTTTTGCTAATATAATAGATAGCATAGGGCTTCCTGTCCTCTTCTTGTCCAAGTACAACGCCTATAGCTGTGTTTGATGCATCTGTAGAGATATGGAAAGGTAACTCCCAATTTGGTCCTCGTAATACTGGTGCAGTTGAAATCAACTTCTTTAGATCTGCAAAGGCAACATCACATTTGTCAGACCAATTAAATTCAACATTACCAGTTAAGACATACAAAGGTGCAACAATTTTTGAAAAGTTTTCAATAAATCTATGGTAGTACATGTTTGGTCAATTTAGTGTCCTAAATTTCTCTACATAAATTATCAATCCGGGTATCGTAAACTGATGAAGTGTAGTGCACTGTTTGTGCTAGATGACCCTTCTTATTTCGTTGTTTTTATGTTTTATGTTGTTTTGGGGGGTTTTGGGTCCTTTAATCCCTAATGATGCACAATGTAACTATCAAAATCTTAAATCTAACTTCTGTAGAGACTGCTAAAAATATAAAAATGAGAAACAAAAGAGCTTAAGGAAGACTTGAGAGCAAAGTTAAGCAAGAAATGAAAATAGAGTTTCTATTCTTGTTTTATCATTATTCCCAAATCATGATCGTAAAAACTGAAAGTAAAATTGCAACTAGTGTCTAATCTATCATAGAAACAAAGCTAAATGAAACACTTAATTACCTTGCCACTCAATTTTGGGAGAAAATCTCCTTGTGATGACATTTGAGGATTTCCGTACTTCATTATTCTAAGAGAAAATAAATGCAGGAATGCAGAAAAGACTCATTGCATGAATGAAGGATTCAACCACTTAGTTTAAGATGAGATATCAAATAGAAGGGCTCTTTAGAAACATTCATTAACACCATGAGTCAATAAACTAGCAATAAAATGACAAGAATAGTAATGGCACTGATCAGTTTATTTGAAAACTGAAAGACTAGTAAAGCAGTAAATGAATTAAACTAAATTATACTATTGAATTTCAACTTCTAACTGCTGATAAAAGCTATAAAGAAATTAAGCAAAAAGAAACTATTCTGCACTAAAAGAAGCTATTCTGCATTAGTGAGAAAGTGATAAAAGTTGCATTATAAACGAGGTTAGTACCAAAATGATTATGAACACTGTGATGAATTTGCAGTTTAACTAGAAAAGATAAAACAAAATGAAATAAAACCTCATTCAGTGCAGGGGCCCTCTGCAACTGATCAGGTTATGTGTGCTTTAATCAATCTCCAAGAAACTCTTTCAGATATCCATAAAACACACGGTCTTCATATTAAAAACAAGGAAATAAGTTTCAAAATTACAAAGTGGTAAGTCTGTGCTTAATACATGAGGAAATTCGAACTCCTTCCGAGTCCTTTACAACTGATATTTAAAGAAAAATCCTAACTATCCTTTGAGAGAATTTAGCTACAGGTGGTCCACGTATTACAACAGTTCTGCGTGAATGGATTGATCAGCTATAGGTGACTTTAAGTCAGCAAGGTAGTTGCGTGAAACAATTATCACCGGTGGCTGGTTCAAGTAAATGCTGCAACAGAAGCTGTCAGATTTATTAAATAGCCACAAAGAATGGACACAGAGTCCTATTGGACACAGAGTCCTATTGCTCCTGGGTTTCTTAATTTGACTCCACCTTTGACTATGGTCTTGATATGGTTTCTTTGTCGATTTGGACTGGTTGACTAGGATAGGATCCATGTCGTGACCATTCCAGAGATGCCCATGTGGCCGGTTTCCTCGTTTGACACCTATAACCTGTTGAAGCATGAAGGTAGCTGCGGAACAACTGATTAGCTGCAGAATAGGCTATGTTCTGTAGCTAAAAGACAAAAAATTATTCAAATATAAAAACTTAAAAGTTTATCATGTAAATCACTAAATGTCATCCTTAAGGCAATATATACTGGTCATTGATGATAAGAATGCATTTTCTTCATGGAAAAACAAAGAAAAGGGATGAGAAGAGTTTTTAGGGAAAGAGTAGTTTTGAGGCTCAACATACCCCCACTGCAAAACTGTTGCATGTCCCCATGCAATAAAAAATGTGAACTTCTCCCTCCTACTACATTTGTTCTGACACTTCTGCTAGCACATCCAACTTCCTCTTCTTACTTCTCTTTGCACTGACTGCCATCCTTGGCTTCCTCATAAGAAGTCTGTATTTGAGGTTAATAAGTGTTCTACTTAGCTTCTTATTTTTCCTTTTCAACTTCCTATTTTCTTGTACCATAATCCCAAGTGTAGCATTCTGTTGTCATGAATAGCTCTATCTAGCTTGTTCTATTCCCTTAAGGTTTCATTTTCTTTTTGGATGTGCCTATTCAGAATTTCTAGCTCAAATATTTCTTGTTTGAGAGAGCTAGTTAAAGTTTCTTGTGGGGTGATAGGCTGCTCTGGATTAGCTGAAGTTCCTGGATCTATCAAGGTATTCTTTTTCTCTAATGACTCTATGTAGTCATAGATTTGTTGTTGTACTAGATCTATGCCAAGAGAAGCTCTACTTGGGCTGCCTTCAAGATCCTGTGCGGGAAAGTTCTATGGACTGTGTTAAAATGGAATACTATCAGGAGATTGAGCTGGGGTTTCTTCTTCTAAGTTTATGAACTGGGCTTCTTTGGAAGTCACCCTCTTCAACTTACCTCGGAGTCTAGAGCTCCTCCTCAAGTTTTGAAAGCTTATGGTTTCTTCCTTTGTGTCCTTCTTCTTTCCTTTCTCCTTATTTTTCTTGATTTTCTCCTTGATCTTGGTTAGTCTTTTAGAGAGTAGTTGTTCATCTTCTTGAGGTGATGAAGGTTCAGGAATGTCCTCATTGATTTCTTCAGCCCTCTCTTTCATTTTTCTCTTTTGTTTAGTCTGCTTCCTAACCTCTAGTTTAGGAGCTATCTCTGCATCATCTTTTTGTGAGGAGCTTTGAATATGAATGCTGGTCTTTATATTTCTACTTTTCTTAACATGACTTCCCTTAGATGCATCTGGAGCATCCTGGAAGAAATTTCTTACCAAGAAATCTTCCCATGTATCCCCTATACTTTTTAAATGGAATTCTATAAGAATCTTCACTAATTCATGATGATACATAGTTGTTTCTATTGTTTCTATTGATTCAATTTTCTTTTAGACATTTGTTGCCATCCTTCTCAGACTGTTCAGAAGGAAAAAGGGAAGATTGATGGTTCCATTCTCTAAAAAATTCATTAACAGACGTATATGGTAAACACACATAGACCCAAATCTTCTTTCGCATGTAATGAATTTTTTCAATACTAACAACATGTTACTCCATTTATTCTTGAGAGCTAAAATATGAATCCCCTTTCTAAATACTGTAACATCCATACCTGGGTTTTTAAGGATCACCTTCCAAGGCTCATCATGAAATTCCTTGTTTTAAACCATCTTTCTCCTAGTCTTGGGAGCTCTTTTGCTTCTTCTATAAAGGATTCTATGGCTGCAAACTTGATATCCACTATCTCCACTTCTGTGCCATCAAATGATCTTGCAAAAGATTTAGTAATTTCCTTTTGGTAGCCATCAAATTTTCCAATAAAACGTAACCATCCGACCTTCTCTAGCATTCCTATAAGTTGTGGATAGCCCTCCATATATTTTACTCCTACGGGCTCTGTTATGAGAATAAGCCCCATGTCCTCTGTTTTCGGTTACAGTTCAAAATTACTCTCATTGTCTAAGAAATGGAATGCTGTGTATATGGAAATAGGAAGACTGTGTATGTGAAAATAGGAATACTGTGTGTATGGAATGACAACGTGATTATGAGATAAAAACTTAAGGGTTTACATGCAATAAATAGACAGTAAGGGTTTAGAGAGTTGTAAATAGGTAGGTCACATCGTTTTTTTGACTGTTAGCATGTGTAGTTATGGAGGACCGTTTGAGTACAGGTTATGGAGTTTGAAGCGGAGATTTGTTATGAAAAATCATTGAGACTGTTTGTCAATAAAGACTGAAGATATGGTGGAGACATCGTGGTGGTCAAATCAAATGATGATTGGTTAAGGAGACATGTGATCATACATACTATACAAACTTATGTTTTCAAATTGCTTTTTGAAATAAATTTTTGCATTTACCTTTGGAACCTTTACCTTCCGCTTGCTAATATTTTGATGTTGATCCATAGGTACCTTGAGCTTGATTTCTTCAGAAATTTGATTTTTCTTCAATATCCTGCATACATGGTTTTATTATGAACTGTACACTTATGCCTGAACTGATAAGAAAATTGTAGTTGCAGAACAGAATCAACTACAAAACGTGAAACAAAAAGTAAAATATGGCTTATGAATGAATGAAATGGAAATGGATGTGTTAGTGAAAATAAAATGAGATGTAAGACAAGATGATAAATGAAAATGCAGATGGAGGAAATACTGGAAAAGGAGAATTTATTGGTGAAATATGGCAATGGAATGAAGTGAAACTGTAAAAATAAAATAGAGTGAAGTGAGATGAGATAATGAATTTTGCAGAATATAGAGTGACTGTGGCTTTTTGTCACCACTTATTACAGAAAGGAAATGGAAAATATAGGGTGTCAGAGACCTCTGATTTTCACCCTGTATTTTCTGTATAAGCATGGCAATTAATGATTTGTTTTCAACCGTATACAATACACACACACACATATATATATATATATATATATATATATATATATATATATATATATATATATATATATATATATTTTTTTTTTTTTTTAGATAGAAAAAATAAAGACTAAGTTGGTGAAGAAGAAGGATTCTTCTTCACTAAATTCATTATAGGATTGTTCTGGAAGATCTTTATGAACTCCTCCTTTGAAATTGGTTTTTGATATATTTTTAATCTATGACTATTCAAAAGAAGAGGAGTTTGACTTTCATCTATTGTTCTGATCCTCACTGCTCCATTACTAAAGAATTTTTCAATCTCATATGGCCCAAGCCAATGAGTTTGAAACTTTCTTTGAAAGTCTTTAAACTTTGAATCAAATAACAACGCCCAATCTCCCTCTTGAAACCTCTTGTCCTTGATATATTTTTCATGCCATTTAGCCCTCTGTTGTTGGACTAGACCAGTCCTTTGAACTGCCTCTTGTCTGATTTCATCAAGTTCATTTAATTGCTCCAGTCTATGCTTTTGAGCCTCTGATAAATCTAACCCCAATTGGACTGCCATCTTGAAAGTTTTGATTTGGAACTCTATAGGGAACAAGACTTGTTTTCCATAAACAAGTTCATAGGGTGTACATCCCATTGTGTTCCTCCATGTAGTTCTATAGGCCCATAAGGATTTAAGAAGCCTTTCTGCCCAATCTCTTCTATGTAGATGCACAATCTTGGTGAGGATTCCTTCAATCACTTTATTTTTAGACTCCACTTGACCATTTGCTTGTGGATGATAGGGAGTAGATTTCCTATGCTTGATCTTGTATTCCTCCACAAGCCTTTCCACCATGTTGGATGTGAATTAAGATCCCTAATTTGTCACAATTTCTCTTGGAACACCAAAACGAGTAAAGATGTCCTCAAAAAGAAAATTAACTACAAATTTTTCATAAGCAAAAGGTAATGTTTTGGCTTCTACCCATTTGGTGACATAATCAGTGCATACTAATACATACTTTTTCTGCTTAGATGGAGGATTAATTGGTCCAATAAAGTCTAAAGCCCACTTTTCAAAAGGTTCTATAAGTACCTATGTTTGTAATGGCATTTCATTTGAGGGAGCAGGTTTCCCTACCCTTTGGCAGCTGTCACATCTTCTGACATATTCTTTAGCATCCTTGAAGATGGATGGCCAATAATATCATAAAGAAAGGATTTTATAGGCTATCCTCTTGTCAGCAAAGTGTCCACCAAATGGCTCATTATGACATGCTTTAAGAATCTCAGGCATTTCATCTTCCTTGACACACCCGATCATAAGATCTTGCTCTGTTTTATACAATTCGTTAGTGATCCATGAACATCTTGCACTTTCCTGAATAATTTTTCTTTTCTCTCTAGGAAACAAATGTGAAGGTAACTTTCCTGTGGCCAAGTAATTAACAACATCTGCAAACGAAGGAGTCTGAGTAGTCATTGCAAAAATATATTCATCAGGAAACTTATCTTCAACTGGAGAATCTTCTTTGATATTCTGAATCCTGGACAAGAAATCAACAACTATGTTTTGTTTTCCAGGTCTATCTAGCACAATAATGTTGAATTCTTGCAAAAGTAAAAGCCATCTTGTAACTCTGCCATTAGTAATAGGTTTATTCATCAAATATCTAATTGCAGAGTGATCTGTATGAACAAAGGTTTCATAGCTTGTTATATAGTGTCTGAACTTGTTAATTGCATGAACAACAACTAAAAATTCCTTTTCAGTCACAATATAATTCAACTCAGTGGGAGTCAAATTCTTACTTGTATAGTAAATGGCATAAGGAATCAAATCTTTTTGTCCCAATACAGCTCCCAGAGCTGTATCTAAATCATTTGTGGAAATATGGAAAGGGAGTTTCCAATTTAGACCTCTTAAAAAAGGTGCTTCAGAAATTTTTGCTTTCAAGGTTTCAAATGCTAATTGGCAACCAAGATTCACAATCTTTTGTAAGCAATTTGAAGAGTGGAGATGATATTTTAGTGAAGTTTTCTGTAAATCTTCTATAGTATCCTGTAAATCCCAGAAAACTTCTAACATCCTTTTGGCAATTTGGAATTGATAACTTAGAGATGACTTCAACTTTAGATTTGTCAACTTTAATCCCATTTCCTGAAATGTGATGTGCTAAAACAATACCTTCTGTAAACATCATAATTTTTTTTTCATGGCTTAGTGAAATGTTTGTTTCTTTACATATTTTAAGAACTTTTTCCAAATTTTCCAAAGCTTCTTCAAATGTGTTTCCATAGACTGTAAAATCATCCATATATACCTCTACACAATCATGTATCAAATCAGAAAAAATTCGTAGTACTTCTCTTTGGAATGTTGCAGGTGCATTACATAATCCAAAAGGAAGTACTCGGTAGGAAAAAGTTCCCCATGGACAAGTAAATGTGGTTTTATCTTGATCATCAGGTGCTACCTGAATTTGATTATAACCACTAAAACCATCCAAGAATGAGAAATACTTCTTACCTGCTAATGTATCTAATACTTAATCTATAAAGGGCAAAGGAAAATGATATTTAAGGGTTGCTTTAGTCAATTCTCGGTAATCAATGCACAACCTCCATTTACCATTATTTTTAGGCACAATTACTAAAGGAGAAACCCATTGGCTATCTGAAATTGGGTAAATGAAGTTTACATTTAGAAATTTTTGGAGCTCTTCTTTTACAATCTCCCTAAGATTTTGATTCATCGTTCTCTGAGGTTGTCTGATAGGTCTACAATTTTCTTCAATATAGATATGATGGATACAAGTCTTAGGATCAATGCCTTTCATGTATGTGTATTCCCATGCAAATGCAGCAGAATGTTTTTGTAATCTTTTGGTTAGCTCTTCTTGTTGTAGTTTCTCCAAGTTTTTGTTTATGTTCAATGTACTACCTGGAAAAATTTCAATTGTAGAGCTACCAAACTCTTCCATAGAATAGAGAGACATCTGCCTAGATGACAAGTATTCAACATTAGATTTTTCTTGAAATTGTGCATGATCATATTCTGAAGATGTTTCAAAATTTTCCAATGTATTCAAAATTTGACTATCTTCACTAATTTCTGAAATAGTAAAGAGAGGCTGAATATCATCTTCATCATCAATCCATTCCTTGTCATCTATTTCTGTTATTTCTTTTGATGAAGGATATAGAGTAAATTTCTTTGTTGAATTACCATCAGAAATATACATATCACCAGATCTACAGCTAACAAAAACATCAGCTGTGGCTAGCCAAGGTCTTCTTAGTATGAGTGGGTGTCCTCCTAGATTATTCTTGGGAGTTAAGATCATGAAATCAACAAGATATTCCCAAGAATCTAAGGATACTGAAATATCTTCTAATACACCATCTGGTTTGATTACTGATCTATCTGCAAGTTGCAGTAAGGTAGGTGTGTAAAGAAGATTAGGAAGTTTAAGCTGTTCCATAATTTGTCTACTCATAATGTTTATTGCCGCCCCTAAGTCAATCAATGTATTTGAAATTTTAATTCCATTTATGTGTCTTGATAATTGGACTTCCTGGATCCACATATTTTTGTAAGGCAATTTTTCCCATCATTATGTCTGCTATTTTTCCTACCAAGTGAATTCTTTTTGTTTCTTTTGCTTTTCTTCCTAGCCTTTTTATGCTCAACTCCTTTATTGTTTTGGCTAGAATAGGAATTTCTCTAATGGCTTGTAGCAAAGGAATTTTGATACAAACATTCTTCAATTCATCTAGAAAATCATAGTTGGGCAACAAGATCTATTTTTCTACCCCACTATCAATTTGTAGTCTTTCAGGAAAACGAGGTGTAGAAGTAGATGCTGGTTGCTCAATGATAGGAGTTGTGTTCATTGGTTCTTTTTGTTTTCCTTTTTCAATGTTTTGGTTTTGGAGAGATGTTCCCTCAAAACTTTTATTGACTTTTAGAGAATCCTCCTCAGAAATATCTTGTTCTTGAATAACTACAGAAGGTCTTTCCTTTTCTAATATCCTTCCAGATCTTAGTTGCACATCATTAAGATCTAGAGGAGTAATCATGTAAGTTGGAAATTGTTGTCCTTCTACCATGTAAGCATTCTGAGGGTTTTTATTTTTGGGGTTTGGTAATGGTTGGGCAGGTCGCTGATTTGGTTTCTGCTAAAATGATAGTAAGAGTTGGGGATTTTGGTTTTGTTCTGGAGGTTGTTGTGGAAATGGTAATGAAAGTTGAGGGTTCTGATTTTGAAGTTGTGTATGTTGATTATGTGGGGGAGGAAAATTATGATGGGATGGAGGATATTGATAATATTGAGAAAATATCCCATAATGATTTTTTATTCCTTATGCCCATTGTTGAGATTGAGGTTAGGCCAAGGTTGCTGCTAAGAATTCCAGTTTGGTGGGGGTTGAAGATACATTTGATTGTTCAATCCCTAATTTTGTGTCCCCAACCAAGGTCTTCTTGTAACAAAACAAAGAGATTCTGCAGAATTTGGGACTGTTTCCTCTTGAAAGACAACCTTAAGACCTGGGATTGAAGGAGAACCCTTAGTCTCATGGATTTCCAAACAAATCATACAAGTTTCTACAATTTTTGCATCTAAAGGATATTCCCTCAGAGCATGTTTTATTCTGCATTTTGGATAAAAAATGGCTAAAGCATCAGCCTCTGTTTTCTACTTGTTTTGAATTTTAAGGGTGTCTAGTTGCTCACTAAGGATCCCTAAAATTTCAGTTTTAAACTCATCAAGCATATTGCCAATTTCTGCCCTATTTACAGATCCAGTTGCAGATTTGTTTGCTCTAACAAGAGAATGATCTCTCGGCCCTTTCCCTGTTTTAGATTTCCATCTTGAGAGATGAACACATAGTTCTCCTATATCACTCAATGGAAGTTGAGAGATATCTCCCTTCCCCATCATGTTAAGGATATCTATCTGCTTATCTCTAATGGCTTTTAATAAAAGAGATTACAAAGTTTCTTCATCTAAATTGTTCATCTTTGCTTTTTTCAAATTATAGTTGAATATCTCAATCAAATCTTCTAAGTTTTCATCCTTTCTTTGCATCATTTTGAACAACTCATCTTTATGATTGGTAGGCATGCAATAATCCATGTATCTATCCAAAAATGCCTTTTTCATGTCATTCCATGTTCTGATGGATTGAGTGACTAACACCATGAACCATTTCAAAGCAGCTCCTTTTAGTGTTGAAGAAACAACTCAATTTTTTGAGAGTCTTCTAGATAGTCATAAGTTCTGCACAAGACTTCAAACTCAAACAAAAATGTTTCAGGGTCCTCACTTCTCAACCCATAGAAGTTTGGGAGGACAGAAGGTGAGATATTTTTCATTGTGGCATGTGTTTCCTCATCCACTATACATAATCCAAAAGAGTTATCTATTTCCCTATTTCCTCTGCCTCCTCCATTATAACCTCTACCTCCTCCATCATTTCGTCTACCTCTCCCTCTACCTCCTCCTCCAAACAGTGAGAATTCTCCATCTTGTTCCTCTTCTGCCATTATAGTTTCTTCAGAGTCAGTATAGGGTTCAACTTGTAAGGTTATTCCCTCCTCCTCTGGTTCTTCTATTAATGGACTATGGGAGAGAGGTTCTACTTCTTCTTCTCCACCAGGTACTCCTAATTCTTCAACTATAATGGGCTCTCTTGTGGAGGTAAGAAAAACTATTCCTGCTGTTGGAGATTCGAAATTTTTCTCCCCTAGGACAGTGTTGGTAGAAGAAGTAGGAGATTCTTCTGATTGGATTTATGCCCTTGGAATTTCAAGAGTCCTATGGTTGGGAGTATGAGTTTGGGATGGAGGTGTGTCTTTTCTTGCTCTCGGTGGAGTGGATGGTGTTGTAGGAATCGAACTTCCGCCCCCAGCTATAAATCTACCCCTAGAGTCTCTTTCTCTATGCATGTCATTTTTTTTTGAATGTAAGAGATAAGGCTACCTAGTTACACTTCCCCAGCAATGGCACAAAAATGTTTGGTCAATTTAGTGTCCTAAATTTTTCTACATAAATTATCAATCCAGGTATCATAGATTGATGAAGTGTAGTGCACTGTTTGTGCAAGATGACCCTTATTACTTCGTTGTTTTTATGTTTTATGTTGTTTTGGGGGTTTTTGGGTCCTTTAATTCCTAATGATGCACAATGTAACTATCAAAATATTAAATCTAACTTCTGTAGAGACTACTAAAAATCTAAAAATGAGAAACAAAAGAGCTTAAGGAAGTCTTGAGAGCAAAGTTTAAGAAAGAAATGAAAACAAAGTTTCTATTCCTATTTTATCATTATTCCCAAATCATTATCGTAAAAACTGAAAGTAAAATTGCAACTAGTGTCTAATCTATCATAGAAACAAAGCTAAATGAAATACTTAATTACCCTTCCTTTCAATTTTGGGAGAAAATCTCCTTGTGATGACATTTGAGGATTTCTGTACTTCATTATTCTAAGAGAAAATAAATGCAGGAATGCAGAAAAGAGTCATTGCATGACTGAAGGATTCAACCACTTAGTTTAAGATGAGATATCAACTAGAAGGGCTCTTCAGAAATATTCATAACACCACGAGGCAATAAACTAGCAATAAAATGACAAGAACAATAATGGCATTGATCAGTCTATTTGAAAATTGAAAGACTAGTAAAGCAGTAAATGAAATAAACTAAATTATACTATCGAATTTCAACTTCTAACTGCTGATAAAAGCTATAAAGAAATTAAGCAAAAAGAAACTATTCTGCACTAAAAGAAGCTATTCTGCATTAGTGAGAAAATGATAAAAGTTGCATTATAAACGAGGTTAGTACCAAAATGATTATGAACATTGTGATGAATTTGCAGTTTAACTAGAAAAGACAAAACAAAATGAAATAAAACCTCATTCAGTGCAGGGGCCCTCTGCAATTGATCAGGTTATGCATGATTTAATCAATCTCCAAAAAACTCTTTTCGATATCCATAAAACACACGACCTTCATATTAAAAACAGGGAAATAAGTTTCAAAATTACAAAGTGGTAAGTCTGTGCTTAATACATGAGGAAATTCGAACTCCTTCCAAGTCCTTTACAACTGATATTTAAAGAAAAATCCTAACTGTCCTTTGAGAGAATTTAGCTACAGGTGGTCCACGTATTACAACAGTTTTGCATGAATGGATTGATCAGCTACAGGTGACTTTAAGTCAACAAGGTAGTTGTGTGAAACAATTATCACCAGTGGCTGGTTCAAGTAAATGCTGCAATAGAAGCTGTCAGATTTATTAAAAAGCCATGAAGAATGGACACAGAGTTCTATTGCTCCCGAGTTTCTTCATTTGACTCCACATTTTACTGTGGTCTTGAGCTGGTTTCTTTGTCGATTTTGACCGGTTGACTAGGATAGGATCCATGTCGTGACCATTCCAGAGATTCCCATGTGGTCGGTTTCCTCGTTTGACACTGTAACCTGTTGAAGCATGAAGGTAGCTGCGGAACAGCTGATTAGCTGCAGAATAGGCTGCGTTCCGTAGCTAAAAGACAAAAAATTATTCAAATAGAAAAACATAAAAGTATAACATGTAAATCACTAAATGTCATCCTTAAGGCAATATATACTGGTCGTTGATGATGAGAATGCATTTTCTTCATGGAAAAACAAAGAAAAGGGATGAGAAGAGTTGCCAAGGAAAGAGTATTTTTGAGGCTCAACTGTACCATGCATATCCAATGAAACTACGTACCTCTGTCTAGGTGCTGGGTGTGGGTAGTGCAATAATGACCTCTATTGTTGCTGGATCTACCTGCATTGCTGCCGCAGAGATGTAGTGTCCCAAAACCACACCTTCGGTCTTCATCATGTGACACTTTAAATTACTCAGGCATAACCGGTAGCAATGCATTGTTCAAGTACCTTTTCCACATTTCGCAAGCCCTACTCAAAATCACTTCCATATGGGGTAAAATCGTCCATATAAATTTCAATTCCTTCGTTGTTCAGGTCAGAAAAATGCTCAATATTTCCCTCTGAAATGTGGCTAGGGCATTGCATAAACCAAAGGGTAAAGCTTTGTATGCAAACGTACCCCAAGGGCAGGTAAACATGGTTTTTTCTTGGTCTTCAAGGGCGATCTAGATCTAATTATAGTCGTTGAAGCCATCGAGGAAGGAAAAAAATTGTTTCCCTGCTAAGGTTTCGAGAACTTAATCAATGAACGGAAGAGGGAAATGGTCCTTCTGGCTGGCTTTATTAAGTTCCCTGTAGTCCAACAGGTTCACCATTTCCCATTTTTCTTGGGAACGACTACCAACAGGGAGACCCATTGGCTATCTGAGATAGGATAAATAAAATTTACGTCCAACAAGTTTTGCAGTTCCTCTTCCATAATATATCTGAGGTGAGGATTTAACCTTCTATGGTGCTGCTGAATGGTGCGAGCATCCTTATCAATGTAGATATGATGGGTGCACAGCTGGGGATCTATACCTTTCATGTCTGAGTATTCTCAGGCAAAATATTTTTTATATTTCCAAAGTACTTGAATAAGCCTTTGCTGTTGATGATTTTCCAGGTTACCGTTAATGTTAAGCATTTTACTTGGTTCAATCTCAAATGGCCTGATGTTATAAACAATAGTCGTGGGTATATGTTGATCATATGTGTCCCTGGAGGGATCTCCCTATGCTTCATTATTGAGAATGGATTTTAATACTTGGCATGTCAAATTATTCATGAAAGCTGTCCTATTAATGAAGTTGTTATTCACATCATCCTTTGTCTAATTCTTAAATTCAAGAGCTTCTTCTAGTGTGAGAGGAGAGCGTATGTTTTCTTCCAGGTATTTAGGTGGGTGTAACTGAGTATTTACAATAGGTAGAATTGGTTTAGCTGGGGGATACAAAACAAGATTCCTCACAACATTTCCTGTGTAATATTCATGTTCCCTGCACGACATCCTATATAAGCATCTGCTATTGCTAACCAAGGTCGACCCAATATCAAAGGATGTCCATCTAGCCTACTTCTTGGGTTGATGACTAGAAAGTCCACAAGATATTCCCAGGAATCGACAGAAACAGTCACATCCTGTAAGGTTCCTTTAGGTCTAACTACTGATCTATCGAAAAGTTCTAATAAGGTTGAGGTGGGTTCCAAAGCTGTAATGCCCAAAACCCTGCAAGTTTCAGTAGTCAGAATATTAATGGCTGCTCCAAGATCTACTAGTGTGTTTGGAAAGGTGCAACCTTGTATTTAAATGGTTACTACAGGATTCCCTGGGTCTTCATATTTAATTGGTGCTTGTTTACCCAGAAGCAGGTCAGATAAAGTTCCTACCACATGCATTGTTGGTGGGTTTTTCAATTTCCTCCCAGGCTTCTTCCCACATAATTCCTTAATTGTTTTTGCATAAATTGGGATGTCTTGTATAGCCTGGAGGAGCAGAATCTTTATACATAAAATTTTCAATTCCCCTAATATATCAAAATCAGGATAGACAATAGGTTTAGCTATTGCTAGTCCCTCGGGAATGGGGGAGAAGAAATTATAATTTTATCGGAATTTTGCTACTCGACTATGTCTTCTCCCTGTTTTATTTCCGTAGCAATCATAGTCAAAGGATTTATTGCAGGTTGTTTTTCATTTTCATTTTCTTTTGTGGAAATAATGCTCACTGACCTTAGTCGAAGGTCATTGCATTCTACTAGTTTTGTGTCATTATCTGAATTCTGAAGGATTTGTACATATTGGACCGGTCTATTATTATTAGGATTCAGATTTGGTTGAGATAGAATTTTGGGGCATACTGAAGGTTGAGGGTTTTGAAATGGACGAGGAAATGTGGGCTGAGGTTGAGAACTTTCTCCCATGGGTAAATTGTTCATCCCCATAGGGCATTTCCAGTTTGAGGCCAATTCGGGTTCTGTGACGTGGAAGCAGCCCACTGTGAAGGGTAAGGACTACTAGCTGAATTTTTACAGAAGGGGGTTGAGCATTGTGGATTTGGATATCTAGCTCATGGGAAGGGTTGGTTTGGCCAGGGTGACATGGAATATTGTTGGGATTGTGAGGCATATAAAGGTGGTTGACCTCGCCATGTTGTTCCAAGATTTTTTTGTTGATGATATTGCGTAGGAAAGAACAAAGACGAGTCTTATGGCATACCTGAGCATTGTGCTTTCCATTGTCGACATTGTGCCATTAAGTATACTGGATTTGTTCCTTCTTCAGCTTCTTTGAACACTGCTTTTAACCCGGGAAGCGATGGACACTGATCCGTGGCATGGTCCTTGATGCATATAGAGCATGTCCGAATCATGTCCAAAGGAAATTCTCTTTGACTGTGCTTATTTTGGCAGCGTGGGAAAAAAATGGCTAGCGTTTGTTCTACCTCATCTTGTCTTTGTCTAGCATGTAAGACTTCTAATTGTGTAGTTAGCGTGCCTAAGATACCTGTCTTGAAATCTTCCAAGAGGTTGCCGATATCTATTCTTGTCACACCTCTGCTGGGAGGTCTGCTTCCTCTAGTCATGGAGTCTTAGCTTCCTAGCTCGATGCGTGTGCTACCCCACGAACACCTGATACACAATCAGACAATTTCGTCATAGTCTTCTTCAAAATTTTCACCTTTCCCCATCAGATTTAAAATTTCTACCCATTATTCTCTCATCCCCTTTATTAAAATGGCTCTCAAGATTGCTTTTGGTAATATGGAGTGGGGGGATCTTTACAAATTGTACTGAAACCATTCGACATATTCCTCTAAAGTTTCATTATCCTTCGCAAAGTTAATGGTACTTCCACCCAAACCCATAAACCATCACAAAGCTGCTCCCTTTAAGGTGGAGGGGAACAACTTCAATTTTTGAGGATCAGTGGTGTAATCATAACCTCTGCACATGACATCAAACTCAAATAAAAAGGCATCCGGATCCTCTGGGGTCATCCCATGAAAGGTTGGGATATTTTGTAAAGGAATAGCTTTCATCGGGGTGTTGGATATTGGGTCAACGATGGGATTTTCCAACGTCGAGGTTTGACCTTGAGGTGGTTGATTCGCCATTTGGTTGAAGATGTGCCAATATTCTTTAGGGATTTCCTGGTCAGGGGGTGTTATCTGAGTGGATGGAGTACTCATAATTTGAAGGGGCTTTACTGCACTACTCAGATATGGGATATTATGTACTTCTTTTTCAGCGAGGATCACAGGAGATCCTAATTCAGATGGCTATGGATCTGCCTTAGCAACTCCACTAGTTTCTCCATCTCCTTCTCTCAAATTACACGATTTTCCCTCTTGTGAAGGACCAGAGTATTGATGATTTGTATTTTGGAAACTTTGCTAAGATCCTTTAGTCTTGCTATGGATCTCAGCGTAAGCTATAGTTGGTGATTCTGCTGCTTGAGGGATCAAAGTAGAGCCCTTTCCATATGCTTTCCGGGGTCCTACTGACGCCTGAGATTCAAATCTCCGAATGATTTCGTCTATAAAGGTTGGTCTCCCAAGGGTTGTTGATCCGTGGGTTTTAGTGGTTTTTGGTAGCGAATTCTGGTCTATTGGTATCTTTTTTCTCCTAGTCATTCATTCCTACACAACCTCTGCTTATATTATGAGAGAGAGCACTAGGAACAAGCTTTTTTCTTGTTGTGTATGTAGGTTCTTACCTCCCATTTTCAACACCCAATTCTCTTCAAAGACACAAATTAACTATTATCTTGAAAACCTCTCGACAACGGCGCCAAAATGTTGGTGCACTAAGATGACTTTATAAATCAACCTTAATCCTACATTAATATGTCAACCTGGGATTCGTCTGTCTATTTCAAGGTTGTAAGCATTGTCTGTGTGATAACAATTAGAGAGTGAAATGCAGGTAATTAATCCTAACTAATCGTTGCAGAAATAAACAATCACTTAACAACTCATTAATTCTTAGAAATGCAGAACAAGAATTATTCTATAATTCAAAATCAAAAACATAAATCACTTGCAAACTATTTCAAACCAAGATCTTATTCCAATGTCCTAATACAAGAGAGAAAATCAACGTGAATAATCAAATCCACGCACATTAAAAGAGACTATTCAAATCATAATTAATTATGAAGAATATTCAAAACCATAAATAATTGCATAAAGCATATACTTAAGAGGGAACAACAATCATATATAACTTACTTTATGTAAATAAACATGATTTTAATTGAGCTATATGATGTACTCTAATTCAACATAGAAAAGAAATAACAACGTAAATCTTAACAGTAAAATGGAAAATAGCATAATACAAGGAGCAATGGATCTTCCAGCGACCGAGCCCAAAGCCTCTAGAAGAGAACTGCTATTGAAACTCAATACACAGATTTAATGAAAACTTTCGAGTCTTTCATTAACTGCCAAAACAATCACATAATCACTTCGACTCCTTAAAGTTCAATCTGCATTCACAATATTGCTAGAATTTTACAAATTACAAAGTTACAAGTTACTTTCGTTCTGATTTACTAGAGTTATATATTCTATGAACAACTAGCAAAATCAGAGCTTATCCTGAGGATCAGAAGATCCTCAGGATTGCTTGGTTGAACAATGGGATTTCCACATCAATCCTATATTTTGCCTCCGCCTTTAGCATGGTTCGCACAACTGTAATCAACGACTTCTCCCTTTATTGGCACTATTTTCTTATCCGAAAGGAACAAGATTTGTCCAATCCAGGAAATCTGCGCATAAACGAGTGGAAAATTAGGCTTTTGATACCAAAAACATGCGATTTGTCCAACACTACTTCCTATTTGCTTTTCACGGTCTTTCTTCGAGAATGTGCTCAAGACGAGAATAAATTCATGGAAAACTATATGATTAATTAAGGAAATGAGGGGGAAAACATACCTTTTTCACGACCCAACAATGTATATATTAATAATCATATACATAATTAAGACCTTGAAGTTTTTTAACAAAATGCTATAATATTTATAATATTCCACTTGTACATTTGCTGATGTTGTCCTAACAAAAGCCAAAATTTATAAAACACCACCTCTTTTGCCCTTGCCAAGAAAGTTTACCTTGATTTAGCCTTGACCCCAAATTATCCATGTGATTAGCCTTGGAGTTGTTTGATTTGAGAACATACAAACATTTCTTCTTGGGGATAGACCGATACAACTGATAAATCCACTTGAAAAATCGACTTAACTTTGTATATGAGGGGAGAAATAATGAATTTATATGGTGAATTATATTCAATGAATCACCAAAAACAATCACCTCATGAATTCCTAAATTCGCAATTTCCCTCAAACCCTAATATAAGGCACAAGCTTCAACAATGTTGTTGGAAGTGTGACCTAAACCCCAAGCATACCTATGTTCTTATTTATTTTCAAGGAAAAATATTGTGCCTCCCCTCCCCCTCGGCTCCTGCCACCTTTGGGTTTCCTTTTGTTGCACCATCGAAGCTTAGGAATAAATGTTTTTGCTCTAAGAGCCATTGATGAAATTCCTTTGTAGATAATCTTACTTTCTAACTCTCATTGAGATGTGTTTTCTCCTTGATGGCCCACTATGGATCAAATAATTTAATCCACTCTGATTCTTCCCCATCCAACTTTTGATCCTATTCATTTATTTTCTTAGCTTGAAAAGATTCTCCAAGAAGCCCTATTGTTGATCCTGTTGTCCTAGAATCCAAGTCAGCTTAGATCTAATTAAAGGAATAAATGGCAACATCAAACACCATATATGGGAGTTGCCTCTGTTGTGAGGGATATGATGAATACAAGATTCTCGCTCCATTAAGATATCTTTTATGAAGCACCTGTTTCCACCAATCATTATCCCTTATGATTAGTTGCCAAACCTGGTTTGCCCCAAGGGATATAATCATTAGAAGGGGTCTCTTATTCCTAACCCCCCATGGGACTTTTGGAAACCTAACCAACTTCCAATTCACCAGACGAAACCATTTAGAGTTTATCTTGCCTCCTTGTCAAAGAAGTTGCCTAAGTTCTTGAGCCATTTGCTTCCTAATTGAGATGAGAGTCAACATAGTCGAGGATTGGAATATAGGAAGGGATGAAAGGACATATTAAACTAGAATTAATATTCCAGCCAAAGTTAGCCAATTAGCCCCCCATTTCTCAATTATGTATTTGAAATTTCCAATAGCATGACCCAAGAAGGATTACGGAACATTTTGAGTCATATGGGCAAGCCCAAATATCTGAAATTGGTCCACTCATCCCTTACTACTCTCCCCAAAATTCCGAAGATTCTTCCATGCAAGAGTTTGTTGACATTCCAAGAATACAGATGAATTTTACCCTCATTTATCAATCCTTATGAAACTCAAACAAAATTATTCAAAACTTATTTAAAGCGTCACATTATAATGTAAGAGGTATCGTAAAAAAGAATTGTGCCATCAATGAACTTAGCTAAAGCACCTTGCTATTGGGAGGTTGGAAGGTCAATTCTCCTTGATTCCCTTGGCTAGTGAATTGTGCTCATATTTTCCTAAAAAAAAAACTATTAATAATTGAAAGCTACTTTATTATTTTTAACTCATCTTTTGATCTATACATTTGTAAATCTTTCGATTTGATTTCAGAATTATAAATGATTTTAATCAATAACCATATAAAAATCTTTATAATTCATTGCCATGTTAGTAAGAAAAAACCTCCAATAATTTAATTAAAAACTACTTTATTGATTTTAACAATAATTACTTAAAGAAAATTTAATTGAAAATGACATTATTTTTAGGTTTGAGTATAAATTTGTTTATATAAACTTATAGCTATTTATTTAATGAGTAGTTTTTAAGTGCTATTTTTTGGAAAGTTTTGTGGTTTATTTTCTGATTTAATTTATCTAGAATCCAATAGGAATTCATTGAAATTCAGAATTTCAAATGATTTTAATCAATAACCATATAAAAATCTTTATAATTCATTGCTATGTTAGTAAGAAAAAGCCTCCAATAATTTAATTAAAAACTACTATATTGATTTTAACAATAATTACTTAAAGAAAATTCAATTGAAAATGCCATTATTTTTAGGTTTGAGTATAAAATTGTTTATATAAACTTATAGCTATTTATTTAATGAGTAGTTTTTAAGTGTTATTTTTTGGAAAATTTTGTGATTTATTTTCTGATTTAATTTATCTAGAATCCAATAGGAATTCATTGAAATCACAAGTTTGACAGGTGAACTCTTCGCAATCAAAGTGCCCCTGGGGTTTTTGAGTGTGTTGAATCCCTATATACAATAAAAAAACCAGTTTAAACAATAAAAATCAAGATTTGGCTACAATTTTTTCGCCGGATTCTAACTAACAATTCGTAAAAACTCCAAAAAATCACACTTAAAAACTACTCTTTTATTTAATTAAAATTTTCCATATATAAATATTATAAAAAACTTATACTTAACTTCATTTATTAAACCATTTTATAAACCCAATAACAAATTTAAAAACCTAACATGTTTGTTTGTGAAAGAGGGTTGGTTGTCATTTCACCTTGATATTTTGTATTTTTCTAATGATGACATCAGGTAAAGGATAAGGATAGAAGCTTCCGCTCAACTCGTTGACGGTGATATAATAATTGCGAGCGCAACTCTTCTTTCCGGATAATTCAATTCAATTGTGAGGGCAATTCATTTAAATATCCCTCGACGGGTATGGTTCACCATATCCATATGCCATCATAATGACAGTGCACCGTCAAAAGATATGATATGAGTGGCCAAATTTATATTATTTTGATGTATTCTAATTTAGATTTATTTAATTCCATATGCCATCATAATGACAGTGCACCGTCAAAAGATATGATACGAGTGGCCAAATTTATATTATTTTGATGTATTCTAATTTAGATTTATTTAATTTTGGATTTATATCAAATTTTTTCATATGTGAACTAATATCAAATTACATTAAATTAATATTTTTAAATACTAATATTTTTATATTTTTAAATATTATAATTTGTATGTGTTTTTAAAGATTTTAATATATTGATATGATATGATTTTTTTTTTTTAAATTTATTTTACAAATATTTAATTAAAAAAAATATTAAATATTTTAGAATAGGGTTTTTGATTTTTTGTGTTGAATTGCATTGTAGTTTATTTTATTTTATTTATATAGCTATTTTTATTTAGATCAACATTAATTTTTTTAAAGATGTGACATATTTACACATTTTTTCATATTAAATTGTAGAATACACCTCTCAATGCAATTAAAAAAAAATATTAAATAAATTATAATTCATTTTAATATTAAATAAAAATAATTTATTTATTAGTAAAATATTATTATAAAAATAATATAAAATTGTAAATGTAAATATTTTATAAAATAACCTTGATTTTCTATACTTAAAATTTCTTTATAAAATTTGAACCAATAATTTAATTAAAATTAAATCTCATACAAAATAATTTTTAATATAAAATAATAAACATCCTCTCAAATCAAAATAAAATAAAATTATAATATCGTATCGATAAACCACATTCCTAAATTATAATATATATGTTAAAGATGACCATATTATTTTCCACCAAACTTATAAAGAAGATGGCCCTTCGAGGATGTATAACCTGGAAGATTCTTACCTAAATATGTGCAACACCTCGTAATATTTATTTGATTGTTCCCCAAGTTGGTGAACATTATTGCTTTATACAAAAATGTGGCAACTAATAATTAATGCTCTATTTTTAGTTGATCAAGACAAGGCTTTATGTATATTAATATATATCGGTATGTCTCACCTTTAGAGTGTAAACCCTTTATTGTCGCTCTTTCTACATGTCCCACAATGTCCCTTTGTCTTGGTATACATCCCAAAAAGGAACTCCATTTAAAAAAAATATAAAAATTAAGTGTCTCTAAAACTTAGAATCTTATTATTAAAATCATTTAAAAAAAATATTTTATTTTATTAATGATAATTTTATATAAACTTTATTATGTAAGAGGTGAGATGTTTGTATAATATTTGTTTTGAGTGATATAGATGCAGTAGGTTTAATGGTTAAAAAGCACGTATTTTTTCTTAAGAGATCATAAATTCAAATCTAGATGGGATAGTGTATGTATGTTTTTGTAGATTTTAGTAGTCAAGTCGTCGTGTGAAGGTGGTCCCTTGTCCTACAAACAAGGGGATCTCATGTACTAATTTGGTGGCTTGGTTGTCACCTTAAAATTAGACTATTATTTTGTAGACCTTCTTCCGGATTCATCGCATTAGGTTTCTTTATAATCGACATTTCGAACCAACAACGATGGTTCATCTTCAGGATGTGAAAGATTTTTAAAAGACTGATCTTATTTTTCAAATATATATAGAGGTGTATGAGATGTTTAGCCGACAATTATTAGTATTTGTTAATTATAATTTTAATTGTTTTATTATATTCTGTCAATTTTGATTTTATTTGTGAACTTTAATTTAATTTAATTTAATTTTTTTTAAGGGTTATATTCATTCTATTCTTTTTAAACATTATGTAATTTAATTATATTTATTTTTGAATTACTATTGTAATTATTTAATTAATTTGATTATTTTAATTCTTTAGTTTAATGATTTATTTTAATCATGTCATTATATTACTTTTAATTAATTATTATTTTTGATGTTAATACTATTTGTTTTAATTTATTTTAATTAATTATTTGTTTTGATTATTTTAATTAATTATTTTGATTATTTTAATTCTTTAATTATTTATTTATTTTTAAATTAATTATTAATTATTAATGTTATAATTATATTTATTTTGACTACTATTTCAATTATTTTAATTAATTGTTTGTTTTGATTATTTTAATTAATTATTTTGATTATTTTAATTTTTTAATTTTAATAATGATTTTAATGGTGTTTTTAATTAATTAATTATTAATTTTTAATGTTTTAATCTTATTTGTTTTAATTCATTAATTTAATTATTAATTAATTGTTACTATTTTTTTTTTTGTTTATATTGGTTCTAATCATGTTGAATATTAATTAGAATGAATATTTTTGTTTTATTGTTCATGGTCATATTAATTAATTTTGTGTTAACCTTATCGTATTTTAATTATATTTGTTTTGATTAATTTTATAATTAGTATTTATTTAATTATGATTATTTTACTTTTAATTGTTTTGATTATATTTGTTTTAATTAATTGTTATAAATATAATTATTTTAATTAATTATTCTACTTATTTTAATTACAATGGATTAGATCTTTTATGTTTGTTCTAGGTTGATTACAAGAGGATTATAGTAAGGTGGGGGTTGACCTGGATGAAAGGATTGGGATCCAGTTTTCACTTATGGTTCATCCATCGTCTCTATTGAGGAAGAAGGTCTACAAAATCATGAAACTCGTAGAAACCTCATAGACTATTATTATTATTAATTTTTTGTAAGCTTGGTGGGACTATATATTCATCATGTCCAAAATATCATCTCGATCGAGGCGGGGAATTGAACCGATGACTTCACATCTAGGAGTGCCTTAACAAAGCACTCGATCACCATCTATCCAAGACCCTATGGATAAAATTAGATTATTATTATTATTATTATCTAGTCAAAAAATTAGTAAGAATGATTATTATTTTATGAATTTGAATAATTCATTTAGTATTCATTATATTTATAATGTCTAGAGAGTTGAAAAAGTGGGTTTTAAATCAACAAACATAGTCACACAATATTAACTATCACTTTTTGGACTTGTACTTGATAATTGTGGCTTCTCAACCAGAGACTCCTAATTCAAGCATGCTTAGTTATGGAGTTTTTCCCCATAAACAAGCCAACCTAGCTTGCTACTCTGTATGTAAAACCTGAAAAAGTATCATGCTTTATGAATGATAATTTTTGAGCTCCCTTAACAATTTTATTTAAGCTCCAGGGAGGCTTTGATAGTCCAACATATGAAATAAGTTTTTTGGGATTCCCTACATTGAGTAAGTCATTAATGCATGACCCATGTCCCATGAGAACTAATTAGAATGATAATTTTTTCATGAATTTGAATAGTCCACCTAGCACTCATTATATTAGATGATGCTCTTGGAGGTGAGGAAATGAGAATGAGATTAATGAAAGGAAACACAAAGCACACATAGATGTGTGTCTTTTTGTAATATATCTAAGGTATATTAAAAGTACATCATAATGTAACAAGTATTATGTAATAATAGCCATAGGGCAATTACTATGTAATGTAGTCATGACTTATCACCTTTACATGTATTTATATGTACACTCATTGTATCTCAAGAACATGCCAATTAATAATGAATAATAAATATTAATTATTTATCCCTCGAGAGATATATGGGTTTTTCCTTGTTATAATGGATGCTCAAGTAAAGTGACTAAGACATTCACTCCAATTCATATTATAATATATATATATATATATATATTTTGTTCTATGTTCAAGTACACTTTTTTTCCTAATTGTTTTGATGTTTTCTGATCACATTTATCTTTTCAATGGCATTTGAGAGAGATTCTTCAAAGAATTTCTGAGTTCCTAACTCAAAACTCTTTGACAAAAATAACAATAGATTTCCAAAGTATTTTTTTTAAGTGCATGCGAAGGAATATAATTCTTACAAAGATTTCATACCTAGGCATAAACAAAGCTATTTGACACATATATAATAAGATAAACCCATTTAAGGGCCATAGTTATTTAACCCATATATAGTAAGCATTGTTTTTTGCATGGAGAAATTAAAAAAAAATAAAAAAATACAAATCACATAAAAGTGGACATTGGGAATATATTGGTAATTGAATAATGTGGAAACTTGTAAATAAAAAGTGAACATGGAAATATTGGTGAAAAGTTACAAGAATTAAAAATATATAATTTGGAAGTCTTTTAAAATTAAAAAAAATTATAACATATATTAAGAAAAATGGTGCTCTATCCATCAAAGTGTCATGAAAAATGATAGAAAAGTTAGTACACATGTACAAAATTACTTCACATATATGAAGCATTAGTGGGTAGAGTAGTGCAATATGAAGAGAACAATAAAAAATTACAGTGTGTATTTGTGTGCAATTGATATGAAGAAATATTTTAATGGTTTAACAAAGAAAGAACATTAATATAAAATAACATATAAATTAGTGGGCGAAGTAGTGGAATATGAAGAAAGCAATAAATAATTACAATTTGCGATAGACATCAATAAATATTTTAATAGCTTAACAAATAAAGATAATTCTCACCTAAGGAAACACATTTCGGAGTTGACTACATAAGTCAAGGAATTAAAAGATTAGAAACAATACAATCAAAAATAAGTCTAAGATCTCAAAAAACAACTTGTTATCACTCAAATTGGAACCTGTTGATGGTGTTGGACCCACCAACATTTAGAGGATCTCCCTGGTATGAAGTCCCAACTAAAATGTTTAGTCAATTTAGTGTCCTAAATTGCTACATAAATTATCAATCCGGGTGTCGTAAACTAATGAAGTGTAGTGCACTATATGTGCTAGATAACCCTTCCTTACCTCACTATTTTCAAGTTTATGTTTGTTTTGGGTTTTGTCCTTTTGAGTCCTAAAATTCTACAATGTAATTGAAATCTTATTCTACTGCTGCTAAAAACCTAAAAGAATGAAGTGAGAGTCTAAAAGTGCTTTTAGGCCAAATTTGGAAGTGAGGTTTTCAAAACAAGAAAGTGAAAAACAGAGCTTCTCTTCTTGCTATTGTAATGGTTCCCAAATCATGAGCTGAAAGGACTCTTAAAATTGTTGTTGCCTTAATTACAAAATCAAAACTTAAATGAGAACATGGAATTGCAGCTATCTATGAAAATGAAATACTGGAAACAAAACTACTTCTGCTGTCTAGTCTACTTGCAAAATTAAAGCTTAAAGAACCACTGCAATGAAACTAAAGGAAAGAAACAAAAATTAAACTGCAACTATTCTATTTGTGAAAGCAAAACTAAATGAAGTATTATTATCACTCTGCTATATAATTTAGGGAGAATTAACTCCTTATGATAGCAGCATTTGAGAGATTTCATTCTTCATCATTCTAAAAGAAGTAAACATGAGAATGCAAGTAAAAACTCAGTCATAAAATAAACATTTCACCACTTAGTCTTAGGTTCAACCATCAACGAAGGGCTTTTGGAAATATCCATTTAAATCATGAGTTACGATTTTGACAAGAAAATGGCATTAAACTACTTAACCTAAGAACTAATGAACAACAATTGTAATGAATGACTCATTTATAAATACAACATTTCGCCATTTAGTTTGAGGATTAATCATCAACAAAAGGCTCTGGAAACATTCATTTATATCATGAGTGACTACACTAATAAGAAAAAGGCATTAACCAACTTGAATCTATAACTAATGAACAACAAGAAGTCTCATTCATAAACTCAACACTTAACCATTTAGTTTGAGGATGAACCATCAACGAAAGGCTTTGGAAACATTTGTTTATATCATGAGTAGCTATACTAAAAAAAAAGGCATTAAACAACTTAAAATTAAAATCTAAGAACTAAGGAACATCAGATGAAATAAATCTAATTATGCTACTGACAACTATTTAAAAACTACAGTTAAGAAGCTAGAAAATAATGAAAACTAAAGAACTACTCTACGTTGGATTACAATTACCCAAAGTTAATGGAAACAAATGACACAAGCTGCAATAAACACAGTGTTAAGAAACAATTATGAACATGATAAAAACACAGTAAATATACAATTGAACGAAGAAAAACAACAAATGAAAATGTACAGAAATGAAAATATACCCTTGACCATGCAGGGGCCCTTTGCAAGGTCTAGGACTAGCAACGCAGAATCACTTCACACGCTTCAAGTATCCATATAAAAAACAGATTTTTTATATGAAAAACAGAGTATAAATGCCTCAAGCTACAAGTGGAAATTGCACTACTACATTAGCAAAAACACATGAACCAGTTCTGTGTTCCAAACACTGATATTTATAGGAAAAATATACAACTGTTTGAGGAGAGAAGTCATCTACAGCAAACACGTACATAGGTAGTGTATCTGGAAATTTTGTCTTCAATTGGCTTGAAACATAAATCTCTGAATAGTGGCTGTTGGATACCGGTTATGCAGGTGACAAACGACATCATTGGCTTCAGGAGACTGCTTCGGATTAATTTACTAAGAAACGTGCAAAAACAAAGTTCTAGATGTTGTAGGTTTCTTCTATTGACTCCCCTTTGACCAGGGTCTTTCTCATCGACTTTGATCAAATGGATAGGACACCATCCATGTTCTTACATTTTCCCAGCTACCCATATGGTTCGTTTCTTCTCTCGACACCTGTAACGTACAAAAGTATGGAGATGGCTGCGGAATGTGGCTACATTCTGTAGCTGAAAAACAAAAACCTATCCAAATAACAAACATAACAATATAACTTGAAAATCACTTGAAACATACTCCTTGAGACAATATGCAATGGCTTTTGATGATTTAGGATGCATTTTCATGGAAGAGAAAAGGAAGAAGGATGAAGAAGTTGCTTAAGAAAGAGGTAGTTTTGGAACTCAACATACCCCCACTGTGAAACTGTTGCATGTCCTCATGCAACCAAAATTGTAACACCCTTCTTCTACTGCATCTGCTCTGAAACTTCAGCTAGAACATCCAACCTTTTCTTGCTTCTCTTTGCTGCAACTGCCATTCTAGGCTTTCTCATGAGGAATCTATATTTAAGGTTGATGAGAACCCTGCTTAGCTTCCTATTTTTCCTCTTTAATTTTCTGTTCTTCTTATGCCACAGACCCAAATGAAGCATGGTGTTGTCATGAATGATCTTATCCAGCTTGTTTTTCTCCTTTAAAGCTTCATTTTCCTTCTGAATATGCCTATTTAAGACCTCTAACTCATAGATTTCTTGCTTAAGTGAGCTAATCAGAGTCTCTTGTGATGTAGCTGGTGGGTTGGATGAAGTCCCCTGATCTACTGATGTATTCTTCTGCTCCAATGACTCAATATAATCATAAATCTGTTGTTGAATTGGGTCAATCCATGGAGAGACTCTCCTTGGGCTGCTCTCAAAGTTTTGTTGAGGAGAATGTTGTGAACTTTGCTTAAATGAGATGTTGTCTTGGGATTGAGTTGGAGTTTCCTCTCCTAAATCTATAAATTGGGTCTCTTTTGACTTTGTTTTCTCCATTCTGCCCTTAAGCCTAGAGCTTTCCTCAAACTTTGTGAGCCTATGTTTTCTTCTTGTCTTCTTTTCCCCTTTTCCTTCTCTTTCTTGGATTGTTCCTTGATGTTGACTATTTTTTTTTCAGAAAGTAATTTCTCCTCCTCTGATGAAGGTTCAGGAGTTTGATAGATTTCCTTAACTTTTGTTTTCATTTTTCCTCTCCGTTTTGTTTGCTTTATGATTTCTATTAGAGTTTCAGAGAGAGGTTCTTCCTCATTGTTTTCTTTTGCTGAACTTGTAGGAGTGTTTTGAATTGCAAGACTTGTTCTTCTCCTCCTACCCTTCTTCACTGAACTTCCTTTAGGTAACTCGGGTGGATCTTGGAAAAAATTCCTGATCAGAAAGTTCTCCCATGTGTCTCCTATATCTTTCAAGTAATATTCAACTAGAATTTTTATGAGACCATGGTGATAAAGGTGAGGTTCTATATCTTCTATTTTCTTCTGAATAGTGGTGGACATCCTCCTTAAGCTATTCAACAGAAAGAATGGTAGATTGATGGTTCCGTTTTCAAGAAAGTTCATCAACAACCTTATGTGATACATATACATTGAACCATATCTACCCTCACATGTGATAAATTTCTGCAAAATCAATAGCAAACTACTCCATTTATCCTTAAGTGCAGAGATGGGGATTCCTCTTTTGAAAATTGAAATATCCATACCTGGGTTTTGGAGAATGACTTTCCAACTCTCATCATGGAATTCCTTATTTTTGAACCACCTCTCTCCAACTTTTGGTAGTTCGGTTGCAGCTGCAATGAAAGACTCGGTCACTGAGAACTCTATATCTCCAATCTCCACATCGACCCCATCAAATGATCTAGAAAATGACTTGGTAATTTCTTTGTTATGACCATCAAATTTCTCAATAAAACTCAGCCAACCAGCTTTCTTCAACATCCCTTTCAACTGAGGGTATCCCTCCATAAATTTCACTCCTATAGGTTCTGTTCTTACAATGGGACCCATTACTCTTTTCTCTGCTTTTCTTCACTGTCTGCGTGTAGGAAACTCTGTAAACGGTAGTGGTATATGGAAGAAAAACAGTTACAGAGACGGGAATGGAATATCAGAGTATTGTGGAAAGAAAACGATGGATATGGGAATGGAACATGGAGGGTATACGAAGCAGGGAAACCATATGCATGAGAAAAAGTGCGGAGGATGTAAGGACTGGTGGTGCTGCACACGTAGACTGTATGGAGGCAGAGTATTGCTTATACACAGAACCAAAAACTGAATGGATAATTCGAGTGCTTGTATACATAAGAAGGCTATGGGAGTAAAAAACGAGAAGCTCGGTATAATGAGGGAACAATAGGGATGTAAAGAGTTGTATCCAACTGGTTTAAGTCACATGATTAGCCGTTTAAACAGGTGTAACGAAAAAGTATAGTTAAGTACGAGTTAAAGTCGGAGATCAAATCACGAGACCGTTAAGCATTAAGTCGGAAGGCATGGTGAAGTAATTACAACAATCAAATCTCATGATGACAAGTCAAGGAGTAGTGTGATTATTCAAATTTTACAACTTATGCTTTATATTGCTATTTGAAATAGGTTTTTATTCTCACCATTAGAACCATACCTTTCCATTTGCTAACCTTTGATTGTTTGCTTGTTCATGTCCTTAGGTGTTGATGTGTCTTCAAAAGTTGATTTCTCCTTCAATACCTGCATATGAAATTTATTATGAACTAGTCTTTTTATTTTTTAGCTAATGATCAAACTGTTACTACAGAATCAGATTGGCTGCAAAACAGGATTAGCTACGAAACTGGAACAACTGCGGAACTGGAATAGTTGCGGAATGTAAAACAATGAATAAAATATGACTTTATGAATGAATGAAAAATGGCAGTGACTGTGTGGATGAAATATGGCAGAGTGGAAATGAAAAATGGATATGGAAGAAATGCTGGTGAAGTGGAGTGAAACTTGCAGAAATAAAATGGAATGGAAATGAAGTAAACCATGAATTTTTAGAATGCATAATGAGTCGCCATTTTTGGAAAATATAGGGTGTCGGAGTCTTCTGATTTTCACCTTGTATTTTCTGTATAAGGATGCCAATCAGTCATTGGTTTTCAACCTTATACATTTTTTTTTAATTGATGATGAAAAGGAACAAAGACTAAGTTGGTGGAGAAGAAGGATTCTTCTTCACCAACTTTATTTCAGAATTATTTTGAAAGATCTTGATAAACTCCTCCTTTGAGATTGGCTTTTGATAAATCTTCAGCCTATGACCATTCACAAGGAGAGGAGTTTGATGCTCATCTATGGTTCTGATTCTTACTGCTCTATTACTGAAAACTTTTTCAATCTCATATGGCCCAAGCCAATGAGTTTGAAACTTTCCTTGAAAATCCTTGAACTTTGAATCAAATAGCAATGCCCAATCTCCCTCTTGAAACCTTTCGTCCTTGATGTACTTGTCATGCCACTTAGCTATCTGTTGCTGAACTAGACCAGTCCTTTGAACAGCTTCTTGTCTGATTTCATCAAGTTCATTTAATTGCTCCAATCTATGCTTTTGAGCTTCTGACAGATCCATCCCCAACTTGACCACCATCTTGAAAGTTTTGACTTGGAACTCAATGGGGAACAAGACTTGCTTTCCATAAACAAGTTCATAAGGTGTATGTCCTGTTGTGTTCTTCCATGTAGTTCTATAGGCCCACAAGGCTTTAGGAAGCCTTTCTGCCCAATCTCTTCTATGTAGATGCACAATCTTGGTGAGGATTCCTTCAATCACTTTATTTGTAGACTCCACTCGACCATTTACTTATGGATGATAGGGAGTGGATTTCCTATGCTTGATCTTGTACTATTCCATAAGCCTCTCCATCATTTTGAATGTGAATTGAGATCCCTGATTTGTCACAATTTCTCTTGGAACACCAAAGCGAGTAAAAATATCCTCAAAAAGAAAACTAACTAATGAATTTTCGTTAGCAAAAAGTAATGTTATGGCTTCTACTCATTTGGTGACATAATCAGTACATACCAATATATACTTTTTCTACTTGGATGGAGGATTAATAGGTCCAATAAAGTCTAAAGCCCATTTTTCAAAGGGTTCGATAAGTACCTGAGGTTGTAATGGCATCTCATTTGAGGGAGCAAGTTTCCCTACCCTTTGGCAGCTGTTGCACCTTCTAACATATTCTTTAGCATCTCTGAAGATGGATGGCCAATAATATCCGAAAGAAATGATTTTATGGGCTTTCCTCTTGTCAGAACAGTGTCCACCACACGGCTCATCATGACATGCTTTGAGAATATTAGGCATTTAATCTTCCCCGACACATCTTCTGATCATGAGATCTGGCTCTATTTTATACAATTCGTTAGGAATCCATGAATATCTTGAACTATTTTGAATAATATTTCTTTTCTCTCTAGGAAATAAATGTGAAGGTAACTTCCCTGTAACCAAATAGTTAGCAACATCCGCAAATCAAGGAGTTTGAGTAGTTACTGCAAATAGATATTCATCAGGGAACTTATCCTCAACCGGAGAGTCTTCTTTGATATTCTGAATTCTGGACAAGAAATCAGCAACTGTATTTTGTTTTCCAAGTCTATCTAGCACAATAATATTGAATTCTTGCGAAAGTAAAATCCATCTTGTAACTCTGCCATTAGTAATAGGGTTATTCATCAAATATCTAATTGTAGAGTGATCTGTATGAACAAAAGTTTCATAGCCTGTTATATAATGTCTAAACTTGTTAATTGCATGAACAACAGCTAAGGACTCTTTTTCAGTCACAGTATAATTCAACTCAGTGGGAGTCAAATTCTTACTTGTATAGTAAATGGCATAAGGAATCAAATATTTTTGTCCCAGTATAGCTCCTAGAGCTGTATCTGAAGTATTTGGAGAAATATGGAAAGGAATTTTCCAATTTGGTCCTCTTAAGATAGGTGCTTCAGATATTTTTGTTTTCAAGGTTTCAAATGCTAGTTGGCAATCAAGATTCCACTTGAATTCACAATCTTTTGTAAGAAATTTGAAGAGTGGAGATGCTACTTTGGTAAAGTTTTCTATGAACCTACTATAATATCCTGTAAATCATAGACAACTCCTAACATATTTTTGGCAATTTGGAATTGGTAACTTAGAGATGACTTCAACTTTTGATTTGTCTACTTTAATCCCATCTCCTGAAATATGATGTCCTAAAACAATACCTTCCGTAAACATCATAAAGCATTTTTCATGGCTTAGTGAAAGGTTTGTTTCTTTACATCTTTTAAGGACTTTTTCCAAATTTTCCAAGGCTTCTTCAAATGTGTTACCATAGACTGTAAAATCATCCCTATATACCTCTACATAATCATGTATTAAAGCAGAAAAAATTCCTAGTACTGCTCTTTGGAATGTTGCGGGTGCATTACATAACCCAAAAGGAAGTACTCGGTAGGCAAAAGTTCCCCATGGACAAGTAAATGTGGTCTTATCCTGATCCTCAGGTGCTACCTGAATTTGATTATAACCACTAAAACCATCCAAAAATGAAAAGTACTTTTTACCTGCTAGTGTATCTAACACCTGATCTATAAAGGGCAAAGGAAAGTGATCCTTCAAGGTTTCTTTATTCAATTCTATGCAATCAATGCACACCCTCCATTTACCATTATTTTGAGGCATACTTACCAAAGGAGAAACCCATTGGCTATCTGAGATTGGGAAAATGAATTTTACATTGAGTAGTTTTTGGAGCTCTTCTTTTACAATCTCCCTAAGATTTGGATTCATTCTTCTCCGAGGTTGTCTAATTGGTCTACTGTTTTCCTCAATATAGATATGATGGATACAAGTCTTAGGGTCAATACCTTTCATGTCAGTATACTCCCATGCAAATGCAGCAGAATGTTTTTGTAAGATCTTGGTTAGCTCCTCTTGTTGTAATTTCTCCAAGTTTTTGTTTATGTTCAATGTTCTACCTGGAAAAATTTCAATTGTAGAGCTACCAAACTCTTCCATAGAATAGAGAGACATCTTCCTAGATGACAAGTATTCAACATTAGATTTTACCTGAAATTGTGCATGATTATATTATGAAGATGTTTCAAAATTTTCTAATGTGTTCAAAATTTGACTATCCTCACTAATTTCTGATATAGTAAAGATAGGCTGTATAACATCTTCATCATCAATCCATCCTCTATCATCTATTTCTGTGATTTCTTTTGCAGGAGGATACAAAGTAAATTTCTTTGTTGAACTACCATCATAAATGTACATGTCACCATATTTACAACTAATAAAAGCATCAGCTGTGGCCAACCAAGGTCTTCCTAAGATAAGTGGGTGCCCTCCTAGATTATTCTTGGGAGTTAAAATAATGAAATCAATAGGATATTCCCAAGAATCTATGGATACTGAAATGTCTTCTAGCACACCATCTGGTTTGATTACTAATCTATCTGCAAGTTGCAGTAAGGTAGGTGTGTAAAGAAGATTAGGAAGTTTAAGCTGTTCCATAGTCTGTCTACTCATAATGTTTATTGTTGCCCCTAAGTCAATCAATGTGTTTGGAATTTCAATCCCATTTATGTGTGTCTTGACAATTGGACTTCTTGGATCCGCATATTTCGGCATGGAAATCTTTCCCATCATGATATCTGCTATTTTTCCTACCAGGTGAATTCTTTTGTGTCTCTTGGTTTTCTTCCTGGTCTTTTGATGCTCAACTCCTTTATTGTCTTTGCTAGAATAGGAATTTCTGGAACGGATTGTAACAAAGGAATCTTGATACAAACATTCTTTAATTCATCTAGGAAGTCATAATTGGACAACAAGATGTGTTTTTCCACTCCTCTATCAATTTGTAATCTCTCAGGAAAAGGAGGTGTAGAAGTAGATGCAGGTTGCTCAATTATAGGAGTTGTGTTTATTGACTCTTTTTGTTTCTCTTTTTGAATGTTTTGGTTTTGAAGGGATGTTCCCTCAAAACTTTTATTGACTTTCAGAGAATCCTACTTAGAAGCATCTTGTTCTTGAATATCTATAGAAGGTTTTTAATTTTCCAATATCTTACCAAATCGAAGTTGAACATCTTTAAGATCTAAAGGAACAATCATGTAAGTAGGAAATTTTTGTCCTTCTACCATATAAGCGTTCTAAGGGTTTTTATTATTGGGGTTTGGCAATGGTTGGGCTGGTAGTTGATTTGGCTTTTGTTGAAATGGAAGTAAGAGTTGAAGATTTTGACCTTGTTGTGGAGGTCTTTGTGGAAATGGCAATGAAAGGTGAGGGATTTGATTTGGAAGTTGTGATTGCTGATTTTGCTGTTGATTTTGTGGGGGAGGATAACTCTGATAAGATGGAGGATATTGATAATATTGAGCAAATCTCCCATAAGGATTTTGTACCCCTTGTGCCCATGGTTGAGATTGATACTAATTTTGAGGTTGAGGCCAAGGTTGTTTCCAAGAATTCTAGTTTGGTGGGGGTTGAAAATTCATTGGATTGTCAAATCCTTGATTTTGTGGCCCTTGCCAAGGTCTTCTTGCAACAAAACAAAGAGGTTCTATAGAATTTGGGACTACTTCTTCTTGAAAAACAACCTTAAGACCTGGGATTGAAGGACAACCCTTGGTCTCATGACTTTCTGAACAAATCATACAAGTTTCTACAATTTTTGCA
Organism: Pinus tabuliformis; assembly: GCA_031772625.1. Taxonomy (NCBI): domain Eukaryota; kingdom Viridiplantae; phylum Streptophyta; class Pinopsida; order Pinales; family Pinaceae; genus Pinus; species Pinus tabuliformis. Next base: position 701,395,159 of record CM062804.1, read on the forward strand.
TCTAGATGGCATTCCCTTAGAGCATGTTTCTTTCTGCATTTTGGACAAAAGATGGCTAAAGCATCAGCTTCTGTTTTCTGCTTGTTTTGGATTTTGAGGGTGTCTAGATGCTCACTAAGGCTCCCTAGAATATCAGTTTTGAACTTATCAAGCATATTGCCAATTTATGCCCTACTTACAGAACTAGTTGTAGATTTGTTTGCTCTAATAAGAGAAGGATCTCTTGGTCCTTTTCCAGTTTTAGATTTCCCTCTTAAGAGATGGACACATAGTTCTGCTATATCATTCAATGGAAGTTAAGAGATATCTCCCTTCCCCATCATGTTAAGAATATCTATCCATTCATCTCTAATGGCCTTCAACAAAAGAGCTTTCAAGGTTTCTTCATCTAAATTACTCATTTTTTCTCTTTTCAAATTGTAGTTAAACCTCTCAAGCAAACCCTTTAAGTTTTCATCTTCCCTTTGCATCATCTTGAACAGCTCATCCTTATGATTGGTAGGCATACAGTAATCCAAATATCTATCCAAAAATGCATGTTTCATATCATTCCAAGTTCTAATGGATTGAGTGACTTATCCCATAAACCATTTCAAAGCAGCCCCTTTTAGTGTTGAAGGGAACAATTTGAGTTTTTGAGAGTCTTCTAGATAGTCATAGGTTCCGCATAAGACTTCAAACTCAAACAAAAATGTTTCAGGATCCTCACTTCTCAACCCATAAAAGTTTGGGAGGACAGATGGTGAAATGTTTTTCATTGTTGTATGTGTTTCCTCATCTACTATATGGAATCCAAATGAGTTATCTCCTTCCCTATTTCCTCTACCTCCTCCATTGTTAACTCTACCTCCTCCATTGTTTCCTCTACCTCTTCCTCTACCCCCTCCTCCAAATAGTGAAAATTCTCCATCTTGTTCTTCTTCTGCCATGATAGTTTCCTCAGAATCTTCTGGTTCTTATATTAATGGCTGATGAGAGAGATTTTCTACTTCTTCTTCTTCTCTAAGTATTCCTACTTCTTCAACTACAATAGGCTCCCCTACAGAGGTGAAGAAGGTTCCTTCTCCTAGGTCTGGTTTAGTAGATGAAGTGGGGGAGTCTTCTAACTGAGTTGCTGCCCCTTGAATTCCAGGAAACCTAAGGCTGGGAGTATGAGTCTGGGATGGAGGTGTGTCATTTCTATCCCTTGGTGGAGTAGTTGGAGTTGTGAAAATCGAACTTTTGCCCCTATCTATAAATCTATCCCTAGAATCTCTTTCTCTATGCATGCCATTTTTTTTTGTTTTGTTGTTTTTGAATTTTTTTTATGATCGTAAGAAGTAAGGCTACCTAGTTACACTTCCCCAACAACGGCACCAAAATGTTTAGTCAATTTAGTGTCCTAAATTGCTACATAAATTATCAATCCGGGTGTCGTAAACTAATGAAGTGTAGTGCACTATATGTGCTAGATAACCCTTCCTTACCTCACTATTTTCAAGTTTATGTTTGTTTTGGGGTTTTGTCCTTTTGATTCCTAAAATTATACAATGTAATTGAAATCTTATTCTACTACTGCTAAAAACCTAAAAGAATGAAGTGAGAGTCTAAAAGTGCTTTTAGGCCAAATTTGGAAGTGAGGTTTTCAAAACAAGAAAGTGAAAAACAGAGCTTCTCTTCTTGCTATTGTAATGGTTCCCAAATCATGAGCTGAAAGGACTCTTAAAATTGTTGTCTACTTAATTACAAAATCAAAACTTAAATGAGAACATGGAATTGCAGCTATCTACGAAAATGAAATACTCGAAACAAAACTACTTCTGCTATCTAGTCTACTAGCAAAATTAAAGCTTAAAGAACTACTGCAATGAAACTAAAGGAAAGAAACAAAAATGAAATTGCAACTATTCTATTTGTGAAAGAAAAACTAAATGAAGTATTGTTATCACTCTACTATATAATTTAGGGAGAATTAACTCCTTATGATAGCAACATTTGAGAGATTTCATTCTTCATCATTCTAAAAGAAGTAAACATGAGAATGCAAGTAAAAACTCAGTCATAAAATAAACATTTCACCACTTAGTCTTAGGTTCAACCATCAACGAAGGGCTTTTGGAAATATCCATTTAAATCATGAGTTACTAAATTGACAAGAAAATGGCATTAAACTACTTAACCTAAGAACTAATGAGCAACAATTTTAATGAAGGACTCATTTATAAATACAACATTTCCCCATTTAGTTTGAGGATTAATCATCAATGAAAGGCTCTGGAAACATTCATTTATATCATGAGTGACTATACTAATAAGAAAAAGGCATTAAGCAACTTGACTCTACAACTAATGAACAACAAGAAGTCTCATTCATAAACTCAACACTTCACCATTTAGTTTGAGGATGAATCATCAACGAAAGGCTTTGGAAACATTTGCTTATATCATGAGTAGCTATACTAGAAAAAGGCATTAAACAACTTAAAATTAAAATCTAAGAACTAAGGAACAACAGATGAAATAAATCTAATTATGCTACTGACAACAATTTAAAACTTACAGTTAAGAAGCTAGAAAATAATGGAAACTAAAGAACTACTCTACGCTGGACTACAATTATCCAGAGTTAGTGGAAACAAATGATACAAGTTGCAATAAACACAATGTTAAGAAACAATTATGAACATGATAAAAACACAGCAAATATACAACTGAATGAAGAAAAACAACAAATGAAAATGTATAGAAATGAAAATATACCCTTGACCACGTAGGGGCCCTCTGCAAGGTCTAGGACTAGCAACGCAGAATCACTTCACACACTTGAGGTATCCATAAAAAAAATAGAGTTTTTTATATTAAAAACAGAGTACTGAATGCCTCAAGTTATAAGCGGAAATTGCACTACTACATTAACAAAAACACATGAACCAGTTATGTGTTCCAAATGCTGATATTTATAGGAAAAATACACAACTATTTGAGGAGAGAATTCATCTACAGCAAACACGTAGACAGGTAGTGTATCCAGAAATTTTGTCTTTGGTTGGCTTGAAACATAAATCTCCGAATAGTGGCTATTAGATACTGGTTATGCAGGTGGCAAACGACATCCTTGGCTTTAGGAGACTGCCTCAGATTCATTTACTAAGAAACGTGCCAAAACAAAGTTCTAGATGCTGTAAGATTCTTCCATTGACTCCCCTTTGACCGGGGTCTTTCTCGTCGACTTTGATCAAATGGATAGGACACCATCCATGTTCTGACATTTTCCTAGCTACCCATATGGTTCATTTTTTCTCTCGACACCTGTAACGTACAAAAGTATGGAGATGGCTGCAGAACAGCCGGTTAGCTGCGGAATGTGGCTACGTTCCATAGTTGAAAAACAAAAACCTATCCAAATAACAAACATAACAATATAACTTGAAAATCACTTGAAACACACTCCTTGAGACAATATGCAATGGATTTTGATGATTTAGGATGCGTTTTCATGGAAGAGAAAAGGAAGAAGGATGAATAAGTTGCTTAAGAAAGAGGTAGTTTTGGAACTCAACATAGACCTCACAACGTTTGGTGTAGAAGTCCCATCTAATATGATGGCCCAATTGCCATTATCTTAAATGTTTGCCTTAGATCTTGCTTGTCAACACATGAGAGTGCTCTGCTTTGTCTTCGAGGTTCGCTTGCCTGGTGAGTGCTAGTGTTACTTGTGTCAAGGATCTTTCACCGCAAAGAGAGAGGGTGGAAGTGAGTCTCCAGTCAATCGGGAAGAGTCACAACTCTGTCAGAGACACACAACACAACATGACATGCGCAGCTTTTGGCGGAGCATTCCACACAGATGCGAAAATCACACACACAAGAAGGAATAGCACATACAACACTCAACAGAGTAGTTCGTGTGAGTGTGACAATCATTATAACAATTTTATGGGAAAGGTTCTATCTGATGTTTGGCGAGGAAGCCCACACGGGTATGACCACATTAACAACTTATACAACACATTTTCATAACATATGTATTAGAACAACTGAAAAAGTTCAAATGTTTTAACATCGGTTAAAGCAACATGCATTACAAGTGTTCCAAGATTAGTATTATAAAAAAATACAATACATGTGTGAAAACGTGCTGGTCTGTTATCACGCTTTTAAATTAAGCAAAATTTCCAAGACACATCGGTACACCATACATAACTAACCCTGTGAGAGGGCGTTGGAGCCACTGATTGCTCCTCAAAGAAAAGACTGCAGACTCTCAAAGCTATGTGGGAGGAGCCAAGGTGAAAAGTATTTTGCATGCACAAATGAGGGGTATTTATAGCCAAGGGTAAAACTGGCCCTTGTGATTGTTCGACTTCCCTCATGACTGTTTGAGTTTCATGACTTTTCAACTTTACATGACCCTTCAGATTATATGTGGGTCTCTTGGACTTCCACGTTACATTACATTGACTTACAACAGTATGGCCCATAGTAGTGATGCGGTCGACATGACTCGTGACACGACTCGACATGATAGTGCTGGTATGTTCATGTTGGTGGTGGTGTCCATGTTGAGCTGCAGTGCTGCTGAGTGATGGATGTGCTCTTGGTGTATCATAGCTTCATCTCTGTATGGCAAGGTGTGCGAAGTCTTCAATGGTTTTGGTGTTCGCTTTATGTTTTCACGTGCATGTTCCTCCTTCGCTTGTACTTTGGCATACTTCACATGTTCGTCCATTCACGAAAAAATATCCTTTCATGCATTGTCCGTTCGCGAAAAATATCCTCGCATGCATTGTTTGTTCGTTTATTCGTGAAAAAATATCCTTGCATGTGCTCCCCTTGTTCATCCGGTTCATCGTCGCATCATGTCACATCCATGTACCTGTATCTGTAATCACTCATGACAAGACGACATCAACTCCATAAATATCCTAGTATACCATGATGCATTGTCGTTCACTTTTGGATGCAGGTGACTGGGAGAGAGGACAAGGCCATGAAACTGCATAAGGTATATTTCAAGCCGGGATGTGGGCTCTGGGCACTGCTGATGAAAATTGCATAGAAGTCACTAGGAGACTGAGATGAACAATCAGGATCAGTAGTGACTGTTTGTAGGATCTGGTTCGGCTGGTGGGCAGATCTGTGCAATTTTTTGAGAGAAGCAGTGCAGACAACAGAGGGGGTTGGTAGCGAAAATTGTCCAATCCCTCCGAGGAGCTGGCAGCGGGCTGCAGGAGGCTTGCTAGGAAAAGATGCACAATTTTTTTAGGGGGCTGGTAATGGGCTGCTGGAGTGTTGCTGGAAAAAATTGCGCAATTGTTGGGAGGCTGGCCTGCTGAACATCCCATTACAGTTTCTAAGCTGAGTGGGATGTTGGGAAATTGGGGTCACTGCTCATGAAAACTGCGCAGTTTTCTGGGTGAGCAGTAGACCAGTTGTCTTGGTGACTGGCTGGAAAAACTGCGGAATGTTTTGAGGGAGACAGGGTTGGATAGTGGGTGTCTGCCTGGCATGTCTATGCAATTTCTTCAGTCAGCGGAGCAGGCAAGTTTTGTAGATTTTGCGCAATTTTTGGAGGAGAGAGTCCCGGGGTCACTGCTCAGTAAAACTCTCTGGTTGACTAGCTGGAGGGTTGGTTGATTCACTTGTGGGAAACGTAGATTGAGATGGCTTGATGAGAAACTTTTGTGTTGTTCTGGGTGACAGTTGGTTTAGTAAATTCCAAGATTGCACGGTGTAGGCTGCCTGGGAGACAGCCTCAAGCTCTGCGCAATTTTGGGTAGTAGTACATGTCCACTAAGGTCTGAAATTGTGCAATTCAGCTCAATGAGGGTGCAGATGTTGGAGGGTGATTTGGTCATCAGAACTTCAAAAAAATGACTTTGTGTGTGAGCGAGTGAACTTGTGCATACACGACCTTGCGAACACACACTCAACATGACTCGACGACAAGATGCCTCAAACCATCAAGAAAACATACTTAGTGTGACTGACCGGTGGTGTGAGCGACAAGCATGACACTTGTGATAGATCATTGAATGACCGTGACGACGCTTGCGCGACAATGCATACAACATTGTGTGTGAGTGCGATAGATGTGTACATGGCAAACACAACTCAAACGCAATCTTCAACATCACCAGAATGAGGTCACAAGCATGACATAACAATCAACATGTGGAAGATGGTAGTTGGTCGAATAAGTGAAAAAGAAGCAAGACATGTAGAATAAATGCATAAGATGACTTTTCATGTTTGTGTACGTGCATGTTTTCGAGGATAGGATGATATGACAATGACAAGAAGTCCTACAAACTCAACTAACAGGTGTACTTCGGAAGATGTTCTTTACTTACCATACTTACCCTCAATATGATCATGCATCTGGCGGAGTTTTCATGCGGTCCTGATCTTTTCCATTACTCGGTTTGTTGGTCCTTCTCCTCAACTCGTTGGAAGTGATTTCAGCATGTAACCTTTTCCTATAGTCACTGAGAGGTATATCTACGCAATTTTAGTGGATAGTGACTATTGCGGAATGAGGCCCGTCTGCGCAGTTTCTGCATGCAAGACTGATAAGACAACTTGGACAACACTACACAATTTTGAGGCTCAAAGCATTGCTGCAGGACATGGGTCTTGGGAGAACACCTATGCGCAATTTCTGAGTGCAGTGCAGCTGGAATTCTCTATGCATTTCTGGAGAGTAGTGTTGGTTGCTTGATTGCTCTGCACATTTTTGGAGAGAAGTGCTAGCTGGGGTCTCCGCGGGTTGCGGGGTTTCAGCAGGCAATGGAGATTGGTGTCTCTGTGCACTGTGGGGTTTCAACAGGCAAAGGAGGAAGATGGATGGTTACAGAAGCAAAGCGCACAGTTTCGAGAAGCTAGATGAGGCTAGGTTTCTTGGGAAAATGGCTAAGTGTGAGATCATTAAAACATATGTAAACATTGATAGGACTCGATTGTGATTGCACATGGACACTTAGTGACACCATGTAGACCATCCAGAATACATAAGACATACTTTTCTTGATGCAACAACCTTCATGACGTGAGTGCGTGAGGTGAGTGTGAAACATGTCTATGTGATGAAAACCAATCATACACACACAATTCCCTTGAAGCAAGACAACGTTCCCTTTGCATGACAAACAACAACCCCTATGCCCAAATATGAAACATGCTGTGTGAAGCTGATAACACAGACAACTCTTAAGATCAAAGAGGGGAGCTTGAAATCATCATCTTACCAACAAGTGACCAAGAATAATTGATCGCAGGATCTGAGGTAGGCTCCGAAATTTGCATGCGAGCCAAAATTTTTGGAAGGTGGTTGTAGCCGCTACAACACTTGGTGATACACTAGTAGAACTCCAACTCTCTGTATGGACCTTGTTTCATGAAAAGTGAGTCTAACCTTTCTGGAAGTATTGTTTGATTTTTTAATCGTGATGGCTTTTGCACCGACTTGTGTGAAAGATGTAGTCCCTACCATTCTCTTGATCTGTTAACATACATGCCAAGCCAAGACAACTTAGTTGTTTTGATTGGGGATGAGGGGTATATTGGTGCACAAGTACTATAACTGTCAGAGTTTAAGTTTCATCTCTGGTGTTGCTCCACTGCCAGCAGGCCTAGACAGTACCCCGATAGAGTCACGTAGGAACAAAAGTATCGCTCCGCTGCCAGCGAGCCTGGTCAGTACACTGGAAGAGTTACTTGCATCACCTCTCTACGCAGGAAGCCTTTCTCTTTATTCATTTTTCACTTTTTTTTTTTAGAAATGTGCATAGGCAGTTATTTATTTCAGAGGTGGAAATAGGATCCTGACTTAACTAGAGAAGAAGAGGTTGTTCCTTCAGATAAGTATGTTATGTATACCTCTGACATACTTGTTAAGGTTTTCCTCCTCACCTCACTCTACTTGAATGAGCTGACAAGGGTTAACCCAAAACAACCGACTAGAGTAGGTGGTGCTAGTTAGAGAGTAAGTGTTGTGTTTTCACCAAGACTCACTCTGAACAGAACATATTTTCCATCAAGGCATCATTGGCTGAAGACAATAGGTTCTTGATAAAGAGAGAACACAAAAGATAACTAGATGTTGATAGTTGTACAAATCCTCTTAGATTCGCTTAGCTTATCTCGAGCGTCAAACATAGTTTCACAAGAGGCTAAACCACAGGTACAAGCAAGAAAAGAAAGCAAAAAACAAAAAGAAGAAGTAAAGCGAGAGAAAAATAGGTAAGCACAACAAGCTTGAGGAGATTCAAAACAGATTGTCAGGACTCAGCTTGTCATCTGGCCCTCCTTCTAGCGCCATAAATGTTGACAGCATTGGACCTGCCAACATTAAGGGGATCTCCTCAGTATGAAGTCCCAACTAGACTTCACACCATTTGGTACGATGTCCCGGTCGCCATTATCTAAATGTTTGCCTTATCTCTTTCTTGTCAGCACATGAGAGTGGTCTACTTTGTCTTTGAGGTTCGCGTGCCTAGAGAGTGCTAATGTTACCTGTGTCAAGGTTCTTTCACCGCAGAGAGAGAGGGTGGAAGTGAGTCTCCAGTCGAATGGGAAGAGTCCCAACTCTCTCAGAGACACACAACACGAAAGGACATGCGCAACTTCCAGCGGCACAGTCCACATGGATGCGATAGTCACACACACAAGAATGAATAGTTCCTACAACACTCAACAGAGTAGTCCACACGAGTGCGACGGTCGTTATAACAAGTTTATGGGAAAGGTTCTGTCTGATGTCTGGTGAGGCAGCCCACATGGGCAAGACAACATTAACAACTTATACAACACATTTTCATAAACATATGTATTAGAACAACCAAAAGAGTTCAAATGTTTTAACACATGTTAAAGCAACATGCATTACAAGTGTTCCAAGATTAGTCTTAAAAACAATTACAATACATGTGTGAAAACATGTTGGCCTATTATCAGGCTTCTGAATTAAGTGAAAGTTCCAAGACACATCGATACACCATACATCACTAACCTCATGTGAGAGGGGCATTGGAGCCACTGCTCGCTCCTCAAAGAAAAGACTACAGACTCTCAAGGCTATGTGGGAGGAGCCAAGGTGAAAAGTCTTTTGCATGTACAAATGAGGGGTATTTATAGCCAAGGGTAAAACTAGCCCTTGTGACTATTCGACTTCCCTCATGACTGTTTGAATTTCATGACTTTTCAACTTTACATGACTCTTCAAATTACATGTGGGTCTCTTGGACTTCCACGTTACATTACATTTATTTACAATAGTATGACCCACAGTAGTGATGTGGCCGACATGACTCATGACACGACTCGACACGACAGTGTTGGTATGTTCATGTTGGTGGTGGTGTCCATGTCGAGCTACAGTGCTGCTGAGTGATGGATGTGCTCTTGGTGTATCATAGCTTCATCTCTATATGGCAAGGTGTGTGAAGTCTTCGATGGTATTGGTGTTTACTTGATGTTTGCACGTGCATGTTCCTCCTTCACTTGTACTTTGGCATGCTTCACATGTTCGTCCGTTTGCGAAAAATATCCTCGCATGCATCGTCCATTCATGAAACAATATCCTTGCATGTGTTGTTCATTTGTTCGTTCATGAACAAATCTCCTCGCATGTGCTCCCTTTGTTCACCCGATTCATCATCGCGTCATTTCTCATCCATGTACCTATATCTGCAATCACTCATGATGAGATGACATCAAATCCATAAATTCCTACTCTACCATGATGCATTTTCGTTCGCTTTTGGATGCAGGTTACTGGGAGAGAGGACAAGGCCATGAAACTGTGCAAGGCATATTTCGAGCTGGGATGCGGCTCCGAGCACTGCCAGTGAAAATTGCGCAGAATTCAGCAAGAGACTGAGATGGATAATTCGGATCATTAGAGACTATCCGTGGGATTTGGCTCAGCTGGCAGGCAGATTTGTGCAATTTTTTGAGGGAAGCAGTGGAAAGAACAGAGGGGGTTGGAAGCAAAAACTACACAATCCCTCAAGGAGTGGGTTGCCGGAGGCTTGCTGGGAAAAAATGTGCAATTTTTTTAGGGAGATAGTAGTGGGCTGTGGGAGTGTTGCTGGGAAAAGCTGTGAAATTGTTGGGAGGCTGGCCTGCTAAACATCCCATCATAGTTTCAGAGTAAGCAGGATGCTGGGAAGCTGGGGTGGCTACTCATGAAAACTGCGTTGTTTCCAGGTGAGTAGTAGACCGATTGTTTGGGTGACTGGCTGGAAAAATTGTGCAATTTTTTGAGGGAGATAGGGATGGATAGTGGGTGTTTGTCCGACATGTCTGCGCAATTTCTTCAATCAGCGAAGCAAGAAAGTTCTTCAAATTTTGCACAATTTTCGCGGGAGTGAGTCCCGGGGTCACTGCCTCGTCAAACTCTCCAGTTTACCAGTTGGAGGGTTGGTTGATTTTCTTGCGGGCATGGCAGATTGAGATGGATTGCTGAAAAACTTCTGTGCTATTCTGGGTGACTGTCGGTTCGGTCGATTCCAGGATTGCACAGTACAGGATGCTTGGGAAACAACCTCAATATCTATGCAATTCTGGGAAGCAATACATTTCCACTGAGGGCTGAAACTGCGCAATGCAGCTCAACGAGGGTCCGACTATTCGAGGGTGATTTGGTTGTCAGAACTCTAGAAAAATCACTGTGTGTGTGAGTGAGTGAATTTGTGCATACAAGACCTTGGGAACACACACTCAACATGACTCGACAACAAGACTCCCCAAACCATCAAGACAACATACTTAGTGTGACTGACCAACGGTGCGAGAGACAAGCACGACACTTGTGATAGATCGTTGAACGACCTCGACGATGCTTGCACGATAGTGCATACAACATTGTGTGTGAGTGCAATAGATGTTTACATGGCGAACACAACTCAAACATAACTCAAACACAACCTTCAACATCACCACAATGAGGTCGTAAGTAAGACATAGCAATCAACAAGCAGAAGATGCCAATTGGTTGAACAAGTGAAAAAGAAGAAAGACATATAGAAGAAACACATTAGATGACTTTTCGTGTTTGTGCACATGCATGTTACTGAGGAAAGGATGATATGAAAATGACAAGCAGTCCTGCAAACTCAACTAAGATATGTACTTCAAAAGATGTTCTTTACTTACCATACTTACCCTCAAGATGATCATGCGTCCGACGGAGTTTGCATCCGGTCCTGATCTTTTCCATTACTGAGTTCCTTGGTCCTTCTCCTCAACACCTTGGAAGTGATTTTAGCATGTCACCTTTTCCTGTAGTCACTAAGAGGTAGATCTACAAAATTTTAGTGGACAGTGACTGCTGTAGGAATGAGGCCCCAGGAGGCCCGTCTGCGTAGTTTCTGCATGAAAGACTGACAAGACAATTTGGACAATACTGCACAGTTTTGAGGCTCAAATAACTGTTGCAGGACAGGGGTCTTGGGAGGACACATTTGCACAATTTCTGAGTGCAGTGCAACTGAAATGCTCTGTGCATGTTTGGAGAACCATGCTGGTTGCTTGACTTCTCTATGCATTTTTGGATAGCAGTGCTGGCTAGGGTCTCTGCGGGCTATGGGGTTTCAGCAGGCAAGGGAGGTTGGTGTCTCTGCACACTGTGGGGTTTCAGCAAGCAAGGGAGGAACCTTGATGGTTACATAAAAAAGCACACAGTTCTAGGAAGCTAGATGAGGCTAGGTTGCTTGGGAAAATGGCTAAGTGTGAGATCATTAAAACATATGTAAAAATTGCTAGGACTTGACTGTGATTTCACACAGACACTTAGTGACACAACATAGACCATCTAGAATACATAAGACATACTTTGTTTGATGTAACAACCTTCATGACGTGAGTGCATGAGGTGAGTGTGAAACATGTCTATGTGATGACAACCACTCATACACACACAATTCCCTTGAAGCAAGACAACATTCCCTTTGCATGAAAAACAACAACCCTTATGCCCAAATATGACACATGCTGCATGAAGATGAGAACACAGAAAACTCTTAAGATCAAGGAGGGGAGCTTGAAATCATCAGCTTACCAACAAGTGAACAAGGATAATCGATCGTAGGATTCGAGGTAGGCTCCGAAATTTGCATGCAAGCCAAAATTTTTGGAGGGTGGTTGTAGCCGCTATAATAGAACCTCATGTGAATATCCTGATAGTGGTGCTAAGAGGGTAAGAAGATTTGGAAATGTACCACGATCACGTCAGCACAATCTCCCTTTCTCTTTAGGCTAACTCCTTGAAGCCACAAGGGATATCCCAATTCGTGAAATGAATTTGCAAAGTATATTATTGTAGGCACTAAACAATTCACTTCACCAACAAACACCTCAATATAAGTTAGATAGACCAACGCTAATCCAATGATAAAATATCTCAAGATTATTTAATGAAGAACTAGGAAATCAATCACCACTTATTAATGATGGTTATGAGCTAATTATTAAGTGTTGAAATATGTTATATGATATGCTAATATAAATAAACACAATGAATCACTCTTTAAGATAGAGAAAATATACATTTTACCATCTAAGAGTGATGTAAAATTGCACAAATCAATGACAAATCATATTATAAGGTTATCTCTTGATTATGTGCTACAAAGTGGACAAGCTTGTTGTTATCTAAAGTTTTAAGAATTTGATTTATGGCATAAAACATAGAAAATGCAAATTTTGGATGAGGAAAAGCCAACCAAGGCTACCTAGAACATTTTTAATGATGAATCTTGGGTGCCTTGGCTAGGTCAATAAAATACACATGTAAAAACATCCCATCAATGGTGAAATACAAGTTCTAATGATGAGAAAATATTGTAATAAAGAGGTGCAAACCCCCTGAGGGTTTCACCCAAAATTCTCCAAATTCAAAATATACGCAATGTAAATCACTTATAAGATGAATTTCACCATTATAATGTGTTATATTACCTTGACCAATAATTTGGCAGTGAAACATGAGATCGGATAGGGTTAGAACACACACTTATGGGGGTAAACCCTAGTTTTAAGCTTTCACCAAATCTGATTTGTTTTTTGTAATTAATTTCTGGAGTTAGTAAAATCCTTAAATCATCCCATAAGATGTTCGATAAAACCATTAAGCACAAACATATGGGGTTGTTTTTCCCAACTAGGGATAAAAATCAACGATTTTGTGTAAACCCTTAAACAAAATTGTTTAGATAAAGAAAATAATATATGAACTTTACACTAGACAATGAATAAATATATTGTGATGATTTATTTTTTATATTATTTTTTGTATTTTGTTTTTTATGTGGCATAAATGAAAATGATTAGGGTTTTTTATATTATCATTTTTTAGTTGGTCATTGGGAATAAAATTAAATGCCTCATCTCCACTTAAGGCTTATGGGGTCAAGTAAGGTGCTCTCCAAAGTTGGTATTTCCATGCTTATGGATTAGAGTGGGGGGTTATGGTGTTAAACATAACAAGTAATCACTTTTCTAATCAAGACAACCTATGAAAACCAAGGCCCTACAATAAGGGTTTCCTTAAAAGGGAATAACCTTCACCCACAAGATCAACAATGAAATCGAAAAGAATATCATAATCGTTGTTAAGGAGTATAAAGATAAAAAGAAAGAGTAATCACTTACCCCACCAACTAAGAAAAATGTGTGAGTAACTAACCCTAGATGTCCTCCTTCCAGGTGAAATGTTGCCTCTCAATGGATTGATCTTGCTAGCTAGTTGAAGTCTTGTATCATCCACAAAAATATCTTCAATTAACCAAGATAAGGAGAGCTCAAAGGAGATGACACCAAAACACCATATAAAATTCTTTTATTAATGGCTTAGAAAATGTTCTCCAACAATTCACAAAAAATTGGAATGCAAGGAGGTCCTTTATTTATAGACAAGGTTCATAACTCCTCATTCTTTATGCCTTAATTTTAGCCTAAGTAATCACTGAAAAGTGACTTTTCATTCATAAAAGTAAGGATACTAATTCAAACATAACAATATGATGCTTTTACATGCATAAAATCCTCATAAAAGAGCATATAAAATCCTCCGAAGGGGGTGAAACTTTCAAAACGACTTCATAGAAGCCTCAAATAATGTTAATTGACCTTCAAAATATGCCTCAAATGAATGCCCATGACCACACCACAAGCCAAGGTACTTCCATGAAGCATGGAAATGACTTTCCAAGTCCTAAAATTGGTCATAAAACCCCCAATGAGCAAAGAGACATCAAACATAACAAAGTTGTATTTCAGATGCAACATTCCGCTTGAAATGTACTTGAGAGGTTTAGTTTAGTTGCGAGAAATGTCCTTTTCTCACTTTACTCCACCTTCTATCTAAAAAGGTTCCAAAAGATTCTCCATGTGGATAGAACTAGTCCATATGTACCTTAGAGAGTGTGACCATTGCCTTGAAAAAAGTGATGCCTCAAAGACTATGAGACAACCTTGGGAAGCATGAAACTAGATGAGCATGAATAGAATCACCTCCAAGGGATATTGGTCAAAGTGTGGAAAATAGATAAGAAAAGAGAGGGTCCATGTGGGGAGAATATATGTGATAAACCATTGGTGTGGCAACCCTTATAAAGCATGATCACATATTACATAGAAATAAGTAAATGAGTAACTAGGAATCCTATAAATCATTTGTCCTGGTAGATCCAGCCCAAGATTCTTGCATAGCTACCCAAGATATAAATTCTAGACCTAATGGGAGTTACCACTATTAGGGGAAATTTGGCTATAAAAATAAACCAAGTACCATGAGAATGGGGATTAGAAGGACCTACATCAAGTCATCCCAAAAGGTCACGTACATGAAAATCATGACACTTTGGGTGCATTAGCATGGTCACATCTCATGAAAAAATGTTGGGTACACTATAGGAGATTTGAGGTGTAACAAAACTATTAGAAAGGGATGAAGAAAGTTTCAACTTAAGGAACCTAAATCAAAGGTTTCTTGAACATATGAAAAGGTTAAAAGAGGAAAGTCAAAGAATCTAGAGCATATAAAAGAGGTGACAAGACAAAGAATTTAAAAGACAATGAGGAGCATAAAAGAACGAAAAGTGTGTCATACATGTACATCGTCAAGCACTAATTCAACAAGATGTTGTCAAGAAAGATGCCAAGAATTTTTTTATACGGTCTTATCATATAAAGACAAGGAAATTATTTGGTTGAAGAAGCATAGTCAAATATTATATATATATATATATATATATATATATATATATATATATATATATATATATATATATATATAAAGGACATATCAATCATGGAAATAGGAAAAGGAGCATCCATGAATGTGAGTGAATCAAGGAAGTGTTTGGAAGTAAAAATTGGAAATAAAGAAAGCTCAACAAAAGGCATAGAAAATAAAAATCAATGTGATTAGTCATGGAGTTTTATCAATGGAAAAGCATCGAGAAATTGAGTTCAAGAAACTATTCAATGGCAGATCCACTTTCAAAGATTTAGTAATGGTTGAAGTTCCATTCATTATCATCGGTAAAGTAATTGACACACCAATCAATACAAAATTATCACATATTAACACGCTAACTCTAATAAAACATGAAAATATTAATAAGGATCATCTTATTTGATCCAAATGGATCTAAGAACACTCTCTAAGTCTTGAAATCTCTTAAAAACATGCCAAAAATCAAAACAATCGCATGCCAAGAACCCTTCAAATGGCTGAAAAACACTATCGGGAGGCAAAAACCAGAGAAAACCGTGAAAAAAACAGAGTCTGGGAGGCGTGGAACAATGGATGCACAGTAGCCGTCAGATCTGGTCGATCAACAGTCTAGATTTGATCGGCAATCATAATCGGCACTCGCAGACAGTGGATATCAACGCTTAACATATATGTATGGCAACGACGATTGGCGAAGTTAATTAGGACTGTCGATCAAGCGCGCAAATCGACGACCCATATTACATCACATGATCGCTATCGGAGATTGCAAGGCGCTTACAACGGCTTGGGGGTTATCACGATGAGCGATTACGATTAATCACATATCGATATCGCAATGAGAGAAAACTTTATGTGCAATCCAATGAACCGGACCCGACGGGTTTATAAATATTATTTCATAAGAATTGAGATCTGCAAAAAGGGAAATTTTAATGTATTTTTCGTATTTCGTTCATTAAACGAAATGCAAGGGGTGAAGCACCGATGTGATAAACCGAACCCGAAAGGGTTCCTTAAGGCTATTATATAATGTTTCAAGTCCGGAGAAAGGTCATTTCTAATGCATTTTCGCAGTGTTAACATATTTCAAAAATACAAAGGGGAACCTTAGAGTAGGGCCGAGCGACTTGTGATAGCGATTGGGGATGGACCCGATAGGGGAATAGACCATGTTTAAGGACTTTTGAAGTCCAAATGAATTGTGTTTGGTGGGATTTCACAGTCGTGAATGTATTTTCTTGTGTTAGCAGAAAATGACTACGTTTAGGCATTCCAAAGGATTTCTGAGGCCCGATACATACCATTACAGTACAGGCGGCCACCACTCTTAGAAGCGTATAGAAATGATTGCTAATGCTTAGAAAGGGGTCTGAGCAGACACAGGATAGGGAGACTGAAATCCGAGAAGCTAAAACGAACAAGCAATGCTGTTTTGGCTTTAAAAGCCATAGCAAATAGAAGACAGAGGAGGCAGTGCTGAGACAGAGTTAAGACATAGAAAGAGAGTGATTTAGAGAGTTTGTGTACTTAGAGAAGGCTTGGGAGGTTCAAGCAAATTCTTACTGTTCTATCTGTTGTGTATTGAGTCTCAAACTGAGCTCATACTATTGTAAAAACTCTACTTGAAGACATAATAGAGAGGCCACCATTGAAGGCTAGACCAGGAGATGTAGTCCAAGAGTATTGGGTGAACTCCTTATTAAATTTCCTGTGTTATGTGTTGTCTATTATGTTTTTTTTACGTCTTCATTTTCTATGTGTTTCTCAATCTTATCGATCCATTGCATAAAACAACATAGACAAATCCATGCACGAGTCTGTAAAACCTTATTAATTGTCTTAGATCTCATTATTAGATCAAGTGGTATCAGAGCTTTAGGTTTGCTAAGGTTAGACAAGCTTGTGCTGGATTGGTGAATGATAACTAGGTCAAAGCTCAAATTAGGAGAAGGAGAACTAGTTGAAACTAAACCAGAAATTGGTAGAGTCTATCCTAGGAGGGAAACGTCAGAAGAAAATCCCTTGGAATTAGACTCTCAGTTCATGGACAGTTTCATGACCATGAGAGCCATGGTAGAAGAAATGTATCGAGAATTTAAGAAAGGTAGAAGTGAAGACTCTTCAACCTCCAAACAAGACAAGGGAACATAAGAATCTCTTATATATGGCCACTCTGAAGGCAAAGGGAAAGGAAAAGAGGCCCCTTTGTCCACACCTCTTGATAGCCCTGAAAATAAGAAGAAGAAAACATCTTTGATTAAATTAGATGTTAAATTAGATTTTCCAATATATGATGGAGAATTAAATGCAGAGAAGCTAGATAACTGAATTAGAAAGATTGATGTGTATTACAGGGTGCAGAGCATTGATTCAGACAGGAGTAAAATTCAGCTATCCAGCCTACGCCTTGGAGGAACTGCCTTGGTATGGTGGGAAGGCAGGACAAAAGCTAACTTGAAGAAGCATGGTAAAATTCTTTATGTCTGGAGTGAATTTGTTTCTGCAATTAAAAAACAATTCTATCCACTAGCTTATATGTAGCAAGCTATGATGAGTTGGAAAACTCTTCACCAATTAAAGAGGCAAAGTGTACAAAGCTACACCCAAGAATTTAGAAAAAGAGCTTTGATTCTAGGCATTTATTTAGACTCACCTAAAACTTTGCTGAAGTATATAGGTGGTCTACACAGCTATTTGAACCACACCATTCTTATGTTTAACCCTATTAGCATAGATGAGGTATCTCTTCAGGCTACCCAATTAGAGGCTAGAGGTAAGAATGTGAACCCAGAGATTTGGGGATCATCAAAACCCACTGCAAGCAAAAACAGGGAAAATAGGAAGCTGAAATGGAAAGAGAGGAAGGAAAATTCTGTACAAAGGGCCAAACCTTCATGCACTCACTGCAAGAAGGATGGACATGATGATGAACATTGCTGGTCTTTGCATCCGGAGCTGAAACCCAAGAAGTTCGATGGAAAGAAGAAGAAGACTGCTGTTGCTATACAGAAAGATTTGGGGTCAGACTCAGGTGATGAAACAACAATCGCAGCCACAGGTATAAAAGGTAAAAATTCTGAAGCATCTACTAGTAATTCTGCACAAACTATTGATAGTGAAGAAAATGAGAGGAAAAGACATGAGCTTTTTCATATTAGAGTTATTTCCAAGCATCAAAAGATTGATACTTTGTTTGATAGTGGCTCACAAGTAAACTTAATTTCTAAAGCAATTGTAAAGAAGCTGGGATTACTAACCACACCTCACAAGAAGCCATATCCATTAGGTTGGGTATGTGATAAAGCAAAGCTACAAGTGACTAGACAATGTAAACTTAGGTTTTCTTTTGGGTTAGCATTTGTAGATGAGGTTGAGTTAGATATTGTTCCCTTGGACATATGTGGAATTGTTTTAGGAAGTCCTTACTTGTATGATAGAAAAACCATTTTCTATAGAGCTGAAAATAAGTATCAAATCGTTAAATATGGAATCAAATATATCGCAAGAGCTCATAAACTCAAGAATAATTATACTCTCATAAACTCAAGGCAGATGAAAAGAATTGTAAATTCATGCAAGCAATTTTTACTTATGGTTGTAAAGGAAAAGAAACCTGATAAAACCAATGTATTTGAAGGTTGTGATTCTAAACAGAAAGCTGATTTAGAAAAAGTTGTTTCAGAATATGATATCCTATTTCAAGAACCTAAAGGTCTGCCACCCAAAAGGGAAATTGTACATGATATCAATTTGCAGCAAGATGCTCCATTTCCTAACATCAGAATGTACAAGTTATCCACTTTAGAGAATGCAGAGATCAAGAAGCAGGTATAGGAGCTGCTCGAGAAAGGTTTCATAAGACCAAGCACATCACCATGCGGATCTCCAATCATGTTGGTGAGGAAGAAATATGGTTCGTGGAGGATGTGCATTGACTACAGAGCACTGAATAAAATAATGATAAAAAATCGTTATCCCCTTCCTTGCATTGATGATCTATTGGATCAGCTGAAAGAAGTTGTTTACTTTTCTAAGTTGGACTTGTGTAGTGGTTACCATCAGGTCAAAGTAGCAGAGCAAAATGCATGGAAGACTGCTTTCAAAACGAAGCAAGGGCCGTATGAATGGCTAGTTATGCCTTTTGGCTTGACTAATGCTCCTGCCACTTTCATGAGAGTTATGAATGATGTACTCAGGCCTTTTATTGATGATTTTGTAATTGTATATTTGGATGACATTCTTGTTTTCAATAAAACATGGGAAGAGCATTTGAAGCATTTAAAGCAGACTGTAGATGTTTTGAAAAAAGAAAATCTCTATGTTAAATTATCAAAATTTGAATTTGGCAAAACATATTTGAATTATTTGGGTCATATTGTAGGGGGTGGTGAATTGAAGATAGATCCCTCTAAGGTTTCAGTCATTGTAAACTGGCCTAAACCCAAATCCACTACAGAAGTTAGAAGCTTCCAAGGAGCAACACAATATTGGAGGAAGTTTATTGCTAACTTTTCCTTAATTGCAGCTCCCTTACATGCTTTAACAGGATTGAACAAGGTGTTTCAGTGGGGAGGCAAACAACAGAAAGCCTTCAACACCTTGAAAGAAAAAATTAGTACAACACCAATACTAGCATTGCCAAATCTTCAACAACCATTTGAGATCGAAATTGATGCCAGTGACTATGCCATGGGAGCAGTGTTGATGCAACATGGTATACCCATATCCTACCATTCTGAGACTTTTAATTCTGTAATAGTTAATTATCCTACATATGATAAAGAATTGTATGCATTAGTCCAGAGTGTGAAAAAGTGGAAACATTACTTAATGGGCAAAGAAACAATCATACATACTGATCATCAGCCACTTTAGTATTTTCACTCACAAACTAAATTGCAGCAATCAAGATACTATAGGTGGATGGGTTTCCTACAATAGTTTCATTTAGCCATCAGATATAAAAAGGGCATACACAATAAAGTTGCAGATATGTTGTCCATGCCAATCATAAATGCATCTACTATACTTAAGCATAACTCAGTAATGCATGAAAGCTACATTGAATAATATGCTCAAGATATAGACTTTAAAGATGTATATGCAGCTTTAAGTAATGGCAAAAAGGTAGAAGAATTGGATTACTATGTTAAAGACCAGCTCTTGTATCATTTGGGAAATTGTTGTTGGGAAAAGTATCCAATACGGAATGACCCTATCCCACTCTAAGGGTGATAGTACCTCGGCAACAATCAAAGAAAAGCTATTTGAGATTACTTCTTTATGAGATGTAAGAGAGAAGAGGAAGAGATCCACTAACCGATGTCTTCCGCTAATGATTGATCCAATCTTCTCTCTTTGCTGCTTGTTCCCAGCTCCTTGCTCTTTCACTGGCCCAGCTACACTAAGATCCTGCAAAATCACAAGAGAGGGAAACTACAAGAAGCATACATTCATAATTGATTCAAGGATTAGAATAAATCAAATATACAAGTATCAATACGCCATTGAGACACATGCATATAGAAGAACCTCAAATGCTTTATTAATGGAAGAAGTAAAGTTCAGGAAGTAATACAACCATAAAAGGCCCAATCCAGCATCACCTCCCAGCAGAAAGAAATCTCCTCTTCACCTCCTTCAAGCAAATCACCCAATAGTTCTATACTCAAACCAACAGCACTTCCTTACATACACAAGATTCCAGCCTCCCTAGACCTCATGAGAGAGCTCTATATATAGGAGATTTGGAGAAAGGATGAGTCATCTTGAGCTTGGCATGGAGCTGACTAGTGTCCTCTCCCACTTCAGTTATTCTTCAGTTCTTGAGTCCACTTGGAGGTTCTTGCTTCCACTTGGAGATCTATACCCTCTTACTCATCACTAGGCGAATTCCCTTATCCAAGTGTCATTTTGGAAGATTCCTGGGCATTGACACCTTGAGGAATGACTGTGCCACTTGGCCAAACTCGCCCAGCGCAGGTAGCCTTCATTGGAGTTGACATTCAGCGCAGGTACCGAGTGGAGCAGTTGACATTCAGCGCAGATTCTCAGTGGAGCAGTTGACATGATCCAGAAATAGCTTGTTTTTGAGTGTTTTAAGGTGGAGAACTGATATTTAGTGCTGTGGTTTGCTGACCTTGTTCCTCTAGGGGTAGGAACAACATGTTTAGGGACTTTGGATCCCTTAGATTATTGACATTTCATGCTTCATGCTGTAAGGCACAAAAATGTCTATAACAGTTGCCCCCTAAAGTATGAGGTCGTTTATCGGGTGATATGCTTTATCAGGAGGATCCGAAGTTCATTCAATCGCTGAGAGGTGACCTGTAATAAAATACAATACAATACATCATTTTTCATTCTACTTTCATGATCTAGCTGAGGCGGGCATTCCCATGCTCAGCTTTATAAATTCATTTTGGTACATAGAACAGACGATCGTCTGATGATAGACTGATAATTCTCTGCTGAAATTATCATCCTTTGAGTAGGATGATCATCTGCTGCAATGATGTACATGTCAAATGTCTTTATGTTTCCTGAATATATATCGCAGCCCGGATGGATGAACCTAGATCTGGGGTCTTCAAACTCGTTCGATCTTCACTCTAAGTACAAGTCGATCCATGTGAGAATTGCGCTGAAGTCGAACATGGAAAGACATCGATTGATTACCGGTCAATGATGTAAACCGTTAACAAGCGCGAGAGGAATCACCGATAATGATAATGACCCTCAAGGTACTGCAGTACAATTCACGTGGTGTGAATATAGGACTTGGCGTCGAACACCACACAAAATCTTCTGGTCGAAGGTCATTGATGTATACCTGTCGCCGGAAGTGAGAAACTTGCCATTGAGGCATGCAAGCTTCAAAGTATTGAGGGGGTTGTTCCTAGATCAACTTCTTGGATAATGAGCTGAAGTCGACAAGAAGCGATCCGTCAAAGGAGGGCCTTAATGAATCCCACATCAGTGACACGGAACGGAGCTAATGATTTTAGTGGAGCTGAAAACAATCTGTGACATATGATTCAGGGTGGCGATCATGGGTGGATGAAGGATAATGTATGGCAGTGGATGGGACACGGTTGACTCTTTCTGAACAACATCTCTTGAACATATAACGACACTGATGCGATGGATCGGTAGCATTACCCCAAATCTGGATGGTTTGGCGAGACCATGGTGATGAGACCGGTGAATGAAACAACCCAACCCGATGTGATACGGAGGAAAAGTGTCATGCTCAAGAGCGACTTGCTACCATTAAAGCTTCGAGGTTCTCCCAATTTTTCCCCAGTCATTTCTGACCAGTAACTCTTTATTTTTGTCAAGCTTGAGGAGGATAACATATGCTTGTTCTATAACCTGCCCTTCGGGCAAGCCCATCGCTATGTTTTAACGAGCCTAGCGATAGGGAAACTCGTTCTCGTCTAAAGACAAGTTTGTCGCTATTTAATCATTTTAACGAGTCTAACGACAAGGAAAACTCGGTCCTTTTCATTTTTAGAGAGTCTGAAAAGGTACAGAAAGTTAACTCCAAAATTCCTTTTTCGTCATCTAATCCCTTAAGTCCGAAAAAGTATAAAACAATACAGAAGGGATGAGTTTTCGATAGTTTTAACGAGCCGAACAAAACAAGCGCTCGATCTTTTTGTGCAATAATCCCTCAGGTCCAAAAAGATTAAAATCTAGAGGAGGGATAGCTCTTCCGGTCGTTTAACGAGCTGGAAGGCCAAAACTCGGCAATCTTTTCATATTTTACGAGTCAGTTGAAAAGAGCTTAAAGAAGACTCGTCTTTTGAGGAATGAGTGATGAACAGGGATAGCAGCTGATTCTAGGTACAGGTTGGAATTTTCCAATCACGGCAGTGTCACAAGGATGGCTAGGTGAAATCACTTTTCGCAGCTGTTCCTCAAAATGGGTAAACAATCATATGGAGGTGAACGATCGGCCAAATGAAAGTGGAGGTGGCAGGTGAAAACACGACCAAGGCTTTTATGGCTGATAAATTTACGATCACAGCGGTTATTTACCGGGATGGGTTCATTTTTTAGTTAAAAATGAGCTTAAACTCTGGAGGAAACATTGCTCACTGCTTATATTTATTTTTTAACGAGCATGAAGACCGCATTAAAACTGCTCGGATCTTGCGTTTATTTTTTAACGAGCATGAACTTTATGCTAAAACTGCTCGATGATAAGTTTGCATGCCCCCAGCATAACAACGCAAATCGAGGTGCATGCCCCCCAAGCTTCATTGCATTCAACTTGGTGGTTGGAATGAAGGTTTACCTTTGAGATTTGGAAAGGGGATTGTTTTTATTTTTTAATGAGGTTGACATAGTAAATGAACTATCCTCATGACTCCTTGTTTCATTTTTTAACGAGGTTGACACGAGATAAGAACCGTCCTTGGAGCCCACTGTATTTACAGTATTTCTATTAGGGCGATGATCCACGCTGACAAAATGTTTAGGAATCTTCCGAATCCATTAGATATAGAAGATTTCATATTGTAGGTTTCCACTGTGGCCACTTCCGTCAGATTACTTGCAGGTGGTAGGGCAAAAGTACCCATTAAGACAGGGTCTTTTAGGAGGCCTACTGCAATATTTTGAAGCGAATGATTGCTTCCATGGATCATTGGAATGCTTCCCGCAACTTGTGAACTATCGGGGAGGAAAGTTTGTTGGTCGATGACTGTAATTCCTCCTTGAAAGGGAAATGCAATCTTCCTGAAGTAGGTCGACACAACTGCGGCCATGGCATATATCCAGGGCCTTCCCAGTAGGATGTTGTAATCGAGGTTTCCGTCGATTACTTCAACATCAACTTCTACTGTTTTTCCCCCAGCTCAACTTGCAAGTTACTTAAAATCCCGTATGGAGTGTATGATCGTCCATCAAATGCTTTTAACATCGTCAACGATTTCGACAAGGGTGGTGAGCCTAAATTTTTCCAGCAACTCATCGACATAATACATGTAGATGCCCCCTCATCAATAATTGTCCGATGAACAGTTTTGTTGAGGGCTTTCACTTGAATAAGGAAAGCTAGTTGAGCTGGTAACTGAGGGTCATATCCTTTATGATCAAAGGCCACGAGATTGGAATCCATTGGGCCAATCCCACCTATTGCTGATAATAAAGCTTGCTCTTGGGAGGGGTAATTTTGCGGTACCTCGAGTGTCGACATAGCGGACGACGATTGAGCCAGGTCCTCTATTATATTATAATTCTGTGCTATTTTTGCACGAGGATTAAGTGTCGATTTGGGTACTACTCCCTTTGGCGACTTTATCATCTGTTCAGGAATGATGGGTGGCACAACTTTGGTCAAAGTTGTCGTCGAACTACTAGGTTGTTCATCAGCCTTGTTATTCGACCGCTGTGGATTCCCGTAATCTTTATTCCTTGTCAAAGCATCATTCTGCTGCTTTGAGGTAGACAACATAAGCACTTGGGATCGGGAAGTATTTTGATTAGCAACCAGATTTTGACCTAGATTAGGAAACGGATCAGTCAATACTGCTGGGGTTTTTGAACTCTTAAAGAGTTTCTTAACTTCAGCTATATGTGGACAATCTTTCGTCCAATGATCCTCATCGCATATATGACACCCTGCTGGGGGTTTCCTTTTTCTCCCTTTCTTTTTCTTCTTGCCCCCTGGTTGCTTCAGTTGTTTGCCCTTGTCGGTCGACATGGCATTTACTTCCGAGGCAAGAAGTTCCTCATTTGCATTTTGACTAGAAATTTGGTGTTTGCCAAACACGCCATTGCTGACGCGAGAGTCATTGTTTGATTTAGGAGGAGGAGGAATTGAGAATTCCGGTCTAGGGGCGTCAGGTATTTTGTCGTAGAGCGTGCCGGACTGAGTATAGACCAAGTCCAGATATTGCGCACGAGCGATAACCTGCTCTTCCGTTACGACTCCCCCCTTTGCCACGTCTTCCGTGATGGCTGGAAGCAATGACTTGATAAACCATTCAGCTAATAGCTGATCGGGAACGTACGTTTTTACCATCCTACGACGACGTCGCCACTCATGTATATGATCAGATATGTGGGTGGCGGTCGTCTGTTTGAAGTTTGTAAGGAGTTCTGTTCCCGTTTCATACCTTATCGGTAATTGAAAATGGGTTAAAAAGGTTGTGGCTAAGGTACTGAAGTTGTCGAACGAAGCTCTAGGCAATTCAATGTACCATTTGGCCGCTGGACCCGTTAACGTCCTCTGAAAGAGGCGAAGTCTTATCGAATCATCATTCAGGGTGTTTGATGAACACCATAGATGGAATGTCATCACATGATTCGACGGATCTTCACCCAGATTTCCATTAAATTTAGGAATATCTGACGGAAGTTTATGCGGAATCGCTGGCCACCAAGGGGCATAAGCAATTGGATCATTCGTCAGCCGGTTTAGATCTGGTAATTCTAGAGTTGCTACAAAGGGCAACTGCTGATTCAGGTTAGGCGAAGCATACCCAGGATAAGATGGGATCGCCTGAGCAATGGGTCTTTGCAAACCAGCATAATGCTGGCAACTTTGACAAGGTTGATGGGCATAACCATTATAGCATGGTTGCCCATTACTTACAAAGACTTGTTGCTCAGGTCCTTGATATGATTGCTGGAATGGCAGTTGTTGAGATTGAACCAGCTCTGGTTGTTGGACCATTTGCTGTTGACCAATACTGGATGATTGACCAAGATGAGGAGTCACAGTACTTGTTTGAGCCTGAGTCGCTCCAGATAAGGAGGCACTACCCTGAGATTGTGATTGAGTCGTTGAGACAAGAGGCTGTTGTATTGCAACCTGAGAAACCTGGGATTGACATACAACAGGTAGCGCTTGTACTTGCGACGCATTCACCATAGCAGGTGTGGCGGTAATATTCGACACAGGGTGTACTGGTTGCATTGAATATACAACCCCTGGTTGTTGAGGCAGTATTGGTACCCAACCGCTGGATGTAATTCCAGTTTGACCTGAACCTTGTTCTAAACTCCCATATGGTTGTTCTCTGGGAGGGAACAATGAAAGAGAATACTGCCCCCTATATGGTGGGAATCCAGTACTTAAAGGGTAAATTGGCCTTTGAAGACACATTGGATCAATTTGTTGAGTTTCAACATAAGAAATACCAGATGATAATCCGGATGAAGAAATAGGAACTAACCATGTCGTCGTCCCTGATTGGACTCCGGCTTGTTGTTGACAATTTGCCGGGACATATGGTATACCAACGAACATCGTTGGAGTAGCAACAGGAGGCTCTGCTGCTGCTGTGTCGGACGACACAGTCCTAGATGTCGACGGTTGTTCAGACATATCTAGTCTATCCAAAATATTTCTTAGCGATTCTACAAGAACTTACGATGCCAAAAGACTAACTTCGAAGATCAATGAGGGAGTGGTGATGATTATTCCGTTTAAAATAAATTTTAACGATGCTTAGACACAACTTGCTTTTTCACTTTTAAAGAGTCGAGAAAAAGCTAAAGATGACTCTAGTCTCCTTCGATTTTTTAACGAGCCCGAAGTGACAAATGCTCGGATGGACTTTTTCAGTTATAGAGTTTGAAAAAGGCCAAAAGAAACTGCTCTGGAGTTCTAGGCAGAGGGTGTGCCAAACTTTTCGCAAAACCACAGAATACGTTTTATGGTACGGGTGGTCGATCTTCGTGAATGCTGTGTTCACTGCATTGCGATCAGTAGGGCGGCCGACACGGCTTCCTATGGATAAAGGCTTTATTCCTATAGGGGTCTCCCAATATATACGCGACGGTACGTGGGAGCACAAGTCCGTATTGATACTTACCGCTTCACCGTGGAGGAATCACCCAACCACTCAACGCTAAGATATCACGTTTAACGACGCCGGAACACGTCTCTAGCTTAGACCTCTATGTGTTTGCGTTATGTTTCAAAGCATTGTTAGGTTCATTCAATATATTTTAAGGTTGATTTTGTTTAGCAGTTTGTCTTTATGGATCACCACGAGATGTATAGTAACACTCCTAAATGCAGTCTAAGATGATAAGCAAGCTTTTCAATCTTTCAACTTTGAAAATCTTAACTACTGAAGGAAAAGAAAGACATCATCTTTTCACACAGATCATAGAGCACACACTAATGCACTTTTTCCTAAATCAACATGCAAGCTGTCAAAATGCAAATGCCCAATGCAGGTATTTCTTTTCTCTTTCTTAATGTTGATGTATTACAAAAAGAAAGTTGTTGTATAACTTTGAATTCTATTTCAAGTGAAAGCAAACAAGCTTTTGTCCAAAATCAAAAGACACCTTACGATTTACTTGTTTCAACACTAGAAATGCATAAATTCAAACCATATGACGAAAGTAAAAGCTCAATCAGCTGTGAACAGTAAACAAACTTACTCTTAAGATCAAAACGACACTTATGACAGGTCTAGATCTAAGAGGCCACAGTAAGACTAGTTCACTTTCGTAATGGGAAACTGCAAATGACGTAAGAAATACACAAAGAACAAATACAGTTTCTTTACACAACCGAGGCGGAATGGAGGCAAAGAAAGGTGGTTTCAGATAGGTACATTGACTGATAACAGGCTGCAAAAAACAGGGATCAAAACAGGGCAACAGAGAGCAGAGAACCCCAGCTGCACAGGGCCAAACTGGTTCAGCGCAACCTCAACACTGTGGGTTTGACATTCAACGCAGGTAGCCTTCACGGGACCTACGCTGAAATGCAGACTGCCTTCACAGCAGTCGCGCTGAAGGAATAAACTTTCGTTTTTCTCAGTTTCCGGGTCACAGATTGCTAAAAAATTCACAGTTTTTGGCCAAATCAGAAGCTATCAATCAAGTACACACTAAGGGATGAAAAGGAGGATGAAAATATATCACTAAGAGCTATTTAGAGTCCTTGTGAATCAGCTCTTCAAATCATAAACATGCCCAGAAACTGAGCTAGAGTAGCTGCCCTCTACTTTGCATTTGAAAGCTCCAAATGCAGTTCGATTCGGTACTCCCTGTGTTTATGAAATGAATAGCAAAAACACAAACAACCAACAAGATACGATCCCCAGCGGAGTCGCCAATTTGTTGTTGGGAAAAGTATCCAATATGGAATGACCCTATCCCACTCTAAGGGTGATAGTACCTCGGCAACAATCAAAGCAAAGCTATTTGAGATTACTTCTTTATGAGATGTAAGAGTGAAGAGGAAGAGATCCACTAACCGATGTCTTCCGCTAATGATTGATCCAATCTTCTCTCTTTGCTGCTTGTTCCTAGCTCCTTGCTCTTTCACTGGCCCAGCTACACTAAGATCCTGCAAAATCACAAGAGAGGGAAACTACAAGAAGCATACATCATAATTGATTCAAGGATTAGAATAAATCAAATATACAAGTATCAATACGCCATTGAGACACATGCATATAGAAGAACCTCAAATGCTTTATTAATGGAAGAAGTAAAGTTCAGGAAGTAATACAACCATAAAAGGCCCAATCCAGCATCACCTCCCAGCAGAAAGAAATCTCCTCTTCACCTCCTTTAAGCAAATCACCCAATAGTTCTATACTCAAACCAACATCACTTCCTTACATACACAAGATTCCAACCTCCCTAGACCTCATGAGAGAGCTCTATATATAGGAGATTTGGAGAAAGGATGAGTCAGCTTGAGCTTGGCATGGAGCTGACTAGTGTCCTCTCCCACTTCAGTTATTCTTCAGTTCTTGAGTCCACTTGGAGGTTCTTGCTTCCACTTGGAGATCTAGACCCTCTTACTCATCACTAGGCGAATTCCTTGATCCAAGTGTCATTTTGGAAGCTTCCTGGGCATTGACACCTTGAGGAATGACTGTGCCACTTGGCCAAACTCGCTCAGCGCAGGTAGCCTTCATTGGAGTTGACATTCAGCACAGGTACCGAGTGGAGCAGTTGACATTCAGCGCAGATGCTCAGTGGAGTAGTTGACATGATCCAGAAATAGCTTGTTTTTGAGTGTTTTTAGGTGGAGAACTGATATTTAGTGCTGTGGTTTGCTGACCTTGTTCCTCTAGGGGTAGGAACAACATGTTTAGGGACTTTGGATCCCTTAGATTATTGACATTTCATGCTTCATGCTGTAAGGCACAAAAATGTCTATAACAGAAATCTATGCAGTCCAAAAACTGAAAGAATCAACATAATTAGGGAAGCACATACTTCTCTGATATCAGGTCATTTTGGTGTAAGTAAAACAGTTGCACAGCTGCAAAGATACTGCTATTGGCCAAGAATGCATGAAACAATTTCTAGATATGTAAGAGGGTGTACCATGTGTGCTAAAAGTAAGCCTAGCAATAGAAAACTAGGCTTGTACACTCCACTACCAGTCCCTTCCCGTCCTTGGGAAAGTGTTTCCATGGACTTTGTTGGGGGATTGCCAAAATCTAGAAAGGGACATGACTATTTATATGTTGTTGTGGACAGGTTCAGAAAAATGTGTATTTTAATACCTTGTAATAAGCAAATTATAGCTGACCAAACCATTGTTCTTTCAACATGTCTTGGTTCATTTTGGGTTACCCACTTCCATAGTATCTGATCAAGACTCCTGATTTGTTGGGAAGTTTTGGTCAAGTCCGTGGGAATTGATGGACACCAGACTAAAGAAGAGCACAACCTTTCACCCACAAACAGATGGCCAAACAGAGGTAGTCAACAGGACAATGATTCAGTTGCTCAGGGGTTATTGCAGCAAGCATCCCAAGCTTTGGGATGAACATTTATGTTATGTGCAACATGCTTACAACCGTGCTAAAAATTCTTCTACACAGAGATCTCCTTTTGAGACTTGTTTTTGTTTTCTACCAAGGTCTCCCTTGGATTTTGTCTTTGAAAAAGACATAACAGTTGCTGGACATAGTGATGTGGAAAAAGCAACCAGGTTCATTGAACAGATCCATGAAATTCACCAGGCAGTGCAGGAACAGCTGGAAAAGAGCCAATCCAAATACAAGGCAAGGCATGATAAACACCGGGTGGAGCACAACTTCCAAGTTGGTGACCAAGTCTGGCTGTATATCAGTAAGGACAGAATGCAAGGTGAGGGAAAGAAACTGAAGCCAATAAGGTATGGGCCTTTTAAGGTACTTGAGAAAATTGGTGAGAACGCTTTCCGCCTTGATCTGCCAGCATACATGCACATCTATTCAGTGGTAAATGCAGAAAATTTAAGACTGTTTGAACCTTCATTAATTGAAGATCCCGAAGAGCAAAGTCAATTGCCTTCTATTGATGATCTGTTGCTTGAATATCTCAATGAGTTGCAGGAAGATACAGTTCTGGACAGGAAGGTGAGAACTACGCGTAGAGGGGATGTTGAGTACCTAAGAATTGGACTCAAAGGTTCAAAACCCAGCAGTGAAAAATGGATAGAGATTGGGAAAGTGAGGCAGCTGTATCCTCACTTAAGTGATGCTTGAAAACCAACTTTTGGTGGTCCAAAAGCCTTTTCAGTGGGAAGGCATGATCCAAATGGATCCAAGAACACTCTCTAAGTCTTGAAATCTCTTAAAAACATGCCAAAGATCAAAACAATCGCATGCCAAGAACCCTTCGAATGGCTGAAAAAAACTATCGGGAGGCAAAAACCAAAGAAAACCATGAAAAAAAAACAGAGTCTGGGAGGCGTGGAACAATGGATTCACAGTAGCCGTCATATCTAGCCGATCAATGGTCCAGATCTGATCGGCAATTGAAATCGGCACTCGCAGAAAGTGGATATTGGCGCTTAACATATATGTATGGCGACGACGATTGGTGGAGTTAATTAGGACCGTTGATCAAGCATGCAGATCGACGACCCATGTTACATCGCAGGATCACTATTGGAGATTTCAAGAGCGCTTACAACGGCCCGGGGGTTATCGCGATGAGCGATTGCAATTAATCGCATCACGATATCGTAATCAGAGGAAACTTTATGTGCAATCCGATGAACCGGACCCGATGGGTTTATAAATATTATTTCATAAGAATTGAGATCCGTAGAAAGGGAAATTTTAATGTATTTTTCGTATTTCGTTCATTAAACGAAATACAAGGGGTGAAGTGCCGATGCGATAAGCTGGACCCGAAAGGGTTCCTTAAGGCTATTATATAATGTTTCAAGTCCGAAGAAAGGCCATTTGTAATGCATTTTCGCAGTGTTAACGTATTTTAAAAATACAAAGGGGAACCTTGGAGGAGGGCCGAGTGACTTGCGATAACAATTGGGGACAGATCCGATATGGGAATAGACCATGTTTAAGGACTTTTGAAGTCCAAAACGAATTGTGTTTGGCAGGATTTCATAGTCATGAATGCATTTTCCCGTGTTAGTAGAAAATGACTGCGTTCAAGCATTTCAAAGGATTTCAGAGGCCCGATAGCCATACCATTACAGTACAGGTGGCCACCACCCGTAGAAGTGTTTAGCAATGATTGCTAACACTTAGAAACGGGTCTAAGAGGATAGAGGACGGGGAGACTGAAAGCTGAGAAGCGAAAATGAATAGGCAATGCTGTTTTGGCTTTAAAAGCCATAGCAAACAGAAGACGGAGGAGGCAGTGCCGAGATAGAGTTAAGACAGAGAAAGAGAGTGATTCAGAGAGTCTGTGTTCTCAGAGAAGGCTTGGGAGGTTCAAGAAAACTCTTACTGTTCTTACTATTGTGTATTGAGTCTCAAACTAAGCTCATACTATTGTAAAAACTTTACTTGAAGACATAATAGATAGGCCACCACTGAAGGCTGGACCAGGAGATGTAGCCCAGGCGTATTGGGTGAACTCCTTATTAAATTTGCTGTGTTATGTGTTGCCTATTATGTTTTGTTTACTTCTTCATTGTCTGTGTGTTTCACAATCTTATCGATCCATTGCATAAAATAACATAGACAAATCCATGCACGTGAGTCTATAAAACCTTATTAATTGTCTTATATCTCATTATCAGATCATTATTAGGGCTCCATATCAACACCCAAATTATAGAAGCCATAGTATTCTAAATCACTGTGTTTATATCTAAAGGTACCTAACAAGAGGCAATGCCACACTTACATATTGAAGCATGAAAAATATATGTACTTTGAACTCAACAACAAAGAAGATCGAATCTTAAATATTATCATTAGAGAGTTCCAAAAATAACCCCCCTTGGATGGATTGATCCTTTTTCCATGCAATAATATTGTTCAAGTCTTCAAATGTCACATTTCCTTATGTCCTAAACCTTACCTAATATATGAAAATTACGAAAACATTGTTCCTTCTATCAAAATATTTTTTGCTTGTTCATGCTTTGAGGAAAAAGAATTTTTAAGGGGGGAATATCTTTAATACACCTAATGTATATTGGAATTATATCATAATGTAATAAATAAGTATTAAGTAATACTATTCATAGGACCAATCTAATGCTCAGTGGATTCCCCATTGGCTATAGAAACCCTAGATCTCCCTTCGATGACATCCTCAAAGTGGGTCTTCCTCCTCCTCCTTGCTTGCATGAAGACAAGGGGCAACTTTTTTTCAAGCATTGGTTGCTTCCCCTCCTAAGCGTGCTAGGACCTTTGAATCACAATTGAAATTCGTGAAGAGGAATGATGAAGTCCAAAACATTTCCCTCCCTATAGGTGCTTGCAGAACCTCTCTCGCCTACTCAGAGAGAGCCTTGATTGGGAGGTTCACAGGCATGTGGTATTCACCAAAATCAATGGAGGTTTGGATCGATAAAACTTGGCAGTAAAAAGCGAAAGGCAACATTTCTCTCTTTGTAGTGGGTAATGGTTTTTTTTCTTTTCTATTTGAATTCAAATAAGATAGGGATATGATTTTTCGAAATGGGCCTTACTTTTTGGGCTCTCACGAGATGTATTTGAATAAGCGAATTCTTGATTTCAATCTTGATGAGGATATTCCAACTGCAATCCCCCTCTGGGTTAAGCTTCCTCGCATCCCTTTGTACTATTGGAGTGATGATTGCCTTCATGAAATAGGAAATGGAGTGGGGAAATACCTTGACAAAGCTGAACCCAAAGGCTATTAGTTCATGTGTGCAAAGATCTGTGTTGAAGTAGATCTTGAAAAAGGTATCCCTATAGAAATAAATCTAAACCTAGGTGATTGGAAGCATCCAAAAATATTAGATTATGAACAGATGTTGTTTAAATGTAGACACTACAATGAATACAAATATTTTTCCTGAGATTTATCCAAGATCCAAAGCACCAAAGGGTCTAGCCTATCCTATTCGAAAGATGGGTAATGGAAGATGTCGAGAAAAGGAGGAAATCATGGGAATGCTACTGCTAAAAGACCCCAGGTTAATAGAGGAAACAATGTAGCATTAGCATCCTCAAACCCTTTCAATGTCCTTCAGGATCAAGGAGGAGATAGATCGGAAGGTCCAGGCCTTGCTGCGAATAAAGAAGAACTAGAGAATGAAGAAGAATCCAAAAAATGGAAGAAGGAGATATCAATGAAGAAGATCCTCCTCAGTCAACTCATGACCAACCATAGTTGGTTCCACAACAAGTGATTTAGAGCCCATCCCAACCCTGCATCCCTTCTCCCAAAATGTTAATGAGGAAATCATTAGATTCATCACTCGTCATATGGCCTAAAACCTAGTGTGGGTAGATGAGAGAAGTATCCTATAAGCCTAAAGCACCAGAGAAAAGAGTGGTCAACCAAAAAATAAAGTTGTGGGAGAAAAGGAATTATAGCAAAACAAAAAAATAGGAAACCAACTAGTTATTACATAAATATTCAAAGGTAAAGGAGGCAAAATATGTAGGAATTTATAGGGTAAGTTCCTCAGATAGAACACCAAAGGACACCACTCACAAATAGATCACATATTAGTACACCAATATTCTTGATGTGGTTAAAACCCTCAAAGAGCGAAACAGTCCACGACCTGAGCCAACACGACCACTTCAGGCAATTTATTAATGTAAAAGAAAGAAAATTTACATAAGATTCTCTCTTGAATGGTCACCTTACAAATGAACCTCCATGATCTTTAAATAGAGATCATGGACCAATTGGGTGTTAAGCCATGGATCAAGTGTCGGTAATATCGAGGAGAGAATGAGCCATCGGATCACTTCATATCATGACCATCAGATTGTAAGTTACAACATGTACATATTAAAGAAACACACTTTACCTAACTATACACTATACCAAGTTATACTTAACTATTTCCTATGTGTCGGAATATCCTAACATCCCCCCTTAAGAACAACTTGGGATAGGATTGAAGGATGTACAAATATGACACAATAGGAGAAGGAAGGAGGCATTAGAGCCTATCTCCCTTTAGTGACAACTTCCTGAACTCCAACCATAAATCGAAGTTTAGTAAACTTCACCTCTGTGAGAGCCTTTGTAAAGATGTATGAAACTTGATCATCGGTTGAACAATATTGCACTTCAAGAACATGGTCATGAATGAGCTTTTTGATGAAGTGCATGTGTAGTTCAATGTGTTTGTTTCGCTAATGTTGTACTGGATCTTTGCATAGTTGAATGACACTTTGATTATCACACCAAAGTGTAGTCGGATGTTGTTGCTGAAAGCCAACTCGGACAGGATCTGATGAAGCCACATGGCTTCCTTACTAGCTTCTATGACACCACGATACTCTGCTTCTACTGAAGAAAGAGAAACGACACTTTGTTTCTTGCAAGACCATGTAATAGGTCCAGAACCAAGAGTGAAGATATAACCTGCAGTAGACTTCTGATCATCAGGGTCACCAACCCAATCAGAATCAGTGAAACCAACCAATAGAGGAGATGCTTCTGCACTGTAATGAATCCCAAACTGAACTGTACCTCAAACATAGCGAAGTATTATTTTAGCTGATTTCCAACGGATTTCGTGTGGGTTTTTCATAAACTGAGCAATAAGGCCAACAACAAAGGAAAGGTCAGGATGAGTATGGTTCAGATGCAAATTTTTTTGTACAAGCTGACTGTAAAAGGTAGCATCAACTTCAGGGGAAGTACAAGTGATTGAAAGTTTGACTCCAAAATGAAAGGGAGAAGGGGTTGCTTACAGTCTTCCATGTGAAAGTGGTGTAGAAGATCACATGCATACTTGGACTGGGAAAGGGAAATACCTTCCTTGGATTGCAAGACTTGAAGACCAAGAAAATAATGCAAGTGTCATAAGTCTGTCATTTCAAACTGCTTTTTAAGGCTGGAATTCACATGGTTTATAAGGTTGGGATCACTACCAGTAAGGATAAGATCATCAACATAAATAACAAGAATTATAAGAGACTTACCCGCTTTCTTGGTGTAGACAGTATTGTCAGAATGACACCTAGAAAATCCAGTATCTAAAAGAAAGCTATCCATTTTGGCATACCAAGCCAGAGGGGCTTGCTTGAGACCATAAAGGGATTTCTTAAGTAGGCATACAAGGCTGGAGTCTGTTTGTATAAAGCCAGGAGGTTGTTCCATATAGATTTCTTCATGTAAGTCCCCATGCAAGAAGGCAGATTTAACATCCATCTGATGGACTTCCCATTTGAAAGAGGCAGCAAGGGAAAGAACAAGGTGGATAGAGTTCATTTTGGAAACAGGGGAGAAGGTTTTAGTATAGTAAATGCCTTCAACTTGTGAAAAACCCTTAGCAACAAGATGAGATTTATGTTTATCAACTTTTCCATCTGGTCCAAACTTGGTTCTGTAAACCCAATTGCATCTAATAAGTTTTCGTCCCTTTGGAAGAGAAACAATATCCCATGTATCATTTGCTAATAATGAACGATATTCTTCATTCATAGTTGCATCCCAATTTGGATGGCCTAAAGCTTCTGTAAAGGTTTCAGGATCATAATTCGCTAAAGCTTGAGCTAGTAAAGAAGAGGCTCTATCGAACTGAGAACGTGTACATCGCTGAACTGTAGGATCACCTACAAGAGCACCTTGTTACACAATATTTTGTCACACCTTCTGCACTTCCCTGTGACATACCCTGAAGTGTTCGAAACATGACCATTATGCAGTATACTAATCCATGTATACAGTTCATATTGTTCCTTTAACTTTTCTTGGAAAAAGTCTGGAGATTTCCCTAAAGAAATAGCCCTTAAAACCCTAAAATGAGGGTCATCGCTCTGTTCCCTTTCATACCCGTGATGATCCAAAAAAGGTAATTTTCCCAAAGAGGATGAGAAGCTTTGTGATCTGGAAGCTTCGAGGGCAGCGAGCTGGAGGTGGTTTCACATAGATAAGGTCGAATCCTCCTAAATTGACCTCTTTGTCTTATCCCTATGAGCTACCTCCTTGAGATGTGGGCCTAATCCTATCTTTGGAGGAGTCCTAACTCCCTCTCCCAGCCTATAAATTCTTCCTCTCCCATTCCCAAATGGTTAGTCTCGGGTTGATTTATGTCCATTTGCACCCCTATGTTGAGCTTGTGCTTAGAGGTTATTCATTAGACTTGGAGGAGTGTTTGGAGAGTTTCTTGGCTTGGACTTGGATTAACACTCAAGGAGAGCCTTTCAACATCAAGGCTATGGTTGTAAGCTTCCCTTTATTCTTTAAATAATAATACAACTGCTGGTTCATCTTCCCAAAATATATATGTTCATGTATGTATTGGCTTGGCATTCCTTGATCAGCTAAGTAGGTTATTATTGGATTTGCTATTGGTTTTGGCATGCTTTGTTGTCTCTTAATCACTTTTTTAGGTACATAAGCACTAAAAGAAGCAGGAACAAGTCCATGACACAAGCAGTTCAAGGATCTCAACAAAGGAAATTGGAATAACATCAGAGCGAGGTAGGTCATCTCTCGTTGTACTTTTCAATTATAATCTAGGAAGATGTCTAGTTGATTGTCACTTCAGTTGCTAGACCCACTCATTGGGATAGAGGGATCATCTCTGTCTGCAGAGAGGATTAACCTTGTCAACAAAATGGCAACTCCACTGGGGAGCCTATGACCCTTTCCATCTAATCTTTCACCCTGATCTTTTGTCTAGTTTGACCAACCGTCGATTTTTCGGCTTGTTTGCATCAGTCTGGGTTTATACCATCACTGATTATTGCCTTAGAGTGCTAATTCTGGATTGTTTCTTGGAATATTTTTAGTTTTTTCCCATATTCCTCGCCCATTGCGGGTTTTACCTTTACAGTCGCGATGGCATCGCGGTTTTTACCTTTATAGTCGCGATGATCACGGTTTTTACCTTTACAGTTGCAATGAAATTTTTTTTCTTCATTTTTTGGTCATGCTGAAATCATCACTACTTTTGCTATACAAAGTAGTGATGCCATTGTGGGTTTTCCTATGCAAAGTAGTGATAATCGCGGGTTTGGGTATGTAAAGTAGCGATGATCCTTGAATATGAGAATTTTTAAGATTTCTTCCTTAGAATCTAGTGTGTCTTGGCCCCTAAGGTCTTTTAATATCCTGTATGCTTAGATTTTTCAATGTTTTGATTGATTGCATGGATTAATTTGCAAAATTTGTCTCGTTGGCTTCGAAGTGAAATCCGAGTGAATTCTAGGGTTTCTAGTCATTGGTCATTGCTTGTTGCTTATTAGTGTCATTGAGATGTTTGTTTTTTCTGATTGGTTGAGCGTTGTTTTCTATGGAAATCATTGAAAACATCGTTTTTCATTTATTTTAGCTTGTATTTAGAAATTTACTTTTCGTGAAAATGAATTAGATTAATTTCATTGAAAAGTTATTTTTTGAAATTCATCATTGAAAATAGATCACATTTTTCAGTTATTGAAAGATAAAAACTATATTAGGTGCATCAAATCATTCAAAATGACAAGAAAAGCATCATTCCTATAAGTGCATATTTGTAAAGTAAAACCATTTTGCTTTCGAAAAAGTTGCATTTAGGATAATGAAAACTAGAAATCATTTTTTACTTTTGGCATTGCATTTAGTGAAATGAAAGATTAGATTTCGTTTTCACATTTTGCATTTGGAAGCCGAAAGTGAAAGTTAGTGGAGGGAATTTTGCATGATGCATTCTGTTTGATTCATTATTGATTGAATTTTCTTCCCTTGGTTAGTCTAGCTTTCATAGAAATGAAAGTTTTATTCTTCTCATATAGTTGCATCATAGGTGTTCAGGTAACATCATTAAGGCCTTGAAATCAAAACATAATTTCAAGATAAACTTTAAAATCTATCAATCAATATAAGAAGCATTTGAATCATTAAAGCCTCATACTTAGTGGTCTAGGCTAGAGACGCAATCCGACGTCTTTAAAACTTAGCAGCTGTTGTTCGCTCTTGCATTAGACAACAATAGCACAGACTTGTGCTCCCCGTACCATGGAGTATATAAAGGGAGACCCTCATAGGTTGCAAACCTTTATCGATAGGAAGTTGAGTCTTCTACCCTGTAAACATGATACACTGAACACAACATTCAGGGAGATTGCCTACACGTACATCAAATCCTTGGTAAATGTATTTGCTGAGGTGTATATTGCAGTTCACAGTTACTTGGTAATATTTTTTGCCTAGAGAATCCTGGGTAGTCATTTTGATCTTTTCTGATTCTTTAAATTTGAGAATATCATTGAGCACTTGTCCTTTCAAGCTCGCCAAACCAACGAAAGCGACTAGAGTCATCGTTTCATCCTTTTCTCGACTCTTAAAACATGAAAAGGCAAAATTTTTGTTTCAAATTCTAAAATTAATTAACCTTGGAACAACATCCTTCCCGTGGAAATACTCAGTAGATCTTAGATTAATACCAATGGAAACATTTTGTAAGTCTACTAGTTAAGGAAACCCTTCTGACGGGAATCCTAGTCCTTTTCCTTCTTTCGTAAATACTGATGCTCCCTGTATGGAAACGTTGTCCCTTTTGGATTGACCATTGGTCTGCGGGTTTGGTTATTTTTGACCTCGGTGGTTCTGAGTGTCCAAATTGCTTTTCAACCAAGTTCTCCTCTACCTGAACAACATCAAAATTATGTTGATCCTAAAGTTGACCCCTTGCCTTCTTCGCCTATTTCTTCACCCTGTTCTTCCTCTTCGCCTCATGAAAGTTTGGATTCTAGTAATTAGGAAGCTAAGAAGAAGAAGTGGAGGCCGAAGAAGAAGATGAAAAATAAGCAAGGGGGCAACCAAATGACTATTTTCGCAACTAATGAAGAAAAATATTCCAACAAGCCCCGAAAAGTAAAATTTTCTTGCATGTTACGTAAGGGTGACCACCTTCTTCAGAATTTTCCTGGTATTCCCTAGGTCTTAGAAGTGTGGTCTACATGTTCACATCGACCTTCATCATTAGCCTTTGGCGATCATGATGGTGACAAACCTTCAACTAGTAACAATAAATCTCACGGGATAAAGGGAAAAGTAAAATTTCCCTTTAAGTTATGTGAAAGTAATCATCACATTCACCTTTTTCCTCTTATGGATGAAGCTTACAAAGAGTTGGAAAACCTTACAACTTCTCAACCTCGTCTTCCGACTAGGTATCGAAATCTTTCCCCTGATCCTCTGCTAGTTGATCCAATGTTTGATAAAAAATCATCCTTGGTTAGCCACATTCTCTCTGAAAGTGAGTCTTATGAGTTCATTCTCAACCGAGCATTGGTTGAGAAACTAGTAGACTTGGTTCCACCTTCAGATAACTGCACCTTTCCAGTAGAAAGTGAACCTCATACTTCTCAAGTTCTTCTGGTTTCTTCACTTTCGAATGAAATGGAGGGAAGTCTTCCTGTTCCCTAGGTGCATGAGAGCATCTCTCCTGTTCCCATAGAGCAATAGGGAAGCTCTCACGTTCCTACGACACCCCCTCCAAGTAGTTTAGTCGCTACGTTTGATTGGAGTCGACTGGCAGGATATCGCCTTCCATCTTATGTGCCTTTCTAGATTACAGTACATGCTTACCATATGACTGTACCTAGAAAAATCATAGACGAGGGAACATCTGTTAGTGTCCTATCCTCAAATGCTTGGAAAGCTTTAGGTTCTCCTCAGCTTGTCCCCGTCACCCAGAATT
Organism: Pinus tabuliformis; assembly: GCA_031772625.1. Taxonomy (NCBI): domain Eukaryota; kingdom Viridiplantae; phylum Streptophyta; class Pinopsida; order Pinales; family Pinaceae; genus Pinus; species Pinus tabuliformis. Next base: position 701,435,421 of record CM062804.1, read on the forward strand.
TGTTATCTTTTAATAGAGGAACTAGTCAACCGTTAGGGATACTTCCTAAGTTACCCATTAATTTGGGAGGAAATACTATCTATATAGACGTGATGGTTTTCCAAGGCCCGTTGGATTTTAATCTACTCCTTGTCTGTGACTATGTTTATTTCATGGGAGCTCTTGTCTCTTCTCTCTTCCAAGTGATGTGTTTCCCGCATGAAGGAATCATTGTGATCATACATAAACTTACATTCATTGGTCCTGAATCAACTCCCAATTAACCATCATCTGTAAATGGTTATTATATGCAAGCAATATCACCCTTGCGACAAGTTAATTATGTGGCCACCTATTCCATGCCCACGTCTACTGATGATCTAGTAGGTGATGTAGTACACCATGTACTGGGGGCATCAGAGCCTGATTTTTCATTTGGATTCTTGGACATGTATCCCTTCTAGAGTGTTGTTCTCCCATATTATGAAAACCTCTTGGAAGCCATGGCCTCTTTTGGTCAGTGATCAAGACCATGGAGAAAAGTTCCTTGTCTTGTGTCAAGCTCGTTAAAAAATGAAACAAGGACCTTGGAGCAGAGTTCCTTCTCTTGTGTCAATATCCTTAAAAAACGAAACAAAGGATATGAGGATAATTCTTTTACCATGTCAAGCTTGTTAAAAATGAAACAAGGGCTATGAGGATAGTTATTTTACCATGTCAACCTTGTTAAAAAATGAAACAAGGTGTCATGAGCATGGTTCTTTTCTTGTGTCAAGCTCGTTAAAAATGAAACAAGGGATATAAGGATAGTTCTTTTACTATGTCAACCTTGTTAAAAAATGAAACAAGGTGTCATGAGCATGGTTCTTTTTCTATGTCAAGATCGTTAAAAAATGAAACAAATCCTCTTCCAATTTGAGTCTTTGATTAGATCTCGTAAAATTCCAGTTGAGTCTTTCACTTGATATCGTAAGTAAACCTTCATTCCATCCTCCTGTTAGTAACATGTAGTCTACTTAGGTGAATGAAATGAAGCTTGGGGGGCATGTATCTTGAATTGAGTCATTGTGCTGGGGGCATGCCAACTCATCTCAAGCATAGTTTATCTTTGTTTCAAGCTTGTGTAAAAATGAAACCATTTTCAAGCACAGTTTGTTTCCGTTTCAAGCTTGTGTAAAAATGAAACCAAATCCAAGTATAGTTTGTATCCGTTTCAATCTTGCGTAAAAATGAAACCATTCCCAATTTACATCTCGTGATTTCTGTTTTTATCAGCCGATTTTTTCCACATGTGCCTTGGTTTTTCATTCCATTGTCACCATCTGTTTGGCCAATCATATGCTTTCACTTGGTTGTTTAACCCTTGCCTGAGGAACATCTACGATGAGTGGTCTTATTAGCTAGGCTTTTAACCATTACATGTTTTGAGAAGTTCCATCATTACCAGAGCCAATTGCTATCCTTTTATACCACTCGTTCCTCCAAGAGGAGTCTTCTTTTAGCTCTTTTCAGATTCCAAAAATATGAAAAAATTGTCGAGTAGTTGTCATTTCTAACTTGTTAAAGTAAATGAATTGACGTCTAATCAGTATAAGTTTAACCCTTTTCCGGACTGAGATAGAATACTGTACGAAAAGGAACACCTTAGTCGAACATGGCTAGGAGGTTCTCTCGAATATTGTTTTCTACCTTTTGGATTTGATAGACCAATTACGAAAAGGGACATGACGAAGTTTTCTTTTCAGTTTCTTTTTCAAACTATCTAAACATGAAAAAGGCACCGAAATATTATTATGTAACTATTAGGCTCATTAAAAATTTGTGACGAAAGTCTCGTCACCATGATGAGACCAAGCTTCTTCTTCCTAGGGCTCGTAAAACTTACTAGGCTGGATTCATCCGAAGGGTGAACTTATACAACAAGCATTTGGTATCCTCTTCAATATTGTGTAAAAATAAAGAGGTACTCGCTAGAAATAGTGGGGAAAAATAAAGATGAAACATTTTTTTAATAGGCAGTATGTCGCTCTTGAACATGATACTCATCTATTTCTCGTGTCGAGTTTGGGACATCCTCACTTAGTCACTTGTCCCCCTGGGTTTGGGTGATCCATTTTGCCTCTCATTTGACTATTCCACTTCTTCATTATGACCCTTGGTCCTATGTTGAGTCTAATGATGCCACACTCCAGAGTCGTGTCGTCAATATGTTCAAGAGAAGTCTGATCTATGGTCTATTACCTATGCATTGTCTGATGCTTTGTTACAGTGTTGATCATACTCGTTTATTCCACTTTATTCCTTGTTTTGTGTTAATGATGGGGGAATTCATTATGACCCTCCTTCGACGAGTCACTTCTTGTTGACATCAGCTCATTATCCAGGAAGATGACTTAGAAACTCCCTTTTAGTACCTTAGAGCTTGCATGCCTTAATGGCAAGTTCTTGACATCGATGATAGGTTTTCACTATTGGCCTTCGATTGGGTGATTCCACGAGTGTTTGACTTCAAATTCGTTATCACATTCATGGATTGTACTGTCGTACCTTGAGAGCCATTGTCATTATGGGTGGTTCCTCTCATGCCTGTTAACGTCCACATCAATGGTTGGTAATCAGGTGTTTTTCTAGCATGTTCGACTGCGACATGTTCATTTGCATGTTAGAATTCATACCTTGATCGGATTGGGATGGAGCGCAAGACCCTGAGTTTTGTCTGATATGAATCAGGTTGCGTGGAGTTATATGTTATTCATGATTGTACACATGTTTCTACTATATGGATGGTTGTGACCATATTGTGGGACTTTACATTTATGGCGATCCTTCTATATTAGATGGCTGTGTCCATAGCTTGCATCTTAGATTACAAATAATCCTTCTATATTCGATGGATGCATCCATGCTAGGGATCCTTTCATACAGTCCTTATTATCCGGATGGCCACGTCCTTGCCGTGGACTCATGTTTTGATATCAGATATATATATGTATATGCATCCTTGATTTGCAGGTCTCCTGACATTGTTTGTCCTCATCCTTGTAAAAGCTCGTAAAGCATCTCAACCATCACTCCTCATTCTGCCTTCATGCTTTAGGGGGAATCTGTTACACAATATTTTGTTACACCTTCTACACTTCCCTGTGACATACACCGAAGTGTCTGAAAAAATACCATTACATAGTATACTCATCCATGTATAGTTCATATTCCTCCTTTAACTTTGCTTGGAAAAAGTCTGAAGATTTCCCTAACGAAATAGATCTTAAAACCCTAAAATGAGGGTCATCGCTCTTATGAAGCTCAAAACCCCGATGGCCGCCTGTTGCATTGTGTTTGACCAACGATGGCATCACTTTGTTCCCTTGCATACCCACGATGATCCCAAAGAGGTAATTTTCCCAAAGAGGATGAGAAGCTTCGTGATCTAGAAACTTTGAGAGTGACGAGTTGGAGGTGGTTTCACATAGATGAGGTCGAATCCTCCTAACTTGACCTCTTTGTCTTATCCCTATGAGCTACCTCCTTGAGATGTGGGCCTAATCCTATCTTTGGAGGAGTCTTAACTTCCTCTCCCAGCCTATAAATTCCTCCTCTGCCATTCCCAAATGGTTGGTCTGGGGTTTATCTATGTCCATTTGCACCCCTATGCTGAGTTTGTGCTTGGAGGCTATTCATTAGACTTGGAGAAGGAGTGTTTGTAGATTTTCTTGGCTTGGACTTGGATTACCACTCAAGGAGAGCCTTTCAACATCAAGGCTATGGTTGTAAGCTTCCCTTTATTCTTTAAATAATAATACAACTTTTGGTTCATCTTCCCAAAATATATATGTTCATGTATGTATTGGCTTGGCATTCCTTGATCAGCTAAGTAGGTTATTATTGGATTTGCTATTGATTTTGGCATGATTTGTTGTCTCTTGATAACTTGTGCATGTACATAAATTCTGAAAGAAGCAGGAACAAGTTCGTGACACAAGCGGTTCGAGGATCTAAACAAAGCAAATCAGAATAGCATCAGAGCGAGGTAGGTCATCTTTCTCGTTCTACTTTTCAATTATAATCTATGAAGATGTCTAGTTGATTGTCACTTCAGTTACTAGACCCACTCATTGGGCTAGAGGGATCGTCTCTGTCCGTAGAGAGGATTAACCTTGTCAACACACCAGTTGCATCCCGAGTAGCACAGACCCATTTTCGAAGCTAAGGAGCTGAAGGAGGATCCCGAGAAGGTGGGGGAGGATTGTCATCCTCGCTGTCATCATCTGAAGAAGAAATATTTTCAGAAGTAGAAGGGGTAGAGAGAGGTGGCAGATCCATCGAACTAGGCTTGTAGGCCGATATATTTTAGAGAACTTTACATCTCTTCTAATGATAACATTTTTGGATTTAGGTGGAAGAAGTCTATATCCTTTGACATCTTCAGAATATCCAACAAAAATAAATTTTTCACTCTTAGGTTCTAAGGCTTTATGTTTCTCATCGGGAATATGGGCCCATACTTCACTTCCAAAAACATAAAAGTGGCTTACATCTGTTTTAATTGAGCTCCATGCTTCTTCTGGAGGGATATTATTAAAAACCTTAGTAGGAGTGCGATTTACTATGTAATTTTCATAGTTAATTGCTTCTGCCCAAAAATTAAGACTAAGCCCTTTAGATTGAAGCATACAATTAGCCATTTCCTTTAAGGTGAGATTCTTCCTTTTAGCTACACCATTTTGTTGTGGAGTACATGGAACAATATGTTGCAATTGAATTCCATGCTCAGTGCAAAAGTTGATGAATTTGTTGTTAACATATTCTCTGCCATTATCAGATCCTATCTTAATAATTTGATGTCTAGATTGTTTCTCAACAAAGGCCTTAAAGGCCAAGAACATGTTAAAGACTTCAATCTTGAGTTTTAAGAAGTATACCCAAGTGCGTCTGGATAAATCATCAATGAAAGTTAAGAAATACTTGTAGCCAGAGAATTAAACAACTGGAAGTGGACCACATAAATCACTGTGCACAAGCTGTAAAGGGGTTGAGGTGTGCCAAGAGGTAAGTTTTTCAAAACTATCTCGATGATATTTTTCGAGTACACATCCAGAACAAACACCATCTCTACAAGATACCATAGGAAGACTTGTCACCATATTTTCCTTACATAGATTTTGAAGGGAGCGATAGTTTAAGTGACCAAATTGCTCATGCCAAAGTTTTCTCACTTCATCATTATGAGCAACAAATACTAAGGGAAGAGTTGATGACCCAAAGTTGTTAAACTTATACAACCTTGTAGAATCATCAACAATGCCAGTAGCTAAAATCTGTCTAGGATGTCTTAGGTCCTTAATTACAACGTCATGAGGTGAAAATTCAACGGTTTTACCTTCAAGTGAATGAGTTATATGATATACAGATAGAAGGTTGCAGGATAAGGCAGGAACACATAATACATCATTAAAATGACCATTGTTTAGATGAATAGTTCTAGTCCCTACAACACTAAGGGATCTATCATCACCAACATATATATTTTTGGTGTTACAATCATTTAAAGAAGAAAACATGGCTTTGTTTTTGGCCATGTGATAAGAAGCTCCAAAATCAATGAGCCACTCATGTGAATGAGAAGAGGAAGATACATTTAGTGCATAACCAGTCTGAGATGCTTGACAACCACATGTAGAAAGTGCTATTCCTGAAAATTAAGTTGAAGTTGAAGAGTGCTCCAAATGGATGTTATGCTTCTTCATTGCTGCTTCTAAGGCTTCCATATTTTTAAAGCATTTGGATTCTAAGTGGCCATCACGATTACAAAAATTGCAATGTCTATCAGTCTTCTTCACTTTATTTTTATTTGCCTTATCATTTTTTTGAATTGATTTTTCATTTTGAGACTGAAATTGCTTAGGACCCTTGTTTGGTTTAGGACCTTTTTTTTAGGACGCTGCTCCTTAGGATTCTTTGAATTTGGTTGCTGCTGGGTTTCTAAGGCTTTCTTAGAAGAGTTTCCAATATTAAGAAGACCGAGATGTAAGATTTTTTCGTGTTCTCTTATTAAATCACAAAATACCTCTATTATCATAAAGTAACTTTGGACCAAGTGAGCTAGTTTAAAAGGCTAGTAATTTTTGGAAAAGAGGAAGGGTGTTTTTTTTTTTAGTCATTGAAGCTTTGGAGTGCATGATTACTTGAGAAAGCTCTTTTTGCCTACAAAACAAAAAATCACACAACTCGAAACTGACATGCAAAAAAAACCAAACCTTACATCTTGAAGTTAGATTTCACCATAAACTAAATATTTTCCTCAATGTTTTTGATTTTCTGAGATCACACTAAGGTGCGGTGGAAAAGAGCATACGCATGAGAAAAATCCTTCCTTTTTGTTTTTGATTTGCCCAAATCATACAAAGTTGCGAGGCGAAAAACATACACAGAAATGAAAGGTATGGATCTGGTAATTAAAAAAAGAGAGATAAATAAACTGAAATAAACAGAGAGATAAATAACTAAAACTGCAAATAAAGTCTGTATACCTCAATATCTTAAAAATGATGTACCTAGGGCTACTGAAAACCTTTCCGCGTGAAACGAAAGGGGTTCCTCACTGGAACAGATGCTCCTAACATAATTGAGCAGTCCTCTTGGCTCGAAAGCAGTCAGAAACAATAGATCTAGGAAACAAAAGTCAGATGTAGTTGTACCAACTTCAGATTTGGATCACCAACGGATGCGACTGTCAAATAGTTCTAATACCATGTAGGAATTTACAGGCTAAGTTCCTCAGATAGAAAACCAAAGGACACCACTCACAAACAGATCATAGATTAGTACACCAATATTCTTGACGTGGTTAAAACTCTTAAAGAGGGAAATAGTCCACGGCCTGAGCCAATGTGGCCACTTCAAAAATTTTTTTAATGTAAAAGAAAGAAAATTTACATAAGCTTCTCTCATGAACAGTCACCTTACAAATGAACCTCCATGCTCTTTAAATAGAGATCATGGACCAATCAGGTGTTAAGCCATGGATCAGGTGTCGGTAAGACTGAGGAGAGAATGAACCATCATATCACTTCATATCGTGACTGTTGGATTGTAAGTTACAAAAAGTACATACTAAAGAAACACACTTTACCTAACTATACACTAGACCAAGTTATACTTAACTATTTCCTGTGTGTCAGAATATCCTAACAAAATATAGTAAGGAAATGAAGGATGGGTTCCTCAAAACCTGTCTTCTAAATGAAATTCCTATCTTGGAACATAAGGGCTCTAGGGAGCCCCATAAAGTCCTTGGTTGTAAAATATATAGTGAAGTAAGAGGTTCTTTGGACTTTCTTTCTCCAAGAAACAAAGCTCGACAAGCTTGAAGTACACAAAGTGACGAAAGTCTTTTGGAAAGGAAGCTCTAGGATAGCTTAGAACTCAAGAGGTGCGTCCAGTGGCCTATGTACCTTTTGGTCGGAAAGACACTTTTCTTTAGTAGAAAGAATGAAGACATAATTTTGGATAATGGCCATTTTGGAATCAAAAGAGATTGAGGAGCACATTCCAACAATCAACATTTATGATCCTGTCCTCTATAGTGTGAAGGTGAAATTCTGGGACTCATTGGAAGAAACAAAAATACAAGGTTTATATCATAATTGTGTTATTGGGGGTGACTTCAACACAATATTAAGCACAAATAAGAAGAGAGGTGGAAATATAGTCAAATATCCCTTTATGGATCTAATGGAAGATTTAATTGCAGATTGGAACCTATTTGAGATAATTCCAAAATATAGAAAATACACATGGACAAACCATAGATTGGGGGACAACGATATAACTGCTTGTCTGGATAGGTTCCTCATTCACAGTAGCTATCTTATAAAAGGGTTGGATTGTCTTGCATTTATAAAAGCCCAAGGGGAATTGGACCACCACTCGATCACGTCGCAACTGGATAAGCTTAAGAATTATGGTTTGATCCCATTTCACTACAATCCTTTTTAGAATCAAGAGGATGGCATTGTGGATCTCATTACACAAGCTTGGAAATATCTAGTGCAAGGATTGTCGAAATTATTATAGGAATCTAAAATTCAAAGTGTCAAGAAGGCCCTCAAGGTATGGTTGGAGGAATCATATCGACCTTCTGGCCAGAAAAGGAAATATTTGGTCAAGCCGTTGGATGATCATCATAGAGTCACCGAGGAGATACCTGTAGAAGATTGGCATCTAAAAAGGAGAGGGAGTTGACTCAAAAGATCTTTTCAATAGCTATGGTGCCTTAAATAAAGATTTCTGTGGCTTAAGGTGAGACATCAAAATACCACATTCTTGCATAAGCAGGCAAAGGCTAGAGGAGTAAAAAATAGAGTTAAAGAGATAATTGATTAAGACAATTGAAAAATCACATCCTTCGAGGAAATCAAATAGGAGGCATTCTCTCATTTTCAATCCTTATACAGGGTTGAACACATTCCTATGGAACATGCATAAGAGTTCCTCTAGGTGGTCCCCAACATTATCTATCCCTCCTCCAATATGGATATGGTGAAGGATAATGAATAGGAGGAATTTATCGAGGCGATATGAAATTGAGATCATGACAAGGCCCTGGGACTCGATGGATTCACCATCAACTTTTTTCGATCATTCTGGGGATTAATAAAAAGGACTTACTTCAAACACTGAATCATACCAGGGTGAAAAAGAAATTGGGAGGAGGAACAAACTCCTCCTTCCTTGCCCTCATTTTGAAGGAATTGAACCCATTAGATTTCACCCAATTTCATCCTATTTCACTATGCAATGTGGCCTACAAAATTTTGAAAAAAATTATAGCCAACCATGTGAAGAAACTGCTTCCCTCCTTCATCTTTAAGAACAAAGGGGGATTTATGCAGAAGAGGAATGTTCTTGACAACATTGTGCTGGTTTAATAGGCCATTCACTCTAACAAGGAACAAGGGGAAGAAGGAATGGTCATCAAGCTAGACATGGATAACACCTTCGATTGGGTAAATCACCCATTCCCTTTTCTTGGTCTTGAAAAATTGGGATTCTATCAAGATTTCATTGAGTGGATCGATTCTTGTATTGGGTCTCCCTAGATAGCGCCACTTGTTAATGGTAGGCATGCATCCTTTTTCTCATCCTCAAGAGGTTTGAGACAAGGTTATCCACTATCTCCTTTGTTGTATATAATCATGGCAGAAAGTCTCAACAAAAATTTGGAGGCAGAAAGGCTATAAAATAAATTATTGGGACTGTGTATAGGTTGAAATGTCAAAGAAATCGATTACTCTCAGTTTGTTGATGACACCCCTCTACTTGTATATTATTCTCGAATCATAGCTTATAGATTCAAAAAGATCTTAGATTCACATTTGTTGTTGTTAGGCAAGCTAGTCAATAAGCGAAAAGGTCAATTGCTTAAATGGAATTTCTCTGAGTCCACATTGCAACAAATGTCGTGAGTGTTGGGCTTCCCGGCAGTAAAAATATTGGAAATCATTCACTTATCTTAGCATCCTAATATCCTTGGGCTCGTTGAATGGAGACCACTGGGAGTATTTCCTCTAGAAGATAAAAAAAAATTCTCTTGGGGAGCGCAATGGCTAAATGTGGTTGGGAAATATGTCCTCATCAAATCAATTCTTTCATCCCTCCCAATGTATATTAGCTCAACGCTTAGCACCTAATATTATCGTTCAACATATGAGAAATATGATTAGAAAGTTTCTTTGGCAAGGTGGGAAAAAGAACGAGAACCGATTCCATCTAATAAATTTAAACATTGTAAGGTTTTAAAAAAACTAGGTCGATTAGCAATAAAGGACCTAAGTATATGAATTTGGCCTTCAGAGAAAATTTGGTATGAAATCTCCTCTCTGACTCAGATGAATGGTCGAAGAAAGTTCTCTTAAGAAAATATTTTCATCAAAATCAACTTCTCGGGTCAGAGGAAGAAAATTGGTCCAATCAGGGGACCAAGATATGGAAATTGTGCAAAACCGTGACACCCATTATTTTAGACCATTTGGGTTGGAAACCTGGGAATGGAAGGCATATCAATCTCTAGAAGGATCGGTTCCCCTTTGTCTCATTGACTAGTGAAGATCAAGGAATTAGGGACCTATAAAATTTGATGGAAGAGAAAGGCTTTCATAGACTAGACGACATTTTGGAATGGGATGAATATAGTTAGTGGAAAGGATGGAATCACCCCAACCTTCCACCTCACCTCTTGTAACAATGGTTAGCTTTGATTGGATCCCTAAAGGTAATTGCACCTGTGGAATCTACTTGCTTGGATTGACGAACTTGTACAGGAGGAAAGAAGAACTATTACGCAATAAAATAGGGTTATGAAACTTCGGTTAGTTGTTTTACCTATCCTCCCATTTCTAGAATATGAGGGGAAATTTGGAACAAAGACAACATCCCAAAGGTCAATCTATTCTGCTAGGAATTGGTCCATGGAAATATTTTAATGGCGGAAAATTTGAAAAAAGAAGAAGATATTAGGCCCATCCTACTGTGTTCTTTGTGAAGCAGATGAAGAAGATATAACACATGTTTTTTGTCATTGTCCCTTCTCAAAAGAGGTGTGGAAAATCGCTCTAAATGTTATTGGGTAAATACAAAGCATCCCTCAAGGCTATATAAAGTTTTTTGAAAACTGGAGAGCACAATACCCTTTGAAATGAAAGATGGATTCAATAGTTGTTCGATATTGGGATGCCATACCTAAGTATATATGTTGGTCGATTTGGTTAACCCGAAACCAATCCATATTCTTGAACACAAAGCCTAACCCTGTTTCTTCAGTGATGAAAGCAACCCACTAGTTTTCGAAGTTATATCATCTAGGGGATATGAACCATATGACATAAAAGATCTCTTAAATGAATAAAAGTAATGGTTGAAGCTAAGTAAACCATCTGTTCATAATGGAATCTTCAAGACGCCCAAGGCCAACTCTTCTTTGATGGGGCCTCGGAAGGAAATTCGAGGGAGGTAGGAGCAAGAGGGGTCATTGATAGCTCCAATGAAGAAAACGAGATGAAATTTTCCTGGGGTTTGGGCAAGGAAACAAACAACCAAGTAGAGAATTTATCCCTTTGGAAAGGATTGAATATTTCCCTCACAAGGGGGATATGTTCGATCATAGTCTTCAGGGATTCAATGATAATAATCCAAAAATTGTGTAAAGTAAAAGATCTCCGAGAGAAGGATTTGTCTTCAATATCTGTTAGGCCCATATACTACTAGTGTAACCCCTTATTGTTATTAGTACAACCCCCTTATTATATTTTTGTACCCATGTAGTCCCCATATTGTTATTATTGTGCCTCGTAGAAGCCCACTATTCTTATTATTGTGCCCTTACATTATTATTGTTATGTCGGTTCTGATTATATTATGACCCCTTAGACTCCTATATATAGAAATGAGGTCTTGTCATTTGTATAATCCAAGAATTGTTCATTTATGTAATGTAAAGGAGGTTTCCCCCTCGAAGAGGCTAAATTCTAAGGCGTTGATCTATCTTTTCTATCTTTTTGTGAGCCAGTTTCATAACATTTGGTATCAGAGCTTTGGATTCTAGGGTTTCGCTGCTCCAAATAGGTCATCATGGAATTTTATATATAACTTCTTTTCTTCGACGTTTCAGAAGAGAAAAAAAACCCATTTTAGATGACATCGTGCTGAACCTCGGGTCCAAATTTCAGAGCTTTTATCCCTATATTTTTGGAGATATTATCTAAGGAAGTTAGACTTTTTGCAATCTCCATAATTTAAGCTAAAACAGGCCATCATGGAATTTTCGCTATAACTCTTTCACTATGAAGTTTCAGAAGCTAAAAAAAAACCCATTTGAGACGAAATCACGCTGAAACTTGGGTACAAAATCCAAAGCTTTTCGTGCTATATTGGTAGAGATATGATCTGAGGAAGTTGGCCTTTTTGCAGACTCCCGAATTACATTCCAAACAGGTGACCTGGGGAAAATCATCATAACTTTTGTTTTGAGCATCAGATTGAAATTTCGTAAGAACTTACAGAAAGAGGACGGACTGTAGTTTCCTCTGTATATTTTTTTGACTCGAAGGTCAAAACAATGACACGTGGAACTTCATACAAGTTCGCTCTTTTGAAAAGGTATATAATCAGGTCATCTTGGGAGATTGTGTATAACTCCTTTTTGGAGAATCTAAATTCGATCAGACTGGTGGAATTGGAAAGAGGACACAGAGGGCTACTGCAGGTCACAATTTTAGAACTTAAAGATCCAAAAGTCCAGAGTTACAGTCATTTCAAGATCGAGCTCCTAAAATCAAGAAAAAGTGAGATGAGGAAGTTTGATGGCAAGGATCCGATAAATTGGATACTACAGAGGGAGAAATATTTCGATCTACATGAGGTGAAACTATTACAGAAGGTACGTATTGCATCTTAATATTTAGAACCGGATCGATTTTTATGGTATAAAGGGTTTTGTTCTCGTAAACCACTTGTTACGTGGTCAATTTTCATGGAGGAAATGATAGCACATTATGAGGATACAAAGAGAAACTCCTTCTTTAGCCAATTGATAAATCTCAAACAAAAGGGTTCAATGGAAGATCACATTGAGGACTTTCAAAAATTGAATAGAAGGGTAAATTATATTCCAAAGAAGCGAAGGATTGATGTCTTCATAGGGACTTTAAAGGATAACGTTCAACATGAGGTTCGTTTTTTGGAACCTGATTCATTGGAGGAGGCATTCGAGTTGGCAAGAAAAATTGAAAGCGAAATTATGGCAACAAGGAATTCTACCCCTCACAACTATAAAGATGGATGTGTTGTTTCTCCTAGACTTCCACAACCTACAAGGGTTACACCACAACAATTGGAAGAAAAAAGAGAAAAAGGGCTTTGTTACAATTGTGATAGAAAATTCACTAAAGGTCATAAGTGTGTTGAGAAGAAATTATTTTACATAGAGTATGAGGAGGAGGAAGAAAAGGATCAAGAAACATCAAAAGAAGAGGATATACGCTAGGACCCAACCCCAGAAAAAGAAGAAATGAATCCAACCATATCTTGTAAAGCATTGATAAGAATTACCACTCATAAAACTACCAAGATAGAAGGACATATCAAGAAGAAAAATGTTCAAGAAGTGAAAGATCTCACCGAGAAAGAGGAAATGAATCCATGCATATCTTGTAATGCATTGGCGAGAATTACCACTCCTCAAACTATCAATATAGAAGGACATATCAAGAAGAAAAATGTTGAAGAAGTGAAAGATCATATCAAGCATCAAGAAATGAATCCGACCATATCTTGTAAAGCATTGGAAGAAATTACCACTCCCCAAACTCTCAAGATAGAAGGACATATCAAGAAGAAGAAGGTTGAAACAGTGAAATATTAGGAAGAAAAGTATCAAGAAACATCAAAAGAAAAGGATACTCACCAAGAACCAACCCTAGAGAAAGAAGAAATGAATACGACCATATCTTGTAATGCATTCGTCGGAATTACCACTCCTCAAACTGTAAAGATAGAAGGACATATCAAGAAGAAAAAGGTAATAGTGTTGATTGATTCGGGTAGTACCCATAATTTTATTAATTGTAATATAGCCAAGGACTTGAATTGCTTCCTAGATCCGACACCAGAGTGTCAAGTGATGGTTGTAAGTGGAGGAACCATAAATTTCTCTAGAAAGTGCCATAATATCAAGCTATCCATGGGAGAATATGTATTGAATAGCCCAATGTTTTCCGTTCCAATGGGTGGTGCTGATGTTGTACTAGGAGTCCAATGGCTACAATCCTTGGGTACAATAGATTTTAATTTTCAAGAACGTTTATGAAATTTTCTTCGGAAGGAAAGGAAGTTGAATTAAGGGGTATCACAGGGAAACCAGGAAAGATAATCAACTCTGACAGAATGATAAAGCTTCTAAAGAAAGAATAGTGAGGCGTAACTACACAATTATGTTTGCTAACTGTTCACACATCGAAATCATGTATTTCTCCATATCTCCAAAAATTCTTGGACAATCATTCCAAGGTATTTGAGACTCCCAAAGGTCTCCCATGTATTTGTGATCATGATCATGCTATTCATTTTATTCCAGGATGTGTTCCTCCAAACGTCAAGCCTTATAGATATACATATGCCCAAAGGAGTGAAATTGAACACATGGTTGCAGAAATGGTAGAGGTTGGTACAATTATCCAACTAAATTTGATAAACAAAGGAAGGTACGAATGGAAGAATGGTGAAGCAGGGTGAGAACTCATTCAAAAGTTTCTGAGATCCCAGTTCCAACAATATTGCTAGAACTTGTCCAGGAAGGAAAAAGCATATTGGAACCTGAAGCATTTACAGAACCGAGAAGTCGATAGATACGAAATCGATCAATTTCAAAGCATCTCATCAAGTGGAAGAACTTACATGTTGAATATTTCACATGGAAGGACAATAATTTTATACAAAAGCATGAAGAACTACTCAAGCGTTGAGGACAACACTTTTTGAAGGAGAGGGGCATGTTAGGCCCCTATACTACTAGTGTAACCCCTTATTGTTATTAGTACAACCCCCTTATTATATTGTTGTACCCATGTAGTCCCCATATTGTTATTATTGTGCCCCATAGAAGCCCACTATTGCTATTATTGTGCCCTTATATTATTATTGTTATGTCGGCTCTGATTATATTATGACCCCTTAGACTCCTATATATAGAAAGGAGGTCTTGTCATTTGTATCATCCAAGAATTGTTCATTTATGTAATGTAAAGGAGGTTGCCCCCTCGAAGAGGCTGAATTCTAAGGCGTTGATCTATCTTTTCTATCTTTTTGTGAGCTGGTTTCATAACAATGTCCCTCATAATATGGATGCAAATTCATAAGTTTGAATCAATATCCTTCTTCCACATCAAAAGGGGAAATAATCAAAAGGAAGATGAGCAAGAAAATATAAGAGAAACTCTTGACCAAGGAACAATAATCCTCAACCAAGGGGATCCATCCATAACCTATATTCCATGATCTTAATGTGCCATATGATCGAAGCTAAAATGCATTGAGTATTCATACTCAATGGTTTGATGAGATGTGAATTAAGGCATGTTAGTGACATTAATGCTACCTCTAATCCCATGGGAGAGAGGAGCTTAGGTGGATGACATCCTTGCAAGATGGGTAGTAGGAGAAGAGATATTAGTTGGGAGAGTGTGGAAGTAAACATCATGATTGAAGACATGTGGAGTTTATTCCCCATCACATTTATATTTTTCTTCAAGGGAACACAAAGTGGTACCCCACCTATTCTGAAGCAGTTAACATTTCTAGAGTTTGGACGTCGGGTGACGAATTCAACAATGGATCTCTATTTTAGGAGTATGTAGGGAAGGGGCATTGATATTCAATGCGAAGAGATTTCAATGGAGCGGGAAGAACCCAAGCTAAAGATTATAAATGGAGTCTTTTTGTCACAAAATTGGTATTAGTATGTGTAAGAATTCAAGTGTAGTGCAGGATGGCGTATTCAAGAAGGGACAACTACAAAAACTTCTGGAAGGAACAATTGATGGAAAAATTGGATGAAATCTCAGCCTTAGTCCCAAATCTTGGTGAAAATGTGACCTTGGAAGCCCACTCTGATTTCTCTTTGGTCACCAGGCAGCTAGAAGAGGTGTGTGAAGACATGGAAAAAATACATTTGATGATGGACAATCTGACATCCAAGGTGGTTACCTTGAACATGAAGGTGGATAGTATCAAGATAAAAGTGTAAATTGTGACCTTGGGTATTTTAAAAGAAGTGTTTGCGATCCCCAAACTCCGCTCTCTTGATGAGCAAGTTGTGCCTCCTCTAAAATAACCCCTATACCAGAATTTGGACCCAGCGTTCCTGCAACAGATGGAAGCAAACCCGACTGGATAAGAAGGAATATTCAAGCAGAGAAGGATGATAATGGTTACACACATATTTTTTGTTTTAAAATGTTCTGTAAATTCATGCTATATAATGGAGTCTTTTGGAGGTTGTATAAAATAAGGGCAGTTAGAAATTTATTAAGAAAAAGCATAGGAAAAGATAGGATATTTTTTGAATAGTATTTGAATGCTGGTAAAAAAGATCAACTCTTGCATGTAATGGCACTCACCTATTTTCCAGTTTGATTAATACATCAACTACCTATTTCTTTTACAAAAAAAATACCAGTCATAGGACAATAATTATATATCGTAGTAAGTAATATGTGGTAATGATAAGTTATACCATTTGCTAAGGACATGACTTATCACCTATACATATATTTATATGCACACCCATTATATCTCAAGAAGCTGTAAACTAGTAATTGCCCCTAAAGGTGTAAAAGTACATCGAAGGAATATAAATTTGGGAAGATCATATTTAAAAACAAAATTACTAAATAATGACAGCTCTGAGTTTGGTGCAAGCATTGCCCCTGATCCTCAGTGCAACATGTTTGATAACAATGATTTGGGAAGTGATAAAGGCCATATGTACAATATAATTAAATTGTAGGGAGATGGTAGGAACACAAATAAGTTGAACAATCCACAATATGGAGAGAATAAATATGGCCAGACTCTCTTTTTTGATCAAGGAGTTGAAATATTATCTAATGAAATGTATATGCCTCAAAAGCATACACTGGTAGTGAATATTATAAGAATAAAATTTGAAATGAGTATTTATGACACTTGTATCAACCCAGAAAAGAAAATATATCATCTAAAACCATTTGATTGGCCACCACTGCACCATCCTGATATGTTTGCCGTGAACTTGTGTACTGCACCGTGCTGTTTTATGGACACATATGCAACCTCCCACTTCTAATGTAGTGTTAAATTTTGGGTGTTTCCTTAATAGCACAATTTCAACAAAATTCTTGTATGTTTTTTTGGCCACTAATTTTAGAGCCAAAAGCACAACTACAATTGAGCAGGTCCAGGCACCTCGAAATGCAGAAGAGTGGTAGGGCTATTACTTCTTGGGGATTATTTATGAAAATTGGACCTATTGTGGAATTAATTAATGAGACTTATCATAGATTATGCTGAAAAACTTCATGAAATTCCTCTTCAAGCTTATCTAAGAGAGATAAAATCATGAACCTAGCCTATGAACATGAACCTTGTTAGAAGATGTACAAATCATATGGATGGGAAAGTTATTTGTAGCTTCGGTATTTAAATGTTTGATGTGTCTTTGCATCTAACATTGACATGTATATATTGAGGTTGTTAGATTGTTAAAGGTTTATTTTACTTCAATAAAAAGTTCAACATTTTGTCCTCGCCAATGTTTAGTTGAGTAGATTTACACAATCTCGTAACAAGAAGAATCATTTCATGATGAGTTAGTGATGTGTTCAATTTTCTAATTTTTCAATATGTCATAGGTATAACCTTTTTATTGGCAATTGGCAAGGTTCATGGTACTGGGAATGCCCATAATTTTTTTGTCCTCCCAGTTAAAAAACATTCTGATTTGGCATTATTGGCATTTTTGAATAATAAGCATGACATTCCATTAGATCCCTGAGCTTCACCAACACAAAATCACAACCATAATGAAACTGATCCAGCTGCAAGCATGGTTATATTAATGGTTAATTGGAATATGCCAAGATCAAAAGAACAAACAATGCTTAATTTTTTTAAATGAGTTTGACATAAAGTAAGAACCAGAAAAAAATGTGTAGTTGTGAGTACTGAGGAGATCAATCAACAGTTGCAGGGCTTCGCAAGCTTAACAATTAATACATTGATAGAATGTTGACGATCAAATCCCAAAGAAAGATAAATTCTAGTTGGGAAGTTGCAAAGATAGTAAAGCATTTAAAAGGAAATATAATGGCATCCCAACACTGTGAGGAATGCATCCATCTTCCATCTAGCGGAATTTAAACAATTTAAATAAAGTAGGTTGAGACAAGCTTCCCTGAACTCATACAAACTTGAGTGGCTTGACTAAACAACCACATCTCCAAGCAAAGTGCTTTAATCTTTGATATTAAATCCAGTATACAAGTTTCAAAAAGGAAGCCTGAATACCCTTTGATAGAGTGGATTTTTCATCAAAAGGGTCTTTGAGAGAAAATGAAAATGTTCAATTTTCAGAGTGCTGCAAACACTAATGAGACAGGTTTGCTTTACCTTGTTTTTTCAAACTCAACTTTCTCATTTTAGATGATAGTTTTCATACAAAGACATTGTTCAGGGTCCTTGTATATTGCAACCCAAGTTGATCAATATGTACACTCCTTGTAGATTACTCCACTCCTATAGTTGCACTGCTTTGGGAAATCAAAGAGATGGAATAATCTGTGAATTGCATGCAGTGTTTAGCAACAACTGAGACGTTTGTAGAAGTATCAAGAAAATTTTGGGAGAGAAGATGGGTTTTTTTTGGCTCAGTCTGATATAAAACCCATTGCTGCTCTGATGATCTCTTCAACTTTGGCAATCGCAACTACCTTGGTGGACGAAGACAACTTGCAGAGGTTTGGCAATTGGGTTGCTTGATAGGCGAGATTTATTGGTGCTCCAAAACTGTGTAGTGTGGGTTGGGGAACCTCGTTAGTTTCTGGAGAACATTTATCATCATGTTCTATTTTATTTCCAAAAACAAGATATGGTACTTAGATCCACCAAAATCTGTTATGAAATCTCACAAAATTTCAACTATATTATAACATGGTCAACATAAATTTTAAGCCTTAGGGACAACAATGGCCTCAAATTGAAGAAAATGACCAAGTTATAATTCATTTACAGACATTTTCATCTCTGACTAACTAGAGTACCTGCAAATATTTGTTCAACACAACTCTGTGTGTGGCTAATAAACCCCACCAATATATTCAAAACACTAAAATGAAAGGAAGTAATAGCCTAACTATGGAGAGAAAATGAAATGGTGGATACTTTCATGCCATAGGTGCTTTCATGTCACTTTTGTGGCAAGGGCATATCAATCCCATGTTGTAACTTGTAAAGAAGCTAGGCTCCATGGGAATTTCCATTACATTTGTCCTCACACACTCATGGCATCAAATCATCACAGACGCCCATTTGGGGCACGGTGTGGATGCATTCTCCCATGCTCGAAATCTTGGCCTCAACATTTGGCTGGTGGCTATACCCGATGGCATGCATGGTGAATTCGAGAGATGAGTAAGATCAAATAGTTTTATCGTTTGTTGGTTAACATGGAAGCCAATGTGGAGGAGTGATCCATGATATTCATACGTAACCCAATGTAACGCTTGTTTCCTGCATTGTGGCCGACACCGATCTCGGGTGGGCATACAACCAACGCCATCAAATAAAAGTCAACATTTAAAAATCAAACTTTGAAAATGCCAAAATCTCGCATAGGTTTTTTGCCACATACAACCCGACGATTCAGAGTGCCACGTGATAAGATTTTATTAGATAGAGGAGGACTAAAATTGATCGATCTCATTGGCTGAATCTGTCCAGCCAAACAATCATAGGAACACCTTTAGTGTAATTAATAATGAATAATGAATAATAATTATATAACCCTCAAGGAGTATATGGATTTGTCGTTGTTATAGTGGATGCGTGGGTGAAGTGACCAAGAATATCTCTCTCTCTCTCTCTCTCTCTCTCTCTGTCTCTCTCTCTCTCTATATATATATAAGGAATGATTTTGTAGATGTCGGGTTTCACCAATCCATGGACCGTGAAAAGGAAAAAATATAGAGAAGGTGTACAAATTCATTACACTAACTTTTATATGCTAAAGGTATCTAATACCATATCCATCTACACAAACTTGGAGGGAGGAAACTATAACTATGTTAAAGTGTGTGATAAAGTGACACTGGTAATTATGTTAGAAATTGTCATGAGTTGCAATGAATCACCATGGTACCTCCACGTGCAAGGAATAATGAGACATTGGTTATGAAAAATATTGTGAGGATGAAAATCTTATGAGAGCCCGAAGGTTGGTTTACATTAAATCACCAAATTGTGTAGAAATTCCTTATAGAATCAAACTTCTAATTGTAATATGATAAAACAATTGACTTGAATATACTCTACTCATCAGTGGAAACAATAAACAATCAATGAAATCACGAAGCATAAAAGAGAAAGAATTCAATCACACATAACACAATAATTTTCCCGAGAAATCCATAGCTAAAAACCCCTGTTATTTGTATATTTCATTAATCAGAAAATATGAGAAGATTACAATGCTTTGCTCAAGCTTGAGCAACATCTGCACTATCTCTATCTATCTCACTACCAAATTGTGCACAATCTTCTTTTGGAACATCTTTCTCTCACAAGCTCCATGCACAAACTTGTGCTTCCTATTGCTTGGTCTCACCAACTAGTGCTCACCAAAACAATGATTAAACTTATGCCTTCATTCCTCCTTTTAAAGGTATTTCAAATGGATAAATTTAGTGAGTTTTCTAATTAAGAAATGATTTATTTTAGGCCTTCTTATGATTGCATGCACCATTTGTTTAATTTATATGATTTTAAAACTGATAGTACATTGTCCCTAAACTCTAATCTCAACTGGTTCTTTCTTTGATCTAACATGCATGAGTTAATTATGAGTGAATCTTCAGTTTACTGGTTGATCAATGTTGGTTACACCCCACTACTGTAGGTTACACCTCACTACTGGATCTCCCACTAATTCCTCCATCAGTTGGAACTAGTTTAACTGAATTTAACTCAGTTAAATTGAATTAAATAATTACAACTCAAAAGAACTCAACCTGGGCCCCTAAAATTTAGGAACCACTCTACATGACTATAAATAGACTCCCAAATCGAATTAACTGAGCCAACTAAGTCAAATTAACTTAGTTAACTATTACAAGTTGTTATGAGAATTAGAATTAGAATTTAATTCCCAATTTAATTCAAGGAAAAATTAAATTAGGATTTTTCTTGATGCTATTTTTAACATTTCTTGTTTCTATTTTCAACACTCCCTCTCAACAAGAAATGAATTCAACTCTATCCCGATCCGATACCTTTGGAATGTTTTTCATGCAACTCTTGTTACTGTAGTTGTTTCTACTACAACATCTGCAACCAAAAAACATCCAAACAAAATAAACTGTATCAACTATGTCTGCAACTGTCTACTAGGAAAACTATGTTGTTACTGACTTTGCTACTGAGAATCTTGCTATTATGTCAACATTTCTCTACACTCCTCAGTATCTGACTGACACTGATCCTCCTTCTACTGAATATTATGACTGCATGTGCTCCCTCTACCTGCTTGGCTCGAAATTTCCCCTACTGGAGGTCTCTTCTTGAGTGGATGTCTCCACTCGGCCTCCTCTCCGCTTCTTCAATTATAGCCGCTCCACAACTTGCTGAGGCTGCTTCTGAGGCTACATGTTGAGAAGTAATTCATGCTCCCTCTCAACCACCAAGTCTCTAACCTTTGCCTTTCTTCTCAATTTTTGCATGCATCTTGTACCTCAAGTGCATACAGGTTCTTGACTCGCACATCGATCTAATTCACTTGTCACGTGGCAATGTGTATAAGGAAAACTTTTCCTTTGCTAAATATCACATCATATCCATGGTCTTCTAATACCGCGACAGAAACAAGATGATTCTTTAGTCCTATAACATACATCACATCTATGAGTTTGAGAGGAGAGTCAGACTTCCTCTGAAAAGTAACAGTACTGATGTCAGTTGCTTGTGGTCTTTCTCCTCCAAGTCATTGAAGATATCTCTATTCCCCGTCATATGGAACAAGGCACCGCTGTTGAGATACCACATGCTTCCCATTATAATGATTTCCATACATGCAATGAGAGTGAAATCAAGTTTGAATTGTGAAGCTAGAGCTTCACCTACTGCTGCTACAACATACTCCTTCTTTCTTACTGTCTTCTGCGGGCATTTCGTGGCATAGTGCGTGAACTTGTGACAGTGAAAACACTTGATGTTCGACAAGTGCTTTTTCTTGCCGCCTTCCTCACCTTGGGACTTCTTTCCCTTGGCTTTATTTTCTTTGCTGACTAATGCAAAGTCCTCTTCCACTTATTTTGATGAGATCCCATCTCTTGTGTTCCACTGAATCTCTTATACCAAGTCAGACCACAACCGCTCCCACTTTGGTAGCTTCTCCCTCCCATAAACTAAGCCATGGTAGTTGTGCCAGCTCTTGGGAAGTCCTAGAAGTGTTAGGCTCACCATATCGTCTTCATAAACTATAAAACTGACATTTCCAAGCTCATCCCGACATTGGGTGAACTTGGTCAAGTACTTTGGGATTGTGACGCCCTTCTCCATCTTGATCTTTATGAGCTTGTCTTTCAGTTCCAACTTCCTATGGTCACTACTATTTTGAAATAGGTATTTCAAGGCATTCCACATTGCAAATGAAGTTTCCTTACCATGGAGGTTCGAGACAATATGATCTCAAACTTATTCTAGGATAATCCTTCTTGCCTTTGCCACAAACTTTCTCCACTCTGCCGGATCTTGAGCATTAGTTGGCTTAAGAATATTTATGTCTAAGAATTCCTTAAGCCCATTGTCTTCCAACGCTACCTCCATCATGTCATTCCAAAAAATATAGTTCGAACTACCCTCAAGGGAATATTCAAGTTTCAATCCATAGAACGACATCCTGATGGCTCTGAAGTATGATACTGCAAATTCGATTTTTCCTGCAAAAGGAAAACTCATTTTCTCCTCTTCTATAGTGATATAAGCTTTGATACCATGTAGAAATTCCTTGTAGATTAAAACTACTAATTGTAATATTCTAAAACAATTTACTTGAATCTAATCTACTCATCAGCGGAAACAATAAACAATCGATGAAATCACCAAGCATAAAAGAGAAAGAATTCAATCACACATAACACAATAATTTTATGGGGAAAGCCATAGCTAAAAACCCCTGTAATTTGTATATTGCGTTAATAAGAAAATATGAGAAGATTACAATGCTTTTCTCAAGCCTGAGCAATCTCTGCACTATCTCTGTCTATCGCACTACCAACTTGTGCACAAGCTTCTCTTGGCATACCTTTCTCTCACAAGCTCCATGCACAAACTTGTGCTTCCTATTACTTGGTCTCACCAAATTGTGCTCACCAAAACAATGATTAAACTTGTGCTTTCATTCCTCCCTTTAAAGGCATTTCAAATGGCTAAAATTAGTGAGTTTTATCATTAAGGAATGATTTATTTTAGGCCTTCTTCTGATTGCATGCACCATTAGTTTAATTTAGATGATTTTACAAGTGATAGTACATTGTCCCTGAACTCTAATCTCAATTGGGTCTTTCTCTGATCTGACATGCATGAGTTATTTATGAGTGAATATTCATTTTACTGGTTGAGCAGTGCTGGTTACACCCCACTGCTACAGGTTACACCCCACTACCGGATCTCCCATTAATTCCTCCATCAATTAGAACTAGTTTAATTGAATTTAACTCAGTTAAACTGAATTAAATAATTACAACTCAAAAGAACTCAACTTGGGCCCCTAAAATATAGGAACCACTTTTCATGACTCTAGATATAATCCCAACTCTAGTTAACTGAGCCAACTAAGTCAAATTAATTTAGTTAACTATTACAAGCTGTTATGACAATTAGAATTACATTTTAATTCCCAATTTAATTCAAGGACAAATTAAATTAGGATTTTTCTTGATGCCATTGTTAACATTTCTTGTTGCTATTTTCAACAAATTTTACTATATTGTTAGTTGAGTTTGTCAAGTGTGGTTAGGCTTCATTTCCATAGAAGAACAAACATGATCCTTCATTAGAGCTAAATAATGGTTTTCATATGGTTTCTTCACTCTATTTAGAGTTTAATGAGGTATGTGAGATAGTAAGATATGCCATCTTTATGAGATTTTCAAAGGAGTTCTATGGTAGAAATTTGGCTTTGGATGAACTGATTGGGATATTTTAGATAGGAGGTAGAAGTGATGATTTTTATGAACACAAAAATTTTTACATTAAAGAGGAAAAAATGAAGTAAAATTATGTTAAATTGTAGAAGGAGAATACTAAACTTTTCCTTGGTGAAGACACGATTATGGGCCACGAAATGTTGTTACATGAGAAGGAAATAGTGGTCATTTCTATGGGAGATCAATTTAAAAAAGCAAACATTTGATTGGATTTGTAAAGTGAGAAAGTGATTTTAGGTTGCATTTAATTTACCATATTTCGGCAAAGGGATGGTTGGCATTGAATTTCAAGAAAAGGGAAGATGTAGAGAATGTTAATAAAGGAAAGTGGTTTTTGGGTTCCATCAATCTATCATTAAAATGATAGTCACCTTGTTTCATCCCTTGGTTGGAGAAAACATCAATCATGCCCGTATGGGTAAAGCTACTTGTTTTACCACTAGAGCTTTCAAATGGCACAACTCTTAAGTGAAATAGAAAATAGTTTGACGGAACTTATGGAAATAAACAAAAGAATTAAATCAAAAGTTAGTTATGGATATAATCTTAGTCAAAATGGATATAGGGTACAATTTATCAAACAATATAGAAACATAGGTAGGGGATTATAAATATGTTTAGTTGTTGAATTATGTGACATTCTTGTTTCATTGTGCACTTTTGAAGGAATAGTTATATCTGGAGAAACTAAGCTTTGAAAGGAAAAGGGTTATGGTACTAGTATTAAGAATGCTTAGATGAGGATATGTGAAGTAATGCCTTATTGGAGGATGGGGGGTAATTCCTTTCAAAAAATTTCCACATATCAAAATCAAAGAATGGATAAGAATTCCCAATGGGTTTTCAAATATGAGAGTTTGGTATAAATGAAGAGGATTATGGAAAAGCCAATGCTAAGGAAGTGTTATAGGATATAAAATTGATATGTCATTATAGCATAAAATGGAAATATTTCCTATCATGGCACAATCATGGATATCATTATGGCATATTTAGTCCAATTGACTACATCAATGGATGAAGACAAGTCACTATTTTGCTTCCCTACCTACCTTTATTGATTTCAAGTGAAAAATAAGTCTTTTGGTGAAAGGTATAGATCAAATAAACTAGGGATTTGATTAAGAGAAGGAGACCAAATAAGTAAATTTCCATGCTCCAGAGGAAGGCTCTAATTGCATCAATTAATTTGTCCCTTATTATGCCACCTAGATCTCATTTTTAGCAACATTATTTGATCCTCTTCGCACTTTAAACTCCAAAGTAAAGGGGAAGGAAACTAGGTCTATGTGTAATTACCATCCCATTCATATAAAGGAAATGTGAGGACATATAAACATCATTTGATGTTGATTAAAAAGTTTAAGGAAGACCTAGCGGGAGGAGGGGTTGAGGGAGTCTTGGACTTAGATACAAGGTAGGTATCTAGCTATGGCAATCTTGGGAGGAAGTTATTTTCTAAACCTAGCTTCGCTAAAAGTATAGAGGGAAATTCAAATAAGGAAACAAAAAATAGTAAAAGAGTCCCTTAGAGTGGGGTTAGCCCCATGGAAAAATAAATTATGTTAATTATTTTCCTAAACATCATTGGGTCAGGCACCTCCTATAAAAAATAATCCCTAAAATTTCCATTTAAGATACATAAACTAGACTTCCTAATGATTTACGACATTGTGGGATTGGGAGTGAAGGTTAAAGGAATTTCCATTACTTCTTTAAAAGATCGATACTTTATAACCTTAGTTGTTATATGGAAATATAGGGGTATGGTAACGGGTTGAATGCATCATTTCAAGTTCTAAATTATTCTTTGATTCCTATTAACATATGAACTAAACTCCATCTTTTCAAGACGAAATGTTTTTACTCATTGATAATTTTTTATGGTCCATACAAT
This sequence comes from Pinus tabuliformis, assembly GCA_031772625.1. Lineage (NCBI taxonomy): Eukaryota > Viridiplantae > Streptophyta > Pinopsida > Pinales > Pinaceae > Pinus > Pinus tabuliformis. The sequence continues at coordinate 701,461,305 of CM062804.1, forward strand.
GATCGAAACGTGGGGTGAATTTTGCAATAACAATCTTCTAAGGCATGCAAATTTCACATTTGAGGAATAATTATACTAGCATTTGCACCAGATGATGCAAAGGAAACACCGTAAGGCATAAATTGAGGAACAATCACGACACAGAAAGAAGCAAATGTAAATAAGATGCATAGATGTAGCAGAAATGAAATTCTAACGCTATATAAACCAAAATTGATTTATGGTGTCTAAGACTATATTTTTAATTAATTATTGAATTAATATTGCATATAAATCTCATAAAATTCTTTGTTATTATAACTTGTAGCATCGTTCCAACCAACGAAACCATCTTCACATTTTGGAATATCATTTGTCATATATATTATGTATATTACGGTAATCCTCACTAACTCTCAACCATATCAAGGATAAATATTAATTCACCTTAATTCCCCAACAACATTAAATCTTTGACGGTAATCCACCTTTAACACTAATGTGGATATATGTCATTTTGGCTCAACATGTATGTAACTCTCAACCATATCAAGGATAAATATTAATTCACCTTAATGCCCCCAACAACATTAAATCTTTGATGGTAATCCACCTTTAACACTAATGTGAATATATGTCATTTTGGCTCGACATGTATCTTATGCCTACAACTTGTGATGTCATATTGTTCTATCATACTTCGGAAAAAATATATAATTAAATAAAAATAAAAATAAATTTTAATGTTCCTTTAAAATTTATGCATTGAATCTTTTATAAAGTTGATGAATACGATGAATCCTAATGTAAAAACCATATATTGTTTACAGAATCTTTGAACACTACAAACTGGCCAACTTAGAAACAGGTTTGCTGGAAGGCCAATAAAAGCAACAGATGGGACTCCCAATATTATATTTTTCAGACAACGACTTTAGTTTCAAAATTTCACATTGTAATGTCAAATAAGTTTCCAAACTCAATACTTAATTTATCCACCAGTGGACCCGAGAGAAAAAATTGTTATTATCTCAGTATGGTATGTAAAGTATAGATTTCCTAATTTACTTTGAAAAAATAAAAATATCTGGAAAGCTCAGAAAACCCCACACAAATGCTATTTGCATCTTTTCTATGGCTGCACAACTCTTGATAGTGATGATGACTGCTGTAAAATTCTGCAGTGCAGAATCATGCCTTTGTTTTCAACATATAAACCGTACTACTAAGATGTAAGCACCAACACTTTTAACTCACATAATACCAAGACCTTATCCGAGGTTAGGTAAGGCTTTTTCTTTGTAAAGAAAGGAAATACCTTAAGCCCTTGACTAAAAGGTTGGCCCTGAGGTCTGATCAGATAAGGTGCTGGTCCTAAAGTCTCATATATCAAAAAGGAAAAAAAATAGTTAAGAATAGTAAGCTGACTACATATTGCCATTTCTACTGCTCTCCACCCCAATTTTCACAGATCTGTTTGGTTTGATCCTCCTGAAATACCAAATTATAACACTTGCAGAAATCAATCCACCAACAGCAACCCTGACCACGGTCCCTGCCATCCAAGAAGCCAACGTTAACTTTAAAGCTTGAGATGGATGAATAGAAGCATATCAAATGAAACCACTGGAAAGATGACTACATATTGCCATTTCTACTGCTCTCCACCCCAATTTTCACAGATCTATTTGGTTTGATCCTCCTGAAATACCAAATTATAACACTTGCAGAAATCAATCCACCAACAGCAACCCAGACCACGGTCCCTGCCATCCAAGAAGCCAACGTTAACTTTAAAGCTTGAGATGGATGAATAGAAGCATATCAAATGAAACCACTGGAATTTTTCACGTAATCCATAATTGAGTCCTATGTTTTACCTGCAATCACTCGGCCAATCTTGTGGTGAAAATGGCCATGATCTGTAAACCAGCAAGCATATATCAATAGCTAAAATTCACTGTACTCCTCTGGAAGATATATTTTGTCATCAGTGGAAAGTTTTGGTATTAGAAATAACCATAAGTTTCAAACTTTTCATATGTGGATATGGATCTTTAGAGGATCTTTAGAGGAGGACTTTTACTTTTTAATGACAAGGAATGGGCAACTAGGAACAGAGTTGATGTTGACCAATCTATAGGTTCCTATATTCGTCTTTTCTTTAGATATGGGTAAATAAGAGGATTTGAACATCATATTTCTTGGCAATGGTACATAACACTTCATTATCATGGAAATCACCATTTAAGCCGGCTGCCCCAAAGATTTAAAATTTGAAGAAAGACATTGTTTCCAAAATCTTATCTGAATCATAAATATTTAAATTCCATTAGATAGATATATGTTGAATTTAGTATAAAGAAACAAAAATAAGGTGTTGCAGGGAGTTCTCCCAGATATAACCTTATTTCTTATAATATTGGGTGTTGTTTCTCACAGATTACATGGCTTGTAATTGATTTGTGCAGATCACTCTGCTTGTGGCTGAGATGAATGTCATAGACGAAGAGAATAAGAAACTCAAGTCTATGTTGAAGCGCATGAGTATTAAATATAATGACTTGCAGAAGCATCTCATGTCTCTGGTTGAACAGCTGAAGAGGAAGGACGTTGATGGAAGCCAGGTATTTTATACTGTTTTTCATTTGGTTTTGATGATAGGTAGAGTGTTCATTTAAAAAGTTGCATTGAAAATTAGGCTGATAAAAGATATTGATGGAAGCCAGATATATTATCCTATTTTTCATTTGATCTGATAAATAAAGTGTTCACCCAAAACACAACACTACAATCTACATGCTCTTAACTAATTGGTTTCAGACCATTAGGTATCATGGTATCATCAGTTTCCAAACTTCTTAGGGTTTTTTCTAATCAATCCAGATCATCGAGGCAATGATGTATCATATGCAAGGTACTCCAGTGGTGCAGTTGCCCCTCAATATCATCAGTTTTTTGAGTGCCATGAACAAGGATGGGAAACAGAGAAGAAGATTGCCAAATTTGTGGACTATCAGCCACGGTCTTCAAAGAAGAGGACAGTTAATTACTTGGAGTCGGCACAGATTGAAAATCGTCTCAATTCGCCCCTGAATCATAGCCCCGACAGTCATAAGAAGTTTCCGAATAAGAAGCATCACGCGTTGAGCAGAGGATTAGCGGCCGCGCCCAGAAGAACTGTGTCCATGTCGACAACATGCGAAGCATCCGTGGTAATAATCGATTTCTGTCATGTAGAATATATGTGAACAATCACAGACCATCTATTCACATTGAGATTTTTAGTTAAATTAAAACGTGTAGTAGTAAATTTACAAACTCTTATTATCATTATAAGTGGTGGGTATACTAATACATTTGAACCCCATAACTTTAAAGCAACGAGAAGTTAAAAAGTTTTATTTTAATCTCTGAACCCTCGAGCTTTTAAACAACAAGTATACAACTGTTTCTAAAATTTAGATTTTTTTTGTTTCTTTTCTACCATCCAAATATTTTTGCTTCTCACACTCCCTCGAGGAGATAGTAGGCAGACAGAAATTCCCCTCTTTTGCATTAGACACTCCCTGAAAAGGATGTTAGGCAAAGATAAATTTTCCAACTTGATCACAAAAATGTACTCAAAATCCCCGGCTGCAAAAAGCCATTCACTGTTTCAAAGTTACTAAACCTAGAATGCTCACTTCTAGGCAACAAGCCACTTCCCATCAGGAAGATGGCAAAGAAATTTCATGAAAATTAAATTGGATTTTTGCTCCATTTAATTTGAAGAAGCAGAAGCAGAAAATTTGCTCTAGGCTTTTAAAATTTTTGTGTAGAAACAGACCCAAACAAGTGTCTCAAAGTGGTTGTTCGAAGCTTTGTTTCGCCTTTGTGTGGCAGTGTCATTCCATTAATACGAGATATTCAAACATGAAAAAGTGTTACTTCGAAAGAGATTGGTGGGATTCAGCTGCTTTATTGATCGAAAAATGGAACGGTGATTTATTAATAACTGGTTGACCAGCACCAAAATGGTTCGATTTAACTGGATAAATAGTTGGATGTTGGTTGGCTGGAAAGGAGAAATACCAAATTATAACACTTGCAGAAATCAATCCACCAACAGCAACCCTGACCACGGTCCCTGCCATCCAAGAAGCCAACGTTAACTTTAAAGCTTGAGATGCATGAATAGAAGCATATCAAATGAAGCCACTGGAATTGTTCATGTAATCCATGATTGAGTCCTATGTTTTACCTGCAATCACCCGGCCAATCTTGTGGTGAAGATAGCCATGATCTGTAAACAAGCAAGCATATATCAATAGCTAAAATTCGCCTTACTCCTCTGGAAGATATATTTTGTCATTAGTGGAAAGTTTTGGTATTAGAAATAACCATAAGTCTCAAACTTTTCCTCTGTGGATATGGATCTTTAGAGGAGGAATTTTACTTTTTAATGACTAAAGGAATGGGCAACTAGGAACAAAGTTGATTTTGACAAATCTATAGGTGCCTATATTTGTCTTTTCTTTATATATGGGTAAATTAGAGGATTTGAACATCATATTTCTTGGCAATGGTAAATAACACTTCATTATCATGGTAATCACCATTTAAGCTGGCTGCCCCGAAGATTTAAAATTTGAAGAAAGGCATTGTTTCTAAAATGTTATCTGAATCGGGCAACAATTTTTGTCTGAAAGATCAAGAGGAATAGGCCGGCGGAGCGATTAGGGTTCTGAGGAAAGTATCGACGGCGCAGGTAGTACAACACTGGATCTGTTCACATACCAGACCAAATCAACTGTTGCGCAGTGGAATAGCAGAGTACTAGAGCAGCTCAATGGAATCTCCTTAGGGGAGGGCGTCAGAGCCCTCCCCATCGCAGCACGACCCTGAGCAGGTGTTCCTCTTTGGATCAGTTGATAGGGAGATCCTGGTCAATGGGAACGGGCATCAGCAGGGAAACAAGAAGACAGGAGGACGGAAGGACCAAGCCAGCGTCACCCAAGACAGAGGGAAAAATCCAGAGGAATTCTCGAAGGTTTCCTCGACAACATGCAAACCAATAGCCAAAGAATGGCCACGAATAGAGCTACCTGGACACAAGATTGATGCGCGAATCGAGTTCATGAGGGATCACGCCATTATTGGGAAGTTTATAGGGTTCTGGACGACAGAAAGAGCCTTATACGGGTGGATCACAGCGAAATGGAAGCCCAGAGGAGACGTTACCTTGCAGCTAGGGCCGAAGGGTTTCTTCACAGCAATTTTTTACTGTATTGAGGACAAACTCAGGGTACTGGGAACATGGCCCCACTTCTTCAACTCAGCGGGCCTACATATGAGAGACTGGATACCTAGATTCAACCCGGATAAGGAAGATCTCACCTGGGCGCTAGTCTGGATCAGAATGTATGGACTTCCAGATGAATATTGGGACGAGGACATTCTCAAGAACATAGGAAATGGACTAGGGGAGTACATCAGGATTGCAGAAGAAACCAAACTGCGTAGATTCATCTCCTATGCTCGCATCTGCATCTTCATGCGCTTGAATGAAGCCTTACCAGAATCGGTAAGTCTCTCCCACCGTGACGAGGAGTGTATTCAACCCTTGGACTATGAGCATGTACCCTTCCGTTGCAGGAGATGCCACGCTCTTGGGCATCTTTTCCGTGATTGCCCCCTGAACACCAAAGCCACTTCTCCTGTCCCTTCTGATTCCGCAACCCAGGACGGCTTCACCAAAGCCCCTAGCCGAAGGCGAGCGCACAAGAAACCCTCTAATGGGAATAAGCCCCAGCAATACAGCACCCATGGCCCAGCTTCTAAGAACAGTTTCGAAATCCTCGCTCAATCCTCTGATGAACTCCCCCCGATCTCTGAGTCTAACCCTTCCCATCCCTCTTCCTCCTCCCCTCCCCCCCCTCAGCCTCCCCCTCCAAACGCCAAACCCCCATAATCTTCAATGATTCCCCCTCAGGAGATCTGAAAGAATCGACAGAGAAAGACAAGGACATGGAAATCGATGGAAAGCTAGACCCTCCTTCTAGCTCAGAGATTAATGTGGAAGGAGGCAGTCAAGTGCAACAGATGGAAGAAGAACCAGAAAGCATAGATCTGCATGGCCTAGACATTCTGGAACTAGAGCTAGCATGCAAAAAGAAAGCATATGACAACATATCTGAAACCCAACTCAGCAAGCTGGAAGTAGTCATTTCGAGAGCATATCAGCAGCAGCAACTAGGTATTCAACCAGGAAGCCAGTGGGATGGAAGCCACCCCCCAAAAGAAACCAAAAAGAGAGGATGCAGAACAGATCTACAGAGAACGATCAAGATTGGGAAACTCCTGGTAGACTCAGGCAGGTATGTAAAATTGACAAAGTACTATAAACCCTCTGCAAATAGTTGAACCATGAAGCTTTTATCATGGAACTTAAGAGGGCTCAATAGCCCAGGGAAACTCAGAATGTTAAATAACATGATTAAAATGGAAAAGCCGCAACTATGCTTTTTCCAGGAAACCAAATGCAACAGATCTACATTAGGTAGCATTCTCTCCAAAGCATGGCCAGGATGTCGTTCGGTAGTAGTAGATGCCTCTGGAGCTTCAGGAGGGCTGGCCATTGCATGGAATACTCAAGCATTAAATCTCTCAGATTTCCACGCTTCTCATCATCTCATACAGGCAGCCTTCCACATTTTGGGCATGGATATCCATGGAAACCTATCAAATGTATATTTCTCGCAGGATACAGGAAGCAAAATTGCGCTTCTAGACACCATAGAGGCTTTGAACAACAACAGGAGGCACCCACTCTGGATCATCGGAGGGGATTTTAACATGATTACCAAGCTAGAGGAGAAGATCGGGGGGAGGAATAGATTGGAACAAGAAAACATCCATTTCAAGGACTTCATTCAAAACACATCCATCATAGACTTGCATTTTTGCAATGGAACTTTCACATGGAGCAACCGCAGAGCGGGAAAACACCAAATCGCTTCCAAACTAGACCGCTTCCTTATCTCAGATAACGCGGTTCACCTTGGAGGAGATATCTCAGCTGCAATTCTTCCGCACACCGGCTCGGACCATTGGTCGATTGCCCTCCAATGGCAAAGACCAGGTGATTTGACTAGGAGGCCCTTCCGCTTCGAAGAATTCTGGCTCTCGCATCCCGAGTTTAAAGACTTTGTCAAAACTACATGGACCTCCTTTATCCCACCAGAAGGGTCTAAGATGTATAAATTCCAACAGAAGCTCAGGTTCCTAAAAAATCACCTAAAGCGCTGGAATAGGGAAACCTTTGGAGATATCTTTAGAGTGCAACAAGAACTAAATCGGGAACTGATGGATCTCCAACAAAGAGTAACCACAGAGGGACACACTGAAGTGACCTTGGAACAGGAACGACGTATCCACAAACAGCTTGAGGAAAGGCAGAAGCAGGAGGAAGTTTACTGGAAGCAAAAATCCAGAATCAGATGGTTGAAGAAGGGCAAACGTAATACCAAATTCTTCCACAGAACCACTATTCAAAGAAGAATGCACAACAGCATTCCGTTCATCCAAAAGCAAGGCGGGGTAAAAGTAGAAAAGCATGAGGAAATTGAGGAGGAATTTCTCAATCACTTCAATCAGGTCCTTCAAGAGCCGGAGGGAGACAGGCGACAGACAATTGAAAGAATTACCAATAATGTGCCAAGGATCATTACGGAGGAACATAATGAGCTTCTCCTCCGCCCAATTCAGCCTCAGGAGGTGGGCGAGGCAATGTCCCAGCTTAAGGAAGGAAAATCCCCTGGACCAGACGGATTCACCACAACGTTCTTTCACACTTTCTGGGAGATGATAAAACATGAAGTCTGCAAAATCGTTGAAGAATCGAGAGCTCTCCATTGGTTGCTTCCCTCTCTCAACTCCACCTTCATTGCCCTCATCCCCAAAGAGGAGGACTCAATTACTCCCGACAAATACAGGTCGATTGCACTTTGTAATGTCATTTACAAAGTAATATCCAAAGTTGTTGCTAACCGGTTAAAGCCCCTGTTACCTCTGCTCATATCACCGGAACAGTCGGGTTACGTGGAAGGAAGACAGATCATGGACGACATTCTCCTCACGCACGAGATAATACACACCCTCAAACAATCAAAACAGGCAGGTATGCTTCTCAAGCTGGATCTTTCTAAGGCTTTTGATAAACTCAGCTGGACTTACATTCAGCAAATGCTAAAGGCTTTTGGTTTCTGTTCTATGTGGATTCGCTGGATCATGAGCTTAATTAATTCCACTCAATTCTCCATCCTTGTGAATGGGATCCCATCCCACCCCTTCAAACCATCAAGAGGAATTAGGCAAGGGGACCCCCTATCCCTTTTCCTTTTTTTTCTCATGGCAGAAGGGCTTGGCCGTCACATTAAACATGCCCTCCAATCCCACCATCTCAAAGGCCTTTCAGTTCACAACACCCCTGCTACCTCTCATCAGCAGTTTGTTGATGACACCATGCTATTTGGATATCCCTCGGTCCAGGAAGCCGCATGCTTCAAATCCCTGCTCAATGACTTTGCTGAAGCTTCAGGCACTGATGTCAACTGTACCAAATCGCAGATCTTCTTCTTTCACACGCCTCCTCTTGTTAAAACGGCGGTTGCCCGAATCCTTGGCTTTCCCACAGCCTCTCTTCCCTCCAAATACCTCGGAGCCCCCCTCACTGCCTCAGCTATAAAGCACTCCTCATGGAGAACCCTCATTGAGAAGCTTGAATCTCGACTTAACCTTTGGACGCACAGATCTCTTAATCTGTCCAGTCGGGTAGTGCTCATTAAGTCTGTCCTTCAGGCAATGCCCCTGTATCTTTTATCAATCCTAGCTGCACCCAAATGGGTTTTAAAAAGAATCAGGAATCTTCAGTGCAGCTTCCTATGGGGCGGCTCGGCAACTAATCGTAAATGGGTTTAAGTCAAATGGCCTACAGTCTGTTTACCCAAAGACAAAGGGGGTATTGGTCTGAGAGACCCGGAGCACAGCAACTCCATCATGAGCGCCAAAATATGGTGGCACTGGATCACAAATCCAGAAAAACCTTGGGCAAGAATCTGGACAGCTAAATATGCTAATAATAGACCTCAGGAGGAGCTCATCTGGTTCACCCCCACGGAAAAAGGTTCGCTAATATGGAACGCGGCCAAACAACACTTCCAGTTAATTCAACAGCAAAGTTTTTGGGAGATCAGGGACGGCAAAACTGCAAGATTTTGGACAGATGCATGGAACCAGTTGCCAAAGCTCACCCACGTTCTTCATTCACCCCCAGATCTCGTTAGGCTGGAGCAACAGCAAGAAAAGATCCATCACTATTGGGTGCAGGAAATGGAGCATGGATTCAGGAAATGGAAACAGGGTAATCAGCTAATTAACATCACAAACCTACAGGATATCGAGGAATTGGAGAAGGAGCTCGAAAAAAGAAGCATCAGACATGACGAAGGCAATGACATCCTAAGATGGGGATACCGACCAAAGGGTGACTTTACTACTTCAGAGGCCTACAAGATAGTCTGCAACATCACTACCCCTTCTGATCCAATTTGGAGCAAAATATGGGGTCTTGGATCCTAGCCCAAAGTCTCTTACTTCCTATGGTTGGTTAGCCACAAAAGAATCCTCACCTGGGACAAACTAAGAAGAAGAAATTTTCATGGACCATCGATATGTCCGAATTGCAATCAAAATGAGGAAACGCTCCAACACCTCCTGGACACTTGCCCCCTAGCCAATCAGCTATGGGAAAAGGCTAGCTTCAGATGTCAAAAAATATGCAGAACAGAGAACGACATAACCAACTCCTTAAGACAATGGCCGCAGAATCCTTATAAGAGCGAGCTACTCAACTGTCTGTGGAACTTGCTCCCTGGACTCATCTTATGGGGTATATGGAAGGAAAGGAATAAACGTATATTCAAAAATCAACGCTCTACGATTGAAGACATATGGACCAGACTCTGTGGGAACCTCAACGAGACGCTGCGGCTCCACTCCTGGACCCAGGAAGATCTTCCATCTCTAGACGTCGAGAAAGGCATTCTAAGCAATTGGAAAATGCTCCTACCTCAGAATCTACACAAGATCAACCCCTCCAAAAGCAGTAGTACAATCAAAGGCACTTGGATCGCCCCCCCTAAGCATTCTTATAAGCTCAATTTTGATGGGGCCTCCAAAGGTAACCCTGAAATGGTAGGTTTTGGAGGTATTCTGAGGAATCACGAAGGCACCCCCCTGCAGATATACTTCAGATACTTGGGATGGGACACCAACAACTCAGCTGAGCTTGAAGGTTTATGGCAAGGGCTCCTTCTCGCATGGAATCTCAATCTCCAACCCTTGATCGTGGAAGGAGACTCTCAGATTCTCATAAACATGGCCAAGCGACTGCAGAATGGCTCACAAGCAAAAAAAATCGCAGACAGCTGGAGGCTCGCAGCCAGACTAGAAGCCATCGAACAAGCTCTCCACAGCAACAGGGCCATCACCTTCAATCACACAAAAAGAGAGGGCAACAAGGTTGCAGACCTCTTAGCTAACATAGGAGCAGATAATGAACATACTCTCCTCACAGGAACCACGACTATTATACCAAATAATGCCCAGGCTCAGGACTTCGCTAGGCTGGTCCAAAGAGATGCTGCTTCCCCGGATGCGGGTGACACTATGGTTGAAGGCGAGGAGCCACATGGAAGCCATGTGCGGCCTCAAGCCTAAGACAGGCATTCAATGCGAACCGCCGCCAAGGAATATAAGCGTGGGTTCAGGTGCGATCATGGACGGCAATTCAATGCACTGTCCGGGGTTCAGGTGCGATTACAGAGTGCAGTTATGGCATGCAGAGTTCGAGGAAAAGATGAGGAGCTTAAGAATGGTGAGGGGGTGGATTGCAATGTGTTGGTTCGCGCTCAGAAACTGGAGTGTGGTCTATGGTTTAGGGAGTGTGCATCTGCTTGGTCTATGGTTCACGGAGCTACCGCTCATGCCACTCCTCTGTCAATTGACTGCTATATCAAGTCTGAAAGGGAGGGTGGAGGGCGCTTCAATTTCACCAATTCCTCCTATTCTGCTCTGTTCTTTCCCCCTGTTATTTGTGGAAAAATGGTCAGGCCTCGACAGTGCCTTCTCAGCCGTCGAGGCTCTAGCCGAGGTGGGTCTTCTCGTCCCTCAGATGCAACTCCCCAATCCCGCTGCTGTCGATGCCTTTGCCATCGAGTTGCAGAAGCCCATCCCATCCAATCGAGCCAATTCTTGGACTCTAGAAGTCCAGCTTTGGACTCGGCACCTCTACTTGCGTTTGGCACTGCCGTCTTCTCTTTCAGCAGCTCCCAGGAAAATTCCCGCATCAACGCCCATGTCTCGGTCCTTTTCCTTGAAGAACCGCAGGATGAGGGCGTGGAACACCCCAGCAAGAAGATGCACCAGGCAGGAAGCTTAAGGGATGTCAAGGGATCACCAGAGGTTGCCCCAGAGCATGCTGTCAATCCACCTCCGACTCAGGCAGCGCCTTCTCCAACGGAGGACAAGAAAGAATCAGACCCTCTCCCTGAAGGATATGGCTGGTGCAGGATCATCGAGGAGGAGCCGGACGATTAGCCATCCTTTCGCCCAGCATCTCTCACTCAGACGCTGCTCAGGTCCACCCATGATTTACTATGTTTGTTACAATGGCCTACTGTATGTTTTTGTTGTGTATGTATGGCAAGGATAATTTTAGGGGCGAATGTTCGCCCTTTGGCGAAATTAAGGGGTTTTAAATTTTTAGTGGGCGAATATTTTGTATCATAGTACATTTTTACAAATCACCTCAAATAGCCCACCTTATTTTAAGGGAGAGGGTAAAAAAGGTAAATTTAGCCCTTGAAATTAGGACTTACAACCTTCCATTCGCCCATTTTCAAGAATATGTTTTATTTAAGTGAATCCATTCGCCCATTTTCAAGAATAGGTTTTATTTAAGTGAATCCTATGGGCCAAATACCATATTTATAAAAGAGGTATGGTAAATTAATAAAAATATAAATAAATGAGAAGTATGGTAAATAAATAAAACATTTTTTATATTTACTCCATAAGTCACCTTATATACATGTAAGGGTGTAAACAAATAAAAATATAAGTAAAGTGGAGGTATGGTAAATAAATAAAACGTCTTTTTATACTTACTCAAAAGGTATGGTAAATACATAAAAATATAAATAAACTAGACGTATCGTAAATAAATAAAACCTCTTTTTATATTTAGTCCATAACCCTCGTTCTATTTATGAAGGCTCAAGAAAGGTTTTATTTAAGTGAATCCTATGGGCCAAATACCATATTTTTAAAAGAGGTATGGTAAATTAATAAAAATATAAATAAACGAGAGGTATGGTAAACAAATAAAACATTTTTTTATATTTACTCCATAAGTCACCTTATATTTACGAACACTCAAAAAATGGGTTATATTTAGGTGAAACCTATGGCCAAAATACTATGGGACAAATACCATGGACTAGATTGTTATTAATACCATGCGAAAAACCATTATTAACCCTAATATTAGAATTAATAAAAATAAAAATGACACATGGTATTGACCCATGGTATTCACCTAGAATGTAGCCTATTTAAATGGGGGAATTAAACCAGCATGTAGCCTATGCTAAGATTCACTAGGACTTTACAAAGTTTTATTATTTAGTGAAAGACTCGCCAAGATCTTACAAGATTTTATAATTGAGTAAAATATTCGCCATGCCTGGTGAGAGATTCGCCAAAAAATTATATATACATATTATATTATTGATAAAATCGCCTTCCATTTTTCCTATATACCATGGAGATTCGCCCATTTATTATATTTATAAATTTAGGGGGGGTTCTTAAAATTTTCCCTGATGTATGGTTCAAAAGAAATCTTGTTGAATGCTTTTCGATGCCCCTGCGAGGGATCCTAATGAAGGTATCTTTTTTCTTTTTTGAGCCCCTGTGCGGATTGTCAATTTTTGCTCTGATAGCACCTCGGTGGTTTAAAGCCCCTGCGCGGGCGGTTTGTCTTAGTTGCGGTGCCCCTGCGTGGGCTGCTCTTTCTGATAACTTTCAGTCCAAAGTGCCATCCGTGGCCTTTGGCAGTATGACTCAATGACTGTAAATGTTTTCCTGTTCATGTATATAATAGAATAGCATAGTTTTAACGAGAAAAAAAAAAATGTTATCTGAATCATAAATATTTAAATTCCATTACATAGATATATGTTGAATTTAGTATAAAGAAACAAAAATAAGGTGTTGCAGGGAGTTCTCCCAGATATAACCTTATTTCTTATAATATTGGGTGTTGTTTCTTACAGATTACATGGCTTGTAATTGATTTGTGCAGATCACTCTGCTTGTGGCTGAGATGAACGTCATAGACGAAGAGAATCGGAAACTCAAGTCTATGTTGAAGCGCATGAGTATTAAATATAATGACTTGCAGAAGCATCTCATGTCTCTAGTTGAACAACAAAAGGGGAAGGACGTTGATGGAAGCCAGGTATGTTATACTGTTTCTCATTTGGTTTTGATGATAGGTAGAGTGTTCATTTAAAAAGTTGCATAGAAAATTAGGCTGATAAAAGATATTGATGGAAGCCATATATATTATACTGTTTTTCATTTGATCTGATAAGTAAAGTGTTTGTTGGGACTCACAATTGACCTATTTTTGACCTTATCTTTTGCCGTATTATTATCCTTTTGCAGTCATAAGTTGAAAGCTTTTATTTTATAATGACATATTGACCCCAAGGTATGAAGTAACCTCCCGCATATCTATGTTTAATTGTTTATTTCATATTCGTGAATATCTTTATACTTATCCTTGGAAACGCTGACTAAATTGTCAAATAATTGCCTTAAGCTTGCAGGAATTATAATGTATAGTTGCTGTAACACCAAAAACAGCAACTACGCAGTTGCTGTAACACCAGAAACAACAACTACGCAGTTGCTGAAACACCAGAAGCAGCAACTCCGTAGTTGCTACAGTCAGCAACAACAATTACCTAAAGCAAGCTATTTTGTAACAGCCACGAACAACAGATGGAAACTATTTAAAGAACCTTGACGTGGCATAATCAAGCGGAGGTCTAAAGTAAGAAGAACACAGTCAGCATGGCCCAAATCAGGAACAACATGGGGAAATGGCAAAGGAATATGAAGATCCCGAGAAGACGGTCGAAGTCAGTTACCCGCTGTGTAACAGCCAGAGCTCAAGAAAGAATGTATTATCATACTGTTGTAACAACGTTCTGAATTGCTTATTTTTGACAAGATGGGTTAACTGAATAGGCTGTAATACTTTATTGTAATAGATGTCTCCTCTATAAAGAGGAGACATCTACATGAAAAGGGGATTAGTCAGTGTCTATGGTCAGTCTATAAGAAGAAATCTTGAAGAACATCAGCAAGTCTGAACTACATTGTATTTGAATCTTTTTGGCAGATGAATATAAAACTGTTTTGAGCACTTAATCCAGTCTCCGTTTTCTTGGGGAATCTTGTGAGAGGGACTGGGCCCACCTTCCTCACAAGATTCACCCATTTACTTTCTTGTCAAGTGTGTAAGTGTGCAATAGTTTCTTTCTGGTACTCTGCTTGGATTTGATAGCATTACCTCTGGTATTCTTTGTTTTGCTAGTACTCTGTTTCATTAATCACTTGAGTTTGTTTCTCACCGGTGAATGAGAGTGCAGTGTGCATTAGTAAATCTGATTACAGGGGCAGGTGCTGAACGTCCCCATCTGGAGGATAGGGTCCTGATCCTCTGCCAACAGAGCATCCATCATTTCGCTTTCCAGATTCCTAGTTTTAATTAATTGCTTTTACTTTAACAAGTACTGTAATGACATAGCGTAAGAATTATGTATACTACAACTTTTCAATGATTTTAGATTTTGAGTACATACAGTACGCAGTAGCCTTTGGAATAAAAAGACTTTCCCTGGTTGACAATTAATGTGGTACTTGAATGTTTAATTCATAAACAATTCAACTAGCCAACATTTTGGCGCCGTTGCCGGGGAAGGCAACTAAAGAATTCTAAAAGCATTAATGGTTTCTTTGTGAAAATAACAGGTGTATGAGAGGACGCAAGAAACCTAATTTTACAGGCGGCAAAGGAGGAAGGAAGACTTACATCGACGAAATCATCTCTAAGGCCGAAGCATCACAGAGGACGAGTTCCCGGAGACCCCAGATCCAATACTCCTCACAAACAGACCAACAGACGGAGGAAGTAATAGGACCTGAGAGGAAGCTGGAAGCACCAGAGTACACTGAGGAACCGGTAGAGGAACCTGAAGAAACAGAAGACACAGAAGATAAAGCGAGTGATTCAGGGAAAAGACCGATGGAGGATAACAGAACAGAAGGGAGAGGGGAAAACTCGCTCTCTACCCTGGAATTCCCTATTGGGGAGCTCCCGAGAGGAACAACCCCCATGAAAAATATTCCACTCTCGGCATTACCCAATTTTCATGGGTTATCCTCCGAAGACCCGGACGAATTCCTCTTTGAATTCGACATACTGTGTAGAAGCTATGATTACATAAGCCCTAATCAGAAGCTGAAACTGTTTCCAGCAACACTAAAAGGGAACGCACTGAGGTGGTTTATGAGCTTAGGAGCTCAGGCAATCACCACCTGGGACCAGATGAAAGAGGGATTTCTGGCTAAGTATCAAGACTACTGCCGGACAAGAGAAAGAAAGGAAGAATTGTTTAAAATGGTCCAGAAAGAGGACGAGAATTTGGAAGATTTCGTGGAAAGATTACAGTATAATCTGCAGCGGTCTGATCATCCTAATATGAGCAAAGACATTTTAAAGACCATACTGCTGAAAGGGGTAAGAGATGTTTGCCTGGACATGCTAAACATGCTTGGAAAAGGGGACATTTCTAAAGAACCCTTTGATGAAATTATTAGGCTCTGTATGCGGTGTTCAAGGGGAGCGGCAGGCAGATCAAAAAGCAGAGATAATGTGTATTCAAGGGTTCAGAAGTCAGCCAGTGGAGGAGCAACAAGAGCTGAGATAGGTAACTTATTAGAAGAATTTAATACTGAAATGCTAAGTTCCTTTGCTTCACAAATTGATGCTCTACAGGTCAAGAAGAAACAGGCAGAAGCAGAAGCTGCTCTGGCAATTTTCTGTTCAAAATGGAGAGAAAAACATCCACTTAGAGAATGCCCACTGGATAGGATGCCTATATGCACAATCTGCGAGAAGGATCATGAAACACAGCAATGCCCCTCTTTGCCTGGAACCAAAGCAGCACTGCAGACAACTGAAGAAGAAGCTGAAGCAGTGTACCTAATTACACAGAGGAGGCAATGGCCGCAAAGACAAGGTACGAGCTCTAATACAACATTCAATCGTTGGAATAATTCTCCTTTTTACCCACCCATGAATCAAATGCAATACCCACCCTTCAACACAATGAACTTTCCACTTATGCAGCAACCAAATATCCCTTTTCCTGACCCTACTATGTGGAATCCTTGGGCTCCCCAACAACCATACTTTAATCAATGGAACCCAAACTGGGCAGCCCAACAGATACCCTTTCCTCAACAACAACAATCTCTTTCCTTACCATCTAACAATCCTCCGAATAATCAGGCAATGAGACCACAACTGCCTGTACAACCTAACCCCAATCCAAATAATAATAAGGCCCTGCAAGTTATTGACATTCAAAATCAGCCTATTTCTCCCCTGCAATGTAATGATATTCACCTTCGCTCAGGGAGAATAGTCGAACCTATTATAGATGATATCACGGACTCTGACAAAGAAGAGACTAGAAAAGAGAAACCAGCTAACCATAGTGCTGAAACAGTAGAATCAACACCTAACAATAATGACCAAACGGTAGATCCACCATTCCCTGAAAGGCTGACTCTCACTAAAACACCTGAACAACCTACCTTCAATCTTTTAGGAGAGTTACAGAACTTGTATGTCAAAATCCCATTATTGCAAGCACTAAGGGATGTTCCTATATATGCTAGAACTATTAGAGACATTTGTGTAAAGAAACCTGGAAGGAAGGCTAAAGACCCCCTCACAGTTCATGTGATGGGGGAATTAACTGCCTTAATGACTGAAAAAGATTATCCTGTCAAGTATGGTGACCTTGGTCACCCTACAATAACAGTCCAGGTCGGAAAAACCTTTATCTCTAAAGTCTTAGTAGACTTAGGAGCTGCAATAAATAAAATGACACTCGAAACAGCTCAATTACTCCAACTAAAAAACTTTATCAGGGAAACTCCTACTATCTTAGAATTAGCTGACCGTTCTACGATCAAACTTGAAGGGGTCATTGAAGACCTTATAATCTCTGTAGAATCCTGGAACTACCCGGTTGACTTTGTGGTCTTACAAACTAAAACAAAGTTGGGGGGTCATCCGTTGATTCTAGGGAGACCTTGGTTGGCTACAGCAGATGCTTTCATCAGCTGTAGATCTGGATCAATGACCATCTCCAATGGATAAGAGACTAAACAGCTGACCCTCTATCCTCATGCCACTCCCATGATTAACAGTGACAATTCCATATGGGTAGACTATAAGGACGAGGAAACCCAACCGATATTAACTATTGGGCAAGCTTTGACTTTTAAAGACTCCACCGAAGATGAACTAATTAGCAGTTTTATTTCTGAACCCTCTTCGGTTAATCCAGAAACATTTAATCACTTCGCTGCAATCCTAGAACCTGAATCCCAGCAGAATATGAAAGACGAAAACTTATGTCAGACAGCATTAGGCAACTCTTCCAAGAGCACAACAGTTGAAATTGAACCTGGTAAAACGCTGAATATAAATCCTGATTTGACTGATGATGAAAAACAGAAATTAATAAAGTTACTCCAAGCAAACAAAGAGGCATTTGCATGGGACTACACAGACATGAAAGGGATCTCCCCTGAATTATGTACTCACCGTATATACATTAAGGAGGGATCCCGGCCAGTCTGTCAACCCCAGCGAAGAATGAACCCTAACCTCAGAGAAATTGTGAAGGAGGAACTCCAAAAACTTTTAAATGCAGGATTCATATATCCAATATCTGACAGTGAGTGGGTTTCTCCACTCGTAATTGTACCAAAGAAGAATGGGAAATGGCGAGTATGTGTAGACTATAGATCATTAAATAAAGCAACCCAGAAAGATCATTTCCCTTTACCTTTTATTGATCAAGTATTGGATAATTTAGCAGGTAAGAAATTCTTCTCATTCTTGGATGGGTTTAGTGGATACAACCAAATCAGGATTGCACCCCAGGATCAGGACAAAACCACATTTACCAGCCCATGGGGAACCTTTGCCTATAGAGTACTTCCATTTGGGTTGTGTAATGCTCCAACGACATTTCAGAGAGCGGTGATAGGAATCTTTTCTGATATGTTAAACGATTCATTAGAAATATTCATGGACGACTTTACTCCTTATGGAGTGACCTTTGAAGATGCTCTGCAAAACCTTGAAAAAGTACTTAAGCAGTGCATAGAAGCACACCTCGCTTTAAGCACCGAAAAGTGCCACATGATGATGAATCAGGGCATTGTATTAGGTCATTTCATTTCATTTTTAGGAATCCAAGTCGACCCAGCTAAGATTCAGGTGATTCAGAACCTTCCTATCCCCAAAACACAAACGGAGGTGAGAAGTTTTTTAGGACATGCCGGATATTACAAAAGATTTATTAAGGATTTTTCTAAAATAGCTTCTCCTTTGTTTGTGTTATTAATGAAAAATGCTGAATTCAAGTGGACTGATGACTGTGAGAAAGCATTCAATAAACTTAAGCATCAGTTGTCCACAACTCCTATTTTGAGAGGACCTGATTGGGCATTACCCTTTCATATTTCCTCTGATGCCTCAGATACGGCAATTGGAGCTGTCCTGGGTCAGGAAGAAAACAATCTCCCCTATGCTATCTATTTCATCAGCAAAAACATGACACCAGCTGAGTTAAATTATACAGTAACTGAGAAAGAATTCTTAGCAGTTATTTATGCTATTAATAAATTTCGGCATTCTATTACTGGCTATACTACCTTTGTGCATACTGACCACTCGGCCATTAAGTATTTAATGAATAAACCAATTACAAATGCTCGAGTCACCAGGTGGTTATTACTATTACAGGAATTTGATATCACAATTGTAGATAGGCCAGGAAAAGAAAATGTAGTTGCTGATTTTCTTTCTCGTTTAAAAACTGATGAAAATGTTCCAGTAGATGATTCTTTTCCTGATGAGTATCTATTTGCAGTATCTGCTCGCTCACCTTGGTATGCAGACATTGCCAATTACCTAGTTGCAGGAAAATTACCATCACACCTATCACACAGGGAAAGAAGGAAGATCATCCAGCAAAGTGCTAGGTACAACTAGATAAGCGGGTGTCTGTTCCACACAGGAATAGATCAAGAAATTAGGAGATGCGTTGGGGAAGATGAGATTTATGACATATTGAAATCTTGTCACGATGGTCCTTGTGGAGGACATTTTGCAGATAAAAGAACAGCTCACAAGGTACTTAGAATGGGTTATTACTGGCCATCACTTTTTAAAGATGCTAGAAAATATGTGAAGGCTTGTGACAGCTGTCAAAGAATGGGCCAGCCCAACCATAGGGATGAAATGCCACTCAACCCCCAGGTAACTCTCGAACCCTTTGACAAATGGGCATTAGATTTCGTAGGTCCCATTAATCCTCCATCTAATCAAAGAGTTTATATTTTAGTATGCACAGATTACATGACTAAATGGGTAGAGGCCAAAGCACTCATCAAAGCTAATGAAGAAGCAGTACTAACATTTTTATTTGAGGAAATCTTTGTTAGATTTGGACTACCCAGAGAATTAGTCACTGATGGAGGACCTCCTTTCAATTCTCATGGTTTCAAAGATATGCTCCAAAAATATCATATCAAGCATAAGATGACCACACCTTACCACCCCCAAGCAAATGGGCAGGTGGAAAGCACAAATAAGGTCATAGAAGCTATCTTAACAAAAACAATAAAGGAGAATAGAAGGGACTGGTTCCAACGCTTGCCCGAGGCTCTTTGGGCCTATAGAACTACTTGGAGAAACACAACAGGATTTTCACCCTATGAATTGGTTTTTGGAAAGAATGCTATTTTTCCTGTAGAATTTGAAATTAAAACCTTAAGAACTGCCTCAGCTGTTAACCTTGATTTAACTGATGCACAGACAGCCAGGTTGCAGCAGTTGCAGGAATTGGACGAGAAAAGACTGGATGCCGTCCACCAAACAACTATGATACAGCAACAAAGGAGCAGATGGCATGACAGAACCATTAAGCAAAAGCAGTTCCAGAAAGGTAACTGGGCTCTACTTTATGATTCATGTTTCGAGAACTTTCAAGGGAAGCTGAGAACAAGATGGCTAGGGCCGTATGAAGTGGATACTGTTTTCCCAAATGGAACGGTTAGACTATTAACAATTGATGGAAGCAGAACACCACTGTTAGTGAATGGCTACCGACTTCGGTTATATCAGCGGCCGGTTTCCAAAGAGGACTTTAAAGCCACTTGCATGGCAATAAAACAGTATTCTTTTCCAGGGGAACTTGCTGTCCCTCAAAGCACTTGAATTTCTATTATTTATGTAATTTTTAGGATTAGACATTTTTTTTTTAGAAACTAATAAATCCTGCCAAGGATTGCGATATTATATTTCGGTATTTTGCAGATGTAGCATGGGGAAGTAGCTGAGAACAAAGGTTTCAAAAGGAATTACTGGGTGGACTCCGAATTCCTGTTGCTGCAACACCATTTCCTGTTGCTGCAACACCATTTCCCGTTGCTGCAACACCATTTCCCGTTGCTGCAACACCATTTCCCGTTGCTGCAACACCATTCCTTGTTGCTGCAACACTACTCCCGTTGCTGCTACACCATTTCCCGTTGCTGCTACACCACTTCCTGTTGCTGCAACACCATTTCCCGTTGTCACAACATTATTCCTGTTGCTGTAACACTAGTTCCATTACTCCAGCACATTCCCCGTTTTCACAAACGTTTTCCCCTAATCCTTGTTGCTCCAACGGTAATTTTCTGTTGCTGCAACACCAGTCCCGGTGCCACGATATCGCTTCCCGATCACGAAATATCCTTTCCGCACGAAATATACCACCTCTCGTGATGATTACAGCACCTCACTATCACTTCCCGTCATTATCATTACAAATCACCCATATTCCCGTGCTTTCAGATCCGCGGTAATGATTATAATTTGACAGCGGACAAGAAAAGACTTTTTGACGCAGCGATCAAAAAGGTAAAGGACGAAGGTACGCACGTTTATGAATAAGCATTAAATAATAGATAAGCGGAAAAAGGTTGATAGGTCCATCAAATGATTGCATTCCCAATCATATCATTTATACGTAGGAAAGGGGGGGATTACCAAAGCAATTCCCATAATGGTAAACCATGCCAACCACCGCCACCCTTAATTCTCCCGGTTGTATGTAAAAACTACGGCATGTTACCATTTGTGATGTATACTCTGAGTTGAAATTGGTAGCTCAGCTTTGAATTCTGAAGATTTACCAAGACAACAGCCATGGGAGGAACCCTCATTACTCATGAACCAGGCACGACAACAGTTCTGGAACTCTTTCCGGAAATTTACCAAAGTTTCTTGCAAGCTGGATGGATAGAGTATTTCAGGAGACTTCCGGACTTTGACGAGCAGCAAGTCCTAGAATTCACATGCAATTTGACAGAAGGATTCTCTGTCGTCCAAGGAATTCAAGTTCCGGTCACGGAAGAAATCATAGCTGAAGTCACCGGACTCCCAACCACTGGTACTCGGTGGTTCAGCAGAAAGCACCTGATTCTGAATGCACAGCAAGACTTTCTCCGACCAGGCGAGGAAGTAGAAACCAAGGGCAGAGGTGTAGCATTGCGGTCGTTACCTCAACCATGGCCAAAAGTCGCTGAATTCTTCAAGCAATATTTGACATACGAAGGTCGTTACCAGGTAATCTACCAGCACGACTTCGTCCTGTTAAATCATTTAAGAAATGGTCAATTATTGAACATGCCATATTATTTACTGGGTTGTCTTAAAAATATGGCACGATATGCTATGAAAGCGAAGCATCCAGTTCTCTCCCTAAAACATCATCGTTTAATCCAATTGCTGATCAACAGAGCTCTTGCTCTAAACATCCCTCCACCCCCCATTAATCCCCATCCGGAGGAAAGAATTCCACAGCCTGTGCAGGAAAGTCCTCATCAAGAAGAGGAAACTTCTCGTCAAGCTGAGGACACACCTCAGCGAGACCAAGAGCCTCCTCAACAAACGGACGACATCCCTGAACAAACCCCTTTGGAAAACCCTAAGCAAACAGAGCATATTCCCGAACCGCCCCAGCAAACACCCCTGCATGTTACAGAGAATGAACAAGCAGCAGCGGAATTAACCACGTCTCCCAAAAGAACCAATTCTCCCGCTCCCATACTCATTATTTCTACTGATGATTCCGACGATAATATCCCAATTACGCAGCTTAAACGAAAAATACAACAGGCAAAGAAAACCCCAGCAAAAAGAAGAAGAACGAGGGTTTCAACCAAAGCACCTACCACCCCGACTACTGTTCCGACCCTAAGGGCCAGCAGGAAGAGAAAAACACCTCAATTCCCTGCCTCTCTACCAAAGCAAAAATCGACAGTAGTTGGATCCCCTAATCCCCCCAGCTCACCACCCATCGCTTTAAAACCCCGCACTCCAGCCACTCCTCGAAACCCCTCTCCCCCACCCACAGAGGATGAGATGCAGAGCGTTCATAGCTTCGTGGCATCATATCTTAAGACAACTGATACACAAGAACCAGCTTCCGACACCCAGAATGATAGTGACCAAGTGGCTGCAACACAAGAAACAACCACTACCCCAGGTGACACACAAGAACCACCTGTGGGGAATACTGATCAAATTGACGAAGAAGAACCTCTGCCTCCACTAGAATCTACTGTCTCACAGGATCAGCCTACTATACCCGCCCTGCAACAAGAAATTGAGTTTCTGAAATCTCAGATTCAGGACTACCAGGAAGAGATAATAAGGGTCAGGGAAGCATATCAGAAAGAATTCAGCCTGCATGTTTTAGCAAGAGTAGCGTCTGCAACAGAGAAAAGCAAAGATAACGAATATATGTGCACAAATTGTGGTGAGATATATGCTCAGGCAGGATATAAGGTAGTACAAGAACCAATAAAGGAAGCCTCCGATGCTGAAAATGAAACAAAGGAGTCTGCTGATGTTGAAGTAGAAATCCCACAATTCTCTGCTGAGATAGAGAGACCTGTTGCTACACAAGAACCAACAGGATCTGCAGAAGAAATGCAGACAGAAAAACCTGTTGCTACACAAGAACCAACAGGAGTTTTAGAGGAAGTGCAGACAGAAAAACCTGTTGCTACACAAGAACCAACAGGATCTTCAGAAAAAGTGCAGTCAGAAAGACCTGTTGATACACAAGAACCAACAGGATCTTCAGAAGAAGTGCAGTCAGTGAGACCTGTTGCTACACAAGAACCAACAGGTCATCCAGAGAACATGCAGGACCAAGATCAAGAACTTACTGACACACAAGAACCAGTAAGTTCACCTGAAACTGCACAAGATCAAGAACTTACTGACACACAAGAACCAGTAAGTTCACCTGAAATTGCACAAGATCAAGAACTTACTGACACACAAGAACCAGTGAGTTCATCTGAAACTGCACAAGACCAGGAGCTTACTGACACACAAGAACCAGTAAGTTCCTCAGAGACTGCACAGGAACAAACAGAGGAGCTTCCCGACACTATGCAGGAAGAAAAGAAAGAAGAAAACAAGGACTCACCCCGGCCTACCCAATTTGATATGCAAGAAGAAGATATACAAGAACCAGGAAATGAAGAAAGAAACACTGAAAGTGTTATGGAACAAGAAAAAGATATAGAAGAAAATGAGGATAAAGGTACAGATTCACCTCGGCATACCCAGAGCATTATGGAGGAGGAAGAAAAAGACACAGACTCATCACGGCCTGCCCAGACTATTATGGAGGAGGAAGAAAAAGACACAGACTCATCACGGCCTGCCCAAAATATTATGGAAGAAGAGCAAATAGTTTCAGAAGGGAATAAAGAAGAATTGAATTCGCCCAGCAAGAAGCAAGGAGCAGATGAAGAAAAAGAGACAGATTCACCCTGGTCCACCAAAATCAATTTGGAGCAAAATGGATTAGTCCAACAGGAGGAAGAAACTCTGGTTAGAGATGAAGAGAGAGATGCTGGATCATCCCAGCCCACTTCAACAGAGTAGATGATTCTGATTGATGCCTGTATGCAAACAGAGCTTCCCACTGTTAGTGATGCATGTATAGAAACATAAAGCTTTCAGGAATTGAAACGTAGATGGTGGAGAGAATATCAACAGTCTCAAGGCAAAGCATTCGAACAACAAAAAGGGACCTGGTTTGATCATGCTTATAAGAACTGGGAAGCACTGGAACAGTGTAGGGCCCAGTATAAAGAAATTAAGGAACTGAAACACAGAATGTCCCAGATGTTTGAGTTATGTCAAAGGATGCTTGCCACAAGGAAACCTTCTTTTAACTATGCTACATTTTTAAGGGAAAGACTTGCATTCATTCAGCTGAAGGCTATCAAAGAGGGGAGGCCTCATCAAGTGGTCACAACAGATCAGTTTATGCAGACCTTTGCAGAGGCACCCAAAAGCGATCAAAACCTCCTATGTGAATTGTACCTCCATAATGAGGCCGTGTCTGAAGAAACGAACATGAATATGATACCTGTAGTGGGTGACATACAATTGAGAGCCTTCATCTCCTTTTTGGCTAATCAACTTACCTGGCAAAATGCCTATGTCTCAGGCCTCCAAAACGAACAGAATTGTCTTCTGTGGATTCGATCTGAACCACAAAACGCTGCTACTTTCATTATACAACACTTAAAAATGATAAGCAATTCTAATATGAAGGATCATGTTATGAGACTGCAAACAGAGGTCCTAACAGACTGTCAGCAGTATGTAAAGACCAAAGCATCCTTGGCTGTTAAAGCAAATAAACTATTTTGGGATAACTGCCCCGCAGAAAGGAAGGAATATCACCCGTATAACCCATCAAATCTGCAAGTAGCACTTTCAAGGGTACCTCGGTATGTTGAATGCGTGCAGCGTTGTGCTGAAAATTGGATGGGTTATAAATTTAAGTTCCCACTTTTATGGTTGTCTGGTGATCAGTATAAGGGCCAGTTTGGACTTTCTAACAGAGAAGAGGCAGCAGCATGGAAGCATATACGAACTGTTTGTGGTTTCAGAGACAAGTTTGATGTTACTCCCTACAGCTATTGTCTTAGTAATCTGCATTGTTCGTCCCAGTTCTCCGACTCAGACTCAGAGTAGCCATTGCATGGGGACATGCAATCTCTTCAGTTGGGGGGGATGTTGGGACTCACAATTGACCTATTTTTGACCTTATCTTTTGCCGTATTATTATCCTTTTGCATTCATAAGTTGAAAGCTTTTATTTTATAATGACATATTGACCCCAAGGTATGAAGTAACCTCCCGCATATCTATGTTTAATTGTTCATTTCATATTCGTGAATATCTTTATACTTATCCTTGGAAACGCTGACTAAATTGTCAAATAATTGCCTTAAGCTTGCAGGAATTATAATGTATAGTTGCTGTAACACCAAAAACAGCAACTACGCAGTTGCTGTAACACCAGAAACAGCAACTACGCAGTTGCTGCAACACCAGAAGCAGCAACTCCGTAGTTGCTACAGTCAACAACAACAATTACCTAAAGCAAGCTATTTTGTAACAGCCACGAACAACAGATGGCAACTATTTAAAGAACCTTGACGTGGCATAATCAAGCGGAGGTCTAAAGTAAGAAGAACACAGTTAGCATGGGCCAAATCAGGAACATCATGGGGAAATGGCAAAGGAATATGAAGATCCCGAGAAGACGGTCGAAGTCAGTTACCCGCTGTGTAACAGCCAAAGCTCAAGAAAGAATGTATTATCATACTGTTGTAACAACGTTCTGAATTGCTTATTTTTGACAAGATGGGTTAACTGAATAGGCTGTAATACTTTATTGTAATAGATGTCTCCTCTATAAAGAGGAGACATCTACATGAAAAGGGGATTAGTCAGTGTCTATGGTCAGTCTGTAAGAAGAAATCTTGAAGAACATCAGCAAGTCTGAACTACATTGTATTTAAATCTTTTTGGCAGATGAATATAAAACTGTTTTGAGCACTTAATCCAGTCTCTGTTTTCCTGGGGAATCTTGTGAGAGGGACTGGGCCCACCTTCCTCACAAGATTCACCCATTTACTTTCTTGTCAAGTGTGTAAGTGTGCAATAGTTTCTTTCTGGTACTCTGCTTGGATTTGATAGCATTACCTCTGGTATTCTTTGTTTTGCTAGTACTCTGTTTCATTAATCACTTGAGTTTGTTTCTCACCGGTGAATGAGAGTGCAGTGTGCATTAGTAAATCTGATTACAGGGGCAGGTGCTGAAAGTCCCCATCTGGAGGATAGGGTCCTGATCCTCTGCCAACAGAGCATCCATCATTTCGCTTTCCAGATTCGTAGTTTTAATTAATTGCTTTTACTTTAACAAGTACTGTAATGACATAGCGTAAGAATTACGTATACTAAAGCTTTTCAATGCTTTTAGATTTTGAGTACATACAGTACGCAGTAGCCTTTGGAATAAAAAGACTTTCCCTGGTTGACAATTAATGTGGTACTTGAATGTTTAATTCATAAACAATTCAACTAGCCAACAATGTTCACCCAAAACACAACACTACAATCTACCATGCTCTTAACTAATTGGTTTCAGACCATTAGGTATCATGGTATCATCAGTTTCCAAACTTCTTAGGGTTTTTTCTAATCAATCCAGATCATCGAGGCAATGATGTATCATATGCAAGGTAATCCAGTGGTGCAGTTGCCCCTCAATATCATCAGTTTTTTGAGTGCCATGAACAAGGATGGGAAACAGAGAAGAAGATTGCCAAATTTGTGGACTATCAGCCACGGTCTTCAAAGAAGAGGACAGTTAATTACTTGGAATCGGCACAGATTGAAAATCGTCTCAATTCGCCCCTGAATCATAGCCCCAACAGTCATAAGAAGTTTCCGAATAAGAAGCATCACGCGTTGAGTAGAGGATCAGCGGCTGCACCTAGAAGAACTGTGTCCATGCCGACAACATCTGAAGCATCCGTGGTAATAATCGATTTCTGTTATGTCGAATATATGTGAACAATCCCAGACCATCTATTCACATTGAGATTTTTAGTTAAATTAAAACGTGTAGTAGTAAATTTACAAACTCTTATTATCATTACAAGTGGTGGGTATACTAATCCATTTGAACCCCATAACTTTAAAGCAACGAGAAGTTAAAATGTTTTATTTTAATCTCTGAACCCTGGAGCTTTTAAACAGCAAGTATACAACTGTTTCTAAAATTTAGATTTTTTTTTGTTTCTTTTCTACCGTCCAAATATTTTTGCTTCTCACACTCCCTCGAGGAGATAGTAGGCAGACAGAAACTCCCCTCTTTTGCATTAGACACTCCCTGAAAAGGATGTTAGGCAAAGATAAATTTGCCAACTTGATCACAAAAATGTACTCAAAAACCCCAGCCGGAAAAAGCCATTCATTGTTTCAAAGGTACTAAACCTAGAGTGCTCAATTCTAGGCAACAAGCCACTTCCCATCAGGAAGATGGCAAAGAAATTTCATGAAAATTAAATTGGCGTTTTTCTCCATTTAATTTGATGAAGCAGAAAATTTGCTCTTGGCTTTTAAAACTTTTATGTAGAAATAGGTCCAAACAAGTGTTTCAAAGTGGTTGTTCGAAGCTTTGTTTCGCCTTTGTGTGGCAGTGTCATTCCATTAATACGAAATATTCAAACAATGAAAAAGTGTTACTTCGAAAGAGATTGGTGGGATTCAGCTGCTTTATTGATCGAAAAATGGCACGGTGATTTATTAATAACTGGTTGACCAGCACCAAAATGGTTCGATTTAGCTAGATAAATAGTTGGATGTTGGTTGGCTGGAAAGGAGAAATACCAAATTATAACACTTTGCAGAAATCAATCCACCAACAGCAACCCTGACCAAAGTCCCTACCATCCAAGAAGCCAACGTTAACTTTAAAGCTTGGGATGAATGAATAGAAGCATATCAAATGAAACCACTGGAATTGTTCATGTAATCCATGATCTGTAAACAAGCAAGCATATATCAATAGCTACAATTCGCCATACTCCTCTGGAAGATATATTTTGTCATCAGTGGAAAGTTTTGGTATTATAAATAACCATAAGTCTCAAACTTTTCATGTGTGGATATGGATCTTTAGAGGAGGAAATTTACTTTTTAATGACTAAAGGAATGGGCAACTAGGAACATAGTTGATTTTGACCAATCTATAGGTGCCTATATTTGTCTTTTCTTTAGATATGGGTAAATCAGAGGATTTGAACATCATATTTCTTGGCAATGGTATATAACACTTCATTATCATGGTAATCACCATTTAAGCTGGCTGCCCCGAAGATTTAAAATTTGAAGAAAGACATTGTTTCCAAAATCTTATCTGAATTATAAATATTTAAATTCCATTACATAGATATATGTTGAATTTAGTATAAAGAAACAAAAATAAGGTGTTGCAGGGAGTTCTCCCAGATATAACCTTACTTCTTATAATATTGGGTGTTGTTTCTTACAGATTACATGGCTTGTAATTGATTTGTGCAGATCACTCTGCTTGTGGCTGAGATGAATGTCATAGACGAAGAGAATCGGAAACTCAAGTCTATGTTGAAGCGCATGAGTATTAAATATAATGACTTGCAGAAGCATCTCATGTCTCTGGTTGAACAGCTAAAGGGGAAGGATGTTGATGGAAGCCAGGTATGTTATACAGTTTTTCATTTGGTTTTGATGATAGGTAGAGTGTTCATTTAAAAAGTTGCATAGAAAATTAGGCTGATAAAAGATATTGATGGAAGGCATATATATTATACTGTTTTTCATTTGATCTGATAAGTAAAGTGTTCACCCAAAACACAACACTACAATCTACCATGCTCTTAACTAATTGGTTTCAGACCATTAGGTATCATGGTATCATCAGTTTCCAAACTTCTTAGGGTTTTTTCTAATTAATCCAGATCATCGAGGCAATGATGTATCATATGCAAGGTACTCCAGTGGTGCAGTTGCCCCTCAATATCATCATTTTTTTGAGTGCCATGAACAAGGATGGGAAACAGAGAAGAAGATTGCCAAATTTGTGGACTATCAGCCACAGTCTTCAAAGAAGAGGACAATTAATTACTTGGAGTCAGCACAGATTGAGAATTGTCTCAATTCGCCCCTGAATCATAGCCCCGATAGTCATAAGAAGTTTCCGAATAAGAAGCATCACGCGCTTAGTAGAGGATCAGTGGCCGCGCCCAGAAGAACTGTGTCCATGCCGACAACATCCGAAGCATCCGTGGTAATAATCGATTTCTGTTATGTAGAATATATGTGAAAAATCCCAGACCATCTATTCACATTGAGATTTTTAGTTAAATTAAAACGTGTAGTAGTAAATTTACAAACTCTTATTATCATTATAAGTGGTGGGTATACTAATCCATTTGAACCCCATAACTTTAAAGCAACGAGAAATTAAAATGTTTTATTTTAAACTCTGAACCCTGGAGCTTCTAAAAAACAAGTATACAACTGTTTCTAAAATTTAGATTTTTTTTTTGTTTCTTTTCTACTGTCCAAATACTTTTGCTTCTCACACTCCCTCGAGGAGATAGTAGGTAGATAGAAACTCCCCTCTTTTGCATTAGACACTCCCTGAAAAGGATGTTAGGCAGTTGCCAACTTGATCACAAAAATGTACTCAAAAACCCCAGTTGCAAAAAGCCATTCACTGTTTCAAAGGTACTAAACCTAGAATGCTCAATTCTAGGCAGCAAGCCACTTCCCATCAGGAAGATGGCAAAGAAATTTCATGAAAATTAAATTGGCGTTTTGCTCCATTTAATTTGAAGAAGCAGAAAATTTGCTCTAGGCTTTTAAAACTTTTGTGTAGAAACAGGCCCAAACAAGTGTCTCAAAGTGGTTGTTCGAAGCTTTGTTTAGCCTTTGTGTGGCAGTGTCATTCCATTAATACGAGATATTCAAACATGAACAAGTGTTACTTCGAAAGAGATTGGTGGGATTCAGCTGCTTTATTGATCGAAAAATGGCACGGTGATTTATTAATAACTGGTTGACCAGCACCAAAATGGTTCGATTTAGCTGGATAAATAGTTGGATGTTGCCTGGCTGGAAAGGAGAAATACCAAATTATAACACTTTGCAGAAATCAATCCACCAACACCAACCCTGACCACGGTCCCTGCCATCCAAGAAGCCAACGTTAACTTTAAAGCTTGAGATGCATGAATAGAAGCATATCAAATGAAACCACTGGAATTGTTCATGTAATCCATAATTGAGTCCTATGTTTTACCTGCAATCACTTGGCCAATCTTGTGGTGAAGATAGCCATGATCTGTAAACAAGCAAGCATATATCAATAGCTAAAATTCATCGTACTCCTTTGGAAGATATATTTTTTCATCAGTGGAAAGTTTTGGTATTAGAAATCACCGTAAGTCTTGAACTTTTCATATGTGGATATGGATCTTTAGAGGAGGAATTTTACTTTTTAATGACTGAAGGAATGGGCAACTAGGAACAGAGTTGATTTTGACCAATCTATAGGTGCCTATATTTGTCTTTTCTTTAGATATGGGTAAATCAGAGGATTTGAACATCATATTTCTTGGTTATGGTACATAACACTTCATTATCATGGTAAGACATTGAAGAAAGACATTGTTTCCAAAATCTTATCTAAATCATAAATATTTAAATTCCATTACATAGATATATGTTGAATTTAGTATAAAGAAACAAAAATAAGGTGTTGCAGGGAGTTCTCCCAGATATAACCTTATTTCTTATAATATTGGGTGTTATTTCTTACAGATTACATGGCTTGTAATTGATTTGTGCAGATCACTCTGCTTGTGGCTGAGATGAATGTCATAGACGAAGAGAATCGGAAACTCAAGTCTATGTTGAAGCGCATGAGTATTAAATATAATGACTTGCAGAAGCATCTCATGTCTCTGGTTGAACAGCTGAAGGGGAAGGACGTTGATGGAAGCCAAGTATGTTATACTGTTTTTCATTTGGTTTTGATGATAGGTAGAGTGTTCATTTAAAAAGTTGCATAGAAAATTAGGCTGATAAAAGATATTGATGGAAGCCAGATATATTATCCTGTTTTTCATTTGATCTGATAAGTAAAGTGTTCACCCAAAACACAACACTACAATCTACCATGCCCTTAACTAAATGGTTTCAGACCATTAGGTATCATCATATCATCAGTTTCCAAACTTCTTAGGGTTTTTTCTAATCAATCCAGATCATCGAGGCAATGATGTATCAAATACAAGATACTCTAGTGGTGCAGTTGCCCCTCAATATCATCAGTTTTTTGAGTGCCATGAACAAGGATGGGAAACAGAGACGAAGATTGCCAAATTTGTGGACTATCAGCCACGGTCTTCAAAGAAGAGGACAGTTAATTACTTGGAGTCGGCACAGATTGAGAATCGTCTCAATTCGCCCCTGAATCATAGGCCCGACAATCATAAGTAGTTTCCGAATAAGAAGCATCACGCGCTGAGCAGAGGATCAGCGGCCCCGCCCAGAAGAACTGTGTCCATGCCGACAACATACGAAGCATCCTTGGTAATTTTCTGTTATGTAGAATATATGTGAACAATCCCAGACCATCTATTCACATTGATATTTTTAGTTAAATTAAAACGTGTAGTAGTAAATTTACAAACTCTTATTATCATTATAAGTGGTGGGTATACTAATCCATTTAAACCCCATAACTTTAAAGCAACGAGAAGTTAAAAAGTTTTATTTTAATCTCTGAACCCTGGAGCTTTTAAACAACAAGTACACAACTGTTTCTAAAATTTAGATTTTATTTTGTTTCTTTTCTACCGTCCAAATATTTTTGCTTCTCACACTCCCTCAAGGATATAGCAGGCATACAGAAACTCCCCTCTTTTGCATTTGACACTCCCTGAAAAGGATGTTAGGAAAAGATAAATTTGCCAACTTGATCACAAAAATGTACTAAAAAACCCCAGCTGCAAAAAGCCATTCACTGTTTCAAAGGTACTAAACCTAGAATGCTCAATTCTGGAGTGAAGGTTAAAGGAATTTCCATTACTTCTTTAAAAGATCGATACTTTATAACCTTAGTTGTTAGATGGAAATATAGGGGTATGGTAACGGGTTGAATGCATCATTTCAAGTTCTAAATTATTCTTTGATTCCTATTAACATATGAACTAAACTCCATCTTTTCAAGACGAAATGTTTTTACTCATTGATAATTTTTTATGGTCCATACAATGATCGAAACATGGGGTGAATTTTGCAATAACAATCTTCTAAGGCATGCAAATTTCACATTTGAGGAATAATTATATTAAATCATTCAAAGCGCAAAGGTTTGGGAAACAACTACTAGGATGAATCTATTAGCAAATTACTTTATACATAAAATTGATGAAATGGATTTATATGATGTTGATCCCATCAAGTTGATGCCAATGTGGAGGATTTTCAAGGTATGTGTGGAGTCAATATAAAAAAATATGGATATGTTTTTGGTTTTACAAGTAGTGATATTTAATTTTAATAATATTGGGTCATATATGAACACGTGGGAATCCCTAAATTATTTATTGATTATGCTCTAGGTTGAAAAAGAAGATGATAAGTGAGAAAATCCTTTTAAATTTAACCATATTTCGCTGTTAAATGAAGGATTTATTATTATTATTATTATTTAATTTAGATAAAGATGAGTGGAAACCTTTTGACCCAACAAATGAAGGAATTGCAATGCTCCAACTTCCAAAACATATCAAATGGGAATAATGTGTGAGTGTAACCTAAACCAAATAAAAATATATAAATTCCCTACATGAACGGCTTACAATAGTGTAACACCCCAACATGACCCCTCATGTATTTGTACATCTTTGATTAGGCTAGTGAGCTATGATGTGTTGGGCTTTTTTTCCCATGTGTATGTATTTTTTTGGGGGCTTATATTCCTATGCTTATATGTTTTTAGGCCAAAGTGCCTATCTAATTAAGGCTAGAGAGCATATGTGCCAAAAGGGAAACAGGCCTAGTAATATAACATGTAATCACACCCATGTTAATAAAATATACCATTATTGTAGACCAAGTTAGATACAAGAGATGAGGGGCTAGGACTTCACAAAAGGGAAAAGTGAGGGGACAAAACAAGACATGGTTCCCAAGATAGATTAATATTCTAATATTTCTAAAAGTCAATTTAGATATATAAACCAAAGTTATGAAGGCATGGTATAAGCCTATGTCATAAGGTGGTATTATATCCTAAGTGTAAAAAGTAAGGGGAATAATGGTCTTCTTGAGTTCCCAAGTGGCAGGGGTGAATTCCTTATGTGACACTCGATGAAAAGACCACATGCATACATAAGTCTTGTTTTCATGTCATTCGATGATCATTCTTTCCAAGATTCTGTTTACTCATGAATGACTCACCCTACAAAAAATTGTGCAAACCATTGCAATCATAATCTCTTCCAAAAAAACTAAATATAATAAAACAAAGAAACTTTTGAGTAGGTAGGGTCCCCATGATAAATAAGAATATGGCTTGCCCTTTGATTTATTTTGAGTTTCATGGCCTTACGATCATTATAGTTGTTAGCATGTACTTAATTTATGATGTTATGGAAAAAATGGCAAAAGAAAAAATCATCTCTTATATGTTAACTTCATGGTTAATTTC
The DNA here is from genome assembly GCA_031772625.1 of Pinus tabuliformis. Lineage (NCBI taxonomy): Eukaryota > Viridiplantae > Streptophyta > Pinopsida > Pinales > Pinaceae > Pinus > Pinus tabuliformis. The sequence goes on from CM062804.1 coordinate 701,495,411, forward strand.
ATCTGAAGGAATGATTCTACTAATGCATGGAAAACAATCTTCACAACACTTCTATTTGGTTATGAATGCACTCATGTTATATTTTAGTACCTCTGACATTTGATGGAATGAAAAGACTCTTTCTTTACTAGTTTCGTTTGTGGAAGAATCTTCCTTTGGATTATATGATGGTCATATATATCAAGATTGATAGATTTATATATTAAAAAAATGGTTAATACATGATGTAGCTCAAGAATAAAAATTATATGTAAAGGTATGTGGGCATAAACATATAACAATTACCATGATTTATTGTATGGCATACTTGAGGTGACATATGTTAAATTATTAAGGGTGGCACTTTATGAAGTTTTTAACATGTATTAAAGTTATTTTATACGACACATGAATAAGAGGTATCAGTTGGCATGCATTGAATTGGGTGGTGAATGAAGTTAATTGCAATGAATAACACACATCCCAAGGCATGCCTCAGGATTTCTCATGTGCCATGGGTGGCAAGTCTTCAAGGCAGGCTACCAAACCACCTTTGCATTCATTCTCACCATTTCGAGCTAATACTCCACTTGTTTGCTCACTTGAATCACCCCTCATCTCTAGTTCAAACCCTAATTTTGCAGAAGAATAGGCCATGAGACCATGTGGTTAGCTATTGTGTGGTTAGTAATGGTACTTGGTCCTATGGAAAATGGTTTAAAGCTAAAACAACTCAGTTATACCAATATTTTGTCTCTATAGAAGTGGGATTTCACTATATAACTAGCATATTAGGTAGTTGCATGCATGGATATACATATGGGATATGTTTGGGTTAAACTCCTTGTTCCACTTCAAGGTTTCATCCATTTTTGCTCTCCTATACTAATTTTGGATTATAATTCATTTATAATTGACATACTTGAATTTTTAAAGAGGTAGCACTCATTCCTGTCCGAGATGGCACACTTATAAGGTGCATGGTTCCTCCTGTTAGGAAATAAGATTATGGTAACTCCATCCATGCATATGTCATTGATTATTGGACTTCCCTCTGAGTTGTTATTATGCCATGCTAGTTGCAAATAAATTCTCAGGCCCATCACTTGAATATTAGCCTCCTTAACTAGTCCTCTTGCCACTGCAACCAACCCCTATTCTTAAGAATCCCACATGACCTTTTTCTCTTAATGACCTAGGCTAAACTCGTCAACTTATACAAACCTACGAGCCTTACTCCTCTTGCTCCACTTCAAACATTCATGTAGCAAAAGAAATGGTTGTTGTATCATAGGTTTATGCTGTCAATAACAATACTTCATGGCTTACTTATATTGTGCATTTTATCTACAAGTCAATACCTATTTCACTCAAAATTATTATGCTATGATCCACTCAAAGTCATTATGATGTTACACTAAAAGGTTTTTTGGAAAGTGTTGGTTCATTGATTATTTTAATCATGTCATGACTGCCTATCACTATACATTTTTTCACAAAAAATTCCAATTTATTATGTTGGTTATTTTGAGAAATGTAATAAAAGTACTTGGCCCATGCTTATTGTTGCACTTTGTCTAATATCACGGCCATATTTTTTTTGTAACTATGAACCTATAGTAATGTGTCACCTATCTGATGAAATTTGTTACAAGATATTTTTAATGCAAGCCTCATATTGAGACCCTCTATCTAGAAATTGCAAACTCTGATTTAAATTCATAAATAATGCACTAGCCCCCTTAATGCATTTACTTGAAAGATATTTATGAAGTATGTAATCGCTATTATATTTCAGTGCACCTAGAAATTATTTCTTCTTTTAAAATGATGTTGTTAAACTTCATACTAGTACCAATTATTCATATTTATTAAAGAAAACCACCCTTTCACTTATTCATTTCATATTGTCTTCACCCACAATTTCCTTACTGGTAATTGTCAAAACAAAATAACTCAGGGTTCTGTCTCATATGTGGCCATATCTTCCCTTTTCAAAGAATATACAAAACTCTTGCAACTTGTTACAACCCCTTACTTTGTTGTTTGAATTTTAGCATGCAGAAGTTACATTGGCGTGAATGTTTCAAAACTCTTCTCTAGTTGTTCACACATTATTACACCCATTTCATGACCTTTGATAAAAATATATATACTGTAGTTGTGTCCTCCATTTACATGCGAGTGGAAGCCAGTAAACTTATTTTCCCTAAACATTCATGAATAAAATATCCTTGTTACTTTTTCACTTTCCTTCTCTCTCTCTCTTCATTAGCCATATGATGTTTCAAGTACTCAAAATATTACATTGGGAAAGAGAAATGCATGTGATTATTTGAATTGTTTCATTATCACATGATTGAAATATATGGTTCCATGACTTTTTTTTTCCCTGCAAATATGAGTTTCTTTAGCAAGGGTTCTCGAGGGAACCAAAGCGGACAAGGCAGGAAAGCAAATGTAATATGGCATGAAAATAGAAATAAAAGAATAAGATTTTCTATCCACTTTGATGTTGATTCATATGAGTTCCATCAACTGACCTAGACTAACCACCTATATCTAGGAGGACGTCCCCTACTACTCTTGTATCACACAACTCTCCTTAGTCACACCCTAGGATCATGGAGATTCTCGAGCCCCATCCTCCTCCACAAAAATAGCCTCAATATCATAATGGATAGGATCCCAACCCCATAAGAATTGTTAATTGACATTCTTGTTCTTGACATGATATTCCCCCACCTGTTGTTGTCCCTTAGATTCCATCTAATTTGTCTCATGATAAGCATTTCCTTAAATGGGAGCCTAAAATCCCCCTTACACAGATAGATAAATGAAGACAACCTATGATTCTTGTACCTACTTTCTCTTCCACTCATGCCACTCCATCCCATTCTCACACCAACACTCACAAGACTTATGATGAAGGAAGAACATAATTTTCCTTCCTAGACTTGCATTTTGAGGTAGATGAAGTGACATAAGAGTGATGGGAAGGGAAAATTATTTGGCTTACACAGGGTTCCAGAGTTATCATGATTGGGATTTTAATAGGCTTTGTTTGCTTACTTTTCAGACATGGATATAGACATACACTATGTGAGCAATGTTATTTTTTGGTTATGATGCTTTATGGAAATGTAAGAGGCACACAAATGATATCATGCATGCCATTTTCAATGAATATATGAATATATATATATATATATATATATATATATATATATATATATATATATATATATATATATATATATATATATATATATATATATATATATATATATATATATATATATATATATATATATATATATATATATATATATATATATATATATATATATGATGTATTTGATGATATAGTTGACTATGGTTGGTGACATTGTATTTATGCCATGATAGCATTTATATTATATGTTTGAGGGAGTCACAAGATAAGGTCTAATGATATGTTATTGATATGAGCCTAGTGGGGCCCCACCTACTCGAGAATAAATAAAAAAGACAAAATTTCTTTCAGATGACCCTCTTTTCCCAAAGTTAAAAGAAAAAGATTAATTAAATAAATTAAGAGAAATTAAAGGTAGTTATCTTGCAATTGATTGAAGAAGTTACAAAAGGAGCAAGAGGATATTGAAGAAAGGAATTTTTCAGAAGTAAAGAGAGGTATGCTATATGCTTAAGTTGTCATTTTTTTGATCCTATAATTTTTTTAAGTGATGAGCCTAACTGTCTTGTTGACAACAGAAAATTCTTGAGGAGCGACAAGGAAGGGGTGATTACATCATTTTTGTTTGTTTGTGCTTATAAGGCTGTTTTAGTATTTCTGCAACTTTTTATTCTTTTTAGAAGGTTTGGTTATTTTCAATGCTAATTATTGTGCTTTTGCAGAGCTTTGATTAAGATGGTCTTATTAGAAGGGTCCAATCCAGAAAATTTTACCATATTTGCTTCTTTCATGGCATTTGGTTGCCTTTGTATGTATATTTAATATCTTTGGCTTCTAAAGTCATTTTTCTGGTCCAAATTTTCCCAAAAATTTGAAAAGACAACTAGTTGTACACTCATTTTTATTTAATAAAATGAGTTTCTTGGCTCTTTTATATGTGGCATACATCTCTTTAGTTTTTTAAGAATATTGTTTTAAATTCTAAGTATATTTGTGCATGTGTTGCATGTACTTTTGCTCTCATATGCCATAATACTTTACCCATGCAAAACCATTTTAGGCTATTGGTGTAGATTAGCGAAACTGCCTAGAATTTTTTGTTATTTTACTATACATGTGATGTTTTTTATTTACTTTCATCGACTGTAAAGTTCTATTTTTTTATTACTATATTTAAAAGTTTGTTGTAAATATTTGTAAATCTGTAATATATACTAGTAGGAGTTAGATATGGGCTTTAAGCAACTGGGTTCAGTTCCCATTTTCTCATTTAGCTTCTCACTTAGCCCTTTGAGATTCGAGGAATTGTTGGCGAAGAATTAAAACTCTGCCCTCAACATTTTTTTGGTGACTCCACTAGGGAACGATTGTTCATTCACAAGTTTCCTTTTGATATGAATAATGTTTTTTGCCAACCAACGTAGTCTTGATCATGAATTGAATGATCAAACAAGTATAACCCATTATTTATTTGATTTCATTCTTGAAAATGTTGTTGAATTTGAGTGTTCTTGGGCTATCATAGTTTGTGAGATTGACCTACAAGAATGAAGAGAAGCCCTTGAGAGGCGACATTGTAATCGCTATTGTACATTTTCTTAGCAAAATGACCCAATTAAAATTTTTGGCGTTAGCTCATTAACCTTGTCTCCTACGCCATTTTCTACACTAAATCTCATTCTACATTTCAAATAAAAATTAAAAAATGAAAATAAATAAATAAATCAATGAATATATGTATATAATGATAATGTAAATCATTAATTAAATGTTATTTATTAAAAAATAAAACACGATTAATTAATGTAGATTAATTAGATAAACAAATGTAAATGAAGCTAATAATATTAATTGTCCTGGGGAGCAACTCAATTGGTAATCGAAGTAATATGAAATCTGTGAAAACTTAGAGATCCAAGGTTCAAATTCCCCTGTTCACGACTTGATTTACAGAGAGGAGGATAGGCCGCATACCCCTAGATGTTTACTAGTAGTTATGTGTAAAGCGGGTTGATGGTTTCCTCTGGGATAAAAAAAATTAAAAAATAAAATGAAATAAAAAAGTTAATAGCATTAATTTTAAAATAAAATATATAAGAAACAAAAAAAATTAGACAAGTAACCAATCCCTATATAGTTGCTTTGAAAAGCATGGGGGAGGACTCCAGAGGATGCCACCTAAAAATCAGTAAAACATAAGATTAAAATTATATTTTAATAAATTATGAGAAGGTTAGTCCGCATGGGGTAGCTCAAGTGGCAATGGCTGTGGAAATGAAGTCTCACCAAACCTAAGATCTTGGGTTCGATTCTTGTGCTACCCTCCCCAGAAATGGGGTGAATAACGAACATGTAAAAACTCGAAAATGAGAGGGTCCTACCTATGCTTAAAAAAAAAAATTATGAGAAGGTTAAGTTTAATAAATCTAATAATTTGAAATAAGCGGTAAAACTATAGTTTTACTGTTAAATAAAATTAAATGTAAAGATTTGAAATAAACGAGAATAAAATTGATAAATAGAAATAAAAATTAATAAATAGACTTGTTAAATAAAATTTGGCTCAATGTAGATGTATTTGACTCCTTACTCCAACAATGGATGAGATAAAATATAAATATTTTCCATTATTGGACAAAATATTTTCTAGTGCATAAGTTCCTCCAACAGTACATTAACCACAATTCGAATAATTTGAGATTGGACATGAATTTAGCATTTGAAGAAGGGTGGACATCAACATTCAATCAATCAAATCCATATTTGCAAAGATTGATTCAATATCCTTAGCCAACATTCTAGGCAGTTTTTGAGCATTGTGGAAAACAAGTGACAAGGCTTGCCTTATTTAAGGACAATTTTTTAGGGCAACAATTTCAAATTTAAAGGTAGGAGATCCATAGTCAATGAGGTAGTTCCACATTATTTGCACATAATAAGAGATTTCTTTCCTTTTTAGTTTAATGTTAGATTTTTATTCCTGAAAGCTTGTAACAACTTCAAGAATATAATTTTTTCTATATATTCTTTCATTTCAATGTAATAGAGGTTGGTTTTTGAGGCCAAGATTGGAAATTTGTATTTTGGAAGCATTTTCCTTTTAGTTGTTTTAATTAGAAGAGTCATGCTTCAACATTTGGCATATTCTTTCATTTGTGAGTGTTCTCATAATTTTTCCTTTTGTACATTTTGAAGTTATGTGGATCCTAAGGAGAGGCTAGGCTGAGTATCAACCTCCCTTAATTCCCGACAAATTTATATTATTGACTGAGCAAGCTAAGTAAATTGTCTGTTTATGTTAGTTCCTCTGTATCTGAAGATGGTTTCCTTCTGTATAATTGCAATCTGTATTGTTTCTAAGCCATTGAATGATATTCTATGCACTTTCTTTCTATAACAGACAACTGATATACTCGGTTTGGGTGAGAATGTAGTTTTTTATATTCTTGCAATCTTCCTTCATTATTTATAACAATGAGTATTTGTCAAGGTTGAGAGTACACATTTTGTTTGGATTTCTGGGGGGGATTGTTCTTCATATCTAAAGAAACTAGTCTAGCTCATTATCAACCACCTCTTAACAAACTCACAATTTCTGTAAATCTAACCACTGTGCTTAAAAGGCTACTATTCATTTGCATCAACAATTAATAAGCCTCGTAACATTTGAGGGAGCTCCCTCTAGTTCAAGGGTTAACTTGAGCCTAAAGTAGGTTGAGTGGATTTCTTGGCATAATTTCCCAGCCAAAAATTGTCTTCAATAAATAGATACAAAAATTGCCTCACTCAACTTTAGTTGGCTTATGTCTCATGAGCCTCAATCTTCAAGAAGAATGTGTGGTCAAAGTCCTAAATTTATCCTTTAAAAAAATAGGAAGGCACAAAATTATTCTCGTTGCAACCCAAGCTCAAATAAAATTCTATCAAGACCTCACTTGTTAATCAAGAACAACTTCTCCTTCTCAAAGGATCATGGCTAGAACACAAGCAACTGTTTACACCATGACCATTTCTTCTACCTACTTCATCACCAACTCAAATTAATAGTATTTATTCTTGTTTTAACCCTATCTCGTCTATCACTAATCCAACAAAGGTTATAAAGAAGTAAAAAAAAATCAATTTGAAGAGGATGCCAACACCACCCTTTAGTGTGACTCTTCTTTATTAAATTTGGACCCAACTAATATTCCTTTTCAAAAGTTCAAGGATCACTTGCCCAAATTTTCAACAAATGTTATCGTTACAACGAATGAGCAGTTGATTGCCTTCTCTAATGATTGTCATAACATTGGGGTGAATGATAAAAACACGTGTATGAGATTGTTTGTTCACTCTTTAGAGGGTAAAGTGGCAAATTATTTTCTTTGAATTACCTATAAAATCCTTCTCTACATGGAATGATCTATGCTATTGGCTTAAGACGACCAATGTTAAACCTCAAAGTCTTGTGGACTTACTTCAAGAACATAACAATGTGACTTATTCAAAGAGTGAAAATATCAAGTCTTTTAATCTCCATTTTACCAAGTTGTACAATAAGATACCTGAATTCATTAGACCACATAACCAAGAAACTATGATGCACTACTATGGCACATTACTTCCTCTTTATCACCATAGGTTAGAAGCAAAGAGTGTCGATAGTATGGGATTTTCTCTACAAATATGTCTTGAGTATGAAGAACAATTGCATGGTATTGGTCTTCCCTTAGAGACACAAGAAAACATGTTGATATTTCTTTTATACTTCAACTTGTGCAAGATATGAGCAATCACGTTATCTTTTTTGGAAAAAAATGATAGTCTGAATGCTTGTTGAGAATTGATATTTGGATCTCACAAGAAATATGCCTCAAAATTTCCAACCAAATTCTCTTCTCTCTCGCTCATGGTGTGAATTCTATGAGGGCTATCATGAGGAAAAAATCGTGAACTTAAAAAGAATTGAAGGGAAAGAATTTTGGGTAAAATGAAAGACTCCATGGTGACAACTTTGGATTGGGTAGCAAAGGATGAGGTCATGATAGTAGAAAAAATAAGTTAATCTAAAGGTAAGGATGTTTCCTAATAGAATACTCTATCCAAAAATATTCCATTCAAAGAGTCTAACAACAAAAAATATTCCTATACAAACACCACTACATAATCTCATTCAAAGGTAAATGCCACTTCTTCTTCTTCTTCTTCAACTTTGTCTCATTTTAATATCTTAAAGAAAATGACTATTATCAAAGCTGTCACTTCATTACTTGATATGGCCACTATCCATGGGCAACAAAAACATTTGAAGAGTTTCTTAGAAGGGAAAAATCCTACTCCTATACACTTACTTGAGGTAAAGCATGAAGAATATTGTTTTGAGGATAATTTTTTTTCCTATAAATAATCCTAAAAATTGTAACACCATCCTCCCACATCTACCCAAGTAACTGACCAATCAGGGTAAACATGTGACGAAAAATTACTATGGTATGATTCAAATCCCTATGTATTAGTGAGGGAAGTGGAATCGATGGAACACATATTGTAGAAATTCGACAAATTCTCTACAAATCTCGCTCTGAGAACATGCATAAAATTTGACTGTAGATTAACCTGATAATGCAATATACCAAAGCAAAATACAATAACCTACTTCTACTATCAATTTGTGGAAGCTTAAAGATTGAGCAAGATCGAGCTGAACACATATAACCAGAAGAAGAAGAAATCACAATACACATGAAAATACTCAGGGGAAAGCTTCAACTGAAAACCCCACTATCTGTATTATCATACAAGGTGGAAATACATTAGAATTATACAAAGCCTTAGCTCTCACAGCTAGCCAACTGTTAGTACAATCCTCTTGGATGCTCACAGGAAGTCAAAGCTTCTCACAAGCCTTCCTCTCTGCCCTTCAAGCTCCTATTTCCTAGCACAGTTCCTCTGGGATGATCTCCTTCACCTAGTGGAACACTGCTCTCACACACTACTCTAACACACTGTCATAACTGCACAATCCTCAAGAGACCTTCCCTTGACTGCATGCATGAGTTTCCTTTATAGGAAAACACATGCAACTGATAGTACACTGTCCTTGACATTTAACTCAACTAGGTCTTTCTCAGAGTAGACATGCATGAGTTTCTGATGAGGGAATCTTTAGTTCTCTGGAGTACACTGGTTGAGTGCATGCATGCATCCACTGACTGATAACTTTCTATTAGTTCCTCAAATAGTTTGGAACTAATTTAACTCGACTTAACTCAGTAAACTGAGTTAACTAATTACAACTCAAATATAACTCAATATTATCTCCTTAATTAAGGGATAATCTCCTTAATTTAAGGGATAAATCTTGCATGACTTCAGAAAAACTTCTAACTTGAATTTCTCCAACTAATTAATCCATAATGAATTAATTAATTAATTCCAAGCAGCTAGTGAGACTAAATTCAAATTTTAATTCACAATTTTAATTCAAAGACAAATTAAAATTGGAATATTCTGGATTCTATTTTTATCATTTCTTGTTTCTATTTTCAACACTCCCTCTCAACAAGAAAGGAATTCAACTTGATCACGATTGTGAACCTTTGGAATGTTATGCATGAAACAATTCTCTCTAGTATTGTTGCTCTAGCAACTTCAGATACAAAAAAAACATCCAACCTGAATCAATATGATGCATTTGTCATCAAAGTCTTTGGCTACTATTGCCTTTGTCAACTGAAAACCTTGCGCTTCTACTGACTTTTCCTTTTTGCACTATTTTCGATCCTTCTCTGCGCTCTTCAATATCTGACTGCTCTAGCCTCTGTCACTTTGATCTCTGACTACATCAATCCCATTGATTCCTCCTGCTACTATGTACTTTGGGCTCCTGTAGCAAGGTATGATCCATGAGATAAAACCTCTCAATGGAACCTACCTAATTTCAGCCTTCTTGGGATGATCACTTCACATCGCCCCACCTCACACCTGGAGGTATGGTTGCATGTGATCCCTCTGCCCACTTCTCCAGTTGTGGCTCCTCCAAAATTGTCTAAGACTTCTTCTGGGACTGCATGTCGAGAGGTAATTTACTCTCCCTCTCAACCACCAAGTCTCTAACATTTTCCTTTCTCCTCAAGGATTTGCATGCATCTTGAACCTCAAGAGCATACAAGTTCTTGACTCGTGAACCGATCTGTTTCACCTGTCTCGTGGTGATGTGTCTAAGGAAAACCTTTCCCTTACTGAAGACAACAATGTAGCCTTTGTCCTCCAACATCGTGACTGATACCAAGTTCTTCTTCAGTCCAGGCACATACTTCACATCTATCATGGTGATAGGATGTCCATGCTCTCTTTGAAAAGAAACCGCGCCCACTCCTAAAACACTATACCTTTCGTCGTCACCCATCTCTATGTGCATCTTGAGGTCTTTCTCCTCCAAGGCTGAATAAACTTTTATCGCTGGTCATGTGGAATGAGGCTCCAATGTCAAGATACCAGACACAACCCATCATCGATGACACCATGCATGCGATGAGGGTAAAGTCCATTTTGAACTGAGAGGCTAATGCCTCACCTTCCGATCCATCCGATGATCCCTTGATGGACTTCTTCGATGGGAAATTAGTAGCATAATGTCCCATATTAATTGAAGTATGATATGAATTTGATTTGCACTTGCAACCCCGAACTTAAAACTTCGAATTTTCTTCTCCGTATACTATTCACAGCTATGATGAACCTTCCTCTGATACCATGTAGAAATTTCTCTATAGATCAACTAGCTCCGATACCATGTAGAAATTTCTCTATAGATCAGCTAGCTCTGATACCATGTAGAAAATCTAATTGTAGATTAACCCGATAATGCAATATACCAAAGCAAAATACTATAACCTACTTCTACTATCAATTTGCAGAAGCTTAGAGCAAGATCGAGCTGAACACATATAACCAAAAGAAGAAGAAATCACAATACACATGAAAATACTCAGGGGAAAGCCTCAACTAAAAACCCCACTATCTGTATTGTCATACAAGGTGGAAATACATCAGAATTATACAAAGCCTTAGCTCTCACAGCTAGCCAACTCTCAGTACAATCCTCCTGGATACTCACAGGCAATAAAAGCTTCTCACAAGCCTTCCTCTCTGCCCTCCAAGCTCCTATTTCCTTGCGCAGTTCCTCTGGGATGATCTTCTTCACCCAGTGGAACACTGCTCTCACACACTGCCCTAACACACTGTCATAACTGCGCAATCCTCAAGGAACCTTCCCTTGACTGCATGCATGAGTTTCCTTTATAGGAAAACACATGCAATTGATAGTACACTGTCCTTGACATTTAACTCAACTGGGTCTTTGACATGCATGAGTTTCTGATGAGGGAATCTTCAGTTATCTGGAGTACACTGGTTGAGTGCATGCATGCATCAACTGACTGATAACTCTCTATTAGTTCCTAAAACAGTTTGGAACTAATTTAACTGGACTTAACTCAGCAAACTGAGCTAAATAATTACAACTCAAATATAACTCAATCTTATCTCCTTAATTAAGGGATAATCTCCTTAATTTAAGGGATAACTCTTGCATGACTTCAAAAATACTTCTAACTTGAATTTCTCCAACTAATTAATCCATAATGAATTAATTAATTAATTCCAAGCAGCTGGTGAGACTAAATTCAAATTTTAATTCAAGGACAAATTAAAATTGGAATATTCTGGTTTCTATTTTTTTCATTTCTTGTTGCTATTTTCAACGCAGACAACCTGACCTTCTACACCTGCAACAAAACCCCCAGGAGACATCCATCCCATCTAGGTGACTAGGCCTTCAGGCAAACTTCCATTTTGCTACATTAAAGCCTTAGTTGTTCCCCTGACATGGGAATGCATGCGACTGGGACCCTCCAGTTGCTCCCACAACAAGGCATGTGTGTGACTGGGGACTTTTCCAGGTAGTTATGTGCTAGTGACTCTGGATTCTGTGCCACTTTTTCAGGGAAAGGAATTAGGCCACTGCCCAGAACTCCATGAAACTTCCAAAAATGAAAAATAACATTAAAACAATGATACAAATGCAAATACTTAAACAAGGATTTGACTGGACCCCCACTAGCCATGACAAAAATTTCGTCAAACATGTCACAAATATGCATTCTACAAGTTTAAACAACAAATCTGAGCATAGGGGTCTCATACTTATATGAGAATCACTAAGAATCATTAATGCCTTATCACATTAGATGCATTATCATCTATTAAGCCATATATTCATTATACATTCAGTGATTAACCAAAACATGATGAGAGCCACACATTTTCACTCTCATAAAACTCATTCATAACCAGCATATAACTAACAGAAATATCAAGGATATAACAACCATATAAGCCACATTTAAACAAGTATATTTACCCATAAAATAACAAGGAGAAAGAGAACTCTTATTGATGAATGAAAATGCCAACTAGGTTCAGGACTTCGATGTTCCACCTGTCCATAGATTGGCTAAACCAAATCTCCCTTCAACCAATCACCCTTGTGCCATATTCCAAACATGAATGTGGGGTCTCATAGAACAAATCCATCAAAATAAAACCAGGGTTTCCAGAGGCCAAACCACCTCAACCCTCAGCCAATGATTCCACCTCATGGTTGAACATCACTAACCATCACCAGATTGGTCTCTACCCAAGCTGTCTAGGGCTCCAAAGCATTTGTTCTAACCAAGGCTCTAGGACAGTAATTCAACCCACAACTGCTGTTGGGCTCTAGAGCGTTTGTCCATCCAAGGCTCCAGGACTAGTAATTCAACCCACAGCTGCTGTCGGTCTCCATAGCATTTTTCCAACCAAGGCTCCAGGACTAGTAACTCAACCCACTAAGGGATCTAGAGAATTTTTCCAACCAAGGCTCCATGACTAATAACTCAACCCAAGTTGTTACAAGGCTCCATAACGTTTATCCAACCAAGGCTCCAAGAACTAATAACCCAACCCATAACCAAAGGAACAAGAAAACCAACCAGAAAACAAAATAGAAAGAATCACACAACACCATGGCTATCCAGGAAATGGAAAGACTAGCAAAAACCACTATCAATCTAGGAAATCATCCCTGCGAGTGACAAATCATGACCAAGAAACCACATGCATATTCCATGCATGCCAAAACTAGTAAGGAAATCATACATGTAACTCGGTACCTGCAAGAAAAACCCATTGTAGCTGCTGATCCCAATGTCCTCTTGTGCTTTCTTGCTCTTCCTCCGCCTTCTTGCTCCAAATCCCAAGTATGCCACACTCCTACAAGAGTGCTTCACGAAAAACTCTAAGTATACAAGAGTATGAGAGAGAGAGAATATAATGAGATCTCCAAAATTGAACTAGAAAAAGTCTACCAACTGATCCTCAAAAGCCTTTTTATCAATGAGGCTTCTATTTTCTTAATTTTCCATTATTTTCTTTCAATTTCCTCCTCAGATGCAACCTGTGACCTTTCTCCTTCCTTTTCTCCTAATTTCCATTATTTTCATAAATAAACTGCCAAATAATGCCTCTTTCCTTTCCAAAGCCTTAACCATTGCCTTTTCCAATTTCCTTAGCCATAATAAACCAAATGAACACCCCACTAGGATGTTTTTCCCACCATTCATCTTGGAATACATGTCCCATAACCATGGTCTTATATATGTTTACATGGATTTTTAACTAGGGCTATTACAAAAATATCACTAGAAATCTTCCTTTTTATGTTTCAATGAAAATTTGTGATAAAATCGCCAATTGTTGTTTGATAGATGGTGGGTCCCTAAATGTAATGTCTAAAATAATATGGAGGATTTAGGCCTTCAATGTATTAAAAAAAAATAATTAAGAAGATATTGGCCTATAATAATACCCAACAAGAAATCATAGGTGAGGTTAAAGCTGTTATTTAGTATTGTGTGCACACATTGAAATAAGAACCACTTAAAATATCTAAGTGATTGACATTCCTGTTAGTATTTATTCAATTATTCTAGGAAATTGGCAAGCCAAAATAGGTGGTTACATGTTAATAGAAGGGAAACATATGTACCTACGTAAAGATGGAAATAATATCATTGTCCTTAGGGAGGGAAGGATCCCACCATACATTGAAAATGTTCCTCAACCTCATGTTCATTATGTCAATGAAGATTTGGGAGTTTATTCTTTATTAATGGAAGATGAGTAGTCACTTACTCCTCCTCATCGTGATGACTAAGTATGGCATTTACACTTTGATGGTGCATGTTCAAGTGAGGGAAATGGTGCAGAAATTGTTTTATATTCCTTATTGGAAAAATATATGAATAATCCTGCAAACTTGAGTTTAGTTGTATGTAAAAGATAGTTGAATTCAAGGTGTTATTACTTCGTATTGAATATGTTTTTAGCCTATGCTATAGTCATCTCACAGTATTTGGCGACTTTGAGTTGGTTGTAAATTTAATCAAGAATGTTTTCTCTCCCTCAAATAAGCTCATTAAACGATATACACAAGCTATATGGAAAATGTTTTATATCTTGCTTTTGTTCAATATCACACATGTACATAGAGAATTAAATGATTTAGCCAATCATTTAGTTGTGTTTTTAGTGAACCCAAAAAGGAAAATTCTTCCTAAAAGGCCTAATTGTATTTTTTTCAATCTTTGTATCAGCCTCACTTTCCAAATAACGAAGAAGATTGGAAATTCTTCTTGAATGATGAAAGAATTTGTGGTTTTTAACAAAATTAACCTTTGGATACGAAGGAGATTATCTCCCTTGATGACAATAGGTACCCGAAAGGTCTTTCTCCTTTAGAAAACTATTTTTTGTCTATTGATGTTCATGATAGGAAGGGAGAAAATAGGGAAGATTTAAAGAGAAATATAGGTGAAATGATATCTGTGAATATTGAGACTATTAAAGACTTGGCAAATATTTAACAAATGGGTCCCATTGTTTTGAAAATCAATATATATATATATATATATATATATATATATATATATATATATATATATATATATATATATATATATATAGATATATATAGTGAATTCAAAGATATGTTTGCCGAGTCCTACAATTATCTACATGTTTTTGGCCCCAATATCATTCAACACACAATTTCTATTAAATAAAATTCTAAGCCTATTTGGCAAAGGAAAAAACTAATCAATCCTGCACTTGCAACAACAATAAAAAAATGTGTTAGAAAAGTTACTAGCTGCTCACATTATTTTTCCAATTTAGTATATTGAGTGGGTAGCAAACCTTTTCCCAATTAGGAAGAATAATGGTGACACATGCTCGTGTTTTGACTTCCATGCTCTAAATAAGGCATGTATAAGAGATAATTTTCCTCTTCCTAATATGGACCTTATCTTGCAACAGGTTGCAGGATCTAAGATGATGTCACTTCTTGATGGCTTCTCGAGCTATAATCAAATATGTATTAGGATGTTTGACAAATATAAAACTACCTTCACCATTCGTTGGGGCACCTTTGCCTATGAGTTATTTCCTTTTGGGATAATAAATGTGGATGCCACTTTTCAAAGAGCTATACAAGTTTATTTCGATGATATTGTCAGGAAAATTATCTAAATTTATCATGATGATTTAAATATATATTCTAAGTGCTGAAAAGATCATTTCAATAATTTATGACAAATTTTGCAACACTGTAGAAAATTTGGTATATCTTTAAACCCAAAAGAGTCAATCTTTGGTGTCACTGCAGGAAATTTGGTTGGTCTTATAATTTTAGAGGTTAGTGTTAGCATTGATCCAGACTAGATTAAAGCTATCCAAAATCTCCCAAACTCCAAGTCAAAAAAGAAAAATCACTCCTTCATGGGTAAAATTAACTTTGTTTGGGGATTAATTTATGATTTTGCTAGATTTGTTAAAACTATTTAAAATATGCTAAAGTAATATCAATAATTTCATCCGAATGGTACTATGCAGAAATATTTTTTTGGCCATAAAAGATGTTATAAGCTCTACTCCAATCTTGGAAAAACCGAATTTTACTAAGGATTTTATCATTTATACAAATACCACTAAGGAAACCATTTATGGAATTCTTCTCCAAAAAGTTGATCTCAAGAAAGAGCATCTGATAGCTTTCATTAGCCAAAGAGCATCTGATAGCTTTCATCAGCCAAAGTCTATTTAATGATGAATTGAAATATTCACTGATTGAGAAGCATACTTATGCTCTTATTAAGGCTGTCAAAAGGTTTCGTCACTACATATTAACAAAGCGTATAGAGGTAAGAATCCCTTTACCCGCTGTAATTTTTTTGTTATCACAAAATTTATTGTTAGGGAAATTAACTCATTGTCTTGTTAAAATCCAAGAACATGATTTAACAACTATAGTGGAAACCAAGACAATTAAGGGACGTGACCTTTGCTTTACATTTGACCAAACATACTAAACCAAGTGTAAGTTCTGAAAATGATGATTATATATCTGCCTTATTCTTGATTAATTGTGAGCATGTGGAGGTTTCAAGGCACCCGTGGTACAAGAACATTGCTTACTATATTAAAAATTAATGATGTCCTTATAACCTTGAAAAATATGAAAGGAGAAGACTACAGTTGGAAACATCTAAATATATGATTCTTAATGTGCTTATGTTTCATAGATATTTTTGATAGATTATTGTTACAGTGTGTTGATGACATCGTTGCTAACAAGTTATTAAGAGAATTCCATGTTTTTTATTGCATTTGGCATTCATATTAGTGGTCATTTTGCTGCTAAGACTACCGCTAGTTTTAACGGCTAGTTACTATTGGCCCTTGATATTTAAAGATTTCTATAATTTTGTTCAAAGTTGTGATGAATGCCAGAAGGCTTCAGGTAAATAAAAGTTTTATGCTTTACTTTTGCATCCTGTCATACTTGATTTTCCCTTTTCAAAATGGGGTCTATATTTTATCGGGCCTATCAGTTATCCTTTCTGTGCTAGACATATTTTTATTCTTACTGACATTTATTACTTTAAAAAGTGGACAAAGGCATTCCTTGTCAAAAATTATAGAGATGAAAAAGTTATTTCTTTTATTGAAAGCACTATATTTTCTAGATTCAACTTACTTATTAAAATTATTTCTAACAATGGTCCAAGTTTATGTCTAGAAAGTTTACTCAATTTTACGCAAAGTATTTGTCAAGCATTTTACTTCCTCAACTATTACCCCCAAGGTACTCGTCAAGTTGAATCTACAAATAATAACCTAGTCAAAATATTAAAAAATATAATTAATTTCAAGCCTAGGCAATGCCATACTCTTTTAAATTTCGCCCTATGGGTTGATTGAACCATTGTTAAGTCTAACACAAGACTCTCACCATTCTAGTTTCTCTATGGTCAAGAGGCCATCATGCCTGTAATTATAGCTGAATTCTCTTTGGTTAGCATTGCAAACATAAGAGTTAAATTTCATTGATATTCCACATAGATTACATGTTCTATTACCTTTATAGGATGAGAGAATTCATTCTTGAAATAATCTGAAACGTAGGTAGAAAACTGTAAAAAAATATTTTGATAAAAAAATATAAAAGCATAAGTTTTTAGGTTGAACAAAAAGTGTTGTTATGGGAATCTGCCCATGCAAAGAAAGGGAAGCATACCAAGTTCCAAAAGTTGTGGATAATACCTTTTGTAATCACTGCTATTGTTAGAAGTAATTCTTACTTGTTAAAGGATGAAAATGACAGGTTGTTTTCCTATACCACTAATGGTTCACATTTTCTTATCTATTTTCTTTATTTCATTCTCTAATTTTATAATTCGAGTCTTTCTCTTTTTTAAATTTTGCTACCAACCATGAGGGTTACTTTTACCTGGTTCTAGACCACTTCTGATTGAGATAATTGTGATGTTTCCTTTTTCTATATAAATTAGTGAAAATTTTGTTATATGCTTTCTTTATTTCCTTCTCTACGTTTATAATTCAAATCCTTTTCTCTTTTTAAATTTTGTTACCAACCATGAGGGTTACTTTTACTTGGTTTCAGATCACTTCTGAATAGACAGTTGTGATGTTATTTTTTCTCTACAAACTATTTATTAATGGTTTTTGATTTAAATATTTCAAGAGGTAGAAAATAACTGGATGATATTCCAATGTTGAAAAATTGCTAATCAATTAAATATTGATCACTTCTAAAAGATTTTATTTGCCTCGAAACTTGACATATAACATTATTCTTGTGTTATTTCATCCCTTTCTTCATTTCCTAACATGACAACTTAGCATACACTCTCTCATTATGACATGTCATTCTTTATCATAAACTAGAGTTTCTAAATTCTAGCCTATTTTACATAGCCCTCCCCTTATAATCACTATATGTTGATTCGTGAAAGACTCACTCTACTAAAATTTTTGCAAACCATTGTAATCCTTCTCTCTTCCAAAAAACAATTAATATAATAAAACAAAGAAACTTTTGAGTAGGTGGGCCCCTCATGAGAAATAATAATATGATTGGCTCTCAAATTTATTTTAAGTTTCATGGAGTTTCGATCATTATATTTGTTAGAATGTGCTTAATTAGTGATGTTATGATAGAAAATTGGAAAAAGAAAAATTCAACTCTGATATGTTGGTTTCATGGTTAATTTCCTCTGAAGGAATGATTCTACTAATGCATGGGAAAAAATCATCATGATCCTTTTGTCTCGTTATGAATACACTCATGTTATATTTCAGTACCTCCGGCAGTTGATGGCATGCCCAGACTCTTTCTTTACTATTTTTGAGGCATGATGGCTTAAATGTTGTGTTTGTCAAAGAATCTTCATTTGGATTATATGATGGTCATATATATCAAGGCTGATAGATTTATATGTTAGAAAAATGGTCAATACATGACCTAGTTCAAGCATAACAATTATATGTAAAGTTTTGGGGGCATAAACATAGAACGAGTACCACGACATTTTGTATGGCATACTTGAGGTTGCATATGTTAAAATATTTGGAGTGGCATGTTGTGAAGTTGTCGTCATGTATTAAAGTTATTGAATACAACACATGAATAAGGGGTATCTATTGGAATACATTGATGTCGGTGGTGAATGAATTTTATTGCAATAAATAACATACACCCCAAGGCATGCCTCAATATGCTTTGCTCATGTACCATGGGTGGAAAGCCTTCAAGGCAGGTTGCCAACCAGCCCTTGCATTCATTCTATCCCTTTCGAGCTACTACTCTACCCATTTTCTCATTTGAATCACCCCTTAGCTCTTATTAAAACCCTATTTATATAGAAGAATAGGTTGTAAGACCATGTGGATGGCTATTGCATGGTTGGTAATAGTTATTGGTCCTTTAGAAAATAGTTTAAAGCTACAATAGATCAAGTATGCCAATTTATTATTATTATTTTTTTTTTTTTTTGAGAGTGGTTCACGGACACCCTGGTCAACGGGTGGCACTACGTCCACAGAAAAGTCTGGGCTGACGCCCCTTGGCCTACTACAAGACCTGACCCTAAGGGCTTCGGGGAGAATGGACCCTATGACCTCTCGATGGCGAGGCACTGATTTTGACCAACTGAGCTAACCCTTGGGGCTAAGTATGCCAATATTTTATCTCTATAGAAGTGGGATTTCACTGTATAATTGGCTTCTTATGTAATTGCATGTGTGGCTTTTCCTATGTGATATTTTTGGGTTAACCCCCTCATGCCACTTCAAAATTTCCTCCATTTTTTCTCTCATGTGCTAATTTTGGATTATGATTAATTTATAATTGACATGCATGACTTTTTAAAGAGGTAGCATTCAATCCTCTTCAAGAAGGCACATTGGTAGTATGCATGGTCCCTCATGTTGGAAAAAAAATCTTGCAACAACTCCAGACATGAATATGGCATTGATTATTGGACCTCCCTCTTAGTTGTTATTATGCCATTCCGGTTGCAAATAAATTCTCAGCCCCATCACCTGAATATTAACCTCCTTAACTAGTCCTCTTGCCACTGCAGGAGACCCTTGTTCAATATGAAGCCGACACGACCTTTCTCTCCTAACGACCTGAGATACACACCTCAACTTATACAAACCCATAAGCCTTACTCCTATCTCTCCACTTAAACCATTTGTGTATAAAAACAAATAGGTATCATATCATGGGTTTATGTTGTCACTAGAAATATTTCATCGCTGACTTTTACTGCACGTTTTCTTTGCAAGTCAATACCTATTTCACTCAAAATTATTGTGATATGATCCAATCAAAGTCATTATGTTGTTGCACTAAAAGGATTTTTTGGAAAGTGTTAGTTTCATTGATTATTTTAACCATATCGTGGATGCCTATCACTATAAATTTTGTTGCAAAACATTCTGGTTTATTATCCTCGATTACTATAAGCAATGCAATAAAAGTACTTGGCACATGGTTCTTGTTGCACTTAGTTTGATATCACGACCATACTTTCTTTGCAACTTTGAACCTGTATTAACATGTCACTTGTCTTAGAAGACATTTTTAATGTGGCCCTCATATTGAACCACCCTATCCATAACTTGCAAACTTTGATTTAAGTTCATAAACAATGCACTAGCCCCCCTAATGCAGTTACTTAAAAGATATTCTTGAAGTATGTCATTGCTATTCTATTTTAGTGCACCTGGAAAAAGATTCTTTTAAAATGATGTTGATAGAATTCATACCAGAAACACTCAACCATATTTATTAAAGAAAACCACCCTTCTGCTCATTCATTGCATATCATATTCGCCCAGAATTTCCATACCATTCATGTCAAAAAAAAAAATCAAGGATTTGTCTTATATGTGGCTATAATTTTCCCTTTCACATAATCATAAGCTAAGGAAATGTAGCAATTATTTTCTTGTTTGTTACTATATTTCGTTTGAGTTCTAGGGATATCCATCTTGTCCGCAAGAAGGATTAGTCTACCTAACAAATTGGTGACTCAACTGGGGAACGCCTTGTTCTCCATCATCTCCTTGTTTTGAATTTTGATCCTTTTTTCATAGCCCTCTCTGTGTGTTTGAAAAATACTAAAAGTCTGGATTTTATGATTTTTTTGGCTTCTGTTTATTTTTTCTAAAAGTATCCCAATGTGCGCACTTTATCTTTAGGCACAAAGCACAATTATGTGCACTTAGCCCTTAGCAACAGTGCGTATGTGCACTGGATTGAACTATTGCCTGTGCACATACCTGGAATTTTTGAAAATTTGAGTTTTCTCTTCACTAAGTCTATAAACTTTTGTTTCCTCAGCTTGATTACCCTTGTTTACACCTTCAGAAAGTCTCTTTCAGTTCAGTTGAGTGTTGTGAAAGAGTCTTCTTGGAAATTTCTTATTTTGACAAATTAGGGTAAAAGCTTCATCTGGTGTGTTGTAGATTTATCAAAAGAAAAATCAGCTGGTCTTGGTTTTCTGCCTCCTTGTATTTCTTCTTTTGAACATATCATATCTTGTGTTTATTTTACTTATTTGTGAAAGATTGTTTCATTAATGAAAAAAAATGATTTTCAAGAATGAGTATTTTTTATGAAAGTGCTTCTTTTGCTGAACTTGAAACGTAAAGTCATTCTTCTTTCAGTGCTGAAGTTTTTTAGAATTGTACTCTTGAAAACATTAAATTCATAATATTCATTAGGAGAAATTCATTTTGAGATTTCAATTGGTTTCTTCATGCAATTTAGAAATTTTGAGTGAGTGTATGTCAAAGGAAAGTTTCTTGATTTTTGAGTTATTGGGCAAATTGAAATTTTAAAAGTTAATTTATGCATTTGGGTCATTCAAAACCGAATATTTTCATTCATGAAAAAGGATATAATGGAAAATTAAGAGTTTTTACAGTTTCTTCGAAAAATTGAAAAGACTCTCTCCTTACCTTAGTTAGAAATTCATTGAAAAGAAAAGATTACAGTTTCATGTTCGATTGCATTAAGGTTTTGTGTCAAGTAATAACACCATTAGTTTCACATCCATTTACCCTTTGAGTAAGTAATGACATTAAAAAACAACACTAATAAAATAAATTTATAAATTTTATTATTTTATGGCTCTTTTCCACCTACATTAGATCAGGTTGTAGGGATTTGGAATAGGGAAGTGAGTTAGCTTTCCAAAGTTGCAAATAAACATTAGCATCTTGTGATAGGGAGTAAATCCATTTACTGCAATTTGGCTTTGGGAAGATCCCCTTACAAAGGAGTTAATCATGAGATCATGTCAGACCCAGTGGAGTGATTGATCCCACTTCATTGGTTATGGTAGAGTGTTTTACATGTATTAAAAATGGTTCAGAAAGGTACTTGGAAGTCACTTGGAAGTAAACCTTAGATTAACCATGTTGAGGGACTTTCAAGGGGATTGAGATTTGTTACTCTAACCTTGCATGTACGTCCGATCTGTGACTGTCCCTTAGGTTAAATTGTTTTAAGCGGTAACCTTAGAGACCATAAGCTTGGGCTATTACCCAAGGTGACGATGAAGGGGAAGTCTCTGCTGTACTTGAAAAAAATGTTGGCTAGACTCACTTGGACCTTTTTGGAGGGTATTTTTCACTCAAGATGGCATAAGTGAAGATTACTTGCACCATATCGTGTACATTAAGCAGGTTGTCAGCGTAACTGGTTCCACCTATTCTATCTTTAGCGACTTTTCACATTGATCTTTGCGACGTTAGGTTTCATCACCAACTAGTGCTTTCACTGTGAAAAGCTTGTTTGCATGTTTGATTCATTAGATTTACTACTACATGTTATTTGCTTGTCTTTACTTTTTAGAGACCTTAGGTATGGATTGTGAATATTATTTGGTTTCTTAATAAAATTTCATCATGGATGATTCACCAAGGCATTCATGTAGAATGCATGGTTTACTCACTGAATTTACACCTAGTCAATTGGAAAAGATTAAAACTAAAAGGTTAATATCAACAGGATTTGGAACCTCAGAAAGAACTGAAACATGTATAATTTTAGATTGTGAGACAGTAGAAACTGAAGTAATACCAACCGAGGAAGTAGAATAAGTCTTAGTTCATTCTGGGCCAGAAGTTACCGAAGTTTTTCAAAGTGAATCTGGTACCGGAGAAGTTTCAGACACAGAACTAACCGAACCAAAAGTTGAAGAACCTAAGCCTGATATTTATCAACCAGAATCACCTTCAATTATTATAGATCCTACTCCTGCACCACCTTCACCTCGAAGGAAGCTTATAATTACAACTGGACTACCTCTTGGTTTAATTAGTATTGAAGATATTACTGGGAACGAGGAAGAAAAATCACCTCGTACTCTAGCTACTACAAGTGAACCAAGACTTTTCCCAAGAGTTCCTTTTTGATCCTTTCTAACCAGATCCTTGGTATTCTACCCCTTTGAACTTTTTAGGTCAAAGTTTTCCACCTCACCGCATTCCTTTTTACTATTCACCAAGACGAACCATGTCAGAAATTCCTCCTGGGAGTCAACCCATTGATACCTCTATGTTTACTAGCTCTTTGGAGTCATTATTGTATGGTGGTCCTTTAGTTCCTCCAGGATACTAGTCACTTACTAGAACTTTTTATGCCCGAAGGACCTTAGGCATCAGACCAATATGTTCACATGGTATTTGGTAACTTAGGTAATCCTCAAGTAACCCCAATTGGTATTTATTACCCGCCTGGGGGGAAACCACCTTATCCTCCACCTGGAGGAAAACCTGTTCTCAGATCATATCCTATAGTTGGAGGACAACCTTTACTGGAACTTATGGTCAGATACCTCAACTTTCTCTAGGTCAACCTATTGTGGCTCAACCCTTGATTGGTGCTCTTTACCTTGGGATGAATAGTATTTGGGACCCTACTTTTTCTTAACATCTTATTTCAATTGCTCCACAAGTGCCAGTTTATCAACCTGTTCAGCCTACTAGACAATCCATTCAATAAATACCTATTCCAAGTATTGTAGTACTTGTCCAACAACCTCTCTAGGGAATTCTGCAAACACCCGTCCAACAAATTTTCTAAGGAATTCCATAAACAACTGTTCAACAACTTGTTCAAAGTGGACCTCAAACACCTATTCAATCTACTGTCTAGACATCTGTTCAACAATCGGTTCCAATTTCACCTCAGATACCTATCCCGAGAGTATCACAAATCATCGTTCAAGTTACACCTAAAATACTTGTTCCACAACCTACACAAGCTATCCCTCAGGCATTTGCTTATCAAAGTGGTCCTACTGTCCAGTCTACAACGCATATTCCTATCAGAAAACCTAGTACACGGATAACGCAAACACCTTTTCAAGGCCAATCTTTTCAAAGCCCACCTTTTCAAGGTCAAGATTTGTCAAAGCCCACCTTTCAAAGGTGAAGTTTTTCAAAGCCAACCTTTTTAAGGTCAATTTTTTCGGATGTCAACCTATTCAAAGTCAATTATTCAAGGTCAACCTTTGCAAGCTCAACCTTTATAGGGGTAATGTTACTTGGGTCAAATGGGTCAAACTCCACCTTTACAGAGTCAACCATACCCTGGTCATACTTATCTAGTTCCTTTTGAACCGCAACTTGGTATGATTCACCCTGGTTACCCTGAAGGATGAAAATACCAACCGCACAAGATATTCTAGGATATCTGGGGTGTCCTCCTCTAGGGGTTGGACTTAACCCTCAAGGTTATCAAACTCCACAAAAATACCTCAATCGACAGTTACCATTCATCACAACCTTAGATTTACTAGATTTAACTTGGATGACAAATGATCCTATTTATTATTATCCTTTTTGGTTGTTGATTCTTACCAAGTTACCGAATGATATACCAAAATTTGAAGGTAAATTAGGAGAGGACCCATCAAATCATGTTATGACATATCATATTTGGTGTACGACGAATTCATTGATCGATAATTCTATTAGATTACACCTTTTCCAACAAAATTTAACCGGTTCGGTAGAAAAATGGTACATTGAGTTACCTCGCACTTCTTTCCATAATTTGAGCTCTTTAGCAACATTGTTTTTGGCACATTTCCAGCTACCAATTTGATATGACACTAGTTCTAATATTTTGACTTCCCTAAAACAATCGACATCTACTTACATTTCGGATCATATACATGAATGGAGATGTAGGTGTCGTTTAGTCAAGGTTTTTATTCCATATAAAGTTTTGGCTTAATGGTTTAAAAAATCATTACTTCCCAATATTACCGAGGATGTTTCTAAGGGAATTATTTTGAAAGAAGAGTAGGTAATCGCTCATTCCAAGTACTGAGACTTAGTCTATACCCAATATGACACCTTGCACAAGAAAATCCCAAATTTACCTCACCTAACAATTTTAGATCAACCATATTCAACTCCTACATGATATAACGCCGCTGATGGTGTAATTGGTTATGTTAGGCATCATTATAAGGGTAGAAAGAAGAATTCTAAAAGCACTCAGACTTTGGCTATACAATATTCACCCAATGAAAACCTTCTCTAGAAATTACTTCTAAAATTAATGTTGTAGAATCATCTACTGGTAAGAATTAACCATCTGGAGGTAAAAAGAAAGGGAAAGGTAAAACAAAACAAAATGCTTCTAAAAAAGAGCAATCGACTAAAAATGAACCTACTGATGAGAAAAAGAAACCTCGTTATCCTTGCCTAATCTGTAATGAAGATCATTATATGAAGGAATGCCCACATCGGGCAGAGGTGACCAAATTCATAAAAGGTTCTCCAACTCCTGTTGTTTTGAAGGATCCTTTTCCTTATCAGTAGAATAAAATGGGTTCACATAACCCTTCTTCTTCTTCCTTATCAATAGATATCATGATGATGTCTGCGCAACAAGTTATGGTAGCAACAAGATCGAAATATTATGGATCTAAGGGTCCTGAAGTAAATGGAAAAGATGCTAGTCCATCTAGTCAACCTTCCGCTTCAATTCCGATTCTATCGCGTCCCAAAGGTGTTTCTCAAGAATCAGTTTTCAACCCACATGCTAGAGCTTCTCAGAACTATAACATTGTTGAAGACCGGGCAATGTCTCCCTTACTAATGTCGACCCTTGAAGTGCTGCAAACATGTCCAACACAAATAAAGTTACTCTTGTCAAATATTGGAGCACTTTATCATTCTAATATTATCATCTTTGATATTTAAAGTCATATACCTAGACTCCCACATCAACTGACCTCACCAGTTTTTGTCAAAAGGAAACGAGTGTTTTGTATAGTTATTGACATAGGAGCCTCTATGTGTATCATGTCTATTGCTTGTTGGAAAGCTTTAGGTTCTCCAACTATCAATAAATCTCATACCGCTTTAAAAGCCTTTGATGGAAGAGGTTTTCATCCTGATGGGATCTTAAATGATCTACCCATAGACTTAGAAGGTAAGACGGTCGCAACCAAAGTTGAAGATGTTGATGCCCAACTCGATTACAACCTTTTACTCAGTCGAAGTTGGACCTATGCCATGTATGTAGTGGTCTCATCACTTTCCCTCATGATACTTTTTCCCCATCAAGGGAGAATAGTAAAAGTAGACCAGTTGTCTTACTACAATTTCGACCCTAACTCTACTGTTAGTGTACCTTTTTTCCATTAAATGATTACTTCCTGTGAGGATATTGGTGTTGGTTTGCTTAAGGATTCATCGCTGATGGTAACTTTTGCACTCCCTCCACTGAATTTTCCTTCTAATGTTTCCCAGGTTAATATGATCTGATCAAGCACAATGGAATCTTCTAATCCTTGGATAATGCCTTTAGAATATGATGGCTTATCAGGCAGTTCAAACGTTTTTCCTACCACCTTCTGAAATTGATCGAGTGAATGCAATCATTGATGATTATTCTCAATTACCTTGGTTAGAACCAATTTCATTTTCTGATCCTTTTGAAATTATGTTTCCAACTGATGAAAGTATTATGGAGATTATGACTTTGAATGAAAGGCCATGGGATAATTATCATCATCGTTCACATTTTCTTCCTAACCTTGATAAAACCGAGAATTATTTTTCTACCATATTTTCGCCTAAGATTGTAGATAATCCTAAATGGCACATGTCATTTATTCAATATGAATCTTAAATTAATTTGGGAAACATATCTACAACGATTGAAATTGATATCTCAATCAAAACAGGAATTATCAAGAACATTCACATAGGTGCTTCGTGTTTACTTGAAGAATTTCAAACGTACAAAGCCCTATTTCAAGAATTCTATGGAATTTTTACCTCGTCCTATGAGGAAATGCCAGGAATTGACCCGAGTATTATTGTTCATGAAATTAAGACTTACCCAGATGCTAAACCTATTAGACAAACATTACGTCCAGTGCATCCATAGAAGGCTACTTCTATGAAAGATAAGGTTGAAAGCTTCTTAAAACAAGTTTTATCTATCTTGTTCCCTTGACTTATTGGGTTTCAAATATTGTTCCTGTTAACAAAAAGCAAGAGCCCATGAGAGTATGCATATATTATAGGGATATTAATAGGGCTTGTCCCAAAGACAACTATCCTACCCTCTAAATCGACCAAATCATTGACGATTGTGCTGGTAACAAAATATTTTTTTTCATGGATGTATTTTCGTGATACAACCAAATCAACATACTCCCTACTGATCAGCATAAAGCCACGTTCATCTGTCCATGGGGGTCTTTTGTTTATCGAAAAATCCCATTTGGATTAAATAATTCCGACACAACCTTTCAACGGTCCATGTCTTATGCATTTCATGATATCAAGCATATTGTGCAACCTTATTTGGATGATTTACTAGCTCATTCACTGAAACAGGAAGATCATCCAACACATTTGAGAGTTGTGTTTATCATGTGTTGACACTAGAATATACACTTGAACACTCATAAATGTGTTTTTTTGTGTGAAATCCGGTCAATTACTAGGCTTTTTCATATCAAAGGAAGGCATTCGTATTGATCCACTTAAGGTAGAGGCTATTCAAAATTGTCCTCCTCCTTCCAACTTGCACCAACTCTAAAGTTTGCAAGGGAAATTAAACTTTCTATGTCGATTCTTCCTAAACTACATTGAGCTAACTAAAGGTTTTACTTGACTGTTTAAAAAGGGAATCTCATTTACATGGGATGAAGTTGCTCAAAAAACTTTTGATGCACTCAAACATGCGTTGACTCATACACTATTGTTTCATCCTCCTAATTATCATCGAGACTACTTTTTGTATTTAGTTGCATCCGATGTCACCATTGGCATGGTTTTAGTTCAAGAAGATGAATTGAACGATGAGCATGTGATATATTATTTGAGTAGAAACCTTATGAAAATTGAGATAACATATTCACATGTGGAGAAATTGGCCTTGGCAGCCATTCAAGATGTCCAAAGATTTTGTCACTACATTCTCTTATGTAAAACAATAGTGATTTCAGACTGCAACCTTATGGTATACATTCTTACGAGATAATTTGTAGGGGGAAAATATTCTAATTGGATAGTTATCCTACAAGAATTTGATTTAGAATTTATAAAATCTAAGTCCAAGAAATCACTAGTGTTTGCTAAATTGTTATGTGACTTTCCCTATATTGATATGGAAACTGTGGCAGAGGATTCTCTTCTAGACGAATCCCTCTTTCTTATTAGTAATTTAGACCCATGGTATAGAGATATTATCATGTATCTTTAAACCTATACTTTTCAGCCAAAATTGACTCAAACCGATCGTCGTCCTATTCGGTACCATTCCTAACAACACATTATTGTTGGCGATACACTTTATCATCGTGGTGTTGATTCCATCTTCAAATGATGTTTGACCCATGAGGAAGTTGAAAAGGCATTGAATGACTGCCATTTTGGAGCCGATGGTGATCATATGTTAAGGTTTGCCACTTCCCAAAAGATATTTTGCGCTGGGTATTTCTAGTGTTCGATGTTCAAATATTGTATAGATACGGTTCAGAAATGCCACAATTTCCAAATCTATGATCTCAAAATGCGTGCACCTCCATCTCCTCTTCACCTAATCATTTCTGTCGGTCCTTTTGCAAAATGGGGCATCGATTTCCTTACATGTAACCCTCACTTGACGGGGGGGCATGGGTACATTATCCTAGCAGTGGATTATTTTTCGAAATGGGCTAGGGTGATGCCTACATATAAGTCTGATGGTGAAACGAAAACTATTTTCATATTCAATCATGTGATTACCAGGTTTGATGTTCCACAAGCCATCGTTTTGGACCATGTTACCCATTTTCGAAATTTTATTATGACCGAACTTACTATGAATCTAGGCTTGCGTCATGACAGTTCTACTCCATATTACTTGCAGGAAAATTGCCAAGTAGAATCCATAAAAAAGGTTTTGACTACCATGATTAAACAGATTGTTGGAATTCATAAACGAAATTGGCATCTGATGATTTTTTCAACCTTGTGGGCATATCGTACGTTAGGAAAAACTTTGACTGGTTTTACTCCCTTCTAGTTGGTTTATGGTATGGAGGCAGTCTTTCCTATTAAATGCGAAATACCATCATTAAAACTAGTGATCGAATTGTTACCAACCAATTTTATAGAAAAGGAACGTTTTTTGTACTTAGAATGACTAGATGAGACTTTGTAATGTTGCATTAGTTAGTGAGGCTCATAAGAAACAAGTTAAGGCACATTTTGATCAAAATGTGAATCCTCGCTCATATTTAGAAGGTGACCTAGTCATGGTTTATGATCAAGAGCACGCTAAATTAGGTGTTGGTAAATTTGAGCCCATGTGGCATGGTCCTTATATTTTAAAATGTGTATTGGCAAAAGGGGCTTATGAGCTAGTTGATTATGATGACATTTCTTTAGGAAAGCCTAAAAATGGTCTTTACCTGAAGAAATATTATGCTTAATTCACTCAGTGAAGAATTTGTACATTTCTATATCATATTTTGTGTGTGGTAATTTTGGCATCTTTTTACAATTTTCTGCTACTTCTCCTACTTATCCTGTGTTACACGTGATTTGCAGATCTCGACGCTCCATCAAACTTACATTGGCTTTGTCGATGGCGCTAGTCATAGTACTCAGAATTTGTCTTCCGCAACTTGGGCTATTTATTCACCCACAGATGATTTAGTTTCTATTCATGGAATATGCCTTGGTCGAACAATGAATAACATCACAAAATATAGTGTAGTTATTGAGCTATTATTTGATGCCATTTCATTTGGTATTGGTTGATTGATCATTAGGATAGATTTTGAACTCATAGTATTACATTTAAATGGTATCTATTTAGTAGGAAGTTATGCAGTGTTAAGAATGTTTTTGCGGGTTCGTCTCTTGGAGAGAGAGTTTGATTACATCAAATATAAACAGATTCCAAGACATTTAAACACATTAATTGATGCATTAGCTAATTATGTGTTAAATTGGCATTTGTAAACATCTGTAAGAAAGTAAAAATAATAATCATCCATTTATTATACAAGACAGAGTGAGATAAAAGTAGTAGTTTTCATTAGTTAAAATGTTTGTAAAAAGTGTGGCTTTAAAAAATGTCATTCAAGACGTGAGGCCATGTGGCCTTTATTATCCAAACATGCTGATATATCATTAAAAAACAAAATCTAGCCCTAAGACTAGCAGCTATGCATGATGATCATGGTAGCAAACAATAACGTGAGCTACTCATCATAGCAAGCGACTAATCAGTCCAGAAACCCCCATGATGTGCATTTGGTAGCGGAGAGGCAAGTCATCAATCCCAATGTCTGGGATGTCTAGGGTCAACATCTCTAGGTTGTGCTGAAACTCAGACAAAGCCTTGCTGCATCAGGGTTTTATACTGCTGGAGCTGCTGCCTTCTCACCGCGCCTGTCGAATTGGCGTAGTTATGCTGGTCTCGCTGGGCTCACATCCGTGTGATCATTTCGAATAGTTAGTTTTGGATGCCAAAAAACAAAAAAAATGAAAAATACAAAACAACAAAAATGTGAATTTTTTACCTAGGTAACCCCATTGCATCCTAGTTGGAAGTGAGATATCTGGATCACTTGTATAATATATGCATGAATATGGAAAGTCCTCAATCATAGTGATTTGAATTTCCAACCATCCAAAGAAATCAGGAGTATATCAAACAGTTGGGCCATCACCACCTTCGTGGTGCGCCGTCAACGCGATCCACTTCAGCATACGAGGATATCATGGTCCTCCTGCATCTATGGCTACTTGAGGGGTGAGAAGGGGGAGCCTCTCTATAGAGAACGAGACAACAAAGGCACCATACCCAAAATTTTTGAGTTTGCCAATTTTCACTCTAGTTAGTTTCCCTTTGAGGTTGAAAACTACCCCTTCACACCAGTTAAATATCGTAGGCTGTGAGAACTCTATGGAAATATGCATCTAAACCTTGGTGATTAAGTCAAGTGTTACACTCCCACATAATAGTGCAAACTTAAAGACGATAGTTCTCAAAGGAAGTTTGTCAATGGTTTTGATATCAATTCATCCGTCTTTGAGTTCGGACCGTGGAGAACAATGTTGCGTTAGGTAAGTGGCAGTTGTTTCACCACCTCGTCTATGTCCATATAAAGAAATGTCAAATCCAGAACATGGGAGCCCAGTCAAGAAATAGGCGTCGTCAACATCTATCGTGAGCCTATGATCCCCAATTAGAAAACACTCTTCGATACATTCCATTTTCTCACCATCCATTCCAGAAAATCTAGCAGGGCCTTCATGCCTGGGATTGTGAAAAAATTGTGTAGGTCACAGTTTCTCAAAGCTTGTAATGTTTCTAGATGGTTCAAAGCTGCCACATCTTGTTCTTCATGTTCATGCTCTCTCCACTCCATTTTTGTACATCAAAAAACTGCAAATAAACATGGAAGATCATTAAAAAACATTGTGATGATTTTTTGCAAAAAAATTGGGTGTTTTTCATAATTTTTTCAAATCCCACGGCGCTGTGCGTGACCACCTTTTATGAATAGTGCAGATTTTCATGGTTCTATCCTTAGAAACTACGCAAATATCAATTTTATGTGTAAACAATTGGGTTAGTGTGCGTAGGCCCGATGGAGAGAAACTGTGCACACTAAGGGAGATTTTTGAATTAATGAAACCCCCTCCAAAAAAATATAAATACACAGTGGAAAGAAAAATAAAAGAAATGAAACGAAGATATCATAGAGAGCTTTTACATGGAGAAAGAAGCTCGTGATTTGGTCCACCTGTTTGCCCATAATCCACCTCTGAAGATTTTGGTGAAAAATGCACTCAATCACTCTCAAATGGTAAAAAAATGCAAATGGTAAAATATTTTTTACTTGTTGAATTGAGGCTTCTGTGATCCATCATAGTTATAAGAAGAGCTTCGGCGTAAATCACATATAGAAAGACCTTTGTCGACGCGTTTCGAACCAACCAGTGTGGTTCATCGTCAGGACAAGTTGAAGAAACAGATCCAGCAATTGCATGTTATATAGTCTGAGCAGAGCCTCCAACGGCTATCCTTGACCAACGACTAATTTTGACTTAGGGACCAGGGTCAAAAAGTCAATTTGATAATTTAAGGAAGTTAGTTATATTAGGTGACCATACCTTATATATATATATATATATATAAATTAATTTTAATGGTATTAATAGTTGAAAAAGAATCTTTTGATAATTAAAAATTAAAAGTTATTTTAATTTAAATGGGATTTAGTTATATGGAAGACCTTACTTCTAATATATAAAAGGTAAATATTAGAACGAGAGATTAGTAATAAGTTAAATAAAAATAAAATTAATTAATTAATTAATTAATAAAATAAATAAATAAAGAACGTAGCTGGAGAAGGTTAAAGTTAGTTAAAAAAAAAAAAAATTAAAATAAATAAATAAATAAATAAAAATAAATTAAATCAATTAAATGAAATAAAAATAAAATAAATAATAAAAATACAAATAAAATAAATAAATAAAAATAAAATTTATAAAAAATAAAATAAAAATAAATAAATAAATAAATAATTTTTTAAAAAAAAATAATAAAATAATAATAATAATAATAATAAATTAAATAAATAAATAATAAATGATAAAAAAAAAAGAAGGACTAGAATAAAGACCATTAAAATACCTAGAGCACGAAGGATAAACCCTAGGAGGAAGGAAGGCTCCAGGGGGAATAAAGAAAGCTTGAAAAGGATAAAAGGGGAGGGGGGAGGAAAAGAAAGACTAGGACGAAAGGGCAGGGATCCAACAGCTACTGATCTTCCAGCCGTCATCTCTATTGAGATTGTTAGGCCTTCTTTCAATCTCAATAGCTTCCCTGAATTTACGATGATGGAACTGAGCAACTTTGGCAACAACCTTGGCCTCCTCTATGCAAACCTGATGTTTGGTCTTTTCCACGTGCTCTGCTAATGCTGAAGACTTGGTTCTTCCATGTCTTAGGTCAGCTGCATGCTCGCTAATCCTCTGATGGATGGAGCGCCCTGTTTCTCCGATATATGGGGTCCCACAAGAGCAAGGGATCAAGTAGACACCCTTCATGTCCTTCGGGTCAACAGGATCTTTCACCGATCGAAGGGAATTACGAATGGTGTTGAGGGGCCTAAAGGTCGAGGGAATATCATACCTTTTAAGGATCCGAGCAATCTTGTCCGTGGTTCCTTGGACATAGGGAAGATGGACACCCAGCCGGCGTTCCTTCAGTTCCTTTTTAATTAACGCATTTCTAGAGGCTTTAAGGAAGGCCTTCTGACCTAGGTGCCTACTATAGCCATTCTCCACAAAGACATTAAGGAGATGGTATCTCTTCTTATCAGAAATCCTAAGCGCACGAGTAGCGAGGGTGTTGAGAACACCCATCTTCTGAGCAGGGAAATGATGAGAATCGGCATGAAGGTACTGCTCAGTATGTGTTTTCTTCCGGAAGACAGAGTGGGAAAGAGAGCCATCCTTATTCTTGGATATAAGAATATCCAGGAAAGGGAGGCAACCATTGACCTCTTTTTCCATGGTGAACTTAATGGCAGAGGACTGATAGTTGAGGTGATTGAAGAAGCGATCCAGCTCCTCCTGGCCATGGGACCAGATGACATTAGTGTCATCCACATACCTTTTCCATAGCTTGGGAAGGAGACGAGCTGAGGCTAAAGCTTTGGCTTCGAAATCTTCCATAAAAAGATTCGCAACAATAGAGGAAAGGGGGGAATCCATAGCAACACCACAGGTCTGTTCGAAGAACTCACCTTTGAAACATAAGAAAGTGGAAGTGAGACAGATCTCAACCAGATGCGCAGTATCATGATCTGTTAGGCGATAGATCACTTCCAAGGCTTCCTTTATAGGGATGCAAGTATAAAGGGAGACCATATCAAAGCTGACGAGAATGTCCTCAGGGTTAAGACTAATATCCTTAAACTCCTTAATGAAGGATGCAGAGTCCTTCACGAAGGACTTAGTGCGGCCAACCAGGGGCTTAAGTTTAAGGGCAAGGAACTTAGCTAGAAGGTAGGTCGGACCACCAATGGTGTTGACGATCGGCCTCAAAGGGGCTCCTTCTTTGTGAATCTTAGGTAACCCAGAGATCCTAGGAGTAATGGGACTGCTCTCAATGAGTTTGTGGTACAGGGAACTCACCGAGCTACTAGACTTGATGGCGAGAGCCACTTTCCTAGAAATCTTCTTCAAGGGGTTCTTGGACAGTTTTTTATAACTGCCACTATTGTAAAGATGATCCAACATCTTCTTACGGTAATCATCCTTGTTAAGGATGACCGCAACATTAAAATATTATTTTTTTCATCTTAGCTTCTGAAATCCAATTTTTTAATGTTTTTACTATGTTTTTGAGCGGTGACAATAATTTTTGAGTTTAAATGTGCTTAACACAAGTTATTTATGAAAATTAATCATTTTGGTGATGAGTATATTTTTATCACTTTTTCGAACTTGTTAAAAACTTATGAAAAAGAGAAACCCATGAGTTCTCTTTAAGCCCTTTTCAGACTCCCTAAACATGAAAAGATTGTTGAGTACTTGACTATTTGAACTCGTAAAGTAAATGAATAGTCATATATTCAACATAAGTTTACCGCTTTTACAGATTGAACTAGACTATTTATGAAAAAGGGATACATTGACTAATCATGGTCAATAGAGTTAAATCCTAACTCATTTTACCTTTTCTAGGCTTGAGAGACTAAATTAATAAAAAAAGGACACTGTGAATTTTACTTACATTTTTCTCTCGACTCCCTAAAAATGAAAAACACTGAGCTTTACTTTATCTGGGCTCGTTAAAAATTTACATTGAAAGGACTGGACGAGTTTTATTTTTGTCTTTTCAAACTCTTTAAACATGAAAACAAAATCGAGTTACTCCTTCACTGGACTCATAAAACTTAAACAGTGTAGGACTATGTTGTAGCAGCGACAACCACCCTCCAAAATTTTGGCTTGCACCCAATTTCGGAGCCTCCCTTGAGAGTTTCACTTGATGACTGCACACACTCGGGTTCACCCCGTGAGCTCGTGTGAGTATTCGCACCCACCTTGCTTGATCATTTCACCCAAGTTTTTGCATGTTGATGTCAAAGTCATGCTTGCGACCATGTTCTGGTTATACTCAAAGTCTTCGCTTTGTGTGTACTTGTTGTGTTCACTATGAAAACATCTGTTGCACTCACACATGGAATCAAATTCACTGTCACGCAAGCGTTCTCACGGTCGACCAATGATCAATCACAAGTGATGCTCTTGTATCTTACACCGCCAGTCAGTCATGTTGAGTATGTGTGTCTGGATGGTTTGAGTCGTCTCGTCATCAAGTCATGCAAGTGTGTGTTTTCAAGATCATGCATGCATCTTTCGCTCGTTCACACACTTAGTTGCTTTGTTGAAGTTCTGACGATCATATTCCCCTCTGACATCCAAACCATCACCCCGCCATCGACTCGATCAAATATCACCCAGAACAACGTAAAAGCACCAAGAAATCCATTTCAAGCTGCATTTCTCACAAGAAAATTGATCAACCTTCATGCTAGTCAACCAAAGAGTTCGACCCAGTAGCCACCCCAGGTCTGACTCCCCTAAAAAATTGTGCAGAGGCTGCAGACCTTGCCTACTCCCTTGACTAAGAAAGTTGCATAGACAGGCTGGATGGACACCACCCATCCTACCTCCCTCAGAAAAGTGCACAGATTTCCAGCCAACCCTCCCGACAGTTGATCGACTGCTCACCAAGAAAATTGTGCAGTTTTCATGAGCAAGTCCTCTGCTGCCCAATAGTCCACTCAACTCAGAAACTGTGCAGAGGTGACCAGCAGGCTAGCCTCCCAGCTTTAGCACAGTTTTTCCGCTAGAAGCTCTTGACAGCCGACTGACAGTTCCCCTAAGGAATTGCGCAATTTTTATATGAAGCTCCAACAGCTGATTTCTAGTTCCCTCCAGGAATTTCATAGTTTTTGTTACAATCTCCCAGCAGCTGACTACTAGTTCCCCATAGGAATTGCGCAATTTTTGCTGCTAGTCACCTAGTAGCTGACTGCTAGTTGCCCTCAGGAATTGTGCAGTTTTTGCTGCCAGTGACCCAGCAGCTCACTGCCAGTTCCCCTCAAGAATTGCATAGTTTTTGCTGCTAAGCTCCCACTGCTTGCTTATTTTGGAAACTACGTAGATTTTCCCACCCAGCCTTCCCGCAGCCCGGATTGTTCTTCCCAAAAATTGTGTAGTTTTTTCCTCCAGCTGAAACAGACCCTGCAGATAGTCACTGTCGATCCGAATTGCCCATATTCATCACCTAGTGACTCCTCTGCAGTTTTCATTAGTAGTGCCTCGAGCCTCCATCCCACCTCGCAACATTGTCACCTCTCCTGGTCACCTGCATCTGAAATGATCATGCATCATGGTAGACTAGGAGGTTTATGGATTTGATGTCATCTCGTCATGAGTGATTGCAGACACAGGTACACAAACAAACATGGTGCAACGACGGATGGGATGAACAAAGGGAGTACATGTATAAGGAAAGGTTCACCAATCAAAGAAAAAAGGATGTATGTAAATAGATGTGCTCGCGAATGGATGATCATGCAAAGATGTGTTTGCGGATGGAGGGACTAGAAAACATGCAAGATGTGTTCATGAACAGATGGACAGATGAACATGCACTTTTCGCGAATGGACGAACCTGTCAATATTACTAACATACAAGCAAGAAGCAATGTGTGAATGCAACATCAAGTGAACCAACGACCATCAAAGACTTCGCACACTTTGCCATGAGTATGTGAAGCTAAGACACACCATGAGGAAATCCATCACCCAACAACACTACAGCTCGACATGCACACCAACACCAACACGAATTTACCAGCACTGTCATGTTGAGTCATGTCATCCACATCTCTACTATGGGCCATAATCTCAATCAATTTAATGTAATGTGGAAGTCCAAGAGACCCTGATCTGAATTTGAAACTACTTGAAATTTGTTTGCAAGGTATTCAATTCAGAAATAAACATGTTTAAAAGACTTCCATGTCTTGCAGAAAGGAAACACATGAACTTTTCAGCTGTTTATGACCCATCTAAGCATAGCAGAATTATTTCCTTTTACTGTTTAACACATAAAAATGAATTTGTTCTGCAAAATAAATCAACCACATATGCAAAAGAAGTTGATAAAGCAGTTCACCCCCTCCAGGGCTACGTCTGCTGGGTCCAAAGCTCCCAACCGGGCTTGTCCTTGTTTTTATTAAATGCTCAAATTGAAAATAAAGCTAAATAGAAGCATCTACAGGAGAAATAGATGGTAGAAATGGATTCAGAACACTTGAATCCTTCAGGATTGACTATTGGATCACCTCCAATGGATACCTGCAACCTTGTACAGTCTTCCCAATACTGGCCCCTAGTGGCTCCTAGAACTTTCATGGCTTCAAAACATATGAAAATGACCTCTGATGGCTGTAAGACCTGCACCAATGGCTTCAGAAGGTCGAAAATACCCAAAATAAAAAAAAAAATTCATCCAAAACCGACTTTCTGGGCCAAAGTTATGGCCATTTACTCCTGACTGCCAGTTTGGCCTAACAAAACCCCAGTTAACTGTAGTGGAGGCCAGTTAGCCCCGCCAAATAAACCGCCAACTGAACTGCTATTATATTAAATGTTTGCCTCGGAGTGCGTGCCCAACTGTTAGTGTGCTGGCGGTTAAAGCTTAGCTCCTGGTTCTGTTGTCACGGTCATATGGGTATGGGGGCTGGCCCTTAGGGGCTGGCCCCCTTTGTTTTCCCGCTGAAACAAATTCAAAGGTAATAATATGTTTATTCTGCCCATCAAACAATGTACAGGGCCATGGGCTAACGGTAAGTTGGTTGATTAATGACCCGGAGGTCTCGTGTTCAAACCCGACCGTTGCCAAAACAAACTTTTACATACGCCCCAAGAGCTTGCTGACGTCATCTGGAGGCCACGTGGTGCTCTCCGTGCCTGCCACGTGGCACCCTCTGATTGGTGGCTGGAAAGAGAATATTCCAAAGAATATTCCGCGGAATATCCCTTTTTTATTTTTTTTTAAAAATTCAAATTTTCTAATGTTTTGGGCAAAATATTCTTTTGGCCATATCTTCCTCATACGACGACCGTTTTTCGAACCGTTTGCGGCGCCGGAATCGGGAGGACGAGCACTTTGCAGTCGCTCAGCTTTGAACTAGTTCTGAGCACTTTTAATTTTGAGCATTTTTACGACACCTAAGACATGAGCACCTGATCACGCCTCCCCATTGGGAAGCTTTTGGACCCCAAAAGCCTTCAACTACCTGTTAAAGAGGTGAGGGTACAGCTCCCTCACTCTGTCCACCTCCATCCACTTTGCCTTGTTCGGTTTGCTGCCTTTGAAACCAACCCGAACATAGTCTACACTACTCCTCCTTGAAGTGTGTGTCCTTCTGTCAAGGATTGTATCTTCTTTCAGCTCATCTAAGAATTCTGGCGAGAAATCTTCTATAGATGGCAGCTGAACAGCACTTTCATGATCAACAATCAAAGGAGGTTCATACAAACGTAAGTTCTCCACATTGACAATAGAATACATTTGCATGTAGGAAGGCAAATCTAATTGAAAAGCATTATTTCCAACCTTCTTGAGGATTTTGAATGGACCATAACGAATAGGCTTCAGCTTTTTACCTTCTCCTTGCATCCTTTCCTTACTAATGTACAGCCATACCTCATCCCCTTCTTGAAACTTGTGATCGACTCTATGCTTGTCGTGTCTTTCCTTGTACTTGCCTTGAATCTTCTCAAGCTGTTCTTGAATTTGCTGATGTATTTGCTAAATTCTTTCAATGAATGAACGAGCTTTGTCAATATCACTAGGTCCCTCAATGGCGACATCTTTCTCAAGAATGAAATCAAGAGGTGATTTTGGCAAGTAACCAAAACAAGCTTCAAACGGTGAGGTGTTTGTGGAAGAGTGCTTGGCACAGTTGTAAGCATGCTGTATGTAGTGCAAATGTTCATCCCAAAGCTTGGGATGCTTGCTGCAATAACCTCTCAAGAGGTGCACAATGGTTCTATTCACAACTTCGGTTTGTCCATCTGTTTGCGGATGGAAAGCAGTACTTTTCTTCAACTTTGTGTCCATCATCTCCCATAGGTTGGACCAAAAATTCCCCACAAATCTGGAATCCCTGTCACTAATAATGGAAGTAGGCAAACCAAAGTGAATCCATACATGATGAAAAAATAATTCAGCAGTTTGTTCAGCAGTTATAGTTTTCTTACAAGGCATAAGTATACACATTTTGCTGAAACGATCAACTACTACATATAAATAATCATGCTGCTTTCGAGATTTTGGCAAACCTCCTACAAAATCCATAGAGATGCTCTCCCATGGTCTAGAAGGTACCGGCAAAGGAGTATACAAACCAAGCTTCCTATTGCTAGGCTTGCTTGTAGCACATAATGAACAACCTCTTATGAACCTTGAAACAGAATCTACCATGCGAGGCCAATAGCAATACCTTTGTAGATGTGCAACTGTTTTGCTCACACCAAAATGGCCAGCAATAAGAGAAGAATGAGCTTCTCTTATGACATTTATCCTCTCCCCTTGTGGTATACACAACTTGCCCAAATGAAACAGCAAATTGTTATGCATGTGATAATCATTTTCCTCTACATGATTCCCTTTACTCAAGTTATCATACACATCTTTAAAGTCATCATCAGATGCATATTGTTCTATGTAACTATCATGTACAATGGAATCATTCTTAAGTAAAGTAACAGCACCAATAATAGGCCTCGAAAGCATATCAGCAACCATATTCAAAGTACCTTTCTTGTACCTTATTACCAAATGGAACTGTTGCAAGAAGCCCATCCATCTGAAGTGTCGTGACTGTTGTAACTTGCTTTGTGATTGCAAGTACTGTAAGGGCTGATGGTCGGTATGTATAACAGTTTCTTTGCCCATCAAATAGTGTTTCCACTTTTTGACGCTTTGTACCAACACATACAACTCCTTATCATATGTAGGATAATTTACAACAGCACCATTAAAAGTTTCAGAATGAAAAGCAATAGGCTTACCATGCTGTAGAAGAACTGCACCCATAGCATAATCACTAGCATTAGTTTGTATCTCAAATGGCTGTCTCAAATCCGGTAATGCAAGGACTGGAGCTGAACTAATCTTCTCTTTCAAAGATTCGAAAGCTTTTTGCTGCTTGCCTCCCCATTGGAAAGCATGCTTCACACTTGTCACTGCATGCATAGGAGCTGCTATAGAAGAGAAGTTAGAGATGAACTTCCTCCAATATTGAGCTGCACCCAAAAAACTTCTTACCTTTGTTATGGATTTGGGAGTAGGCCACTTCACAATAGCCTCAATCTTAGCAGGATCAATTCTCAAAGCCCCTCCTCCTATTATGTGTCCCCAATAAACCAAAGAAGTCTTTCCAAATTCACACTTTGACATTTTAAGAAATAACTGATTCTTCTTCAAAACATCAAGTACTTTTCTAACATGCATGACATGATCTTCGCTAGACTTGCTGAAAATTAAGATGTCATCTAAGTAGACAATAACGAAATCATCAAGAAAAGGACGCAAGACATCATCCATTACCCGCATGAAAGTTGCAGGTGCATTGCACAAACCAAATGGCATCACAAGCCACTCAAAGAGTCCTTGTTTGGTTTTAAAGGCTGTCTTCCATATGTCACTTTCTTCAATTCTTACTTGATGATATCCACTACGCAAGTCTAACTTAGTGAAATATCGAGCATCTTTCAGCTGGTCTAGCAAATCATCTATCCTTGGGAGTGGGTAACGATTCTTTACCGTTATCTTGTTCAAGGCCCTGAAATCAACACACATACGCCAAGTGCCATCTTTCTTTGGAATCAATACAATCGGTGACCCACATGGCGAAGTACTTGGCCTTATGAAACCCTTGTCCAACAAGTCCTTGATTTGCTTCTTTATTTCAACATTCTCCATAATAGACATGCGGTACATGCCTATGTTTGGAAGAGGACAATCTGGATGTAAATGGATTTCATGCTGAATCTCCCTCTTAGGAGGCAAACCTGTTGGCTCCTGAAACATCTCATGATATGCATCAACTACATCATATAGATCTGATTTAAGTTTTGGATCACAATTTTCAAATGACTCATGATTCACATCAACCTTGGGCTTAATCATAAGAAGAACAAAATTCTTACTTGAATTGACCAACCTTTTTACCTGTCCTGCATTCACCATCGCTATATTTGTCTTCTTGCGATGAGCTCTAACAATGAACTCCTTGCCATCTTTGAACAGATGATATTTGTTTTCATGGCGATGAAAGATAGCTTTCCTGTCAAACAAGTAGGGACTTCCCAAAACAATTCCTGCTATATCAAAAGGTACCACATCAAGTTCAACTGTGTCAATAAAATGTGCAGTAATTGCAAAGCGCAATGTGCACTTTCTTGAAACTTGTAAATTTGCATCCTTGCAAATCCATCCAAGTGGATATGGCTTCGGATGTGGAACGGTCTCAAGTTTAAGCTGCTTGACCAAGTCCTCTGATATAAGGTTTGCTTGCGACCCACTATCAAAAAGTGTGTCAATTTTAGTATGTTTTGAAATCACCCTCACATGAAACAGTTCAATTCTTTCTTCCTCGTTAGGAGCTTGTACATGGCAGTTTGAGGTACTAGTGCTGGCTTGAGTTTCAACTTCTTTTCCCTACAAGTTTTTCAAACCCATGGCTGAAATTTTGGTTTCATCACCTGAATCTTCCCCTAAATCTTGTGGTGTAGATGTAGCAGCAGCAGTTTTCTGTTTCCCTTTGGATTTGTTAGATTGAGGTCTTTTTTCAGGATGTAATTTCCAACAGTTTTTCTCCTCATGGCCTGGTTTAGAACAGTGTTTACATATCACTTTCTCACTCTCCTGTTTGATAGATGCATTCTTTTTGCCCTTTCCCTTGGAGGTTTTCTCTTTGCTTTTCCCCTTGGGGGGCTTGTTTCTACCCTCTTCAAATGTGGTTTTTCCCCTTGCCTCTAAATGGGTAGCTTAGACACAAACCTCGTCCAGGCTAGTAGGGTTAAACATCAAGATGGTGTGTCTAAGGTAGCTATGCAAGCCACTAATGTATTTCAGCAAGGTGTCTTGGGACTGTAAATCTACCCCTAACAAGAGAGCTCTTCTCCTGAATTCTTGGGTGTAGTCTTGGACACTCTGACCCTTAAGTTGTCTGAAATTTTGTCAGTTCATAATGGCTTTCTGCATGTGAGCAAGAGGATAAAACTGTTTTTTAATGGCTAATAGAAATTCAGGCCATGTTAAGGTAACCTTACCAAATTTCTTGATCTCCTCTTTAGTCTTGACCTCCCACCAGACCAAGGCTGCTCCCTCCATTCTCAAAGAAGCCAACTGAATCTTTGTGGCATCATCATGCATATTTTGGATCCTCAAGTAAACTTCCAACTGCCTAATCCAGTTGTCAAGCTTTTCTGCATTCACTTCACCATTAAACATAGGTAATTTGAATTTTACATCAAGCTTCAAAAAAGGACTTTTTCCAGAGGATCTATGCTTATGAACAGAAGAAGACGAAGATGAAGAGGAAGAAGGTGAAGATGGGGGTGGTGGATCACCATTTCCTCCATGTCCTTTCTTGGAATGATCATCATCCTTATTACCTCCTGAAGAGCCCTCTCCTTCATGTGGATGTTTGGACCCTTCTCCAGCCAATTTCTCATTTCTTTCCTGGTACAATATCCTCACCATTTCAGTGAGATCTAAGAAAGCCTTTCTGAAGACTCTTTCTTCTTCTCTTGGATCTGTCTCTATAGGAATTTCTCCTTCATGTTCAGACATCCTTGAAGCTTCTGCTGAGACTCTTGAGGGTGAAATTGAAGGTGGAGGTGATGGCTCTCTGGCCTTCCTTGACTGAGGATTCTCTCGTTCTCTAGTCAACTGTCCTTCCCCTCTTTTAAGTTTCAACCTGGTAAGCATCAATACTTGCAAGACAATTAGAAGATCTTTGCACAAAAACAATCAAAAGACAACTACACCAGAGATTGAATGAAAAGAGCATTTATCTAATTTTCAATTATATAACAAGAGCATTTCGAAGGCTTCCTGGCTCAGTTCAGGCTCTGTCTATAGCTTATTTGACTGATTTTGATACAAAGAAGCAACAATCTAGCTCTGATACCAACTTGATCTGAATTTGAAACTACTTGAAATTTGTTTGCAAGGTATTCAATTCAGAAATAAACATGTTTAAAAGACTTCCATGTCTTGCAGAAAGGAAACACATGAACTTTTCAGCTGTTTATGACCCATCTAAGCATAGCAGAATTATTTCCTTTTACTGTTTAACACATAAAAACGAATTTGTTCTGCAAAATAAATCAACCACATATGCAAAAGAAGTTGATAAAGCAGTTCACCCCCTCCAGGGCTACGTCTGCTGGGTCCAAAGCTCCCAACCGGGCTTGTCCTTGTTTTTATTAAATGCTCAAATTGAAAATACAGCTGAATAGAAGCATCTACAGGAGAAATAGATGGTAGAAATGGATTCAGAACACTTGAATCCTTCAGGATTGACTATTGGATCACCTCCAATGGATACCTGCAACCCTGTACAGTCTTCCCAATACTGGCCCCTAGTGGCTCCTAGAACTTTCACGGCTTCAAAACGTATGCAAATGACCTCTGATGGCTGTAAGACCTGCACCAATGGCTTCAGAAGGTCGAAAATAGCCAAAATAAAAAAAAATTCGTCCAAAACCAACTTTCTGGGCCAAAGTTATGGCCATTTACTCCTGACTGCCAGTTTGGCCTAACAAAACCCCAGTTAACTGTAGTGGAGGCCAGTTAGCCCCGCCAAATAAACCACCAACTGAACTGCTGTTATATTAAATGTTTGCCTCGGAGTGCGTGCCCAACTGTTAGTGTGCTGGCGGTTAAAGCTTAGCTCCTGGTTCTGTTGTCACGGTCATATGGGTATGGGGGCTGGCCCCCTTTGTTTTCCCGCTGAAACAAATTCAAAGGTTATAACATGTTTATTCTGCCCATCAAACAACGTACAGGGCCATGGGCTAACGGTAAGTTGGTTGATTAATGACCCGGAGGTCTCGTGTTCAAACCCGACCGTTGCCAAAACAAACTTTTACATACGCCCCAAGAGCTTGCTGACGTCATCTGGAGGCCACGTGGTGCTCTCTGGGCCTGCCACATGGCACCCTCTGATTGGTGGCTGGAAAGAGAATATTCCAAAGAATA
This sequence comes from Pinus tabuliformis, assembly GCA_031772625.1. Classification (NCBI taxonomy): domain Eukaryota; kingdom Viridiplantae; phylum Streptophyta; class Pinopsida; order Pinales; family Pinaceae; genus Pinus; species Pinus tabuliformis. The sequence continues at coordinate 701,540,380 of CM062804.1, forward strand.
TTCCGCGGAATATCCTTTTTTAATTTTTTTTAAAAAAATTCAAATTTTCTAATGTTTTGGGCAAAATATTCTTTTGGCCATATCTTCCTCATACGGCGACTGTTTTTCGAACCGTTTGCGGCGCCAAAATCGGTAGGACGAGCACTTTGCATTCGCTCAGCTTTGAACCAGTTCTGAGCACTTTGAATTTTGAGCATTTTTACGACACCTAGGACATGAGCACCTGATCAGACCCACTTGTTGTATGAAGAGTCATGTAAAGTAGAAAGGTCATGGAAGTCAAATAGTGATGAGGGTAGTCAAACAACCACAAGGGTTAGTTTCACCCTTGGCTATAAATACCGCTTCATTTGTACATGCAAAGGACTTTTGACCTCAGCTCCTCCTGCATAGCCTTGAGAGTTTGTAATATTTTCTTTGAGGAGTAAGTAGTGGCTCCAATGCCCCGCACACGAGGTTAGTGCTGTCTGGTGTAATGACGTGTCTTTGAACTTTCGCTTAATACTAAAGCTTGCTAACAGGCCATCACATTTTCACACATGTATTGCAACTGTTGTAAGACTAATCTTGAACACTTGTAATGCATGTTGCTTTAACCTCTGTTTAACACTTGAACTCATTCACTTGTTGTAATACATATACGTTAATGAAAATGTGTTGTATATGCTATTAACGTTGTCTCGCCTATGTTGGCTACCCTCCCGGATATCAGAAAGACCTTTCACATAAAATTTCTATTACGAACATTGCAGTCGCGCGGACTCATCCACTGTGTGTTGTACGTGTTACCTTTCCTTGTGTGTTGTGACTTCCCCATCCGTGTGGACTAGTCCTCCGGAAGTTGTGCACATCTTGTTGTGTTGTGTGTTCCTAATAGTTTTGGGACTTCCTCCCATCCTACTTGGGAATCACTCTCACCCTCTCCCTCTGTAGTGAAAGAACCATTGACACAAGTAGCACTAGTAATCACTAGGCACGTGAACCTCGCTACTCGAAGACAAAGTAGACCACTCTCCTAAGCTGACAAGCAAGAGCTGAGGCAAACATTTAAGATAATGGAAGCTAGGCCATCATACCAGATGGAACTCCTACATCAAACGATGTGAGTTTTATTTGGGATTTCATGTCGAGGATATCTCCTGATGGTGGCGGGTCCAGCACTGTCAACATTTTGGTGTTGGAAGGAGGGCCAGATGACAAGTTGAGCCTGTACATCTGGGTTGAATCTCTTACCCAATGAATAATACACAATTAGTTCTCCCAGGGTGTTTCTCCCATTTCTCCCTCAATCAGTTATCAATCCACGATGAGCTTCTTGATCACTTGTCCCTGTTAAAGTTTGACGGTGAGGACAGAATGTCCATAACCGAGCACATTTATGATTTTCTTCATTTCTGTGAATCTCATGAAATCGATAGTGATGAGCTTGTTTTCACACTCTTCTTCCTGACCCTTGAAGGTCATTCTAATTGATGGTGTCATACCCTACCACCTGCTTCCGTCTATTCCCTTCTCACTTTCCTCAAGGAGCTCCATCAAGCCTTCGATGAGTGTGACCACCAAGATGTCCATGAAATAATCTCTCGTTTAAGAATGAAGCCTAGTGAATTAGTTGAGGAATTTTCTGCCTGATTCCTTCACTTATGTCATGAAATTCCTGAATGGTTTGTGGACCTTGACTTCATCAGCCAAGAGATGAAACACTTGGTTCATGTCTCCTGAAACGGTTAACTGCCTGCTTTTCCTTCTTCCTCGACTCTTGCAAATCATGAGAAACCTCATATCTTGAAGAGACCCCCTCGTAGCAACTGAAAATATAATAAATGTCTGCAGCGGGTACCCCCTCGTAGCGGTTACTAAGCTGAAAAATCTGCGCAACATGTTCCCAACCCATCTGCACGACTGTCTCCTGCCCCAACAGAGGAAATTCAAGAATGGTGTAGAAAGCCTATGGTGAAAAATAATCCCTCCATTCCACAAGAGGACATCACCATTCATAACCCAAGTCTTGAGTCTAATTTGCATCTCTGCCATCCTCTATCATCTACAAGCCATGACTCCTTTCATAATGACTCGCTTGAGCGATCTTTTTCACAAGCTAGTTACGCACACTCTCTTGATTCTCGAGCTGCTAGCTCAAGTTACAGTCATGTGCAAGGCAGCCTCATCATACAAACACAGGAGAAGGATGGTGAAGACATAATCAGTTCTTCTAAAAACATTGAGCCTCCATTCTTGATCGATTCTTGATCCGCGAATCTTGGTGAAACATCATGCACAATCAATTCTTTCGATCAACCTCCAGTCTTGGTCTACCATCACTCCCATGCTTCCGTATGTTGTGATGAACGCCCAAGAACATCATATGATCTACTTTCATCTCATGTACACTCTAACTTAGATATGGAGTGCGCACCAGTCAAAGCAGACATCCATATCGAAGCTTCCTCTACACCTCACTTGCTCGCGTGTCCTATCATTCACAATGCATCAACATGCATCAAAAATATTCCACGTTCTCTTGCTTCTTATCCCATGAGTTATCTCCTCGATTGACACAAGGTAGTGAGGTTTCCCATGATGAAAACAGTCTCAACACATAGGACTCTTCCCACTCGTCATCATCTTGTGTGTTGCATGAAGACAATTCGTCAAGTCAGCTTGCTAAAAATTTTGATGAACCCTGTGAAAGAGATGGCTGTCATCTTGAGAGCAGTTTTGAAATCAGTAACAACAACCATCCTCAATCCATGCATTATCTGGTTCACATCTCAAAATGCAAATTTTCAATTCTGGAAAGTTCTGGGACGTGCCAGGGAGTTGAGTCACTTCAACGTCCGTTGATGGTTATGTCAGGACCTTGCGGCTTTGGTAACCCGCCAAACCAAATAAGATATCGTTTCTCATGCACAATCCGTATATCTGCATGGTTTCACTCGACATGGATCCCTGTGTAAAGAATATTTACTATTCTGGGTGTGATATTTCAAAATTTCATATTTTCACTAATGATCGAATCCACGAGTCCGTTACAAGATGTTTGTCTTCATGCTCCTCTCCTACATCTGATTCAGGTTTGGAGTGTCCATCCCTCATTCAATCATGGGACAACGAAGTTGATCATCTCAAAGACTATCTTTATCCGAAATCATACTTATCAGATATTCTCTATCGTAATCAGCTCCTTGGAATTTTTGCAAATTTCTCACGTCAAATCTTCCCACTCATTACACCAGAAATCTCCCTGTGTGATGATGAGCACACAACCTATCACGTGAATCAAGTTAATCTCATTTCACCACACCCAAACTGGTTTCACACATTCACAGTGCTGGCATCCTCTCTACATTTTTGTGATTACCATGATGCCTACGCACTTTTTCACCAGTTTCAGGTGGGTGTTCTATCATGTCTAGCAGACAACGAACTTGGTTCCCTCATTCAGAGCATTGGCACGATTGTTCCAAAATTTTCTTTGTTCGTGTCAAACTGTGAATCTGCCATCTCAATCGATTGGTCTGATTTTTCTTCTACCTTGGGTGACTGTCATGGAGTTGATCATTTTCCCAACATTACATATAATGGCAGTCACTTCACACACTATTATATTCACTGTGTAACATCTTTATTCTTAGATTTCTGTCAAGCGAGTGAGGCACCTCGGCTTGTGCTGATGGCTATGGCAGGCCCTCACTGTCTTGACATGATCTATCTTCTCAAAGGTCACGAATCAGGAATCCATCTTCTAAAAGATCATGAATCTTTCAAAACAACCATCACGAATTTTATGATCCAATCACTGAATGGTTGGAACAATCTTACTTGGCGAGTTGTGTTGCAGGTAACAAGATTCAGTCCTTCCTCGCACTTGCTAAGAATCTTGGTGCAGAACAATGCACACTCACAAGAGGCCTCTGAGGTTTGTTGAAAAATGGTAGTCACGAAAGAGGTAAGCATGTGTGTTGGGTGGTTGTGACACATTATTCCACCCACAGGTGAGATCTTCTCTCTCGTATGCAAGTTTTTGAAGTTTTTTTCATTTACGGTTGCACACTATTTTTTATCTATTTTAATCTCTCGTATATTTATGACTGCAAGTCAGGTACGCTTATAGTGGCTTCATTGGAAATTTCATTTCACTTAACCCCGACTGTTTAACGTAGGAGTAGGAGTAGTGTTTTCTTGTTTGCTTGTCTTTTCTTTCTAGTTTGCATGTTTGTTTGCTTGTTGACTTGGTTGCTTTGCTTGCTTGTTGTTGTTTTCACTTTGTTTGCTTTTGTTGCTATTTTTGTTTTCATTTGTTTGGTTTTCTTAATACCTTACTATTTTTTGTTTCCGGAAATAATTGCTGCCAACTACTACATTCTGCCTTTTGAATAGAGTATGTGGTTCAAATTTGAAGAAACTTGTGACACTGCAACACTTGTCCAATCTTGTGTTTGTCTCCTTTATGCTTGGTTCTAACCTTCGGTCGATGAAGTCTTGGTAGAAAATACGAGCCGTCTATGAGGGAAGTTTTGGTCCAACCATGAACCTGTGTACACACTGGGAAGCCCCATGCCTGTACTTAGCCGTATGCTCTGTGTGTTCAAGCTCATCCAACCAGTAGGAATGGAGAAGGGGAAAATCTAAAGGAGAAAACCTATGCCAGAGATCTTACATGCTTATTTGAAGGAAAAACCTCTTCTTCTCTCAATAAGTCGGGATCCCTCTTCCGCCCAAAAAACAAATAAGTGCTTATACACAGTCCTCTTGAAAAATACAAACGCGAAAGAAGAGAAAGGCTTCCTGTGTAGAGAGGTGAAGCATGCAACTCCACCGAGGTACTGACCAGGCTCGCTGGTAGTGGAGCAATGCATGTGTTCCTGCGTGACTCCACCGGGGTATTGTCGAGGCCTGCTAGCAGCAGAGCAACACTAGAGATAAAAACTTATATTCTGAAAATCTTCAACTCACGAGCTAAACTACCCTTCCCGAATTCAAAACATTGTGATCAATATGAACTTTTGATTGTGTTTGACTGAGTTGGAAAAAGGTGAACCATGTATGTCCATGGGGTTGATGGGGAAGCCGAAGTAACCCACACAATGATTCAATACTCCTTGAAAGACCAAGTTCCTGTGCTGTCAATAAACCAAAATAGAGAAGCTGGAGTTCTACTAGTGTGTCACCAAGTGTTGTAGCAGCTACAACCACCCTCCAAAATTTTGGCCTGCACCCAATTTCAGAGCCTCCCTTGAGAGTTTCACTTGATGATTGCACACACTCGGGTTCAGCCCATGAGCTCGTGTGAGTCTTCACACCCACCTTGCTTGATCATTTCACCCAAGTTTTTGCATGTTGATGTGAAATTCATGCTTGCGACCATGTTCTGGTTATACTCAAAGTCTTTGCTTCATGTGTACTTGTTGTGTTCACTATGAAAACATTTATCCCACTCACACACGGAGTCAAATTGACTGTCATGCAAGCGTCATCACGGTCAACCAATGATCAAGCACAAGTGTCGTGCTTATCACTTACACCGTTGGTCATTCATGTTGAGTATGTGTGTCTGGATGGTTTGATTTGTCTCGTCGTCAAGTCATGTAAGTGTGTGTTTGCAAGATCACATATGCATCTTTCGCTTGTACACACTTAGTCACTTTGTTGAAGTTCGACTTGATTCCCATCTGACAGCCGAACCATCGGCCTGCCATCGACTCGATGGAATGTCACCTAGAATAATGCAGAAGCACCAATAAAGCCATTTCAAGCTACACTGCCCACAAGCAAATCGATCAACCTTCATGCTGGTCAACCGGAGAGTTCAACCTGGTAGCCACCTCGGGACTGACTCCCCTCAAAAATTGCACAGAGTTTGCAGATATTGCCCGCTCCATTAACTGAGAAAGTTGCATAGATAGGCCAGATAGACACCAAGTTCTCATCCCTGTATCCCTCAGAAAGTTGTGCAGATTTTCCAGCTAGCCCTCTCGACAGTCGACTAGCTGCTCACCAAGAAAATTGCGCAGTTTTCATGAGAAAGTCCTCTACTGCCCAATAGTCATCTAAGCTCAGAAACTGCGCAGAGGTGACTAGTAGTCCAACCTCCTAGATTCAGTGCAGTTTTTCCCACCTATAGCTCCTGAGAGTCGACTGACAGTTCCCCTCAGAAATTGTGCAGTTTTTCGTGCCAAGCTCCAACAGCTGATTGCTAGTTCCCTCCAGGAATTGCACAGTTTTTCTGCCAAGATCCCAGCAGCTGGCTTCCAGTTCCCCTTAGAAATTGCTCAGTTTTTGCTACCAGTGACCCAACAGTTGACTGTTAGTTCTCCTCAGGAATTCCACAGTTTTTGCTGCCAAGCTCCTGCTACCCGCTCATTCCGGAAACTGTGCAGATTTTGCCTTCCTAGACTTTCCGCAACCTAGACTGTTCCTCCCAAAAACTGCGCATTTTTGTCCTCCAGCTGAGCTAGACCTCGCAAATAGTCACTGTCGATCCAAATCACCCATCTTCATCACCCAGTGACTCTTGTGCAGTTTTCATCAGTAGTGCCCAGAGCCTCCATCCCGCCTCGCAACCTTGTCACCTCTCCTAGTCACCTACATCCGAAATGATCATGCATCATGGTAGACTAGGAGGTTTATGGATTTGATGTCATCTCATCATGAGTGTTTGCAGAAATAGGTACACAAAATAACATGGCGCGATAACTGATGGGATGAATAAAGGTTGCACATGCAGAAGGACAGGTTCACCAATGAATGAACAAACAATGTATGCAAAGAGATGTGCTTGTGAAAGGATGATTATGAAAAGATATATTTGCGGACAGATGGATGAGCAAACATGCAAGATGTGTTCACGAACAGATGGACGGACGGACGAACATGCAATTTTCGCGAACAAATGAACCTGTCAAGCTTACTAACATATAAGAAAGGAGAAATGTGTGAATGCAACATAAAGCGAACCAACAACCATCAAAGACTCCACGCACTTTGCCATGCGGAGGTGAAGCTGAGACACACCATGAGGACATCCATCACGTAGTAGCACTAAAGCTCAACATGCATACCAACAACAACACGAATGTACCAGCACGGTCATGTCGAGTCATGTCGTCCACATCTCTACTGTGGGCCATAATGTCAATCAATGTAATGTAACGTGGAAGTCCAAGAGACCCACTTGTTGTGTGAAGAGTCATGTAAAGTCAAAAATTCATGGAATTCAAACAATCATGAGGGTAGTCGAACAACCACAAGGGTCAGTTTCACCCTTGGCTATAAATACCCCCTCATTTGTACATGCAAATGAATTTTCACCTCAGCTCCTCCCACATAGCCTTGAGAGTCTGTAATAGTTTCTTTGAGGAGTAAGTAGTGGCTCCAACACCACGGGCATGGGGTTAGTGATGTATGGTGTAACGATGTGTCTTGGAACTCTTAATACAAATGCTTGCTAACAGGCCAACATGTTTTCACACATGTATTGCAACTGTTGTAAGACTAATCATGAACACTTGTAATGCATGTTTCTTTAACCTGTGTTTAACACTTGAACTCATTCACTTGTTGTAATACATATCTGTTAATGAAAATGTGTTGTATATGTTGTTAATGTTGTCTTGCCTATTTTGGCTACCGTTTCGGACATCAGACAGACCTTTCACATAAACTTGCTATAACGACCACCCCACTCACGCGGACTCATCCGCTGTGTGTTGTACGTCTTATCTTTCTTGTGTGTTGTGACTGACGCATTTGTGTGGACTGCTCCTTCAGAAGCTGTGCACGTCCTATTGTGTTGTGTGTTCCTAACAGAGTTGGAATTCCTCCCATATGACTTGGGACTCTCTCTCACCCTCTCCCTCTGCGGTGAAAGAATCATTGACACAAGTAGCACTAGCAATCACCAGGCACGCGAACCTCGCTACTTGAAGACAAAGAAGACCACTCTCCTAGGATGATAAGCAAGAGATGAGGAAAACATTTAAGAGAATGGAAGCTAGGCCATCGTACCGGATGGGACTCCTACACCAAACGGTGTGAGGTCTAGTTGGGACTTCATATCGGGGAGATTCCTTGATGTTGGCAGGTCCAACACCATCAACGGACTCATTAAGTATAATGAGACTAAACCACTCCTTCCTAGCGTTGATGAAAAATAATCCAAAGGACTCATTCGACTGATGAGATTAAAGGAAAATCATATGTTATCCTCCTCAAGTTAGGCAAAAAAGAGAGGCACTTTCCACTAATGGTGGTGGGAAATTGGGAAATAACATTTGTTTACATTGTGAAAGGCAATATGTCGCTCTTGAACATGACACTCTATCACCTTTATATACGAGTTGGGAAATCCATTTTGCTGTTAATTAACCATACTTCATTGAAAGTATTCAGTTGGTTTTGGGTATTATTTTTGAGTAAAATGCTGCCAATTAAGAATGTCGTGTCTATAACACACTCCTCCCACATATACCCAAGTAACCATGCCAACCAGGGTAAACATGAGAGGAGAAGATAATATGATCAGATTCAACCTACCATGTGACCTTAAGGAAGTGGAAGATGAAACATCACACAATCATCCAACATGAGCAACATAACCCTCAGGAGACATGTCAACCACTCAGACAACCTGTCCCTTGGGTCCCACTACTATTTTGGATCTCTTAGGCCATAGTTGCTCTCATGCTATGGGAAATGGAGCAACTAGAAACCTAAAGCTGCTCTCACAAGCTTGCCTGCCAGTGACTAGAGACTAAAATTTCCAGTTTTGGGCCAATGAGCTCAGGATTTAAGGCACCTTTTCAGGCCTAGAGCCCAGGCCACTGCCCAAAAGGGAGTGATACTTGAAATCAATAAAAATACAGGGAAACAATTATGCAAATGAAATAAGTCAAATAAGACCTTTATAAGATCCCTACTAGCCATGTCAGGCATTTCATCAAACATATCATCAACATGTAACCTACAGGTGTAAACATCATAATTAACTATAGGGATCTCATACTTATCTGAGAGTCGCTATGAACCATTGTTCCCTCATGTCATTTGTTGCATTTTCATCTATTAGGCCATAGATACACTATCCATTCATTTACAAGTAAAAACATGCTGAGAGCCATACATAGCTATTGTCATAAGCTATACATATAACCAACATAATAGGAACAAAATTACCATAAACATCTCATCCATAAAAATCCACATATACGTCAATACATTTACACATGAAAATGAAGGGAATGAGTTTCTCATTAATGAATACAATGAACCAATCGGAGATGGGACTACCATGTTCCACGCGACCATAGATTGAATGAGCCAAGTCTCTCTTCAACCAATCACCCCCATGGCATATTCCAACCATGAACGTGGGACTCAAACCAAAAGAACCAACTAGGGCATACCGAGGCTAAACCACCTCATCCTCATAAAAAACACCAAGATTTACCATAATCCATCCCAGATAACTAGGCCAACACAATGAACACATCATAACAAGCTTTACCATGATCTCCACCCAATCACCAGGCCAAAAAAACATGGAAGCCATCGAATTTCTCCACCTACACCGTGAGGAATTTTCATGTCTCCTAGTCTCTTAGGATTTAAGACAATCTAAACTTGGACCACTAGGCCCTAAACCGATACCCACTCTCCACACTTTATTGCATATCCCAAACCTGGGATTCTAGGCCCAATGGATAGAGAACCACCGCTAGGATTTACTGTATATCCTGCTATTCACCGGCAAGGATTCCTAGGCCCACCGCGGCAACACAATCCTGGCTTTACCTTAACCCACAGTTTGGCTCAAGGGTCACTAGGACAGTGGTTTTACTGTGATCCATAGTTTGGTTCAGGGACCACTAGGCCAAGTGCTCTATCATTCGGAGATCCATCCCACTCAGCTTCAAATCTATTCGACAATCCAACTCAACTAAAACATGAGAACCCCATCACACCATGGATATCCAGAAATGACAAGGCTAGGCTGAAAACATTGTTATACCTGGAAAAAACCATGCCATGATAGAAAATAACCACATGAAATGCCATGCATGCCAAATATAGCAAGGAAAATACACATGCAAGTTGATACCTGCAATGAATCTTGCTATAGCAGCTTGATCCCACCTTTCCCTACTTGATCTTTGCTTCCTCTTGCCTTCTTTGCCTTTCTTGCTCCAATGCCAAAATTTCTCCAAGAGACTCTAAGTGTCCAAGGGTATGAGAGAGAGAGAACAATGAGAGAGATCCAAAACCCAAGTGACAAAATGTTACCAACTGATCCTCAGAAGCCTTTTTATGAATGAGGCATCTATTTTCTTCATTTTCCATTATTTTCCTTCATTTTCCTCCTCACATGAAACATGTGATCTTTCACCTTCCTTTTCTCCTAATTTCCATTATTTTCATAATTAATGTGCCATTTTTCCTTTCCAAAGCCTTACCCATTTCCTTTTCCAATTTCCTTAGCCATAAACAACCAAATGAACGGGGTGATGTCTTACCTAACATTCAACTTGAATTAATTTCCCATCAACCGTGGTTATTATTTTTTCCTTCACATGGAATTTTCACCAGGGATATTACAGAACCCTCCCCCTTGGGGGACACCTTCCGTGGTGTTCAATCACACATATACCTCAACAACTCACTGAAATAAGACATACTGCTCATGGAGATTTATAACACAACTCATTGTATTGTTTACAATGAAAGACCCACTCAAAGAAAAACATCATGACAACATGATAACATAATGCATAGTGGAGCTTTATAACGCAACTCATTACAATTTTTACAATGATCATCTTGCTAAGTACCAACCCACATGATATCATAACATCATGATAACATAACCACATGATAGTATAGTAACATGAAAACATAATCATAATGACATAACACCCATACCGCATAGTGGAGCTTTACAACATAGCTCATGGCAGTATTTACATCCATACACATGTACATATAGTAGCATTAACAAAATATATAACAAAACATATATGAAAGCATATATCAAAATATATACTGAACACCATATCTAAGCATATATCAAAACATCATATAGCATATACAAAACCATCATAAATCACATATCAACCACCATAAAGCATATACAAAACCACCATAAATCATATATCGACCACCGTAAAGCATATACCAACCCACCATATCGAAGTTGCTTTGCCTCAACCAGAAAACAAGGAAGGATACATAGCCCTCATCTGATCTGTCATCTCCCATGTAGCTTTATCAGGCTCAAAGTGCTCCCATTGCACTTTAACTTTCTCAATTGCTCGGTTCCAGAGCATGATCACCTTTTTATGCAATATACATTGAGGCTCCGACTATAATTCTCTATTTGGTTCCACCTACAATACAGACCAATCAATCACATGATCAACATCCTTAAGATACTTCTTAAGAAAAGATACATGGAAAACATCACGGAGTTTCACAGTTGGAGGCAATGCAAGTCGATAAGTTACTAGCCCTATCCTCTCAATGATACTGAAGGGTCCACAAAACCATGGTGCCAGCTTAGCACATGACACAATCCACAAGGATCTATTCTTTAGTTTGATGCAAAAGTACACCTATTCCCCAACCTGGAACTCTTTGAACAACCGGTTATGATCTACATAGATTTCCTGCCCATCCTATGCTGCCTTCAGATTCTTCTTGGTCACTTACATTTCTTGTTCCATGTCTGCCAACATCTCTAGTCCAATCAATATCGTACTAACTGGATCACTCCAACTGATGGAAGTGTTATAACTCCACCCATACAATGCCCCAAAATGGCTCATCCTAAATGAATCCTGATAATCGTTCTTGTATGCGAACTCTACCAAAGGAAGATACTCTTCCCACTTCCACTGCTGATGCATCAACATGTACTCCAATATCATGTTGACCCTCTCTATTTGTCCATCTATATGTGGATGATAAGATGTGTTGAAGGTCAACTCCATGCCCAAACCTGCAAATAACTCCTTTCAGAACTTGGAAGTGAACTTTTCATCTCTGTCTTAAACAATATGCTTTGGAACACCATGCATACTAACTACATATCGAATGAATACTTGCGCCACATCGCTAGATGAGAATGTAGACTTCACTAGGAGGTAGTGTACAACCTTTGTTAATCTTTCCATAATGACCCTGATGGAATCACGCTACTTCACTGTCATAGGCAACCCTGAGATGAAATCCATGGAAATAATCTCCCGTTTCCATTATGGAATCACAATCAGCTGTAGCCATCCACCTGGATGTTTACACTCTGCTTTCACTTTCTGACAATCAAAACATCTAGCCACAAAATCTATTACATCCCTCTTCAAATTCGGAAAATATTTTATTTCTTCACTGCTGTTAGTGTCTTTTGATACCCTGGATGACCTGAATATGGTTTCACATGAAACTACCTCAAGATCACCTTCTTGAGCTCACTGCTATTCAATATATATATCCTGTCTCAGAACCTAACCAATCCATCCGCTGTAAGACAATAATCCATACCATGTGCACCTGCACTTGTACCTGTATTTGCATATGCACCTGTCCTTATACCTGCACCTATACCCACCATGTTGAAACCTATGCACAATCTCCATATACCTAATATCCTACTGACCTTCCTGTAAGATCCTATCCTATAAGTCTATCCCATAGGAGCATATAGCTGCCAAGTGATGTACCTGTACCTGTTTACTAAGAGAATCTGCCACCCTATTCTCTTTACCTTTGATGTGCCTGATCTCAAAATCAAACTTGCTGATTATGGCCAACCATCTAGCCTTCCTAGCGTTTAGATTTGGGTGGTCAAACAAATAGCTCAACCTAATGTGATCACTCATAAGTACAAATATTCTGCCAATAAGATAGTGTCTCCACATCTTCAATGCATGTATGCTCACTGCTAACTCCAAATCATGTGTCGGGTATTTCTTCTTATGCTCATTTAGTTTCCATGACTCATAACATACCACTTGTCCATCCTGCATAAGGACTCCACTAAGCCCTCTCTTGCAAGCATCTAAGCATACCACAAACTCTTTGTTTCGATATACAATCTGTAGCACTGGTGTATATGTCAACAACTTCTTGAGTTGCTCAAAGGTAGCCTCACACTCCTCATTCCATTTGAACTTCTTACCCTTTCTTTGCAATGATGTGATAGGATAAGCAATCTGTGAGAATTTCTTGATGAACCTCCTATAGTAGCCTGCCAGACCCATGAAATATCTCACCTCATCCACATTCTTAGGAGCTACCCACTCCATCATGGCCCTTATCTTCTATGGATCTACCACAATGACTTCCTTGGATACCACATGCCCCAAGTAGTTTACCTCAGTCTGAAAGAAACTACACTTACTGAGCTTAGCATACAATTGATGCTCTCTCAACAAACTCAACACTACTACTAAATGTTCAGCATGCTCTTCCTCATGCTTAGAATATACCAATATATCATCAATGAACACAATAACAAATTTATCCAAATATGGACGCAACACACTATTCATTAAACACATAAATGTAGTTGGAGCATTAGTTAAACCAAATGGAACAACAATAAAATCATAATGCTCGTTCCTGGTTTGAAAAGATGTCTTGTAAATGTCTTCCTCTTTGATGCATACCTAATGATATCCGGATCTCAAGTCAATCTTGGAGAACACTGCTGCTCCCTTCAGCTGATTGAACAAGTCACCAGTCCTTGACAATGAGTACCTATTCTTGATGGTCACTTTGTTCAATTGCCTGTAGTCAATGCATAATCTGAATGTCCATCTTTCTTCTTTACAAACAATACCGGTGCACCCCAAGGTGATACACTTGGCCTAATGTATCCCTTATCAAACATTTCCTTTAACTGCAAATTTAACTCAACCAACTCAGGTGTGCTCATCCTGTAAGGTGCTTTTGATGCTAGAGTTGCCATTGACACTAACTCAATATAAAATTCCACCTCCTTGTGAGGTGGAAACTCTTTAATGTCCTCATGAAATACATCATGAAACTGCTGCAAAACTGGATACCTGCTCAACACATCTCTATCCTCAACTTCCTTACCCTTATCACTAGAAATGTGCATTGAAAATAACGTACACCCTTTCCTGCAGCTACGCTTTTCTTGCATAATTGTCCCCATCCTAACTGATGTGGCTTTCTTCTTACCCTGCAAGACTCTTGGTTCTCCATTGTCATCAACACACTTAATAGCTTTGTCATAAAAGTCTACCTTGGTTCTATGAAGATACAACCAATCCATTCCCAACAACATACTGTATGATCCCAATGATAGTACGTTCAAATGTGCTTCAGTAGGTATACCATTCAAATCAAATGTGCAATCTCTTACCCAATGATGAACTCTCTTCTTTGTACCTGTAGCCAACTGCACTAACCAAGACTCTGCATGAAATTCCTTCTCAAATCACACTTATCCACCAAGTCAAGACTAACATAGCTATAATTAGATCCAAGGTCAATAAAAATAGAAATAACTTGATCGCAAATCTTACTATCCATCTCAATGATAGATTCCTGGTGTTCTTCTTGCCTATTGTCCACTACTGCATAGATACGTGGAACACTTTGACCAACACCCAAAATAATATGCTCCTTCTATGAATTATATATATGAGGCCTACCACCCTGATTCTATGGACAATCTCTCTTAAGGTGCTCCTTAACGCATGTCCAACACTGAAACCGACCAGTGCCCTCACCTCTATGCTGCTGCTACTGCCGTAACGCATGTCCTTGTCTAGATGAATTAAATCTATTTTGTGGTGCCACATTCTCTTTCTCATATGCATGTGAAGGCCTTGTCATCTTAGGATGCCATTTTCCTTTACCTTTGTCCTTTCCTTTCCATCCATGCTGAGATTCATTCTTATGCTTTGATTGTTCATAGAAATGCTTCAGTTTCCCAATAACTTCCTCAAGTGACCAAGGCTCATCATACTCAATCTGGTCTCTAGATGCTAATGGAAAACCACTGACAAACCTATGAACTTGAGACTTATCATTAGTAAGATATGATACATACCTTAATAACTCCAAAAACTTGGTTGTGTACTCTTCATTTGTCATTGATCCCATATTTAGCTCATAGAATTCTTTATCCTTACTATCGTAGTACCTTTCTGACAAGTACTTCTTCCTGAAAAGTCTCTTGAACTCCCTCCAACTCAAATCATCTGTCCTGATGTATTTGACCCACTTCACATCTTCCCACCAAATGTATGCTTTACCTTTCAAGCTGAAGATAACTACTCTGGCCTTCATGTTATCTGTGTACTCATGCAACTCAAAGAATTTGTTCATTCCAAGTATCCAAGCCTCTGCATCTTTCGACTCCTTCACATCTCCATCAAAAGTAGGTGGTTTTTATTTATTGAATTCATCCAGCAAGTATCCCCTATAAGGATGATAGCGATGACGATCATGATGTCTATCCGAACTAGAACTATAATAGTACTTGTACTCATCGCCCCTCTTATCCGGATTATCCATCAACCTGCCATCTCTCACTGTGTCAAATCTATCTGACCTGTGTCTACCAGGAGACTTGCTTCCATACACCCCATTAGTTCCATCCCCATGTCTATGGATAATATGAAGCGACCCTTGTTGCTGCAAGTCTGAAAAGCTTTGAAGAAGTATAGCATTAACCTCTGCTTGCTTCTCCTGTGCCTATGATCCGGTCATTATTTGCCTTACAACTCCATATCTCTTTCTTCAAACTTCTCAATGTAAATTCCAAATCAAAAGAGTTCCCAACACCATACTACTCTTCGGATTCATAGGAAGAGTCTTTGTAGTCAACCATCTTGCTAGCCATTTGATATTTTTCCCGCAATGCATAATATGTCAGATAAACCAAATCACAATAAATCAATATACCTCAGTATAGATCAGAGAGTATACCTTGTATGCAATATCACCAAATCAGCATGATACATGTATAACATAAACATAAAAACATATATACATTCGCAAATAAATATATCAACATATAAACATCACTCTAGCTAGGGTCCAGTCATCAATGCAAGGCCATATCAACAATGCATGCTATGACCTCATGCATGAAAACAACCATTACTCCATTGTACACATTTCCACATGCAATCATCAACATCCATAAGCAATGTCTAATAAACTACACATATGCATAAATGCACATAGTCGAGCATAAGCGATCAATCCTTGTAATCAACCTACAACTTTGTTACATGTACTCAAACCTACAAGAATGTAGCCTAACATACAAGGATGTAAGTAGGCGACACAAAATCAACATGTAAGCAACATATACTCCTTATGTAACCAGTCATACTCATGCCAAATTCATTCCACAAAGTCAACATCAAATTCAACATGGAAACCTTACTACTGCCATCATCAGTCATCAAGCCAAAGCAACAAGAACATGAAATGCAAGTGTAGGAGACACACATACAATTCACATGCATGCATGACCAACACATACCACCCATCTAGTCTAAGAGTTGAACCATGCTCTGATACCACTTTGTAACACCATCCTCCCGCATATACCCAAGTAACCATGGCAACTGGGGTAAACATGAGATGAAAGGCTATTATGATCATATTCGACCGCCTATGTGACCTTAAGGAAGTGGAATAGATGGAATATCACACATAGTCATCTAACATCAACAACAAAACCCTCAGGAGACATTTCAGCCACTCAGACAGCCTGTCCCTGGGTCCCACTACTATTATGGATCTCTTAGGCCATAGTCACTCTCATGTTATGGGCAAGGGAGCAACCAAAAAGCTAAAGTCACTCTCACAGGATTTCCTGCTAGCAACTAGAGACTAAAATTTCCAATTTTGTGCTAGTGATTTTGGGATTTAATCCACTTTTTCAGGCCCAGAGCCCAGGCCGCTTCCCATAATGGAGTGATAACTTGAAATTAGTAAAAATACAGGGAAAGAATGATGAAAAATCAATAAGTCAAACAATACCTTTATGAGACCCCTCCTAGACATGCCAGGCATTTCGTCAAACATATCATCAACATGTAACCTACATGTGTAAACAATAGAATTAAGTGTAGGGATCTCATACTTATCTGAGAATCGTTATGAACCATTGTTTCCTCATGCCATTTGCTGCATTATAATCTATTAGGCCATAGGTACACTATCCATTCATTTCCAATAAAAAACATGCTGAGAGCCATAATAGCTGCTCCCATAAAATATACATATAACCAACATAATAGGAACAAAATTACCATAAACATATCAACCAACAAAATCCACATATACATCAATACATTTACACATGAAAATCAAGGGAATGAATTTCTCATTAATGAATGTAATGAACCAACTAGAGACGGGACTACCATGTTCCACTCGACCATAGATTGGCTAAGCCAAGTTTCTTTTCAGCCAATCACCCCAGTGCCATATTCCAAGTATGAATGTGGGACTCAAACCAAAAGAACCAACCAGGGCATACCGAGGCTAAACCACCACACCATCATCAACAAAAACCATGCTTATCGTAATCCATCCTAGATCACGAGGCCAACACAATGAACACATCATAACAGGCTTTGCCATGATCTCCACCCGATCATTATGCCAAACAAGCATGGATGCCACCAGATTTCTCCACCTACACCGTGAGTAATTTTCTTGTCTCCTAGTTTCTTAGGCTTTACCATAATCCAAACCAAAATCACTAGGCCCTAAACCGAGACCCACTCTCTAGGATTTACCGTATATCCCAAACCTGGGATTACTGCGCCCAACGGAGAGAAAAACACCTCTTGGATTTATCGTATATCCTTCCATTCACCGGCAAGGATTCCTAGGCCCACCGAGGTAACGCAATCATGGCTTTACCGCAACCCACAGTCTAGCTCAGGGGTCACTAGGCCAGTGGATTTACTATGATCCAAAGTCCGGTTCAGGGACCACTAGGCCATGTGATATATCATTCAGAGATCCACCCCACTCAGCTTCGAATCAATCCGGAAATCCAGTTGAGCCAAAACATGAGAACCCCATCACACCATGACTATCTGGAAATGGCAAGGCTAGGTTAAAAACATTGTTCCACCTGGTAAAACCCATACCATTATATAAAAGAACCACATGAAATGCCATGCATGCAAAATATAGTAAGGAAAATACACATGCAATTTGATACCTGTAATGAAGCCTACTGTAGTTGCTTGATCCTGCCTTTCCCTGCTTGATCTTTGTTTCCTCTTGCCTTCTTTGCCTTTCTTGCTCCATTGCCAAAATTTCTGCAAGAAACTCTAAGTGTCCAAGAGTATGAGAGAGAGAGAGAGAGAATAATGAGATATCTCCAAAACACAATTCACAAAAGGTTACTAACTGATCCTCAGAAGCCTTTTTATGAATGAGGCCTCTATTTTCTTCATTTTCCAATTATTTTACTTCATTTTCCTTCTCACATGAAACCTGTGACCGTTCACCTTCCTTTTCTCCTAATTTCCATTATTTTCATAATTAAATGTGCCAAAAATGCCAATATTCCTTTCCAAAGCCTTATCCATTGCCTTTTCCAATTTCCTTAGCCATAAACAACCAAATGAACACCCCCTAGGATGTCCTGCCCAACATTCAACTTGGAATAAGTGTCCCATCAATCATGGTTATTATTTTTACCTTTATTAACTTTTATTACATGGAATTTTCACCAAGGTTGTTAGAGTGTCACCGATATTTTCAAGATAAGTCTAACCTCAGTCAAAATTACCTTGCAATTCATAGCCTTCAATCACGGCGACCATCCTTGAGTCAGTGCTGGATTACTCCAAACTACTTTTCTTCAAAACTTGACATGAGTTTCATGTCGTAGGCCCTCCTACGATGGGTCACTTCCTATCGACTTACACTCACTATCTAGGAAGTTGATCTAGATACCTTCTTTAGTACCTTGGAGCTGCATGCCTTAATGGCAGGTTTCTCGCTTTTGAAAATGGTTCTCATAATTGAACTTCTATTGAATGATTCTATGAGTGTTAGAAAACAAGACATTAATCACACTTCATAGACTATATTGGAGTATCTTGAGAGCCATTTTCATTATTGATGGTTTCTCTCACGCTTGTTAACGGTTCATATCATTGACTGGTAATCAAATGGTTTCTACGATGTTCGACTACGAGATATTCACTCACATGGTTAGATTCGTACTAAAGATCGAGAGATGGAGATCAAGACCTTGGATCTAGTTTCATCCATCCAACATGTGTGGAGTTATTAAATATTCATGAATGTAAACATAGATCCATTGATGGTTGCGTCCATACTGTGTCTTCTATTGAGATGGATCTTTAGGTGTATTTCCATATTGTTTCTCTAAGACATTTATGCTCTGAGTATGGGAATACCTACCTCAGCAATGATTTTATATTTCATTTTAACACTTGTTTGATTATTTCAAGTCTCCAACTATGGTCTCTAGCCTGAAACTTGGCATAACAAAGCACTTCATTCATCAAACATCTCTTTCAACTTTTCACTTTACGGGGCAATCCGTTACACATCATTTTGTCCCATTAGGCAAATGACTGTTAGTTTGGATCTTTTGATATCCATCAAAGTGTTCCAAAGCATCCCCCTGCAAGGCTAGAATCTAAACAATCACAAAGATACTGAAATTCCTAGATCTCAAGGCCCAAAAACCTATTTTTGACTTCCTGTGCAGTTCCCTAGTTAGTTTCTATGCAAACACAGAGGAGACCATTAGAGTCTACGCAAAAGTGTGCTATGTCTTACAGTGTGTCCTGTGCACATCACTCAATGCAAGTAAAAAATACAAAGTAAAGCCTAGAAGCTTTGTTAGTCAAATCTTTCCCAACTAACAACTTCAAATTGATGATTACTCAAGCCTGATCCCTCCCATCATGGAGCTACTTCCCTCTCTTTGAGGATCCCTTATCCCACCATTTGTGGATCTCATCCCTTAGGAAGATGATCCAAAAACTCCTCCTCTTGGCCTATAAATCAAACACCTGCCAGAGGATTGAGGAGGATCATTGAAGGTAGGCTTATGCTGTAGAAATAGGGCTAGAAGGCTTTTCAGCCAAGAAGAAGGTTGGAGATTATGGGAAGAGGCTTGTAACATCAAGGCACTGAAGTTGTAAGTATGTTCTCCTTTTTACTCAATAAAAATCAACTGTTCTTTTCTAATAATTTCGATTCCGATATCATTTGTGAGATTCCCTGATCACTCACATAGGCTATGATTGGTTATTGATTCAATTTATGATGTATGTTGAGTTAAGTATTTCATTTATCTTTCATTCTATATACTAGATGCTTTGATCCTTTGTGTGTTTCTATCTATGTAGATCTCCTTCGAAACATCATGGAGAAGTTGTGGAAAGTGCTGGAACAATCTCTAAAGCATCAAGGAGAAGCCAATTGTGGAAGGCATTGAAAGGACTTTGACATGCACTTTGTTAAACTGGTAAGTGATCCCTCACATATTACTTGTTTCAATCAATCATAAGCTAAGGAAAGGTAGTAGTTCTTTTCTTGTTTGTTACTAGATTTCGTTTGAGATCTAGGGAGATCCATATTTTCTGCAAGAAGGATTAGTCTGCCTAACAACAACACTCTTGTAGCCTGTTACAACCCCTTACTTTGTTGTTTGAATTTCAACATGCAAATATTACATTGACATGAATGTTACAAAATTCTTCTCCAATCGTTCACACATCATTCCACCCATTTCATTACCTTTGATAAAAGTATATATACTACAGTTGTATCCTTTGCATGCGAGTGGAAACCAGTGAACTTATATGCCCTAAACATTCATGAATAAAATATCCCTGTTACTTTTTCAATTTCCTTCTCTATCTCTTCATTAGCCACATGATGTTTCAAGTACATGAACTATTATATTGGGAAAGAGCCATGAAGATGTATTTAATTTGTTTAGTTATTATGTGATTGAAATATATGATTTCGTGACAAAATATTTTTATCTCTACATATATGAGTTTCTTTAGTAGGGGTTCTCGAGGGAACCAAAGGGGACAAGGTAGGAGAGAAAATGTAACATGACTTGAAAACATAAATAAAAGAATAATATTTTCTATCCACTTTGATGTCGATTTTGTCTAGTTCAACTAGATGACTCAAATTGGCCACATATATTTAGGAGGACATTTTCATACTCCTCTTGTATCACACAACTCTCCTCATCCACATTCTAGTATCATGGATATTTCTAAGCTACATTCCTCCTCCATAACAACAACCTCAATATCATGATGGGTGGGAGACCAACCCCACCATACTAGCCTCTGGAATTTCTAATTGTTCATCTCGTTCTTGACATGATATTCCCCCACATGTTGTTACCCGTCATATTCCATCTGATGTGTCTCATGTTGAGAATTTACCTATACAAGAGCTTCAATTTCCCCTGCACAGATAGATAAAGGAAAAAAACCTATGATTATTGTACCTATTTCTCTTTAACTCAAGCCACTTCAACCCATTCTCACACCAACACTCTCAAGAATAATGATTAAGGAAGAAGAGAACTCTCCTTCATAGAATTGAATCTTAAGGTAGATGAAGGACACACGAGTGATGAGAAGGGAAATTCTTTGCCTTAATTAGGGATCCAAATTTATCATGATTGGGATTTTGATTTGACTTTATTTGCTTACTTTTAGACATGGATATAGACATACATTATCTGAGTAGTAATATTTTTTGGTTATGCTTTAAGAACACATGGGAGGCACAAGGATGATATCATGCATGCGATTTTTGATGTGTTTTTATTATGCTTTATACTCTTGATATATGTGTGTATGTGTGAGGTATTTGATGATAGGTGACTATGGTTGGTGATATTGGATTTATGTCATGCTAGCATTTATATTACATATTTGAGGGAGTCACAAGGTAATGTTTAATGATATGTTAGTATTGATATAAGGGGATATTGAAGTATGGAAGGGCATTGAGGGAGTAGAGTGTTCGACGGCTGGGGATCTATATTCTCCTATGCTTTATGGTTTGTGTTGACACTTTCCTCTCATCTATTCACATTTTCAAGGCTTTCTCCTATGCCATTTGATGGTGCTTCCATCACCATCTCCATTGTTGGTCCTCTCATAGGTCTTGACACATTCTTGGGTGTTGGTGTTTTCATTGTGGTCACTATTCGCTCACCAGGGTTTTCTGTTGTCACTTCCCATCCTTTGTGGATTTCAATTGTAGCCGCCACCAATCCTCTGGTCAGGGTATGCTACAATTTAGTCGTGGATATAACTTGGGATTCAATGGATGTGGTATATTTCTGCCACTCGACTATATTTTCCAACCAATGCTCCTACTCTCTTGTGAGTTTTGGGCTAGTTTTGTGGACATTTTGTTGTCTGTTTATGGGGTTTTGTCCCAATTTACTTTTTTAATATTTTCTATTTTTATCAGAATGATTTGAGATGTATCTCAACTCCTTTTTTTTTGACACATATGGGTTTATGTTGTAAAGATGTATGTATTCTTCTAAGAGACTTGGCCTTGTTTATAGCCTATGCTTGGTTCTGGGCAGTTCTTGTTCGAATGCACACTTTGTTTGTGTATTTAAAAAATGTGATTTTATTTATTTCCATAAATAAAATTACAGTTTTTCCCCTGGGAAAAATATTTAATAATATGTTATGGATATGATCCTAGTGGGACCGCACTTACTCAAGAATAAATAAAAAGACAATTTCCTTTAAATAACCCTCTTCTCCTGAAGTTAAAAGAAAAAGATTAATTAGATAAATTAATAGAATTTAGAGGTAGTTACCTTGTAACAAATTGAATAAGATTACAAAAATAACAGAAGAATATTGACGAAAGAACCTTTTCCAGAAGTAGAGAAGGGTATGCTAGTATATGCGTACATTGTCATTTTTTTGGTCATACAATTATTTTTTCAAAGTGTTGAGCCTAATTGTCTTGTTAACAACATAAATTTATTGAGAAGATGAAAGGAAGGGGTGATTGCATCATTTTTTTGTTTGTTCCTATAAGGTTTCTTTAGTATTTATACAACTTTTTGTCCATTTTAGAAGGTTTCATTATTTTTAATTCTAATTAGTGTGCTTTTGCAAAGTTCTCACTAAGATGGTCTTATCATAAGGGTGCAAACCATAAAATTTTATCATTTTTGCTTCTTTCATGGCACTTGGTTTCCTTTGTATGGATATTTAACATCTTTTTCTTCTAAAGTCATTTTATGGTCCAAATTTTAAAATTAAATTGAAAAGAAAACTAGTTGTACACTCATTTTTTATTCAATAAATTGGTTTCTTGACTCTTTTATATGTTGCATACATCTCTTTAGATTTCTAAGGATATCGTTTTAAATATTGAATGTGCTACCTGTTCTTTGGATGCCATATGTCATAATACTTAACACATGCACAATGAATTTAGGTCGTTGGTGTATATTTGTGAAACTCACTACATTTTTCCATTATTTTACTATACATGTGATGGTTTTTATTTATTTTCACTAATTGTAAAGTTTTGTTTTTTTATTACTATATTTAAAAATTTGTTGTAACTATTCATAAATTTGAAATATATGTTAGTAGGAGTTCGATAAGGGCTCTAAGAAACTAGGCTTAGTTCCCATTATCTCACTTAGTCCTATGAGGTTGAAGGCATTGTTGGCAAAGCATCAAAACTCCACTCTCAATAGATTCAACCATCAGTCTCTTTGTTTCCTTGTTGGTTAATCTTATAGACTGCATAGTAAGTGATCTTGGACAACCATTGAGCCCTATGATGTGATAAATCATTGTGAATTCCTAAGTGGTATTCTATTGCCAATTCTCCTTGGATTACCTTGGGTAACGTTGGAGCCTAGAAGCGGAATTAGTTGGGTAGGATTGCCTAGTGTGAGGCATGAGGGGTGTCTGGAAGAATCTTTATGGTGATTAGAAATCCTAGATCCATAGTACTTTGAGACTTCCTAGTTTGCCTATGCTAGAACCCTTGGAAGGTTGGTGGCACAACATGAAGGATTACAGAGGAAAATGAGTGCATTACCTTGGGTTTTGTAGGCTAAGGGATAAGAGACTATATTTAGGGAGGTTGCTGGAGTTGGTATTTAGATATATTACTTATTTAGTTCTAATCATATGACCATAGTTGGCTATAGGTGAGCCTTTTCCTCGGTGGATTGATAATATCAACTTGGGGGTGACCCATTGTTAAGAGGTTCAAAGTAGTGAAGTATATGGATGGGTGGAGTGTTTGAATTCTGCGACTAGTTCATGAACAATTAGAGAATATAAGTGTTATTATGTTTATGTGTTGTTTATTTGGTATAAATACTTGTGATAATTATTGTTGATATAATAATGGACACATTTCACATAAATTATCTGTGGCTAAGTTATTATGCATTCTATGTCATGCTATTAGACATGCATATTGCATCATATGGATGGAATACTTCTCATATGGTAAGTTTGTGTACACAATTGATAGAAAATTGATGGGTATTCGATAGACCATAAAATCATCTATACATTCAATAGGTAGTTGATGGACAATTGTTCTGTGTCTATGGTCAATAAATAGTTGAAAGATAATAGATTTGAGTCTTTGGACAATAGACAATTGGCAAGTAGATTTATTCACCAACCAATGGGTTATATTGACTTCCATGATAGATGTGTAGTCATAATCAAGTATACGGATGAAAAATTTGGTATCTAAATGCAAACAGGAGGGCAAATAATGTTTTATATGTACTTTATACTCTTGATGATAGAAAGAGGGTAATGGGTACAATACAAAGTGGTATTATATAATCAATTTAAATGCTAAGAATACATGGGCTATAAGTAGAGCATAGAGGTGGAATGGTTAGTATGTCTGCAAATTGTTTGTTAAAATTCATAGAGGTGAAATTTAGGAAAAATTCAAAATTATAAGCATTGAGCTTCAAGGGTGAAAAATGCCCAAAGTTTCTTGTTGGGATGAAGTGTGTAAAATTTTGAAATTGGCTAAGTTTCAAATTATAGAATCAACCATGGAGAGTCAGAGGAAAAATATGGTCAATTAAATCAATTTCTTAGCTCATTGGCATGCCATTGTGCTATTGATAATTGGATTGATATGTTATATCAACTAAGGGAAATTACTTGATGGCAAGTCTGTTAGGTCCCTATAATACTAGTGATTCCCCCGTTACTATTGTCATTGTAGCACTTATTGTTATTGTTGTGCCCCTATTGTCCCCATATTGTTATTATTGTGCCCCATAGAAGCACACTATTGTTATTGTTGTGCCTTTATATTATTATTGTTATGTCAACCTTGATTATATTGTGACACATTAGACTCCTATATATAGAAAGGAGGTTTTGTCATTTGTATCATACACGAATTGTTCATTTGTGTAATGTAAAGGAGGTTTCCCCCTCAAAGAGGTCGATTTTGAAGTCGTTGATCTATCTTTTCTTCTATTTTGTGAGCTGGTTGCATAACATTTGGTATCAGAGCTTTGGATTCTAGGATTTTGCTGCTCCAAACAAGTCATCGTGGAATTTTAGCTATAACTTTTTTCTATGACATTTCAAAAGCTAAAAACAAAACCCATTTGAGACAAATCTCTTGGAACCTTGGGTCCTAATTTCAGATCTTCTCTCACTATATTTTTGGAGATATGATCCAAGGAAGTTAGGTTTTGCAGGAGATCGAATTATATCTCAAACATGTGACCTGGGGAAAATCGTCATAGCTTTTTTTTTGAGCATCAGATTGAAATTTCGTAATAATTTTATAGAAAAAGGATGGTCTTTAGTTTTCTATGTATTGGTTTCAGGTCCTAAGGTTGAAACAAGGACACGTGGCACTTCGTACAAGCTCTCTTTATTGAATCAGTCTATAATCAGGTCATTGTGGGAGATTTGGTATAACTCTTTCTTGGAGAATCCAATCTTGATCAGACTTGCGGGGTTAGAAAGAGGACTCAGAGGGCTACCAAAAGACGTAATTTCAGACCTTGGAGATTAGAAATTACAGAGATACAGTAGATTCAATATCGAGCTCCTACAAAGTGAAAAAAGGTGTGTAGTTTTTTTTTTTTTTTTTTTTTATTTTATTTTATTTTAATTTTGCGTAAGTTTGGTTTTAAAAAATAGTTTGAAGCAATTCAAAGGGCATACTGAAGCATTATTATCATTAATTGATTCCTCGAAGAAATAAAATGGAAACACTTAGTAAGCAACCTGAAATCTCTAGCATGACTCATGAAGAAGAGGAAGAAATTCAACATGATATATCTAAATTACGAGACCAAGTACAACAAATTTCACTCTCACAAAAAGTAACATAAGCTAAGATGGATGATTTAAAGAAAGGCGTGGAAGGTAATATTGATGGTATGAAAGACAATATTGAAGATTGGAAGAAAATTTTGACAAAGTTGCTACAAGAAGGGCTTCCTAATGGAGAAAAGGTAGTAGAAGAAACTCATAATGAGAGCAAAAGAAATGTTAATCATGATTCAAAGAATGACAACATTGAAGATTTGAAGAAAGACGTGGAAGGTTTGAAGGAAGGTTTGGAAAAGTTGCTACAAGAAAGGCTTCTTAATGGCAAAAAGGTAGTAGAGGAAACTCATGATGATAATAAAAGAAATGTTAATCATGATTTCACAGACTCTAATGTTGGAACAAAGACTCACCACGTTCCAAAGATCGATATGAGGAAGTTTGATGGCAAGGATCCCGTAACATGGATACTACAGATGGAACAATATTTCGATCTCCATAATGTGCAAAACACACAAAAGGTACGCATTGCAACTTTATATTTGGAACCAAATTAATTTTTATGGTATCAATTGCTTTTCTCTCGTAAACAAATTGCCACTTGGGCTATTTTTACGGAAGAAATGATAACACATTATGAGGATACAAAAATAAACACCTTTTTTAGCCAATTGATAAATATCAAACAAAAGGGTTCAATGATGGAGCACATTCAGAACTTCCAAAAATTGAATATAAGGGTAAAATATATTCCAAAGAAGCATAGGATTGATGTGTTCATAGGGACTTTAAAGGCTAACATCCAACATGAGGTTCGCCTTTGGGAACATGATTCATTAGAGAAGGCATTCAGGTTGGCAAGAAAAATGGAAAGCAAAATTATGGAAACAAGGAAGCCTACCACTCACAACTATAAAGATGGAAGTGCTATTGCTCCTAGCCTTCCACAACCTACAAGGTTGACACTACAAAAATTGGAAGAAAAAAGAGAAAAAGGGCTTTGTTATACTTGTGATAGAAAATACACTAAAGGTCATAAGTGTGCTGAGAAGAAATTATTTTACATAGATTGTGAAGAGGAGTAATAAAAAGAACAGGAAACGTCAAAACAAAAAGATATACACCAGGAACAAACCCTAGAGAAAGCATAATTGAATCCGACCATATCTTGTAATGCATTGGCCAGAATTACCACTCCTCAAACTATCAAGATAAAAGGACATATCAAGAAGAAAAAGGTAATAGTGTTGATTGATTCGGGCAGTACCCATAATTTTATTCATTGTAAGATAGCCAAGGAATTGAATTTCTTCCTATATCTAGCACCAGAGTTTCAAGTGATGGTTGCAAGTGGAGGAACCATAAATTGCTCTGGAAAGTGTCATAATATCAAGCTATCCATGGGATAATATGTATTGAATAGCCCAATGCTTTCCATTCCAATGGGTGGTGGTAATGTTGTACTAGGAGTCTAATGGCTACAATCCTTGGGTACAACAGATTTTAATTTTCAAGAAATTTTCATGAAATTTTCTTCGGAAGGAAAGGAAGTTGAATTAAGGGGTATTGTAGGGAAACCAGGAAATATAATTAGCTCTAATGGAATGACAAAGATTCTAAAGAAAGAACAACGAGGCGTAACTGCATAATTATGTTCGCTAGACTTTTCCACATCGAAATCATCTATTTCTCTAGATCTCCAAAAAGTCTTGGACAATCATTCCAAGGTATTTGAGACTCCAAAAGGCCTCCCACCTATTCGTGATCATGATCATGCTATTCATTTGATTCCAAGAAGTGTTCCTCCAGACATCAGGCCTTACAGATATCCCTATGCCAAAAAGAGTGAAATTGAACGTATGGTTGCAGAAATGCTAGAGGCTAGTATAATTCAACCTAGTCAAAGTTATTTCTCTACTCCAATAGTAGTGGTGCACAAGAAGGATGGGTCATGGCACATGTGTTCGGATTACAGGGAGCTCAACAAGATAACTATTAAAGATAAATTTCTCATTCCAGTCATTGATGAATTATTGGATGAATTGCATGGATTAATTTACTTCACCAAGTTGGATCTTCGTTCAGGATATCATCAAATTATAATGAAGACTGAAGAAATTCTGAAAACAACATTTAGAACTCATGAGAGTCATTATGAATTTTTGGTCATGCCTTTTGGCCTTACCAGTGCACCTTCTACATTTTAAGGTTTGATGAATTCCATTTTTAAAACCTTCCTTAGAAAATTTGTGTTAGTATTTTTTGATGATATACTAATCTACAACAAGTCTTGGAAATATCATGTTCAACATGTTGACAGGGTTCTCAAACTATTGGAGGAAAAACAATTAGATGCAAAAATCTCCAAATGTTTCTTTGGAGTACAAGAGGTGGAATATCTGGTTCATATTGTATCTCATGAAGGTGTTAAGGTAGACCCTAGCAAAATTAAAGCCATTAAGGAATGGAAAATCCCCACAACCATAAAGCATCTATAGGGATTTCTTGGGTTGACATGGTATTATCGCAAGTTTTTTAAGAATTATGGGAGAATAACAACACCTATAACAAAATTATTGAAGAAAGATGCATTTTTATAGACTCCAGAAGCAACGAAAGCCTTTGAACATCTTAAAGAGGCAATGTGCCAAGCACCGGTCTTAGCTATGCCGGAGTTAACAAAAGCCTTTATTGTGGAATTTTATGCCTCGGGAAATGGAATTGGTGTTGTTTTAATGCAAGAATAAAGACAAATTTCTTTCGAAAGTCATCCAATCAAAGGAAAGTATTTACACAAAGCTATTTATGAGAAGGAAATGTTGGCAATACTACATGCACTTAATAAATGGTGACCCTACCTAATGGGAAGACACTTTAAGGTAAAAACAGATCATGACAGTCTTAAATACTTTTTAGAGCAAAGATTATCTTTAGAAGAGTATCAAAAATGGGTCACAAAGATGTTGGGCTATGACTTTGAAATCATCTACAAAAAAGGGAAGCAGAATGTTGTTGTAGTTGCACTCTCAAGAAATAATGAGGATGTGGAAGCATTGCTTTGCGTCATTTCTATTATCCAACCAGATTGGATAAACGAAGCAAGGAATGAATGGAAGAATGACGAAGAAGTGTGGGCACTTATTCAAAAGTTACAACAAGATTCCAGTACATCTAATACATTTAGCTGGAAAGATGATTCATTATGGTACAAAGATTGCATATACATATGTAAGAATTCCCAACTCAAACAAAATATTCTTATGGAATTGCACACCTCTCCCTTAATAGGGCACTTAGGATTTTTTAAAAACTTACCACAGGGTTAAGAAGGATTTTTATGGGATGGCCTTAAATCCGATATTCAAAAGTTTCTGGTGGAATGTTTGGTTTTCCAACAAAATAAAGTTGAAACAATTAAAACCGCAGATCTATTACAACCTTTATCCATTCTGAGCCAACGTTGGGAGGAGGTTTCAATGGATTTTATCACAGGTTTACCCAAGTCCGAAGGAAAGAGTGTCATCATGGTGGTAGTTGATGAAGTGTGGTGCACCATAAACTGATGAAGTGTCAATCCGAGTATCGTAAACTGATGAAGTGTGGTGCACCATATGTGCTTAGTTAACCTTTTTCTTACTTCGTTGTTTTATAGATTTTATTTTGTTTTGAGGTTTTGTTTTTGTTGGTTTCCTAAAGTGTCTAATGCAAATGGAAATCCTATTCTAAGGTCTTAAGAATACTTTTAAAGGACAAGTATGGATAGAGATTTCAAGACAAGGCCTAAGGCCTAAGTCCCTAATGGTAACTTCCAAAACTTTAGCACATCAAAAGATCTCAAAACATGTTATTGGTGGAATTAGTACTTGAACAAAAGTGTAAATATGCAGCTACTTCAATCAAAATGGAATGCAACAACCAATCAATGAGCTAGTGACTATGAAACCCAGTATCCTTGCTGCTGTATGAAAAAGAAAGTAAAAACTGAACTTAAAGCAACTCAAAGACTGAAAGCAAAGCAACTAATTCATCACACTACTTCAACTCTTCTGATCCTTTACCCTTCAGCTCAATCTACCTTATGGGAAGCAATCATGAACAAGTTAAGCAATATGATATTGAAATTGCAAGAAATTAAATTGCATAAAGGAAACTAATCACACTACTTCAACTCTTTTGATCCTTTACCCTTCAGCTCAATCTACCTTATGGGAAGCAATCATGAACAAGTTAAGCAATATGATATCTAAATTGCAAGAAATTAAATTGCATAAAGGAAACTAATCACACTACTTCAACTCTTCTGATCCTTTACCCTTCAGCTCAATCTACCTTATGGGAAGCAATCATGAACAAGTTAAGCAATATGATATCTAAATTGCAGGAAAGTAAATGAGCAAAACACAACTGATTGAAATAACAATGCTGGAATTAGAACTCAAAAAAAATAAATCAGCAGAAGGACAAGATGATTCTGTCATGTCATTAGTCATTAAAAAGCTATGTGCATTACTAACTTACAGTCAACCGGTTGAACACACTTGCATGAATGAAAAATCTAATCTACCAACTTGAAAGCAATCAAATGACATAATGAAATCAAAGCAAAATTTACAAAATGAAATCTACTCTACCTTACATTCTAATATGCTCCATGAAATCTACTTCACATCTCTTTCCATGTTGAGAACATCAAAGCTTTATTCAAATTCTTCAATATTACAAAGTACAACAAAGCTCTCCAAAGCTTTCAAAAGCCATCAAGGAAGAACTACAAACTCCAAGCTAAAGAACTCACAAGCTAAAAGACTAACAAGCTAAGCTCCCAAATGAAGGAGAGAGATCTCCTATTTATACAAAAAGATGAGAAGCCATCTCATTAATGAGAATCCATGAATCTCTCCCTCTACCTCTAGAGTCCTAATGAAAATAGGAACTGATAAGACACATGTCTTCTTAGAGTTACAATACAATTAGGAGATGTGACACATATCGTCATGATCCCATGATTCTTTCCACTCAAATTCGAATTTGGCCTTAGAGTGCCACATAAGAGTCTTCTAGAAGCCTCCTTTGAACCTACACATGTCAACAATCTCAACCCATTTGTTAGGTATAAGCATATGGACATTATTTTCTAATGTTTAACCACAAATTCACTTAAAAGGCTTAGAAATAATAAAGATTGGAAAAACATAAAGGTGGCCCAATGATAATGAAAGTGGGATGAATGTGGTGACATAGTAGTGAAATGGAGGTGAAATGGAGGTGATATAATGGACATAATAGTGAAAGTGTAATGGAAATGAATGACATTTTCAAGACTCAACATACCCCCCAACTGAAGCTATTGCATGTCCTCATGCAATATATATTACATTAACTCTTTTGATCCTTGAGCTTTGGCTTAACTTTGCATGATATCATTTGATAACTTCATATTTCTGCAAAGTGTTTCACTTGAATTGCAACATGGTTGGTTCTTGTGATACAACCATTTTTTTTTTGTTGCTTTCTATTTTGATCTTTGAACTTTTCATAATGATATTTTGATTATTGTTGCAAAGTATATCTTTATTGGATTGCATGATGGTTGGTTCTTGTGTGACAACCATGATTTTGTTTGTATCCAATTTATCCTTTAAGCACTTTTTCAAAAGCCATTGTATGCTCATAATAACAATGTAATAATTAATATATGTTGGAAGTATGTGAGCTCCTGAATATGATATGGACATGGCAAGATATGAATATGAATGTATTCCCCCCCCAACTGATGGTATTGGCAATTTTATGAAATGAGGAAGAGAAATGTTTTTCCAACAATTATCATTCTAGCTTTTTATGGAATTCTATGGTCAAAAGTTAGAAAATGTCGTACCTTCACTTACCCTTTGGAATGGATGAGTTGTATGTGTAGTGGCTGAAACTTTCTGATCATATTCTTCTTCAAGTGGCTGAACAAGAGGAGTCATGGATAGAGAGATAAGATGACTTTTTATTGCTTCTACTAAAACTTTGTTGAATCTGCTCCAAAATGCTGAAAATAATAGTCTTCATGTCTTCAAAACTCATTGGCACAATTCCTACTATATGAAAAGATGTTCTGATGTCGAACATAGTAGGAAATTGTTGGCTTAGTGGCTATTAATGGATGCCACTAGTCAACACGAGAACTCTCACCATTGATGACAATGAGAGTCAAGATGCCCAAACACATCTTGCTAGGTACGAATGAATTTGCTGATGTCGAGTCACCTAGAAGATCTAACGAACAAGGGACATTAATGTATTCCCATTGTTTGTCAACATGAGGACTTTCCATTAAGGCATGCAAGCCTCAAGGTGTTTTTTACAAAGAACTTAGACTCAAAGGACTATGGACTCAATAATTTGCATTGAAGCAGGGCTTATTTGCGGAATGAAAATGACAGGAAATGGAAGTTGAAAACGGAAGATGGAAATGGAGAGTAGAAATGGCAATGGGCAATAAGCGTATGAATGAGCCTCTTGCTTTTATTTGTGGGTTATGAATGGACAACAAGAGATGGAAAGCGTATGTGAATGTAAGTGGAAAGTATGAGTGGAATGAGGTGAATGGTTTATTATGAAGTATGGATGTGATGGATGGATGTGATGGAGACAATAGTATCTGAAAGTTTTTTAAGTGTTTGGATCTGATTTTGCATCAGCATATTTCCTCTTTGTTGCTGATCATCCTCTTATGAAACAAATTGGTCTCTTAGAGAGACACCATTCTTTTGTAGTCATTTGTCCTTCCTCCTGGAACCTGCAAGAAAAACTAATACTTGTTTTGCAATGGAATGTAAGATTATCAAAGGAGAGAGGTGATCAATCTCTCTAGTTATGATATTTACACACAAAACTAAGAATTTGTATTAGTGAAAGAAGTTCTCAAAGGGAAAATCAAAAGAATTTATACCTGATCTGGAATTAGTGCCTTGAGTTGATGTTGCTTCTTTTCAGCAATTTATTTCATTATTTGCCATTTCAAACTCAAATGATGGATTTCTCATTGTGTAGATCTTGTTGAGATCTTTCCAATGGTACTTAAATCATAAAAATCTGATTTTGTATGAAAAAGTTAGGCTGATTTGAACAATGAGGTTTTTCTGGCTGCGGAATTAGACTTTAGCTGCGGAATGTGCACGGTTCTGTAGCTAAAAATCTTGGATACAAAGTTAGCCTTTAATTTTTCATCATCAATCCAAAATTAATCAATACCTTCAAAAAAGTGAGCAAATAACTTGTTCATTTCATTGATTCAAAATTATTATTTTCTTCTTGACATGCAGTGACTCAGTGTGGCGACTCAGTTAAAACACTCAACTTGACTTCCGTTTGACCGGGGTCTTTTTCATCAAATTTGACTGAATGAATAGGACACCATCCATGTACTGACATTCCCCCAACTACCCATGTGGCTTGTTTTGATTGATGACACCTGCAACCTAGAGTTTAACAAAACAGCTGCGGAAAGTTAAGCCAGCTGCGGAAAGTTGAGCTAGCTGCGGAAAGTTGAGTCAGCTGCGGAAAATGGCTGCAACAGTCAACCATCAGTTTTAAGTTATTTTCTTCATTGTCTGCATGTAGGAACTTTGTGAATTGTAGTGGCATATAGAGCAAACCAAGGTACTTACTCTTTTGCTGCATTTTTTTTTTCGTGTGCTGATGGATTTTATATCATCGCATGCCTTTTGATATTCATATAATACAAATCAATTGAACATAGATTCAGATTGTTTATGTGTGACATTTATAGTTTATACCATCAGCCAAAAGAAATTTAATGTGTTGACGAATTCAACAAAAGCACGTGAAGTGATAACAGTTGTGTTAGCGGGGAATGGAGAAGGTTTGACACAGCGTCCACATATGTAACATGAAACTGTGTGAAGAAACCATTCACGGATTCAACCAAACAAACAACGGCATCAGCCTTGGCATAATGAAGTATGAGTAAAAGACGGAAGTTGTGAGGCATGGTGGGAGACGTGGGCGAGTCTGAGTTAAAAATGGAATAGGATTAGACGGGTGGCGGAAGACGTGTTACCTCAAACAACCAAAGCGTGCCGTGTTTGAATTGTTCTCTGTTCATTTAATAAAAATATTTTTTTCCTCATATTTAGTGACACGGTGGATGACCTGGCCGCCAAGGAAATCAG
The DNA here is from genome assembly GCA_031772625.1 of Pinus tabuliformis. Lineage (NCBI taxonomy): Eukaryota > Viridiplantae > Streptophyta > Pinopsida > Pinales > Pinaceae > Pinus > Pinus tabuliformis. The sequence goes on from CM062804.1 coordinate 701,574,920, forward strand.
ATCTAAGCGGATTTCTCAAGGAAATCAAAATATGGCCGCAACTTATTAAAAAACACTGATTTTTTTCACACGCGGCAGACAAAAATGCACTCCAAAGAACCGAAGATTTCTCCCAGACCGCCACAAATTGCTTTAAACGGTTTCTGGGTTATCTAATTGACCCAGCTAGAAAAAAAACCCATGTTTTATTTTCTTCAAATTCTCCTCCGTTTGGGCAAATCGAGCATTTGAAATTTGACATTTTTTCAGTTGTTTACGTTTTTCTGAGTTTTACTGTTCTGCATTCGGCCTGTAGAATTTTTGAATTAGTGGTTGGATGATACAACTTTGTTTAACAATGGTAGTTTGCACACTATTGATCTTTATTGGAAATCTATATGGGAGGCCGTTTGATGAGTCAGAAGGAGAAGGTCAGGAGGAGCAGGAGCAGGCTTTATCTCTGCAACAGTCTCATAGGTCACCCGATCACTTGCCCTCACAATTGGTATATGAATAATGAAATCCTTCTGAGATGAACGTAGTTGCTGATTTGGAGGCATTCATTGAAGAGGGAGGGCAACTACAGAAATTTCCAATCCAACCACAGGAAAGGCACACTAATGAAGAATGCACTATTTGAAGAATCGTGAAGCCATTTCATAAAGAAAAGTGGGAGTGCAGTCATCTATAAGTTGAACCCAAAAAAATAATCATGAGACCGTTTAGGGAGTAAACGTATGGTTTATGGAATACGGTCGTGGAATGGTTTAATAGGGTGTTCTAGTGGCTAATCTCTCATCATCATGGCCCAATTCGTTCCCCTTAACAAAAAGCTTAATGTGCTTCTATTTTTTTTTTTAACAAATGTTCTTGCAGGTTTGTTTCAGGGCCAATGCTTGGACAGGGATGCATATTTCTTGTTAAGCCCATAGTGGAAGATAGGATTGTTTTTCTCTTTTCTTCCTCTCTGAAATTGTAAAATTTTATAAAAAGGATTAATGATTTTCAATTTCAGGCAGCAAATACTTCAAGAGAAACATGTTAAAAACAAAACTTTTACTGAGGTCTTAGGCTGGTTTTTCGTTGATCTGAGCTAGGTGACTAGGATAGGATCCATGTCGGGACAATTCTGGAGATGCCCATGTGGTCGATTTCTTCATTGGACATTTGTAACCTGCTAAACCTTGAAACAGCTGTGGAATTCTCAACTAGCTGCGGAATCAGGGCACTTTCTGCAGCTAAGTTGCAAAACCTTTTAGAACAGGATACAGTGTTTTGAAGACCACTACAAACCATAACCAGACAATTTTGGACAATTTGAACCTATCAAAGCAGTTGAGTTCCATTTTTTTTTTTTTTTGAATCAATTGAAATGATGAAGTTTATTTTGTCTCCATTTTTTTTCTTTCTTTTTTTTCTTAATAATTCTTTTTCTGATCCTCCAGATCACACAAAGTGCAGGAGGAGAACATACTCAAGAATTATTATTTCTTTTTTTTACTTAACAATCCTTTTTCTGATCCTCCAGATCACACGAAGTGCAGGAGGAGAGCATACTCAAGAATTATTAAAATTTCTTTTTTTCAGATGTAAGAAATAAGGTCTCCTAATTACACTTCCCCGGCAACGGTGCCAAAATGTCTAGTCAATTTAACGTCTTAAATTTCTCTACATAAATTATCAATCCGGGTATTGTAAACTGATGAAGTGTGGTGCACCATATGTGCTTAGTTAACCTTTTTCTTACTTCGTTATTTTATAGATTTTATTTTGTTTTGAGGTTTTGCTTTTGTTGGTTTCCTAAAGTGTCTAATGCAAATGGAAATCCTATTCTAAGGTCTTAAGAATACTTTTAAAGGACAAGTATGGATAGAGATTTCAAGACAAGGCCTAAGGCCTAAGTCCCTAATGGTAACTTCCAAAAATTTAGCACTTCAAAAGATCTCAAAACATGTTACTGGTGGAATTAGTACTTGAACAAAAGTGTAAATATGCAGCTACTTCAATCAAAATGGAATGCAACAACCAATCAATGAGCTAGTGACTATGAAACCCAGTATCCTTGCTGCTGTATGAAAAAGAAAGTAAAAACTAAACTTAAAGCAACTCAAAGACTGAAAGCAAAGCAATAAATTCATCACACTACTTCAACTCTTCTGATCCTTTACCTTTCAGCTCAATCTACCTTATGGGAAGCAATCATGAACAAGTTAAGCAATATGATATCTAAATTGCAAGAAATTAAATTGCATAAAGGAAACTAATCACACTACTTCAACTCTTCTGATCCTTTACCCTTCAGCTCAATCTACCTTATGGGAAGCAATCATGAACAAGTTAAGCAATATGATATCTAAATTGCAAGAAATTAAATTGCATAAAGGAAACTAATCACACTACTTCAACTATTCTGATCCTTTACCCTTCAGCTCAATCTACCTTATGGGAAGCAATCATGAACAAGTTAAGCAATATGATATCTAAATTGCAGGAAAGTAAATGAGCAAAACACAACTGATTGAAATAACAATGCTGGAATTAAAACTCAAAAAAAATAAATCAGCAGAAGGACAAGATGATTCTGTCATGTCATTAGTCATTAAAACGCTATGTGCATTACTAACCTACAGTCAACCCGTTGAACACACTTGCATGAATTAAAATTGCATGAATCAAAAATCTAATCTACCAACTTGAAAGCAATCAAATGACATAATGAAATCAAAGCAAAATTTACAAAATGAAATCTACTCTACCTTACATTCTAATATGCTCCATGAAATCTACTTCACATCTCCTTCCATGTTGAGAACATCAAAGCTTTATTCAAATTCTTCAATATTACAAAGTACAACAAAGCTCTCCAAAGCTTTCAAAAGCCATCAAGGAAGAACTACAAACTCCAAGCTAAAGAACTCACAAGCTAAAAGACTAACAAGCTAAGCTCCCAAATGAAGGAGAGAGATCTCCTATTTATACAAAAAGATGAGAAGCCATCTCATTAATGAGAATCCATGAATCTCTCCCTCTACCTTTAGAGTCCTAATCAAAATAGGAACTGATAAGACACATGTCTTCTTAGAGTTACAATACAATTAGGAGATGTGACACATATCGTCATGATCCCATGATTCTTTCCACTCAAATTCGAATTTGGCCTTAGAGTGCCACATAAGAGTCTTCTAGAAGCCTCCTTTGAACCTACACATGTCAACAATCTCAACCCATTTGTTAGGTATAAGAATATGCACATTATTTTCTAATGTTTAACCACAAATTCACTTAAAAGGCTTAGAAATAATAAAGATTGGAAAAACATAAAGGTGACCCAATGATAATGAAAGTGGGATGAATGTGGTGACATAGTAGTGAAATGGAGGTGAAATGGAGGTGATATAATGGACATAATAGTGAAAGTGTAATGGAAATGAATGACATTTTCAAGACTCAACATACCCCCCAACTGAAGCTATTGCATGTCCTCATGCAATATATATTACATTAACTCTTTTGATCCTTGAGGTTTGGCTTAACTTTGCATGATATCATTTGATAAATTCATATTTCTGCAAAGTGTTTCACTTGAATTGCAACATGGTTGGTTCTTGTGTTACAACCATTTTTTTTTTGTTTGTTGCTTTCTATTTTGATCTTTGAACTTTGCATAATGATATTTTGATTATTGCTGCAAAGTATATCTTTATTGGATTGCATGATGGTTGGTTCTTGTGTGACAACCATGATTTTGTTTGTATCCAATTTATCCTTTAAGCACTTTTTCAAAAGCCATTGTATGCTCATAATAGCAATATAATAATTAATATATGTTGGAAGTATGTGAGCTCCTGAATATGATATGGACATGGCAAGATATGAATATGAATGTATTCCCCCCCCCCCAACTGATGGTATTGGCAATTTTAGGAAATGAGGAAGAGAAATGTTTTTCCAACAATTATCATTCTAGCTTTTTATGGAATTCTATGGTCAAAAGTTAGAAAATGCCGTACCTTCACTTACCCTTTGGAATGGATGAGTTGTATGTGTAGTGGCTGAAAATTTCTGATCATATTATTCTTCAAGTAGCTGAACAAGAGGAGTCATGGATAGAGAGATAAGATGACTTTTTATTGCTTCTACTAAAATTTTGCTGAATCTGCTCCAAAATGCTGAAAATAATAGTCTTCATGTCTTCAAAACTCATTGGCACAATTCCTACTATGTGAAAAGATGTTCTGATGTTGAACATAGTAGGAAATTGTTGGCTTAGTGGCCATTAATGGATGCCACTAGTCAACACGAGAACTCTCACCATTGATGACAATGAGAGTCAAGATGCCCAAACACATCTTGCTAGGTACGAATGAATTTGCTGATGTCGATTCACCTAAAAGATCTAATGAACAAGGGACATTAATGTATTCCCATTGTTTGTCAGCATGATGACTTGCCATTAAGGCATGCAAGCCTCAAGGTGTTTTTTATAAAGAACTTAGACTCAAAGGACTATGGACTCAATAATTTGCATTGAAGCAGGGCTTATTTGCGGAATGAAAATGACAGGACATGGAAGATGAAAATGGAAGATGGAAATGGAGAGTAGAAATGACAATGGGTAATAAGCATATGAATGAGCCTCTTGCTTTTATTTGTGGGTTATGAATGGACAACAAGAGATGGATAGTGTATGTGAATGTAAGTGGAAAGTTATGAGTGGAATGAGGTGAATGGTTTATTATGAAGTATGGATGTGATGGATGGATGTGATGGAGACAATAGTATCTGAAAGTTTTTTAAGTGTTTGGATCTGATTTTGCATCAGCATATTTCCTCTTTGTTGCTGATCATCCTCTTATGAAACAAATTGGTCTCTTAGAGAGACACCATTCTTTTGTAGTCATTTGTCCTTCCTCCTGGAACCTGCAAGAAAAACTAATACTTGTTCTGCAATGGAATGTAAGATTATCAAAGGAGAGAGGTGATCAATCTCTCTAGTTATGATATTTACACACAAAACTAAGAATTTGTATTAGTGAAACAAGTTCTCAAAGGGAAAATCAAAAGAATTTATACCTGATCTGGAATTAGTGCCTCAAGTTGATGTTTCTTCTTTTCAGCAATTTATTTCATTATTTGCCATTTCAAACTCAAATGATGGATTTCTCATTGTGTATATCTTGTTGAAATCTTTCCAATGGTACTTAAATCATAAAAATCTGATTTTGTATGAAAAAGTTAGGCTGATTTGAACAATGAGGTTTTTCTGGCTGCGGAATTAGACTTTAGCTGTAGAATGTGCACGGTTCTGTAGCTAAAAATTTTGGATACAAAGTTAGCCATTCATTTTTCATCATCAATCCAAAATTAATCAATACCTTCAAAAAAGTGAGCAAATAACTTGTTCATTTCATTGATTCAAAATTATTATTTTCTTCTTGACATGCAGTGACTTAGTGTGGCGACTCAGTGAAAACACTCAACTTGACTTCCCTTTGACTGGGGTCTTTTTCATCAAATTTGACCGAATGAATAGGACACCATCCATGTACTGACATTCCCCCAACTACCCATGTGACTTGTTTTGCTTGATGACACCTGCAACCTAGAGTTTAACAAAACAGTTGCGGAAAGTTAAGCCAGCTGGGGAAAGTTGAGCTAGCTGCGGAAAGTTGAGTCAGCTACGGAAAATGGCTGCAACAGTCAACCATCAGTTTTAAGTTATTTTCTTCATTGTCTGCATGTAGGAACTCTGTGAATTGTAGTGGCATATAGAGAAAACCAAGGTACTTACTCTTTTGCTGCATTTTTTTTTCGTGTGCTGACGGATTTTATATCATCACATGCCTTTTGATATTGATATAATACAAATCAATTGAACATAGATTCAGATTGTTTATGTGTGACATTTATAGTTTATACCATCAGCCAAAAGAAATTTAAGGTGTTGAAGAATTCAACAAAAGCACGTGAAGTGATAACAGTTGTGTTAGCGGGGAATGGAGAAGGTTTGACACAACGTCCACATATGTAACATGAAACTGTGTGAAGAAACCATTCACGGATTCAACCAAACAAACAACGACATCAGCCTTGGCATAATGAAGTATGAGTAAAAGACAGAAGTTGTGAGGCATGGTGGAAGACGTGGGCGAGTCTGAGTTAAAAATGGAATAGGATTAGACGGGTGGCGGAAGACATGTTACCTCAAACAACCAAAGCGTGCCGTGTTTGAATTGTTCTCTGTTCATTTAATAAAAATCTTTTTTTCCTCATATTCAGTGACACGGTCGATGACCTGGCCGCCAAGGAAATCATATCTAAGCGGATTTCTCAAGGAAATCAAAATATGGCCGCAACTTATTAAAAAACATTGATTTTTTTCACACGCGGCAGACAAAAATGCTCTCCAAAGAACCGAATATTTCTCCCAGACCGCCGCAAATTTCTTCAAACGGTTTCTGGGTTATCTAATTGACCCAGCTGGAAAAAAACCCATGTTTTCTTTTCTTCAAATTCACCTCCATTTGGGCAAATAGAGCATTTGAAATTTGACATTTTTTCAGTTGTTTACGTTTTTATGAGTTTTACTGTTCTGCATTCGGCCTGTAGAATTTTTGAATTAGTGGTTGGATGATACGACTTTGTTTGACAGTGGTAGTTTGGACACTATTGATCTTTATTGGAAATCTATGTGGGAGGTCGTCTGATGAGTCAGAAGGAGAAGGTCAGGAGGAGCAGGAGCAGGCTTTATCTCCGCAACAGTCTCATAGGTCACCCGATCACTTGCCCTCAAAATTGGTATATGAATAATGAAATCCTTCTGAGATGAACGTAGTTGCTGATTTGGAGGCATTCATTAAAGAGGGAGGGCAGCTACAGAAATTTCCAATCCAACCACAAGAAAGGCACACTAATGAAGAATGCACTATTTGAAGAATCGTGAAGCCATTTCATAAAGAAAAGTGGGAGTGCAGTCATCTATAAGTTGAACCCAAAAAAATAATCATGAGATCGTTTAGGGAGTAAACATATGGTTTATGGAGTACGGTCGTGGAATGGTTTAATAGGGTGTTCCAGTGGCTAATCTCTCATCATCATGGCCCAATTCGTTCCCCTTAACAAAAAACTTAATGTGCTTCTATTTTTTTTTTAACAAATGTTCTTGCAGGTTTGTTTCAGGGCCAATGCTTGGACAGGGATGCATATTTCTTGTTAAGCCCACAGTGGAAGCTAGGATTGTTTTTCTCTTTTCTTCTTCTCTGAAATTGTAAAATTTTATAAAAAGGATTAATGATTTTCAATTTCAGGCAGCAAATACTTCAAGAAAAACATGTTAAAAACAAGACTTTTACTGAGGTCTTAGGCTGGTTTTTCATTGATCTGAGCTGGGTGACTAGGATAGGATCCATGTCGGGACAATTCTGGAGATGCCCATGTGGTCGATTTCTTCAATGGACATTTGTAACCTGTTAAACCTTGAAACAACTGTGGAATTCTCAACTAGCTGCGGAATCAGGGCACTTTCCGCAGCTAAGTTGCAAAACCTTATTAGAACAGGATACAGTGTTTTGAAGACCACTACAAACCATAACCAGACAATTTTGGACAATTTGAACCTATCAAAGTAGTTGAGTTCCATTTTTTTTTTTTGAATCAATTGAAATGATGAAGTTTATTTTGTCTCCTTTTTTTCTTTCTTTTTTTTCTTAACAATTCTTTTTCTGATCCTCCAGATCACACAAAGTGCAGGAGGAGAGCATACTCAAGAATTATTATTTCTTTTTTTCACTTAACAATCCTTTTTCTGATCCTCCAGATCACACGAAGTGCAGGAGGAGAGCATACTCAAGAATTATTATTATTATTATTTTTTTTTTTTTTTTTTCAGATGTAAGAAATAAGGTCTCCTAATTACACTTCCCCGGCAACGGCGCCAAAATGTCTAGTCAATTTAACGTCTTAAATTGCTCTACATAAATTATCAATCCGGGTATCATAAACTGATGAAGTGTGGTGCACCATATGTTCTTAGTTAACATTTTTCTTACTTCGTTGTTTTATAGATTTTATTTTGTTTTGAGGTTTTGTTTTTGTTGGTTTCCTAAAGTGTCTATTGCAAATGGAAATCCTATTCTAAGGTCTTAAGAATACTTTTAAAGGACAAGTATGGATAGAGATTTCAAGACAAGGCCTAAGGCCTAAGTCCCTAATGGTAACTTCCAAAACTTTAGCACTTCAAAAGATCTCAAAACATGTTATTGGTGGAATTAGTACTTGAACAAAAGTGTAAATATGCAGCTACTTCAATCAAAATGGAATGCAACAACCAATCAATGAGCTAGTGACTATGAAACCCAGTATCCTTGCTTCTGTATGAAAAATAAAGTAAAAACTGAACTTAAAGCAACTCAAAGACTGAAAGCAAAGCAACTAATTCATCACACTACTTCAACTCTTCTGATCCTTTACCCTTCAGCTCAATCTACCTTATGGGAAGCAATCATGAACAAGTTAAGCAATATGATATCTAAATTGCAAGAAATTAAATTGCATAAAGGAAATTAATCACACTACTTCAACTCTTCTGATCCTTTACCCTTCAGCTCAATCTACCTTATGGGAAGCAATCATGAACAAGTTAAGCAATATGATATCTAAATTGCAAGAAATTAAATTGCATAAAGGAAACTAATCACATTACTTCAACTCTTCTAATCTTTTACCCTTCATCTCAATCTACCTTATGGGAAGCAATTATGAACAAGTTAAACAATATGATATCTAAATTGCAGGAAAGTAAATGAGCAAAACACAACTGATTGAAATAACAATGCTGGAATTAGAACTCAAAAAAAAAAATCAACAGAAGGACAAGATGATTCCGTCCTGTCATTAGTCATTAAAAAGCTATGTGCATTACTAACCTACAGTCAACCGGTTGAACACACTTGCATGAATTAAAATTGCATGAATGAAAAATCTAATCTACCAACTTGAAAGCAATCAAATGACATAATGAAATCAAAGCAAAATTTACAATGAAATCTACTCTACCTTACATTCTAATATGCTCCATGAAATCTACTTCACATTTCCTTCCATGTTGAGAACATCAAAACTTTATTCAAATTCTTCAGTATTACAAAGTACAACAAAGCTCTCCAAAGCTTTCAAAAGCCATCAAGGAAGAACTACAAACTCCAAGCTAAAGAACTCACAAGCTAAAAGACTAACAAGCTAAGCTCCCAAATGAAGGAGAGAGATCTCCTATTTATACAAAAAGATGAGAAGCCATCTCATTAATGAGAATCCATGAATCTCTCCCTCTACCTCTAGAGTCCTAATCAAAATAGGAACTGATAAGACACATGTCTTCTTAGAGTTACAATACAATTAGGAGATGTGACACATATCCTCATGATCCCATGATTCTTTCCACTCAAATTCGAATTTGGCCTTAGAGTGCCACATAAGAGTCTTCTAGAAGCCTCCTTTCAACCTACACATGTCAGCAATCTCAACCCATTTTTTAGGTATGTTGGAAATAATACTTAGAGGGGGGGTGAATCAGTATTATCAAATTCTTTTAATAAATCTTCCTTATTTGTTCTTTGAATTATTTTTGCATGTCAGTACCATAAAATAATGAGCATGAACAAAGAAAACAGATAGTCACACCAAAGAACACAAGATGTAAGGTGGAAAACCAATGTGGGTGAAAACCACCTGCTGCAATATGTCTCTATCTTCTTTCAAATTAGAAACTCCTTTTACAATGGTTTTGTACTGGTGCAGTCCTTTACCAGTACGTAGGCTGCAACCTGCAGACAGCTACAACTCTCTCTCGTTTTCCAGTCTCTCTTGGAAGGGAGCTACAACCCCCTACTTCTTTTCTTACAATGACCACTTTTCATAAATTTTCAAACTGGATCCATAAGCATCAAATGATCATCAAGTATAAGAAAATCACCCAGTCAACTGTAGTAACTAGATCAACAATAATAGAACCAAACCCAGAACACCTTATCAACAGAAAAATACAGCCAAACAAAATGTCTTAAGACAGATACGTAGTTTTTCTTTCTCTGGTCTGTGTCGCTACGCACTTCACCTTCTACTTCCCTGCATATACCCGCAGAGATCCTTCTGCCGCTCTGCATGTCCACGCACTGTTTCTTCAACTGCTCTGCGTACTGTTACTGCAGGTACGCACCCAGAGACACTATTGCGTCGCGTACTATCGCTGCAGGTACGCGCCCAAAGATACTATCGCACCGCGTATAGTTACTGTGCGTACGCACCTGAACCTTCGTCGCTCTGTGTACCCACGCAGTTCTCCTGTTTCTGCTCTGCATACCCATGCATATCTCCTGTTTCTGCTCTGCGTACCCACGCAGATCCTGTTTCTGCTCTGCGTACCCACGCAGATCTTCTGTTTCTGCTCTGCGTACCCACGCAAATCTTCTGTTTCTGCTTCGCGTATCCATGCTGCTCTCCTGTTAAACACCTGCGTACTTCTGATTAGGGCCGAATAGGCAGTCCACCAGAGTGGCACAGATGCTCAGATGCCCGGATCTGATCATGCACTCGAGAGATCACCCTTCACAGATTCGCTTTCAACTTCATATAGATCAAGCTTTTAAGACCATAACCCAATATTTCAGATTTTAAGATATTCAATTGCAAAAGATACTTAGCCAAGAGATCTCCTTTGCTTTATATAGGCAAGCTCCTCCTAAAATCATGGATCAATACCACGAGCCAAAACCATAATAACACAAATACCGTCGGCTAAATACCAAGGGTTAAACATAAGAAACCCCACGTGTGCTTTTCTCTGCCTTGAAATGAGTGCACTGGGGGTACGCACCTCCTGAACGGCTGACCTGCGTGTCTGGCCGTGGTCCCTTCACGGTGTACCTGCGGGTACGCACCTTCTGAACTGATCTCCTGCGTACTTCTTAATTTTCAACATATTGAGAGCCTTGCCACGGGAGTTTCCATCAAGTACAACATTTGTAACATATAGCCATACCAGAAACATAATGCCAACAATCTCCCCCTTTGGACTTGATGGCAACCTTACAAACTTCAGCTTCATTCTCCCCCTTTGACATCAAGGGCAAAGGGTTATGCTCCCCCTAAGAACATGCTCCCCCTGAATATGAACCAGATCTGCAACGAAGAACCATAATCCACCATGAAAGAGATAGAGACATATTGCAGCTACTTCCATGATCGCCTTCTGTACATCCTCCATAATGCCAACAATGCATTATATGCTCCCCCTGAACCTGTACCATCAATCTTCAACCAATCAGCCACCCAGCACATGTATGCATATACAACCATCAATCAGAAGAGGTTCAGCAATAAGATGATGCATCAACAACCCCCAGCTTTTGCATGAGGTATTCAAAAGTGTCCCTGGGCAATGGTTTGGTGAGTATATCAGCAACTTGTTCCTTAGAAGGAACATACTCCAACTTGACCTTCTGTTCAAGCACTTGTTCCCGAAGAAAATGATACTTGATTGGTATGTGCTTGGTTTTTGAATGCATTACAAGATTCTTTGAGATGTTGATTGCATTTGTGTTATCACATAAGATGGGGATAGGTGGTGTACAAGTGATTTGAAAATCCTGTAGAGTCTGCATCATCCAAAGAAGTTGAGTGCAACAAGATGCAGCAGCAACATATTCCGCTTCAGCTGTAGACAAGGCAATCGAACTCTGTTTCTTGCTGAACCAAGATACCAGTCTAGAACCCATAAAGAACGCACCACCACTTGTGCTTTTCCTGTCATCCACGCTTCCGGCCCAATCTGCATCTGCATAAGCATGAAGTGTGAGATCTGTATCTCTAGGATACCATAAGCCATAATTTTGAGTCCCTTGAAGATATTTGAAAATTCTCTTCACTGCCTGAAGATGAGTCTCCTTCGGATTTGCCTGAAATCTTCCAACTATTCCAACTGCATGCATGATGTCCGGTCGGGTACCTGTCAAATAAAGTAAACTTCCAATCATAGATCTGTAGGTTGGTTGATGTACTGCTGCAGATTCATCATTTGCACTGAGGCTACATCCTGTGACCATGGGTGTACATACTGGTTTTGCATCTTCCAGGCCATATTTCTTCAAAATCTATTTGAGATACTTGGTTTCAGATAAAAAGATTCCTCCTTCCTTTTGTTGGATTTGCAAACCAAGGAAATATGTCAGTTCTCCCAGCAAGGACATTTCAAATTCTTTCTGCATGACCAAGGCAAAGCTTTGACTCATAGCTTCTTCATTGCTGCCAAAAATAATGTCATCTACATACACAACAAGTATTAGCAATTTGTCATTTTCAACTTTTATATAAAGATTGCTATCTGTTGATCCTTTTGAAAAACCTTGGTGATGAAGATATTTGTCCAAACGGTAGTACCAAGCGCTTGGAGCTTGTTTGAGACCATAGAGAGCCTTTTTCAATCTGCATACAAGATTTGGATCATTTCCAAGAATGAACCCATCTGGCTGCTCAATGTATACTTCTTCTTCCAAGTCTCCATTCAGGAAGGCTGATTTCACGTCCATTTGAAATACTTTGAAGTTTTGAAAACTTGAGAGAGCAAGGAACATTCGGATGGCTTCAAGTCTTGCAACAGGAGAAAAGGTTTCTTCAAAGTCTATTCCTTCTTGCTGCGCATACCCTTTACAAACAAGTCTAGCCTTGTTTCTAATTACTTCTCCATTTTCATTCAATTTATTTTTGAAGACCCATTTTTTTCTGATAACATTCTTATCCTTTGGTCTAGGAACCAGCTCCCAAGTGTTGTTCTTTTCGATCTGCTCAAGTTATTCATCCATTGCTTTCACCCAACATTCATCTTTTCATGCCTCTTTCACATTCTGTGGTTCAGTAGAGAAGAGTAATGCCAAATACCTTGAGGCTTCTGCAACTGTTCTTCTTGTTTGTACACCTGCTTCTTTCTGCCCCATAATCTGAGATTCTGGATGATTCTTCTGAACATATCTGGATGGAGTCTTTTCTTCTATTCTTGTCTGCTCCTCTGGTTCTTCTTGAGGTTCTTCATCATTCTGTCGTTGAGGGTAGCCTTCATCTTCTTCGATGTCTTCATGATATACTTGCCTAGGAATGTATCCCTTCTCATCAACCACTACATCAATGCTGTCAACAATTCTGCCAAGTCTTTTATTGTAGCACTTGTATGCTTTGCTATGTGGAGAGTAACCAAGAAGAATACCTTCATCTGCTCTAGGTTCAAGTTTGCCAAGCTGCTCATCAGTATTCTTAATATAGCATTTGCTCCCAAAGATTTTGAAGTGCTTTATCGAAGGAGTCTTACCACTCCAGAGCTCATGAGGAGTTTGAGCGCTGTTCACCCAAACATTTGTCTTGTTGAGAATAACAACCGCAACATGTGCAACTTCACCCCAGAAGGTTGCGGGAGTTCCTGACTCATCAAGCATAGCACGAGCCATTTGTTGGACTGTTCTGTTCATTCTTTCCACAACTCCATTTTGCTGAGGAGTTCTAGCTGTAGATAATTCTCTTCTTATCCCATGTTCTTCACAGAAATCGAAAAATTCATTTGAGGTAAACTCCCCACCTCTGTCGGATCTGAGGCACTTAATTTTGTGACCCGATTCATTTTCAACCAAGGCTTTGAAGGATTTGAATTTTTCGAATGCTTCATCTTTGTGCTTCATAAGTCCTAACCAGACAAACCTGGAGAAATCGTCAATGAATAATATCAAGTATTCTTCTCCTCGAGGTGTTCTTTTCCTGAATGGACCACATGTATCTACATGTACTAGCTCAAGAGGCATGCTAGCTGATCCTTCCTTCTCTGGAAAGTTAGTTTTGGTTTGTTTTCCAAACTGACATGATTTGCATATGGTGTTGTCAGGAATTTTGATATCTGGAAGATAGCGAACTGCCTGATATTTGCATGCTTTCCTTATTTTTGAAAAGCTTAGATGCCCCAACCTTCGATGCCATAACCAGTGCTCATCATCCTTGCTCAGATAACATTGTTGTTGTCCTTCTTCAAATATGTACAGATTATTTGGAGTTCTTTTGCCTTTAATCACTGTTTTACCTGTATCAAGATCACGAACAAGACATCCATTTGATCCGAATATCACCTCGGTTCTTTGATCACACATCTGGCTGACACTTAGAATATTATGCTTCAATCCATCAACATACAAAACATTTCCAGCCTTGACCTTTTTTTTTAACTGAGCAATTCCTTTTCCTTTTATAGTTGCAGGAGTATCATTTCCAAAAGAAACTTTCTTTCCCTTTTCTAGAGCAGAATATGACTCAAGTTTTTCTTTATCACCTGTCGTATGCTTCGAACATCCACTGTCAATGTACCATAGATTTTCCTGTCCCTCTGCATAAAATGCTATCCCACATCTTTCTGTTTGTGGTTCCTTTATTCTCCATGTTTTGGTGCTTGAGGCTTGTTCCTTTTTCTGCTGAAACATGCTCCTGCATTCAGAATCTTCATGACCAAAGTTATTGCAAATAGAACATTCTACTTCATTTTCAAGAGTCGAAAAGTTGTTATAGGTCCTTTTTGTAATCCCGGTCATACTTCTTTGTTTTTGAGCTTCTCTAGTCATGATTGTTTTATATGCAACACATTGAGCTGCTTTGTGACCAAAGTTATGACAAGAGAAACATTGTCCATTGAAGAAACTTCTGCGGTTATCAAATCTACCAGCCAAGTGATTGTAATCTCTATTGTCATTCATTCTTGAACCAAATTGAGAAGATTTTACCTGTGGCTGGTTGTAGCTTTTGTTCACTCTTAAGACGGATTGCCCCTGAGTCTTTGTTTGCAATTTGTCCCGGCTTTACCTGATAGTCTCCATTGTGCTTTTGCTCATTCCTTTTTGCTGCATCAAGATAACTTTTTGAAGTGGATGCTTGAGAAGTTTCTCCATTATAGCCCAGACCTGTCTTGTTTAGAGGAGAACGCTGCACATTGATAATCTCATCCAGAGTTTCAGATCCTTTGACAAACTTAAGATTAATAGCTTTTGTTTTCTCAATCTCTTTTCTAAGAGCAACAATTTCACCTTCTAATTTTTCAAGATGTTTTTCTTTTTCATCAATTTGAAATTGTAGAGTATCAATGATCATATTCTTTTCTTCTATACATCTCTTGAGTCTAGTAATTTCTTCAAAAAGGTTATCCACATCTATAGCATCCATATAATCATCATCTTCAAATGCCATTAACAGTTTATATTCATTACCTTGTTCATCTTCATCACTATTTGATAGACCATCACTATCTTCATGAGTGTAGTAGCTTTTCTTATTTGTACCCTGTTTCTTGTTCCATCTAGCAGGTTCCTTTCCTTTATCCTTATAAGGACATTTTTCAGCATAATGACCTACTCTTCCGCAAGAAAAGCATTTAAAAGGTAACTTACCTCTGAACCTTCCAGAACCCCTTTGAAGATTTCTGACAAAATTTGATTCTTCTTCTTCTTCTTCTGGTACGTGACTTGCTTCATAATAATCTCCTTTGCCTGACGCCTTGAAAGCAGCTTCTCTTCTGTCTGATGGACCTCCCTTTCTCATTTCATAAGTGGTTAGAATTCCATGTAGCTGAGACATAGTAAGAATTCGTAGATTTTCCTTTTCTTCTATTGCAGATACTTTAGATTCAAACTTGGGGGACAATGATCTGAGAACCTTTTCAACCACAATAGCCTCTTTTATTTCTTCACCCAAATTTTTCATGCAATTAACAATCTCATCAACTCAAAGAAAATAGTTAGCCACACTTTCATCATTATACATCCTGAGATTCTCATACTGAATCCTGAGAGTTTGAAGTTTAGCACGCTTTACCTGTTCATCTCCTTCATAGCTCAAGACAATCTTGTCCCATATTTCTTTTGCGGATTTATATTGCATAACCTTTACGAATTCTGTTTGGGATAAGCATCCCAACAATGTATTGACTGCTTTAGCATTTGTTTCATATTTCTTCTTTTCAGCCGCATCTGTAGGTGTAGCTGAAGGAAAAGCGTAGCCTGTATCTATGATATCCCAAACTTCTGTACCAAGAGATTGAAGATAGGCAGTAACTCTTACCTTCCAATAATTGAAGTTTGTCCCATCAAAAATTGGTGGCCTGATTGATTCTTCCCTCTCGTAGTTGCTCATGATGAATGATCTTCCTTCAAGCGATCAAGCTTCTCCGAAGGACCTGCTCCGATACCAATTGTTGGAAATAATACTGAGAGGGGGGGTGAATCAGTATTATCAAATTCTTTTAATAAATCTTCCTTATTTGTTCTTTGAATTATTTTTTCATGTCAGTACCATAAAATAATGAGCATGAACAAAGAAAACAGATAGTCACACCAAAGAACACAAGATGTAAGGTGGAAACCCAATGTGGGTGAAAACCACCTGCTGCAATATGTCTCTATCTTCTTTCAAATTAGAAACTCCTTTTACAATGGTTTTGTACTGGTGCAGTCCTTTACCAGTACGCAGGCTGCAACCTGTAGAGAGCTACAAATCTCTCTCGTTTTCCAGTCTCTCCTGGAAGGGAGCTACAACCCCCTACTTCTTTTCTTACAAGGACCACTTTTCATAGTCTGGACGTAGTTTTTCTTTCTCTGGTCTGTGTCGCTACGCACTTCACCTTCTACTTCCCTGCATATACCCGCAGAGATCCTTCTGCCGCTCTGCATGTCCACGCACTGTTTCTTCAACTGCTCTGCGTACTGTTACTGCAGGTACGCACCCAGAGACACTATTGCACCGCGTACTATTGCTGCAGGTACACGCCCAGAGATACCATCGCTCCGCGTACAGTTATTGTGCATACGCACCTGAACCTTCGTCGCTCTGCGTACCCACGCAGTTCTCCTGTTTCTGCTCTGCGTACCCACGCAGATCTCCTGTTTCTGCTCTGCGTACCCACGCAGATCTCCTGTTTCTACTCTGCATACCCACGTAGATCTTCTGTTTCTGCTCTGTGTACCCACGCAGATCTTCTGTTTCTGCTCCGTGTACCCACGCTGCTCTCCTGTTAAACACCTGCGTACTTCTGATTAGGGCCGAATAGGCAGTCCACCAGAGTGGCACAGATGCTCAGATGCCCAGATCTGATCATACGCTCGAGAGATCACCCTTCACAGATTCGCTTTCAACTTCATATAGATCAAGCTTTTAAGACCATAACCCAATATTTCAGATTTTAAGATATTCAATTGCAAAATATACTTAGCCAAGAGATCTCCTTTGCTTTATATAGGCAAGCTCCTCCTAAAATCATGGATCAATACCATGAGTCAAAACCATAATAACACAAATACCGTCGGCTAAATACCAAGGGTTAAACATAAGAAACCCCACGTGTGCTTTTCTCTGCCTTGAAATGAGTGCACTGGGGGTATGCACCTCCTGAACGGCTGACTTGCGTGTCTGGCCACGGTCCCTTCACGGTGTACCTGCAGGTACGCACCTTCTGAACTGATCTCCTGCGTACTTCTTAATTTTCAACATATTGAGAGCCTTGCCACGGGAGTTGCCATCAAGTACAACATCTGTAACATATAGCCATACCAGAAACATAATGCCAACAAGGTATAAGCATATGCACATTATTTTCTAATGTTTAACCACAAATTCACTTAAAATGTTTAGAAATAATAAAGATTGGAGAAACATAAAAGTGGCCCAATGATAATGAAAGTGGGATGAATGTGGTGACATAGTAGTGAAATGGAGGTGATATAATGGACATAATAGTGAAAGTGTAATGGAAATGAATGACATTTTCAAGACTCAATAGTGCCTCTTTCTCTTATTGGGTATAAAGCTCAAAATTTGTAAAAATAATGATTTCGTGAGCTCTTGACCCTGAGCATTAAACTGTCTGTTTCTGATATTAGCATCGTTCAATACCCATTTAACCATGGCTGTATGTGAGAGATCTGTAATGGATGGCTCAGCAGAATTCTGTGAATTTTCGGCTCTGTTGCATGTGGTGTCCGTGTATAAGGGCGCCATTTCTCTATCTTTGGTCATTGGAGCCTTACCCCTTTTTCCCCATAGCTTCCTGCACATTGCTTTGTGTAACTTTTGTTCTTCGTTCTTGTAGTTCACAAGTGAGGAGAGAGTAATGATAATAAATAATGATAGGAAAGCTTTAAATGCCAAGGATATGCAAAAACACGCCATCTGACGTGAACTGGCTCTTTGGAAAACACAAAACCATATTTTATTAACAAATGGTGTGTAACTCATTAATTATCATTAAAGCGCGTAACCGGTTCTTGGTTTATGGAAAAACTTCCTGAATATTGAGCCAGGAAAATCTGCAATGTAATGTTTCTGCGATTTGCATCGCAGTATCGCATTTCGCTGTATCGCATTACTGCAATTTCATCGTGCTGTTTTATCACAAGGTTGCTTGATCGCAATATCGCAAGATCACAGATCACTTAATCGTTTAATCATTATGTGTATTTTATGCGATTTTGCGATATGCGATATGCGATATTGTATATCAGTGATTTTAAGGTTTTCCAACGTGAGTGTTCATTAATGCATGCGATGCGATGGAGTTCGCATCGCAATCTTGCATTTTTTTATCATTTTGGCTCATAAGAAGGTACCCTATCATCCTTTCTGCGATGCAATATCTCTTAAGGAGTGACTTTACTTTCTTCATCATGAAACTTAAGCTTTTTTAGATTTTTCAAAAATATTTTCCTAAGTTCATGATGGTAAGCTTTATCCAAAGGGAAATATAAGCACTGCTTAATTTTGAATTTTTTTTTTGAGTAAGGGTCCCCACTTATGTAGTGTTATTGCTAATACTAAATAAGGAGGGGGTTTGTTGGTGGCCACAACAATTGGCGATTCACTTGGAAGAACTAGTTATCTCTTTTTTTCTATTGAATTTTCTAAACTTCCAAAACAAAAAATTCTTCAGAAAGTTAAACTTTATTATGGAAAGATAAAGTACATTATGCTCTAACTTGTCAATGACCTTTTTTATTTCAACTATTTTCAACTTTGATTATTTGCTCCCTCAGGCTAGTCCTTGTATTTACATCAGTCATTACTTGGTCTGTAAAGATAAAACAAAGTCTTCTCTGTAAACCAGTTTTAAATATGCTCATTTGTCATAGGTAGAGCCACTGCTTCCAGCGGGCGTTTATAGCCTCGATAGGGTTACCTGTTACCTAGCAATGATCCTGTATCCTACTTAAAGTAGCCTACAACTTTCAAAGAAGAAACCACATCCACACTTATTGCTTTGATTTTCTTTTTATTCTTAAAGAACAATGTCTTGGTTTGATAGCCAATTTATGACACAGTCATTCACTTGATTTATAACTTTGTTGAACAAGATGGCTCGTGATGAGACCCCTTGTCTTTTGATTGCAACAATTTTGAGTCATTGCCTTGTTGTGGTGTACAGTATTTCGCAAAGTCAGCAAGTTATAATATCTGTGATTATGATAAGTCGGCTCGTGATGAGACCTCTTATTCTTCAAGATGAAGTGTATTCTTGTGTTGTTCCTCTGAAAGTTGTGATTTCCTTAGCAGGGAGGAAGTCATTGTTTCCTTAAGATAGCTCTAGGCGACAATAGTAAAGTTTTTGGAAACAACTGTTCTACAAAGAATCTTTAATTTGTTATTGATACCTTTCATTGTACTGACATAAAACAATTTCTTCACTAAAGGTCGTTTTCATCAAACTTTATGAAGTTGAAACTAGTATCATATCTAGGCTAGAGTCTTTAACTGTATCTATCAATAATAAAGATCAATTTTCCAAAAGATTTGCTATTTATACAAGCGAAAAGTTCAAAATCTGAAATAGAATTGGTGTCTTATTCTTAGATGCCTAATGTAACCACTCACAACTGGTTTTATTATGAAAAGAAAAACAATTACTCTACAAAATAGAAGAATAACCTTCTATGGAAAATATTTCTTGAGAACTTGTCCGTTAACAAGCAAAGAGTCTCTTTTACCTGCTAAATCCTGTAACACAAACGTTGATGGACCTATGACTTCTGCAATTTGAAAAGGACCAAGCCACATTCTTTGAAATTTTGTATGTTTCCCTTTTTCTTCATGAGCCTTGTCCCATTTTAAAACTAAGTCTCCCATCTGAAAATATTTTCTGGTCATTATGTTTGAATCAAAAGAGGATTTTACTAGGGCTTGATGATGAGCATGGGTTTTCTTAGCCTATTCTCATTGTTCTTCTAATTTGATTATTTCCATTTGTCTTATCTGTAAGGAGGAAGTTGGTACTTCATCAATATATTGAACTAGAGACAAAGAGGGAATTGCTAAATGAGTCGGAAGAACCACTTCTTTCCCATAAGCTAAATTAAAGGGAGAAGTGCCGATAGAAGCTTTTTGCGTTATTTGGTCTGCCCATAAAGCATATATTAAAGCCTTATGCCAATTTTTATGATTTTGGTCAACTGTTCTTTTGATAATCCTGATTAGGTTTTTATTTGTAGACTCAGCTAACCCATTGCCTTGTGGGTAATAATTGGCCGAATATTTAAGTTTGAATCCTCTTTTAAGCGCAAATTCAGTCATTGTATTTCCAGAAAAGTATGATGCATTATCAAACATTAAAGCAGAAGGAAATCCAAACCTGGTGATTATAAATTGATCTATGAACTCAATAATATTTTTAGCATTGGCCGTCTTGAGTGGAACTGCTTCTACCCACTTAGTAAAATAATCTGTTGCTGTAAGGATATATCTATGTTGCTTAGAAGAGTGAGGAACGATCTCACCTATTATGTCCAATCCTCACTGACTGAAGGGTTGCTCAATGTTAACTGGTTGTAGTGGCAAGGATGGCTTCTTTTGTCTCATAGCAGTAGTTTGACAGACTTGACATTTCCTCACGTAACTGTGCGAGTCTTTGAATAACATGGGCCAGTAATAGCCTGCGTGCAAGATTTTATGTGCAGTAGCATCTCCAGCATAGTGTCCGCCTGCTGGCCCATCATGGAGTTCCTGCAAAACTTTTTCAGCTTCAGATTTCTCAAGACATCTCAGGAGAACGGAATCATAATTTATTCTAAAAAGAATATCCTTTATGAGCTGATATTGTTTGGCTTTCAACCTTAGAGCTCTTTTCTTAGTATGATCGAGGTGTGAAGGAGCATACCCGTTCTTAAGATAATAAATGACATCAACGTATAATGATTCTGCATCATTTAGGCTTACCTCGCACATTTGTACCTCTGCAGATGGAATTTCAGAAATTTGCGACGCTCCAGCTAGCATTTTGCAAAAGCCTTGACCTTTTACAATGTTTGCTGGTTTAATTCTATGTCATACTCCTGTAAGGCAGTAACCCAGTTGGCCCTTTTCTCACCCACATCCTTCTGTACTAGAAGATTCCTTACCGCTGGAAATGGTACTATAATTTTAGTATGGGTTTAGAGTAAAAAAGGTCTGAAGTATTTGATTGCTTTGAAAACAACATAAGCCTATTTCTCCACATCTGAATAATTTAATTCAGCGCCCTGTAAATTTGAACTGAAAAAAAGCAATTGGGGCTTCCGCTTTTTCTTGATTTGCTTGACTAAGTATCACAGAATATGACCTATCTAAGGCAAATGTATATAAAATAAAAGGTTCTGAAAAATTTGGAGTTGCTAAAGATGGATCATTAATAATAGCTTGTTTGATCAGGTTGAATGCTTCGTGTTCATCTTGGCCCCATTTAAAATTTGAGTTCTTTTTAATCATGTCTTGCAAAGGAGACACGATTCGTGAAAAATCTGGAACAAATCTCTTTACAAAGTTGATCTGACCAAGGAAAGATTGCATGGATTTTTTTTTGTGAGGTAGGGATATTTCAGAAATATCTTTGATTTTGTTAGAATCTATGTGAATTCCAGATTTTGACACTATGAATCCTAGAAGTTTCCCTTCACTTAATGCGAAAAAGGATTTTTTCGGGTTAAGTGAAATTCCATACCTTAAACACCGTTGGAAGATTTGTTTTAAATCTCTAAGATGGTCGCTTCATTTCTTGGAATACACTGTTATATCATCCAAATAAATTACTACATATTTATTGACTAAACCTTTGAATGCAATGTCCATGGTTCTCTGAAATGTGGCACCAGCATTAATTAAACCAAATGGCATCTTTCGATATGCGTATGTGTCCCATTTAGTTCTAAATGTGGTTTTTAATTGATCATCAGAAAGACATTAATTCTGAACCTGCCACTGCCTACAATATCTATTCCATAGGTGGTAAAGGAAAATTATCTTTTTGGCA
Source organism: Pinus tabuliformis (assembly GCA_031772625.1). NCBI lineage: Eukaryota > Viridiplantae > Streptophyta > Pinopsida > Pinales > Pinaceae > Pinus > Pinus tabuliformis. The sequence goes on from CM062804.1 coordinate 701,597,235, forward strand.
GGCCTTGTTAAGGTTTCGAAAGTCAATGCAAATCCTAATATCTTCGTTTTTCTTTCTAACAGGTACCATATTGGAGACCCATTTAGAATGTTTGACAGGAAATATCATTTTGGCTTTCAATAACTTATTGAGTTCGGTCTTTATCTGATTTTCTAAATTGGGATGGATCTTTCTCAACTTTTGTTGGACAGGTTTTTCATTATCGATCATTGGAATAGTATGTTGGATGATAGAAGTGTCGTATGTTTTGAGTTCATCATAGTTCCAAGCAAAAACATTTTTATATTGCCTCAAAAGACGAATATACGCTAATTTTTCTTCAGGGGCTAGGCCGAGACCTAGATTAATGTTTTGTGGTTTGGCATCGGTTCCTAGGTTTACTAATTCGTAATTCAAAGTTGAACTTTGGAGTTTTGAATTGGTAGACCTTTTAAACCGATATTTCAAATCGTACAGGTCTTCTAACTTGACTACCGACTTAGGTATAGCATTGTTAGTGCTATCTTGTTGCAATTGTTGATCATGTTGGTCTTCGTCAATTATTTGATTGGATTAGGATCCTTCAGATGTGAGGGAATTTATGATATCAGGATCGTCGTTGAATACTCTCCAATTTGTGATGTTATCAGGAATAGATGGTCTAAAGATTAATTCTATTGAGAATCTATCTGGACTAAAATCTTCTGAAGAAATAAGCTTAGAAGCTACGTTAGCTAAAAGGTCTGCACTTGCATTCTGGAGTCTAGGAATTGAAGAAATATTAAATGCTATAAAATGCTCAGTTAGATCTTGAACTAAGGATTGATAATGTTTTAAATGACCTGATAAGAAATGTATAGTATTACGTACCTGTCTGACTACAATTTCAGAGTCTCCAAAAACTTGAAGGTACTTGACATCTAACCCGATTGCTTTGTACAACCCTTGGACTAAAGCCTCATATTCTGCTGTATTGTTGGTGCAATAAAATTCGAGTCTGCATGTTAGCATAATTTTATCTCCTTTTGGACTAATTAGAATGCATCCTGCTCCTGCTCCTTCGTTAGATTTAGAACCATCAAAAATTAATTTCCAAAACAAAGATTTATTTACAGGACTATCTAAAAAATTGATACACTTTGAACTATCCGTTTGAGAAAAATTTTCGACTTGGGACAAAACAAAATGTTCTAAGTAAGGTGACGTATGAGCATTAAAATTGCCGAGGAAAGAATCTACTAAGTAATTGCCAATAATGCTACTGTTATATGCTACTGGTTCATTTTCCCCCTCTAGCTCCGTTACTATGTATTTCTGATGTAGTTCTTGTTCAACTTTTATTTGATTTGGTTTACCATTGTAGGGCAGCCACATGTGCGACCAGTCAGTTGCGAAGTATTCATAAAGTTTTTCTGACCAATCCCTGCTAAGAATTAAGCCATAAAATTCTGGAATATAAGCAACTAAAACGTCAATAACTTGACATACCTTTGGGTTGGATGACAGCCTTATGGTTACTTAATTTAGTTCGCCAATCACTTCGACTTGAGATCGATCTAGCTGAACTATGCGCACAACGGATTTTTGTGGTTGAACGTTTAATTTGGCACATATGGACTTTGGTAAAATATTTGATGAAGCACTAGAATCCACTAAGCAATTGTGCACATTTTTATTGAAAATTTCATAAGTAAGGAGAAACGGGGGAGTATGAGATCTCGATCTTCCTCCAATTAAAGCGATGTCATTTGGATCAATCTTATTGGTCGCATTAGTTGGAGGTCTTCCCATGTTATGAGAAACTTGAGAAAGTACAACGACAGGCAAAGGTGCAACTGGCACAGCATGTAATTCTTTCAACATTATCTTTTGTTGATGCTTTAACTTGCTCAATTCGTAAAGAGTGATGTTGGGCCTAGTATTTTTCATATCTTCTATAATATTGTACTCCATTTCATCCGACACGATCAGTGTTTTAGATGGAGTTGATGCATATGTTTGGACTGGACTGGTTTGAGTCGCTTTAGATGTCGTTTTCTTCGTTGCGACTTTATCCTTTATTGCAGAGCTTGCGCTCTTTGGCTTAGGGATAGTTTGGGGAGGATCAAGATGATTTCTACTTCGTGTGCTAACTGGGAATACTTCTTGATCTTCTTCTTGTGGGAGGATGAAATCCCACATTCCTTGTAACTCTACAACTTCTTCTTCATCGGTTTTCCCTTCAGTGGCAATTTCCTCTTCCTCTTCTTCAGATTCATCATTTGTAATAGCATTGGGTGGCTTTGAATCCGTTGAAGGGCCTCTCTTAAAAGCTCTGTAGGGATTTTTTGAAGAAGTTTCCGCTACTTGCTTCTTGATGTCGACCATTTAATTGGACATGGTCTTTAGAACTTTTTGTAATTCCTCCAAATCGAATGGATCTTTTGTTTGATTTTTCTTGGAATCTTCCTTGAAGGTGACTTTCTTGGACTTCCATTCCTCTATCGCGGATTTCTTTTCTAGGGCTATTATATGTTTCTCTACTGCTATTGCTTCTTTCATGTTTTCGGCTAAGGTTGTTTTATTAGCCCTGTCCATGAATATTGTTATGTTTGATGGTAAAGCAGTGATATACCATTCACTTCGCACTTCTTCGTTAGGCTGGGAAGCAGTAGGAATTTTGTTTAAGATCTTATTGAACCGTAAATTGAAATCTTTGATAGGCCCTCTTGAATCGGCCTTAAGGTTAGATAGGTCGTTGATTAGCGTTGTTGTAGACCTGTCATCACCAAACTTGGTCAGGAATTGCTCTTGGAAGATGTCCCAGCGAGTGATGGATCCAGAGGGTAATGAGAAATACCATGATCCAGCTGTTCCTTGCAGAGTATAAGGAAAAATTCGAACAACAGCATCTTCATTAGTAACCCCATTGAGATTAATGGATAGCATAAAGTTGTTTATATGCTCTTCAGCTAGCATGCCTACCTTGGGATTAAACTTAGGTAGCCATTTCTTAGGATGGGCCGGTATTTGACTCAAGGGTGTAGGCATTAAGACTGCCCCAGGGTTATTCCATGGAGATTGGGCCATTGCTGAACTACTAACAGAGGAAAGTGCAGAAGATGATCCCTGCAGTTGGGAAGATGAGGATATTACGATTGCAGATGATTGGGGAGGAGTTGTGGGGGTTCTAGTGGATGGATGGACAATGATCTGAAGTGGAGGAGTGGATGGTTGACTTTGCGGTGAAGAGGTTGAGATGGATGATGATGATGAAAGAGTCTCGCTATCAGACTTCTTAGGTGATTTCCTTGCTCTTTTCTTTTTGGGAAGAGGTAATTCGGTTGGTTGAACACCAAACTTTTCACTCTTTAATCTGGTCAGGGGATGAGCAGGGTTATATTGCGAAGTCACGCTGCCTTGAGATTTATCAGATCTTTGAGGAGAAATAGAAAATCGCTGAAGTTTGTGAATCAGAGATTCGACTTCAGGAGGTTCAATAGTAGATTGTTCTGAAATGTCAGGGTTTGTAGCAGCGGTTGATGCTCCAGCAACTTCTAACTCTGGATTTAAGTGTAATGGAGAAGTCGGGGGAGATGGTGAGGGTGATTTACTCTCAGAATGGTATTCAGATTTAGATTTACTTGCCATTCATAGTTCAGGCCCTCCTTCTAGCGCCAAATATGTTGAAGCCTCGAAAATCGGGTCTACAACAAGGGGGATACCTGCCCGGTCCGGACCTTGGTTGGCAGCTCCTTATCCGTTTGGTATAGCGGGTCTGACTGGGGCTATGGGACTAGTTTCCCAATTTATGAGTGTGTTTGTGTAGAATTTGATGTTCCTGATCTAACAGTTCCTAATTAAGATATTCTAATTCTAACTTTAATCTAATGCTATGCTATTGTATTCTAATAAACATCAACATCTAAGTCTATACTAACCCGGGGTGTAATTCTTCTATTATGCGATCTAAACAGATTTCAAATAACAACTGGTAATAAAGATCATTAAGCTATTATGAGAAAAGAAATCAATAAGGATGAACCACTTCGTATAAAAAGTTAGACGAAACAGTTGTGAAAAACATATCGCATAATGAGCTATTCATACATTAAGCATAAATAAATAGCTATCACCGTACAAAAGTGCCAAATGATAACTCAGGCATTCATACATTAATATATAAACAACTAAAAACTATATATCACTTTAACACATAAGCAGAAATGGTTAAGAGATAAAAGTACCATTTATAACTAGTCCTACTCATGAGCTTCAAGCGACAATGATTTATCTCTCCTTGCTCTAACATCCAATAAGAGTACAAAAGTGCAACATCAGTAGCAGATATCAAATGCAAACATCAACAAATCCTATTCCATTCATTCATCAAAACCTCCTCGGAAGGTGCAAAAGTGCATGTTCTGAGGACAAGTTTTTGATAAATTTCTGGACCCTTCTCTAAATGCATGAGAAGGGTTTAAATACTACTAACTAAATCTAAAAATAATTTATTTATAAAAATTCAGGATGCGGTTTAAATGACCGTCCTTTTTCTAAGCAAAAATAAAGCAAAACTATTTCTAAAATTAAATCTAATATCTAACTATTTCTGCATTTTCTCCTTAATGTTGCAAGCATTTAGTATTTTCTTGAGTAGAGTCAGCTGACTGTCTTCCTCTTTTAGTTGAGCTAAGCAAACAGAATTGGCAAGAGCTGGCACCATATTCTCAGCAAAATCGATGATATACTTTGAGAGTCATCCACTGACTATGTGGCTTTACCGTGTATGCCCAGTAATAATCCCAGTTCAACTTGGTTAACCTTTGGATTTCTTCTGCCTTTTCTTTAGCTTTCTGTTTCCAGTTTGTTTTTTATCATTGCTTTCTTGCAATTTTCGGGGCTTGCAAGTGACTGAGCAATTAAAAGCTTTCCTTCTCGAGCAATTTTCTCAGCGAGGCGCTAATCGTGCATCGGAAACTGCCTCCGTTCTTTGATCTGGGCTTCTTTGATGCGTTTTTCGCCTTTTGTGCCTCTTTCTCTTATTGGGTATAAAGCTCAAAATTTGTAAAAATAATGATTTCGTGAGCTCTTGACCCTGAGCATTAAACTGTCTGTTTCTGATATCAACATTGTTCAATACCCATTTAACCATGGCTGTATGTGAGAGATCTGTAATGGATGGCTTAGCAGAATTCTGTGAATCTGCGGCTCTGTTGCATGTGGTGTCCATGTATAAGGGCGCCATTTCTCTGTCTTTGGTCATTGGAGCCTTACCCCTTTTTCCCCATAGCTTCTTGCACATTTCTTTGTGTAACTTTTGTTCTTTGTTCCTGCAGTTCACAAGTGAGGAGAGAGTAATGATAATAAATAATGACAGGAAAGTTTTAAATGCCAAGGATATGCAAAAAAACGCCATCTAACGTGAACTGTCTCTTTGGAAAACACAAAACCATATTTTATTAACAAATGGTGTGTAACTCATTAATTATCATTAAAGCGCGTAACCGGTTCTTGGTTTATGGAAAAAACTTCTTGAATGTTGAGCCAGGAAAATCTGCGATGGAATGTTTCTGTGATTTGCATCGCAATATCACATTTCGCTGTATCACATTACTGCAATTTCATCATGCTGTTTTATCACAAGGTTGCTTGATCGCAATATCGCAAGATTGCGGATCGCTTAATCATTTAATTGTTATGTTTATTTTATGTGATTTTGCGATATGCGATATCGCATATCAGCGATTTTAAGGTTTTCCAACGTGAGCGTTCATTAATGCATGCGATGCGATGGAGTTCGCATTGCAATCTCACATTTTTTATCATTTTGGCTCATAAGAAGGTACCATATCATCCTTTGTGCGATGCGATATCTCTTAAGAAGTGACTTTACTTTCTTCATCATGAAACTTAAGATTTTTTAGATTTTTCAAAAATATTTTCCTAATTTCATGATGGTAAGCTTTATCCAAAGGGAAATATAAGCACTGATTAATTTTTAAATTTTTTTTGACTATGGGTCCCCACTTATATAGTGTTATTGCTAATACTAAATAAGGAGGGGGGTTGTTGGTGGCCACAACACAACCTTCATTATATTGTGACCCATTAGACTCCTCTATATAGAAAGGACGTTTTGTCATTTATATCATCCAGGAATTGTTCATTCGTGCAATGTAAAGGAGGTTGCCCCGTTGATCTATATTTTCTTCTATTTTGTGAGCTAGTTGCATGACAAAGTCCAAATTAGACTTTCTCTTATTTGGTATGAAATTTTCCAACCAATATGTGTGCTTGGTTTGCCACTTAAAAGAAATAGACAATCAATTCCAAGTCCTCCTAAGAGAAACAACTTAAATCTATTTCATTGTTTAGATAATTATTAAAACTTACTTAGATAAAAAAATCAAAATATAAACTATCTAATTATATATCTATCCCATCCAAGAGCATAAATTGAATTGATAAAGCAACAAATACAAGAAGGAAAATTTGTCACTAAAGTAAAATAAAAGAAATTCAATTTTTGCATCAATAATGTTTTAGGTACAAAGCAATATCCACTACAAGTGATGAATCACTCAAAAGGAAGACTTGTCCTCATCTTTAATCAATAAATTCCTAAATAGATCGAAGCTAAATTATGGAAATAAATTTCTCTTAAAACCGCGACACTCAAATAATTCATATTACTTACATTAATGTAACTCAAGTAAATATCCACTTCCACAGGTTTCCATTCATCAAAATTTGGCCTTCATTAGATTGTGTTGTAGAAATAAAGTAAATTATCAAACATGAACTGTACCGAGTTCTCATTTTTTTGAGGTAGCAAAAGATCATCCGATTTTGAAAAGTGATGATTCAGAATACATTTTTTTAGCATATTTTTGACACTTTAATTTTTCTTATGTATCAAGTATGAACATTTTTTTAAAAATGTCAGTGATTTTCATGCTAATTTTGAAAAGTGTAATGCAACATTAACCACTTTCTTAGAGGGCTTATTTTTACACTTTATTTTTTTAATGTATTAAGTGTGGATATTTTTTTAAATGGTAGTGATGTTCATGCGGATTTAGAAAAACATCAACATTTTTTTAAGGCATATTTTTGACACTTTAAATTTTCTTATGTATCAGGTTTGAACAATTTTTTTAAATGTTAATGTTTTTCATGCTGATTTTGAAAAATGTTGATGCAACATCATTCCCTTTTCTAAAAGGCTTGTTTTTGACACTTTAAATTTTTTAATGTATTAAGTATGGATATTTTTTTTAAATGTTGGTGATTTTCATGCTGATTCTAAAAAACATCAAGATTTGTTTTTCTTAAGGCATATTTTTAACACTTTAAATTTTCTGATGTCCTTAAGTATGCATATATTTTTTTTTTCTAAATGTTGATTATTTAACCATTTTTCAAATTGTCTTATTCGTCTTCTTGTTTTTACTCCTATGTTGTTTGTATTTTAAGAGTTTTCCAAACTTTTAAATGAGTTTTCCAAACTTGTGTTTTTTGTTTTACATTATAATTTTTTTTATAATGAATTTTTTATTTTTTATTTTTCCCAAAGTTAAAAATATATTAACATTAATATTTGGAGGTTATTTATTTATTTGTTTTTTTGGTTAATTAATATTTCAATACACAAAAAATAATTGTCACTAAAAAATAACAATTTAAAATACTTGATAAAAAATACACATTTCACATATAGATATAATTAAAAAAATATGTATTTTAGGACCTTTTTTTTTTTTTTTTTCTCTGTAAATACTACTGCTAAATTAAAAGAAAAATATGTACAAGCTTTGGAATTTACATGGAGGCCGAGGCCAGACCAGAGACTGAGAAGGCATGACGACTGTCTATCCGCCTTTGTTTAGAACCAGACAACAGACTTTCCTGATAATACCTTGTAAACAAAAAGACTGACTTCCTACCAGCAAAAAGACTGTGGCTACTATTGAAATAGCGCCCTGTTACATTATCCACAGTATTACAAAAAAACCTGGCAGCTATGACATGAAGCCCGTGGCTATTGCTATGGTGAGTCTGAAAACTGGAAATGCCAATGAGGGAGACAGTGTATAAAAACTGTGTGACAAAAGACATGAAAATTGCAAAGAAGAGGGTTAACCGTGCTGGCTGGTTGAGTCCGCCTGTTCACCTTCGCCCTGGCTTGGAGAGTCAATCCAGATAACCAGCCCATCTTCAGGATCCATGGGGGCTTGTGCTGCTGGGTCAACCACCTCCGCGTTCAAATCAGGCAAGTGCATAATTTCTTGAATTGAAAGATCATTACCTGAGTCCTCCCGAGGTTCCACAGGCTGGGCGATGGTCCCAGGAGCTGGAATCGTCTCCTCGCGCCGCGTTCGGAAGACCGTGCCAGACACGTCCCCCACGAAGATGTCGTTATCACGAGCTCTGGAAGGGGCACAGGGATCCTCTTCCGTGAAAAACACTGAGAAGTTCACCACGACCTCCGGTCGAACCAAACGACTGGGAAAACGAAATCGAAATGATTGATAAGTGCCTTCAGGAAGCAGGCATTCCTGCTCCAAGTCATCCGACTCTGGCGAGGGGGGCTCTTCCCTAATGGGGGAAACCGGTTGCACACAGCCACGAACAGAACTGACGCGGACTCCTGAACGCCCCCCTCTGCGTGGAATGCCCCTTTCCCTCGACATGTTGCCCAGATTGCCAAATTCAACACTATGGAGACAAACCAGAGTAACACAATGGGACCGAAGCAGAATACCAGTGCTTCTGAAGCTCGAATGCCACAATTGAGCCTGAATGCCATAGTCTGTGCATATATATACACAATTGGGCAGAGTATCTGCGTGAGAGCTGTCCTTGACGCCTCCCCTTCCTCCTGTTGAGCTCTGCGCCCACATATCAGAAGTTAATGCAAACCTGCGCTGGCTCTGATAACGTTTGATTGCAGCATCCCCTCGGCTTTGCTGCGATCCCTTGGTTTTATGCACCCACATCCCCTGCATAAATGCCATTCTCTGTAATCCCTGTAACGGAATTGAAGCCGCGTCCCGTCGGCTCTGAAACCTGCTGACTGCCTCCGTCCTGCCTCTTGAAAACCTTAAACTTCCACCTCCATCCACGCGCGAGAACTGGCAGCTCGTACTGCCTCCATGTGGCCTCACCATGGTCGCGGGGGTTAACATGTGTGCCCACCCGCATCCGGGTGTATTTTAGGACCTTTTGGCTAAAAATAACATGTTAAATAATTTTTTTTATGAAAAATTTGAATAAAAAAAGTTAAAACATAGCGAATTTTATAAAATTTTCATGAATTTTATATCTAAAATTGATGACATTTGAAGTTAAAAAAAAAAAGATATTAAATAAAATTTTAAGTAACAATTAAAAAAACAATATTTAAAAAATGAAAACACATAATTAAAAAAAAATCCTTGAAAATATAAATTAAAAGCATAAAAAAATATAGTGAATAGAAAAAACACTAAAAAAGAATTAAAAAATAAAAACATTAATTTTTTTTTTAAGAAGAATCAAAAAATCATTAAAAAACAAATTGAAAAAAAATTAATTAAAAAAACCATTAAAAAAGGTTTTATAAAAATAATTAAATAAATTAAATAAAAAAAAGAAAAAGGCACAGACCCCACCTGAGGCCCTGGGGGCCTGCTAGATGGGCTTCGCTGATTCTCGGAATCGACCAACCCACCTAAGGGCCCGAGGGGCCGCAAATCAAGATTGGGTGGGGGGAGCTACGTGCAACCCTCCACGTGGTGCAGGCCTCTACATTTTATTATTATTATTATTATTGATTTTATAATGTTATTATTATTATTATAATATTGATTTTTTATTTTAATTTTCTTAATTATTTTGATTTCTTTTTATTATTAATTTTTTTAATTTTTAATTTTAATGATTTTGTTTTAAATTTTTATCGCTAATTTTTTTAATGTGTGTTTTTTAATGTTTAAAAAAAATAAAAATTAATGATTTTTTTTTTCAACTTGTTTTTATTTATTTGTTTTCTATTGTTTTATTTTTTTGAATTTTTTTTCTTAAATTATGTTTTTTTAATATTTTCTTATTTTTTCATTTATTTTTTTATGATTTTTTTTGTATTTTTGGGTGAATTTTTTTATCTTTTATAAGTTAATGTTGTTTTATTTTACATTTTTTACATTCCATTTTTTTTTTTTTGTGTTTTGTTTTGGTTTTTGTTTTTTTTTTTTGTTTTGTTTTTGTGTTTTTTTTTTTATATATATTTTTGTATATTTGATTTTTTTTCTTTTGCGTAATATTTTTTATTTACTTTTTTTTTAGTTTTAATTTTTTGGTTTTGTTTTGTATTTGTCATTTTTATTTATTTATATTATTATGTTTTATTTTATTTTTTCTCGCAATGTCCATGTCGATCCTTGAATAGCAGTGCAACCCCATTATGTAACAATTTGATAGTTGATTTTAGAGTTTTCATTATAATGGATCAAGTTCGTCCCCACAATGTGTCAATTTTATGGTTGATTTTTAAGTTTTTATTGTAATGGGTCGAGTTCACCTATACAGCGCATCAATTTGATGGTTTATTTTTAAATTTTTGTTGCAATGTGCCAAATTGTCTTAGACCAAGATTTTAAAATAGCTATACCTTTAACATTTAAAACACAAATTACTCTTGGTATAATGACTTTTTCATTCATATGTTCATTTTTAAAGATTTTTAGTCATATAATTTTTCCATAATGCCACGGTTGAAATATGTTGAAAGGTTAAGGTTTTCTATAGTCATGATCATCAGTTTTAATTCCATGGTTGAAAAATTGTCAAAATTTTTAAGGGTTTTCAGAGTCATGATATTTTATCTTTAACACCATGACTGAAAATTGTTGGAATTTTAAGGTTTTTCAGAGACGTGACATTTTATCTTTTATGCAATGCTTGAAAAACATTGGAATTTTAAGGTTTTTCCGAGTTATGATATTTTATTCTTAACGCCATTGCTAAAAATGTTGGAAATTTATCCAAAAATAAAAGATGTTATTCTAACGTAAACACTTTTCATTTTTAGGTTGTTTTTTTGCATAATTGTTTTTGGCTTTTACCGCCATTAAAAAAAATGTCGAAAAAAAATCAACAAGAACAACAACATTATTCCAGCATCAACTCTTTTCATTTTTAAACTGTTGTTTTTTTTTTGTTTGGGTTTTTTTACCTAGAATTCTTGTTTTGAGTTTACAGTTCATGTTTGATAGTTTACCTTGTTTAGGGCGATAATAATATTTAGTTCTTTATACAAAATTTTCCAACCCATAAATTAAATTGAAAAATTCATTAAATAGAAAAATAATTCTAGAAAGAAGGATTAATTTCCACTTCTTCCTAAATTGATATCTAAAATACTAAATAAAATAAATAAAAATATATTAAGGAGAAATATCCTCCATGGATTCATGAGATCCTTTGTTAGTGGTTTTTTCTTGTTGTTCAAGTTAAGATTGCCATCTAACAAAATTTTCAAGTAATTGGGTGATATGGGTAGGCCATGGAGCTTTAATGATGAGTTCACTACTGTAGAATTGAGTTGAAATCTTGAGACGATTTTCCTTCACTTTAGCTATATGTGAAGGGATAGAATTTGAACATTTTTGTAGCTTATAAATTAGATTTCAAACTAAACTGTTGCTCCAATGAGTGATTTCTTAAATTTGCTTTATCTGATCCTTCTTAATTTTTTCTACATCACTCAAACAATATATAAGTAGAATTGATTCCCCAAGGAATCTCAAAGTTTGGCATTTCAAATTTTCAATTATTTCTAGTGCTCCATCCCAAATTTTGCACATTGTCCGTTAGTTTCTATTATAATTTTGTTTGCGTAAAATCATAGTTTCATAACCAAGCCTCTAAGGAAAATTGAAAATAAAGATTCTCTTCTTATGTCAATCTAGGAGGCTATTTAGGAGTATCTATATTATGTCAATCTAGGAGTATCTATATTATGTCAATCTAGGAGGCTATTACTGAAGAGGGCATTCGTAGGTAGTGAAGGGAGAAAAATGGAGAGAATGCCAAACAACAAAGAAGGAATAAAATGGAAAACAAGACAAAGGAAGGAAAAGCCTTAGGGAGAGGTTTACATAATCATTAGTCGTGCTGCAGAGGAGGAAGGAAAGCCTAGAATAGGAGGAAAAGATAACATAGCTATGCGTCACAACCAGAAGGCGAGTTCAGTTGAGCATTCTAAGGTGAAAGAACTCTTCTAGGTGAGGACAACAATCTCTAGATTCCTAGTAAGACTGGAGGGTGGAGATGGATTTCTTTGGATTCCCTTAACAACTTGGGTTGAGACCTACTCCTTGGATTCCTTATAAGGGGAGTTCTTCAACCCCGCTCTGCTTATTTTCTGGTTCATACAGTGGGTTTTGGATTCCCAGGATTGCATGGAAACCACTATGTGAAAGAATTTGTTGAGGGTGGAGATGACAAACCTCTGGATTCCCTCATTCGGTTTTGGGTGGAGATGAGCCTATGCATTCCTTGATTTGGCTGGTAATGGTAGAGCCACATTTTCGATTGAATTATTTGAAGGGTGGAGGTGGTGGACCTCTAGATTCCCTGGTCAGACATTGAGTGCAAGAAGTAGCTGGTGGGTGGAGATGGATGGTCTCTGGAGTCCCTGTTGTAGCTGGCAGTTTTGTTAAATCCCTTGAGCACTCATTCTCAATATTTGGAATATGGCTTGGGTGTGAATACTACAAGAAATACTTGGCTGCAGTGCATCTAAGGTTGGGTGGAGAGTTGAAGTCCCAATCTCAGTTTCCTAGACCAATCTAAATAAGCTAAGTGTCTACCCATGACTCACATGTTCTGAATGCTTTATGCTTGTGTAATGTACTGATTGTTATATCTTGCAATGTCAAGGAAAGAGAAATTCATGTATAAATGAAAAATTTCATTTCAAAGACATGGATAAGGAATGGTTTAAGTCTCTGTGTTGGCTTGAGCCATGTATTGATATGGTTTCAATGTGCTGGTTAAATGCATGTGATATGTCATGAAGCATGGTTTTCTATTTGCTTAAGGAAGATTAATTCCCTATATATTTCTTAAGTAAATGAAATACATTCCTGCATGTATCCATAGGCTTGGTTTTTTTCATTGTTCTGAGAGGCTTGTAGCTTTCTATATTATTAAATACTTGAAATTTGTTTAATGGGCCATAACAAAAATGAATAGGCAAGTCTTCGTGTATGAGTTATAAAATTGGAAAGGATTTGTTACTATGTTCTATTTTAAATATTACTAAGCTTAGGAGGAACAACATTAGATATCTCATCACACACACACACACACACACACACACATATTGGATGGGCTGGACAAAGGCCTTGGTAAGCTCAGGAGGGATAGCCAAAGGGGCTTGTGTATACCTTATATGTATTTATAGACTTTGCATTGGAGGCCTAGGAAAAGGCTCCTCATATATGTATTAGCAGTTAAGCATCAGGACATACTTTGTTTACAAAGGATTTAATACCATAGGGTTGGGATTTGGAGTGATGAGATGTGCGAAGGTTGTTGGCATTATGGCTAATGTGTTGTCCTTGATGGAAACCTACTTGATAGATATGTCAACATGATGGTTATGAAGATGCTACATGTGACATGGAAAAATGAATATTAGTTCATAGACAAAGTAATGGTAAAGATAAACTTTGGGAAAGTATACACAGATCTGATGAAGAAAGGCCGTGTACATACATATATATGGTGAAGCAAAGTCATGTACATATTCTGCACCATGGTAGTTGGAATAACATGGGTCTTTAGCATGGTATTGGCCCAGAGTATTGAGAGCGAAAATGAATATTTGATCCCATCAAAGAATACCATTGAAATTACTAAGGGATTGGCTTAAGGCATTAGCTAAGGCCTAAGCTAGGTAAGGAGATTGAGATCAAGTATTAGAGTGTGCATGTGATGATTTGTTTATGAATGATTTTATCTGGAAAAAGTGTGCACCAAAGAGCAAGGAGAAGACACAAATATGAAAGATCTGAAGCATAGTGTCGTATGTTCTTATTTGATTTGCATGTTGATAATGTCTACTAGTGATAGATCTGTGGTGATGATGATACTCTGACATGAATATGTGATGGTAAGGTTTGCGAAATATGTGTTGTGGTTGCAGTGAATGTATGATTTAGTGATTACAGATCTGTACACTGGTTTGCCACTAAGAAGTCACGTACATACGTGGATTTGCTTCAACGTAGTGGTGTATACATTCTGCGAAAGTTCAAAAACTGTGCGCAGGTGTCAAGCATAAGAAGCACGTACATACACATATGTGTTTTGTAAAAGGCGTGCATATTTGCTAGGGTTTTGCAGTGTGAACAATTGATGATTTTTGAACAATTTTGTTATATTTGTTGTTGTTTTTCGATGAAGTCTCTCTTATGATTATATGTGTTTGACAGTACTGGTTAGGTTGAACTGAATATAGTATGGAATATTGTCTAGTGATGGTGCTACTGTGTGGTAATATGTATTTGGTTTAGTGATTTGTGATGGTTTCAGTATGTATTTCAGTGATTGTTGCAGTGGTACAATGATTTAGATTCAGTTATTAGTGGTTTGAGATCTGTATGCAGGTAGTCTTCAAGGGAAGGACGTACATACACGGGTAGGATTAAGAATAATAGCGTATACGTGATGACATATGATTGATAAGGGTTTGCAGTGAAATGATATGATTTATGTGAAGAACATTATATGGTCTAGTATATCTGTGAGTGGTTGTGCATTGATATGACCTGTTATGAATTGGCTTGATCTAGTTGCATTGGTTGAATAAGATTTAGTGATTGATTTTATGTTTCAATTGGTTCAATAATTGAGTGATTTGATTAAGTGATTGGTTTCAAAATTGTTATTTGATATTGGGCTTAAATTATGGAAGTGGATCCATTACGAAAATATGATGAAGAGTAGCCTATAGGTTTGATGTTGTTGAGTTAGGTGGATCCAGTATGAAATATTATGAAACATGGTTAGAAAGGTGTTGAGGGTTGGAGCCTTCAATGTGGGAGTTGAAGCTTCCTTCCAATAGTAGCTAGTAAATTTGATCATGGGTTTGGAGATCCCTTCCTATGAGTGCCAATAAACGAGATTAGGGGGTTGGAGCTCCCTTCTAGTGGGTTTTGGAGAACAAGAGAAGGTTGTAGCCTTCTGCAGGTGGGTTACTGCGTACTAGTATAAGTCTACGCCAGTACAAGATTGTAAGATGTTTTCCTTTATAATAAAAAAAGAAGACAAAGACAATGACAACAATGGTTTTCTCCCACATTGGGTTTCGACCTAAAATCCTAGTGTCCTCATGTGTTTTTGTGTTGCTTATGTGTTCTGGTTTATTCTTCTCTTACTGATCATGTTTAATGTTTAATTAATGTCTAATGAAATAATGGTGCATTGAAACAGATGATGAAATAGATGAAAAATTAGTTAACTGGGTATACGTTGTTTGTCTTCAACATAGTTTCATACGTATGCTGGTTTACTTAATGAAAATAGCGTACAAAAATATGAATAAGAAATTGAAAGGTTTAATTGAGTTTTAAAATACTAATTCAGCTCCCCCTGTCAGTATTTTTCCCAACAATCGATATTAGAGCAGGTCCCTCAATAGAAGCTTGATCACTTAAGAGAGATTCGTCAAGATGAGCAGTCAAGAAGGAGTATTTTTTGTTAGGTCACCTTTATTTAATGGAACTAACTTTGTCTTTTGGAAAGTCAGAATGAGGGCATATTTGCAGGCACTTGGAACAAATGTATGGGAAATTGTTGAAGGTGGATATCAATATCCAACCTCTATTCCCACATATATTGCAGGGAAGAAACAATATGAAACCAATGCAAAGGTTATAAATTCCATCTTGGGAAGTCTAGCCGAGTTTGAATTTGTGAAAGTCATGCAGTTGAACACCACAAAGGAAATGTGGGATAATCTTATCCAAAATTATGAAGGTGACACCAAGGTAAAAGGTGCTTAACTTCAAACATTTAGAATTCAGTATGAGACACTTAAATGCATGATGATGAAAGCAATACAGAATTTTGTCTTAGAGTAGACGATATTGTTAACTCAATGAGAAATCTTGGTGATGAAATAAAGGATGCTACTATTGTTGAAAATATTTTGATATCATTAACTCTGAAGTTCGATTCCAAAGTCTTTGCTATTAAAGAAATGAAAGATTTGAAACGTCACACTATTGACTAGCTCCATGGGATCCTAACAACCTTTGAGATGCGAAAATGAGGTCCATCAGATATGAGAGAAGCAAATTTAAAAGCCACACATAAAGCAAAAGAAAAGGAATAACCCAAAGATATAAGCTACATATCAGATAAGGAAGAAGCAAACTTTGTGAGGAAATTGCAAGTAGGAACTAGAAAATTCATAGGTAAGATTTTCTTTAAATGTTTTTCTTGTGGAAGAGTAGGCCATTATGCAACCAAATGTTCATATAGAGAAAATTATGAAGAGAATGGAAAGAATGTTGCTAAAAATAAGTTCTCTGACAAGAAAAGTTTCTACTCTAATGAAGATAGTCACAACACATTTGATGACCATGAAAATTCATATTCATATTTTAATAGTGACTATTAAGTATTTATGGCTCTTGAAAATCGATTAATTAATGAATCAAATAGTTGTGAGGTAGATGATTGAATGAAAGCACTAAAATAGAATGTCAAGCTCAAGAATGCTAACAAATAATTGGAAACAAACAGAAACAATATGATTGAGGAAATAAGCATGCTAAAGATGGAATTAAAAGTAACCAATAGAAGAATAGAAAGCATAAGAAAAAAACTTCAAGAAAATCAAAATCATTGTGAACCATTAGAATTTGAAGTCATAACCGTAAAGGAAGATTATGAGAAGATCAACAAATGGGAAAAGACATCTGAGTCTAGAGAAGATTATTAATGAGTAACGCCCTCCTCTAATCAAGACTAGCATTGGGTACAATCAAATGGCTTCACATACACAATGTGAGGACAAAAACTAGTATAGTGTTGTTCAAAGGAAAATTGAATCAAGCCACACATCTGAAATAAAATCTCTTAGATCAAGGTCAAGATCAGTGCCTAGTCATAAAGGATGGTTTTATGGATATTTTTTTTCTTGTAACTCATTTGGGTAGAAGGCCACTGATTGCAGGTCAAGTATGAAAAACAAAACCAAGGGATAGGATAAGTTCTAGGACATAATTAGAAGCTAAAAGAAGCTCTGGAGGAAGAAGGAACATCAATCAGAAACATAGGGAATATTATCCCTACTACAAGCTATTATTTTTAAATCTTATTTCTCACAGTGACTACAGAGGTAATGTGAGGTACATGACCTCATAAAGAGCTGATGATGACTATTGGGTCCTGAGAATCATTGGTGTATGATCTCAAGGGGAGCTATACATATGTATATCTTGATTATGATTCCCATGTTGATTATATTACTAATAGTGCATCTGATGTAGTAACAATGAACATAAACATATAGTACAGGCTCAGGGGGAGTTGTGGTTATGAAAATCTAGTATTTTACTTTCTATACACGGATATTATAAAGGAAAGTCACTTATATACGCAAATTTTGATCTAGATAGTCACGCATGTTTCTCTGAGATGAAGAAACAATGGGACAAACTCAGGGAGAGGTTCTAATATGCTTCAAAACATTATTGTTTGGCTTTCTTGTTCTGACATTGATTGGTTACAGTCTGTTGATGCTCAAATGTTACTTAGAAATGGTATTGTCTTATCATGGTTTATGAGTTGATGCAATATGACATTGCTTCTTTGGTTCTTTTGATGGATTTACTGATTGATGTAGATGGATATGATCAGAACTGACAATGAATAGTTTGCATAAGTTCAGGGGGATAGTTTGATATGCTTCTAATAGTGCATTGTTTGAATTATGATTTTTTGAGCATTCCTTGTTGTATAATAGTGTTGATGAAAAGTATATATCATTGGTGATGATGTTGAAGACACCTTTGCTGTTGAAGTTTTGGATGATAACTATATATTTCTTAAGTCAAACTTATTGAAGATGATTATGCTGTGCTGCTATCTTCAATGATGCTTGAGTTGCTTATGGTGTAGCTATAGATGATGCCTATGGTGTTGTTATTGGTTCTCACATATGTTCCATGGTGATGATGCATGCATATGTTATGCTACCTATGATATGTTTCTTATGTATAGCATATTGATCTTGATGATATGAGATCAAGGAGATGGGTTACTAACAAATCTTGATTGCACAGTCTTATGCTTGGTTGATGACGGCGAGTTCATATTACTATGTCTATGTCACAAGTTTTCAATTATGATGGATGATTACTTGAGTTTCATATTGGTGAATTTGTTTATGGTGTGATATTTCTTCTTGAATGAAGATAATGGTCCAAAATAATGGTATTTCTTCCTATGTATTATTAATCTTCATATATGAGGAAAAGGAAGGGTACATGAAGACAAGAGGATGGTTATTGATATACTACTGCTACAACTGCTTGGTGATGCTTGAAAGCATTACATATTTGGTCACTTATTGACGCTGATGAAGAATTGATGCTACATTGTCCTATCTTACTTCATGATGATGATGTTCATGTTGCAGGGTCCTATATGGTGTATGATGATTGTCGATGACTATCATGGTCATGCTATCTCACTATTGAGGCCTTTAGTTTTGGTTATAAATGTCATATATATCTCTTGATGTAAAGGTCATTTAAATACCCATGATGAAATAATTGTAATATTTAGTCATGTTTGTACTGTTGGGGTCAAGTCAATTATGTATGTAATTCCCATTATTTTGGGCATTTGATGTAATGTTGAGTCAAATATGTAACCCCACTATGTTGGGTGATTGATGTAAGCATGAGTCCTTGGTGATAGGAAAGGTCATATTTGGTTGAGTCATAGAGTCATGTAATTCTTTGTATATTTTCCAAAAGATTCAACATATTCTTAGCAGGAGCATGGTCAGTCTATAGTGTTCATATTTAGTAGATCTAGTTTACAATGTTCATCTCTACAAAGGAAGAAACAAGTCTTCATTCAACATTTATCATCCCTTTTCCCTTGTTGTCATATGGTGAGAGTAGCTTGGTTTTTGGAGAAGAATTATTGGAGAGAAGCTTGTCGTGCTTACAAATGTCATTGCATGTATTTAAAAGTGGTGGTGACCAAACACCAAAGTGGTTTCCATCAAGTCCAGAGGGGGAGATTGTTGGCATTATGGCTAATGTGTTGTCCTTGATGGAAACCTACTTGATAGAGGCATCAACATGATGGTTATGCAGATGATACATGTGAGATGGATAAAGGAATATCAGTTCAAAGATAGATGAATGGTAAAGATAAAGTTTGGGAAAGTATACATGGGTCCTATGAAGAAATGTCGCATACATACACAGATATGGTGAAGAAAAGTGACGTACATATTCCGCACCATGATAATTGGAATACCATGGGTCTTGACCATGGTATTGGCCCATAGTATTGAGCATGGCAATGAATATTTGATCCTGTCAAAGAATACCATCGACATTACTAAGGGATTGGCCTAAGGTATTGGCTAAGGCATAATATATATCAGGAGATGGAGATCAAGTGTTAGAGTGTGCATGTGATGAATTGTTTATGAATGATTTGATCTAGAAAAGGTGTGCACCAAAGAGCAAGGAGAAGACATAGGTCTGAAAGATTTGAAGTATGGTGTCATATGTGCTTATTTGATTTGCATGTTAATAATGTATAACAATGATAAAGCTGTGGTGATGATGATACTCTGACATGAATATGTGACAATAAGGTTTGCAAAGTATGTGTTGTGGTTGTAGCGAAGGTATGATTCAATGATTACAAATTTGTTCCCTGGTTTTCCACTAAGATGTCACATACATACACGAATCTACTTCTAGGTAGTCACATATAAATTCTGCGAAATTTTAGAATATGTAAGCAAGTGTCAAACATGAGAAGCGCGTACATATGAAGATGTGTTTTGTAAAAGGCGAATATATCTGCTAGGATTTTGTAGTATGAATTGTTGATGATGTTTAATCCGTTCAGTTATGTTTGTTGTTGTTTGTCGATGAAGTCCCTCTTATGATTATCTGTGTTTGACAGTACTGGTTAGGTTGAACTGATTATAGTATGGATATTGTCTAGTGATGGTGCTACTGTGTGGTAATTTGTATTTGGTTCAGTGATTTGTGATGGTTTCAGTATGTAATTCAGTGATTGTTTTAGTGGTATAGTGATTTAGATTCATTTATTAGTGGTTTGAGATCTGTATGCAGATAGTCTTTAAGGGAAGGACATACATACGCGGGTAGGATTCAGAACAATAGTGTATACATTATGCCATATGATTGATAAGGGTTTGCAGTGACATGATCTGATTTATGTGATGAACATTATATGGTTTGGTATATTTGTGAGTGGTTGTGCAATGATATGATCTATTATGAATTGGTTTGATCTAGTTGCATTGGTTGAATAAGATTCAGTGATTGATTTGATGTTTTAGGTGGTTCAATAATTGAGTGATTTCATTCAGTGGTTGGTTTCAGAATTGTTATTTGATATTGGGCTTAAATGATGGAAGTGACTCTAGTATGAAAATATGATGAAATGTGGCCTACATGTTTGATGTTGTTGAGTCAGGTGGATCGAGTATGAAATATTATGAAATGTGGTCCACAAAGGTGTTGAGGGTTGGAGCCTTCAGTGAGGGAGTTGAAGCTTCCTTCTAGTAGTAGCTGGTAAATCTGATCAAGGGGTTGAAGTTCCCTTCTAGTGGGTGCCGATAAATGAGATCATGGGGTTGGAGCTCCCTTCCAGTGGTTGTTGGACAATAAGAGAAGGTTGTAGCCTTCTATAGGTGGGTACCTATGTACTAGCATGAGTCTATGCCAGTACAAGATTGTAAGATGTTTTACTTTATAATAAAAGAAAAAGAGAGAGACGATGATAGTGATGGTTTTCTCCCACATTGGGTTTCCACCTAAAATCTTGGTGTCCTCATGTGTTGTTTTGTTGCTTGTGTGATGGTTTATTCTACTCTTACTGATCATGATTAATGTTTAATCAATGTTTGATGAAGTAATGATGCACTGAAATAGACGATGAAATAAATGAAAAATTAGTTAACTCGACATACACTATTTGTCTTCATCATAGTCGCCTACATACATTGGTTTACTTAATGATAGTAGCATACAAAAATATGAATAATAAATTGAAATTTTTAAGTGATTTTTAAAATACTGATTCACCATCCCCCCGCTCTCTCATTATTTTTCCCAACAATTGGTATCAGAGAAGGTCCCTCAGTAGAAGCTTGATCGCTTAAGGGAGATCCGTCAAGATGAGCAGTCAAGAAAGAGTATTTTCTGTCAGACCACCTTTTTTTAATGGAAATTACTTTGTCTTTTGGAAAGTTAGGATGAGGGCATATTTGTAGGCACTTGGAACAAATGTATGGGCAATTGTTGAAGGTGGATATCAATATCCAATGTCTATTCCCATAGATACTATAGGGAAGAAATAATATGAAGCTAATGCAAAGGTTGTAAATGCCATGTTGGGAAGTCTGGTCTAGTATGAATTTGTGAAAGTCATGTAGCTGAACACTGCAAAGGCAATGTGGGATAACCTTATCCAAATTTATGAAGGTGACACCAAGGTAAAAAGTGCTAAAATTCAAACATCTAAAATTTAGTATGAGACACTTAAAATTCAAGATGATGAAAGCATTGGATAATGTTTTCTTAGAGTAGACAAGACTATTAACTCAATGAGAAATATTGGTGATGAAATAAAGGTTGCTACTATTGTTGAAAATATTTTGAGACCACTAACTACAAAGTTTGATTCTGAATTCTCTGTTATTGAAGAAATGCAAGATTTGAAATGTCTCACTGTTGAACAACTCCATGGGATCCTAACAGCCTTTGAGATGAGAAAATGAGCTCCATCAAATATGAGAGAAGAAAATTCAAAGCCACCCATAAAGGGAAAGAGTAGGAATCACCCAAAGATATTAGCTACATATCAGATAAGGAAGAAGCAAACTTTATGAGAAAATTGCAAGTAGGAAATGGAAAATTCAGAGGTAAGCTTCCCTTTAAATGTTTTTTCTTGTGGAAGGGTAGGCCATTATGCATCCAAATTTCCATATACCGAAAATCGTAAAGAGAATGGAAAGATTGTTGCTAAAAAGAAGTTCTCTGACAAGAAAATATTCTACTCTAATGAATATAGTCATAGCACATCTGATGACCAAGAAAATTAGAATTCAGAATCTAACAGTCACTATCAAGAACTTATGGCTCTTGAAGATCATTCAATTAATGAATTATATAGTTGTGAGGTAGATGATTTAATGAAAGCACTAAAAGATAATGATAAGCCTAGGAATGCTAACAAATAATTGGAAACAAAAGGAAACAGTATGATTGAGCAAATAAATATGTTAAATATGGAATTAGAAGCAACCAATAGAATAAAAAAAATCATAAGAAAACAACGTCAATAAAAGGAAAAGCATTGTGAAACATTAGAATCTGAAGTCATGACCCTAAAGGAAGATTATGAGAAGATAAAAAAATGGGAAAAGGCATCTAAGTCTCTAGAGAATATTATTAATGAACAACACTCTCATCTAATCAAGACTAGCTTTGGGTACAATCACATGGCTTCAACTAAACAACGTGATGAAAAAAACCAGTATAGTTTGTTCAAAGGAAAACTGAATCAAACAACACATCTGAAAGAAAATATCCTAGATCAAGGTCAAGATCAATCCCTAGGCACAAAGGATGGTTTTATGGATATTTTTTCTCTTGTAACTCATTGGGGCATAAGGCCAATGATTGTAGGTCAAGTACGCAGAACATAAGCAGGAGATGGGATAAGTTTCAGCACATAATTAGAAATTGCAAGCATATTTGGAGGAAGAAGGAACATCAGTTAGAAATGTAGGGAAGATTGACCCTACTACATTCCATTATTTTTAAATCTTACTTCTCATAGTGAATGCAGAAGTAATGTGAGGTACATGACCTCATGAAGAGGTGATGATGGCTTCCAAGTCCTCAGAATCATTGGTGTATGATCTCAGTGGGAGATATACATATGTATATCTTGATGATGATTCCCATGTTGATTTGATATTCATGTTTCTTATATTACTAAGAGTGCATCTGATGTAGTAACAGTGAACAAGAAAATACAATATAGGCTCAAGGGGAGCTGTGATTATGAAAATTCAGCATTTTAATTTATGTACGTAGATCTTATAAAAGATAGTTAGGTATGCAAGTTTTGATCTAGACAACCACATATGTTTCTCTAAGATGAAGAAATAGTGGGATAGACTCAAGGAGAGGTTTTGATATGCTTCAGAAAATTATTATTTGGATTTCTTGTTTTGGCAGTGATTGGTTACAGTCTATTGTTTCTCATATGATATTTAGAAATGGTATTAGCTTATGTTGATTTATGAGTTGCTGCAAGATGAATCTTTTTCTTTGGTTATTTTGATGGCTTTACTGATAGATGCAGATGGATATGATCAGACCTAACAATGAATAGTTCACACAAGTTCAGGGGGAGCATTTTCTATGCTTCTAATAGTGCATTGTTGGAATTATACTTTCCTGAGCATTCCTTGTTGCATAATGGTGTTCGTGAAAAGTATATATCATTGGTGATGATGTTGAACACACCTTTGTTGTTGAAGTTTTGGATTATGACTATATATTGCTTAAGTCGCACTTGGTGAAGATGATTATGCTATGTTGTTGCCTTCTATGATGCTTGAGTTGCTTATGGTGCAGTTATGGATGATGCCTATAGTGATGTTCTTGGTTCTCACATATGTTACATGGTGATGATGCATGTATATGTTATTCTACATATGATATGTTGTTTATGTAGAGCATGTTGATCTTGATGATATGAGATCAAGGAGATGGGTTACTAACAAAGCTTGATTGCACAGTCTTATGCTTGGTTGATGATGATGAGTTCATATAACTATGTCTATGTCATAGGTTTTCAATGATGGATGATTACTTGAGTTTCCTATTGGCGAATTTGTTTATGGTGTGATATTTCTTCTTGCATGAAGATAATGGTCGAAAAGAATGATATTACTGACTATGTATTATTAATCTTCATAAATGAGGAAAAGGTAGGGTACATGAAGACAAGAGGATGGTTATTAATATACTACTGCTACAGCTACTTGGTGATGCTTGAAAGAATTACATATTTGGTCATAAATTGATGTTGATGAAGAATTGATGCTACATTGTCCTATCTTACTTCATGATGATGATGCTGATGTTGTAGGATCCTATATGGTGTATAATGATTGATGATGACTATCATGGTCATACTATCTCACTCTTGAGGTCTTTGGTTTTGGTTATAAATGTCATATTCGTCTCTTGATGTAAAGGTCATGTAAAGACCCATGATGTAATAATTGTAATATACAGTCATGTTTGGACTATTGGGGTCAAGTCAATTATGTATATAATCCCATTTTTGTGGGCATTTGATGTAATTTTGAGTCAAATATGTAACCCCATTGTGTTGGGTGATTGATGTAAGCATGGGTTGTTGGTGATAGTAATGGTCATATATGGTTGAGTCATAAAGTCATGTACTTCTTTGTATATCTTCCAAAAGATTCAACATATGCTCAGGGGGAGCATGGTCTATTTACAATGTTCATATTCAATAGATCAGATCTACAATGCTCATCTGTACAAAGGGAGAAAAAAGTATGCATTTAGAATTGTTCAACCCTTTTCCCATGATGTCAAAGGGGGAGAGTAGCTTGGTGTTTGGAAAATACTGCTTGGAGAGAATCTTGGTGTGCTTACAAATGACTTTGCAGGTATTTAGAGGTGGTGGTGACCAAACACCAAAGTGGTTGCGATCAAGTCCAAAGGGGGATATTGTTGGCATTATGGCTAATGTGTTGTCCTTGATGGAAACCTACTTGATAGAGATGTCAACATGATGGTTATGCAGATGCTACAGGTGAGATGGATAAAGGAATATCAATTCGGAGACAAAGGAATGGTAAAGATAAAGTCTGGGAAAGTATACGTGGGTCCTTTGAAGAAATGTCACGTACATATGTAGATACAGTGAAGCAAAGTCACATACATATTCCACACCATGGTAATTGGAATACCAATGGTATTTACCATGGTATTAGCCCATAATATTGAGCGCGACAATGAATATTTGATCCCATCAAAGAATAACTTCAGCATTACTAAGGGATTGGCCTAGGGCATTAGCTAAGGCCTAATATAGATAAGGAGATGGATATCAAGTGTTAAAGTGTGAATGTGATGATTTATTTATGAATGATTCTATCTAGAACAAGTGTGCACCAAGGAGCAAGGAGAAGACACAAATATGAAATATCTGAAGTATGGTTTCATATGTGCTTGTAAGATTTGCATGTTGATAATGTCTAATAGTGATAGATTTGTGGTGATGATGATACTTTGACATGAATATGTGACGGTAAGGTTTGCAAAGTATTTTTTGTGGTTGCAGAAAAGGTATGATTTAGTGATTACATATTTGTACGCTGGTTTTCCACTAGGAAGTGTTGTACACACGAAGATCTTCTTCTGGGTATTCGTGTATACATTCTGCAAAAGTTCAACATCTGTACACATCTATCAAACATGAGAAGCGCATACATACGCAAATGTGTTTTGTAAAAGGTGCGTATATTTGGTTTTGTAATATGAATTGTTGATGATGTTTGATCAATTTTATTATGTTTGCTACTGTTTGTCGATGAAGAATCTCTTATGATTATTTGTGTTTGACAATATTGGTTGGGTTGAACTGATTATAATATGGAATGTTGTCTAGTAATGGTCCTACTATGTTGTAATATGTATTTGGTTCAATGATCTGTGATGGTTTCAATATGTAATTTAGTGATTGATTTAGTGGTACAATGATTCAGATTCAATTATCAGCGGTTTGAGATTTTTACGTAGGTAGTCGTCAAGGGAAGCGTGTACATACAAGGGTTTGATTCAGAACACTAATGTATACGTTCTGACATATGATTGATAAGGGTTTGCAGTGACATGATATGATTTGAACAATATATGGTGTGGTATATCTATGAGTGGTTTTACAGTGATATGATATGTTATGAATTGGTTTGATCTAGTTGCATTGGTTAAATAAGATTCAATGATTGATTTGATGTTTAAGTTGGTTCAATAATTGAGTGATTTGATTCAGTTATTGGTTTCAGAATTTTTATTTGATATTGGGATTAAATGATGGAAGTGGGTCTAGTCTGAAAATATGATGAAAAGTGGCCTACAGGTTTGATGTTGTTGAGTCAAGTGGATCAATTATGAAATATTATGAAACATGGTCCACATAGGTGCTGAGGGTGGGAGCCTTAGTGAGGGAGTGTTGTGGGGAAAAAATGCCTATGCAGGACGATCCTATCCACCTAAGGTGTGACAGTGCCTTAGCAACAAACAGAGACAGCTATTCTAGTATTCTTCCTTTATGAATTAAGAATGAAGAGAGATGGATGGACTAACCAGTGTCTTCCGTTTGTCCCTCGATCCAGTTTCTCTTCTCTTGGAGAGTTCCCAGCTACTTGCCTTCTCGCTCGTCCAGCTTCAAGAGGTTTCTGCAAGATCACAAGAAGAGAACACTACACAAGACATGGATTCATATTCATAACTAGTTCAGGATTAGAAATAAACTAAACATACTAATGCAATCATACATCAAAGATACATCAGTATATAGGAGAAACCAAGATAGCTTTATTGATGAATAACAAGGTTCAGGAAGAGATACAACCCAGAGGGCTCCAATCCAACATCTCCTTCCCAGCAAATGGAATTGCTATCTTCACCCCCTTCAAAGCATTAAGCACCCAATGATTCCAATCTCAAACCAACAACAATTCTTTGCAATAACAAAATTCCAGCCTCCAGATCTCATGGAGGAGAGATCCATATATAGATGTTTGGAGAGAGGATGAGTCAGCTTGAGATCTGACTAGTGTCCTCTCCCTCTGTCAGTTCTTGATTCCACTTGGAGGTTCTTGCTTCCACTTGGAGATTTGGAACCTCTTACTCATCACCAGTCGAATTCCCTGAGGCAAGTGTCATTTTGGAAGCTTCCTGGGTTTTGACACCTTGTCGAATGAACTTGCCACATGTCCACTCTCGCTCAGTGTAGGTAGCCAGTGTTGCCTTTGACATTCAGTGCAGGTAGCCAGTGTTGGCTTTGACATTCAGTGCAAACAGCTAGTGGAGCCACTAAATTGATCCTGAATTGACTTGTTTTTGAGCAGTTTCTGGTGGAGAACTTCTGTGAATTGCTGTGGTTTGTTAGCCTTGTTCCTCTAGGGGTAGGAACAACATGTTTTAGGGAGTTTGGATCCCTTAGATTATGGACATTTCATGATCAATGCTGTAAGGCACAAAAATGTCTATAACAGTTGCCCCCTAAAGTATGAGGCTGTTTATCGGGTGAAATGCTTTATCAAGGGGATCCGAAGTTCATCCAATGCTTGGAGGAGACCTATAATAAGATACAATACAATACATTATTTTTCATACTGCTTTCATGATCTAGCTGAGGCGGGCATTCCCATGCTCAGCTTTATAAATTCATTTTTCTGTACATAGAACAGACAATCGTCTAGTGGTAGACTGATAATTTTGATGAAATTATCATCCTTTGAGTAGGATGATTATCTGCTGCAATGATGTACATGTCAATGTCTTTATCTTTCTTGAATATATATCGCAGCCCGGATGGATGAAACTAGATCCGGGGTCTTCAAACTCGTTCGATCCTCACTCTAAGTACAAGTTGATCCATGTGAGAAATGTTCTGAAGTCGAACATGGAAAGACATCGCTTGATTACCGGTCAATGATGTAAACCGTTAACAAGCGCGAGAGGAATCACCGATAATGATAATGACCCTCAAGGTACTGCAGTACAATTCACGTGGTGTGAATAAAGGACTTGGCGTCGAACACCACGCAAAATCTTTGGGTCGAAGGTCATTGATGTATACCTGTCGCCGGAAGTGAGAAACTTGCCATTGAGGCATGCAAGCTTCAAAGTACTGAAGGGGTTGTTCCTAGATCAACTTCTTGGATAATGAGCTGATGTCGACAAGAAGCGATCCGTCAAAGGAGGGCCTTAATGAATCCCACATCAGTGACACGGAACGGAGCTAATGATTTTAATGGAGGTGAAAACGATCTGTGACATATGATTCAGGGTGGCGGTCATGAAAGGATGAAGGATAATGTATGGCAGTGGATGGGACACGATTGACTTTTCTGAACGACTTCTCTTGAACATATGGCGACACTAATGCGATGGATCGGTAGCATTACCCCAAATATGGATGGTATGGCGAGACCATGGTGATGTGACCGGTGAATGAAACAACCCAACCCGATTGTGGTACAGAGGAAAGGTGTCATGTTCAAGAGCGACTTGCT
Source organism: Pinus tabuliformis (assembly GCA_031772625.1). Lineage (NCBI taxonomy): Eukaryota > Viridiplantae > Streptophyta > Pinopsida > Pinales > Pinaceae > Pinus > Pinus tabuliformis. Next base: position 701,625,841 of record CM062804.1, read on the forward strand.
ACCATCAAAGTTTTCTTGAGTTTCTCCCAATTTTTCCCCAGTCATTGCTGACCAGTACCTCTTTATTTTTGTCAAGCTTGAGGAGGATAACATATGCTTGTTCTATAACCTGCCCTTCGGGCAAGCCCATCGCTATGTTTTAATGAGCCCAGCGATAGTGAAACTCGTTCTCGTCTAAAGACAAGTTTGTCGCTATTTAATGATTTTAACGAGTCTAACGACAAGGATAACTCGGTCCTTTTCATTTTTAGAGAGTCTGAAAAGGTACATAAAGTTAACTCCAAAATTCCCTTTTCGTCATCTAATCCCTTTAGTCCGAAAAAGTATAAAACAATACAGAAGGGATGAGTTTTCGATAGTTTTAACGAGCCGAACAAAACAAGCGCTCGATATTTTTGTGCAATAATCCCTCAGGTCCAAAAAGATTAAAATCTAGAGGAGGGATAGCTCTTCCGGTCGCTTTAACGAGCTGGAAGGCCAAAACTCGACAATCTTGTCATATTTTACGAGTCAGATGAAAAGAGCTTAAAGAAGACTCGTCTTTTGAGGAACGAGTGATAAACAGGGTTAGCAGCTGATTCCAGGTACATGTTGGAATTTTCCAATCACGGCAGTGTCACAAGGATGGCTAGTGAAATCACTCTTCGCAGCTGTTCCTCAAAATGGGTAAACAAACATATGGAGGTGAACGATCGGCCAATGGAAAAGTGGAGGTGATGGTGCAAACACGACCAAGGCTTTAATGGCTGATAAGGTTACATTCACAGTGGTTATTTACCAGGTAGGTTCATTTTTTATTTTAAAATGAGCTTAAACGCTGGTGGAAACACTTGCTCATTGCTTATGTTTATTTTTTAACGAGCATGAAGTCCGCGTTAAAACTGCTCGGATCTTGCGTTTATTTTTTAACGAGCATGAACTGTGTGCTAAAACTGCTCGATATTCCAGTCATATGATAAGGGTGTCTCATTGAGATTCTATTTTTTATGGAGCTTCATCTCACGAAGCTTTGCCCCGGATCCTTTCGTTATGCAAGTTCGGAAATGACTAATCCTACGAGTTTAAAGGGTTAGACCTACAGGTTTAAAAGGGAGGACCTAAAAATTTAAAAAATAAATAGCCGCCCCTTGCTTGCACTCCAAAAGGTTTGCATGCCCCCAGGGATAAAGTACGATTTCAAGGTTACCTCTACTTCATTTCCGTCAAAACATTCGTTTCACCGAGAGAGGCCTACCTCTTTCAGGTTACCCAAAGATTGTCTCGTTAATCTTTCAAACAAAACACTTCCTCAGCAATGCCTACCGAAATAGACAAAGGTGAGCGACGTAGCCCGCCAACTCACATAACTTTGACAAAAGAATCTTATTCTAGAATAACCCTCTTCCTAGATGGATGGGGTACAGACTAGTCATATTCTCCCGCGGAAACCTACTCTATACCCAAAGTTTCCCTGCTGAAGCAGACCAGGACGCATGCCCCCTGGGTTCCAGTCATATCCTCCCGGATTACTCGCGCTCATCAGGAGGACGGACCGTGGGTTGAGACACTTCTTGCGTGAAGAGACCATTTAGGGATGGTATATGACTATTTGCGATGCATGATCCGGGAAATGAAAGTTGGTCCACGAGCTTGACCATTCTTCCTTCGTGCGGAAAACACATTACTCTAAAGAGTGAGGAGACGAGGGCCCCCATGCAATATATATAGTCTCGTCCAAGGAGTAGGTTATAATCCAAGGGTCCTTGAACGACCATCACGTTCATTTGAACGGTCTTCCCTTTCAATGTTATGGGCACATTGGGGAGGATCCCTAAAGGTCGACTGGTTCCTTTATCAAAGCCTGATAGATTTCTCATTTCAGGCAAAAGCGTTGGCGAACCAAGCGCTTTCCAAGCAATAGAGGAAAGGATACTCACAGATGCCCCCTCATCAATGATAGTGCCAGCCATTACCATTCTGTATATTTGAACGATAATTCTGAATGGTATGCTGGCTCGCAACCGGGGTCTGCCTAGTTGGTTCCAGTCGAACGAGACAACTAGGTTGCTTGGTGGTGGGACCGAATAGACGGCCGGATATGACTCTGACGAAGTTCCTTCCTGCGATAAAGGAATGGGAAAATTGCCCCCTTGTTCGTTGGAGTCTGTGTTGATGAAGAGAATTTGGACGGTGTCATCTTTATTCTCCTCTGTGATGGCATCATTCGAAGATAGAGCCTCTGAAGGCAAAACCGGGTCAACTGCCGCCTCAACCTTTTGACTTTCGTCAGGCATGGATCCAGACGGTTCATCTTCAATGATAGGCGCTTCGGCTGACCACCTGGGCGGGCCAGCCGGGTTCTCAACTAGTGAAGGACTTGGCAGGAGTTTTTGATATCCAGGAGGAAGTTGCGCTCGTAAAATCAGGCGATCTTCCAGAACTCTTTTAGCCTCTTCTAAGAAGGGACAACGGTGGATGGCATGGTCACCTTCACACAGTTTGCAAGGAAATCTAGCTTTCCCTTTCTGTCTTGTGACTTCACTTTCACTAGTTGACGGTGAGCAGTCAACATGGCTATCAGAGGTTGATGCTATCGAATTGTGCAAACGGGGAGACCAGTCCCTTAGTATCTGAGGGATACAGGGACAATCTCTGTGGAAGTGGTCTCCCTTGCATATGACACATGGCGATTTAGGCCTAGTCAGTGCTGTGTGTGGATTCTTGTCAGACGACACTTGTTTGCCCCCAGTCGCTTTTGGCTCCTTCTTCTTCTTATCTTTCTTCTTCTTTTCCTTCTTCTCCTTAGGAACTTGGTTTTTTGTTTTACCAGTTCCGTCAAGCGAAGAGGAAGGAGGAGAGGAATAATTAGATGAAGTAGAAGGCTGGTGGGCAACTCTGGTCTGGTCTAACTGTTGACTCGACTGTTCAGGAATAGTGGTGTTCCGAACGACATTGGTTGAAAAGAGCCAGACCGACAAGCCAATTGTCAGTCCTGGAAGCGACAATATGGCCATATGGGGCGCACCAACATCTCCCCAAGAGGATAAGGGACTAGGATTTCCACCAAGGGGAATTCCTTGGTTGGTGTGCTCCATTTTTTCAACCTAAAGATCAACGCAGGAATAAAGGGTGATTGTTCCGTTTAAAATAAATTTTTAAGGACGCTTAGACACAACTTGCTTTTTCAATTTTAAAGAGTCGAGAAAAAGCTAAATATGACTCTAGTCTCCTTCGATGTTTTAACGAGCCCGAAGTGACAAATGCTCGGATGGAATTTTTCTGTTACAGAGTCTGAAAAAGGCCAAAAGGAACTGCTCTGGAGTTCTAGGAAGAGGGTGTGCCAAACTTTTCGCAAAACCGCAGAATACTTTTTAGGGTACGGGCAGTCAATCTTCCTGAATGCTGTGTTCAGTGCATTGCGATCAGTAGGGCGGCTGACACGGATTCCTAAGGATAAAGGTTTTATGCCTATAGGGGTCTCCCAATATATACGCGACGGTACGTGGGAGCACAATCCGTACTGGCGCTATCGTCCCTCAGGAGGAATCACCCACCATCCACGAGATCGACAGTCACCAAGCTTTACGACACCGGAACATGTCTCTAGCCTAGACCTCTATGTTGTGCGTTATGTTGCAAAGCGTTGTTACGTTCATTCAATTTATTTTAGGTTGATCTTTTTAGAAGTTTGCCTTTTGAGGTTCACCACGAGATGTATGATACAATTCCTAAATGCAGTCTAAAGATGATAAGCAAGCTTTATATCTTTTTAACTTTGAAAATCCTAGCTACTAAGGGAAAAGAAAGACACCATCTTTTCTCAAAGAGCAATCAGCACACTCTAATGCACTTTTCCTAAATCAGACATGCAAACTATCAAGATGCAAATGCACAATGCAGGTGTTTGTTTTCCGCTTTCTTAGTATTGATGCCTACAAAAGAAAGCTTTTTGTACAACTTTGAATTTGCTTTTAAATGACAAATACAAACAAGTTTACTTTTCCGAAATCAGAGAGGGTAGAAGAGATTACAACACTTAACGATTTCCGAAATGAACACTTGTTTCAACACTTAAAAGATACAAACTCAAACCAATAAGCAAAAGCAAATGTATAATCAACTGTAAACAGCCAATGAACTCTCTCCTAAGATCACAATCAACAGATCTGAATCAAGGGCTACAGGATGATTATTTCACTCATGCAAAGGAAAACTGTGAATGATGCCACAAACACATAAAAACACTCACAGTCTTTTTGTACAAAAGGAGGCGGAATTTAAGTAGAGAAAAGGAGTTATCAGACTGGTACCTATGCTGGTTACAGGCTGCAAAAATCAGAGATCAAAACAAGGCAAAACAGAGCAGAGAACCCCAGCTGCACAAGGCCAAACTGGTTCAGCGCAACCTCAACACAGGGGTTTTGACATTTAGCGCAGGTAGCCTTCACGGGACCTGCGTTGAAATGCAGAACCTCTTCACAGCTATCGCGCTCTAGGAGAAACTCTTGTTTCTCACTGGGTTCTGGGTCACAGATTGCTATTTAATCTACTGTTTCAGGCCAAATAAAAGCAACAAGCAAGGTACAATCAAAGGGATTCTTTGAGGGAGTACTAAGATCTATCACAAAGGATCATCAAATAATTTGTGAGTCCATTGCTCAGATCATAGACAAGTCCAATGATTAGATCAAAGCATCAACTGTCTACTTTGCATCTGGGAAAAGCAGATGCAGTTCGATTGTTGTTGTCAAGTCTATGAAACAAACAATGATAGAAACACAAATAAAATGACTAAACAGATCTCCCCAGCGGAGTCGCCAATTTGTTGTGGGGAAAAAATGCCTATGCAGGACGATCCTATCCACCTAAGGTGTGACAGTGCCTTAGCAACAAACAGAGACAGCTATTCTAGTATTCTTCCTTTATGAATTAAGAATGAAGAGAGATGGATGGACTAATCGGTGTCTTCCGTTTGTCCCTCGATCCGGTTTCTCTTCTCTTGGAGAGTTCCCAGCTACTTGCCTTCTCGCTCGCCCAGCTTCAAGAGGTTTCTGCAAGATCACAAGAAGAGAACACTACACAAGACATGGATTCATATTCATAACTAGTTCAGGATTAGAAATAAACTAAACATACTAATGCAATCATACATCAAAGATACATCAGTATATAGGAGAAACCAAGATAGCTTTATTGATGAATAACAAGGTTCACGAAGAGATACAACCCAGAGGGCTCCAATCTAGCATCTCCTTCCCAGCAAATGGAGTTCCTATCTTCACCCCCTTCAAAGCATTAAGCACCCAATGATTCCAATCTCAAACCAGCAGCAATTCTTTGCAATAACAAAATTCCAGCCTCCAGATCTCATGGAGGAGAGATCGATATATAGATGTTTGGAGAGAGGATGAGTCAACTTGAGATCTGACTAGTGTCCTCTCCCTCTGTCAGTTCTTGATTCCACTTGGAGGTTCTTGCTTCCACTTGGAGATTTGGAACCTCTTACTCATCACCAGTCGAATTCCCTGAGGCAAGTGTCATTTTGGAAGATTCCTGGGTTTTGACACCTTGTGGAATGAACTTGCCACATGTCCACTCTCGCTCAGCGCAGGTAGCCAGTGTTGCCTTTGACATTCAGCGCAGGTAGCCAGTGTTGCCTTTGACATTCAACGCAGGTAGCCAGTGTTGGCTTTGACATTCAGCGCAAACAGCTAGTGGAGCCACTGAATTGATCCTGAATTGACTTGTTTTTGAGCAGTTTCTGGTGGAGAACTTCTGTGAATTGCTGTGGTTTGTTAGCCTTGTTCCTCTAGGGGTAGGAACAACATGTTTTAGGGACTTTGGATCCCTTAGATTATGGACATTTCATGCTCAATGCTGTAAGGCACAAAAATGTCTATAACAGGGAGTCGAAGCTTCCTTCCAGTAGTAGCTCGTAAATATTATCAGGGGTTTGGAGATCCCTTTCAATGCATGCCAGTAAACGAGATCAGTGGTTTGGAGCTCCCCTCCAGTGGGTGTTGGAAAACAAAAGAAGGTTGTATGCTTTTGTATGTGGGTGCCTACGTAATGGTATGAGTCTGCAACAATACAACATTGTAAGATGTTTTCTCCCACATTGGGTTTCCACCTAAAATCCTCATGTCCTCATGTGTTTTTGTGTTGCTTATATGTGATCGTTTATTATGCTGTCACTGCTCATGGTTAATTTTTAATTAATGTGTAATGAAATAATGATGCACTAAAACATATGATGGAATAAATGAAAAGTTAGTTAACTGGGTATATGATGTTTGTCTTCATCATAGTCACGTGAAAATACTGGTTTACTTAATGACAATAGCGTACAGAAATTTGAATATGAAATGTAAAGGTTTAAGTGAGTTTTAAAATACTGATTCACCCCCCTAGTATTTTTCCCAACAAAGGCACCCACTGTAAGTGCCATATGGCCAAGCCCGATCTCCATGCACGAAGGTGGAGAGATTTGAGCCATCGAATGGGGAGGTGTTATGGCCTTTAGAAGACCCCAAAGGTTCCTTCCAAGTTTTTTCAAATGGAGAATGGTGGAAAAAATGATGGGTATTATCCACAGGATGATGTTGTAGTGGGGTTGGTTTCCCTCTACATAAAGTAGAAAAACCCTCCAAATCGCACAGTACGAGGAAGCCATTAATGGTTTGGGTTCGAAGGCTACATGGGACCTTGTCCACGTGGGTAGAGTGATGAAGGATTATGTCATCCTGGACACTGGAAGATTCATATGAAGGGCATGATAAAGTTGTTTGGATCAAAGTTCCGGGGTGACTTGGCACAATGGGGCCAATATGAAGTGTTGGTGTATCATTGCAACAAAAAAATCCCAAACCATTATAACACAGAGATGTGGTTACCCCGCGTGTTAGAGGTCTATGTGGGGACCTAGGGCAGTACACGTTAACCCAAAAATATTTTCCTGACAATATTCCATGGACCTGGGTACCAAAGTCACGAGATTTTTATATTCAGGTGGACACGACACAGTGGGCGAGTGTTTATGCCATGACAGAGCAGTGAAAGGTGTCATGTCATATTCCCACACCACTCCATAGGTTGAATGGAGGCCAAACCATGCTCGTAGCATGGAAAGCATCGAAGAGTGTCTTGACCAAGGTGATGTGGACTTGAGAGCGCAACATGAACATAGGTATTGGGCCATGTTGGTGGCGGGGTTTGCAGGGCTCCACATATGCCTGGAAGGATCATCCCTAGAAGGAACAATGGGGGGAAGCAAGAGTTACCTACAAGGAGAGTGGTTCTGAGGTGACATGGCCTTCGAGGGACCGACGCCCATAATACTTTCATATAGTGCATATATGTGTGGATTTGGTAGCACTTGCTCTATAATGGGGTATTATGTGACCAGGATGAAGAAGTCGACAACCCCAGTAACACTACCATGTGGCAGTGAGAGGTTGAATGGTATTTCCATGTGAGTTCCACATGGCAGGTTATTGAGGTGGTACTAATTAAATGTCTAATCCTTAGATGGCCATATCTTTGGATCTGGTAGTCGGATCAAAGAAAAATTTATATTGGTGGAATCATCTCAATGAGACGAACAGGATGACATCATTTGTTTTGAGTTTCTCGAGAGTGAAAGAAAGAAAAAAATTTGGACCCCATTTCCTTAGCTAGACCATGGAGATTAGGTCATCTTAGTAACTTCCACCTTCTAACCTTAGTTAGGGATGGGGTTAGTAGGGGGTATATTATAGAGTGGTATCAAAGCTTCTAGGTTCAACACTTGGATTGGATGGGCTCTATCGCAGAGGGAGTGTAGAGTGAAGTTTTCAACTCTAGAATTTTGGGAATAAGTTGGTGTCTTGTTACTGAATCAATAGAGCAGTAAGTCCAAGCATTGGACCTAACTCGAATTTTGTAGATTAGATGAGGACAAAATCATTGTAACATGTGCTAGAATATGGTTATCAAGCATACTATTTTATGTATGTTGTTGATGAGTTTGATTTTGTGTGTGCATACAACATCGATATGTGAAGCTAGGGTAGAGCTCTAGTTTTGAGTATTGTAGCCGATGTGGATAGGATTGCATGCCATTTATAATATTTGATTGTCATTTGCATTATGGTTGCAAAGATGTTTCGGTATGATTGATTTATTGAAAAATGCAATGGCATGGCTAGTGTTTTCTATTAAGCATCCTAAAGTTACGAGCATTCTATTGATGCAATTATGGATGCTTGTTATTTCTTTAGTTTCGCAAAACTACCTGCATGTTTTTGTGCATGAATATTTAAGTGGTTTATTCTTTTGCACTTGGGATAGTTGCACATGCAAATACTCATATGATATGAGGGGTTAGGGGAAATTTTCGTCTTACTTGTGTTGCACAGTATGGTTGTTCCAATTGTTTGTATGTATACACACACACACACACACACACACACACACACATTGATGGGATGAGAGAATCCAATGGTCAATATGTTATATGATAAAGAGCCTCGATGAATTGGAGGCATAATGTTTGTGACTTTATTAGAGTGTCGGGTGTTTTAATAAATTCTTGTTGTGGGTGTTGGTTATAGCAATGTAATCATGGATCATGTGTTGACTAGTTGCTTGTTCAAGTTGTAGCACTACGAGTGTTGATGGTATGTTGATTGCTTGCTTGTGAAAGTAGGGACTAGGTGTAGCACTGTGATTGAGTATACATTGATTGTGATATTGCCTGCACATACATGATACATTTCATAAACAAAAAAAAAGGTTATAAAATGGCATATTATTATGTCTTAAAAGGATTTTAACTAACCTTTTGAGACTATAGAAAATTTTATCATTTCCCTTGGTGAAGAGGCTATACTTACATGTTGTTACTGGTCTTGGTGAGAAGACTAATATTTTAAAATTTAAAGGATGATTTTTAAACTGATAATAATAGTCTCGATCAAGAGGATTATTTTGAGTTAATACTAAGAGTATGGTAAAAGAATGATCTTTGAAATCAGGGAAAACAAAATTGTAATTTAGCTAGTATATCCATGAGCATGTGGAGTTCTGATTTTTTAAAGTTTCCAAATCATGCTTTAGATCTTAAGACATGTGGCTAATGAGAACTTGGGAGATGTGTGAACAGCTGTAGGGTTTGTGCTAGGTTTAGCATGACGAAATGGTAGCTAGTATACATATTTATATTATTTCCTTAATGAACTAATAACGAAGTGTGTGGGGCAACACATAGCAAGAAACAATGGCAGTAAAAAGAAGCATGTATCGTTCCATGGTGTAGTGGGATATGGACCAAGTCCACCAAGAACAAGAAAGAGGGAAATTCCTTCAAAAGAAAAGGACATTCAGGAATTTGGAGGTTGAGCTCAAGGATGTGAGGGTTGAGATCAGGGTTGTGAAGGCTGAGATTAAAATATACGAGGCAAAGAATCAAAGGATTGTTAGGAACCAAAAGGACCATGAAGTAGCAAGAAAAGGCTTCTTTTGACATGTGCCTTAGTCAAATGGAGAAATTCAAATTTCCACATTAGCAGGATGACTTGAGTTGCAATTAGCAAGAGTGACATGGCCAAGTCACTTAGTTAAGTCAATCAATTCGAGTTTATAGGCAAGAAGTAGAGTTGTGCATGAGTTGATTGCCAAGATATAACAATCTAGTGGAGTTATAGTTACTGAAACTTAATTGTCTGAACTCTAATCATGAATAGAGTCAGTAGGAGTTTATTTGAGCAGTTGTAACTATTGTCAACTCAATGATCTCTCAGCTAACTAGTCAATATACTAAAAAGAGCCCTAGTGATGCATGCAATTCAAATTGCCTAGTTGAGTGGAGGAAAAAGGTATCAATATAATCATTATTGGATATTAGTGAGTGTACAAATTTTGTGTTATGCAGGTGAGCTAATTTCCTTACGAATTGCATAAGGAAATAGGAGCTTCCTATTTTTTAGGAGTAGGAATTGCACAAGGAAATAGAAAGAAGTTGAAGGCCTGTTTTGGCTAAGTGTTGGTCAGAGAAGGTAGAGCAAGAGATCAATATTACAGTGCAAGTTGAACTTCAAGGATTGAAGTTGTCATTGTAATTGGTCATTGTCTCATATGGTATAATACAAACAGAGGAGGGGTTTTTCCTAGTTGGGTTCCCTAGTAAAAATACTGTGTTCATTGTGATTGAATGATTGCATGTGTTTCTATTGTATGTTTTCCCTTCCGCAGATTGAGTAGAAGTTTTTTTTTTTTTTTAGTCTGAATTCATCAGAAGTTGCAAATTTTGATTTATTTCTACATGTTAACATAACTATTGAAAACTACATAGAAACTAGGTTCCTGATCAATCTCTCAAGAAAATTCAAATAACACAGTTTTGTGGTACAATTTTGTTCAATGCAGGAACAATGCCTTTCACTGGATTTAGGCTTGAGTGTGCATTGGAGGGAACTTCGATTTTCTATGCTTGGAAAAACAAGATGGAAGCTTTGTTGGATGACAATGGCATATTGGAGTACACACAAAAGGATATTAAAAACCAACAACATCAGATGCACAACAACTTTCTCGGTGGAACAAAGACACAAAAAAATCTAGGAGGATTATCTTGGAGGGAGTAAGGGATCGTGTGGTTTCGAATTTGGATGGAAAGGAGACTCCATTTGCAATGTGGAAAACCCTCACAAACATATACCAAAGCACTAGTGATGCCAGGAAGTTGGCATTGGGAGATGAGATCAGTAACATTCGAATGGGCAAAAATGAAATTGTTGTTCAATACATGTCCAGATTCACTCAGGTCAGAGACGAATTTGGAGGAGTTGGAGAAAATGTTCCACCATATAAACTTGTGAACTTAGCACTCCTTGGTTTGCTAAAGTCCCGGAGAAACTATCAATATTTAGTTAATGGAAGAGAAAATCTCCGAGATTGGGAGAGGCTTTTCTCTAAATTGGTACGAGAGGAGATCAGAAGAAGCACTAGAGATGGTGTCACATCTTAAACTGATGAGGAAGAAAAAATTGCTTTAACAGGAAAAGGAAAGGAAGAAAAGGGGAAGAATATCCAAGGCAATTCAGACTATAACCAGAACAATGGAAAGATTAAATACCCCAGTAAATTTAAATGCTTTCACTTCCATGAGTATGGAAACTATGCAACCAAGTGTCCACACAAGAAATCTAGTAAGAAGTGTGCAGGAGTAGTAGGAGGAGATGCTCTCACATCAAAATTCGAGTTGGATTTCACCCTCATTACAAGCATGGAAAGTACTATACGAGGCACTATATGGTACTTAGAATTTGGTGCTTCATTTCATATGATAGGAAATGAGGAGTTCTTCAATAGATTAGAGGAGAAGGACCTATAATTACATAGAGAGCTTAGAGATGATGGGAGGTATACTACTGAAGGGATTGGCATTGTCACCTTGAACAGGGATTCAAGCTCCCATCTTCACCTATATAATGCAATGGATGTCCCTGGATTAGAGAAAAAACTAATTTCTATAGTTGTATGTGAAGATCAAGGATATGACGTGATGTTCAATAAAGGGAAAGCTTATCTGAAGCATGTTGCTACTGGATAAATAAAAAAAATTGGTGTTTTGGGTTAAAAAATATCTACGAGCTAGAGGTGGATGCATGCATTACATTGAGTAGCAAGGTAGAACATGTCTAGGGTCGAGATGTTGGAGAGCTTTGTCATAGGCACATGGGACACCTACACCATGGAGCTTTGAAAATAATGCAATAAATCACTACTGGACTTCCAAAATTCACCCTTGATCAACATGATGTCTTCAAGGGATGAATTCTTGAAAAATATGTTAAATCCTCCTTCCAAGGTCGAGATAGCAGAGCTTAAGCCATCATGCAGCGAGTTCACTCAGATGTGTGTGGAATATTTTCTACAGTCTCAGTTGCAAAGCACATGCATCATGTGATATTCATAGGTGATTTTTCCTGTATATGATGGATCTATTTTATGAAGAAGAAGTATGAGTTTTATTCAAATTTTGTTAAATTTAAAGCCTTAGTTGAAAATGAGACTGGAAAGAAAATCAAATCCTTGAGAAGCGATAATGGAGGAGAGTATATGTCTAATGCCTTCAAAGAATTAAGTGCCAAGGAGGGTATTAGAAGGGCGTTGATTGCACCCCATAACCCACAACAAAATTGGGTTGCAAAGAGCTAATATAGAAGCATTGTAGGAGTTGCTAGAGTAATGTTGCATGACTAGGGGTTGCCAATATACCTGTGGGAAGAAGCATGCAATAAAACTTTTTATTTATATAACAAAAGACCTCACAAAATTATTGGAATGATCACACCTGGAGAGGCTTTCTCTGAGAGGAAGGTAGATGTCTCCCACTTTTGGATTTTCGGATCCATGGTCTATTTTCATGTCTCCAAAGATAGCAGGAAAAAGTTGGAGCCATCTGCAGAGAGGGGGATCATTGTAGGATAAACAAATACACCTCATATTTACTGGGTGTACATTCCCTCATTCAGGATGATTGTTATGAGGAGGCATGTGAGATTTGATGAGGATAAATCCATGAGGGGTTCTCTAGAGCGAGAGCTGAGCATACCACTAGAGGGGGAGCTTCTATCTCCAAGGGAGGAGCCTAAGCCAGATCCACAAGATTTTGTGGAGTAGCCACATGTGGAGGAGAAGAGAGCAGGTCGAGTGGAAGCACCCAATGACATATAGCCTTCTAGAGAAGGGAGGAAGAGAACCAGGGAAGCTAATAGGTTGGTGCAGGAGTCTTAGGAGCAAGTTGGAGATCCTATCTCCTTGCACATACAAAGGATATCACTAGAAATATATACCAGATATATGGGACTCATGTTAGAGTTGATTGATTCTGAGCCATCTTCTTTTGAAGAGGAAATTTCCTAGTAGGTGTGGGTAGATGCTATGGTGGAGGACTGTTATAGACATTTTTGGGCCCTACAACCCCAAGCATGAAATGTCCATAAACCAAGGGCTCCTAAGTCCCTAAAAGTGTTGTTCTTACCCCTAAAGGAACAAGGTCAACTGATTACAGCTTCTCCCAGAAGTTCTCCATGAAAAACTGCTCAGAACTGGTCAAAACTGGATCATCTCACTTGCTCCATGGCCAGGGTGCGATGCATCGCCCCTTGTACACATGGGAAGTGCGTTGAATTTCAAAAAGCCCTTCTATGGGGTGCGATGGACGGGAAAAGACAAGTGGCGGAGACAGTTTGCGAGGTGGATGATCATGGAATCTTCCAGAAACTTCTCCTGGGACACTTGCCTCTCAGAATCGCCCAAGGATGAGTAAGAGATCAATGAGATCTCAAAGTGGCATCAAGAAATATCAGAGAGAAGACACTAATCAAAAACCCAGAGCTGACTCACACCTCTGCAAATATCTATATATAGATCTCTCATCCTAGAGATCCAGAGGTTAGAGGCTGGAATTTTGCATATTGTAAGGAATTGTTGTTGGTTTCTTGAGACAAACATCAGATTGTTGGGTGATCTAGGCTTTGTTTGAGGTGAAGAGGGGCTTCTTTGCTGGGAGGTTGATGCTGGGTCAGAACAACTGGTTGTAACTCCTCTTGGCTCTTTTCTTGTTTATCAATAAAAGCTATTTGAGTTTTCCTCCATGATTTTGTGTCATTGATGCTTGTTACATTTGTATGGTCAATTTACATCTGATCCTAGATTGTTTATGATTATAGATCCATGTATTTGTATAGTGCTATGCTTCTGTGATCTTACAGGCACTTTGTGAAGCTGGGCATGCAAGGGAGCAGGTAGCTGAGGACTATCAAAGAAGAGAGGGATCAAATCAGGAGATTAGCGCAAGACAGAGGTTGGTCTTTCTGTTCCTCTCTATCTATAATTCATAAAGGAAAAACAAAAGTAGCTTTTCTCTGTTTGTTTCTAAGGCAGCTTTCACACCTTAGTGGGATAGAGCAGTTCTATATAGACACTTTTCCCTATAACAAAATGGCGACTCCACTGGGGAGATAATTAGTTAGTTTGTTTATCATTCTTTGTTGTTTGTTTCATAAACTTACAAGCAGCATTCGAACTGCATTTGCCATAACAAATGCAAAGTAGACAACTACTGCTTCAATCCATCTATTGGATCTGTTTATGATTTAAACAACTGATTCACAAACTATCTGATTGCCCTTGTGATAGCTCTTAGATCCTCCTTAGATCTACCCCTGATTGTTGCATTACTGATTGCTTTTTGCTCGGCCAAAACCCAAGAACTGAACTGCAAACTGTGACCCGAAACCCGAACAGAGTCTCGTTTCTGGCCCAGCGCAGGTACTGTTCAGAGATTCTGAATTTCAGCGCACTTCCTGAGTGGACAACCTGCGCTGCATTTCAGATTCTCTGTGTTACAGGTGCGCTGATCAGACTAGCTCTGTGCAATTGTGGCTTCTGTGGTTCATTCTTTCCAGTTCTATTCCTGAATTTTGCTGCCTGTGATCAGTATATGTCTGTTTGAAACCCCTTTTCCTTGCTGATATTCCGCCTCCTTTGTACAAAAGAACTGAAGATGTTTTTGTGTGTTTATTGAGTCATTTACAGTTCTCCTTTGCAAAAGTAGCGTAATCGTACTGTCGTCCTTTGATTTGAATCTGTCGCAAGTGTCGATTTCAATCGTAGGAAAGAGTTTGATTGCTGTTGATGGTAAATTATCCTGTTACTATTGCTTTTGGTCTGAATTTGTAATTTTCTAGTGTCAAGAACAAGTATTCATTTCAAAATCGTAAAGTGTTGTAATCGTCTCCATTTTTTGATTTCGAAAAGAAACTTGTTGATATTTGTCGCTTGAAAAGAAATTCAGATTTGTACATCAACTTTCTTTTAGCATTCATACAATAAGAAAGTTGAAAACAAATACATGCATGTGCATTTGCATATAGACAGTCTGATTGGCTTGATTTAGGAAAGTGCATTTAGAGTGTGCTCTTTTCTCTTTGTGAAAAGATTATGTCTTTCTTTTCCCTAGTAGCTAGGATTTTCATTGCATAAAGGAGATAAAAGGTTTGTTTATCATCTTAGATTGCATTTTAGGAATTACATCTACATCTCGTGGTGAACCCGAAAGGCAAACTTCATAAACAAGATCAACTTAAAATAAATTCAATGAATCTAACAACGCTTTGGAACTTAACGCACAACATTTAGAAGTCTAGGCTAGAGACGTATTCCGGCGTCGTAAAGCCTGGTAACTGTTGTTCTCACTGATGGTTGGGTGATTCCTCCACTTTGAGACGATAAGTGCCAGTATGGACTTGTGCTCCCACGTACCGTCGAGTATATTTTGGGAGACCCCAATAGGCTTAATCCTTTATCCATAGGAAGCCGTGTCTGCCGCCCTATCGATCGCAATGCACTGAACACAGCATTCGGGAAGATTAACTGCCGTACCGTAAAAAGTATTCTGCAGTTTTGCGATTGGTTTGGTAATCCCTCTACCTAGATTTCCAGAGCAGTCCCTTTCATTCCTTTTCATACTCCTTAACGGAAAAGGTCCATCTGAGCACTTGTCACTTCAGGCTCATTAAAAATCGAAGGAGACTAGAGTCATCTTTTGTTTTTTCTCGACTCTTAAAAATTGAAAAAACAAGTTGTGTCAAAGCGTCTAAAATTCATCTAATTCAGAAACATACTTCCCTTTTATTTTTATTTGATCGAGTAATCCGCAATTGTGGAAGAAAGTCAATCGAAATCGCTAGAAAATCTTTTGGATAGACTAGATATGTCTGAACAACCATCAACATCCAGGACTGTGTCATCCGACGCAGCAGCGGCAGAGCCTCGTGCTGCTACTCCAACGATGTTCGATGGTATACCATCTGTCCCGACAAGTTATCAACAACAAACCGAAGTCCAATCGGGGACTGTTTCGACGACATGGTCAGTTCCTATATCTTCATCCAGATTATCATCTGGTATTTCTTATGTTGAAACTCAAAAAATTGATCCAATGTGTCTTCAAAGGCCAATCTACCCTTTAAGTACTGGATTCCCACCATATGGAGGGCAGTATGCCTTTTCATTGTTCCCTCCCGGAGAACAACCATATGGGAGTTTACAACAAAGTTCAGGTCAAAATGGAATTACATCCAACGGTTGGGTGCCAATACTGCCTCAACAACCAAGGGTTGTATATTCAATGCAACCAGTCCACCCTGTGTCGAATATTCCCACTATACCTGCTATGGTGACTGCGTCGCAAGTACAAGCGTTACATGTTGTATGTCAACCCCAAGTTTCTCAGGTTGCAATACAACAACCTCTTGTCTCAACGACTCAATCACAGCCTCAGGTTAGTGCCTCCTTATCTGGAGAGACTCAGGCTCAAACAAGTACTATGACTTCTCATCTTGGTCAATCATCCAGTATTGGGCAACAGCAAATGGTCCAACAACCATGGCTGATTCAGTCTCAACAACCGCCATTCCAGCAATCATATCAAGGACCTGAGCAACAAGTCTTTGTAAGTAATGGGCAACCGCATTTCCAAAGCGGTTATCAACAACCATATTATAATGGTTATGCCCATCAACCTTGTCAAAGTTGCAGCATCAAATACATTATGGTGGTATGCAAAGACCCACTGCTCAGGCGATTCCATCTTATCCTGGGTATGCTTCGCCTAACCTGAATCAACAGTTGCCCTTTGTAGAAACTCTAGAATTACCAGATCTAAACCGGCTGACGAATGATCCAATTGCTTATGCCCTTTGGTGGCCAACGATTCCGCATAAACTTCCGTCAGATATTCCTAAATTTAATGGAAATCTGGGTGAAGACCCGTCGAATCATGTGATGACATTTCATCTGTGGTGTTCATCAAACACCCTAAACGACGATTCGATTAGGCTTCGCCTTTTCCAGAGGACGTTAACTGGTCCGGCAGAAAAATGGTATATCGACTTACCTAGAGCTTCATTTGACAACTTCAGTACCCTAGCCATAGCCTTTTTAACCCATTTTCAGTTACCGATAAGGTACGAAACGGGAACAAAACTTCTTACCAATTTCAAGCAAACAACGACCACTCACATATCCGATCATATACATGAGTGGCAACGTCGTCGTAGAATGGTAAAAACGTATGTTCTTGATCAAATTTTAGCTGAATGGTTTATTAAGTCTTTGTTACCTTCCATTACAGAAGATGTGGCAAAATGGGGAGTCGTCACCGAAGAGCAAGTTATTGCTCGTGCGCAATATTTAGACTTGATTTACACTCAGTCTGGCACTCTCTACGATAAAATACCTGACGCTCCTAGACCGGAATTTTCAGTCCCTCCTCCTCCTAAATCAAACAATGACTCTCATGCTGGCGATGGTGTGATTGGCGCAAACATGAAATCAACAAAGGCTACATCTAAAAAGGCCCGTAAGATTTCTAGTCAAAATGCAAATGAGGAACTTCTTGCCTCGGAAGTAAATGCCGTGTCGACCGACAAGGGAAAACAACTAAAGCAACCAGGGGGCAAGAAGAAAAAGAAAGGGAGAAAAAAGAAGCAGGATGAGTCATCTCCTGAAAAACCTTCTGCAAACCCTTCTGGGCAAAGGAAACCCCCTGTAGGGTGTCATATATGCGATGAGGATCATCGGACGAGAGATTGTCCACATAAAGCTGAAGTTAAGAAACTCTTTAAGAGTTCAAAAACCTTAGCAGTATTGACTGATCCGTTTCCAAACCCAGGAACCAAACTGGTTGCTAATCAAAATTCTTCTCGATCCCAAGTGCTTATGTTGTCTATCTCAAAGCAGCAAAATGATGCTTTGACAAGGAATAAAGATTACGGGAATCCACAGCTGTCGAATAACAAGGCTAATGAACAACCTAGTAGTTCGACAACAACTTTGACGGAAGTTGTGCCACCCATCATTCCTGAACCAATGATAAAACCACCAAAGGGAGTAGTACACAAATCGACATTTAATCCTCATGCCAAAGTAGCACAGAATTATAATATAGTAGAGGACCTAGCCCAATCGCCCTCCGCTATGTCGACACTTGAGGTACCGCAAAATTGCCCCTCCCAAGAGCAAGCTTTATTATCAGCAATAGGTGGGATTAACCTAATGGATTCCAATCTTGTGGCCTTTGATCATAAAGGATATGACCCTCAGTTACCAGCTCAACTAGCTTTCCTTATTCAAGTGAAAGCCCTCAACAAAACTGTTCATCGAACAATTATTGATGAGGGGGCATCTACATGTATTATGGCGATGAGTTGCTGGAAAAATTTAGGCTCACCACCCTTGTCGCGATCATCAACGATGTTAAAAGCATTTGATGGACGATCATACACTCCATACAGGATTTTAAGTAACTTGCAAGTTGAACTGGGGGGAAAAACAGTAGAAATTGATGTTGAAGTAATCGACGGAAACCTCGATTACAACATCCTACTGGGAAGACCCTGGATATATGCCATGGCCGCAGTTGTGTCGACCTACTTCAGGAAGATTGCATTTCCCTTCCAAGGAGGAATTACAATCGTCGACCAACAGACATTTCTCCCCAACAGTTCACAAGTTACGGGAAGCATTCCAATGATCCATGGAAGCAATCATTCGCTTCAAAATATTGGAGTAGGCCTCCTAAAAGACCCTGCCTTAATGGGTACTTTTTCCCTACCGCCTCCGATCAATTTGGCGGAAGTGGCCATAGTGGAAACCTGTAATATGAAATATTCTATATCTAATGGATTCGGAAGATTCCTAAACATTTTGTCAGCATGGATCATCGCCATTTTAGAAATATTGTAGCAATCAATTTTCTTGGCTTGGGGGGCAAACCCAAATCAACGCTCATCGAGTGTTTGGATAGATAGGTTTAAGGAATATGACACCTCTTCAGATCCTTGGTCGCATGTACATTCTACAGACGAAGGAATCATTCAATCATGATAGGAGAGGCACCATGGGAAGATTACCACCATCGCTCCCATCTTCCGGATTACCACGAAGATTATTCCAGCAACCTTAATCATCCATCAGTTTTTGATTTTCTATCAAATACTATAAATATGGTGGACTTCAAGGATGGTTCTTATCTCGTGTCAACCTCGTTAAAAAATGAAACAAGGAGTCATGAGGATAGTTCTTTTACTATGTCAACCTCATTAAAAAATGAAACGACTCCCTTTCCAAATCGAGTCTTTGATTACGATCTCGTAAAATCAAAGTCGAGTCTTTCGAAGATCTCGAAGGTAAACCTTCATTCCAACCACCGAGTTGAATGCAATGAAGCTTGGGGGGCATGCACCTCGATTTGCGTTATTATGCTGGGGGCATGCAAACTTATCACAGGTAGTGTTACTGCAGGGTTCAAGCTCGTTAAAAAATAAACCCACAACGAGCAATGTTACCATAGGATTCAAGCTCGTTAAAAAATAAACCTGCCTCGAGCAGTTTTAGTGCATAGTTCAAGCTCGTTAAAAAATAAACATAAGCCATGAGCAAATGTTTCCCCCCGTGTTTAAGCTCATTAAAAATGAACTATTTCCCGGTAAATAACCATCGTGAATGTAGTACTTCAGCCTTTAAAAGCCTTGGTCGTGTTCTCATCATCACCTTCACTCTGTATTGGCCGATCATTCACCTCCATTTGATTGTTTACCCCTTTTTGAGGAACAGCTGCGAAGAGTGATTTCACTAGCCATCCTTGTAACACTGCCGTGATTGGAAAATTCCAAACCTTACTTGGAATCAACTGCTACCCATTTTATCACTCGTTCCTCAAAAGACGAGTCTCCTTTAAGCTCTTTTCAACTGACTCGTAAAATATGAAAAGATTGCCGAGCCATTGGCCTCTCCAGCTCGTTAAAGAGATAGGAAGTGCTATCCCTCCTCTAGATTTTAATCTTTTTGGACCTGAGGGATTATTACACAAAAAGATCGAGTGCTTGTTTTGTTCGGCTCGTTAAAAGTATCGAAAATTCATCCCTTCTGTATTGTTTTATACTTTTTCGGACTTAAGGGATTAGATGACGAAAAAGGAATTTTGGAGTTACCTTTACGTTCCTTTTCATACTCTCTAAAATTGAAAAGGACCGAGTTATCTTTGTCATTAAACTCGTTAAAATTTAATAGCGACAAACTTGTCTATAGATGAGAACGGGTTTCACTATCGCTAGGCTCATTAAAACATAGCGATGGGTTTGCCCGAAGGGCAAATTATAGAACAAGCATATGTTATCCTCCTCAAGCTTGACAAAAATAAAGAGGTACTGGTCAGCAATGACTGGGGAAAAATTGGGAAGAAAACTTGAAGAAACTTTGTTGGTAGCAAGTTGCTCTTGAACATGACACTTCCACTCCGTGTCCGAGTTGGGTTGGGTTGTTTCATTCACCGGTCACGTCACCATGGTCCCATCATACCATCCACATTTGGGGTTAATGCTACCAATCCATCACATCAGTGTCGCCGATATGTTCAAGAGAAGTCATTCAGAGAATTCACCTGTGTCTCACCCACTACCATACATTTATACTCCATTCTTTCATGACCGCCACCCTGAACCTTATATCACCAGATCGTTTTCACCTCCATTAAAATCATTTGCTCCGTTCCGTGTCATTGATGTGGGATTCATTAAGGCCCTCCTGTGACGGATCGCTTCTTGTCGACATCAGCTCATTATCCAAGAAGTTGATCTAGGAACACCCCATTCAGTACTTTGAAGCTTGCATGCCTCAATGGCAAGTTTCTCACTTCCGATGACAATTTTACATCAATGGCCTTTGACCGAAAGATTTTGCGTGGTGTTCGACGCCAAGTCCTTTATTCACACCACGTGAATTGTACTGCAGTACCTTGAGGGTCATTATCATTATCGGTGATTCCTCTCGCGCCTGTTAACAGCTTACATCATTGGCTGGTAATTAGGCGATGTCTTTCCATGTTCGACTCCAGAACAACTTTCACATGGATTGACTTGTACTTCGAGTGAAGATCGAACGAGATTGAAGACCCCGGATCTAGTTTCATCCATCCGGGCTGCGATATATATTCAGGGAAATAAAGACATCAAATGTACATCATTGCTGCACAGATAATCATCCAACCAAAAGGACGATGGCTCTATCAGAATCATTAGTCTATACTCAGACGATTGTCTGTCCTATGTACATGAAAATGAATTTATAAAGCTGAGCATGGGAATGCTTGCCTCAGCTAGATCATGAAAATATTATGAAGATAATGTATTGTATTGTATATTATTACAGGTCTCCTCCCAGCATTGAAAGAACTTCAGATCCTCATAATAAAGCATTTCACCCGACATCAAAAGATTAATGACCTCATGCTTTAGGGGGCAACTGTTATAGACATTTTTGGGCCCTACAACCCCAAGCATGAAATGTCCATAAACCAAGGGCTCCTAAGTCCCTAAAAGTGTTGTTATTACCCCTAAAGGAACAAGGTCAACTGATTACAGCTTCTCCCAGAAGTTCTCCATGAAAAACTGCTCAGAACTGGTCAAAACTGGATCATCTCACTTGCTCCATGGCCAGGGTGCGATGCATCGCTCCTTATACACACGGGAAGTGCGTTGCATTTCAAAAAGCCCTTCTATGGGGTGCGATGGATGAGAAAAGACAAGTGGCGGAGACAGTTTGCGAGGTGGATGATCATGGAATCTTCCAGAAACTTCTCCTGGGACACTTGCCTCTCAGAATCACCCAAGGATGAGTAAGAGATCAATGAGATCTCCAAGTGGCATCAAGAACTATCAGAGAGAAGACACTAATCAAAAACCCAGAGCTGACTCACACCTCTGCAAATATCTATATGTAGATCTCTCATCCCAGAGATCCAGAGGTTAGAGGCTGGAATTTTGCATATTGTAAGGAATTGTTGTTGGTTTCTTGAGACAAACATCAGATTGTTGGGTGATCTAAGCTTTGTTAGAGGTGAAGAGGGGCTTCTTTGCTGGGAGGTTGATGCTGGGTCAGAACAACTAGTTGTAACTCCTCTTGGCTCTTTTCTTGTTTATCAATAAAAGCTATTTGAGTTTTCCTCCATGCTTTTGTGTCATTGATGCTTGTTACATTTGTATGGTCAATTTACATCTGATCCTAGATTGTTTATGATTATAGATCCATGTCTTTGTATAGTGCTATGCTTCTGTGATCTTACAGGCACTTTGTGAAGCTGGGCGTGCAAGGGAGCAGGTAGCTGAGGACTATCAAAGAAGAGAGGGATCAAATCAGGAGATTAGCGCAAGACAGAGGTTGGTCTTTCTATTCCTCTCTATCTATAATTCATAAAGGAAAAACAAAAGTAGCTTTTCTCTGTTTGTTTCTAAGTCAGCTGTCACACCTTAGTGGGATAGAGAAGTTCTATATAGACACTTTTCCTTGTAACAAGGACTATGACTCCATATGAAGAATAATTCTTGGGAGGTTGTGCCTAGATTCAATGACATATTTGTTATTGGTTCTAGGTGGGTGTAAAAGGTGAAACATGCAGCGAATGGTAGTGTTGAGAAGTACAAGGCCACATTTGTGGCTAAATGCTTCTCACAGGTGGAAAGGATTGATTATGGTAGACATTTTCCCCGGTGGAAAGATACTCATCTATCAGGTCCATGCATTAGTAGCATAGATGGGCTGGAAGATCCACCAAATGGATGTCAAGACTGTCTTCCTCAATGGAGTGGTTGAGGAAGAGATCTACATTGAGCAGCTTGAGGGATTTGAGACATTTGACATGAGGACATATGTGTAGACTCAGGAGAGCCCTATATGGTCTCAAGTAGGCACCTTGTGCATGGTACACTCGCATAGATTCTTATCTTAGTGGATTGGGCTTCACTAAGGGTGAAGCGAATGCCAATCTATACTAGATTATGGTAGATGGTTGTCTACTCATCTTAGTCCTGTATGTAGATGATTTGATATTGACAGGAGATGAGAGGTTGATCCAGTCTTGCAAGGAGGACCTTGCAAGAGAGTTCAAGATGAAGGATATGGGTTTGATGCACTACTTCCTTAGCTTGGAGGTGTGGTAGGGAGATGGAGAGATATTTATTGCTCAGGGGAGGTACACCTCTAACATCCTTTAGAGATTCCATACACAGGATTGCAAACCCATGGATACTCCTCTAGGTACTAACTGGAGGAAAGATGATGCTTCTACAGGAGAGGTAGTAGATGCCACTATCTACAGACAATTGGTAGGGTCCTTGATGTACTTGGTGAACACAAGGCTCGACATTTGTTTTGTAGGTAATCAACTTAGTCAGTTTATGGTGGAGCCTACCAAGCTTCACTGGAAAGTAGCAAAACATGTCCATAGATACCTTAGAGGCACAACAAAATTTGGTTTATGGTACAGGAAGAATGATGGCGTGAAGATCCATGGTTTCATAGATGCAAATTGGGTAGGTATTTCCTCAGACATGAAGAGCACATCGGGAGAAGTTTTTAGTGTTGGGTCATCAACAATTTATTGGTACAATAGAAAACAAAGATCTGTAGCACTCAACTTAGCAGAGGCCGAGTATATGGTTGTTAGTCAAGAAACATGTGAGGCTATTTGGATGAGGAAGATCTTGGTTGGACTCTTCAAACAGGGGATGGAGGCTACATTGATCCAATGTGACAATCATAGTTGTATAAAACTCACTCTAAATCTAGTGTTTCATGATAGGTCCAAGCATATAGACATTAGGTACTGTCACCTGAGAAATTGTGTGCAAGGGAGGATTGTTATGTTACAATGCATTCTTACAGAGGAACAAGATGCAAACATCTTGACAAAGGCTTTTTCAAGAGGCAAGTTCAAGTTCCACAGGAGCAAGATTGGGGTTGCTTAGAACCCTTTTCTTACTAAGAGGGAGTGTTAAATTGTAGAAAGAAAAGGCTTTATTTGACATGTGCCTTAGTCAAATGGAGAAATTCAAATTTCCACATTAGCAGGATGACTTGAGGGTTGCAATTAGCAAGTGTGACATGGCCAAGTCACTTAGTTAAGTTAGTCAATTTGAGTTTGTCGGAAAGAAGTAGAGTTGTGCATGAGTTGATTGCCAAGATATAACAATCTAGTGGAGTTATAGTTACTGAAACTTAATTTTCTGAACTCTAGTCATGAATAGAGTCAGTAGGAGTTCATTTGAGTAGTTGTAATTGTTGTCAACTCACTAATCTCTCAGTTAACTAGTCAATTTACTAAAAATAGCCCTAGTGATGCATGCAATTCAAATTGCTTAGTTGAGTGGAGGAAAAAGGCATCAATGCAATCATTATTGTATACTAGTGAGTGTACAAAGCTTGTGTAATGCAGGTGAGATAATTTCCTTACGAATTGCGCAAGGAAATAGGAGGAATTTGGAGGCCTATATTGGCTAAGTGTTAGTCAGAGCAGTCAGAGTAGTAGATCAATATTGCAATGCAGGTTGAAATTCAAGGATTGAAGCTATTATTGTAATTGATCATTGTCTCATCTAATATAATACAAATAGAGGAGGGGTTTTTCCTAGTTGGGATCCCCAGTAAAAATACCGTGTTCATTGTGATTGAATGATTGCATGTGTTTTTATTGTATGTTTTCCTTTCCGTAGATTTAGTAGAAGAAATTTGTGTCTATTGTTTCCAGTCTGAATTCATTAGCAACTACAAATTTCGAGTTATTTCTACATTAAACTGATAATAATAATCGTGACCAAGAGGTTGATTTTGAGTTAAAACTAAGAGTCTCGTAAAAGATTGATCTTTTAAATAAGGAAAAGCTCGATTGTAATTTAGCTCGTATATGCATGAGCATGTGGAGTTCCGATTTTTTAAAGGTGCCTAATCATGCATTGGATCTTGAGATATGTGGCTAATGAGAATTTGGGAGACATGTGAATAGTTGTAGGGCTTGTGCTTGGATTAGCATAGTGAAATGACAACTAGTATACATATTTATATTATTTCCTTAATGAACTAATAACGGAATGTGTGTGGCAACACATAACAAGACTCAATGGTAGTAAAATGAAGTATATATCGTGGCATGGTGCAGCAGGTTATGGACCAAGTCCACCATGAATGAGAAAGAGGGAAATTCCTTTAAAGGAAAAGGACATTAAGGAATTTGGAGGCTGAGCTCAAGGACTTGAGAGTTGGGCTAAGGGATGTGAAGGTTGAGCTAATGAGCTTAAAAGCTGCAAGGCAAAGAATCGAAGGATTGATAAGAGCCAAAAGGACTGGGCATACTTGAACTACATCCTGAGGAAGAACTTGTCCTACCTTCAAGGGATGTTGCAGTACATTCCCAGTCTCCGAGATGTGGACAAAAGTCTTGTTGGAAAGGCCCAAAAGAGGTCCCACTAGTTTGAAAAGAAAAATAATCCCATCTCATATTGGTCCTGTGAGGAGGAACACTTGAGAAAGGGCTATCCCCTTAGGAAGGAAAAGAAGGGGGACAACCCTTGCAAGCCTCAGGGACATGGATTTGCAATGCAAGGTGTCGAAAAAGAAGAGGGGGCATCCCCTCAAGCTCTGTAATATGTGGATACATATATTGAAAATGATTCCTTTGTTAGTTAATTGAAGGGAATTGAGACTTCAAGGTTGTTGAGAACCTTGGGAAAAGTTTTAGATTAAAATATATGTATATATATATGTATGTAAAAATGAAGGATGCGTTGAACCTTGAGATTCATGGGAATTGAGTCAAATTTTTGGGACTTCTCTATTTTAACGCATATGTGTTGTGTTTTTAATTTGTTGGCCTCATGAATTGTTTATGACCTTGATTGTTGATTTGCATATGACCATGCTTCTTTGTTTGAAATTTTTATAATTTCTATTGTGAATTCCATTCTTGTATTGTTGCCCTTGGTTTCCTCATGAGTTTTCCTTGGAACTTTCATGCCTAGGATCTTAGGAAAAAATTGCTGGGTATGGCATAGAAGCCACAAAGCTCGGTTAAGAGAGCCTAGGAGGCCAACACATAAATAAAGACCATGAAGAAAAAAGGGGAAGGTTGGGCTTGGGCGATGGGCCTAGAAAGATTATTGCTAATGTATGTGGAGCATTTCTCCTAAACATGACAACAAGCAGAAGTGAAATTGCATACAAGCTTAAAAATGTTGATGACAATTTTCGTCAATGTTTGCGAATGCATGCTCGACTATATCTCTCAGCTCACTGCATCCATATTTTTTCCCTTAATTTCACAATCTACGTCTCCATGCCACATATCGTTTTCAAGCCTATGTCTCCCAATTATGTTTGGATTGATGTAACATGAAATGTCTCGAAGATTTTGTCTCATTCAAATATTTTTTTTTGGATTTCTCCACTTGAACCGTAAATACATGGGTGAAAAATTAATGTGCCCCTTCACTAAGATTTCGACCACTTTGGCATGCTATTGAATTCAAATCACATTCATTCCATATGTTATTGATTGTGCCTCGACTCTCTTTATCATTTCCAAGGTCCAAAAGGATTATGCTCTCTCCACCCTATTTATTATTAATAAAGTACAATATGCGTGAAGGTAAAAAAGAATTGTGCCCTCTGGACCCTCTTTATTGTTAATAAAGCACAATATGTGTACTCCTACCGCGGGCTTATATCTATGCTTACACCCAATCGAAGAACGAAAGGCCACATTAATCCTTTCCAAAAGAAGTTAGGTCTTGTAGTAAAGCTATGTTCGAGGTTCTTATTATCAAAAAGTCTTATTCTTCTATTTACGCTCATTATGATCAAAATCAAAAAAAAAAGAAACGAGCAAGGTTTTATGAACCAATGCCAACATCTAAGTCTAGTAAACGAACTTCCTCACCGAATAACTACAACACCCACAAGGAAATTTCGACGATGTGTGAGCCGTTGTACAACACAACGACAAGGAAATTTCGATAACGTGTGATACGTTCCCACCATACATGTGGGACAAAGTCTGCATTCACGAATGCTCTTCGACCCATACAACACCTGGCCATCCCATCATCGTCAATGGAATGGGTACGGAGAACGAGGTATATATGCTCAGGGCCTATGTCCGACGTATGCTTACGAATGTTTTTCCTTTAAAAGGAAAGGACGTCCCTCCATGCAACTTGGAAATGGACAAGTGAAAGACCAAGACCACCACAAGCGTACTCTCATATTTATAATGTATCAACATAACATGTGGGACATATTACTTTAAATTTTAAAATCACATACATACATGATATTCAAAATATTGGATGAAGCACAAAGAGTGGGCTCATGCTTATGAAACCTTAAAAGGAAATACGTGTGACAATTTTTGTAGAGGGAGAAGAATCCATCGCACTACCAACTCCGTTTCAAAGTTGTCCGAGAATTCATGACATGCCAGGTGTCACTTCTGGTAATCATGTTCGATGTTGTTCACAAATATGCATATTATTCGCTGTCAACTGCAGTCCATACGCTCAAATTCATCAAAATACCAACTCAGGAAAGTTGAGACGAGGGGAGATGCGCTCTACAAATTCAAAAACTACCTCTCACTATAAACAAGATCAACTGGGATTGCGGTAGTCCCGGCCCACGTGTAATTTCAGTGTGTTGTGAAGCAATTTTGCAACGTGAACCAATTTGCAAACTTATAATAGCTTGGTTAGCAATTACAGTTTTCACTAAGAATAAAATTCTAACCATTTTATATGTTTTGCAGGTAAGTGTCTCCCCACCCCACGAGGGCCTTGAATAAACTGTGCACATAACCCATAATAGATGTAATGAAACTACATCTAAGGTCTTGTGCAGAGGGTTTGATCACAACATTTAAGATTGTGATGGGAGAAAGCATAAGGGGGTACATGATGGGAGAAAGCATAAGTAATGACTCTCTCATGTTTGATTGGACCCTGTTGTCTCATTTGCAGTTTTGCATGAACTTCTTCAAGAGTTCCTTGACTATCACATCATTCCTCATGGCAATGGCTCTCTCACGTTTGATTGAACCCTGTTGTCTCATTTGTAATTTTGCATGAACTTCTTCAAGAGTTCTTGTTGTCTCATTTGCAATTTTGCATGAACTTTTTCAAGGGTTCCTCGACTATCACACCATTCCTCGTGAAACAAATAATGCACTTCTCAGAACAAAACAAACTTAAAATCCATTACTAGTGCTCTCCCAAAAAGCTAAAACACTGATTTGTATTGCGCAGTGTTGATTTGTATTGATTTAAGAACATTTTCGCCTTGTCATTGCATATAAAATAAATAACCAACAACATTGGTTCATTGCATATAAAATTAAACAACCTTGAATGCAACCAGAATCAAATTACTACAATTGGCACTCTTTCCATATAATATTTGAATTTCAAAATATGTTACCATCAACTGCAAAGGTATTGCTGAACCTTTGTACTATAATATATTATATGTACATTCCAGATGAAATCATTGCCAAGATTTCATTGCTATCATATACACAAGCAATTTATAAATAACCCATAATTGGCATATAGACAAGCAATTTATAAATAGCACATAATTGGCATATCAAGACTACTTCCAAAATGAAATAGTTGTATATTTATTTGGCGAATAACACGAGTGTTGTTGTTGAAATAACGTGGATTAAAGTAAATTCTAAATACCTAACACCCGACCCAGTAGGATAAACAGGAGAGACTATATGTTACAATAAAATTGGTGCATTTTCAACATCTCTAACTACATATTTGACTAAGTCAGCTATATAAATACCAAAAAATAAATTGACACTTGCCAAGCCGAAGCTTAATTATGAAATAGCTTAAACTTAAGCTCTATCGGTGAGAGGCATATGCATGTAACTTTAACCTTCTTTCAGAGTTGACTAACTGTCATTTGAAGCCGGTTACTCGAATTTCGAGAAGAATGAAGTCGGCTACAATTAGTGCAGATTCTATGGCTAGGCTTCCAAGCAGAAGAAAGTGTCTTGCAAGGTCAAGAAATGCATGATATATGGCTACGTGGAAATGGAAAACGAATCTTGGAAACAACCACAAGAATCTTGAAAATATATAAAAAAAAGACTACTTAGGTTTAGTAACTAGAGTATACAAAGAACACAATAGGAAGCACAACTGCAATAACAGTGAACAACGCTGCTACTGCAATACCATAGTTGCATTGAAGCTTTTAGATTGTGGATCAAAGTTGAAATCTGAATACAAAGCTGAAATCTAAATAGAGTCCCAAATCCCTAAAAGATAAATACAATCCCAAATCCCTGCAATACCATAGTTGCATTGAAGCTTCTAGATTGTGGATCAAAGTTGAAATCTGAATACAGTGCCAAATCCCTGAAAGATGAATATAGTCCCAAATCCCTAAAAGATGAAACGAAGCACCACAAACCCCAAGAAGGCCTGCACACCAATGAAGATGTCCATGAAGCAGAACATAATGTCAGTGCTGCACCAACCTCCAGCATGATCTATAAAATCTACAGTCCCATAAAAGATGCTTCAAGGATTCTAAATGATGACAAAAGGGGCATAAACTATCTGACAACCTGCTTTTGGCAAGGCAAACTTTGGAGGGCATCACTTGAACTGCCAGCGAAACAAAGACCAAAGACCCGGACCTTGTAGCTCGACATCACTCACATGTAATAGTAGAATTAAAAACAAAGCACACCCATAAGAACATTGCACCACCTGTTAATAAAATGACCGAATATATTACCTTGAGTTGCAGCTTCTTCCGTTATTACATTCGATTTAGGTCCTTACCGTTAAAAAAAAAGAGTTATAGGGCTTGACCGAGGAAGAAAATGTTATAAATTGTACAAAATAGTTTCTTGAAAGGTGCAAGTGAGTTTATCATATGTCCTATATATAAAAAAAATTACAAAATGGCATCTATTATAATTTATCCACCTAGGTTCTACTTGTTATACCTGGAACCACTATCAATCATATCAAGAAGGCTCAGGACCTTCCATCATAGCCAACAACAACAAATAAGGTACAGATAAAAAAACTAAAAAAAAATGTGTTCCTGGGATTTAACTCAAGTATTTCTTCATTTTACACCTTCCATCATATTTAGAATGTGGTCCTCAAATCCGATAAATATGGATTTGCATAGCATGCCTTGATTAACCTAATCCATGTGTAGCTCCTCCAAAGTGGCAAGGGTCTCTAAAAGACTGCAGTCGTACCATCTATATCTAAATTGGAAATATTTGCTAAAACTGGTTCTGAAGAAGCGGAAATGGAAATTGAAGAAACAAGATCTATTTGAATCAATTGCCACACTCTTATTACTGCTTGGGGGATTTCATGTCGTCATAGAATGTTTAGCCTTGTAAGGAACCGAGTTCCTTAAAGCGATTGAGACATTCCATTGCAGGCCGACTTCTGCATATGAATGATGGTGAGATATGCCATCCAAAAAGAATGAGCTTTGAATTTGACTTATTACCTGAAAATAACCAAGTTTCTCACTGAATGCTTCATTCACTGTCTTGAAGACGACCGAACAATTTTGCTTCAACCTGCTGCAAGCTCCTCTATGTGCGATCTATCTGCTATAAGTGTATATTTCATGTGTTACTGTTCCAAGCCATGGGATATCTCATTGTGAATTGGGAAGCTGCCAAATGAATATCACAATCTCTGTCGCACCTCTATAGCTCAGGTTTTGGGGTTTCAGACATTCAGTCCTATCTTGATTATTGAAGTAAGTATATGTGTTGATGATGGAGATAGGGTTATTATTGAATTGTATGCCCTTATTTTGGCTATTGAATCATATGTGTCGATGAATTAGACAAATAAGGACATCTGATGTCATATAAGTGTCACAAGTGGCATCAATCGCGAGACATGTATACTTATTAAAAAAGCGGCGCCCCCAAAGCAGTGCGTCTGTAAAATGAAATGGCATGCAAACTTATGGAAATTATAACTTGTAAGATATT
Organism: Pinus tabuliformis; assembly: GCA_031772625.1. Classification (NCBI taxonomy): domain Eukaryota; kingdom Viridiplantae; phylum Streptophyta; class Pinopsida; order Pinales; family Pinaceae; genus Pinus; species Pinus tabuliformis. Next base: position 701,656,748 of record CM062804.1, read on the forward strand.
GATATGTATTGATACATGAAAGTCCAACGACTTTAGATATATTTTAAAACTCAAACAAGACTTTGGATATCAAGCAAGCAGATTTTGGATATCTTTAAAACTCAGGCGCTTGGATAATATCTTTAAAACTCAATCAAGACTTTGGATATCAAGCTAACTAGTTAACTTTCCATTTTTAAAAACTTTGCATATCTTACTTTTACCCGAATATGAAAGTCTCTAAATGAATTTTGAATATTTTTAAAACTCAATCAAGACTTTGGATATCAAGTTAACTAGTGAACTTTCCATATCTGAAAACTTTGGATATCTTACTTTTACCTGAACATGAATGTCTCGAAAGCTGCAAAGCCCACAATAAGGCCCTCAACTTTGTTGTCCAATCAGATTATAGTTAAATAATTACAAGTAATTTTAAATATAATGATTTCGTTAAAACATTGGTTAAAATAACCTTATGAAAACAGTGAACCTAAATTAATAGGTGGTCAACTGTTCGATCGATCACTATAGCCCTGCACTGAGGCAGGGACTAATAAGGCAATGGGATCCAATGTATAGAATGACAGACCGATGAAGACATATGAAATCAAAGCAGAAATAATGATCTTTCTAAGGAAAGTGTTCGGTAGTGAGAAGGCTATACTCGTTCTAAGATATGAAAAAAAAGGTTCGATTATTCAAAGGGACTTGTTTTAGGTGGCTAATAGGTGTCTCCACGAGATATTTCAAAAATGTAAAGGTGCCAGCTTAACCTATATACTTTGCTGAAAAGCGAATTAAATTGTATCACATGTAGAAATAGATTATATGTTGTAAGATAACGAAAGGCAGGTCCTATTAGTATCACTTGCACCAACCTATTTTGTGAAAAACACCACTATAAATGGGAAAGAATTGAGCACCCGCATGCATGCGTATTTCTTGTCTCATCCATATTTGAGAAGTTGACAACATAATGTTGCTGGCTGTGATCATATTTGACATATCCGAGAAGTTGACAACACAATGTTGCTAGCTGTGATCATATTAGTTGATACAAATTTATGCAGTGACCAAATGAAATACAGATTTAAACAAAAACAAAAAGTTAGAGTGAAAACTGAACTTCAATTTATTGATAACAAAATATTAAAAACTGTTTAGATATAGAATGGAAATAAACTAGTTTATCTCTGAGAAGAGATGTGGTAGCGACATGCTTTTGAACTGTGTTACAATGAGACTAGAAACCTATTTATTATTGAGAAATAATGGAAAGCCCTAAAAATCTAAAAACCTAACCCTAAAAGATGACGCGCCAAATGTCCATGGGCCTCATTGGGGTAAGTTGGTACTTCAACTTCTCAGGGTCGTAACTTTGGCATATGATCTCTATTTGATGTGTACGATACCTCGTTAGAACGATATAGCTGAGGACTACAAATTTTGACTGCAAACCCTTATTGTGAGTTTTTGGTTTGTCCATTTTCTAAAAAAAATGTCATTTGGGGCCTCAAAAATGCTCCAGAAGTTCAAGGTCCGAAAAACTGTCAAAAATAATAAATTGTGCTATAATTAAGAAATTGAAAGAAACAATGGTGGGGGTCCAAATGGAATAGGTGGGTGGCCACTAATATCCACCTAGGGAAGGAGACGATCATTCACATCGATCACTGACCTCTTCTGTTTATACAAACACAAGGGAAGTTGTAGAACGATCACCATAAGAAGTGGTGTATATATCTACAACAATTCCACTTGAATATTAAATACAAAAATGACAGCATCAATCATGTTGCGTATTTCCTTAGTCGACCCCCATTTGAAAAACTGACTATTGTTCTCAACTCTTGTGGCCACGAGACCTTTGGATGGCCACAAGTGTACAAAAATGGTCCAGAGTTTGCCATTTCATATTAAATGCTAGTGGATGGCAAGTGAGTTCCTAATTTCCACCTCTAGGATGCATTATTATGTTACCCAAGCCACCTTTGTGTTCCTTCAAGTGAGCATGCCAAGTTGATTTGGGAGGGACACTACAGTCAGGTCGCAAGACACTTTGGTGTGGAGAAAACTCTGGCCGTACTCCATAAGTACTTTTATTTTCCAAAACCTTGACAAGATGTTGGAAAATATATTAGATCCTGTACTATTTGTGCCATTGCCAAGCTAGCCATCAAGAAGCAAGGCATGTACACTCCTTTGCCTAATCCTATCCATCCATGGGAATCCATCTCCATGGAATATCTCTCTGGTCTCAATTCTACCAAGCATGGTAATGACTATTGGAATTTTTTTCTAAGATGTCTATAATGACGACCTGTAAGAAGAGTATCATGACAAAGGACACTGAAAAAATCTTCTTTGAACGAGTGTGGGTACATTTTGGGATCCCACAAACCATTATATCATATCATGATAGTAGGTTCCTAAGCACATTTTGGTCGAGCCTCTAGACACTAGTGGACACCAAGCTCACCAAGTCGACTACATTCCATCCCTAGACTGATGGCGAGACATAAGTCATCAATACGATGATAGTGCACATACTGCGCATGTACAATTCCAAGCATCCGGGAACGTGCGACAAGAGCCTTCCTTATGTGCAACATAGCTATAATAGATATCTCCATAGCTCGATTAGTCCTAGTCCCTTTCAAGTGGGTCTAAGATTTCAACCATTGTGTTCGATTGATGTTTCCATGCCTCATGCAACTACACAAACATAATCCACATAGGTATAGTTTGAGGCTGATAAAGAAAACAAGTTTATTGAATGCATCGAGCACATCCACCAGTAGGTTCATGACATCTTAGGGAAATCCAATGTTAAGTCCAAGAAATGACATGATCAACATCGATTGCCACACAAGTTTTAGGTGGACGACAAACTTTGGTTGCATTTGCAAAAAGAATGCCTTACTAAAGCCTACTAGAAGCTCAAACCACCCCGATATGGGCCTTACACCATTACCAAGGTTGTGGGAGACAATGCTTTTAAGCTCCAGATTCCCCATTCCTTGGCCTACACCCAATGTTCAATGTGGACCACCTTCGACCATACTTTCCACCCTTGTTGGACACATCAAACATTGCAGAACAACTCACACCAATAGAGCTAAGCCCAAACTGCATGGAATAAGACAACTTATCAGATCATGAGCATGAAAATCAAGAAAAATCACCAATAGAAGATCCAAATGTATCATGCTGTCAAAGATGACCAACTCTTGCATGGAGGCAACTGGCTCATTGGGGACCAAGTTCAGCAAAAGTTTCCCCATCTCATGGAGGCATTCAACGCAATGGAGACCATTGCTTCCTAAGGGTGGAGCACTGATCCGGGTGGATATTGGTGGCCACCCACCTATAGGACCCTCACCATTTTTTCTTTCGGTTTCCTTAATTATAACACAATTTACTATTTTGACAATTTTATGGGTCCTGAACTTCCAGAACTGTTTTGAGGTCCTAAATGACATTTTTTTTGGAAAACGAGCTACTCTTCAATATTTCTAGGGTTCTATAGTCACATGTTGTATTCCTCGGATAAATATTTCTAACGAGATATTGTGTGCATCAAACAAAGATCGTATGCCAAAATTACAACTCTATGAAGTTGATGTACCAATTTACCCCAATGAAGCCCACAAACTTTTGGTGCTTCATCTCCTAGGGTTAAGTTTTTGGATGTTTAGGATTTTCCATTGTTTCTCAATAATAAATAGACCTTTCAGTCTCATTGTAACACAATTAAGAAAACATGTAACCGTCACATCTCTTCTTAGAGATAAGCTACCATTGTTTAAGCTAGTTTATTTCCATCCTGCATGTAAACAATTTTCAGTGTTTTGTTATGAATGAATTGAAGTTCAATTTTCATTATAGCTCTATATCTTTGTTTAAATTTGTATTTCATTTCATTCCTACACAAATACGAAACATTAGTAGAAAAAATAAGTTGATTCCATCCATTTTGGACAATAGCTCATGTAAAGGCCTTACCGTCTCCTTGCACAATTTTCAATTATCGCACTATTGCAACAATGTCAAGTATGATTCATAGATATCTGGGTCATTTTGTTGGAATGACTCTAAAAGTTATGACTAAAATATACAGTGGCTACCTACTAAAGGCTTTGGTAGAAGTAAAATATAAGAATATTCATCTTAACACCTGTAGAGTTTATATACAATGCAATTTTCTTTGAATGGCTATTTGTATTGCAATTAATTTCACAACACATGCCAAGAGAGATTTAAGAAATTTCCAAGAAGATGATGAACCACAAAATGCAAAAGTTATTGATAATCGTGGGCTAATCAATCTGATACACATGGTTTCAATTCTCGGGAAGCTTGGGCGATTTTAAAGCTGGGAAATCTGGGAATGGTTTTGCAAGTGGATTAATCTTGTGATTGAATTCAACATGTATTTTTTTGTAAACGAAGGTGGATTTATTAGAATAAAAGTGTATGATGCAAAAAAATCCACAGTCAATGCCTAACATGATTGGACCACGAAAACTGAGCGTAGAGATATTCACTCATCAGGTTTATTTGCACCATTGGAATGTGGCCAGATCCAAAAACAATTGTAAATATCAAATATGGTACGAAGAAGGTTTGAACAATTATCCACCATTCAGATAGTTGTACTGTACTGGATCACAACCATCCAACCATTGATTTTATCTTTCAAAGGACTGAACTCAACTATTCACTACAACAACAGGTATATACGAAGAGGCAGCCAACTCGAATAGGGGATTCCAAATGCTGCCTGACCAGTGAGTGAGGGTCTTGCCAGTAGAGACTCCCCCTCTGTTTTTATTATTTCTTCCCTTTTTCATCTGCAGGTAACTGATGACGATTTCTAATCGTAGGGCTTTCTTTAAAGCTTTCCAAAGGACGTGAGACAAAGCACCATGAACCAACAATGGGTTGAAGGTATACTATTTGTTTAACTTTAACTTTCCCTTCGAGTTCTTCTTCATTTAAACCAAACTTCATACACATACGCTTTACATGCATATACCATGCCTCGTACTGCAAAAGAAAATCCATTGTTGGCTGAATCTCTCTATCACTGTTTCGTGGCATTTTTTATTTCTTGGTTTTAATCGTCATTTCCATTTACAGTTTGTTCTTGTACATATATTCCATCCTGTTTCTTCAACAATTGTGAGTGTCTTATTTTGCATTCAATGTAAATCTTGAACCAGTTAAATGCCTCTGTTTGTATATATTAGTCCCTTCATTTTCGTGTAGTCACATTTTTTTTTTAGTGTTAACAATAAAACAGAAATTCAAAAGAAACCAATGACAGTGAGTTTATATACATTTTTATATACACGTATTAGTATAGAATGTTTTAAAATTTTTCTTTTTTTTTTCATACTAAGCCCTCCTTGAATACAACTTATTTATATTTCAGTTTTTCACTTTACATTAGGTTACCATATTTCTCATGACTAATGGTTGTTTAATAACAATATTCAATATGGGTTAACTTTATATTTTGTATTAATGATTAATATTTTAATTTTATAATATATAGAGAAAACAAACAACAATTAACCCATTCAAACCACAATAAGCAAACATGTCTTCTTATTAGTTAATGAATTCAATGATTTAAACATCTCGTCATAAGGGGGAGGTTTTACTTTAATTTTTCTTGCATGAAGAAGTATTGCAACCTTTTCTTTTGCATAGTTCCTAGGGTAGTTAGGGTTAAAATAGGTAGTTAGTCTTTTCATTTATTTTTTCAAGTTGTAAGTTCTAAGATCATTCCTCGAGGGATGTAACCTTTGACAAATATGAGATTATGTGCTCCAAGACCTTTCTTTGTGGGCCATGATTCTCTCGATAAATGTGATAAGTTTTGGTTGCACTAGTCTTTGCATGAACTCAACCCTATTCATGTGACTTAAAACCATAGGGCAAGTGCTCCCATCAATTTTTACAATCCACCAAGGAGTTCAAAGGTTTTGGTGTCAGGAGCAACCCATTTCGAAACATCAATGTGACACTACATGAAGTTATCTAAAACTATAGTTTTATTTAAAATATATTACTAAGTGGATATTCATGTGACATCCAAGAAGGTTGGTTGAGTCGATGGGGAATAATGGACAATGAAATGGCAACCTTGAAAATAATATGAAGGAGGTTCTCTTGACCTTAAATCAATTTACAAATGTAAATATGTGATATGTTCATGATCATGCCAATGCTTATATACATATATGAATGTCAATGTGACTGATAGGTTTTGACCAGAGCCATTATATATATATATACAACTGTGGATGGCATGTAGGATTTATGGTTGTGTGAGGAAACAATGGGGAAAATTAGCCTTGGTTGATCTATGATTTTAATATCATGTGAATATGATTCTTACGTTGTGCCCATGTTGCATTATAAACAGGGAATGTTGCAGGATATATCAACAAAATGAAAACAATGTGATCTACAACATGTTGTGTTGTATGTGTGCATGTCATATTGTATATGTGTATATGTTTATTATGTCATGTTTATATTGTATTGTGCCCAATGTATGCATATATGTCTTCCGTAATGTTTTGGCTAGACATGTATGGGACTGTCCTGGCCTGCGTGTTGTGTTAAAGAGTTGATTTGAGGGTGGATACATAAGCCTCTGAATTCTCTTGAGGGTGGAGGTATCAACCTCTGGATTCCCTTGAGGGTGGAGGTATCAACCTTTCCATTCCCTAGCTGCTAATTTGGTTGTGGAGGCGTAAGCCACTGGATTCCCTTGTGGGTGGAGGTATAAACCTATAGATTCCCTTGTTGATGGTTTGAGGGTGGAAGAGTAAGCCTCTGGATTCCCTTGAGGATGGAGGTATCAACCTTTGGATTCCCTTGAGTGTGGATGCATAAGCCTCTAGATTCCCTTAAGGGTGGAGGTATCAACCTCTGGATTCCCTTGTTGTTGATTTGAGGATGGAGGAGTAAGCCTCTAGATTCCCTTAAGTGTGGAGGTATCAACCTCTGGATTCCATTGTTGTTGATTTGAGGGTGGAGGAGTAAGCCTATGGATTCCCTTGAGGATGGAGGTATCAACCTCAGGATTTCCTTGCTACTGGTTTAAGGGTGGAGGCGTAAGCCTCTAAATACCCTTGAGGGTGGAGGTATCAACCTTTGGATTCCCTTGTTGTTGATTTGAAGGTGGAGGTGTAAGCCTCTAGATTCCTTTGACTGTGGATGTATCCGCCTATGAATTCCATTGTTTTTGATTTAGGGTGGAGGTATAAACCTCTAGGTTCCCTTATTGCTGATTGGGGGAGGAGGTGAAACCATTTGGATTCCCTTGTTTAGGAAAAGGGTGGAGGTGGGACACCTCCAGACTCCTTTGATCAACTAATGGAAAAGACAAGAAGTATAATTTAAAATATCACAATTCCTTTATGATGAATCTCATGAGATATTGTATGCCGTGTTATAGGAAAACATGGAAATAGCCTAGTCTGGGTGAATGGAGTTGATTTTAGGACAAACAAGAAACAACTTGAAGATATTAGAGTGCGTAGAAAAATCACCAAGGATACTACAAGGAGCCACATAAATTGGTTGATTCAAGGAAAAAATATTCACGTCTATTTATCTACTAAGCAAGCAAATTGTATATATATAAAATGTTATTGTTAGTGAGATACATTATAAAGATCAGAGTGATTTATGCTAGGAAAAGTCATGTTTTGCATTGTGTTCAGGATTAGACCACCAATGATGGTGTTCCTCCAAAGGGGAGGGGTTTGTCACAACCCCTTTGGGAAAATTTCCCTCTTACAAATAATTCTAAATATTTCATGTACTTTGATTATAAACTAAAAGACATAAGAATTGGAACAAAGATTCCAGAATCTGAGGAAGGATATTTTTTGGGATTTGAAGGAGCCTTGATTCGTTTCTTGAAAACCATTGAAGGGATGATAGGTGTGCCTTAAATGGGCTGGTGTTATAAATTAATTAAGCAAGAAATAAGGACAACAGATGCCATGACTGCCTTGGATATTTCCACAAGGCAAAGAGGACACAACTTAAGAAGGATGGACTGCACTAGTAGAGGGGACAACTGAAGTCAACCAACAGGAGAGTGGGGCATGGAGCTGACACAACAACATCTCCACCTCCACTCAAAAAACATAGAACCACCATGGCTGAGAAGGAATTTAGGGGTGACAGAAAATGTATGCCCACACAACCAAAAAATGGTTACAATTGCATAATAGTGACGATTATCATACTCCACACAAGGGGAGACAAGGATTTTATTGGAGGATAACACCCCATGCACTGCAATAAAGAGAGGCATTCACAAGGAGGGCATTCATAGGTAGTGAAGGGAGAAGAATAGAGAGAATGCCATACAACAGAGAAAGAAACTAAGGGAAAACAAGACAAATGAAGGAAAATCCTTAGGGGGACATTCACATAAGTATTGGCTGTGTTGCAGAGGAGGAAACAAATCATAATGTAGGAGAAAAAGATCATATAGATCTATGTTGTTTCCAGAAGGAAAAGAGAATATCAAACATTCCATTTAGCATTGGGAGGTGAAAGAACATCTTCCAGGTGTGGACAATACTCTCTGGATTCCCTGTAAGACTAGAGGGTAGAGATGGATTTCCTAGATTCCCTTGATAGCTTGGGTGGAGAACTATTCCTTGAATTCCTTATAAGGAGAGTTATTCAACCTCAATCTTCTTGTTTTCTAGTTGATACAGTGGGTTATGGATTTCCAGGATTAGGTGGAATGAATGCGTGAAAGAATTTTTTGAGGGTGGAGGTGATAAACCTTTGGTTTCCCTCATTTGGTTTTGGGTAGAGGTGAGCCTTTGGATTCCATTTTTTGGCCTGTAATGGTAGAGCCACATTGTTTTATTGAAGTAGTTGAAGGGTGGAGGTGGTGGACCTCTAAATTCCCTAGAGAGATATTGACTAAAAGAAGTAGCTGGTGGACAGAGGTGAATGGTCCTATGGAGTCCTTGTTTTAATTGGAATTTTTCGTTAAATCCCTTAAGCACTCATATTCAAGTTCTAGAATCGGGCTTGGGGGTGATTACTGCAAGAAATACTTGGTTGTAATTGGTCTAAAGTTGGGTGGAGAATTTAAGTCCCAGTCTCAGTTTCCTGGATCAATCTAACAAAGATAAGTGTCTTCCCATGACTCACATGTTTTGAATTATTTCTGCTTGTGTAATGTACTAATTTATTATAGCTTACAATGCCGAGGAGTGAAACATTCCTGTATAAATGAACATCATGGTTTTAAAGGCATGGATAAGGAATGGTTTAAAGCTCTATATTGGCCTAAGGCTTGTATTGATATGGTTTCAATGTGTTGGTTCAATGCATGTGATATGTCATGAAGTGTGTTTTTTTGTCTGCTTAAGAAATGTTAATTCCCTGTATATTTCCAAATAAATGAAAGGGATTCATGCATGTATAATGTGGAGATGTGGTAACACTATGCGCCGAAGGCCTAGGTGGGGACTTGGCGTAGTACATGTCAACCAAATAATATTTTCCCGACAGTATTCCACGAAGTTGGGTACCAAAGTGCCAATTTTTTACATTCAGGTGGACGTGGCATAGCGAGCTATTGTTTATGTTGTGGTGGAGTAGTGAAATGGGTCGTGTCATATGCCCATTCCACCCTGGAGGTTGAATGGAGCCTAGGCCATCCTTGCAGTGCGACAACCGTTGAAGAGAGTATTGATTGTTGATCTGATAATCACTCGTGAGTGATCTCAGTTAATTAATTAATGAATGAAGGTATTACAGACTCATGTGTTGGTGTGTGTCTATGTTATCTTAGGCAACAGATCGATCAGATTGCAAAATACATAGACACTGGAAAATGGAAAACAGTAAGAGAAACACAGTAATCAAATGCAAGAACACAACAAATCAATGAGGAGTTCACCCTATTCTCCAGGGCTATGTCTCCGGTCTAGCTTTCAGTGGTGGCCTTCTTTTATTGTGTCTTTAAAGCAGAGATTTATAACGAGGAGCTCAAATTGAGTCTCCTGAAACAAAGGATGCTTAGTAGGGTGGTTTTTGGATTCCCCAAGCCACTAGAGTGCATAGACTCTTTCCTTACCAAGTCTCGACCCCTCTGGTTTTTAATGGGAGGAGCCCAATGTGGTACTCAATTCCCAAAAGATCCTCATAGGGATTGCTTGAACCTCTCAAGCCTTCTGTCTGCTCGATGTTGCCTTACGCTGCAGGTCAACTCGGCTCTCTATTTTTCTGTCTCTTTCTTCACTGTCTCTTTCGTTTTCTTTCGTTGTTCCCTTCTCTGGTTCTTCCTTGTTCTGTTCTCTATCTGTTCATGGCTTAAATCCAAGACATCCTTGACTATTCGCTTCCTCTTCCGCCTCTTCAGATTTCCTGCTGTTGTTCACTTGGAGGTCCCTGCCTCTGCGTCATCGCCACTGTGTAATGTCTCACAGGGAAGTGGCCACTTGTCCTCTCACGAACTGTGCCAGCTCTTCCTCAAACGGTTCGGTATTTCGGTTACGTTGTGTAATGATTCATCCACCAACTCAACAGTCAAATCAGACTTCAAAATTTTATGTGCCGTGGTTTATTTTCCCTCATCGAATCTGGTTCCCCATCGGGTGCAATCTCTGCCATTAGATCTGGAGCCCTCAGATCCTACGGTGTTCACTCTTATCGTTCGATTGACTTGCTCGAGCGTTAGCTCACGATGAGAGTTTGTTTTCTCTCTCATCCACCGGACACGCATCATGCAATGTATGGAATCACTCGTTCTCTTGCCAAATTCGCTTATCGCCCAATATGCCTCCGATATTCCGCCAGTTTTGGAGCGCAGGACCTGCCTTTTGTCTTAGCGCTTTCCCTACGATTTCCCGGCTTCCCATGCGATTGAGCGCTTGGGCCTTTTCCTTCTCGAGGGGTTTTGCCCAACGATGCGCAATTAGCGCTAATCGCGCATCAGAAACGACCTATGTTTTCTGATTTGAGCTTCTTATTTGCCAGTTTGTGTCCTGTGCAGTCTCTATGGGCCTGGGTCAGCGCGCTTTGAACGAGGTCCTCGTCGTTCCTTACTGGCTACAAACTACCACTGTCCAGAGGTCTTCCTGATAGCTCATTGTCCATAGGTTTTTTGAAGCCTGTCACAATTTTGATACAGTCATAGAGTTCTGATAATTTTCATGGATCAAATTCGAATCATGGCCTTCCCACTGAAAAAGCTTTTGGACCACCAAAAGTTGGTTTTCAAGCATCGACTAAGTGAGGGTACAATTGTCTCACTTGTCCAATCTCAATCCACTTTGCACTGCTTGGCTTTGAACCCTTGAGCCCAATTATGAGGTACTCAACATCTCCCCTGCGCGTCGTCCTCACCTTCCTGTCCAAAACTGTCTTCCTATAATTCATTAAGATATTCAGGTAACAGGTCATCAATAGAAGGCAATTGACTCTGCTCTTCGGGATCCTCAATTAGTGAAGGTTCAAACAATCTCAAGCAATCTGCATTCATGACTGAGTAGATGTGCATGTAAGCTGGTAGATCAAGGTGAAAAGCATTCTCACCAATCTTCTCAAGTACCTTGAAAGGTCCATACCTGATAGGCTTTAGCTTTTTACCTTCACCTTGCCCCTTGTCCTTGCTAATATACAATCAGACTTGGTCACCAACTTGGAAACTATGCTCCATTCGATGCTTGTCATGCCTTTCCTTGTATTTGGCTTGGATCTTTTCCAGTTGTTCCTATACTGCTTGGTGAATTTCTTGGATTTGTTCAATGAACCTAGTTGTCCTGTCCACATCATTGTGTCCTTCAATTGTGGTGTCTTTACCAAAGACGAAATCCAAAGGAGACCTTGGTGTGAAACCAAAACAAGTCTCAAAAGGAGATCTCTGTGTAGAAGAATGTTTTGCTCTATTATAAGCATGCTACACATAACATAAATGTTCATCCCAAAGCTTAGGATGCTTGCTGCAATATCCCCTTAGCAACTGGATCACTGTCCTGTCAACTACTTCTGTCTGGCCATCAGTTTGTGGATGAAAAGCTGTGCTTTTCTTCAGTTTGGTGTCCATCAGCTCCCACAGACTTGACCAAAACTTCCCCACAAATCGGATGTCTCGATCAGATACAATGGAAGTGGGTAAACCAAAATGACCCCTTACATGTTCAAAAAATAGTTTTGCAGTTTGTTCAACTGTAATCTGTTTATTACAAGGTATCAAAATACACATTTTTCTGAACCCATCCACAACAACATACAGATAATCATGACCTTTCCTAGATTTAATCCACACACACACACACACCATATGGTTTATTTTAGTGAATGAGCCTAAATGATAAATACCTAAGCAAGAAACCTAGCCAAAGTAATAAGTGTGCTAGAAGATAAGAGAGAAAAAAGGGGGTGAGGGGTAGGAGGAAAGGGTAGGGAGGACGAAGAATATTAGGAAGGGAGAAGTATGGGAGGGGGGAGAAGAGTTTAGAAGATGGGAAGGGGGGAGAGAGGGAAGAGTTTAGGGGAAAAAGTAATAGGTAGATAAGGGATTAAGATGAGTAGAGGAGGATGGGGGGGGGGATATAAGGGGAAAGAGGAAGGAGAGAGATGGGAGTGGAGAGAACAATGTAAGAGGGGTTAAGGTAGGTGGAAGTGAAATAAGGGGAAATGGAGGGAGAAGGAGAAAAGATAGAAAAAGGTAAGTGGGGAGGTGTTTTGGGAGAGCATAGAAGGGAAGGGAAGGATGGGAAAGGGAGGGAATAATAAGGTAATTGGGCCAATAAACAAATAAGGGAACAAAGGTTTGGAAGGGGGACAACACCCGAAAATATAGTCCATATGATAATATTAGTTGTAGTTCTTGGTTAGCAAGGGAAAAAAATTACTGCTAATCTCAAGGCCACTATATCTATTAATGTTGTTTGGGTGTTTGTTGATTTCAAGTGTTTCTATAACTTAAGATTTGTAATAATGATTTTCCTTATTGATGATCTTCGTTTCTTCTAGACATACATGATGATTTTTAGTCTTGGCATGCTTTTCCAGCATTGGATTTTTAATTCTTTCATGCTTTATATCAACACCATGTTCCTTTATCCTAACTTGCAAGGAGCATCTCGTTTCAACAATATAACACCTATCAAATGAGAAGAATACTTTATAAATTCCTTTGTACTGGAAATGGTATGTACTATCTTTAACAAATTCCATCTTTTATTTGGTAATGGTGAAAGGTTTGAAAGATGTTATGATCTCCTTTTGTTTCAACACCATGGAAATCTCACTAGTGGTTCCTTTGAGGTAAGGAAGGTAGGTTTCCTTCCTTGAGTCCTATATATTAGTGTTATTGTTGTCCTATCTATACATATCCTTTTGAAGGGAAACCAATATATATTTATTTTTATAGCTAAGATTCCTAAATACTTTAATTAAGTGGTTTTTCTCATTTTCCTTGTGATCATCCCCAAATATTCTGAAGGCTCTAGTAGCTAGGGTTTTGATGAAACCAATCTTTTGTGTAGGAAAATGGTGGGGGTCAACGTGGAGGCAATTTTCCATGTGGTTATACTTTCAAAGTTTTCCATATAAAGGTTTTCCACTACCAGAGAAAGGGGAGATGCCATTGCTACTCCTCTAGCCTACTCATAGCATTCACCCCTAAAGCTGAATAAAGTGGATATGAGACATATTTATACAATATTTTTCGTTTCTGGTTAGCCACCTCTTTAGTTATTTGGACAAACTCATTTATGGGGATTTTATTAAAGAGTGATACTAAGTCAAAGATGATAATGATGTCTTCAAGATTAACCTTCCCCTCTTTAATTAATTTAAAAAATTCACTAGAATACTTGATGTACAAGTTAGTATGGTCAACTAAAGCACTTAGATACTTGGCTGCAAATTTGGCTATTTGAAAGGTTAAAGAGCTCATGGTATTCACTATTGGTCTTAATGGAATGTCATTCTTGTGTATTTTTGGAGCTCCGTAAATTCTAGGGAATATAACAACCTTGTTAAAAAATCCATTTAATAAAGTTAATAAAGGCAAAATAAGACCGTGGTCATGGGACATGTATTCCAAGCTGAATGTTGGGAAAAATAACAGTGATTGGGATCACTTGTGATTAATTAATGGTTATGGAAATTGGTAAATGAAATGGCTAAGGCTTTGAAAGACAGTGGCATTAATTGGCATCTTATTTATGAAAATAATGGAAATTAGGAGAAAAGGAAGGTGAAAGGTCACATGTTACATGTGAGGAGGAAAATGAAGGAAAATAATGGAAATTGAAAAAAATAAAGGCCTCATTAATAAAAAGGCTTATGAGGATCAGTTGACATACTTTTTTCAGTTTAGTTTTGGATTTCTCTCCCTATTCTCTCTCTCTCTCATACTCTTGGACACTTAGAGTTTTCTTGGATCACAATTGGAGGAGTGTCATACTTGGGATTTGGACAAAGAAGGAAAGGGAAGAGTAGGAAAGCAAAAGAGGACATCACTATCAACATCTACAATGGGTTTTTCTTGCAGGTACTAAGTTGCATGTATGATTTCTGTACTAGTTTTGGCATTCATGGCATATGCATGTGGTTCTTTGGTTATGATCTACCATTGGCATGGAGGATTTCCTGGATTGATAGTGGTTTTTCCTAGCTTTGCATTTCCTGAATAGCCATGGTGTTGTGGGTTTTACTTTTATTTTATGGTTGGTTGTCATATTTCTTTGGATGTGGATTGAGTTATTAGTTCCTGGATCCTTGGTTGGACAAACAGTATGGAAGCCTTGTAAAAACTTTGGTTGGGTTACTAGTCCTGGAGCCTTGGTTGGACAAATGATTTGGAGCCCTTGGTGGGTTGACGTACTAGTCCTAGAGCCTTGGTTGGACAAATGCTCTGGAGCCTGATAACAACTGTGGGTTGAGTTACTAGTCCTCGAAGCCTTGGTTGGAACAAAATATCTGGAGCCATGGATAACTTGGGTGGAGACAAATCTGGTGATGGTTAGTGATGTCTGACTGAGAGGTGGAATCACTGGTTGAGAGTTGAGGTGGTTTGGCCTCTGGAAGCCTTGGTTCAGTTTTGTTGGATTTGTTTCATGAGATCCCACATTCATGCTTGGAATATGGCAGGAGCGTGATTTACCGAAAGAGAGATTTGGTTCAACCCAATCTATGGTTGGGTGGTTCATGGAAAGTCCCATACCTGGTCGACCTATGAATTCATTAATAAGAGCTCCTTCTTCTTGGTATTTTATGTATAAATGTATTGGTTCATATGTGGTCTTTTGGCTATCATATGCGTGTTATTTTTGTTGGTTATGAGTAAGTTTTATGACAATGATGATTTTTGGCTCTCATCATGTTTGATTAATAAATGAATCTACAATGAATATATGACCTAATATATGATAATTCAGCTATTTTGATAATGAATCAATGCTTCTCAGTGATTCTCATATAAGTATGAGACCCCTAGGCTCAGATATTTTGTTATGACCTATACATTTCATATTTGTGACATGTTTGACGAAATGCCTATCATGGATAGTAGGGGTCTAGTCAAGTCCTTGATCAAGTTTGTTATCAAAAGAATTGTCTTCATGTCCTTTATGAGTTCTGAAAGTTTCATGGAGTTCTGGGAAGTGACTGGGTCCTAGCCCTAGAAAATAGCCTTAAATCTCGCAGTTGTTGGCATAACAATGGAAGAAAAAGGCTACAGTCACACTCAGGAAGGCTCATGGGAGCGACTAGAGGCTCTCAATCACTTGAATGGATTAGCAAGGGAGTGAATGGGGCTTTACTTGAGAAAAAGGTAAGTTTCCTCAAAGGTTGGTCACCTAGAATGGTTAGTTAGCTCCTAGAGGTTCTGTAGCTTGTGTGGAAGTTAGATTGGTCTTGTCATGTTGGTTCCACTTCCCTAAATTTACTTGGGAATTTGAAACATATCAAGGTAACTCTTCGTTACATGTTTACCCTAATGGACCAGTTAGCTTGGGTAAATGTTGGAGGAGGGTGGTTATAGGGACTATCTCTCTAATGGTGTTACAAATCCATTTGGGCACATCAACCCCGACTTACAGATCAGTACTACTAGGGTCCATCAAACCCTAATTCAGTTGTTACATGCCCTAATGAAGTCAACCATCAAGAATGCCTCCTTCCCAAGAGATTCCATGAATGAAATCATCCAAAAACAACCTCTAAGAATATCAGCGCAGGCAGGCCTTTATTAGGGTGCACTGTAGTGTAGCCCAGTACACTGCCAGAGTGAATTGCAGTGCACTTGAGCCCTCTTTGGCCTGCGCTGGGCGAATTTGAGTGAAATTGCATTAGGGTTTGGAATATTCTTATCCATAGGATGCATCTATAAGTTTCCCAAGGCTATCCACTCCTTTGGGCTCTAAATTGGATGAGGGAGGGAGTTAAGGAACATCAATCCCTTTATCCCTTCCTCTAAGGAACTAGATCCTAAGTTTGGGAGGGCATTCATTATCACCATTTATGGCATAAATTCCTTCATTCACTTATAAAAAGACCAATCATCTAAGTGATCAGGGGCTGGAAATCATTGAATTATAGGGAGATGTTGTTAGTATGAGACTTGAGTTGGTTTTAAGTATTGTAATGATGTCAAAATGTCTTGCTTGTTATGAGGAGAGGATGGGATTGAACTGGAGGAGTGACACTGAATCAAGTAAGTTGGGTTGTCACTCTTCCTTTTACTAATAAAGTGTTCAAATCTTTTTCCATATGTTTGTATTGTTCATTGATGCTTTCATATGTGTATTATGCACTTGATTCCATCTTATGTTTAATCAATAGATCATTATCATATGCTTTGATTAGTTTTTGTCTTTTGTCTATGTGCAGGTACTTTTCAAGCGGCTTAAGTACGAAAATGAGTGACATAATTAGTCAAGGGAGATAAGGAGTAAGCAAAAGCTTCAGGTAGGCTTCTTTGTTGTCTTATTTGATCTATTGGTTATAGAAAAAGAAGAGAATTCTTTGCACTGTTGTTCTAGACTTAGCTACTAGTCTAGGGGTTTAAGTGTTTACCGGTAGACACTAAAACTTCCCAAAACAAATTGGCAACTCCATTGGGGAGCGATTATCCATCTTATTAGCTTATTAGCCTCTTAAGATATTTTTACATACTATACTTGTGGTCGTTGATTGAATTTCAGTCTTATTTCATTGAAAATTGAGTCAAAACTGTGTCAAATTGCCTTCAAAAATGGCTTACTGTCACGAGCACAGCCCAATGAAGGACACAGTGCACTGTAATTCACTTCTCACATAGAGCCAGTGCATTGAAGCGCACTGTCTCTCACTGCAGGCTGCGTTGATCCCTTGGGGGTCAGTTTCCCATCTAGGAGCTGAAGCTTTGTGCCAATTTTATCTTGTTTGAATGATTTGCTGAATGTCAATGATGTCTTGTCTCTGAAAATAGTTTTTCATCTCCTTAGATGGCCCTACTTAGATTTGGATTGATAAATGTTTCTTATGTATTTACTTTGTCATTTTCAATCTATAGTCGAAAGTTAGTTTTTGGTTGATTGATCTTTTTCGAAAGAAAGTGTCGTAAAATCGTCTTTTCCTTCTAAAGTTGAATTGTTGTAAAGTCTTCATTCATGAAAGATCGATTGATTGGTGTGTGCATATGATTAGTTTTTTTGTTGAAAGTGTCGTAATTCCTCATTTCTTTGAAAACAAAAGTGTCATAAAGTCTTCCTTTCCTTGAAAAGAAATTGTCGCAAAATAGTCATTTTTATGAAAAGAGTTTATTGATCGATTGTGCATTAGTTTTCCTTTTTGTTCATTCACATTAAGGGAAATCAAAAAGAAATACATGCATGTTGCATTGAAAAGGTTTGTGTGTGCTGATAGGAATAGTGTAGGGAATTTTCATTTAGATTGTGCTCTTTGATAAAAAAGAAATCTGATTGCTTTATCCCTAAGTAGCTAAGATTTTCATCGTTAAATTGAATGGAAAAAATGCTTATCATGATAGTTGCATTCCTAGGAATTTTAGAATACATCACGTGGTGAAACTTGAAAGGTAAATTATAAAGAATATCAACTTAAAATTTATCTGAATTTACCTAATGGAGCATTGTCACCTAACGAAAAACATTTAGAGGTCTAGGCTAGAGACGTGTTCCGACATCGCAAAACAAAGCAGCTGTCGCTAACTTGTCTACAATACATCCCGAGTGTGATACCTCATTCCACGTATGTGAGTATATCGTAGCTCGTCCATGTACCTTCGGGTATATAGGGCAGTGTTACAATATGTTAAGTATATGGGAATGCTCTCACTATGCAGTTTGCATTAGACAATGCTTATACGGACTCGGCCTCCACGTACCTTCAGGTATATATGGGAGGACAACTCTAGGTTGCTATCCATCCTTAAGTAATTGATTCAGACACCTTGTAAACTGTGATACACCGAACACAACATTCGGGGAGATTTCGTGCCCGTACTTCTTGGTTCGCCAGGAGGTATTCTGCAGTTCACACTTGCTTAGTAAAACTTTTCCCTAGATTATCCCTCTTTTGTTTTGTTATGGTACTTTGATTAAAATAAAATTAATTAACCGTGGATAACATCCTCCATGCTCACTCCTTAGTTGATATTAGGTTGAAACATATGGCGACAAATTTGGAGTCCACTGATCAAGGAATTCCTTTTGATGGGAATCCTAGTCCTTTTCCGCCTTTTGGAAATATTGGTACTCCATATATGGCTACATTATCCCTACTGGGACTTACCATTGGCTTGCTAGTATGGTTGTTTTCAACCTCCTTGGTTCAAAATGTCGTGATTTCTTCGCAATCGAGTACTCCTCCAACTGGAAAAAATCAACCTCCAGTTGATACCAAAGTTGACCCTTTGCCTTTTTCCTCGGTTGTTTCTTCCTCCCCTTCTTCCTCTTCGCCTGGTGAAAGTATTGGTACTAGTAACTAGGTGGCTAAGAAGAATAAGAAAGTGAAGAAGAAGAAGAAGAAGAAGAAGAAGAAGAAGAAGAAGAAAATTTAGCAGAGGGGCAACCAAGCAACCATTGCTTTGAATGCAACATCTGATGAGAAAACATCCATCAAGTCTGACAAAGTTCGATATCCATGCAAACTTTGTGTGTGAGACCATATTCTTTAAAATTGTCCTGATATTCCTCAGATCTTAGAAGAATGGTATTCCCGTTCACATCATCCTATGTCATCCACTTCTAGAGATCATGTTGGTGATACACCATCAACTAGTGGTAGTAAAGTTCAAGGAAATAAGGGTACAGTTAAGTTTCCCTGTAGACTATGTGAAGGGAATCACTCGATTCACCTTTGTCCCATCTGGATGAAGGCAAAAGAGTGTTGGATAACTATCCCGCTTCATCGCAGTGAATTCCATTTGGTTACAGGAAAATATCCCTAAATCCTTCACTAGTTGATGGATTGACCGACTCAAATCAACCGTCGATCAAAGCCACTCTCTCTGGAAGTGAATCCTATGAGTCTATGCCTGACCCAAATCAACAGGTCTAGGTAACAATTGAACCAATTTCACCTTCAGCTAATCGTACCTTTCCCGAAGAGAGTGAATATGATACCACTCAAGTTCTTTTTGTTTCTTCAGATTCAAATGAGCTTGGGGGCAGTGCTCCTGTTCCATCAAGATAGGAGGAAAATCCTCCCGTTGTAGTAACTCAAGGAGTTAATATTCCCATTTATATGATACCCCCTCCAAGTAATCTAGTCACTTCCTTTGATTGGAACCGACTGGCAAAATTCCGTCTTCCTTCTTATGTGCCTTTCCAGATCATAGTACCGGTTTTTAATATGATTGTACTTGACACTATTATAGATGAAGGTGCATCTGTGAGTATCCTTTCCTCAACTTCTTGGAAAGCACTCAGTTCGCTGCCACTTGTGCCAGTTACCCAGAATCAGTTGGCTTTTAATAGAGGAACCTGTCGACCATTAGGGATCCTTCGCCGGTCACCCATTACTTTGGTTGGAAAAATCGTTTATATGAACATGATGGTAGTCTTAGGCCCATTAGATTACAATTTACTTCTTGGGCGCGACTATGTTTATCACATGGGAGCTATTCTTTCAACACTCTTTCGAGTGATTTGTTTCCCGCATGAACGCAGAGTTGTCACCATTGACCAACTTTCATTTCCCGGCCCAAATATGGCTCCTAGTCAACCATCTTCCCTAATTGGTCCTTTTTTACCAATGGTATCATCCCCGCCACAGGTTAATTATGTGGCAACCAGTTCCATACCTACATCAACTGACGATTAATTTAGTGATGTTGTACATCATGTACTAGGGGCATTGGAACCAAATCTCTCCTTCATGACTTCTTATGAGTTGTGATCGAAAATTCCATGAGCATAGTTCCTTGTCTTGTGTCAATCTCGTTAAAAAATGAAACAAGGAATATGAGGATAGTTCTTTTACTTTGTCAACCTCACTAAAAAATGAAACAGCTCCCATGAGGATAGTTCCTTGTCTTGTGTCAACCTCGTTAAAAAATGAAACAAGGATATGAGGATAGTTCCTTATCTTGTGTCAACCTTGTTAAAAAATGAAACAAGGATATGAGGATAGTTCTTTGTCTTGTGTCAACCTCGTTAAAAAATGAAACCAAGGATAAGAGGACAGTTCCTGGTCTTGTGTCAACCTCATTAAAAATTGAAACAAAGGGTATGATGATAGTTTCTTGTCTTGTGTCACCTCGTTAAAAAAAAGAAACAAGGAATCTGAGCAAAGTTCCTTGTCTTGTGTCAAGCTCATTAAAAAATGAAACAAGGTCCCCTAGAGCAAAGTTCCAAATCGAGTCTTTGATTAGATCTCGTAAAATTCTAGTCGAGTCTTTCACTTGATATCGTAAAAGAACCTTCATTCCATCCACCTGATAGCCACGAGTAGTCTACTTAGGTGAATGTAATGAAGCTTGGGGGGCATGCACCTTGGTGGTAAAGTTAAGTTTCCTTGTAGGTTATGTGAAGGGAATCACCCCATTCACCTTTGTCCCTATTTAGACGAAGCCAAAAAGGTGTTGGATAACCGTCCTACTTCACCGCAACGACTTCCATCTGGTTACATGAGACTCTCCCTTTCATCATGCTGGGGGCATGTAAACTAGTAGCAAGCATAGTTTTCGTTTCAAGCTTGTGTAAACATGAAACTGAATCCAAGCACAATTCCCTATGGTTCAAGCTTGTCAAAAATGAACCCATTTCCATTTTAACCCTCATGATTGCCATTCTATCAGCCTCTTTTGTCAGATGAACCTTGGTTGTTTTCATCCCATCGCCACTATCCCTTTGGCCGATCATACGCAATCACTTGGTTTTTTACCCTTTTTGAGGAACAGTTGCAATGAGTGGTCTTATTAGCCAGCCTCTTCACATAAATCAACATGTTTGAGAAGTTCCAACATCACTGAAACCGGTCGCTACCTTAGACACCACTCGTTCCTCAAAATGGAGTCCTCTTTAAGCTCTTTTCAGACTCTCTAAACATGAAAAGATCGCCGAGTTCTTGTCTTTTCTAGCTCGTTAATGGATTGGAAATGATATCTCTCTTGTATTATTTTATGCTTTTTCGGACTTGAGAGATTAAATTACAAAAATAACTTGTGGAGTTTTCTTTTTGTACCTTTTCAAACTCTCTAAACATGAAAAGGACCGAGTTATCTTTGTCGTTAAACTCGTTAAAAACATCAAATAGCGATAAACTTGTCCATCTAGACAAGACCGAGTTTCACATTCGCTAGACTCGTTAAAGCATCAAATAGTGATGGATTCACCCGAAGGGTGAAATTATGCAACAAGCATATGTTATCCTCCTCAAGCTTGATAAAAATAAAGAGGTACTGGTCAACAATGACTGGGGAAAATGGGAAAAATGGGAGAACACTTTATGGTAGTAAGTTTCTCTTGAACATGACACTTTCACCTCATCACTGTGACTATGTGGGTTGGGTCTTTCAGCTTGATGGTTATCACACCACTGGTCTATCATACCATCCATTACTTTGTTTTGGGTCAATGCTACCAATTCATTTTAGTGTCGCCAACATGTTTAAGAGAAGTCATTGAGTTCAAAATTCATCCTTTTGCAATACTGTAAACCTTCATTTTCATGACCGCCATTCCTGAACCTTCTGTTGTCAGTAAATTTTTTCATCTCCAAAATAATTTACCTCGTTTCATGTCATTGATGTGGGATACATCAAGGCCCTCCTACGGCGAGTCGCTTCTTGTCGACATCAGCACATTATCCAAGAAATTGACTTAGAAACACCCCTTCAATACCTTGAGGCTTGCATACATCAATGGCCGGTTTCTCGCTTTCGGTGATAGGTTGACATCACTGGCCTTTGACCGAAAGACTTTGTATGGTGTTTGACATCGAATCATTCATTCACACCATGTGAAATGTACTATAGTACCTTGAGGGTCATCATCATTATTGGTGATTCCTCTCGCGTCCGTTAATGACTTACATCATTGGTTGGTAATCAGACGATGTCTTCCCATGTAGGACTTCAGATCATCTATTCACATGGTTAGACTTGTACTTGAGCGAAAGATTAAACGAGATTGAAGACCCCGAATCTAGTTTCATCCATCCAGGGTACGATATTTTCAGGAGTACTAAATCAAATGTACAATGGCCTTACATTCATGGTCATCCATTCATGGGTATATATCTGTAAACAACTATATTTGTACATGTAATGAAGGTTTATAAGCTAAGCATGGGTGTGCCTTCCCTCAACAAGTTCATGAGAAAAAACCAAATTATCATGATATATGTATTGTAATTGATGCAGGTCACCTTCCACTTCGAAACCTCCTCTCCACATAGTAAAGCATCTCACTCGACATACATATTTACAACTTCATGCTTTAGGGGGCAATTGTTACAGATCCATTTGGGCACGTCAACCCCAACTTACAGATCAATACTATTATAGTCCATCAAACCCTAATTCAGTCGTTACATGCCCTAATGAAGTCAACCATCAAGAATGCCTCATTCCCAAGAGATTCGATGACTGGAATCATCCAAAAACTGCCTCTAAGAAGATCAGCATAGGAAGGCCTTTATCAGGGTGCACTGCAGTGCAACCCAGTACACTGCCAGGGTGCATTGCAGTGCACTTGAGCCCTCTTTGGCCTGCGCTGGGCAAATTTGAGCAAAATCTGCATTGGGGTTGGGAATATTCTTATCCATAGGATGCATCTAGAAGTATCCCAAGGCTATCCACTCCTTTGGGCTCGAAATTGGATGAGGGAGGGAGTTAAGGAAAATTAATCCCTTTATCCCTTCCTCCATGGAACTAAATCCTAAGTTTTGGAGGGCATTCATTATCACCATTTATGGCATAACTTCCTTCATTCACCTATAAAAATACCACTCATCTAAGTGATCAAGGGTTGGAAATCATTGAATTATAGGGAGATGCTATTAGTATGAGACTTGAGTTGGTTTTAAGTATTGTAATGATGTCAAAATGTCTTGCTTGTTATGAGGAGAGGATGGGATTGAACTGGAGGAGTGACACTAAATAAAGCAAATTAGGTTGTAACTCTTCCTTTTACTAATAAAGTGTTCAAATCTTTTTCCATTTATTTGTATTGTTCATTGATGCTTTCATATGTGTATTATGCACTTGATTCCATCTTATGTTTAATCAATAGATCATTGTCATATGATTTGATCAATTTTTGTCTTCTGTCTATGTGCAGGTACTTTTCAAGCAGATTAAGTACAGAAAGGAGCGAAGAATTGGTCAAGGGAGATAAGGAGTAAGCGAAAGCTTCATGTAGGCTTCTTTATTGTCTTATTTGATCTATTGGTTATAGAAAAAGTAGAGAATGCTTTGCACTGTTGTTTTAGACTTAGCTACTAGTCTAGGGGTTTAAGCGTTTATCCGTAGACACTAAAACTTCCCAAAACAACTGGGCATCAATAATTTCTTGTTACATTCATCTCAGTTAAAAGAAAAAAATATCATTTTGACCTCTTTTCTTACTTTTGTGGTATAGTTATCAGATAGCTTCCTATAGTTTCCACTCTTAGATAGATGCTATTTTATTGTA
Source organism: Pinus tabuliformis (assembly GCA_031772625.1). Classification (NCBI taxonomy): domain Eukaryota; kingdom Viridiplantae; phylum Streptophyta; class Pinopsida; order Pinales; family Pinaceae; genus Pinus; species Pinus tabuliformis. The sequence continues at coordinate 701,680,891 of CM062804.1, forward strand.
TTGTTGTAATATTCAATATACATTACCACAATTTCCCCACCTTTATCTTTTTTAAGATAACAATGTATGGTTATCTTCGAGGCTTGTTAAAGCTAGGAATTCTTCTTTGCTAATATTACTTTTTGGTGGTACATATTTTCTCAAGATAACTGACCAATCTTGTCTAATATAATTTTTTTAGCATCAATCAATGTCTGAATATTGTCCTTAATACTACGAATAATTTCTTCAACATGAATAGATTTAAGGGAAATGGAATTTTTTAATCCTTTTATAAGCATCTCTTGTTTATAAATATCAAGTGGATGGATGGAAAGGTTGGCCAGCTTTTTATCATTTTTATGTGGATGGTGTTAGGTTTTCTTCCCATTTGTGCGTTGTTGGGTCCAATGATACAATCACCATTAATTATGTCAGAATTAGCTTCAACTATGTGTTCAATTTTAAGTACCACGTTGGGTGTGTTATGGTTTCCAATGATTTGATTATCATTCTGATTGATGCTTAGGTTAGTTCTATGTGTTCTTAGTTCATCGTTGCTACCAGTTAGCATTCTAATTGGAAAAGATGGTTTGCAAATGGTTTAAATGAACATAATATTATGAATGTTTTAATCCTTATCTGTCATTGATTTTGGGTTTATTATGATTTGTGAGTCAGTAGTTCACCAATATCATCCACATTATTACCAGTCATAAGATCTGTGTGTGTTATGATATTTAGAGCCATTGGTACACCTATGCTTTCTCTGTACAGGTATGTCTGAATATCTATATTAGGTTTTACATTGTTGTAGGCCAACATATCTTCATTACAAACATCATTCAAATTTCCCAAATCAGTTGAATAAATTGTTGGTATAGTGTTACTAGTCAACATAATCAGTTTTCCCTTAGTTGCAATGTTTAGAGCATTATGTAAATTCATACCCTTCTCTACATTGTTACCAATCAATGTTTTGGTGCTAATGTCGATGTTCAGAGCCTCATTAATATTAGACATCAGAACAACATTGATACCAATAATCATATTAGATACTTCCACCTCCTTTAACCCCTATTACACTATTATCCCCCCTTCCATCTCTTTCCTTCCTCTTTCCCCTTATGTTACCCCACCTCCCCCCAATCCTACTCTCTTCCTCTTACTCTCTTCTCCACTTGTTATTTTTTCCCCTACTCTCTTCCCTCTCTCTCCCCTTCCCCTCTTCTAAACTCTACTTCTCCCCTCCCCTCCTTATCCCTTCCTAATATTCTTCCTCGTCCCTACCCTTCCTCCTAACCCCACCACCTCATTTCTCTCTCTCATCTTGTAGTACCGTTATTTCTTTGGCTAGGTTTCTTGCTTAGGTTTTTCCTCATTTAGGCTTATTCACTTAAATAAACCATATTATATATGCGCATGTGTATATAAAATTCTAATTTAATAATATGCTACATAATAATATATATCCATTTAATAAGGGATTTAATTTATAAATACTTCATCAATGAAATTATTTGGATACATATTTCATTATTATTACATTAATTCAATAAACCTTTAATATTAATTTCAACATGCATTGATCTAATTAGTAATAATGATTATATAACTTTAATCATCATTAATATTTGATTTTTTTGATATATTTTGTCTCTAGTTGGCCTTATGGTTTCCTGATCATGCTTGTATACTATAAATTCCAACTCTGCTCTTACATATTTTCTCATGTCTTGATAATGGACTCAGTTGGTGGCTTTGAAATGTCAACATTAAAGCTCACTTTTGTAGATCTTCCTTTATTAATAAATAACTCCAACCACAGAAACTTAAATACTACAAAGATGAGAAAGTAAATATTCATAGGTTTTTGATTTGTTTACCTCCATACTATATTGATAATGTCAAGTTTTATGAACCTAGGTTTTTGGAGGAAGAATTAAGGAAAGCTAAATATCTCTATGAATAGAGAAAAATTAATCCCACATTTGAAAATTCTTGGTTTAAGAAGAAGAAAGCTAAGATGTAAAAATGGGAGAAAGGGTACGAGCTCTCATTTTTCAAGAACAACTCTCATACAAATCAACAAGGATATCCCACATCTAGTGAGAAAAATAAGTTAAAATCATTGGCAAGGAGGGCAAAGTATCAACCTATTAGGTGTTGGCATTGTGAGGGAGACCAAATTTATAAAGACTACCCTCACAAGGATGCCAAAGTTAGAATTGTGTGTAATGTTCAAGGAATTGATACAATAGAGGACATGGGTAGGGTCATGCCCAACATATATGCAACCTTTGATGACATGTAGGTTAATAATTGCACACACATGATAGAATTTGAAGGTAATACTAATAACCCAACCATAAAAATTTTAATTGATTTTGGATCTAGCCGTGCTTATATTGACAAGCATGTAAAGACTTCATTGGTTTAGCTATAATAGGGGAAAACATAGGATTTATCAACTAGTAAAAGAGTGCCCAATAAATATGAACAATGTAAGTAACAAAACATATCTAAATATTATTCCTTTGGTGTCATATGATTTCCTCATTGGTATGGATTGAATGTACAAGCACTGTGATATCGTCAACTGTTATAACAAGGTATCAACTTGCCTTGATGAATAAGGCATTAGAAGAAGGTATAGGGAATACAAAAGCCTGTTTATGTAAGAGAAATATCAACAACGAAAATCAAGAATAAATTTACAATTCCATATTTATGTAGCCCATGTGGAGGAGGAAAAAAGGATTAAGGTATCTAACATTGAGGATTATCCAGTGTTGAAGGAATATGAGGATGTTTTTGGTGATATCTAGGGTTTCCATCAAAAGGGACATCGATTTGATGCATGGAGCTACACAATTTTCGAAAACACCATACAAGATGATAACAAAAAAAATTAAGGAGTTATAGATGCATCTTAAGGGTATTTTGAAAATGCAATACACATGCCCAAGTGTTTCACCTTCGAGTTCCCCAATGTTATTTGTTACGAAGAAGGATGGTTCCTTAAGACTATGTATATACTTTAAGTAACTGAACAAGGTGATAATAAGTAACAAGTATCCTTTACCAAGGATAGATGACTTGTTTGATTATTGAGAGAAGTTACTGTATTCTCCGATATTGATCTAAGGTTTAGATACCATCAATTCAAAATTAAATAGGAGGACATAAACAAGACAACCTTCATAACTAGATATGGTTGCTATGAGTATGTTATGGTGCCCTTTGGTTTATCCAATGTACCAGTTGCCTTCATGGGCCCGATGAATTGAGTTTTTAAAGTATTCTTAGACAAGTTTATCATAGTATTTTTAGATGAAATCCTAGTGTATTGAAAATTACAAAAGGAACATAAGAAACATTCGAGGATGGTATTATACATACTCAATGAGATTTATCTCTATGCCAAGATAAGTAAGTGTTCCTTATACTAAAGGAATATTCATTATTTAGGTTATATCATCTAAAAAGGGGAATATTTGTGGACCCAAAGAAGATTGAAGCTAGTAGTTAGTGGCAAAAACCTATAAATGTTACAGAGGTTAGGTATATTATGGGACTAGCACAAACTATAGAAGGTTTATTGAGGGGTTATCAAAGAGAGAAAACCCAACCAATTCTTTGCAAAATAAGGATATACAATTTGAATGGATTTAGGAGTGTGAAGATTCCTTCAAACATTTGAAAATAGTTTGACAAGTTAACCAATTCTAAATATAGTTGACCCAAATGAGGAATTCATTGTGTGCAATGATGCATGCAAAGAAGGGCTTGGAGGAGTCCTCATGCAATATAGACATGTAATATTCTTTCAGTCTACAAAATTAAAATATCATAAGCAAAACTATGGCACCCACGATTTGGAGTTGGTAGCCATAGTTCATGATATAAAGAAGTGGAGACATTACCTCATGGGTAAGAGACTTGAAGTCAAAATAGACCAAAATGATCTGGGGAATTTATTTGGACAACCAAATTTAAATGGCATGAAAATCAGGTGTTTGGAATCTCTAGTTGAGTATTATTTTGAAAAAGAGCACATAAAAGGGAAAGAAAATAAGGTGGTTGATGCACTCAATAGAAAAAATCATGCAATGCATGCTACAAACATTAGAGTCTATGAGTAATAAAAATTCTATAATCTAAAAATATAGATCAACAATATGTAAAAATTATATAAATCCCATAGTAAAATAATTTTCAACCCAAGTACAAAGACTATGAGTTGAGCGAGGATGGATTCATCATGTACAAAACTAGAATTTATATACCAAATTGACAAGAGCTAAAAAGGATGATACTGAATGAGATGCATAATGTACCCTATGTTAGACATCTAGGTGTTAAGAAACATTTTGTCATTGATGTCAAATTTTTCAGTGTTGTCTTGATGTAAGATTTAAGTCATTGCTATCTGTTTATGTCAAGTTCAAGGGGAGCTTGGAGGTTATAGCTTTGAATATTTAAATGAATATTTTCCTTAATGCCTCATCTCAAATGAGAAAACTAATTATTTCATTTTCTATTCTTCTCAAAGACATTCCAAGTGGTATATAAAACTTAGAAAAACTACTAAGGGTTGATGAGAAACCAAAGTTTGAAGTACATGCAAGTTTAATTGTGAATACTATCGGACTTTAGCGAATATTCAGGCTAAGAAGATGATGAGCCTCATCATTGGGTAACTATATGGACCTTAATACACCTCCAAGATTACTAAAATTAACTCTTCTAATAATTCCTTACATGTTTTAATTCTATTTTTCTTAATGATATGAGTAAAAGTAAGATGTTATGTCTTGTGGTCTAATGTGCATTGATTGCAGGTTTTTGAGAGAAAATCATGAAAATTTTGGCTAATTAAGGGCAGAAAATCGAATGAGACAAGGAGGAGAGATTATAGGAGATAGATCTTCCTCATTAAATCCTCACTCATTCAAATATTCCTCAATCAAATCACACTAGGTCGGAGTTGCAAGCAACCAAGTCATGGAGATCATGGGCAGCTGAGCCAGTGACAGTTAAGAACTAGTTCATCTTGAGTTTAGGAGCGAAGCCTCCCTAGATTTAAGGAAGTTGTTGGAGGCTTTAGTTGTATAAATAAGGAGGCCTAGAGCCTCAATAGGATTCGTATTTTTTATGTAAGAGCACTAAGCATTTTCGAGTTAAAGGATTGTGGCAAAACATTGTTATGTAATTTTCTGATATGATAATGAGAATGAGCATTTCCTTGATCCAGCACTGAGTTGACTTAGAGGGCTGAAACTCTTGGGTTTGGGCCCAACCCTACCAGCAAAGGCTCCTCTTATTGTACTTGTATGCTTAGTTTGTTTCATAGATTAATCGTTGAATTTATTTTAGCATTGTTTCCTTGTAAGTAGTGGTAAATTTGATTAGTTTTTTTCCATTTGTGCATAGATTTAGCAGTAGTTTTAGAGAGGTAAAGGAATACCAAAAAGGATGATAGCAGGTGGATTTGGCCTCATTCCTCCCTTTAGGGACCATGGTTTGAGGAAAAACTCCAATTCAGCCCCAAAAAGACAGAATTTCGCTTTCTTATGGAATTTAGGGTTTTCTGCTACTTAGGCCAGCATCCTAGTGGCCTTTTTGAGGCCGATTTGTGGAAAAAGAATCTAAGAAGATAGGAGAAGACCCCTACTTGCCTCCCAAGCCATATGACCTTTCACCACCATCTCTAATGTGAGCCACATCACCAAGAAGATTTAGCATTCACATTTTCACAAAAAAGGACAAAAAGAAAAAAAGAGTTATTGTGTTCATTCATATGCACAACAGTAAAATGTTTGGTTATTTCAGATTGCATGTCTAGGACACTTAGGATTACACATATGTTAGCTTAGAATTCTTCTGAAGCAGGATATCTTAGCAATTAGTTAGATGAGTGGTGTGTTTAAAGCATTTATTTCAGTTTTTCATTGCTGCAGTAGACAATATTTCCATTGTTCCAATTAGGGTAAAATTCCCCTTTCTTCATTGGTAATCAAACTTCTTCTGAATTAATAGAAGGATGGTTTGAGAAACCATAGTGGTATATTACCAGCTCAGTAGTGATAAAGAGTGGACCCATCACATCTACTTGTGTATACAACACTGTCACCTCCAACTTTGTACGAACCCCAAGTTAATAACGTAAAGTTGGTAGCCCTAGGAGTTGTAGAATTCTTGCTGCAATACTGGTGCTCATCACTTTTTGGTGCCTTTGTCAGGGAGGTGTCTGAGTAGATGTGATTTATGCTTTCTTTCTTCAATTTCTTATCTCTTTCATTTTGATATTAGCTTCATTTCTACAAAAGGAATTGCAAGTTGGTTTTCTTTCCTTTCCATCCTGCAAGTAAGATTTCATTCAACAGTTAGTTTCCATTCAATTTGTTATTTCAACTCTACAATTAGTCTTAAAGCTTGAAAAACAAAAGAAAACAAAAACACTTATTTCATGCATTGTAGAATAGGGATAACTTAGGGAAATTTCTGCCAAATATCCCCACCACTTCCTATTGGGTGCGGGATCCCCCAAGGCAAGTTTTGGGGCTTAAAGCCCTGATTTTGACCAAATATGATGTAAAGACTTCGTGTTTTGTGGGTGCAGAGTGCGAATATTGTAAATGATTCATATGGTTGTTCGCCCTCATTTTTGTAATGTAATGTCGGCTTTAGAGATCTACCCATGGTTCGCGGACCATGGGATTGTATAAATAGAGCGAGGCTCTAAGTTGTAAAGGAGAGAACTGATGGAGGAATGAAGGATAAAGAATTGAGTCTTAGTTGAAGAGTAGAGTCGAGTTTTTGGGTGGTAATGTAGGAGAAGGCTCTGCAGCTGAGTGCACAGCAGCCTAGCAGTCCACAGTTGAGTGTGCGAACCCCTACAACTGAGTGCACATGGTGAGTAGAGTTTGTAACCTTTGGAGAAGTAATAAAGAGAAGTTTTACATCATTTCTGTGTATCTTTTTCCTGTTTTGTGCATTGAATGTATTAGATATAAATTGAATTTCTATTGTTTATATGATGCGCAAACTTATATGAATGTGTTGATAAAGTGAATATAAGATAAAGTATCTTTTTACATGAAGATAACTAACTGTTATAGGGAGATAAGTAAGATCCGCGGTGTAACTTAGGGAAAGAGCGCAGATTGCTGCCTTAGTAGTGCGAAAGCACTTCAGTCCCTGGTTAGGGCTACACGAAGGAAATTATAACAGGTCGTGAAGGCCTCGCAGGTCAGGATAGTGTGCAAAGTGACCTACATGAAGCTATTCATAGTTGGACTAAACTGACCCCTCAGACATCTCTAGGGTGGGGAAACTTGGTTCCAACATCCCCCCATACTGCTTCGGGTGAGACCTTAGTCTGCGCTCCGTGGGCTGTTTCCGAAAGGGCCAGTAGTGTAGGGATATGTTTGGCTAATTAATTCCAAACCTGGGTCAGGCCCCCTCAAGCCAACAAATGGTTCTGTTGCCGGGACCAGAATCTGCATAGATATGTTTGATGTCGTATCATTGGAATCCCACTAAGAAGGAAATTGAAGGTTGGTTGGATAGAAGAATTCACGAGCTCACGCGTAGGAGAACTGGAAGCCATGAATGATAAAAGAAGAGTGGTTAGAATGCTACCTGTACACATAGATCCACGGAATGTTTTTCTCATCTTTCCCTATTGAGCTGTACCAGTGCATTGCGAAATTAGTGTTGGGTTGTGTTATATTCTTTCCACGACTAGCCCACGTAGTTAATCGGGGGGGTTAGAGGGGTGGGGGGGAGCCCCCCCTTCGTTGTGCCAATTACGTAGCGAGGGGAGTCACAGGGGGTTTGAGGGGTACAGGTAACCCCACTCTATGGGGTCCGGGGTAGCGCCCCGAAAAATTTTGGTTTTGGACCCTATGTTAGGTTGGGCAGACCTACCTATGGTTTTGTGCATGTTTTTCACACATGGTTTTGGATGTGATGGTTTTTGGTCCATGGTTTTGGATGCGATGGTTTTCGGTCCATGGTATTGGATGCTTTGACATGTATAAATATGTATTGTAACATTGAAAGGAACATAATGAAAAATCAAGCTGGTAGTTTCGGTTTTGGGATCCAGGGGAAAATCTCTGTGTATATGTGTTATGCTCTCACTTTGTTTATTTTCTGTGTTTTAGAATTCGTATGCAGGTAATTTCTATACAGGGTTAAAACCAACATTTGGTATCAGCACTATTTTGGCTTCAAGGGGATGCCTTTGTTGCGGAGGGGTTTCGCTCGGGCCTGTGGTAGACCCTATTCAGTGGGAGATCTGCGAGATCGATTCTAGTGGTGAAAGAAGATGGTGGGCAGTGGAAAGATAGAGATCGAGAAATTTAATGGTCAGAGTTTTGAGTTGTGGAAACTCAAGATGGAGGATCTGTTGGTGGATAAAGATCAGTGGATCACAGTAGATCTGGGTACTAAACCAATGGGAGTGTCTGACGAAGAATGGAAGAAGTTGGATTGGAAGGAAAAAAGAAAAATACAATTGTGTCTCTCAGATTCAATATTGTTGAATGTATTAGGGGAAGCTATGGCGAAGGCTTTGTGGGACAAGTTATGGAATTTGTACCAATCTAAGTCTCTAGTGAATAAACTGTTCCTGCGGAAAAAGCTGTATAACCTGAGGATGAAAGATGGAGACTCAGTGACAGAGCATCTGAACACATTTAATATTGTAGTAAGTCAGTTAGCATCTGTTGATATTAAAATTTTAGATGAAGATAAGTGCATCAGTTTGTTGTGTTCTTTATCAGATTCGTGGGATAATATGGTCATTGCAATAGGTAGCAATGCAACTGCCTTGCAGTTTGATGAAATAGTCTCATCTTCACTGACGGAGGAGATGAGATGGAAAAATATGGAGAGCCATAATGGTGATGCCTTGTTTGTATGAGGATGGTCCCAGAACGGAAACAAAAATAAGTCATCAAGTGGGAGATCTAAATCTAGAGGAAGATCTAAATCTCCAAGAAAACCTGTAAAGGTGGTGTGCTGGAAATGTGGAAAGGAAGGGCACTACAAAAGGGATTGTAAATCTAAAGCTCCTGATAAAGGAAAGGGATCTGATGATGCTCCTTATGTAGAGGCGAAAACAACCTCAGATGAAGGTGAGGATGTGTACTTGGCTTCTTCAAGTACACATGTAGATCATGAGGCATGGTTGATTGACTTAGGTGCATCCTTTCACTTCACTCGCCATAGAGATTGGTTTTGTGAGTATGAGAAATAAAATGGTGGTGATGTCTTCTTAGGGGATGATAGGAAGGCTAGAATCATTGGTTGTGGAAAAGTAAAGTTGAAGTTGCAAGGTGGAAGGGTTAAAACACTTCCGGGTGTTTTGCATATTCCTGCATTGGCTAGAAATCTAATTTCTGTAAGAAAGTTGGATGATGCAGGTGTAAAAATAGTGTTCGATAAGGATACCTACAAGATGGTTCGGGGGGCACTAGTATTGATGTGAGGAGTTCGAATTAGAACTCTGTACAAGCTGCAAGGTAGCACTATTGTTGATGGGTGCAATAGTTCTGTGGTTCTTGAAAGTGGAGCAGAAAATCTAGTCATTTATGGAGATAAGACCATGATGTGGCATCAAAGGCTTGGACATATTGGAGAGAAGGGACTTCAAATACTTCATGGTAAAGGTATGGTAGAAGGTATGAGTAATAGCTCTCTTGATTTTGATTTATGTGAAAATTTTGTATATGGGAAGCAGAATCAAGTGAGTTTCCCCTCTGGTGTAAGAGGGTGAAACAAATATTAGAGCTTGTGCACATTGATGTGTTTGGACCTGTGAAGGTTCCATCACTGTGTAAGTCTGTGTACTATGTATCATTTATAGATGACTTATCAAGGAATACATGGATATATTTCCTTAAGAAGAAATCTGAAGTCTTTGACAAGTTTAAATAATTTAAGGCTCTCGTGGAAAACCAGACAGAGAAGAAGATAAAGGTGCAGAGGACAGATAATGCTGGAGAGTTTTGCAATAAGGAATTTGAAGAATTTTTTAAGAAGTCTGGTATAGCACGACAGAAGACTACTCCATATACACCTTAGCAAAATGGAGTTGCAAAAAGAATGAACAAGACATTGATGGAAAGGGCAAGAAGCATGCTCAGTGGTGCCAAGTTAGGACAGGAATTCTAGGCAGAGGTGGTGGAGACAACATGTTACCTGGTCAATAGATCACCTTCATCAGCGTTGGAGGATAAGACTCCACAAGAGGTATGGACTGGTAAGAAACCCTCTCTTTCACATCTAAGGGTATTTGGATGTGATGCATATGTACATGTTCCAAAGGAGAAAAGAACCAAGTTGGATAGTAAATCTGAAAAGTGCATCTTTATTGGGTATAAGGATGGTTTAAAAGGTTATAAGATTTGGAACCCAGTAACAAGGAAAGTTGTGTATATCTGAGATGTGGTGTTTAGAGAGGTGAAAGATGTTATTAAACATGAAGTCCAACCAAAGGAACCTGAGAAGATAGAGTTTGAGCTAAAGGAGGAAGAATCAAATTCTACAGCAAAGGAGGAATCAAAAGTTGAAAAGCCACAAACTCCAGGTGTGAGAAGATTAGTTCGAGAAAGAAGGCAATCAGAAAGGTATAGTCCATCTACTTTCTATTCAAATTTTGCTTTATCTATTACTGATGATGATCCTAGAACTGTGAAGGAAGCAGTAGATTCAGAGGATGGAAAACTCTGGAAATAGACCATGGTTGATGAAATGACATCTTTACACAAAAATGAGGTTTCGAATTTGGTGGATTTGTCGGCTGGAAGGAAACTCGTTGGCATCAAATGGGTGTTCAAGAAGAAGACAAATGCAGAAGGAAAGGTGGAGAAATACAAAGCTCGGTTGGTAGCAAAAGGTTATTCCTAGGTGTTGGGAATTGATTTTGGTGATATTTTTTCTCCTGTTGCCAAGGTAACTTCTATTAGATTACTTTTATCTATTAATGCTGCTTTTGGTTTTGAGGTAGAACATATGGATGTGAAGACAACATTTCTTCACGAGGATCTGGAAGAGGAGATCTACATGAAGCAACCTAAAGGCTTTGTGGTGAAGGGTAAGAAAGAACTGGTATGCAAGTTAAAGAAGTCTCTATATGGGTTAAAACAGTCACCAAGGATGTGGTATCAGAAATTTGATACATTTATATGGGGACTTGGCTTCACTAGAAGCAAAGCAGATCACTGTGTGTATTTTAAATTTATTGGTGACTGTGTTATTTATTTGGTCTTGTATGTGGATGATATGTTGCTGGTTGGAAGTGACAAAGAAATTATCCAGGATTTGAAGACCCATTTGTCCTCCAAATTCGACATGAAAGATCTTGGTGCTACAAACTGTATTTTGGGTATGGAAATTAAAAGAGATCGGACAAAGAGGAGCTCTGGTTAAACCAGAGGAAGTATGTCGAGACAATATTGTGGAGGTTTAATATGCAGGATAGTAAACCGGTGAAGGTTCTTATTCTTGTAGGTGTAAAGTTATCTGTTGAACAGTGTCCCAAGACATAAGAAGAGGAAGAGGACATGTCTCGTGTTCCATATGCAAGTGCAATCGGTAGCATGATGTATGAGATGGTTTGTACTATACCAGACATTGCACATGCAGTGGGAGTATTAAGCAGGTTTATGTCAAAACCAGGGAAGGAGCATTGAACAGCGGTGAAGCGGGTTTTCAGGTATTTGTGTGGCATTAGTGATTATGGTTTGTGCTACCAAGGAAGACCAGGATTGGAAAGAGTGTTGGATATTCATGGATTTGTTGATGCAGACTGGGCTGGAGATTTGGATCAGAGAAGATCTAAAAGTGGGTATGTGTTTAACCTGTTTGGAGGTGCAGTCAGTTGGATGAGTAAGAAACAATCTATAGTGGCACTATCAACTACAGAGGCAGAATACATGGTAGCCACTCATGCAGGCAAGGAAGCAGTTTGGTTGCAGAGATTGTGTTCAAGTATGGGGTTAGTACATGGAGCTATAAGGATAGACTGTGATAGCCAAAGTGCAATTTTCTTGGCAAAGAACCCTGCATATCATTCAAAGACAAAGCACATTGATGTTCAATATCACTTTGTGAGGGATATGATAGAAGAAAAAAAGGTGTTGCTGGTAAAGGTGGACACTTTGAAGAATACTACAGATGCATTGAAAAAATATATGAGCTCTGAGAAGTTCTCTTGGTGTAGAGAAACAATGGGCGTTGCAGGGCTGGATAAATGACTAAGCTCTCTTGTGGCCCCCTGTGGAAAGAAAACAACAAGTGGGAGAATGTTGGGTTATGTTATATTCTTTCCATGACTAGCCCATGTAGTTAACCAGGGGGTTAGAAGGGGGTCGGAGCCTGCCCTTCGTTGTGCCAATTACATAGTGAGGGGAGTCACAGGGGGTTTGAGGGGTACAGGTAAACCCACTCTATGGGGTTCGGGGCAGCGCCCTGGAAAATTTTGGTTTTGGACCCTATGTTAGGTTAGGTGGACATACCTATGGTTTTGTGCATGTTTTTTGCACATGGTTTTGGACGCGATGGTTTTTGGTCCATGGTTTTGGACGCGATGGTTTTCGGTCCATGGTTTTGGACATGATAGTTTTCGGTCCATGGTATTGGATGCTTTGGCATGTATAAATATGTATTATAACATTAAAAGGAACATAATGAAAAATCAAGCTGGTAGTCACGGTTTTGGGATCCAAGGGAAAATCTCTGTGTATATGTGTTTTATGTGTTATGCTCTCGCTTTGTTTATTTTCTGTGTTTTAGAATTCGTATGCAGGCAATTTTTGTACAGGGTTAAAACCTACAATTAGCAGATAGCTAAGGAAGGTGGAAACTCGACAATCCTATTGTGTGGACCCTAGAGTTGGTGTGTAGATTGGAACCATCAGAGGATAATATTATGTGCGCTATTGATAGCTGGCTCGATTGAATTATAGGAGGATTGAATTTGTGGTAGATACTTCAGTCAGCCATAGCGAGGCAAAGCGACGCTTTCTCAAAGGACCGCGAGGTAAGTACGTAAATTCTCTGAATACTTGGATTAAAATGCTATTATGTGAAAAGAGGGTTATGCAATTACCTTGATGTCTGGAGCAATGTAAAGTGGAAAAGCCTACATAAATGAAGGAAGTAAGGGACCAGAGAATATCCCTTTGATTTCACCTTCACGAGGGGACGAGGAAGAGCTCGTGAAGGTCTCTCTGCGAAGTGCGATCCATTTGATAAGGAAGAGAATTATATGCATACCACCACCACCCACACCACCACCAACTTCACTGCCATCACCTCCATCTTCACCCGTACCACCTCCACCACCACCATTAGCCAATATGGCAAGCGTGATAAAATTTCTCGTGTTGAAGGGAGTAGGAAGTGAAGATTCATACCAGTTTTGGTTCATGATAAGGGCCATATGGGAAGCATAGGGAGTTACAGATGATAATGTAAAGAAAGCAACACTGGTTAGTGCCCTGCAGGACCACGCTCTAACATGGTATATTAAGCATTCTAATGAAAATCTGAATGTGGAAATCATGGATATCCAAATTGCGCTAAATAAGGAATTTAGCAGGCCGAAGTCAGAAGTGCATTCGATTATTGGATTCAAAGAAATCACGATGCTACTAGGTGAGACCCCTTGGGAGCTGGATCGGAGACTGAAGTGTACGATTCACGAAGCTGAACGACTCAGGCAGATGCCTTAGAGATCACGGTGAGGCTGCATGAGACCCCAATAGAGGATCCTAACTTGGGGGTTCAGCAGATCCACGCGTAGTTGAAAAACTTATGCCTTGAGATGCAGAGTTTGAAACAAGACAAGACAACCCGACCAGAAGTGCGCGAAGAGGTATGGTGCGTAAAATTCAAGGGTCAGGGTCATGATAAGGACCACTAACTTGTGTTCACGAATTGGACCAATGCCATTAAGGCCGGAAGCACAAGCAGGACCTAGCGCAACACCTTCTTTTTGGTGCGCAATTTCTCAAATAGGAGGAAAGCATGCTACAGAAAACTTCCATTTGTTATAGAAGTACACACAGAATTCACAAAAGTTGTTCTGTAATTTTTGTAGATCGGTTGGACACAACTAGCGCACTTGTAGAAGCTATGAGCTGATGATGGATAAAACTCCCACCTATAGAGTTTAGGCCGAAACGCGGCCCCTAGACCAAAATGAAGGAGTGGCGTGAACCAAATTTCAGGGGTGCGGATGAGGCCGAGGTGGAGGAGGACCTGGACAAGGTCGCAGACAACTGATATGATACAATTGTAGAGTGCTAGGAGATTATGCCCATGATTGTATAAATCCAACGTGTCCATCATGTCTATATTGTTCCTTGTTTGATCATGAGACGAAGGATTGTCCTACGATGATAGCTAGGATACGCGACAAGGGAGCGCTACCACCTCCCCCTACTCAGAACCTACAGATGATGAGGTTTGAGCCACGCAAGGAAGATCCAAATGTGAACATTGTGCTCCGAAGTAGAATTGTGATGGGATATGATAAAGGCAAACAACCTAAAGATAGTACTTAGGTTAGTAAGGCTCCAACAAAAGAAGCAAAGTTTGATTTGGAGCGTGCTAAGGAAACCTTCATGGAAGCCAAGAAGAGCTTCGCTGATGCCTCCACTTCAGAAAGTAAAGATAGATCATAGCTGGAAATGGACCCATCTATGCTTACAACATTCCTGGAAACATGCATGAAGCTATTGCGCAATAGTAAAACTATAAAAGGATTCTAGAAACTCATTAACAGATGCACTGGGACCATGCTAGGAGAACCGCGTGTAGTCCGGAAGATTGGAAAGCATACAATGATGATGGGAAGAGAAATGAGGCTAACCACACAGGTTGGAGAATATGAGATGGACAAAGTAATTCTAGATTTAGGATTGGATGCGAGCGTTCTACCGAAGCAGACATGGGAGCACATGGGGAGGCCTACGCTGCAATGGTCCCTTATCCAGCTGTGAATGGCGAACCAACAAAAGATAATACCTATGGGGAGATTGCAGGTGTTATCTCAAAATCAAGCCCTGGAAGGCTGCAACCCAGGAAGACTTCAAGTAACTATTTCACACCAATCTTTAGACTAGGCTTAGCCTCCTTAGCCTGAGAGGGATCTCTTAAAGGATTATTGATTTTGACTATTAATAAGATGGCTAACTCTTGTGAATAACATTTACAAATAATGAAGGCTGGACAAACATTACATAAGTTTCCATTGGGCCTATGGAGTCAAACATACTACAGCAAACAATGATGATGCCTTACATAGAAGTCAGGGCATTTAGCATTTGGATGTTCAGAATACCACTTATATAAAACCACAGTTTACAAAGACATACAGGAAGTCAGAGCATGATCAATGAATTCTGAGTGATTATGTATTTGTACAACTGTAAAAGAACAAAAAAGAAAATATACCATCACACATTCTGAACAAGGAAATCCCTTATGAATCCTGAGAAGTAAAACAGTCATTTATATTACTGAACTCTGTTTTTTACATAAGCCAAAACAGTCCTCTGTTTTATAAAATATCCAACCTTCATTACATCACTGTCTTAGCTATATATAGAATTTTTATTCTACCTAATTCGAGATTCCTCCTCCAGCATGAGGGGAATTCAACAACTACTTTTTATGACACATATCTGCTTTGCAACAAACTATTAAATACAATTAGTGCTAACTGGAGTTCTAAAGAGTTCTAATTTGACTATGACTCTAACTCTATCTTCTTCGTAGAATGATTCCTTCTTGTTCTTTGACACCTAGTCTCCTTTCAGTTTGGCTGAGATGGCTGAGATAAGTATTTAATGCTCCATGTTGGCCTCAGATGCTAAATGCTTTAACTGCTCAGTGATGTTAGGTGATATCCCTTGCTTTTCGGTTCCAGTCCTCCATAACTTCGAATATACAGCAGCATGTTTTTTAGCCCTTTTAATAACCCAAAAATATAGAACACCACCATGTTCCTGATGTGTTGGAGGCTTCATTGATGGCCAAGTGTGCAAGCCAAAATTCCTTATATGCAACTCATTCAATACCCTATGACCGGTAATAAAGTGGCTTTATAACAGAAACTTTAAACTTGAGTTAAAGCATTCCACCTTTTTTAAAGGTACACCTGTCTTGATCTGAATGGTTGTGATGGCTTCATTTGGTCTCTTACATATCCTTTAGGTGTTTCCTTTTGAAAATTTCCGCACATATTACCAAACTGTTTGTCTGCGTTGAAAACACCACCTACAGCAGTTTCGTAGCGCGCTACGAAACTGCTGAATTGTTTAAACAGCTTGTCTTTGCCCTGAGGTATTTACCGCCTAGACATTTGATTGCCAAAACTCCTTTTGATCTTTGATACATATAGCAGGGATATACATGTCCTCAAAACAATAAAACTAAGCAAAATTTGACAAAATTTAGAACAAAACCTTTCTTTGAACAGTGACTTCATTTAGCAGCTAACTGGCCTAGCTGTGCCTTCAAGTCTTCAACTTTCTTCCTCATAGCTTTATTTTCAACTCTTAGATGCATATTTATCTTTCTAATGAATTTGGCCTCTTTAATTGCTGGAACTGTCCATGTGTAAACATCGGCTACTGAATCCAACTGGTTTACTAGGTTTTCACTTCCTTTCCATACAGCTTTACGATAATTTGCATACCTGACTGCAGACTCCCTAGTGGCATTCTTCACCGTAGCAATCTCATGTTTAGCTACTTCTAACTGTTTCCTTATAGCTATAATATTACCTCCTTGAGATATGATGACTGTTCTATTTGTGTCTTTTTGCTTAATTTTCTCTGCCTCCTCTGTTCTGGGCAATTCCTCGGCTTCCTCTGTTCTGGGCAATTTCTCGGCTTCCTTTACTTGCTTCCTTGTAATAGGTCTTCTGGGTTTGAAAATGAATTCTTCACCTGGATCATCAAACTTCAGCCTTTTTGAAGCCTTAGACTTCTTGGTACTTTCTGGTGATGACTGTGTCAAATCAATATGCACTGGTTCAATTTGCTCAAACTCAATGGCCTCCAATAAATCATTCAGGCTTGCCTTAGATACTGGGCTTTCTTCAACAGCTAAGGCTTTACCTTTTTCTTTACTTATTTGGCTTCTTGTCCTTACCCTTGACACTGTTTCAGATCTACTTGTTTCAGGTACAGTCCTCTTATGCTGAGCTTCTTCTTTTGTTGATTGCTGAGGTTGTTCTCTAATGATCAGTGGCTTCACTGGTTTTCTTAGCTGTGACTTGGCTTGCTTTTTATCTCTTGCCTCTTTTTGAAGCTCAGCTATCGTGAGTTCTTTGACTGGTTGTTCTTTAACTGGTTGTGGAGTAAGGCCAGTTTTGCTTTGGAAACCAGCCATGAAGATGAACGAATTCCAGTCTCTGCCTATCTTCTGGAGGCCATCTAAAACTAACAATTTAACCAAACCATGGTGAAACAAAGAAGTTTCACAATCCTCTTTCCTCAGCTGCACCTTATCACACATTTTACTCAAACTGCGAAATAAGTAAAAAGGAATGTCTATGGAAGCTTTCCCAGTGAAATGTAAAAGCAGCTTGAAGTGATAAGAGTAGACCTTATTGTATCTTCCTTCACAGGTCAAGTATTTCTGAATACAGGTGAGAAGAAGGGCATAATGCTCCTTGACATAGTTTCTGGGCACTGCTTTTGTTAGGTCTTCATTCACATATGCCTCTTTTAAAAACTCTTTGCATGGATTCATATCAAACTTAAAATTCTTAAACCATTCTTGCCGCCCTCTTGGGATCTCTGTTACAGCAGCTATTGCCTCCGGAGACACTTGAACTTCCAACATAGCTATTTTTGAATTTAAACTGGTGAAGTTTAAAGCAAACTCTTTGGTTACCTGCGCATGTCCTCCTTGCAGCTTTTTACAAAAGTTCCAGCACCCGACATCTTTGAATGCTTTCTTCACGCCTTCATCTCTCAATGCTATGTCCAAACCTTCGGGTTCGGTCCTCTGGCATTTTCCAGATCTGTGTTCTTTCCTCTCCATTTTGCTTTTGAAATCTTCACACACACAATGACCAACAACTTCAGTTGAAATGGCGGTTCAGTTCTCTTTAACTCGGCCTCGCTTGTAATCAGGCTCGCTTGAAAACAGCCTCGCTTGAAAACTCAAATACATCATCATACGAGCTTGTCACTTATGCATCACTTACGATCATCATAAAGATCCATGCACGGTAAAATCCATTGGAATGATATTTCTGTGCATTTCAACAAATCTATTGGTGGAACTAATGAGCGTTTAGACATGCTACGGGAGGTACACATACTGACATGAGAGGACAGGATTGGTGACTCATCAACAGACTTGACACTTTGGGAAAGATTCGCTGCGAAATGCACGAATCCACGATTTCGCAGCGCGGTTAGTTTTGAATTCTAATAATGCGCTGCGAAACGACTTAATAATAACGCGCTGCGGAATGGCTAAACAATGATTACACTGCGAAACTGGCCAATAGAAGATTGCGCTGCGAAATCACGAAAAGAATCGGTGACTAGGATAAGACAAGACATGACTTATGAAACCATGATGGTGGAGGAGGACCAATAGGATTCGAGTATAATTTAAATCAAACACCTTTAAAGCTCCAACCCTAAGTAAGAAACATACAACGAAAACAATTTGCCACAGACTTTTGACATTGAACTAGGACAAAGGATTATATGCAATTTTTTTTTTTTTTTTTTTTAATTCTAAGTGATAACAGCAGGGAATCACTGTGGATATTGAGGGAGTGAGCGTGCTAGCAAACTTTGAAGTGATAGAGATTGTTGATGACAACAATCCCTACCCCACACTCTTAGGAATTGATTGGGACACTGACATTAACGGGGTGATTAATCTGAGGAAGTGCAAGATGATTTTTGAGAAGAAGTCTCTGCGCATAGTTATACCCTTAGATCCTGCTGAGGGATCGCGCTACACCGAGTTGGTGCACGACTATGAAAGCGACGAAGATTTGGATTGCATCTACAAGATAACTGCACGAGAGCAAGACTAGGTTAATCCCACTGCGAACGGATGGATCTCATGGGAGCGTGAAAGATCCTGTACATTGGATTATGATGAGGAGATAGAGCGATGGAAGAACCGGTTACATGAGGTAACCACACTTAATTGTAACATGATGACAAGATCGCTGCACTACGTATCGACAGAGGTGAGGGATCTGCCTATTTATGATGGGTTAAGTGAGGTAGATACTTTCCTAGATAAGTTTGAAAGGGAGCTGCCATAAAAGTAACGTTTCCAAGCCTTAAACTGGGTATTGCGCGCAATGCCCGCGAGGTGGTGGGGTACACAGAGAGAAAGCTTTGAAGACTGGCGCTCATGTAGAAAAATGTTGCGCTCATGGTTTGAGAAACCCATAGTGCGAATGGAAGATAAATACAATGGATGGGATGGCCCGCATGCGCATCTGTTTAGGTGGGTACAGGCATATGGTAAACAACCTGTGCAGATGCACATGAACTTCACATTGGGAGATACGGTCAATAATCATGTGTTGGGGGGGAAATGCACGAACAGTCCGTCAAGTTGGAATGACAGAGTGTGGAGAGAATGAGCGCGTAGAAGGTTATATATGCGGAAGCATTTAACGAAGTGTGCGAAGCACTAAACAAGGTGTGTAATGCACAGCAAAGTGATTGGGACCTGTGCATACCAACAATTTTATGGGCTTATAGGACAATGTGCAAGAAACTGACGGGACAAATGCCTTCTAGGCTAGCCTATGGAGCGAATGCTATAATACCAATGGAGTATATCATGCCTAGTCTGCGCATAGCATTGCCCAAGGATATGAAGAATCGCGGAGCCTTGGAAGACGGGATCGCACAGTTGGACAAACTCGAAGAAGAACGCTTGGGACCTAATGAAGAGATTCAACAGGGTGATCTTAGGCTCCAAGAACTCATGAATGAAAGAGTTCGGTTGAGGGAGAAAAGCGCCATGGAAGAAGAAGAAGTCAAGAAGCTTGAGGAAGGAATAAAGAAGGACTTTCTTGATAAGAAAACTGTGGTGATAAAATAAGATGCGCACAATTATGTTGACAAATTTGGGGACTGCCATCGAGAGTTGATATGTTTGATGCCTTGGATTGGACCATATGTTAATAAGGGGATGGCAGATGGTGGCATGATGCAGTTGGTAAAAGGTGTGATGCAGTTGGTGAAAGGCGTGATGCAGTTGGTAAAAGGCGCAATGCAGTTGGTAAAATGCGCGATGTAGTTGGTGAAGTCAAATGGTGAGCCCTTCCCAGGAGAAGTAAACGATAGACGGTTGAAGCCATATATAGGTGGCGTAGCCACCTAACTAGCTGTGTGAAGCACAGTCTTAGTGCTCCAGATAGTTGAAAGGAAGCATAGGACTATAAACTACTCTGCCCGAGAGTTACGCGATGTCATGGCTGCGCGCAGGAGCGAAGTGTCATAGGGTTCGCAACAGCGCAATGGTAACTGCACTACCACGCTAGTCGACTGGAAAGTGACCATTACAGTCACTATTCATGATGTGATGCTTGGCTTCAGACCAAATGGAGCGGGTGACAGGCATTTAAGGTAAAATTTATGGGCTAGATTTGGGAAAATCTACCGCCAAGGGAGCATTAATGAACCGGATTTGGGGGGAACAATCGAATTTGAATTCAAAAGGCACTATAAATTGCAAAGGGGTGCCCAACAAACAACACTTGGCCATTTGAGAATTGAGTTATCGTGCATCCAGAGCTTCCTGAACCCAGACCTGTTTGATCTGTTAGAATTAAGGACATTGTTTGAGCACCTAGCTAAGCAGTTGAGAGATTTCTGGAAAAGAAAGATGGCAACATTTGAAGAAGCCAGGGATATCGGGGAAATGACCGCTGAAGAAGCCGCATAGGCCATGACCATAGGAGATGCCCCTAAGAGCACCAGGATAGTCACAAAAATCCCTAAATCACCACGCACGTCGAGACCCAAGAAAGATAAACAGGCCATGGTTCCAATGTGCGTGTCCCCTCGAAACTCACTGCAAACTAAACTGACCATGGAAGAAAATGGGAAAGAAGTTAATCTAGAAACTGATGAGGAGGAGGAAGACCTTGAGGAAATCCTTGTCAAAGAGGAGGAGGATGAAGACATGGAGGTGGAAACCGAGGGTGCAGACCCTCTAACCAAGATTCCCGCGTATGTTCCTCCGCGAAAGGGAAAGGCAAGGGTGCCCAAGGACCTAGATGAGAGCAAGAGCTCTTTGCAGACTCCGCTGCTACCCGATGATATCATCTTTGAAGGAATGCATTTGGGGTGGGTGCCGAATCTAAAGTTTGAATACTAGGATCTCGCGGACCATAAGAAGTTCCCACACTTGGAAAGTGTGCAACTCATGAAGTCAAAGAAAAACACTGTGGCAGGAGTCATAGAGTTGGAGCCACACAAGTGGTTGCGTGGAGTAGAGAAAGTAGGGTTGTTGAACCTGCTTTGGGTGCCGCATTACCATCGTGTCCCAGTAACTATATTTGTCATCATGTAGCTACTCCGCCTAGTGCATGATGGGTGTTTGTGGCTGGAGGAGCCCATCTCCATCACGGACCACCTGATTCATAGAATCATCTGATTGCCCTGCAAAGGGGAGGACGCAACGGATATTTTGGAGGGTAAGAGCAATGAATTGGCCATCACGGAGGCCATGAAGGTAAAATTCAATCTGTAGAATAAGAAGAGGGGTTATGTGATCTCCAGTATCAACAATAAGGCAGTCAAAGTTGTGACCCAGATATTGGCTGGCAAGGTTATGAAGAAGTGCCGCGTGGGTGAGGTTCCCGCGCCAATGGTAGCACTTGCCACGTAGTGTGTAGAGGGGGTCCAGTTTAATTGGTCAGAGTACTTACGCAAGGAGTTCCTGGAGAATTGCTGCAAGGCATAGGAATAGGGGAAGACCTTCCACTATGCATGGCTTCTGCTGTCCACAGTGTTGGTGGCATGGGAGTTTCCTAAGGACAGCTAGTTCCCGACAATTGCACGGGATCTTCTGGAGGTAGCGAAGTACGATTCATTGTGGGCCACTAAAGATGCACAAAGGATCCGAGACAGTAAGATATTCTGGGTGTTCATGGAGATGAACATCAGAATGGGGATTAATTACAAACCACGGTTATCGCCCACTATCTACAAGAGCCTACAAAGCTTCGCGGAGTACTTCCATCATGTGTACATCAGGGCACACAAGGGCCCTGTGAAGAAGTGGAATGAACTGTCACACTTGACCACAGACGATGTTATATTTGCCATGCTTGAGTCATGGCTGCCGGAGTGGTGCGCTCCAACCATCGCCGCGACGAAAATAGAAAAGTTTGTTGCATAATGGAAGAAGGAGGAGGCAAAACTATAGATGGTGCAGTTGGCAGAGAAGAGAAGAAAAGAGGCAACAGCAACAAAGGCACAGGAGGTGCGGGACACCGCGAAGGCAACAACAGAACAATAGAAAGTAGCAGTTGAGCAGCAACATGCAATAGAGAAGGAGCGTGAGGGCCATAAGTTGCCCTCGCCCGAGGAAGAGCCCGAGATAGAGGAAGGTGGTGCAGACCTAGAAACAATATCTACATAGTTAAAGTGCCAGTGCTTGAGAGAGCAGGTGGGGCCTCGAAAGAAGTTGAAAGATTCTAAGATTTCTTTCGACCCGATCACCCTCACCGAAGGAGATATCTGTGATATAGGGGAGACGGTGCGCGACGTCACCGCGGAGGCCCTCTAGCAGCTCAAAGAGGAGAATCAAAATGTGTTGGGGGCCCTTTGGGCATATATATAGGAGTTTCAGGTGCGCACTCCTCAGGCTTGTACTCTCTTGACCAGCCTTGCAGTAGGAACGACTGCGGCTGAGGAATTGCTGCGCGCTCACATGACCAACACCATAGTGTTGCCAGAGGGGGAATTGGTCATAGAGAATGAGGCCGATAGGCCTACTGTCAGTGTGTTGAAGGGAGTAGGGATCAACATGGCTGCGCTCCCTCAAGAGACACTCTATGTCCTATAGGACAAAGTGATTGCAGAACTACAGGCTAGGGAGGGTCGCACACTATAGGTGTTGAGTGAGCAGAAAATTAATATGGAACAACTGAGCCTGCAGTGCGATGAGGTAGTGGTGCAGAACTGACAGATGATGCAGGTGGTTGAGGAGACCTACCAGATGGTCCCTGATTTGGCCATCCTAGTAGAGGCACCAGCAGAGGTGCACATCCAGAGGTTAGCATCAAGGGTGCACGAGGCGCGAGAAGAGATGGCTAAGGTTCAGCTGGAGCTAAACCTTCAGATAGTAGAGCTGCTGTTGAAGGCACAACCTTCAACTCCTCCATAGGTGAGGGAACAACGTGCCAATGCCATTACCTTGGGGATGGAGGAAATTAGTAGTGTAGTAAAGGACTGCACCAAAATTTTGGAAGAGTCATTCAAAGTCCTCACCACTCTGCAAGACGACCCAAACACACATCGCTTAGAAAAAGAGGTGCACGAGATGTAGCAACAATATGATGATATAAAAGGGACTGTGCAGACGGTGGCCCTTACATAGAGGCTTGCACGGATGCAACAGGCCAAAGCACTTAAGGAGCAGGCAGACGCAACACGACATAAAGAAGCGGTTCTAAAGGCACGCGTATAGCTATGGATCAATGAGGCCTTCGTCATTACAACCTCGATCGAAGCCAAGCTCGCGTAGATGCAGGGAACACAAGAGCAGATACAAGAAAGTAGTTTAGATACAACAGTCTCTGAACAACGCGTGCAAGAGTTACAACAGGCAGCTACTCAGTGCGATGCTAATATTGTAGTAATTTAGACAGAGTTGGGAGGTCTCTGCGCGAAGATCTCCGCACCGACAGTGTGACTCGAGGGTGAGTCACGATGTTTGTGTTTGGGGCCTGTTGGGTGCAGGATCCCCTAAGGCAAGTTTTGGGGCTTAAAGATTAGATTTTGACCAAATCCGATGTAAATGTTGGCATTATGACTCAGATTTGGCACTATGACATAGGTGTTGTCCTTAATGGCAACTCACTCAGAAGACAAATCACAGTTCAACAGATTAACAACACAGAGTTATAGATCAAATTTCACAGAATGAAGAAAGTGAGGTATACACAGGTTCACCTTGACAAAGTAGTGTATAAACGCGGGTTAACAGACCAAAAGGAGTGTATACGTACACATCCACTTTCACAGAATGAAAGGCACGTATATCTTGGAAAACTAAGTTTTGGTCCATGGTATTGGTCCAAGATATATGGTCCGAGGTATTGACCCTAGGTATTGGTCCTAGGTGGTTTTGGTCCATGGTATTGAGTAAGGCCTAAGACTATAAAAGGAGGAGAAGATCCTTAGGTAAAGGGACTCAAGAATTGAATATCTGATGAGGAGCAAGATCTAGTATATAGGTTATTGGGCTATGGTGCATAGCTAGATCTGAACCGAGGATGAACCTTAGCACTTGATGAAGGATAAGATCTAATGTTGGGTCAAGATCTTAAGGCTTGAAGTGAATTATCTTTATGTGGTTTGATCATTTATATGAATAACTTGCGTATGTTGTAGTCTGTAAATATGATGATCTGGGTATAATTGAAGTCTGGAATTGTTGTAATGTTTAAATCATCATTTATAGATCTATACGTAGGTTCACCTTATAAAAGGCGCGTATACACGCTGGTTCTGCATATCAAAACAACATACACATCTTAAATTTGATTTACAGATCTGTATGCAGGTTCGCTTAGAGAAAAGAGCGTATGCATGCAGGTTTGACACATGGAAGTAGCGTATACCTTATAAAATATGTTTTAGTTGCTTCTGCTTGCTGTTGCAGTGTTCTGGGTTCTAGCTTGGGTTCTAGTTACTGTATTCTGGTTACAACATTCTGAAAGAACAGATTGAAGGGTTGTCAAAGTGATTGATTGATTCAGTTGTGGTTGGTGCAAAAGAAATTGGTTGATGCAGATATATTTGATGACTGAATGATGGATCCAGTTTGAAAATTTATGAAACGTTGTCCCTGGAAGAAAAGAGAAGGTTGTAGCCTTCTGTAGGCCTACACCTACGTACTAGTAAACATATCAGCTAGTACAAGAGCTAATGGGTTGTAGCTCCCTTCCAAGAGAAGTTGGAGAACGAGAGAAGGTTGTAGCCTTCTGCAGGTAGAAGCCTATGTTCTGGTATAAGACTGCAACAATACAAAAATTGTAAAAAGAAGTTTCTTATTATTAAAAAGAAGATAGAGACAATTGCAATAGGTAGATTTTACCCACATTGGGTTTCCACCTTATATCTTGTGTTCATGCGTGTGTTTTTCTGTTTTTTTTTTACTGCACCTGGTTACTATTTATATGGTTTTGATGTACTGATTAAAGATCAACATATGATGAATTAATTGAATCATAAGTTTGCTGGATATACGCTAGTTTCCTTAAACACAGTTGCGTATACACGCAAGTTCCATTAACAGAAGTAGCATATACGAATCTTATTATGGAAATGAAAAATTATTGATTTTCTAATACTGATTCAACCCCCCTCTCAGTATTATTTCCAACAATTGGTATCAGAGCAGGTCCTTCAGAAGAAGCTTGATCGCTAATCAAGAACGAGAGGGATCCATCAGACCTCCAATCTTTGATGGAAGAAACTTCGTTTATTGGAAGGTAAGAACCACAACCTATCTTCAATCGCTTGGAACGGATGTCTAGGAAATCATGGAAGGAGGATATACATTTCCGTCAAAAATTCCTACAGATGTGGCAGGTAAGAAGCAATATGAAACCAATGCCAAGGTTGTCAATACATTATTGGGAAGTCTATCACAATCAGAGTTTTTCAAAGTTATGTAGCTCAAATCCGCCAAAGAAATATGGGACAAAATCGTTCTATACTATGAAGGAGACTCTCAGGTAAAATGTGCAAAACTGTAAACTCTTAGAATTCAATATGAAACTCTCAAGGTGCACAATGATGAAAGTATAGCTAGTTACTTCCTACATATATATGAGATTGTTAATTGCATGAACAATTTGGGTGAAGAGATAAAAAAAGTTACTTTAGTTGAAAAGGTTTTAGGATCCTTGTCTGCTAAGTTTGAATCAAAAGTATCTGCCATAGAAGAAAAGCAGGATCTTCAGACTATTACTATGACACAGCTGCACGGAATCTTAACTGCTTTCGAGATGAGAAAAGGAGGTCCATCAGATATGAGAGAAGCCGCATTTAAAGCTTCAGGAAAAGAAGAACTCAATGAATCAGGACATATTTCAGAAGGAGAAGAAGAAGCAAACTTTGTCAAGAACCTTCAATGGGGTTCCGGAAGATTCAGAGGTAAACTACCTTTCAAATGTTTTGCTTGTGGAAGAGTCAGTCATTATGATGCCAAATGTCCTCATAAAGATAAGTTTGATAAAGGTAATGAATCTGCAAAATGGAATAGAAAACAAAGTGTAAGTAAGAAGAGCTACTATATGCATGAAGATAGTGATGATTTATCAATTAGTTATGAAGATGAAAATAGTAATGACTTTAGACTTTTGATGGCTTTTGAAGATGATGATTTCTTGGATTCTTTAGATGAAGATGACCTTTATGAAGAAATCTCTAAACTCAAAATCTGTTTAGAAGAAAAGAATATGATTATAGATACTTTGGCATTCTGACTTGCTGAAAGAGAAAAACATAATGAAAAACTAGAATGTGAAATTGTGGGTCTAAGAAAGGATATTGAGAAAAAAAAGCTCTCAATCTTAGATTCGCTAAAGGATCAGAAACCTTAAATGAAATTATCAAAGTGCAGCATTATCCTCTGATAAGGATAGGTCTTGGATATACTGAAGAAGCATCTCAAGCACAAAAATCGTCAACCTTCACTAAAATATATCTTGATGCATCAAAGAGCAGTGAACAGTTTGACAATCATCAACAAAGGCATAAAGAAGATCACCAGGTAAATCAAGCTCAATTTACTTTAAGGATGAATAGAAGCTACAACCAACCTCAAGTAAATCATGCTCAATCTGCTTCAAGAATGAATATCAATAGAAACTACAATCACTAGGTCAGTAGATTCGATAATCGCAGGAACTTCTTTAATGGCCAATGTTTTTCATGTCATAAATTTAGACACTGATCCAAAATGGATCCTAAAACACTCTCTAAGTTTTCATGAACTCTTTAAAGATCATGCCAAAGTTTCAAAGTCTTATAAAGATCAAGCTTATCAGATATATCCTCGTAACAATTGCAATTCGTGATCAGTGCAGAGCAACGAGGACCGTCGATCAAGCACGTAGACTGTTGGCCCATGGTAACGCGCACTATTGCGAATTAGAAAAACCATAGGCCATTTTGAGAAATGGGGGTATTTTCTGATATGTAATTAGTGACAAGTTGCTAATCACATATCACAGGGCAAACCCCTCAAGGAAGGAAAGGCCGCAAGCACCCAGACCCGGAAAATCATAAAATGTAACAGATATCGTTCTGATTCTGTTAGAAATGGGGTCCACAAAAACCGGCAGAATATTGGAGGGGCTTCGAGCGGTAAGCGGTTTCGGCCAAGTTCCACCCTATGCCACATAGTGATTGCCACGTGTCACGGCAGGGAGAGAGAAACCGCTCACATCGGACGAGTAAACATCATGCGACTCAGCTACCCAATATGAACAATGACCGTAGGATCTGGGGCCCCCAGATCAACAATGAAGATGTGTCCCGATGGATGACTGGATTTGACGAGGTTAACAGGAAGAGTTGTATAGGATTTGAATTCCGATATGGACGATGCGTTGGCAGAAGGTCATGTTTCACGGGTATTCTTGGAGGTAACGGTAAAAACGATCGTTTCGAGTATGTCCAAGAGAATTGACACTCATCCGTTACGAAATAGGTGGCCACCTCCCTGTGAGGCGTTATATAGTGACTGATGACACATGACAAAGGAATTTGAACAGACAGAGGGAAGGGAATCGGAAAGCCGGGAAGAGGAAACAAACAATTAGAAAGAAGATTGGCCTTAAAGCCATGAACTGACAGAGAGAGGAGCAAGCAGTAAGTTAGAGCAGAAAGCTAAGGGAAAAGAACAAAGAGAGGAAGCTGAGCTAACCTACAGAAGTAAAGGCAACATCAAGCTAGAGACAGAGACAGAGAGAGTCAGAGAGTCTGTGTACTCTAGAGAAGGCTTGAGAGGTTCAAGCGAACTCCTCTGTATATACCTTTCATGTATTGAGTTTCAAATTGGACTCATACTATTGTGACCAGTAGAGGTCAAGATTTAGTAAGGAGAGTCTGTGTACTCCAGAGACTTGGGGAATCCAAGTACAGTCTTACTGATTTATATCTATTGAGTGAGACTCAGATTGAGCTCACTGTTGTAAAAATCTGCTTTGAAAAAATACTAGAGAGACCATTAGTGAAGGCTAGACCAGCAGACGTAGCCCAGGAGTATTGGGTGAACTCCTTATTAAACTTCTTGTGTTTATATGTTTTCTTGTTCTGTTTTCGTTAACTACTTCAGTGTCTGTGTATTTCGCAATCTTAATCGATCCGTTGCATAAAATAACATAGACACATCCATGCACATGAGTCTGTAGTACCTTATTGTTTGTCTTAGATCAATTTCAGATCAAGTGGTATAAGAGCTCTAGGTTGCTACGATTAGACAAGCTTGTGGTGGATTTTGTTGTTGAATGGTAACTAGGACAAAGCTCAAATTAGGAGAAGGACAATTGGTTGAAGCTAACCCAGAAATTGGAAGAGTCTATCCTAAGAGGAAAATGGTAGAAAAAATTCCCTTGGAATCAGACTCCTAGTTCATGGATAGTTTCATGACCATGAGATCCATGGTAGAGGAAATGTATAGAGAATTTAAGGAAGGTAGAGATGAAGATTCATCAAACTCCAAACAAGATAAAGGAGTAGAAGAATCTCTCCTCCATGACCATTCAAAAGGCAAAGGGAAAGAAGAAAAGCTTCCCACACCTCCTAATAGCCTTGAAAATAAAAAGAAAACATCTTTGATTAAATTAGATGTTAAATTTTATTTGCCGATATATGATGGAGAGTTGAATGCAAAGAAGCTGGATAATTGGATTAGACAGATTGATGCATATTCCAGGGTGCAGAGCATTGTTTCAGACAAAAGTAAGATTCAACTGGTTAGCCTCCATGTTATCAAGAAAACTAGTGTCTATTCAGAGCTGCTAGTCCCATTAAGATAGGTAGCTATCTTAGAAACAAACAGATTAAAGTTACTTGTGTTTTCCTTTATGAGAGATAGATGAGAGAGAAGCAGAGAGCACCAACCTCGGTCTTTCGCTAGTCTCCTTGCTTGTTTCCTCTCTCCTTTGATAGAGATTTCACCACTCCTTCCTCACTTGTCCCACTTCAAAGAACACCTGTAGAGCCAAGGCAAAAAAATACCATCAAAGCATAGAGATCTATAACCATAAATAATGTAGGATCAAATGTACATTAACCATATAAATGCATACACAAACAAGATTCAGAGATATACAAGCTTATGGAGGAAAACTCAAATAGCTTTATTGATAGAAGTAGTAGAAGAGAGGATTAAAACCAGGCTGTCTGATCTAGCATCATCCTCCTAACATGAAAGCCCTCTTCACCTCATACAAAGCAAGATCACCCAGCAATGTCTTCAAAGAGAAACCAACAACACTTCCTTGCAAATTACAAAATTCCAGCCTCTGGATCTCTTGGATGAGGGATCCATATATAGATGTTTTTAGGAGAGTGAGTCAGCTTCTGGGATTTTGATTAGTGTCATTTCACTGATAAATCTTGGTTCCACTTGGAGATTTTAGATCTCTTACTTGTCTCTGGGCGAATTCAGAGAGGCAAGTGTCATATGAGCAGTTTCTAGAAGATTCTCTGGGTTTCCACCTAGCAAACTGCTTCTACCATTTGTCTGCTCTCGCTCATCGCACCCTACAGAAGGGCTTTCTAGTATGCATCGCACCCCTTGTGTGTAATAGTTGAGATGCATCGTACCCTATGCATGGAGCAGTCTGTATGGTCCTGTTTTGACCAGTTCTGAGTAGTTTTTCATGGAGAACTTCTGGGAGGTCATGTAATCAGTTGACCTTGTTCCTTTAGGGTATGAAACAACACTTTTAGGGGTTTATAAGCCCTGGGTTTATAGACATATGTGATTAGGGTTGTAGTGCCCAAATATGTCTATAACACTACGCCTTGGAGGCACTGCCTTGGTATGGTGGGAAGGTAGGACACAAGCTGACATGAAGAAGGATGGTAAAATCCTTTCTGTTTGGAGTGAATTTGTTTATGCAATTAAAAAAAAGGTTCTATCCACTAGCTTATATGAAACAAGCCATGATGAGTTGGCAAACTCTTCGCCAATTAAAAGGGCAAAGTGTACAAGGCTACACCCAAGAATTTAGAAAAAGAGCTTTGATTCTAGGAATTTCTTTAGACTCACCTGAAACTTTGCTGAAGTATATAGGTGGTCTACACAACTATTTAAAGCACACCATTCTCATGTTTAATACCACTAGCATAGATGAGGTATCTGTTTAGGCTACACATCTAGAGGCTAGAGGCAAGAATGTGAACCTAGAAGTTGGGGGATCATCAAAACCCACCGCAAGCAAGAACAAGGAAAAGAGAAAGCGGAAATGAAAAGAGAGGAAGACAAATACTGTAAAAAAGACCAAACCTTCTTGCACTCACTACAAGAAGGATGGGCATGATGATGAACACTACTGGATTCTACATCTAGAGCTGAGACCCAAGAAGTTCGATGTCAAAAAGAAGAAGAATGTTGCAGCTATTCAAAATGATTTGGGGTCAGACTCAGGGGATGAAACAACAATTACAACCACAGGTATAAAAGGTAACAACTCTGAAGCATCTACTAGTAATTCTACACAATCTACTGATAACGAAGAAAATGAGAGGAAAAGGCATGAGCTTTTTCATATTAGAGTTATTTCCAAGCATCAAAAGATTGATACTTTGTTTGATAGTGGCTCACAAGTAAACTTAATTTCTGAAGCAATTGTAAAGAAGATGGGATTACTAACCACACCTCACAAGAAGCCATATCCATTAGGTTGGTTATGTGATAAAGCAAAGCTACAAGTGACTAGAAAATGTACACTTAGGTTTTCTTTTGGGTCAACATTTGTAGATGAGGTTGAGTTAGATATAGTTCCTTTGGATATATGTGGAATTGTTTTAGGAAGTCCTTAGTTGTATGATAGAAAAGCCATTTTATATAGGGCTGAAAACAAGTATCAACTCATTAAATATGGAATCAAATATATTGTAAGAGCTCCTAAACTCAAGGATAATTATACTCTCATAAACTTAGGGCAGATGAAAAGAATTGTAAATTCATGCAAACAATTTTTACTGATGGTTGTAAAGGAAAAGAAACCTGATAAAACCAATGTATTTGAGGGCTATAATACTAAACAGCAAGCTGATTTAGAAAAAGTTGTTTCAGAATATGATATACTATTTCAAGAACCTAAAAGTCTACCACCCCAAAAGGAAATAGTACAGGATATTAATTTGCAGCAAGATGCTCCATTCCCTAACATCAGAATGTACAGGTTGTCTGCTTTAGAGAATGCATAAATCAAGAAGCAGGTACATGAGCTACTCGAGAAAGGGTTCATAAGACCTAGCACATCACCATGTGGGTCTCCAATTGTTTTGGTGAGAAAGAAAGATGGCTCATGGAGAATGTGCATTGATTACCGAGCACTGAATAAGATAACGATAAAAAATCGCTATCCCCTTCCTCGCATAGATGATCTGCTAGATCAGTTGAAAGAAGTTGTTTACTTTTCCATGTTGGACTTGCATAGTGGCTACCATCAGGTCAAAGTTGTAGAGCAAGATGCATGGAAGATTGCTTTCAAAACAAAGCAGGGATTGTATGGGTGGTTAGTTATGCCTTTTGGCTTAACTAACGCTCTTGCTACTTTCATGAGAGTAAAGAATGATATACTCAAGCCTTTTATTGATGATTTTGTCATTGTATATTTAGATGACATTCTTATATTTAGTAAAACATGGGAAGAACATTTGAAGCATGTAAAGTAGACTCTAGATGTTCTGAAAAGAGAAAATATCTATGTTAATCTATCAAAATGTGAATTTGGAAAAACATATTTGAATTATTTGGGTCATATTGTAGGGGTGGTGAATTGAAGATAGATCCCTCTAAGGTTGCAGTCATTGTAAATTGGCCTAAACCCAAATCTGCTACAGAAGTTAGAAGCTTCCTAGGAGCAGCACAGTATTGGAGAAAGTTTATTGCTAACTTTTCCTTGATTGCAGCTCCCTTGCATGCTTTAACATGATTGAACAAGGTGTTTTAGTGGGGAGGAAAACAATAGAAAGCCTTCAACACCTTAAAAGAAAAGATTAGTACAACACGAGTACTAGCACACCCCGATCTTCAAAGACCATTTGAGATTGAAACAGATGCCAGTGACTATGCCATGGGAGCAGTGTTGATGCAGCATGTTAAACCCATATGTTATCATTCCAAGACATTTAATTCTACAGTAGTTAATTATCCCACATATGATAAGGAATTGTATGCATTAGCACGGAGTGTGAAAAAGTGGAAACATTATTTAATGGGAAAAGAGACAGTTATACATACTGATCATCAACCACTTCAATATTTACACTCACAAACTAAGTTGCAACAATCAAGAGACTATAGGTGGATGGGGTTTCTACAACAATTTCATCTTGTCATCAGATATAAAAAGGGCATACACAATAAAGTTGCAGATATGTTTTCCAGACCAATCATAAATGCATCTACTATACTTAAGCATAACTCAGTATTGCATGAAAGCTACATTGAATAGTATGCTCAAGATATAGATTTTAAAGATGTATATGCAACTTTAAGTCATGGCAAACAAGTAGAAGAATTGGATTATCATGTTAAGGACCAACTCTTGTATCATTTTTGAAAGTTATGCATTCCTCAAACTGAAAGAGTAAAGATAATTTGAGAAGCACACACTTCTCTAATATTAGGCCACTTTGGTGTGAGTAAAACAGTTGCACAGCTACAAAGATTTTGTTATTGGCCAAAAATGAATGAGACAATTTCTAGATATGTAAGAGGGTGTACCATGTGTGCTAAAAGCAAGCCCAGCAATAGAAAACTAGGCTTGTACACTCCACTACCAGTTCCTTCTCATCCTTGGGAAAGTGTTTCCATGGACTTTGTTGGGGGACTGCCTAAATCTAGAAAAAGTCATGACTATTTATATCTTATTGTGGATAGGTTCAGAAAAATGTGTATTTTAATACCTTGTAACAAACAGAATACAGCGGAACAAACAACAAAGTTTTTCTTTTAGCATGTATGGGTTCATTTTGGATTACCCACTTCCATTGTATTTGATCGAGATTCCCGATTTGTTGGAAATTTTGGTTGAGTCTGTGGGAATTGATGGACACCAGACTGAAGAAGAGCACAACCTTTCATCCATAAACAGATGGCCAAACAGAAGTGGTCAATAGGACAATGATCTAGTTGCTCAGAGGCTATTGTAGCAAGCATCCCAAGCTTTGGGATGAACATTTATGTTATGTGCAACATGCTTACAATCGTGCTAAACATTCTTCTACACAGAGATCTACTTTTGAGACCTGTTTTGGATTCACACCAAGGTCTCTGTTGGATTTTGTCTTTGGTAAAGACATAGCGGTTGATGGACACAGTGATGTGGACAAGGCAACCAAGTTCAATGAACAAATCCAAGAAATTCACCAGGCAATATAGTAATAGTTGGAAAAGAGCCAAGCCAAGTACAAGGCAAGGCATGATAAGCATCGGATTGAGCATAGTTTCCAATTTGATGATCAAGTCTGGCTGTATATCAGTAAAGACAGAATGCAAGGTGAAAGTAAGAAGATAAAGCCAATAAGGTATGGACCTTTCAAGATACTTGAGAAAATTGGTGAGAATGATTTTCACCTTGATTTTCCAGCTTACATGCACATCTATTCGGTAGTTAATGTAGAAAGCTTGAGACTATTTGAACCTTCATTGATTGAAGATCCTGAAGAGCAGAGTCGATTGCCTTCTATTGATGATCTGTTGCCTGAATATCTCAATGAATTGCAAGAAGATATAGTTCTAGACAATAAGGTGAGAACTACACGCCGAGGGGATGTTGAGTACCTTAGGATTGGACTCAAGGGTTCAAAACCAAGTAGTGAAAAATGGATAGAAATTGGCCAAGCGAGGAATCTATACCCTCACTTGATTGATGCTTAAAAACCAACTTTTGGTGGTCCAAAAGATTTTTCAGTGGGAAGGCCGTGATCCAAAATGGATCCTAAAACACTCTCTAAGTTTTCATGAACTCTTTAAATATCATGCCAAAGTTTCAAAGTCTTATAAAGATCAAGCTTATTAGAGATATCCTCGTAACAATTGCAATTTGTGATCAGCGTGGAGAAACAAGGACCATCTGTCAAGCACGCAGACCGTCGGTCCATGGTAATGAGTGCTATCATGAACAAAACTAGAGGTCATTTTGAGAAACGGGGGTAGTTTCTGATATGCGATTAGCAACAAGTCACTAATCGCATCTCACAAGGCAAACCACTCAAAGAAGGAAAAGTCGCAAGCATCTGGAACTGAAAAATCATAAAATGTAATGGATATCATTATGATTCTGTTAGAAACGGGGTCCCACAAAAATTGGTAGAATATCAGAGGGGCTTCGAGCAGTAAGTGGTTTCGGCCGAGTTCTGCTTGATGCCAGACAGTGATCACCACGCGTCCCGGTGGGGAGAGAGAAAACCGCTCACATCGGATGGGTTAACGTAATGCGACTTAGCTGCCTGATATGAATGATGACCATAGGATCTGGGGCCCCCAGATCAACGATGGAGATGCATCCTGATGGATGACTGGATTTGACAAGGATAATAGGCAGAGTTGTATAGGATTTGAAGTCCAATATGGATGATGCGTTGGCAGAAGGTCGTGTTTCACGGGAATTCTTGGTGTTAACGGTAAAAACAGTCATGTCGAGTATGTCCAAGAGAACTAACACTCATCCATTACGAAATAGGTGGCCACCTCCCTGTGGGGCGTTATACAGTGACTGATGACGCGGGACAGAGGAATTCAGATGGATAGAGGTAGGGGAACTGGAAAGCCAGGAAGCGGAAATGAATAGTCAGAAAGCAGATTGGCCTTAAAGCCACGAACTGACAGAGAGAGAAGCAAGTAGTAAGTTAGAGCAGAAAGCTAAGGGCAGAGAATAGAGAGAGGAAGTTGAGTTGACCTGTAGAAGCAAAGGCAGCATCGAGCTAGAGACAGAGACAGAGAGAGTTAGAGAGTCTGTGTATTCCAGATAAGGCTTGAGAGGTTCAAGCAAACTCCTCTGTATATGCCTGTCATGTATTGAGTTTCTGATTGGACTCATACTATTATGACCAGTAGAGGTCAAGATTCAGTAAGGAGAGTCTGTGTACTCCAGAGACTTGGGGAATCCAAGTACAGTATTACTAATTTATATCTGTTGAGTGAGACTCAGATTGAGCTCACTGTTGTAAAAAATCTGCTTTGAAAATATAATAGAGAGGCCACCACTGAAGGCTGGACCAGGAGACGTAGCCCATGAGTATTAGGTGAACTCCTTATTAAACTTGTTGTGTTTATATGTTTTCCTGTTGTGTTTTCTTTAACTGCTTCAGTGTCCGTGTATTTCACAATCTTATCGATTTGTTGCATAAAATAATATAGACACATCTATGCACATGAGTCTGTAATACCTTATTGTTTGTCTTAGATCAATTTCAGATCAGACACAAAGCTGCTCAATGTGTTGCTTACAAGAACATCATGACTAGAGAAGCACGAAATCAAAGGAATGTGATAGGGATCATGAAAAGGTCCTACAATAACTTTTCTCTTCTTGAAAATGAAATAGAATTCTCTATCTACAATAACTTCGGTCATGAAGAATCTGAATGTAGGAGTAAATTTCGGCAAACATCTCAGAAGGAGAAAACTCCATTAATACCCAAAATATGGAGAAAGAAAGAACCACAAATAGAAAGATGTGGCATAGCCTTTTATGCAGAAGGACAAGAAAATCAGTGGTACATTGACAGTGGATGCTCAAAACACATGATAGGTGACAAAGAAAAACTTTACTCATATATAATTCCTTAGAAAAGGAAAAGAAGGTCTCATTTGGAAATAACACTCTTGTTGTCATAAAAGGTAAAGGCTCTGTTCTCTTAAAAGAAAAAGTTAAAGTTGGGAATGTTATGTATGTTGATGGTTTAAGGCATAACCTATTGAGTGTGAGTTAAATGTGTGATCAAGGAAATGAAGTAGTATTTCGACCAGATGGATGTGTTGTGCGTGAGCTTGATACAGGAGAAACCATGATCAAAGGTATAAGAACTCCAAACAACTTATACATACTCAAGGGAGGAGAACAATAGTGCTATCTAAGCAAAAATGATGAACACTGGCTATGGCACAGAAGATTGGGGCATCTAAGCTTTTCTCAAATAAGGAAAGCATGTAGATTCCAAGCTGTTTTTGATCTTCTTGATATCAGAATTCCAGAAAATACAATATGCAAATCATGTTAATTCGGTAAGCAAACCAAATCGCACTTCCCTGAAAAGGAAGGATTAGCTAGTAAGCCTCTTGAACTTGTACATACTGATTTATGTGGACCATCAAGGAAAAAGTCACCTCGTGGAGAGGAATACTTTATATCGTTCATTGATGATTTTTCTATAATGTGTTGGATAAGACTTCTAAAGCATAAAGATGAAGCATTTGAGAAGTTCAAAGCCTTCAAAGCTTGGGTTGAAAATGAATCAGATCGCAAAATCAAATGCCTCAGACCTGATCGAGGAGGGGAATTTACTTCGGATGAATTCTTTGATTTTTGTGAAGAACATGGAATAAAAAGGCAATTCTCCACCGCAAGGACTCCTCAGCAAAATGGAGTGGTCGAAAGGATGAACAAAACTGTTCAACAAATAGCTCGTGATATGCTAGATGAGTCTGGAACTCCTGCGATCTTCTAGGGTGAAGTTGCATTCACTGCCGTCACTATTCTCAACCAAGCAAATGTTCGGGTAAAGAGCACTCAAACTCCACATGAACTTTGGTATGGTAAGACTCCTACTATAAAATACTTCAAAGTTTTTGGAAGCAAATGTTACATCAAAAGAACTAATGAAAAACTTGGTAAGTTTAAACCCAGAGCAGATGAAGGTATTCTCCTTGGTTACTCTTCTCAAAGTAAAGG
The DNA here is from genome assembly GCA_031772625.1 of Pinus tabuliformis. NCBI lineage: Eukaryota > Viridiplantae > Streptophyta > Pinopsida > Pinales > Pinaceae > Pinus > Pinus tabuliformis. Next base: position 701,718,284 of record CM062804.1, read on the forward strand.
ATATAAATGTTATAATAAAAGACTTAGGAAAATTATTGAAAGTATTGATGTTGTGGTTGATGAAGCATGCAAAAATCCAAAACAAGTAAAAACTGAAGATTATGAAGAAGATGAGGATTATGCTCCCACATCAAATCACACTAATTCTGAAGAAGAAACCAATGAAGCACCAGAAGAAGATATAACGGTAGAAGAAAAGACTCCATCCAGATATGTTCAAAAAAATCATCTAGAAACTCAAATTTTGGGACAGAAAGAGGCAGGTGTGCAGACAAAAAGAACTATTACAGAAGCTTCAAGTTATCTAGCATTGATATCCTCCACCAAACCTCAAAATGTAAATGAAGCATGCAAAGATGAATGTTGGGTCAAGGCCATGAATGAAGAACTTGATAAAATTGAAATGAATAATACTTGGGAATTAGTTCCTAGACCTCATGATAAGAATATCATAGGAACTAAATGGATATTCAAAAACAAGCTGAATGAAAATGGAGAAGTTATTAGAAATAAGGCCAGACTTGTTTGTAAAGGATATGCTCAACACGAAGGTATAGATTTTGAAGAAACGTTTCCTTCTGTTTCTAGACTTGAAGCCATAAGAATGTTCCTTGCTTTGTCTAGTTTTTACAAATTCAAAGTATACCAAATGGATGTAAAATCTGCCTTTCTTAATGGAGACTTAGAAGAAAAAGTCTATATTGAGAAACCAGACGGATTCATTCTTGGAAATGATGCAAAACCTGTATGTAGACTCAGAAAGGCTCTCTATGGTCTAAAACAAGCTCCAAGGGTCTGGTATTACCGTCTTGACAAATATCTCCATCAACAAGATTTTTCAGAGGGGTCAGCTGATAGCAATCTATATACAAAGATTGACAATAATAAATTGATAATACTTGTTGTGTATATTGATGATATCATTTTTAGTAGCAATGAAGAAGCCATGAGTCAAAATTTTGCTTCAGTAATGAAACAAGAATTTGAAACGTCCTTGCTTGGTAAGCTTACATATTTTCTTGGTCTACAAGTTCAACAAAATAAAGATGGTATTTTTCTGTCACAAACCAAATATCTCAAAAAGAACTTGAAAAAATACAGCATGGAAGATTCTAAACCAGTATGTACCCCAATGGTAACAGGATGCAGTTTCAGCTCAAATGATGAATCAACAGTAGTACATCAACCAACTTACAGATCCATGATTGGTAGTCTGCTTTATCTAACAGGTACCCGACTAGACATCATGCATGTAGTAGTAATAGTTGGAAGATTCCAAGCAAATCCAAAGTAATCACACCTTCAGGCAGTCAAAAGGATTTTCAAATATCTTCAAGGAACACATAATTTTGGTTCATGGTATCCTAGAGATACAGATATTACACTTCATGCATATACAAATTCAGATTGGGCAGGAAGCATTGATGACCGGAAAAGCACTAGTGGTGGTGCATTCTATATGGGTTCCAGATTAGTGTCTTGGTTCAGCAAGAAGCAAAGTTCAATTGCATTATCTACAGCTGAAGCAGAATATTTGGCTGCTACATCTTGCTGCACACAACTCCTTTGGATGATGCAAACATTGTAAGACATTCAGATCACATGTAATCCACCCATATCCATTCTATGTGATAATACAAGTGCCATCAGTATTTCAAAGAATCCAGTCATGCATTCCAAGACCAAGCACATACCCATCAAATATCACTTTCTACGTGAACAAGTGCTTGAACAAAAGGTCAAATTGGAGTATGTTCCCTCCAAAGAACAGGTTACTGATATATTCACCAAACCACTACCTAGAGAGACATTTGAATATCTTAGATAGAAGTTCGGAGTAGTTGATGCATCATCCTGATGTTAATACCTATCTGTTTTAGAGAAAGGTGGGTATACGTAAGTTTAATGAAGCGTAGTCGCGTACATATGCTGGTCTCTGTGGATACAGTCGCGTATATGTTGGTTTGAAGAAAAGAGTGGGATAGACTCAGGAAGAAAGGGGTTTGATATGGTTCAGTGAATCATCTAGTCTGTTGGATGATGGTTACAATTTGTAGATGACATGTGGAATTATGTTGGATCTCATAAGTTGTTGATAACTTGATGTATATCTGATTGATGATGACTCTTCTATTATATGAAATGATGAGATCTGACAGTAATCATCTGGCACAGGTTCAGGGGGAGCATATGCTTCTAATAATGCATTGTTGGCATTATCTTAAAAGATCTTGGTACAGATTCACATAGTTGTTTTTTATTCAGTGGAACAGGTTCAGGGGGAGAACATGGTTGCTGGTCTAGATGTTGATTAACAGATGCTGCTGATGATAGTTGCTGATGACTATCATGGTATTGTTTCAGATATTTGGTCTCTATTATATATGTCATGTATATCTTTTAATGTAAGGGTCATTAAACAACCTAATTTGTAACGTTTCTTGTCTTGACATGTATAAACAATTGATATATCCCCACTTGGTTAGGAGATGGTTGTATGTATGAGTCATTGGTGATAGGAAGGTCATTTGTCATGTATGTATAGAGTCATGTTCTTCTTTTAGAACACCTTTTTGCAGACCTTGCTTATATTCAAGGGGAGCATGGACTCGAACATAGGAGCTCATTCAACACACTTCAACATATCAGAGATATCAGCATGTACTCCGGGGGAGCATGACTCTTTGCCCTTGATGACAAAGGGGGAGAGTGACTTAGTGTTTCTATCAAGTCCAAAGGGGGAGATTGTTGGCATTATGATTCAGATTTGGCACTATGACACAGGTGTTTTCCTTGATGGCAACTCACTCAGAAGACAGGTCACAGTTCAGCAGATTAACAACATAGAGTTATATATCAAATTTCACAAAATGAGGAAAGTGAGGTATACGCAGGTTCACCTTGACAAAGTAGTGTATACACACAGTTTAACAAACCAAAAGTAGCGTATACGTACACACGCACTTTCATAGAATGAAAGGCGCGTATATCTTGGAAAACTAAGTTTTGGTCCAAGGTATTTGGTCTATGGTATTTTGGTCCATGGTATTTTGATCCATGGTATTGGTCCAAGATATATGGTCCGAGGTCTTGACCCTAGGTATTAATCCTAAGTGGTTTTGGTCCATGGTATTAAGGCCTAAGACTATAAAAGGAGGAGAAGATCCTTAGGCAAAGGGACTCAAGAATTGAATATCTGATGAGGAGCAAGATCTAGTATACATGTTATTAGGTTATGGTGCTGTTGTGGTGAAAACACAACCCCTCCATTATTGATTTGCTCAACTCAAATAATAAGGACCCTTTCTATAAAATTTTTGGCTAAACACCTTTTTGGATTTTTATTTAGTTGATTGCCCTACGCTTTCGTTAATTTTTCATTTTCTTTGGATTGTTGTTTTGATTGCTTTGTTAAAATCGATTTTTTATAAGCTTCCCATTGACACTTGTTTCGCCTCATTTGGTCAATTGGTTTGAAAATGGTTCTCCTTTGAAGTCTCGTCATTTATCTAGTCTGGGCTAAAAATGTTATTTTTATTATTTTTGTTTATTTTCGGAATGGCTGTAGTTTAGATAATGAATAACTAACTTCATTAAAATAAAACTAACATAAAAAAATTGATGATTGAATATTAAATTTTAAATTAATTAAATTAATTAATATTAAATATAATTAATTTAATTAAATTAAAATTTAAAACATAAAATATATATAAAATAAAATAAAAAATATAATATAAACAAATAATTTTTATCGCATCGGGGTATCGGGTCGGAAGTTTTGATCGGACATATATTAAACAACCCCGATACCTACCATACCCCAGATGCCAATGGTCGATTTCCCATCATAAAAAATCAAAAGGCATTGAGGCATTTCAAGACTTACACGTACATGGCAAGTTCGTTTGGATTAATATTAAAATAATTTTTATTCCCTGATCGGAAGATCGGATTGGAGCTTTCCAATGTGCCAAAGTTTAAACCCGACACCTCCATACCCCGATTGCCGATGCGATAAGTCAAACATTCATTTTGGGCTCATGCATTAATTCGATTTTTTTTGAAATGGTTTACGTTACCATATAAGTCGTCACTTTAAAGGTTTATGTGAGTATGTTATCATATGAGGTTTATGTTATTTTTTCAAACTCATTTGAATGCGTTAAAATGAATGGATTGAATAAAGGTAGATGTTAGTTTGTATTTTGTTTTTTTTAATATTAATTTAAATATTAATATTTAAATAATTAATTTTATATTAATTAATATATGTAATATATTTAATTTAAATAAATTAAAATGTAATTATTATTTAGATTAATATTATATAGTTTGTAAATAATTAATTACATATTAGTTAGTTAGATTAATGTTAATTAATAATTAGTTTAGTTTACGGTTAATAATTAAATTAGAATTAATTAGAATTCTAATTTAGGAGTAGATTTTTAATTAAAAATTATGATTTTTAGCCGAGCAACAGAATTTCCAGATTTATGCCAGATTTCATCCATCAACTTTGGAAGCTCATAGATTGAGTTATACTTGGCCAAATAAAGCCCAGGACGGCTCATTGGAAAGATAAAATCAAGGAGAATATTTCTGAGGAGGTTTCACTAACAGATTTGGTCATTTATTGGATCAAAAATTAGGCAGAAAATCAAGCTCCGAATTTTGAAAACAAAATCAATTTTCTGAGTTTTATTTTCATTTGTCCAAGCCTCTTCTAATTGCAGATTCACTCGTCAATGATATCCTTGGCCAATCAAACCACCCCAAACATCAATAGAGAGCTTATATTTTATTTTCAATTATTTATTTAAATAGAATTTGATTGGATTTGATTTAATTGCCAGAAATGATATTTTGATTGCATCTTAATTTATTTTGACTTCTTTTTGTAGGAAAACAGTGGAAGAAATATGGAGAAAAAGATCTCAATCAATAAGAATGCTCCAGCAATTGAAGATCAGGATTTTTCAGCAAATAAAATTGGATTTAGCAGATTTCTCTTCAACAAACTCTTCTCTCAAGAATTCCTTCACAAATATTATAAATAATAGATTGCAGAATGTAATAAGGGGCTGCTCTCCTATGTAATTTTAGACTTTTAAAAGCACTACTGTAATAGAAATTTAGAGTTGTAGGAGAGAGGAGAGAAAATATCAGATCTGGGGATTATTGAGGATTTTCCCTTTGTATTTTGAATTATACATGAAGGGCAAAGTTTGCACTATTGTGGCTTTAGTTTTGAAAGGTAGAAGTTCAAGCAATGTAAAGAGTTGTTGGAGACCAATGACAGAGAAATGGATACAATAAATTGGTATTTCTGATACTACTGTTCCAAATATCAGTTTCATTTTTATGGTAACAGGAATGTGTCATTTTATTCATGTTTGCGCACTTTGTCGATATGAGTAATTTGTCTCAATGTTGTTATTATGTATCTCTGTTCTTATGGATTAAATTCTGATTTCTGAGTAACTACTTGCTCAGAAATCTATCTTATAAAACTAATTTATTGAATGGTAATGTGTTGTGAACTATTTCCACATATTATTGTTTAATTATTGAATTTACTGATTTACTAATCAATATCATTTATGTGAACTATTTCCTGAGTGTTGTTGGTTTATTATTTTAGTTAAGAGGTCTCAATAGGATGTGTTTTGATATCCATAATATCAGTTAATTGAACTATTTCATTAACTTGATATTCATTATAAACAAGACATATTTAAATCCCAATACTTTAATTATCTTGCTCTTAGTTGGGTTAGATCTATATCTGCCTAATTAAGATAGGATTTTTCTTTTGCTTGCATCATAGAATAAGCTTGCATTTAGAGTAATTTCTACATTCTTTTAAGTCCTCTTCTCAAAGAGACAAAACTTTAGTTGTGGCTTGGCTGAACCCAAATCAGCTTAAGGTTCATTCTCTTGCCTAATCAACAAGAAAAAGTGATTTGATATCCCTGTCTATTGGTAGTTAACGAAACATCATAAACCAATAGCGATATGGAGAAGGTAACTGGACCTAGTTAAACCAGTCGGAGCCACCACACCAAATGGAAAAGGAGTTGCTTTAAGGTCCGGACCGGGTGGTTATCCCCTATTATTGTTGCAACGATTTTCGAGGCATCAACATTTTTGGCGCTAGAAGGAGGGCCTGAGATTTTTGTCTATTGGAGTCTTTTCAATTTTAATATTTAAATCACGATGGCTGCTCTTAAACTTCCAATTTGGAGTTGTATCCATGGACGTGTATCTTCCAATTCTCCACCCGAAGTGGTAAGACTCTTGTCTCAGGTAAAGTTTAATGGTAAGGGAAATTCTTCTGCTTTTAATCATGTCTTTCAATTTATTCGAAACGTTTCAAATTATGATTTTCAAGGAATTGATGAAGGCGTTTTATGCAGAATTTTTACTCACATTTGCGGCGAAAGCCAGAAGCTGGTGTAAAACTCTTCCAGTTGCTTCAATTCGTAGCTGGGATCAATTTGTTACAATTTTCATTTGTAAATTTGACGGCTATGATGATGAACAGGTATGTGAAGAAATTGAATATCTACAAAGGTTTGACAATGAGTCTGTTAATGATTTTAATATTCGATTTCACTTGAATTGTTTAAGATTTAAAGATAAAGATAAACCTACAGAAGAAGAATCATTAGATTGGTTTGAATATATTTGTTTTCTTACAACCATTCCCAATCCATATGAAATTAATTCAGGGTTTGTTCCATCCCCTTCCAATATAAATGAGAATCTCAAATTGGATGTGCAAATAAATTGTGATGAAGTGGTTTCCCAAAGCTTAGAAGATATTTCTAATAAAATGCAAGAAGACAACAGTGGCAATTTTGAAGAAAGAGCCGCCTTGAAATCTGAAAGCTACTCTACAGTGAATTCAGAAAATTAGATCGCAAATCAGCAGCTGCAAGCAACAATCAAAGTAAATAATAAAATGCAAACTGCTGTGCAAATTTCTGAATTTTTCCATGATGAGCAACAAAGCAGCCTTCTTCAAGAAAGCATGAGCACGCAAAGGAATGATCTGCAATCTGAAATTTACAATGAGCATAATGCACACGAGTTCTCAAACAGAGACAATTTTAAATGCATTGTTTTAGGTTCACATTTTTCCCTTTATCCTGATATTTTTAATGATGGTAATTTTTCCTCTCTTGGTATTAATGATATTTTAGAAAATACAGAGGTTGATCTAAATGAATTACCATTAAGTTTTTATCAAGATAGAGAAGCAATTAATGATCATTCTTTTGCCATTAATGAACATGAAATTATTGTTCCTCCTTGTTTTGGTATATTGGATGAGATTGAAGGGAATTCTAATGAATATTGTAAAGTCATTTATAATAATTACTCTGACATCGAGATTGTTGATTTCTATTCTTCTCAAGATAATCCTCATGATAAAATTCAAATAACATCTGAGAATGAGGAACGTTTCAATTTAGAAATTATTCCAACCTATCCTCATTTTAGAGCAACAAATTATCTTCATGATTTCACCATTCAACAAAACATTTCAATTTATGATTCATATCATGATCAAGCTCTCATTCCTACTCATAATCGTAATTCATTTTCTAATTCACAAGTTGGAATTCAAAATTACTGAAATTCCATAATTCTGACCAATCCTTGTGAAAAAGAAATTATTTCAAAACGATTCCAATTGCGCTGTAACATTAATTGTAAAAATAGTGATTTCATTTTATTTTTATTTCCTCACTTATTTTGTATAAAATTAGATTTTATTTCAGATTTTATTTTTCCAATTTTTGATATATTACGCTGGCATATTGAGCACTTTACCATCAAACATTCAACTGATGCACTGCCCCGTTGGAAAATTGAAGTTTTATATTATAATCGAGAGCATCAAAAGCTATTTCAATTTCAACTTCAATCGATGCTAATATTTTATCAAAAGCTTCTATCTTCTCAAAGGTAATATCAACAAGAGAATGTATTTTTAGAAATCTGCCAGCAATCCAATTTAATTAATAATTTTCCATTTTATTTGAAAAAATTCCATTCATTTTTCATTAACCCATTTGAAAATTGTTTGGAAATTTTTCCTTCAAGGAGAATTGTCAATGATTTAACACTTATACATAACACTAACAATTTTTTTCAGGCCTTTGAATCTAAAAATTCATCTTCACAATCTGGCCTGTTATCTCTTCCTTTGAACATTTCTATGATCCAATTGGTATTCAATTGGAAAAAAAATTTCAAGAGAAAAATATTTTAATTAAGTTGCTAACAATAACTGTAAATTCCGATTTCATATTTAATTTTCTTAGTTTAGTTATATTTGTATTTTTATTACTAACATCTGAACTGTACATACATGCAGGAATTAAAATAAGAAAATGGTTACACTGGAAATATGACTATATCTAGTCATTTTCATGTATATGGTTAGAATAGGAGTAGAATTAGTTTAGTTGGTTTGTTTTATGTAGAAAATTTATTTTTAATAGTTCTGTAGATTAAAAAATAAAACAAAGCAATCAGTTATTTTCATACATGTTCAGTGAAAACATTTTCTCCTTGTCAGAAAATTTTAATTATTGTTTTCCTTTTTTTTTAATTTCTTACAGCAATACCTATACTCTACCTATTCTGAATAATCTCTTGATTAAATTCAATTAAGGTTGCACTTGGCATCGTCACCTCAAAGCCACTTTTCTTTATTTCGAGATTTCTTTCTAATATTTTCTTGTGAAATTTATATGGTAAGGATTTGATGATATAAAAGCTTCATGATCCCATTATCCCATGAAATGTATGACTATCTATGATAAACTTAATTCTAATTCAATCATTATTAGTCAGTCTAACCTTTCACGATAATCATATGAAGTTCATATTATTTTCCTTGAAATTTGCTAAGGATGTCCATTCGGCTGTGTGCACACATTCAAATCTGTGTTGATATTCTTCTACAATTTGTAGCTTTATCCCATTTGGACCTTTAAGTTTATTATCTAATGTTGCAATACGCATCATATTCATTTACTAAAAGCATTATTGAACAGTCACTATAACAATACATATTTTTCTCAATATTAATTCGGAATGAGCAGAGGTAATAAATTGCTATTTCACTTCAAAAGGGAAGCATAGTTTTATATTTATTTCTGGTAAATTTTATATTTCCTGAACATGAATAAACATATTTTATTTAGGTTGATTGCACACTTAGATTTATAATAAATAATGAGATGATTTTGAACAAAGGCAAAATTTTGATAAATCAAAAGAAGAATTTGAAGATTTATGAGGGAAAATCTGCAGACAATTTCCTTCCAGGTACGCATTTACAAGTTCGTCTTCATCTCTTATTAGTTCCTCTTTTCCTTAGTTTATTTTTGATTCGTGTTCTGTTTTATTTACAGGTTTTCATTTGTTTTCAAAAACTTGAAGTAAGCAGTAAACCCATTTCAAATTTGCAATAGGTTCAGGGAAATTTTACTTTTGATTCATTAGAATTTAAGCATTTTTTAACTTTGCTTTTATTCACTTAGAAAACCCAATTGAAATTTCAAGGAATATCATAAGACCATTCGCATCATAAGATTTCATCGGAAGTAGTTCTTAGCATTTCTTTTGATAACAAATTGTTCATCAAAGACCTCCGATGTATTATCTTACTCATATGCCATATCGCATTTCGCATATCGGAGCTTTGCAGTTGAAGTATATTTCCATTATCGTGAATCGCCGATCTCTGATAATCGACTTTACCGATATTGCGATGACCACATAATTCCGGACCCGATATGAAATTCAAATCAAGTTTAAAAAATATCGTGTCTGTTTAATCGCAATAATGGTAGCAGAATAACTTTAAAAGGGCCGATGTCTCGGATCCGATATGTTATTAAAATCCCATCATAAAAAGTTATCGGGTCCGCTCTTCATCACATATCGGCATCGCAGGAATCATATTGTGTTACATCGGGTACCCAAAGTTTGCCAATTGCCGATTAGCTACGTCATCCATCGCATCGCCGATATTGCAATCGTTTCATCACATTTTTTATGCTCACGTCACTTCTCTGAATCTACGATGTGCGTTTTGCGATATGGGAAGCACAATGTAAATATTCTCCGATCCCCGATATAATATTTCTTTAATGATGCGATTGCTTCATTTCATTGCACATGTTCTTATCGGCAATTTTCCATTGCAATCTCCGATGTGATAGCTTCCAATGCATGCATTTGAGCCATTAACATTTAATCGATATATGGCATACAACAAAAGTGAAGTCTTGCTAATTAAAATTCAAGCATGGTGAAGAGACATGTGATGCGAATCATCCAATACAACGATGTGTTATTTTAAAAGCGAGCTTGGGTAACCACTATGGTAAGAAAGCAGTTAATGACCAATTTGCAGCATATTTAAACCATTTTGATTTCTCATACATTTCAGTGTTAAATATATAATTCCATAATTAAAAATGGAAATCAAGACCTCTCTATCTTCATATTTAGATTTTATTATCTTAGATTTGGTTTTGATTCTGGACAATTTATAAAATCATGAAATTTATATGAAACTTATAATATTTTGGGAAACAGTGATTACTGCAAATTCTCATTCTCATTTTTTATGCATTTGTTTTAATTTCAACTCCCTTGAGCACTAAGCATTCCATTTTTACATTTTACTGCTTGCTTTAGTTTAAATAAAATAAATAATGATTTTGAGTTACAGAATTTCGGTTAGTTTGACTTCTTCATGTTTTTAATGTTAATTAAAATAAGAAGTCATCTAGTTTGGAGAAACTGATACCTTTCAGGTAAGATCAAAAGAAATTATCCAATGGTAAGATTCATGTACCCACTTTCAGTAATTTCCATTTCGTTACTTTAGTTTCAATTTTGTTTTTTTCTGATATAAAAAATCTGTTTTGCAGTTCTCCATTTGAAGCTTTCAATCCTCTGCCGAATCAGATTTTCGAGGTCTTATACTCTTCTCCTAGCTTTATTTCAAGAAGCAGTGATAATCTTCGTCAAAACAGCTATACCAAGAAGTTTCTGAACCTTTAGTTTGTTTCTTTAAGCATTCATTTTATTAGAAAATGATTAAGATGATGCTTTGAAACAAGAAGAATAATATCAGACAGAAAGTTTTCATTGTGGCTGAATTTTAATCGTCACTGCTATCCAAAAAGCCTAAAGCATTTACAACCCTGCAAGGTATGATTTTTCTAAATCTCGACATAAGAAGAAATGATTACGCGATTACTTTCTTTTTCTTCATATTGTTGAGACATTGGTATAAACATTCTTGTTTGAGTTTATCTTTCGAAACTGGGATTTTCCTTTCCATTTTTAAGATTTCTTCGTTTTTATTTTTGTTTACTGATTTCTTTCTCATTTTAGCATAAGAATTCTTTTCCTTAGGATTTCAATTTTGATTTTGGTGACTTTGCCATTATTTATATGGAAGGCCTACTTGTTACCTAACAATGGTCAGCATACATGGAGAAAAATTGTTAATAGTCACCTATTAGCTTTTTCTTAAATCTCTTAGTGAAGTTTGATTTTCTTATTATAAAGGTAGACATACTTAAGGAAGAGATTATCAATCAAGAAAAGTTGACAAAGTATCATAAAATCTGGAGAAATTTCTTTTTCATCGAAATTGTAATCATTTTGAGATTTCAAAATTTTTATTAAGATCTTTCAAAGTTTTATTATCAGTCAAGAAAAGTTATTTATAACCAAGTAAAGACACTTTACAACAAAGCACCTTTAACTCTTAGATTGTCATTCTTAACTCTTAAGGAGTCAATGATTCTCCCTGTCCTAGAAAGTCTTATTTTTCTAGAGTGTGAACCAGAAGTATATTTAAACTTAAAAGATAAGAGGTCTCATCACGAGCCTACTTACCATGATCATAGGGGAAAAATAGGCTGACGTTACCAATACTGCTAAACAAACCAGGGTAATGGCTTATGATTGCCAACAATTATAAGACAAGGGGTCTCATCACGAGCCAGCTTGTTCAGTCCAATTATAACTAGTGAATGGCATTGTCAACTATCTGGCCACCAAACTAGGACAATGGCTTTTAAGATTTATAACAAAAAATTAAAAAATTAAAAAATAAAAAATAATACATATATAAATGGATTTATCTCTAGAGATGGGATTTTGAATCACTGATGATTAAAAAGTAACCCTGTCGAGACTATAGATGTTTGCTGACAGCAGTGGCTCTACCTATGGTAAATGAGTATATTTTAAAAGCTAGGGTGTAAAGTGACCCCTGCTTTATCTCTACAACTAATTAAGGACTGATATAGAGTTTTGAAATATTTTAATTTATGAGAAATTTTAAGAAAATTTACAGTTAGATGATTCTGGCTTTTATTCAGATTAATGAACCTAGTTGAACATTTCAAACATAATTCTCTCTTCTTTAATTATTTTTACTTTAATATAGGAAAATCTCATTCATATCAAATAGAGATAACTGGTTCTTCTCCCGTGTGTCGCCATTGTTGTGGTGAAAACACAACCCCCCCTTATTGATTTGCTCAACTCAAATAATGGGGACCCTTTCTATAAAAATTTTGGCTAAACACCTTTTTGGATTTTATTTAGTTGGTTGCCCTACGCTTTTGTTAATTTTTCATTTTCTTTGGATTCTTGTTTTGATTGCTTTGTTAAAATCGATTTTTTATAAGCTTCCCACTGACGCTTGTTTCGCCTCATTTGGTCAACTGGTTTGAAAATGGTTTTCCTTTGAAGTCTCGTCATTTATCTAGTCTGGGCTAAAAATATTATTTTTATTATTTTTGTTTATTTTCGGAATGACTGTAGTTTAGATAATGAATAACTAACTTCATTAAAATAAAACCAACATAAAAAAAATTGATGATTGAATATTAAATTTTAAATTAATTAAATTAATTAATATTAAATATAATTAATTTAATTAAATAAAAATTTAAAACATAAAATATATATAAAATAAAATAAAAAATATAATATAAACAAATAATTTTTATTGCATCGGGGTATCGGGTTGGAAGTTTTGATCGGACATATATTAAACAACCCCGATACCTACCATACCCTCGATGCCGATGGCCGATTTCCCATCATAAAAAATCAAAAGGCATTGAGGCATTTCAAGACTTACACATACATGGCAAGTTCGTTTGGATTAATATTAAAATAATTTTTATTACCCGATCGAAAGATCAGATCGGAGCTTTCCAATGTGCCAAAGTTTAAACCCGACACCTCCATACCCCGATCGCCGATGCGATAAGTCAAACATTCATTTTGGGCTCATGCATTAATTCGATTTTTTTTGAAATGGTTTACGTTACCATATAAGTCATCACTTTAAAGGTTTATGTGAGTATGTTATCATATGAGGTTTATGTTATTTTTTCAAACTCATTCGAATGAGTTAAAATGAATGGAGTGAATAAAGGTAGAGGTTAGTTTGTATTTTGTTTTTTTAATATTAATTTAAATATTAATATTTAAATAATTAATTTTATATTAATTAATATATGTAATATACTTAATTTAAATAAATTAAAATGTAATTATTATTTAGATTAATATTATATAGTTTGTAAATAATTAATTACATATTAGTTAGTTAGATTAATGTTAATTAATAATTAGTTTAGTTTACGGTTAATAATTAAATTAGAATTAATTAGAATTCTAATTTAGGAGTAGATTTTTAATTAAAAATTATGATTTTTAGCCGAGCAGCAGAATTTCTAGATTTATGCCAGATTTTATCCATCAACTTTGGAAGCTCATAGATTGAGTTATACTTGGCCAAATAAGGCCCAGGACGGCTTATTGGAAAGATAAAATCAAGGAGAATATTTCTGAGGAGGTTTCACTAACAGATTTGGTCATTTATTAGATCAAAAATCAGGCATAAAATCAAGCTCCGAATTTTGAAAACAAAATCAATTTTCTGAGTTTTATTTTCATTTGTCCAAGCCTCTTCTAATTGCAGATTCACTCGTCAATGATATCCTTGGCCAATCAAACCACCCCAAACATCAATAGAGAGCTTATATTTTATTTTCAATTATTTATTTAAATAGAATTTGATTGAATTTGATTTAATTGCTAGAAATGATATTTTGATTGCATCTTAATTTATTTTGACTTCTTTTTGCAGGAAAACGGTGGAAGAAATATGGAGAAAATGATCTCAATCAATGAGAATGCTCCAGCAATTGAAGATCAGGATTTTTGAGCAAATAAAATTGGATTTAACAGATTTCTCTTCAACAAACTCTTCTCTCAAGAATTCCTTCACAAATATTATAAATAATAGATTGCAGAATGTAATAAGGGGCTGCTCTCCTCTGCAATTTTAGACTTCTAAAAGCACTACTGTAATAGGAATTTAGAGTTGTAGGAGAGAGGAGAGAAAATCTCAGATCTGGGGATTATTGAGGATTTTCCCTTTGTATCTTGAATTATACATGAAGGGCAAAGTTTGCACTATTGTGGCTTTAGTTTTGAAGGTAGAAGTTCAAGCAATGTAAAGAGCTGTTGGAGACCAAGGACAGAGAAATGGATACAATAAATTGGTATTTCTAATACTACTGTTTCAAATATCAGTTTCATTTTTATGGTAACAGGAATGTGTCATTTTATTCATGTTTGCGTACTATTGTCGATATGAGTAATTTGTCTCAATGTTGTTATTATGTATCTCTGTTCTTATGGATTTAATTCTGATTTCTGAGTAACTACTTGCTCAGAAATCTATCTTATAAAACTGATTTATTGAATGGTAATGTGTTGTGAACTATTTCCACATATTATTGTTTAATTATTGAATTTACTGATTTAATAATCAATATCATTTATGTGAACTATTTCCTGAGTGTTGTTGGTTTATTATTTCAGTTAAGAGGTCCCAATAGGATGTGTTTTGATATCCATAATATCAGTTAATTGAACTACTTCATTAACTTGATATTCATTATAAACAAGACATATTTAAATCCCAATACTTTAATTATCTTGCTCTTAGTTGGGTTAGATCTATATCTGCCTAATTAAGATAGGATTTAGATTAGTTTCTTTTGTTTGCATCATAGAATAAGCTTGCATTTAGAGTAATTTATACATTCTTTTAAGTCCTCTTCAAAAATAGGCAAAACTTTAGTTGTGGCTTGGCTGAACCCAAATCAGCTTAAGGGTCATTCTCTTGCCTGATCAGCAAGAAGAAGTGATCTAATATCCTTGTCTATTGGTAGTTAAAGAAACATCATAAACCAATAGAAATAGGGAGAAGGTAACTGGACCTAGTTAAACCAGTCGGAGCCACCACACCAAACAGAAAAGGAACTGCTTTAAGGTCCGGACTGGGTGGTTATCCCCCATTGTTGTTGCAGCGATTTTCGAGGCATCAACAGGTGCATAGCTAGATCTGAACCAAGGATGAACCTTAGTGCTTGATGAAGAATAAGATCTAATGTCGGGTCAAGATCTTAAGGCTTGAAGTGAATTATCTTTATGTGGTTTGATCATTTATCTGAATAACTGGTGTATGTTGTAGTCTGTAAATATGATGATCTGGGTATAACTGAAGCCTGGAATTGTTGTAATGTTTAAATCATCATTTACAAATTTGTATGCAGGTTCACTTTATAAAAGGCGTGTATACACGATGGTTTTGCATATCAAAACAAAATATACATCTTAAATTTGATTTGCAGATATGTACGCAGGTTTTCCTGGAGAAAAGAGCGTATGCACACAGGTTCGACACGTGGAAGTAGCGTATACCTTATAAAATATGTTTTAGCTGCTCTTGTTTGTTGTTGTTGTGTTCTAGGTTCTGGCTTGGGTTCTAGTTACTGTATTCTGGTTACAACATTCTGAAGGAACATATTGAAGGGTTGTCAAAGTGATTGATTGATTCAGTTGTGGTTGGTGCAAAAGAGATTGGTTGATGTAGATATATTTGATGATTGAATGATGGATCCAGTTTGAAAATTTATGAAACGTGGTCCTTGGAAGAAAAGAGAAGGTTGTAGCCTTTTGTAGGCTGGCACCTACGTACTAGTAAACATATCAACTAGTACAAGAGCTAGGAGGTTGTAGCTCCCTTCCAGGAGAAGCTGGAGAATGAGAGAAGGTTGTAGCCTTTTGTAGGTAGAAGCTTGCTTACTGGTATAAGACTACACCAGTACAAAAATTGTAAAAAGAAGTTTCTTATTATTAAAAAGAAGATAGATACGATTACAGTAGGTGGTTTTCACCCACATTGGGTTTCCACCTTATATCTTGTGTTCATGTGTGTGTTTGTCTGTTTTTTTTTTACTGCACCTGGTTACTATTTATATGGTTCTGATATAGTTATTAAAGATCAACATATGATGAATTAACTAAATCATAAGTTTTCTGGATATATGCTAGTTGCCTTAAACAAAATTGTGTATACACGCAAGTTCCATTAACGGAAGTAGTGTATATGAATCTGATTATGGAAATGAAAAATTATTGACTTGCTAATACTGATTCACCCCCCCTCTCAGTATTATTTCGAATAGTAAAGACTTCGTGTTTTGTGGGTGCGGAGTGTGAAGATTGTAAATGAGTCATAGGGTTTTCCATCCTCATTTTTGTAATGTAATGTCGGCTTTAGAGATCTACCCATGGTCCACGGACCATGGGATTGTATAAATAGAGTGAGACTCTAATTTATAAAGGAGAGAACTAATGGAGGAATGAAGGATAAAGAATTGAGCCTTAGTTGAAGAGTAGAGTAGAGTCTTTGGGTCGTAGAGTAGGAGAAGGCTCTACAGCTAAGTGCACAGAGGCCTAGTAGTCCATAGCTGAGTGCGTGGACCCCTGCAGTTGAGTGCGTAGGGCGAGTTGAGTCTGTAACCTTTGGAGAAGTAATAAAGAGAAGTTTTACATCATTTTTGTGTATTTTTTCCCCGTTTTTTGCGTTGAATGTATCAGATATAAATTGCATTTCTATAGTTTATATGATACGCGAACTTATATGAATTTGTTGATAAAGTGAATATAAGATAAAGTATCTGTTTATGTGAAGATAACTAACTGTTATAGGGAGATAAGTAAGATCTGCGGTGTAACATAGGGAAAGAGTGTGGATCGTTGCCTTAGCAGTGCGAAAGAACTTTAGTCCCTAGTTAGGGTTGCATGAAGGACATTATAACAGGTCGCGAAGGCCTTGTAGGTTAGGATAGTGCACGAAGTGACCTGCGTGAAGCTATTCATAGTTGGACTAAACTGACCCCTAATATATCTCAAGGGTGTAGAAACTTTGTTCCAGCATCCCCCCATACTGCTTCAGGTGAGACCTTAGTCCGCGCTCCGCGGGCTATTGCCAAAAGGGCCAGTAGTGTAGGGATATGTTTGGCTAATTAATTCCGAACCTGGATCAGGCCCTCTCAAGCCAACACTTCTAACATCCAACCTTCCCTCTTCTTTGGTGGCTGTGAATTGGAGGGCCCCTTAGGCGAGCAACCAAATAATTTTGAAGAACCTAAAGGGGGAGAAGAAGAAGGGGAACCCATTCCAACTGACCTAATGGCTGAAAATAGAAATGAAAGAGGAGATAGAGAAAGAATTGAGGGTGTTTTTCCCATCAGAGAAACCAATGGGGATGCCAATATGAAAAATATAAGCCCCTATGCTCTTCCTCACTTCCATGGCATAACCTTAGAAGATCCATATACTTTCTTGTTTGAGTTCACTATCATATGTAGAACTCATGATTACACCACTGATGACCAGAATTTGAATTATTCCCATCCCCTTTCAAGGATGCAACTCTCCACTGGTTCGTGGGTTTACCTGGAGATAGCATCACAACCTGGGATTAGATGTAACAATCCTTCAACAACAAGTATCAAGACTGCTTTAGGTCCAAAGACACTAAAGATGAAATTTTTAGAATGACCTTAGGACATGATGAGTCCTTAGAAGATTATGAGGAAATATTCCAGCTTAGCTAAAAAAGGGCCAGGCGCACACTTGATCCTGAGTCACTGAAGCTTGTCCTACTCAGGGGGGTCAGGGAAGATCTTCTAGATACCCTAAACCTGCTAACAAGATGGGAAATTTACGAGCTGCTCAATGAAGATATCAACACTGTCTTTAAGAACCATTCTAGGGAAGCTAGGAAAAAGGTAGGGATAGTCAACCAATGGCCAACTCATCCTCTTCCAACACATCCATAAAAGGTGAAATTGGAAAAATGCTGGAAGATTTCAAGAGTGAAATGTTGAAAACCCTTGCCCTATAGATGGACACTATCCACATGAAGAGAAAGCATGAGGAAGCAGAGAGAGCATTAGCCATTTTCTACCCTAGATGCACAAGGAGACACCCTAGGAATGAATGTCCATTAAACCTTATAGTGATCTGCTCGGTCTGTGAAGAAAACCACTCCACAGACAAGTGCCATTATCTACATGGACTAAAATATGTGTATTAGGGAATTGAAAGGGTGACTAAACATCTCTACTACATAAATCAAAAGAGGCCTCATGGACCATGACTGTAGCAATAGGGCATGCAAGGGTCATCCTATGCATATTACAACCCTAACCAGAACACAACCATTCCCTCTTGGGGGCCCCCTTCTCATCCCTCCTAGTATACACCTTCTCCTTGGTCTTTTGCACCTAAGTACCATTCCCAACCGACCAACCAACCATTTCACCCATATAATCCTCCACAACTTCAGTGGAATGCACCACCCCAGGGGTGGAGGCCACCATACAACAATGCTTCAACTTTATTGCCTTCACCTCCCACTCAACCACAACTTTTACACCCTGCTCCACCTAAATAGCCTCAGATGATTGCCCAGCCAAATTTGAACCCAAACAACAGACAAGAACTGAAGTATACAGTGGAGAGACATCCTACCCTACTTATGTTGTTGAAATTCAGGAAATCAGCCTAAGGTATGGGAGAGTACTCCCGGGCAACCAACCTCCATCTCCAGCTAGGGAGAGTGAGGAGGAAAGAGAGGAAAGTATGCCTAGAGTGAATCCACTACCCTTTCCTGAAAGATTAACTCTTCCAGTCTAGCCTACCTGAGAAGAGAATGAAATTCTGGGTTAATTGAAAAATCTATGTGTCAAAATTCCACTTCTCCAAGCCATTAAGGATGTACCTATTTACAACAAACATCTAGGGAGGCAAAAAAGAGACATCCCTACCATTAATGCCATTGGACAAATATCCGACTTAATGTTGGGGTAGGTAATTTTCCTAAAGTATTTAGACCCTGGAATCCCTATAGTAGATGTACGCATCAATGGCACCATTGTCCCACACACCTTGATTGATCTTTGGGCTACCACTAATGTAATGACTAAGGACACCATGCTTAAGCTAAATCTCCAGGGTTCATTAAGAAAGACCACAACAGTCTTGCAGCTTGTAGACCATTCCAAAGTGGCCCCTGAGGGGATTATTGAGGATGTGATGGTCTCCATTGACTCCTGGGAGTACCCTATAGACTTCCTAGTTCTCCATCCTAAGGCAAAGCTTAATGGTTATCCTCTCATACTTGGGAGACCTTGGTTAGCCACTTCTGATGCGTACATCAACTGCAGGGCTAGAAACATGACTATAAAAAATGGGCATCTGTCCAAGAAATTAGTATTGTACCCTCATGCTCAGCATCTTTAGAACATGATTTACCTTTATGGCTAGAAGAGGAGGAAGAAGATGAAGTCTACTCAGCCTAACTCTATACCCTAGAAGCTTCCATGGGAGGAGGACAGCCGGATGAAGATGATTTGATTGAACACATACTCCAAAATCCAACTCCCAACACCTTGTCCTTAGAGGAAGTAGTAAAGGAAACCAAGAGCAACCATCAAATTGATCTATGCTTAGTTGATTCAAGCCATACTCGTGTCAAGACAATAGAATTCGGCTTGAAAGAACTTTGAAAATAAACTGCTCTTTCTGTACACCAAGAAGAAGAGTTGTGTAACATGCTAAGGGAATTTATGGATGCCTTTACTTGGAGTTACAAAGAAATGAAGGGAGTGCACCCCCCGGTGTGTACTCACCACATTTATATCAAAGAAGGTTGCACACCAGTATAACAACCCCAAAGGAGAATGAATCCAACTCTCAAGGATATAGTCAAAGAAGAACTGCAAAAGCTGTTGGATGCAGGATTCATTTACCCTATCTCGGATAGTGAGTGGGTTTCTCCTTTGGTGTTGGTTCCAAAGAAAAATGGGAAGTGGAGGATTTGTGTTGATTATAGAGAGTTAAACAAAGCAACAAAGAAGGACGATTTCCTTCTACCTTTCGTTAACCAAGTGTTAGATGGCCTGGAAGGGAAAAAGTTCTTCTCTTTCTTAGATGGGTTCAACAAATACAATCAAATCCAGATTAGCCCAGAGGACCAGGATAAAACCACCTTCACCTGTCCTTAGGGTACTTTCACTTATAGGGTCCTTCCTTCTAAACTATGCAATGCACCTGCCACTTTCCAGAGGGCAGTCTTGAGTATCTTTGCCGAGCTACTCCATGATGCAATGGAAATTTGTATGGATGATTTTACACCCTATGGGTGTGATTTCTAGGAGGCTTTGTCCAAATTGGGTAAGGTGCTGAACAAATGCATTGAAATGAACTTGTCCCTTAGTCCCAAAAAATGTGAGTTCTTGATGACTGCAGGGATTATTCTAGGTCATTCAATATCCTAGAAAGGATTCCAGGTAGACCCAAATATGATATCCATCATCCAAAGTGTCCCAAAGTCGTAAAAACAGAAGGCTGTCAGAAGTTTTCTAGGATTCAGTTTTAGAGAAGATTCTTCGGCGAAAATCACATGGACAAATGAGATTCCATGTGATTTTCGCCGAAGAATCTTCTCTAAAACTGATATGGATCAGAGAAGCCTTAACTCTATTATTTTCTAGGATTCGCTGGATACTATAGGAGATTTATAAAAGACTTCATCAAATTAGCTTCTCCTTTATTTGGGTTACTGGCAAAAGACTCTGAATTTTTATGGTTAGAAAGCTGTCAAGAGACCTTGGACACCTTAAAGGACAAGTTGACTACTGCACCTATTCTCCGAGGCCCAAATTGGGCTCTTCCTTTCCAAATACATGTTGATGTCTCTCATAAAGCCATAGGAGCAGCTCTAGGCTAGATAGAAGATAAGCTACCTTATGCCATCTACTTCATCAGTAAGAATCTATCAAAAGGCAAACTAAACTACACAGTGACTGAAAAGGAGCTCCTAGTTGTTGTGCATTCATTGAAAAAATTTAGGCATTACATTATAGGTTACCAAAAATTTGTACATACTAACCATGTTGCAATTAAATACTTGATGAATAAACCTGGTGTAAATGCCCGGATTATTAGATGGTTACTTTTATTACAACAATTTGATTTAACTATTATTGATAAGCCTGGAAAAGAGAATGTTGTTGCAGACTTTTTATCTAGATTGAATTTTCCTGCAAGGGAGGAAGAAATGGTTGATGATTAGTTACCGGATGAACACTTATTCACCATTTCAGTTCTCTATCCATGGTTTGATGACATAGAAAATTACTTGGTGTTTGCACAGTTTCGACCAAATTTGTCCTTCAAGGAAAGAGAAATATTGTAAGGAAGAGCGCCCCATCCACTTGGATTGCGGGCAACCTCTTCAAACTAGGCTTGGATCAAATTCTAAGAAGATGTGTCAGGGAGGAGGAAGCCTTTGACATCCTTCTGACCTGTTATGATGGGCCTTGTGGAGGTCACTTTGCAGCCAAAAGAACAACATTCAAGGTACTACAAGCTGGTTATTACTGGCCCACTCTTCACCAAGATGTGAGGAGGTATATTAGTCAGTGTGATTGGTGCCAAAGGATGGGGAAACCTACCCTAAGGGATGAAATGCCTCTGGAATCTCAAGTGAATTTCGAGCCATTTGACAAGTGGGGCATGGATTTCATTAGATCCATTAACCCTCCATCTAGGAAAAAGTAGTACATCATTGTGTGCATTGACTATTTAACCAAGTGGGTTGAAGTCAAGGCCATCAAAGTAAAAACATAAGAGAAAGTTGCTGAATTCTTTAGGAAAAATGTATTTTATAAGTTTGGGTACCCTAGAGAATTGGTCATTGATCAAGGTAGTTAGTTTACATCTCACATGATTGAAAATTTGTTAAGCCAACACAAGATCAAGTATAGAAAATCCACTCCTTACCACACACAAGCTAATGGGCAAGTGGAGGTAACCAACAGAGTGTTGGAAGGCATTCTGACCAAAGTGATTAGCGATAGTAGAAAGGATTGCACAGATAGATTAGTTGAGGTCACTTGGGCCTAGAATACCACCTGGAAGACCAGCACTAGACTCGCTCCTTATGAGCTGGTCTATGGGAAGAAGGCCCTACTGTCCATTGAATTTGAGTACAACACCTTAAGAATGGAAACACAACTGGATCTAGATCTCACCATGTCACATCATGAAAGATTATTCCAACTGATTGGGTTAAATGAATTTAGGATGCAGGCCCTCCTCCACATAGAGGTGACTCAATTTTAAAGGAAGATTTGGCATGACAAGATCATAAAGGACAAATAGTTTCAAGAAGGTGATTGTGATATAGTAGGATTGTGAAGAAGGACAATCTGGACCTCCTTAGTTAGGAGCCTCTTCTTTTACATCTTTTGCATCATAAACCATTGTTAATTAGTGCTCTTAGATTTATCTTCATGAAAGTAGTATTGTAGGGAAGGACAACCTGGTTCTCCTAAGTTAGGAGCCTCTTCCCTCATATATTACATAAATGAATTAGAAATTGTTAAAATAGGTTTATATTTATAATATGTACTTTAAATCTTCAAATTTTATCTTCTAAACTTGATTATATCTGATGTCCATATACTGTGGATTTGCCTCCATGTTTTACAAACCCGGATTGATAATTAAATACTTGTATTAATTTATGTTAATAAATTAGCCCAACATTTTGGTGTCGTTTCCGGGGAGGCAAGTATCAGCATAGTCAAATAGAAGATAAACAAAAACACTAAAAATTTAGCTAGTATACATTTCTCTTAGTTATGTTTCTTTATGCCTAGAAATAGAGATCCTAAAATTAGGTTCCCAAAACAAAACCCCCCAACAAAAACATAAAATAAAAAATAACTACAAAATCCATTTTCAACGTCAAGATCTAAAAAATGATGTTAAAGAATATGTTACAACACTATTCCATTCTTCAACATTCTTTCTCATCAAATCTTTATGATCAAATAAATTTTCATGTCCAAACATTCATTAAAGTATATTTTTCAAATTTGGATGTGAGTTTACTCATGATTTTGTTACGAAAATGGATGCATTGGAAATTCTCTTATCCTTGAGAGAATGAATTATTTTTCTAAAATAGAATAGGATAGAATAAATAAATAAACAAGTAGAATGAATTCACAATAAGACTTCCATAATAAATTTGTTTCAATCAATTTCTTCAAATCATTGTTCAATATTCATTTGAAAGGACTACATGGCAAAATGCAGTAAGAACAAGCCTATTTTGGGTAATCATATAGGATCATTCTGAAATCATGGTTTTTTTTTACATATCTCTTGAAATCTAGTTTTGGAATCCATTTTGAAGTTTTCAATATATATCTCAAATAAAAATGTGATCAAAATCAAAACTAGGTCTCAAGAGAAATGTTGAGGACAGAGTTAGTATAGCCTATATTTGAGGTGTCTAATGGAAACATTTTTATCTGAAATTCATAGGGAAGATAGCCCTTGAAATATAGTTTCCAAATCAATTTGAATCACTTCAATCAGTTATCATATGAAAAAGTTATTCTTGAAATACTAACTGCTTGTCAAAAAATCTGCATGGTGACAATTTTAGGTCTTAATTGATCATTGGCATATTTGACATACCAAATCATCTTCTTTTCAAAACCTGTTTATATGGGAGATATATATTCAAATCTAGTTTAAGATACAATTTTAATCATCCCATTTGGAGGTGAAATGAAAAAGTTATGCCACAGTTAGTGACTGCATGTCTTCAAAACAACGTAGTAAAACTCTGCCTCCTAGGTATGTTCATCACCAATTGTGTGATATCAAGCCGAAGAATTTTTAAAACATGTTTCTATTAGAAATAAAAAAATTAATCTAATTTAATCTCCAAGTGGAATCACATTGATCTGATCTTTATCGAAAAAATTACACTTCAAATAATGACTGTTGGTCTAGTTAAAAATTAACAAGCAGCTCTATCAAACATGGCACTCATAAATTTTACTATATCATTTTAAACCATTTTGAAAACCTGTTTGTATTGGAAGCCATATGAATTCACTTCAACTTGGATTTGGAATCACTCTAATTCAATATCAAACAAATATTTTGTAAACAAAATACCTCTTGGAGGTCTAGGCTGGCCACCGTTCCTCAAGGTGTAAATAAATGCAATTTGTTTGTATATAATATTTGGACTTGTTTTCTAAGCAATGCTTGTAATGATTTACATGTTTATTGGAAGAAGAAAGACTGTACACCTCTCTTCCTCCATCATCTAATGTTGTATTGCAGGCAAGTGCTATGTTTTTGCAGGTCATAGGAAGAATGAAGGAGTGAACTCCATGGATGAAGTAATTTTCAAAGTCAAATTCATATTTCAGAATATGAATACAAATTTTCAAGTCAAAGAAAAGTGAAAATTCACTTGATGTTGAGTTCATTCAATGAAACTCAAACTCTTGAAGCTTGCTCTTAGATGCTGACCACCAACATCAACAAACCCTACAACATGATCGAGATCAAGGCAAAAAGACATGAAGCTAATCATCAGAAGAAGCAGTCAAGTTCTGTACCATATCAAGTCACAAAGAAGCCTTTCATAAGCCATATTGTTCATGATTTCATCCATCATCCATATTGTATGCTCCGCGATCTATTATCCATCCATTTACTACTATCTCATGACTTCAATATAACCTATTTCCATAAGCTTTTCATACTTCCCTACTCCATTACACCCCACCTCCATCTAGAAAAAGAAAAAAAAAATAGAAAAAGATAAAAAATAATAAAGGAGTTTGGTTGTGAAAATCCACGAAAGTGGCACAATACAAACTCGAATTCATATAGGAAAACCAACTTGTTTGGCCAATATGAATTCTCTATTTTATTTTACCATTTCTTCAGTATGAGTTTGCAGGAATCATCCTCTAGAAAAAAAAAGACTTGGGGACAAGTCTTGCCATCAGCAAGGGGGAAGGTTTGCAAAAAGAAACTTAGTTGTGAAGCTGAATTGACGACAGAACTTGTATTGTTGCAGAGGGACCTGAAATGTTAGCAAAAACATGTATATATTGCATAAAAATGTACATGGCAGAAGGGACCTCAGTTATTATGAATCAATTGCAGAGGGACCTAAACGACATCAACAATCAATGGACCAGAATCAATGAAGAACGTAGAATAGGAAGCATAAATAAGCTCTATGTTTCTATCTATCTACGATATTCGAACAAGACAACTTCATCCAATATTGTTAAAGAACAACAACATTCATCCAATACTATCAGGGAAGTACAAGTATAATAAGTGCACAATTTTGCTCTTGTAAATTCAAATTTTTGTAGAAATTTTTAGACTTTGTTAAAATTGAGTTAATACCTGAATGCATATTTTATATTCATTACATTTTCCTCATCCTATACCCATTATCTTAGACCTAATCCTATTCATTTCATAACCCTAAATATCATTCTATATTTGCCTATGTACATTCTATATTTATTTCCTACATTCCAAATTCATTCCATAACCCTAAGTACTTTTCCTCTAAGCAAAAAGGATTAAAAAAGATGCAAAAAGTTGAACTTGCACAAACAAAGCAAACATTAGTCCTATGGAAATAATTTGAAACATGACCTGAATGGTCATTTTAAAATTAAAACGATATTAAAACAATATAGGAGATATAAGAGATGCGCATATTGCAAAAAATACAAATCAACACAATTAAACCTTATCATGGCACATAAGGATATGGCATAAGGTTTAGATGCAATAAGGTGAAGTCATAATAGCAAATGAGAAACGATATAATGGCAATACAATGCAAACTTAAGTGATAATGTTTGAAGGGACAACTACATTAGTATTATGGAGTTTATTTTTGTTATGCAATTAACATGGCAATCAAAACAATGCATAACAAAAATAAACCAGTGCTTAGAAAGAAATACGGTGGTAGCCACGATGGAAGCAATCGACGTAGCAACAAAGAAATATATATGACAGTCAAAGGATAAGCCACGATAGTATTGCGGGTTGGTTGCAGGACACCTACAATGGATTAGAGGAATAGCCATGAATCAGAAGGTATATCGGCAACAACATAATGAATCAACCTGAGTTATAATGCAATGAACGTTTGATGCTATTTAATACAGAAAAGTCAAAGGTTCTATGCATGGTATCCAGTCAATAGGACAACAACAACAAAAAAATGTTTTGAAAAACGTTTTGGTAAAAAAACCCTGTGCGTTTTAACAGAGCTACAACTACGTAGAACCATAACACACTCTCTCAGCTATTGAAGCTGTAAAAAGGCCTGTACACCGTGGATCCAGAGAACATGGCCACAGGAAGGATGCAACCATGGCAGCTTCAGGTACACAAAACAGAAGATGACTTGGAGAGGTAAAAAAAAAGTCAAACTACATTTAAAAAACTCTGTAATGTTATTTTCCACAATTAAAATGCAAACCCAACTCAATGGTTGAGCCTTTCACAGTGTGAAAAGAAGCTGGAGCCATAAAAAACATAGGGAGAAATGCTAAGTAAAAAAAAAGGCCCAGAACTATAACTGAATAAGAAAGAGCAGCAAAAGAAATAGGAGAAGACGTTGTGGAAAAATAGGAAGGATAGGCATCAGCTTTAACATGAGTTGAAAACCAAAATTTCTGTTCGCCGAGTGCATTAAAGCACTCCAACAAACTCCAAAAATTGCGCAGAAGAGGCAGGTAAGATTCTGGATTTTTACTAGTGTTGAACAGATTTTATGGTTAGTAAATCTCAAGATAGTTTTGATAAGTGTCATAAAATTCCAATTAGAAAATTGGGTCTTTGCCACCAGTCAGCACACTAAGGCATTGCAACAAAGGTTGAGGAAATATCGGGATTTTTCGCTGAAATAAGGGCTGTTTGTTATTTATTTAAAAATATATGCCAGCAGTCAGCAAATAAGAGCGCTTAACAGTGGAAAATATTATGAAACGCAGGAAAGGAATCACAACACTTCATCAGGTAAATTGATTTCAATCCTCCATGAAATCACCAAGTTTGTTAATAAAACAGAGTGTTGAATACATCTTGAGTTTAAATGCACAGGAAGTGGGCTTAATTGCATAATCAATAAACTGTGACATAGCTGGAGATTAAAAAAATGAAATGAACTCAGTTGTGCATGAAAAATCTTCCACGGGAATTGAAAACAGAGTCTGTTCATATATTTTGATTGCATGAAATAAGGAGCTTTGTGTAGTTTTGTAAAACGTATAGCCGCCAAGTTTACAACTACACTTGTTCATTTTTATTTATCAAACAGTGTGACATGAATTTTAGTTTGATTTCATAATGGAAATGATCAACGAAAACAGTGTACGGGGTTTATAATGTGAAAAGCAATTCGTTGATTATAAGCAGTGAAGTGTTGTATATTGGTTACTGCATGTTGATTGTATAAACAATAAGGTACGAGTGCACATACAATGGCTTCAATTCAACAATCAAGAAATGAAGAAGCGACTCTAGTTTGATGTCATAGGAATATGTTAAGAAAAACGAAAATCGAAAGGAGGAATTATGATATGATTTCGTTTTTTTTGTATATTTCTTTTCCAAAATAGAGTTCAATTTCTTTCTTACAGAAGTGTGTATAAAGATGTATATTTTGTTTGCATGAAAAGAGCAGAGAGGCTACAAAGACAGAGACAAAGGAGTTTTTTTTTAAATTTTGATGAAACAGAGGATAGAATATAAGAAATAGATTAATAAAAACATGTTTATTATGTTTTTATAATCTTTTTATATCAAAACTTTGTGTTTGTGGAAGTAGTAACTTCATAGTTTTGAGGATTGGTCTCATCTCTTTGTCAAGGGCATTAGAAAAGAGGTAAGTAGGATACTGGAGAAACATTTGAAGAAAAATTGATTTCAAATTGAATGATCATTCAATCTCAGAAATGCATTTCAATTTTGAGAAGCTACTATTTTTCATTGCTTTTTCTGGGAAAATGAAATTGAAATTTGAAGAACGAAAACATGGGTTTTGTTCAAAATGAGCCTAATTAGGCTCATTTCGAGCAGATTTCTCAAATTCATTTATATTTGGGATATTTTTATGGTTCTTTTGACCCGTATTTTGCAGATTGCGTGGGTAAACCAGTGGCTAAATTGAAAGTGAATGCCTAGACATAAAAAAAAAATTGCTTCTTTTAGTGAGATGTAATGACAACTGGATATTGGATCCTTTGAGTAAAATTGTTGATATTGCTAATTTGAGGGGGACATGAATCCTGTGTCAGAATGTATTGCAAAATTAAAGATTTATTTGTTGTCTTCTCTGAAGCTGCTCATCCAAAATGATATATTGGCATTTTATCATCAAAGGAGGAATAGTGTAAATTTTTTGGATTTGTATGTTGATGGTGAAACCTCATCACACATCAGAGACATTCTTGTTCCCATCACTCCAGAATACATAGTCCAAGCCATAATTTTTCCACTGATAGGTAAAGAATGTCATCTACAAGAAAAGAGAAGAGGTACATGAAGGCATAGATATCCTTTTACAGGTAGCTCAAGAGAAAGCTTCATCTTCAAGGGACAGAGCCACAGGTACATCAGTAGATCAGTCAACATATAAAAGTAAAAGGTCAAAAGGAAGAAACAAGCATGAGGACATGCTTGAAGATCGACAAGGGGGAGATGTTGGCCCTCAGTTTTGGTCTATTTTTGCTTAAGACAAATTACTTAATCCTTATATTTTCCATCCATTTTCCATCACATCCATCTCATTTTGATGTATTTTATGCATATTCAGGTGTTTAATTTTAATTTTGCAATTTCTAGAAGTTTTATGAAAATTGAGTTTCAAGTGCAATTTCGGACTGAATCAGAAATTCCCGTAATAGCTATGTGGATGACATATTTGCAGGACACTTGGGCTCGAGCTGGATGCATGAATGGAAAGCTTGGGAACTAGGACTAAGCTAACTCCACTTGGTTTGGTCAAAACAAGCTTTATTAGACCTGGTCAAAGCTGGTCAAACATGACTAGTCACCAAAAAATCCCTAGGAAATAGGGCAGTCTTGAGATTTTATGGGATTGACCATATTTCTTGGGATGAATTGGATGAGTTCGACTTAAATAGGTGGACATGAGTAGATATGATTGTTAGAGATAATATAGATCAGTTTGTTTCACAAAACCTCTATTTAAAGCCAAGACTTTGATGCTTATAAGTGTAATTTATATGTAACTTTTGTATAATTTTATGCTGAGACACTTTGGAGTTTGAAGCTAATTTGAAGAACCTGTTTCATTTCAATTTTTTGTTCATGCTTGGTTGATTTACTGAATTTTCTGTAGCTAAGATTTCTTCAAGTGTGCAAGGCAAGGGTGGAGGGCCCACACACCAAGCTAAGTGCACTTCTTGGTTCAATTTTCATAGTTTTCATAGATTAATTCTTGTTTCAAATGTATTTAGATGTGTGATGATTGCTGAATGAATATTGGTTTAATTCTAATCTACATATGAAGGGAAACACAGGAATTTAAGTTAAATTCCCCTTCTATTTGATCTTGAACTAAAACTGAATTTCATTCTCCTTTTCTTACTTGAAGTTATTTATGCATTTCTAGTTTGAAGCAATGGTGATTGTGATATAGTAGGATTGTGAAGAAGGACAATCTGGACCTCCTTAGTTAGGAGCCTCTTCTTTTACCACTTATGCATCATAAACCAATGTTAATTAATGCTCTTAGATTTATCTTCATGAAAGTAGTATTGTAAGGAAGGACAACCTCGTTCCCCTAAGTTAGGAGCCTCTTCCCTCGTATATTATATCAATGAATTAGAAATTGTTAAAATAGGTTTATATTTGTAATATGTACTTCTCTAAATCTTCAAATTTTATCTTCTAAACTTGATTAAATCTGATGTCCATATACTGTGGATTTGCCTCCAAGTTTTACAAACCCGGATTGATAATTAAATACTTGTGTTAATTTATGTTA
The DNA here is from genome assembly GCA_031772625.1 of Pinus tabuliformis. Lineage (NCBI taxonomy): Eukaryota > Viridiplantae > Streptophyta > Pinopsida > Pinales > Pinaceae > Pinus > Pinus tabuliformis. Next base: position 701,748,660 of record CM062804.1, read on the forward strand.
ATAAATTAGTCCAACAGTTGTCCTCAATAGAACTTAACCAGTGAGGTAGGAGCTATACCCTCCATGTTTTCCAATTAAAAACAAGAGAAAATCCTCATTTGATTAAGGAAATTGCAGTCTAGGAGAATTATATTGCAAAGTTAACATTTAAATCTCTCACCCACCAGAATTCTTGAATTATATCCATAAAATCCTCCACAATTACCAAGGAAAGATGACATGAGGTTTTAACAAGAGAACCCACAAACACAGTAAGAATTCATCAGCACCCTCCTGTAGTAGAAATTTTCACAAGGCACCAATGGATGGGGTTCTTTGAGAGGATGAGAGGATACAATAATGAGGTGTCCAAATACTTTTCTCTCTCACTCATACCTCTCACCAGGACTGTCACACAGAATAAGTCGATCTTGCGGACAAGATAGACCTTCCTAGAATCTAAAGAAGACCTAATGACAAGCAAACCAACCAGACACTATCTTTCTCTAAATATGCTTTGATAAACAATAGCAAACAAGTGTTTTTAGGGCCTACCTTAGGTCCAACGCAAGCTTGTGGATGCCCTTGCTCCTTTGATCCAAATGAGCTCCTTTTCGCGAATCTGCAAACACAAACAAGGCAAACAAATTAAATAGCACCTGAAAAGCCACTTGCATAAAACATATTTAACATGAAAGTCAAGGAGTCCATGAAACAAATAACATAAGATACTTGTTGAGAAACATTAGTTTGATTGTATTAATTCAAAAGAAGAAGAACTTTACAACCTTTGCCTTGACACTGTACAAGCTCCTCCCAGGGTCCAGCAAGAAGTCTCCTCTACTTTGACAAGTTTCACTCATTCCCCAATGAAGCCAAAAAGATGTGTGATCTCTCCTCTTAAGCTCAACTAGGAAGTCTTGATTTCACCAGCATTTACCCTAAAAAATGTTCAGCTTCTAACCCCTCTAGCAACCAGCCCAATGCCTGTATTTATAGTGCAATGGAGGGAGGTTACTAGGTCCTCCTTCAAAGGGATAGATCCTCTCATCAAGGGATTAGCTCCTTCTCTTTTGGGATGCATGAACCACCTCAGAGCGAACAATCCGCGTCAAAATTCCTTCTAGGAACCTCTAGAATTAACCCAAAGTGAGTTTTTTTAAGATAAAACTTGCACCTTTTGACTTTCACAGGGGTCCGCACCTACACCGTTAGGGACAGAGCGGGCAGGTCCGCAGTTTTTGTACACAGAAGGTGCGGGACCGCAGATGACCATGAGAGAAAGTGCGGAACCAGAGTTACATTTATTTTTAATGTCTTTCTCTCATTTCCAAAGCTTGATTTGAAGAACTGAGGTCTGAGACTTGCTTAGGAGGACAGTACAAGTGATGATAGACCCATACTGACTGCAAATAATCATGGTGACGATATTTTTGTGTAACAGATTGCCCCCTAATGTGCGAAGTCTGTAGTAGATGAGGATTTTTTATCATTTAGGAAGAGTGAAGTACTTTATCATTTCGAGGATCATCTTGTGGAGAGCCCGGTTGGAACTTGTAAAAACATTCAATGAAAGATATATATATGAGATCATATCATCGCTGAGGTGGGCATTCCCATGCTCAGATCAAAACTGACTAGAAAAACTAACTACTGCTCTGATACAGGAATGATCTTGTAAAACATCACAAGTATAGACTCATGTGGACACAGTATGGACGCAACCATCTGTTTATGAATAGTCCATTATATAATGAATACAAAATTCCTCGCAGCCTGGATTGTGGAAACTAGATCCAGGGTCTTCATTTCTACTTTCCGAAACAGTACGATTTTGTCCATGCGAATGAATGTGTTGATGTCGAACATGGTAGAAACCACTTGATTACCAGTCAATGTCGTAAACTGTTAACAAGTGTGAGAGAAACCACCAGTGATGTCAATGGCTCTCAAAGTACCCAGTACAATCCATGAGATGCGAATAAATGTGTTGATGTCGAACATGTCACGGAATCCTTTGATCGAAAGTCAATGATGTAAACTATCGTCAAAGGCGAGAAACCTGCCATTGAGGCATGCAGACTTCAAGGTACTGACGATTCCTAGATCATCTTTCTAGATAATGAGTTGATGTCGATAGAAAGCGATCCGTCGTAGGCAAGCCCACAACACGAAATCATAGATCAAGTTGAAGAAATTTAGTTGCAAGGACTGACTCAGGGATGGTCAAGATGGATGACAGATATTTTGCAAATGAATGGCTTATTGGCAGTGACCTCTTGAACACATAACGACATGACAGATGGCTTGGTGACAATTGACCCAAAGTTAATACCCAGAAACCGGCTGAAGACTTTCAATGTGGTTTGATCAACTGTTAGGCAAAGGATTTCCCAATCCAGGTGAATGAAAGTGTCGTGTTCAAGAGTGGTTACAAAGCATGACAAACAGGCTCATTTTTCTCTCTTTTCCCCCACCATTTCTGGCAAGTACCTATTTATTTTTGACAAGCTTGAGGAGGATAACATTTGCTTGATTATAAGCTCATCCTTCGGATGAGTCCAACTTAGTTTAAATTCGAACCCTAAGAAGGAGTGGTTCGTTCTCGTTTGTAATTGAACAGGTCCTTTACTGTGAAATTTTAACGAGTCCAGTATAGGAGAAACTCGGCGTTTTTCAATTTTAGAGAGTCTGAAAAAACTTAAGAAGACTCCAGGGTTGACCTTTTTTGTAAATTTATGTCTCCCAAGCTCGAAAAAGTATAAAATAATACTCGAGAGAACCGCTTGATCTTTTACAACCAAGGAGTACTTTTCGTCATTAGTGCCCTTGACCCGAAAAAAGTAAAAAAGCGATCAATGACACGTCGTTTTATAACCAATATCGAATTTGAAACGACAAAAATCCGGCAATCTTTTCATGTTTTTACGGTCGGAAAAGAGCTGTAAGGGGACCGTCTTTTAATTCCGTTTTAACGAGTTCAAAAGAAAAACTCGGCAATCTTTTCATGTTTTAGGAGTCAGAAAAGAGCTTAAAGATGACTCTAGATGTTTTTTCGTCGAAAATGATAGATTTCACCTGAATAATCCTTTATTCTGCACAAAAACACAAACATCACTCATACCTGTTTGAAATGGATAAAAATGTCACAAAAATACCTTTTCAAAGTGAAACATAAACAAATTTGCAATTTATTTACTCAAAAAACTTATAAAAAGGGCCTTTGTCAATTCATTTTTACCGTTTGAGTTTGGGTGAGAAAATAGTGCTTTTGCTCAGAAAACTTCCCGTGAAGATTGCGGAAAATCCAACCGTCGGAATCGAACGCCGTCTTCTCCAGGTAATCCACATCATCCCACTCTTCATTTTCAACCGTTTAGTTTTTTGTTTTAGTCCTTTATTTCATTTTTGGGAGGGTTTTTAGGCACAAAACCTGCGCGCGGGGGCCCGTAGCTTTACCATTGCGGGCCTACGGACCCCGACTTTTTCTCCATTGGGAAAAAGCTCGGGGTCCGCACCTTCCGTGTAGACGAAGTGCGGTCCCACGCACTGTGTCTAACCTGGAGGGTGCGGTCCCCGCCGCAAGGGTTTTGAACCCAAAAATTCTCAAAAATGGATCACACAAAATATTTTCTAGCATTTTAATTAATATTTATACTTGATGCAGAGAGTACTCATGCTAGATTGGCGTGAACGAGAGCATGAGGACATGGATTCTGCCACATGGAATCATCAGCCTTCACTTGATGCTTTGAGGGCGTGCAGACTGTACAAATTCTGGGCCATTCTTGGCATGAGGGCTCAGGTGGATTTCTTATAGTGGCTGGTTGATGGAGTATACAGGACCAGTGCTTCTTCATTGGCGGCCACCAGCTCGAAATCGAGCTGGCGGACATTTATTTATTGACTGGTTTTCCTAAGAGAGGCGAAGACTTGACTCTGCACGGGACTAGGCCAGGTGGCCAGTCTGTCGATAGCCTCCGGCTAGAGTACTGCAACAGCCAGGCTAGAGACAAAGGGATAGACATAAAGACGATATCCTGTCCTAAGCTCATGGTGATTGCATTCACTGTCACCAGACTTTGCGGAGCTACCGCATTACATATTGCCACCGGATCCCAGATGCGTATGGCAGTTGATTGCTTTCGAGGCACGATCTTCAACTGGTGCGATGCCGTGTTGGCCAATGTAAAAGGCCAACTAACCAGGGCCAAGAACGGACGACTAAAGACCTTTGGTTATGGGGCTTTGGTCGTGAGTTTTGGCCTGGAGAGGGTTCCTATGCTGATCCCACAGCACCTTACTGTTGGAGCTAGGCTTCCTCGAGAGCCCAAACTGATGCGATGGGTCGCAATCATGGCCCGTCACCCGGACGAGAGGACAGAGGTTGCTCGATTCAAACCTGAGTATTTCCAATGGTTGGAAAACCAGGTCTTTTCCATTCAAGACTTCCCTTACGCTGGGATAGATTTGTGTGGTGACCCAGACATGGTCTTTCCACCAGGAGAGTAGTGGGACGAGTCAGGTAAAATCCTTTTCAACATTTTTCCTATTTTAATTTTTTTATTTTTCCATCGTCTCAAAACTGATAGTAAAAATTTCAAATGCAGATGTGGGTCCACAGCGACCAGCCACTCCGGCCTTTCGAGAGGAAAAAACCAGTTGCACCCGCGCCAGCCTCACAGGACAAATCAGCAGAGGTTTTGGCTGAGTTGGAGGGTCATCTTGAGCGCTTGACAGGAGATATTCCTGAGACCACTATAGATGACATTCCTCGTCGACTTCAGCGTTATGTGATTGGGGTCCCGGGACCTTTTAGGAGGTTCCTTTGCAAGGTGGCCTGTGCAGTGGTTTCTTATAGAGATCATCACCAGTGATAGGATGATCGCCTATTGTGGGCACATGTGACATTTTTGTTTTTTGTACTTATCATTTTTGTCGATCATAAGGTGTTTTTCAACCTATGATCGAGGACGATGTATTTTTTGACACACTCCTATATATATATATCACTATTACCGGCTTATCTTGTAAATCATGTTATGGAATGGTTTTAAATTCACATGTATGATTATTGCAAATGTCTATTTAACATTCGAGAAGCAATTGCATCTGCTAATGTATTTAAAGACCTTGGAATATGCTGATATTCAATATAATCAAATTCACGTTCCAAGAGACGCACTCTAAAAAATAATCTTAATAACACTGGATTTCTAATGGCATACACTCTATTAAGCTGTAACACAACGAGTTCAGAATCTAACCTCACTATCAAACTCTGAATCCCAAATGAAATAGATTCAGATAATAACTCAATCACTGCACTATACTCGACAATGTTGTTCGTTGTTTGACCGAGGCTTACCCCATGCATAGATACTAACTCGTCAGAGGGTGAATAGATAACCCAAGCTGCGGAAGAGATGTTCCGTGTATTACGACAAGCACTATCAGCGAAACCAATGTATGTTTAGAGAGGCATCGACATCTGCAATATCAAGAGTAAAACCAAGATAAGCAGGAATAATGACGAAAAAACACTCTCTAGGCTAAGCACACTGTTTAAACTAAAACACACCAGCTAGAAAGAAAAATCTATCCTAACTAAAAATCTCCATACCCATTCTTTTAAGCATAATACCTCTTCAAGTAAAGGCCATTTCTGGGTTTACCCAAAGAGTCCCCGTCAAAGTCTACCAATTCATAGACCCCTTTGGCTAGCTTTCGCTTGACAACATAGGGACCATGCCACATAGGAACGAATTTTCCAGTGCCTAATTTATCATTAGCTTGATCATAAACTAAGACTAGATCTCCTTCCGAAAAATTTCGAGGGGTCACATTTCGATCATACTGAGCTTTCATTCGTTTTGCGTGAGTCTCGATCGCCAATGCAGCATCACGTCGATTCTCATCTAATTGAGCCAAGTATAACAAATGCTTTTCCTCTTCGGAAGTGGCTAGAAGTAACTCGATGGCCATTTGTAGTGACGGGATTTCGCATTCAATGGGTAACACGGCTTCCAAACCATAGACTAGTTGGAAAGGAGTGAACCCTGTTGATGTTTTTACTGAAGTTCGGTACGCCCAAAGCGCTGAAAATAGCATGTTGTGCCAATTCTACTGATGAATCCCAATGATTCGTCGGATCATGATAACTAAAACTTTGTTGATGGACTCAACTAGACCATTCGCTTGTGGATAATAAGAGGTTGAACTATCGTGACGTAAACCAAGCTGGCCTGTAAGTTCGGTCATCATAACGTTTCGAAAATGACACCCATGATCAGTGATTATCGCTTGCGGGACACCAAACCTAGCAATTATATGATTGAACACGAAAATTGCAGCTGTCTTGCCGTCTGCCTCGAATGTAGGCATCGCCTCGGCCCACTTAGTAAAATAATCTACCGCAAGAATGATATACGCATGCCCCCCGGCCGAGTGAGGGTTACATGTAATAAAATCGATACCCCATTTGGCAAAAGGACCAACAACAATTATAGGGTGGAGAGGAGCAGGTGGAGCGTGCATCTTACGATAAAAAATCTGACAGTTGTGGCATTTTCGGACCGCCGTAATAAAATCTTTAAATAAAGACGGCCAGAAGTAGCCAGTGCGCAATATCTTTTGGGCTGTGGCAAACCCAAACATATGACCGCCACATGCTCCAGAGTGACAGTCATTTAGAACCCTTTCAGCTTCCTCGTGAGTTAAGCAACGTCGAAAAACAGAATCCGCCCCACGACGATAAAGAGTATCTCCAATAATCCTGAATTGTTGGGATTGGAAACGAATCTTTCGACATTCTGACCATGAAATTTCTGGCCTAAAGGATTGGGTCTAGAGATAAACGATGATATCCCCATACCATGGATCTAAAGTACTGATTATAAACAAGGATTCATCCGCGATGGGCTCCTCCGCCACAGTTTCCATGTCAGCACGCGGGAAGTAACACATTAACTCCGCAAAAACTAAATATTTCTTAGACTTAGATTTCTCAAATTCCAAGTCGAACTCCTACAGGATAACGATCTATTTAGAGTACTTTCCCCCTAGCAATTGCTTGGTCAAAATGTAGATCATAGGGTTGCAATCCGAAATTACTGTAGTTTTACGTAGTAGAATGTAGTGACGAAAACGTTGGACAGCTTGAACGGCTGCCAATGCCAATTTCTCCACATGTGAGTATTTTAGCTCAGTTGGATTTAACGTTCGACTAAGGTAATATATCACATGTTCCGTTCCGAATTCATCTTCCTGAACTAAGACCATCCCAATGGTGGAATGAGAGGCGGCGGGATACAAGAAGTAATCCTAGTTGTAGTTGGGAGGATGCAACAACGGTGCATGGGTCAACGCGTGTTTGAGTGCATCAAAAGATTTCTGAGCTATCTCATCCCAATAGAATGGAGTGTTCTGTTTCAACAACCGGGTAAAACCCTTTGTAACCTCGTCGTAGTTAGGAATGAATCATCATAAAAAGTTTGCTTTCCCCTGCAAACTTTGGAGTTGGTGAAGACTCGAAGGAGGAGGCAATTTGATGATAGCTTCAACCTTCGAGGGATCAACGTGAATGCCGACTTTCGAAACTACAAACCCCAACAATCGACCTGTTTCTATACAGAAGACACATTTGTGTGGGTTCAACCGAATACGATAATGCCTACACCTCATAAAGATTGCTCCTAAATGGACGAGGTGATCAGCTCGATGTAATGAATGAGCAGGCAAGTCATCGAGATAAGGTTGCACAATGTGTTTGATGTCATGAAATGCATAAGACATCGCCCTTTGAAAAGTTGCTCTGGCATTCTTAAGCCCAAAAGGTAATTTGCAATAAGCAAATGTCCCCCATGGACAAATGAAAGCCGTTTTTGGTTGATCGGTAGGTAGAATATTGATTTGATTGTATCCGGAAAAACCGTCCATAAAGGAAAATATTTCGCTGCCGGCACAATCATCAATGATTTGATCGATATAGGGAGTTGGGTAATTGTCCTTTGGACAGGCTCGATTAATGTCCCTATAGTCGATGCATATTCTTATTGTTCCCTGTTTTTTGTTAATCGGAACAATATTCGATACCCAATCCGTTAACAGGATCGGATAAATGAAACCTGCTTTCAACAGTTTTTCAACTTCTGCTTTAATTGCAGCTGCTTTTCGTGGGTGAATCTGACACAAACGTTGCCGGACGAGTTTAGCGTCCGGGTAAGTCTTGGTCTCATGAAAAAAAATTGCGGGATCAATTCCTGGCATTTCCTCATAGGACCAGGCAAACACATCGCGGGATGCTTGAAATAGGGCCTTATATAATTGAATTTCGTCATCTGTACACGAGGCACCTATATGAATGCTCTCTACAATTCCGGGCTTAACCGAAATGTCAATAGGAATAGTTCGAGAGATGTTTCCCAAATTTAACTCTGAATCAGGATGTTTCATTGGATTTTGAGGTTCCTTGACATATTCAGTTGTAAAAATTGATAAGAAATCATTTTCAAAACGATCATCCTCAGGTAAAAACGAAGATCTGTGATGGAGATTTTCCCATGGTAAATCATCTACGCATATGATTTCACGAATTTGCTCATCAGAGTGAACAAGTTCAGAAAATGTAGTTAAATCCGAGGTTGATGTGAAAAGTGATTCCTCACGGACCACATTCATTAAGTCATTTTTGGTTGAACACGGGTCGGCAAACGACTGCATGGCTTCATAGGCAATTTCATATGGACTCAAAGGCATGGAATTACCAAATGAGTCTATCTCAGATTCAGAAGGGACGATCCAAGGATCATCATAAATAATGGTGTCTGATGTGATCATATGAATGGTTGCAAATGAAGACGATGCGTTGATTGGAGGAAAAGGAAAAGTTCCCAGTAAACCGGCATCTTTAACTAATCCTACTCCAACATCCTTATATGGGATAGTTGTTTTACCAACATGCTGAATACTCTCCGAAGAGGCTGGGTCGGATGAAAAGTAAGCCAGCTAGTCTATTGTTACGATCTTTCCATTGTGTGGAAACTTTATTACTCGAAAGACCGATGAAACGACCGCTGTCATAGCGTAAGACCAACTTCGACCCAAGAGAAGGTTGTAATCTAGAGGGGCATCAACCACCTCCACATCTAGACTAACGGTTTTTCCTTCAACCCCTATAGGCAAATCCTGTAGAATGCCAAAAGGATGAAACCCACAGCCATCAAAGGCCTTTAGAATTGTCGGGGATTGATTTAGCGAACGAGAACCAAGCGATCTCCAACACTGTATCGACATAATACACGTTGAGGCTCCCTCATCAATTACAGTCCGATGAATAGGCCTGTTTTTGACTATCACTGGAATCTGGAAAGCCATTTGATGAGGAAAATGCAGTGTACTATTTTCTAGATCGAAAATTATTAGGTTCGGGTCCTGAACATCAAACAAAAGTAATTTACGTTGTGCTGGGCATGATTGCAGCACTTCCAAAGCCGACATTGCTGAGGGTGAAACAGCTAAATCCTCAATAATGTTATAATTCTGAGCCACTCTCGCATGTGGATTGAAAGCTAACTTTCGAAGTATACCCTTGGCGGGCGGTTTGATTACCAAGTCTGGATTAGGTTTCTCGATCTATAGTGGATCGGAATCGGGAGTTGAGGTTGATGGATTAGAATGAGAAGATTCTACTTCTTTACCATCAACAGGACTTTTACTACCATAATCTTGCGATCGAGTTGCAATCCTAACATGGGACATCATCAATATGGGTTCTTCATTGGCACTCGAGGATGAACCTATCATCTTACTGTCTTGAGCCGCAAAAGGATCCTTCAAAACAACAAGAGTTTGGGAACCCTTGACAATTTTCGCAACCTCTGCACGATGAGGGAAGTCTCTTGTAAAATGTTCATTGTCACAAATGAGACAAGGATAAGAAGGTTTACGCTTTTCGTCATTGGATTCCACCTTTTCAAGTTTTTCCTTTGAACTTTTTTCCGTTTTATTCTTCTTCTTTCCTTTCTTCTTCCCACCAGATTTTGATTTGGCTGTAGATGACTCTACAACGTGAATATCGGCGGAAATCTCTGTAGAAGAATCTCCTGTTGGGGAATCAGGCAAGGTTATAATGGGAGAAGAATTCTTGGAAGACTTCTTCTTACTTTTATTGTTAACCGTGCCAATCATACCATCGGCGGCATGAGATCCCGAAGGAGCTGCAGCGATTTGATTTTTCTTGGGAAGATCGGGGATTTTTTCATGTAACGTACCTGACTGAGTATAGACCAAGTCAAGGTACTGTGCTTGAGAAATTACTTGCTCCTCCGTAACAACTCCAGCTTTAGCAACATCTTCAGTGATCTTTGGCAACAAAGATTTTACAAACCACTCAGCCAAGATTTGATCCGGAATAAATACCTTCACTAAACGACGTCGACGTCTCCACTCATGAATATGATCTGAAATGTAAGTGGATGTCGATTGTTTTAGCGAAGTTAACAATTCCGTGCCATTGTCATATCGGATTGGCAACTGAAAATGAGTTAAAAACGAGGTAGCTAACTGACTAAAATTATAAAAAGTGCATCGCGGTAACTCAATGTACCACTTGGCCGCGAGACCAATTAGAGTGCACTGGAAAAGTCTAAGACGGATTGAATCATCTGTAATGGAGTTAGACGCACACCAGATGTGGTAAGTCATCACATGGTTCGACGGGTCCTCTCCTGATTTACCTTCGAACTTGGGAATGTCACTGGGAAACTTATTCGGCATTGGCGGCCAAAACGGAAGATAATTAATGGGATCGTTCGTTAGGTGCGACAAGTCAGGTAAGTCCAAAGTTGCGATAAATGGTAACTGCCAATTAGGATCCCTAAAACTCTGGGTCATGAGACCAGCCCCAGGAGGAGGATATCTAGGATAACTAGGAATAGGAATCGCGTTCGGGATATTGTATCCTCCCGGAAAACCAGGATTAACCGGACCGTACTGGGGTTGTTGAGGTTGTTGATAAGTGTACCTAGGATACGGTTGATACTGATAGACTGGCTGTTGGACAGCAGGACCGAATTGGTACTGTCCTTGGTACGGTTGATAGGTGAATTGTGGTTGACTTGTGACAATCGTACTTAAACCAGGTTGTCCTACAGGCATCTGAATCGAAGTTTGAATCGTAGATCCAGATGGTGGTAAAGATGTCTGAGGAATAGATAGAGGAATAGTAGAAACCAGAGATGTCGATACTCCAGAAGTAGGTGGGTTAGATTGAACAGATGTTGCGGCAGTTGTAGCAGTCATTTGAGGCGGAGTACGAGGTGTACTGGGCCCAGGCTGAGAACCTATCGAAGGTACAGAAGTTTGAATGTTAGACTGGACTGGTTGCTGGGGTGAACCAGAAACTAAGGTTTGTCCAGTTTGAGATGATAACTGTACACTTGGTTGCAATACCTGTTGGGTTTGCGATGGATCCCACACTATATTCATTCCGGGGTACTGACCCATAACTGGTTGAGAATACTAAGGACCATAACCGGGTTGAGGGTAGGATTGATAATTAAAAGGTACATTTCCCATTCCTTGAACATACGTTTGACCTTGGGGTGGTTGGAAACCTTGGTTCGAGTATTGACCTTGGGGTTGATACCCTTGAGGCACATACTGATACTGGGGTTGACCTTGAGGTATAAATTGATATTGGGGTTGACCTTGGGGTACATATTGAGTCTGGGGTTGACCTTGAGGAACGTACTGTCCCATAGGTATGTATTGTCCTTGAGGTTGCCCCCCAGATGCAAATTGTGTACCTTGAGGTTGCCCCCCAGGCGTTAATTGAGGCTGCCCCCCAGGCGGTAACTGGCCACCTTGAGGTTGAGGATTGGGAATAGAACCTGACATCATAAGAATGCCTTCTACGCTCAACGGCTTAGTACCATTGTTTCCAATTAATAACCCTTGATCAATGGGTTGAGGAGATGCTCCCGAAAAAGTACCAGAAAGTGACTGATACCCGGAGGGAACAGAAGGATCGCCGTACAAAAAAGATTCGAGCGATTGAGTAAACATGGATGACTGTCCTGCCATATTGACGAGAGTATAAAAACCTCTAGGTGTTGAGTGATAAGGAGCACGAGGTGGTGAAAAACTTAACCCTGAGTTTTCTAAATAATTAGTCAAAGAAAGATACCAAGAACTACTCCTAGAAGGACTGTAAAAAATTGATTCATGCTCCCTTAGCTCAATAACAGGTTGATTTTCAGGGATAGGGATGCCTACTTCTTCTTCCGGAGCAAGTTATTCAATAGAAATAAGTCCAGAAGGAAGATCTTGGGTGATTACTCTTTCTACCCTAGGTGAACCAGGACCACTAGAAGTTGGAGAAACAAACCCCGATGTCGGAGTAGCAGCAAATTCACTTTCAGGATCAGATATTTCAGGTTCTTCACATATATCACTAGTAGATGAAAAACTACCAGCAATTTCGGAAACAGACACTGACTGTGGATTATACTCTGCTACTAATGGTTGAAAATCAGGATGTACTATCAAAGAAGATTCTCCTTCCTCAGGTGACCCAACTCTACTGTCTCTAGGAGTTACGAGGACTTTTAAGCCTTCAAGTTGGCTCGGTACTTCCTTAGGTGGTTGGCCCCGAAGTCTACGAGACCTCCTCAGTAACTCAGCCACGTTTACTAACTCAAGAGATTGGCCGCGAAGTCTAGGGGACTGCCTTGGTAATTCAGCCACAGTTAAAGACTTTTAACTACTTCACACGCAAACAAAGTAAAATCTCAATGAAAAGCACCTAAAGTCTCTAAAGAACCAAACAAATTTGAATCACATGCCTAAAGAATCTAGGAGATCAAACACACACAAACAGTAACTTTCTGGACTGAAAACACTAGTTGGTGATGAAATCCAACGTCGCAAAGTTCAATACAGAAATGGCGGTTGGAACAGTTACCCCAACAACCTGCTTAATGAATAGACTGGCACAAGTTCCTCCACTTAACCGTCTCGAGTGAAGTGAACCCCCCAAAAAATCCAAGTGAATCTAGCCGACGTCTGCTCCAGGTACAGTGGGATCTTCCCACCACTGTCACCTTAGGAAGAGTCCTAAAGAATATGGCCACTAAGGTTACCAACTGAGACAAATACACCTGGGGGAACAGTCTACGATCCGATACACACGCAAGGGCAGAGTAGCAAGCTCAATCCCCTTGAAGGCTCCTTGACATAATCCAAGGTTTACCAACAAGTGACCCCAGGCTCCTCGAAAATGATTAATCCGAAGTTTACCGTTTTAATACATGAATATCTGGCGTCGTTCCCAATGAGGAAGGATTGATTCCCACACTGGTTCGGACACGATCTCGTGCTTCTCCTTTAAGAGGAGCTTTCCTAGAGCATAAATGCAACAATTGGATTTCTTCCCTACCACAAGATACAACTACTTGTTTGTTTTTACTGTCTTGGAGAGTTAATTACTCTCCTACTCCAAGACACTAGCATAAGCTAAGTTGGTGTATCAGAGCCCTAGAAATAAAAATGTTACTAGGTGAATTTTACTTTAAGCGTTAATTTTAGTGGTTTTTGTTTAAGTCCAAAGGTGAAGAGATGAAACTCGTGGTATGAAGGCTCGACTCAAAATCACTAAAAATGCACCTAAGATGATCTAAACAATATTTTTCTCTTCGATGAACTTCTAAACTAAGAAAGAGTTTGAGAATGCAAATACTTTGTAAACACAAATCTTTCTCAATTAAAGAAATTAAAAGAAGAGCTTTTCCTTTCCAAAGCACTCAAAACGAGACAACTAGTTATTTCACAAAAATTTCCCTTTTCGTTTCAAAGCACTCAATCACTACAAAAAACAAACTTTTTTCCAAAAGAGATTTTTTATATTTTTTAATAAAACACTCAAAACTAATGAAAATGAATAACTTTGAGATCTACAAACTATAAAAACCTATTTGAAGCCAAAGCCTACTAAAAGTCTTTTTAAGGATGTTTTACTTAGCTAGATGTAAGCTAAGGACCAATTTATGCAGAATCACAAATCAGTCAAGAACAACCAATTTCGTTTTCTTTTTGAAAATGAAAATACAAACTTTCAAACACAAGCTTTTCGAAGTTTTGTAAAGAGAAAACTCAAAGCGGATTCCTCAAACAAGGGCAGATTTCATAAATGGTCAGACTCATAAGAAGGCTGGTAGACACTAAGGTGATCTGAAGTCCCTACAGCTTCTAAGCTCAGAGCCACTAGACAACCAAAATGAACAACAAACCCAACAAGCAAAACTCCTAGGAATTTCACCTAAAACCCTAACACTAATGAAATCAATCCAAGGAAAGCTTCTGACAAGTTATATGCAGGTCTAGGCAGTGGATAACAATTTCTAAAGACAAACTAAGCTGACTAACAGAGGAAATTTTAGGGTTTTCAAAATTTTGACAGGGTCCGCAGGCCCACAGTTGGCACTGGTGCGGTCTCGCTCTGTGCTAAAAGCCAAGCTGTGGGTAAGTACGCACTGTGTCAAATGGCTAGGGTGCGGTCCTCTCCCAAAGTTATGAAAAACGAAAAATAACCCTGGATCTACAAACTCTACCCAATTTTACACACAACAAGCCAAAAACAAATACAAAAATAGAGTTTCTCAGGTCAAAGTAAAAACAAGGAAAACAATCAAGTCCCCAACGGAGTCGCCATTTTGTCACACGGAATAAGTCGATCTTGCGGACAAGATAGACCTTCCTAGAATCTAAAGAAGACCTAATGACAAGCAAACCAACCAGAAACTATCTTTCTCTAAATATGCTTTGATAAACAATAGCAAACAAGTGTTTTTACGGCCTACCTTAGGTCCAACGCAAGCTTGTGGATGCCCTCGCTCCTTTGATCCAAATTAGCTCCTTTTCGCGAATCTGCAAACACAAACAAGGCAAACAAATTAAATAGCACCTGAAAAGCCAATTGCATAAAACATATTTAACATGAAAGTCAAGGAGTCCATGAAACAAATAACATAAGATACTTGTTGAGAAAAATGAGTTTGATTGTATTAATTCAAAAGAAGAAGAACTTTACAACCTTTGCCTTGACACAGTACAAGCTCCACCTAGGGTCCAGCAAGAAGTCTCCTCTACTTTGACAAGTTTCACTCACTCCCCAATGGAGCCAAAAAGATGTGTGATCTCTCCTCTTAAGCTCAACTAGGAAGTCTTGATTTCACCAGCATTTACCCTAAAAAATGTTAAGCTTCTAACCCCTCTAGCAACCAGCCCAATGCCTGTATTTATAGTGCAATGGAGGGAGGTTACTAGGTCCTCCTTCAAAGGGATAAAGCCCTCCTTCAAAGGGATAGCTCCTCTCATCAAGGGATTAGCTCCTTATCTTTTGGGATGCATGAACTACCTCAGAGCGAACAATCCACGTCAAAATTCCTTCTAGAAACCTCTAGAATTAACCCAAAGTGAGTTTTTTTAAGATAAAACTTGCGCCTTTTGACTTTCACAGGGGTCCGCACCTACACCGTTAGGGACAGAGCGGGCATGTCTGCAGTTTTTGTACACAGAAGGTGCGGGACCATAGGTGACCATGAGAGAAAGTGCAGAACCAGAGTTACATTGATTTTTAATGTCTTTCTCTCATTTCCAAAGCTTGATTTGAAGAACTGAGGTCCGAGACTTGCTTAGGAGGATAGTACAAGTGATGATAGACCCATATTGACTGCAAATAATCATGGTGACAATATTTTTGTGTAACAAGGACCCACGCCATTGCTGTAGTGAACGAACTATTAGTAGTAATCACCCATGAAGTTATAAGCAGAATCACCACACTCCCTCTAGGGTTACCTTGGAGAAAATAAGATAAGGGTAACAATACCCTTGCAAAGAAGAAATTCTTTTTGGATGGGGAGGAGAAAATGGAAGAAAAAATGGGGTCAGAAGAGAAAGCATTCCATACCCTTGGAATGAAGTTAGTTACCACATCATTAAATACATATCATGTGAAGGGAGATACACTGTGGTGTATGGATACCACTTCAGATTCCTCCAAGAACTGAGATTTGGAGTAGACACACCTCCTCAAAACAAATTAAATATACCCTACTTTCTTCTTCAATCAATGATAGATATGAGCATCAAAGTGTAGGAGGGAAAACATCAACAACTAGCCCATCATGGGATGATGAAACTTATCCTAGAAGATGCTCTAGAAAATTTAACTCCCTATTACATGGACAACTTTCAGAGACATGCAGACAGAGGGAGAAATTCAATCTCTTGGATATGACAAAATCCCCACTGCTAGTGAGAGGGATGAAGAAATAGAAGGAGAAAATGAAGAGGAAACAGAGGAGGAAAAATACGAAGAAATGGAGGAGGAAAATGAAGAAGAGACAGAAGAGGAAACAAAAGAAGAGACAGATGAGTAGAGTGAGGAACTAGAGGAAGAAGAGAAAGAGAGAGACAGGGATGATAAGGAGAATGGAAAAGGGGAAACATAACAGAAGGAAGAATAGAGGTCTACATTTCAAGGAAAAGAAGGGGATGAACCACCAAGGGTATCTCCAGAACCCACTGAGAAAGAGGTAACAACTGGTCTTACTTCCCTAAGTACGCCTATCAAGTCAAAAGGGAAGAGGCAAAGAAAAACCCCACTGTAACTCAAAACAAGGAAGAGCACAAGGATTAGGCAGGGAAGACCTCAAACCCCAACCAGAACTCCTATTATCATTGAGCACTCACCAAAGCAACAAGAAAAGGCAACTCATCTAGAGAAAAATCAAGGAGAAGGATCATCAGGACAAGCCTCTTCAAAATCTCCCATCACTTATGTTAGGAGGCATGTCACAAGGTTAACCTCATCAAAGGGAAAAGGTCTCCTACAGGAGACACAAAAATACCTATAGGAAGCAGAGGCCATCCTATAGGAAAATATGTTAAACCTACAGGAAACTAAGAAAATGGACCAAAAAGGTATCACTCAACAAGAAACAGAGAAGGAAGACCCAAAACTCAAAGAACCTAGTCCACAACCCAACCTCAACTCTCACTACAAGTTAATTGAAGGGGGTAGGGTCATCCCACAGAATTTTTCCATTCCCTTATTCTTTGAACTTGAGAAGGAGAGCGAAAGGACACACAGGTGGATGCAAATTAACAAATCAAAAGGAGTGGAGGATGTAGGACACATGGAGGAGAAATTGAAGGAGATGGGCAAAGAATTGAGAAGCATAAGAGATAGAGAGGCAATGATGAAAGCTTAGTTAGAAGTAGAGAATGCATGGCTAAGGGGACAATTACAAGAAAGGGAAAGCCAGTTGGCAGCTATGGCTAGTTTATCCTTAGAGGCAATCCAATGTAGGATGCCAACAAAGATTTATGCCTTGTATCTCAAGGAACAATTGCTACAATTCCAAATAAAGACTTGAGCACAAAGAGGCACTATGCCCTTCCAAGACTATAGACAATTCATTGATCTTTGTGATCAAAGCACCTTGGAAGATAGAGAAAAAATGTTTGAGTTTTACCTACACAACTTGGCCTTGACAGATTTGAATGTGTGGGACCCAAATTCAAAACTATGATACTTGCAATTAATGGCCTTAGAATCATGGATGAATCACGAGGAGGCAAAAGCTATAGAGATGAAAAAGGTAATGACAAGAGAAGAGAAAAAACCCCTCATGATCAGGGCTAAACAATCTAATCCAATGGCTTTCATCAACACCCAGAAAATCATTGCAAATGATCCTAAGATTGCACCTAGTTACCTTGCTGCACAAGAACAAGAAGTCACACACTTTGAAGACATGTTTAGATTTCTAGGAGGTGACATCATACAAGCTTGCCAAAGGAGGTGCAACACCTTTCCTCACAACTTGAAAATTAGAGAATACCATTCTCCTAAAAGAATGAGAGAGGCACTAAATAGAACACCCATGTATAAGAAGACTGTACAAAGACTCAAAGTCAATTGGATTGGCTTAAGACTTAGTCCACCATTGCTTTTAGGAATGTTAGAAGGGAGGAGAGAAGAAGAAGAAAGGAAAAAGTGGGAAGAGATAGAGAGGAAGGCAGGTTTTTATTCATAGGAGGAATAAAATGCAGCAGAAGCATGGGATGTCAGGGAGGTCACCAGAGCAATGAAGGACATGGATATAGATTAAGTTGCTCAGAGGATGAGAAACACTTTCAGTAGGGAGTGATGATGAGCCTCATCATTGGGTAACTATATGGACCTTAATACACCTCCAAGCTTACTAAAATCAACTCTTCTCATAGTTCCTTACATGTTTTAATTATATTTTGCTTAATGAGATGAGTAAAAGTAAGATGTTATGTCTTGGGTCTAATGCGCATTAATTGCAGTTTTTGAGAGAAAATCATGGCAATTTTGGCTAATTAAGGGTAGAAACTCGAATGAGAAAAGGAGGAGAGATTATAGGAGATAGATCCTCCTCATTAAATCCTCACTCATTCGAATATTCCTCAATCAAATCACACTAGCTCGGAGTTGCAAGCGGCCGAGTCATGGAGATCATGGGTGGCCGAGTCATTGAGATCATGGGAAGCCGAGCTAGTGACAGTTAAGAACCAGTTCATATTGAGTTTGGAAGCCAAGCCTCCCTAGATTTAAGGAAGTTGTTGGAGACTTTAGTTGTATAAATAAGGAGGCCTAGAGCCTCATTAGGATTCAGATTTTTTATGTAAGAGCACTAAGCATTTTTGAGTTAAAGAATTGTGGCAAAACATTGTTATATAATTTTCTGATATGATAATGAGAATGAGCATTTCCTTGAGCAAGCACTGAGTTGACTCAGAGGGCTGAAACTCTTGGGTTCGGGCCCAACCCTACCAGCAAAAGCTCCTCTTATTGTACTTGTATGCTTAGGTTATTTCATAGATTAATTGTTGAATTGATTTTAGCACTGTTTCGTTGCAAGTAGTGGTAACCTTAATTAGTTTGCTTCCATTTGTGCATAGCTTTAGTAGTAGTTTTAGAGAGGTAAAGGAATACCAAAAACGTTGATAGCAGGTGGATTTTTCCTCACTCCTCCCTTTAGGGACCATGGTTTGAGGAAAAACTCCTATTCAGCACCAAAAAAACAAAAATTTTCTTTCTTATGGAATTTAAGGTTTTCTGCTACTTAGGCCAACATCTTTTTAGTTTTCAAGAATAGGTTTCAATTGTCATTTATGATATCCCCAACTTTGTATTATATCTCATGGTGTTCCACAATACTCTGCAAGTATTTCCACGCATGAACTAGGCAACTAAATAATGAAATTATGTTTTCTTAAGTTGATTGGAAATCTTCCTTGTTTGATATGATTCATGGATAAATGCGAGTGATGTATGTATTGCAGGAGTTTCAATAGTGAAGGAAGATATCATGTCAGAAAGCCCAACCTAATCTCATGCATCCATGATCACCAAAAGCCACTAATTTCCTACACCAATTCATCATTCCATAAGACTAACTTTCTAGGTTTGTTGAGCAAATACAACCATCTTACAAACTCTGTTTTGAACTCCGAAGAAGTCCTAGCCACTCCCTTGCCTTATTTCTTCCACCCTTCACCTTCCTTAAGCCCTATACCATCTTCCAAATCACTCCTATTTCTCTCGGTTGGACCCTGTAGGAATATAGGGGATCTTGTAGGAGCATTAGGACATCCTATAGGAAGCATTAGGACATCCTGTAGGATGACCTATAGTGGCCGATTTTGAGGCCGATTTGTGGAAAAAGATCCTAGGAATTTTGGAGAAGACCCCTACTCCCCTCCCAAGCCATCTGACCTTTCACCACCATATCTAACCCACCTTCCACATCACCAAGAAGATTTAGCATTCACATTTTCACAAAAAAGGACAAAAATAAAAGAGTTATTGTGTTCATTCATATGCATAGCAGTAAAATGTTTGGCTATTTCAGATTGCATGTCTAGGATAGTTTGGATTACACACATGTTAGCTTAGAATTCTTCTGAAGCAATATCTCTTAGCAATTAGTTAGATGAGTGGTGTGTTTAAAGCATTTATTTCAGTTTTTCATTACTGCAGTAGACAATATTTCCATTCTTCCAATTAGGGTAAAATTACCATTTCTTCATTGGTAATCAAACTTCTTCTGAATCAATAGAAGGCTGGTTTGAGAAACCATAGTGGTCTATCACTAGCTCAATAGTGACAAAGAGTGGACCTATCACATCTGCTTGTGTATACATCATTGTCACCTCCAAGTTTGTACGAACCCCGGGTTGATAAAGTAAAGTTGGTAGCCCTAGGAGTTGCAACATTCTTGCTACAATACTGGTGCTCATCAGAAGAACATGCGCAAATGATATTGATACCATATTCATTCAGACTTATCTAGGAATATGGACACATATGGGGATGCATCGCATTTGGGTCCATCTGAATTTTTGAAGAAATTTGGGACCATCTACCTGTTGGACAAATCTAAACTCATCTAGATATCTGAGACAATCTGCTTGTTGGAAGAATCTAGACTCATCCGAATATCTAAGTCATCCAGGAGTTGAACTCTTTGCAAATTAGGTAAATACCCAAATCTAGATCTTTTCTGGAAAGCATAATGTTAAGATTCTATTTGGAGGAAGGGTTCCATGCAAATGAAGGAGTATCAGAGAATTCAAAGTAGTTGCACAAGTTCAAACAAGGAAAACTATTAGATCCAAATATATTTTCTCACATGTCACAATTCCAGTGTTATTTTGTTCCATACATAGAATTCAACATCCACCCCTATAATTTTTTTACAAAGGAAAATAAAGAAAAACACCCTAGACCCTAGATTCAGTTCCATACTAAGTATAGGTGGCACTGTGATAGATGGAAGAACTCTATTGGATGTTAAGGATGAGTTGGCATATAGGTGGTAGTGACGTCAACATGATGACGAGGGAGGTGACATGTGGTATAAAATTTTGGCTTTTTTTGGGTGGCCAAGTGGCCTATTTCCATATTACACATGGCACCACTTAGAGGAAGCTACTTGGAAAGATGGTTTCATCATGATGTAAGCATGACATTAGTTGATTATGTGGCACATTATCAGGATTCATGCCAAGGGGTCAGTTTATAAGTAGTTTGATGTGTTAAGGAATTTTCTGAAAATATGTATGACTAGGTAGTAGGGCCAAAACAAGCTTAAGAGCATCAAGAGTACCTAGAATCCAAATTCAAAGAAATGTATATCACTTTTAAGAGCACCTGGATATTGAATTCTTTGAATCCATCTAGACTATCCAAGATCCGACTTCAAGGACAAATGCCAAATCTAAAAAAACCTAGATACCGGATGCAATGCATAAAGGTTCCACAAGTGGAAAAGCTTCCATATATTTGCATGGTTCTTATTCTAGATTGTAACAAGCCAAGTCTCCATTCAACACAAACACAAATATCCATATCACAAGGTTTAAAACTGAGAATTTAGGATTGTCAGGTGTCTAGGCCTCTTGGCAAAATTGCGCATTGAACGACAAAACGCAAACCCGATGGAATTTTAACGAAGTTGGAGTTTGGAGTTCTTATGTGTTGGAGCTATGTGTGTACAAAAAAATTTATGTCTCGGTCTATTCAAACAAAAAAGTGCAATTTGGAGTTCTCAAAATTTGGTGATGCATATTAAAAAATAAGGTGACCACTGAATATGAAAAGGCATGAATCTGAACTAATTTAACTCTTGATAATTATGAATGGGAAAAGACACAACTGAGATTGATATAAAATGATGCTTTGAGTTGTAATTGATATTTTTTTCTCTTGTTTTGATCAAAGTAACAATGTGAGAGAAAGTGAGAAATAGTGGACACAAAAAGCTAGTGGGAAAGCTATCAAATGTAAAAAATATGAAGTAGATACATAACATAAGGACAAAAAAAAGAATGTAAGTGGATGTTGGGTGAAAACAAAAGCTATTGTGTATAAGAAAATTGTAGAGGATAAAAAAAAAGAGGGTACTACAAAGAGAATATCAAGTAAGCCAATTAGAACAAATATTAACATCATTTATCAGGGGATTAGAGTCTCCTTCAAGTAGCTTCGTGAAAAAGGTCAACAGGTTGGTGCCTGTAAATAGTTGGAGTTGGTGCTTCCAACAAGTGGGTGCTAGCAAAGAAAAATATGTTGGAGCCTCCTATAGGTTGGTTCTTGCACAATATGATATAAAAAGAAGTTGGGCCTTGCTTTTTCAACGAAATTAAAATGAAGATTGGTGGTTTACTCCATTTATGGGTTTCCACGTAAAAATTAGTGTCTCATATGTGTATGATGTTTTTGGTATGGCTGCGTGATTTATGCATTATTTTTCCTCTGAATAAAAATATAATTTCATTTCAAATTTTGTAAAATGGATCAAATTTACATTTTGCATATGTTAAAAGCATTCAAAATGTGCAACCTTACGACTTAGGAGCAGGGTAAAAAACTAAAAATAGAAAATACAAAGGAGAAGATCAAGTGATATAAAAATCACTTCTCTTTATTTCCTTTCCTTGTCTGAACCTGCTACCATCCCCCTGTAGGATGTTCAACAAACACCATTTCCATATCATTCTTGGTCACCTCTGGTGGTCATTATTTGTCAAAATATGATAGTTCTGAAATATGGACTCTCTTTGTTCT
The DNA here is from genome assembly GCA_031772625.1 of Pinus tabuliformis. Lineage (NCBI taxonomy): Eukaryota > Viridiplantae > Streptophyta > Pinopsida > Pinales > Pinaceae > Pinus > Pinus tabuliformis. The sequence continues at coordinate 701,771,305 of CM062804.1, forward strand.
TGCCATCCCATCTTCCTTTTCAACCACCAATTCATGATATTCCACTACATGGATCGGTTCTATTTTTTATTTTTTTGCATATGAGGTGCATGTTTATCATGAACATGGGTATTCTTATCTTATTTTTATGAAAAATCCTTCTTGATTTTCCCTTCTTCTTTTCCAGGTAATTTGGATCAAAAGGTTTCCAACCTTTTTTTTTAGTGTCTTACCCCTTTTTATTTTTTGTTGGATTTACCCTTCATCACTAGAGAGGAGAGCTTGCCCATACCCTGGGAAAATCACAAGGTTGCTATGGTATGAACTCGATACAATCCAGAGTTGATGTAGTTGATTCCACCTTGGTTGAAGTGCTATATCCCATGGCAACAACTGCTTGTTGAATAGGTTCCTTTGCTCTTATTATGACGGTTAATGAATGAAACATGGGTGGTGATCAATTCTCCTTTCTCCTTGGCTTTCTCTTTGGTTGGGAAATAAATCTCTTTCCATCATTCAAGGAGTAGTCCCTCCTGCGTCTTTTCTTATCTCCTTGAACAACAAGGGTTAGGAAATCCACCGTGTCCTATAATATCATCCTTCTCTCCTTGGTTCATAAATCCATATTTTCCGACCAATGGTAAGGACAAACAAAGTTAATAAAAAAAACACAAGGGAAAGCACAATAGCAAGCACCGATGGAAATGATAGTAGTAAGGACAAGCACAGTTGTAGTGATGGGTCTCGAGTCTGTGAGATAACATGCTTGGTGGGATAGTCTGTCAGTGTCTAAAGCCTAGTGTGGCTTGCTTTGTCTAGTTAGTCTGACTTGGATGGATTGGATTTTGTAGATCTGCTACTTGTGATTCTCAAAATGAAATAGGCCCCACACTTGGTTCAGATGCTTTCACTCAATCAACTAAAACTTTTGGTGCTTACTTTGTCGTTGCCACCTATGTTGTTGCCTTCTTGGCTGCTTGTGTTATCTATTGCTTTATGCTTGGTGGCTTTTCAATTTAAATACCAAACAATAGACATGGACACCTAGTTTCAATACTTATCTGAATGATATGGACTCTATGGGATTGTATGTATGAAGCCATAGTTACACAACACTTACCCTGACAGAACCACAATTCGTACACCACCTCAAATGTGCGACATGTAAATGGCATGTTTTCATAGTCCAAAAATTAAGTACATAAGGAAGATTTATGTTTTATCAAGATGTAGTCAATAGACCTTTTCTTAGGTCTATTTCTACACATATAAAGGCAAATGTGAATAAACCTTTCTTTGTTCTTGTAACATCCATATTTTTAAAGGAACCCAAAGTGTTTCCAACACCTTCTCGAACCTTATGATGCCAAAAGGGAAGAGGGAGGTTTGGAAACCTTACCTAATCTGACATATTTTTTACCACCATAGTTGTAGAAAGAATCTCTTGGAACCAAGGGGTGATGAAAACTCCCACTCTTCCCTAGAATCAAGGCCATTCCTTCAAAACTTTCTCCATATCTTCTTGGGAATCGAACTGAATAAGGATTTTTTTTTTTTGAATGAAGGTATATATCGCAATTTTTGGACCATTTCATAAAAACCCATTGATGTAAAGCCTCATACCTTGGCTAAATGTCGTTAAATATACAAATCGTAGCCTTGAAGAACTGAAAAGAGTTGATTTACCTATTTTATATTTACTTCTAGAGCTAGCACTTGTTCTGTTTGTTCAACAATATAAGGTCCTGGACTCAACTTTGGTTCTTCCATTGTAACCGGTCCTTCCCCCCAAGCCGCATCCTTGTAAGAAATTGAAGTATTTGGGTTCCTAGAGATTGAAGCACCTCCACACAACCTTGAAAATAATACAATAGTGGAGTTCCTAGTTATGACATAATCACACATCTTTGAAAAATCTACAACTTATTCTCTTCACATATAAGCTAGTGCATGGATATTGGGATCCCCATTCGTTTCGTTAATATATGCATTAGATCTTCCACATAATACTCTTCAAAGACCCAAAGAAGGATCAAGTTCCCGTTCAAAACCTTTATGAAAATTTGGAAAAATTTCACCTCATTCTGATCAACCTCAGCCATATGTGATTCACATGTCTTTCTTGCCAAACCCACTGGAGGAGAACAAGGGGTTTATTTAATTAGAACTGCTCTGATCTAAGGGTAATGGAGGGAGAAATCATGAATATCTTTACATCCAAGCCTCATTATAAAAAACCCTATGTTTCTCATATTTGCATCCATCTTGAAAAGCCTACTTTTTAGATTTTTTTTTTTTTTCAATCGATTGAGTAACATTTTGTGTTACCATCTCCCATCTCCAAAAAATCATTTATATTGAATTTCATTTTTCTTTTTCTTTTGATTTATGTATTGTTTACATGGTCATTTTATGAATATTTGAATCTATGTATTAATTGTTAAAATTGGTCATAAATTACTAATTCACACCCACTCTCAGTATTTTCCTATCTTTCAACAACTGGTATCATAATAGGTTCCTTTAGCATTAGTCTAGTAATTGGAAGGTAGATTTAAACTTGAGACATGGCCAACCAGGATGTATGTTCTACCAATAGAGCTCCTTTTTTTAATGGAAGGAATTATACCTTTTGGAAAGTGGGAATGAGGACATCTCTAATGTACCTTGGTGATCCGAATCTTGAGGGAAGGCCCCCAAGATCTAAAAGATTTAAGCAGGAACGTAATAGATTACAGAGATAACCATAAATACAGAGATGCGATAACCATAAAAACAGAGATGCAGCAGAAATAATACTTCATTTCATTAATGGAGAATACTGAGATATGCTTACAAATAGAAATAACCCAGCTAAGGCGATGGTAGCTTATCTCTGAGAAGAGATGTGTCGGCTACATGCCTCTGAACTGTTTTGAACTGTGTTACAATGAGGCTCGAGGGCCTATTTATTGTTGAGAAACAATGGAAAACCCTTCACATTCCAAAACCTAACCCTAGAAGATGAAACGCCAAATTTTGGGCCCCGCTTTTGGGTAAGTTGGTGCATCAACTTCCCGGGGTCGCGAATTGGTCGTACTATCTCCGTTTGACGCGCATGATAGCCCGTTGGAAAGATCTCTCCGAGGACTACGACGGAAAAGACGATTTTTAAATAGAAAAATCATTGGCGGTGGATTTCCCAAAAAAACGTCGTTTAGGGCCTCAAAACGGCTCCGGAAGTTTAGGACCCGAAAAATTGCTAAAAATAGTAAACTGTGCTATAATTAAGGAAACAGAAAAGCTGAAAGAGACAGTTGTGGGGGTCCAAATGGGATAGGCGGGTGGCCACCAACATCCACCTGGATCACTTGGTGTAGATTGCTGGGATGCATTAGTGAATGGCTATGAAAAGCCATCTATATTGGTTGACATAAAGGATAATATTGAGGTTTAATTTAATTCCAAAGCTATGAACACAATCCTAAGTGGATTATCTTAGTCAAAATTTGTTAAAGTTATGCGCTACAAGACAATAAAAGAAACGGGGGACAAGTTGAACAATAACTATGAAGGTGATGGTAAGGTAAAAATTCCAAATTACAAGTCTATAGAATGCAATTTGAGTTGTTAAAAATGAATGAGGATGAGAATGTAACATCATTTTTCCTTAAATTTGATGAAAAATTAAATACCACGATAAGTCTAAATGAAACTAAAAATGGTTCCACTATAGTTCAAAAGGTATTGAGATATATTCTTGCTAGATTCAATGCCAAAGTATTAACAATCGAGGAGATGTATGACCTCAAAAAGTTAATAATGTATCAATTAATTGGAACATATAAAACTTATGAAATGAGAATTGCAAAAGGAAAATCTACACGATAGGAAGCAATATTTAAAGCATATAGGAAAACCAAAGGTGATTAAGGACTCTTAAGTTATAGATTGAATGAGGAGGAGGGTAAGTTTATTAGAAGACCGAAGAAAGGAACTAACAAATATAAAGATAAACTACATTTCAAATTCTTTAATTACGGAAGAGTAGGTCATTATCCATATAAATTTCCATTCAAAAAGGAATATAATAAACACGATAGAAAATAAAATAATAAATAGAGGAGAGTCAAGAAGGAGAAGAGTTTCAAAAAGAAAATCTTCTATACCCAAGAAGACAACAACTCCTTATAAGATAAAAATGAACAATGTTTTAATGAATCAATCAATGCCTTCATGCTCATGGCCTTAGAAGCCCAAGATGAAGGACATAATGAATGTGAATTAAGCAAAGAAGAGGCTGAAGTGGACCTAGGAGTTGAATTAATCAATGCCTTAGAATAAATTGATAAACTTAAGAAAAATTGTCAGAAACAAAAAGAGTTATTGATTAAGTATGAAAAAGAAGAACACAAATATGAAGAATCATCACTCATTCTAAAGGTATATTTCGAAGAATAAAACAAGGTCAAAGAAATTCTATTGAAACTTTTGAAAGAGAAAGGCAAGGAATGTGAAAAACTAGAAGAAGAGGTAGTCTCTTTAAGAAAGGAATTGGAGAAAACCCAAGCTCAACTAAACTAGAATCTAAAGCATATTAAAGGATCTAAAAATTTAGATGAAATTCTTAATGCTCATAGATCCCCTCTCATAAATATTGGCTTTGGATATGAGGGAGAAACAAGCCATAATAATTTTGAAGACAAAAACCAATCAACTTCATCAAAGACCTCCCATAAAGTAATGACAATGAAATTCAAGGGAATGACAACAATCAACAATCACAAAGTAACAAAAATGACAGTGATACATCTCAACAACAATAAATGGATATTGAAAACAACAGACACGCTGAAAATGTGAGAAATAAACAACAACAAAGTAACATTACAACTCAAAAATAACCAAGAAAAATATATAGCAAAGTTTCGAACAACTTTTAGATATCAGGTAACAAATCACCAAAAGCCCTACTTCCCTCAAAGACAAAGTCATGAAATTCCCAGGAGCATCCAAAAAGAAAAACTATTCACAATTACATAAATTTCTTCTATGGCTACCATGATTCTTGCACAAATTTTGGACACAAAGATGTGAATTTCATAACATATCTTAGAAACATTTAGTTAAGAAATAAATAAAAGGGATCTTATCAGCCAAGAAAACATCATATATTTGCAAATTCAGGTAGAAATAATCCCAGGCAAAAGAATCCTTTTGCTCCCTTATTCGATGTTATTGAATGATTTAACTGTCATAATTTTTGGCCATAAAGCAAATGAGTGTAGAGTCATAAATTCTAGACCAACTCCTTAGAGTAAGCAAATGCAAGAAGAACCCAAGTTTGGAAGAAGAAAATGGAAGAAATGAAAGACAAATATGGCATTGTCCTATATGATCAAAACCAAAACAACCATTGATATGTGGATAGTGTATGCTCCAGACATATGATTGGTGATAGGAGTAAGTTCTTGTTACTAAATGAAAATAAATCAAGAAATGCTACTTTTGGTAATGGTGCTCCAGGTATGATTATGGGCAAAGGCACAATGAGACTAGACAATGGAAAGGGTAAAGCTCAGGGCATTCGTTTTGTAGACAGGATCAAGACAACTTGTTGAGTGTAAGCCAAATGTGTCACAAAGGGTATCATGTTACTTTTCGCTCCCAATATTGTGAAATAAAGTCAAAAAACATAGGCAAAGTAGAAATAAAGGATGTGAGAACCTGAAATAATGTATAAATTCTCAAGAAAGAAAACGAGGAGTGTTATTTGGGGAAACTTGATGAGAGCTGGTTGTGGCACCGAGGATTGGGACACATGAACTTTGATCATATTAAACAGATTAGAAAAAAGTAAGTAGTAAGATACCTGCCAAAAATTACAAATCTAAACAATACAATTTGCAAATCATGCCAAATAGGGAAGAAAACTTGAGTGCCCATCAAATCAAAAGAACATTCATCCACCAAACCTTTACAACTAGTCCATACATATTTATGTGGGCCTTCAAGAAATTAGGTTCAAATTGGAGAGTGATCCTTCATGTTGGTTATTAACGATTACACTGGAATTACTTGGGTTGCATTTCTAAGGGAGAAATCATATGCATTTGAAAAATTCAAAATTTTCAAGGCCATGGATAAAAATATAACTAGTTGCAAATTAAATGTTTTGATATTTAAATGACTTTGATGACTTTTGTGAAGAAAATAGCATAAAACGACAATTTAAAATTGCATATACTCCTAAAAAAATGGAGTACCTAAAAGGAAAAATAGAACAACACAACAAATAGCAAGAGAAAAGGTGGAAGAAATAAATATGCCATAGACATTTTGGGCTGAATTTATTCATACAACAATCCATATTTTAAGTGAAGCACATCTCGGGCCAAATAGTGACAAGACATCTTAAAAATTGTGGCATGGAAAATTAGCATCATTAAAACACTTTAGAATTTTTGGCAACAAGTGTTACATAAAAATAATGATGATAAATTGGGTAGGTTTGATCCTAGAGCTAATGAAGGAATATTATTAGGATATTAAACTAAAAGCAAAGGCTACACGTGTTACAATAAAATGTTATACAAAATAGTTGATTGTATTGATGTAAAATTTGATGAGGAATCACCTTTCAAAAGCGAGTAGTCAAGATTCATTAATCCACTTGATTAGATCATCATTGAAGAGGAAGAATAACAACTTGAAGAATTATAAAAAGAGGAAGAAAAAGAGGCAGACAACACTCATCCAAAACATCCTTCAAGGTATGTACAAAAGAATCACCTTGAAAGTCAAATTCTTGGTAAAAAAGAAGTAGGAGTTTAAACCAAAAGAAACTAGTGGGAACTTTTAGTTAAGCATAGACTGACATATTTTCCATGACCGAACCTAAAAAATTCTCTCAAGCAAGTCAAGATAAGTATTGGATAGGTGCCATGAATGAGGAATTTGATCAAATTGAAAATAACCAGACTTGGGAATTGATTCCAAGACCAATAAATAAGAATGTCATAGGTACAAAATGGGTCTTCAAGAACAAGTTAAATGAGAATGGACAAGTAGTTAGAAACAAAACCATATTAGTGTGAAAATGTTACACACATGTTGAAGGAATGTATTTTTAAGAAATATTTGCTCCTATTGCAAGATTGGAAGCAATTATAATGTTTCTTGCATTTTCTTGTCATAAAAATTTAGATGGATTTGAAATCAACATTCTTGAATGGAAAATTTGAACAAGAAGTGTATAAAGAACAACTTGAAAGATTTCAAATATCAGACAATCCTGATAATATATGCAAGTTGAAAAATGCACTATATGGACTCAAGTAAGCACCAAGGACAAGATAGCAAGGCTTTAAAAGAGGGATAAATGACAGTAATTTATTGTGACAAATGTTTTTACTACCCGTCTTGTAATTATCACTATATATTGTAATACATATAAATAATGTGGAAATGTAAACATTGATTGGCCTCAGGGGAGAGGAAACATCTTTAGAGTTTGACAAGGAGTTTCTTGAGAAGTGGTCGAACTCAGGATGTTCATTTAATATGCTACTAGGTTTTTTGATAGGGTTTAATGGTCTGCACAATAGACATGGAGGTGGAGTATGGACTTCCTAAGTGGAGGAAAAGCCCCATACCACCTATTTCCTCATGCATCATGTTGGGTGGTCAACAAGAAAGGGATATGTGAGTTAGGAGAGGAAGAGGCTCATAAGAAAGAGTCGACAATATAGACAGAGGAGAGATCATTCAGCAAGGGGGTTGTGATTTCCAATGAATACACACACATGATAGTATGTCATAGATGCATGTACACCAGGCTAGGCATGCGAAAATTATGAGAAAACTCATGGGAAGAGGAATAATAGGAACAATGTTGGCGTAGGATTAAGATCACGTTGAGGAGAATGGTTGAAGAGAAGGGAAGAGATGAAGATGTGGATACACTATGTTCTGAAGGCCTATATGATTGAGAAGTTGGAAACACAACATACTTTGGATTCCCAATTAATAGAGGGAAAACTTTGTGTGCATTTGGATACCTGCAAGGTTAGTAGGTTGCATTAATATGTACTTTGGATCCCTTTTAAAATAGGTGGAGACACTATGAGCTATGAATTCACATAACATTTAGTAGGTGGAACACCATGTGCTCTAGACTTTTGTAAGCAAGTGGAGAAACCGTGTAATACGTATTCCCGTGTGGATTGGTTGATTGAAATTGGTGTGAATTCCCTTGAGAAATTACTCCCCAAACACATAATTTGTCTTAGGGTATGTAAACTGCAAGAAATATTGCAGTGCAATTGGCCTATGGTTGGGTGGAGAGTGGAAGTCCCTCCCCTGGTTGTCAACCATTAAGCTATATAGGTAAGTCTATTTACTTGTACTTCTATAGCACTATGATGTTGAATGGTGTTGTTATGAGTTATAATAATGAATGCATCATCATTTCTCATGGAGAAATGCAATGTTCTTGGTTTTGTACAATGAGATGGATTATGTGAATGTTCGCATGATTGAGAGGGATTTGTAGATCCTTGTGAGTGCTGATACTTTCCTGAGTGCAAAGTTAATTACATAGTATGTATGATTACTTGTCGATTTCAACTGATTGTCTTTGTGTGTGATTTATATTGTTTTATATGTTATGAACATCATGCATATTTGTTATTATGGATTGGTGAAAGTTTCTGGTTGATGTTACAGTATGGCATGTTATATTAATGGATATGATGGTGTTTTTTATTATTATTTATTATGTGATTAATGTGACATTCTTGTATCAAATTTATAGTTAAATCTTAGTTATATTTTTGCTGAGTCCTGTTGCTGTTGGTAGGAATTTTAACAGATTTATTTCTCTTATTATGGATATGTTTAATGCTTGGAAATTTAGTGTGGGAATGGGGGTTTCCTTCTTGTAGAGATTAGAGTTCGAATGAAGATTTATTTTCTGTAGAAGATGGTGTTCTCAGAAACACTTTAATTTAGGGGGAGTCTTGGCCAGTTCCCTAAAATTCTTTAGGAAAAACCTTAAGTCATTTAGAATATGAATGTTTAAGATTTTGCTTTTATTTGGAAGTATCTAGGCCATATATAATTAAAGTGATCCAGACGTATTCGGGAATCCAAAGATTTAGGAGGATTGTTGTAGTGAAGCGCATGTGGGAATTGGATTTCAGATGAACTTGATACACTCGCAAAAAGGGTAGAGTTGAGGCCTAGATGTTCAATAATCCAGATAAATATATCCTATGTGGGGCCCACTTAGAAGCACAATATAGTGCTTGGGGGCTAGATTCCATTGTGAGCCAGATTTAAACCAAAATCTAGTGTGGGGACCTTTAGCGAAAGAGTGGCATGGGACAAGATTTTATCATAGGCTACAAATGCATTTGGATATAATGATCATCTGGTGATGAGCGTACAAAAACAAGTTTGGGAGGCCAATTTAGGGGGAGTCTTGGCCAGTTCCCTAAAACGCTTTAGGAAAAACCTTAAGTCATTTAGAATATGAATGTTTAAGATTTTGCTTTTATTTGGAAGTATCTAGGCCATATATAATTAAAGTGATCCAGACGTATTCGGGAATCCAAATATTCAGGAGGATTGTTGTAGTGAAGCTCACGTGGGAATTGGATTTCAGATGAACTTGATACACTCGCAAAAAGGGTAGAGTTGAGGTCTAGATGTTCAATAATCCAGATAAATATATCCTATGTGGGGCCCACTTAGAAGCACAATATAGTGCTTGGGAGCTAGATTCCATTGTGAGCCAGATTTAAAGCAAAATCTAGTGTGGGGACCTTTAGCGAAAGAGTGGCATGGGACAAGATTTTATCATAGGTTACAAATGCATTTGGATATAATGATCATCTGGTGATGAGCGTATAAAAACAAGTTTGGGAGGCCAATTTAGGGGGAGTCTTGGCCAGTTCCCTAAAATGCTTTAGGAAAAACCTTAAGTCATTTAGCATATGAATGTTTAAGATTTTGCTTTTATTTGGAAGTATCTAGGCCATATATAATTAAAGTGATCCAGACGTATTCGGGAATCCAAATATTCAGGAGGATTGTTGTAGTGAAGCTCACGTGGGAATTGGATTTCAGATGAACTTGATACACTCGCAAAAAGGGTAGAGTTGAGGCCTAGATGTTCAATAATCCAGATAAATATATCCTATGTGGGGCCCACTTAGAAGCACAATATAGTGCTTGGGGGCTAGATTCCATTGTGAGCCAGATTTAAACCAAAATCTAGTGTGGGGACCTTTAGCGAAAGAGTGGCATGGGACAAGATTTTATCATAGGTTACAAATGCATTTGGATATAATGATCATCTGGTGATGAGCGTATAAAAACAAGTTTGGGAGGCCAATTTAGGGGGAGTCTTGGCCAGTTCCCTAAAATGCTTTAGGAAAAACCTTAAGTCATTTAGAATATGAATGTTTAAGATTTTGCTTTTATTTGGAAGTATCTAGGCCATATATAATTAAAGTGATCCAGATGTATTCGGGAATCCAAATATTCAGGAGGATTGTTGTAGTGAAGCTCACGTGGGAATTGGATTTCAGATGAACTTGATACACCCGCAAAAAGGGTAGAGTTGAGGCCTAGATGTTCAATAATCCAGATAAATATATCCTATGTGGGGCCCACTTAGAAGCACAATATAGTGCTTGGGGGCTAGATTGCATTGTGAGCCAGATTTAAACCAAAATCTAGTGTGGGGACCTTTAGCGAAAGAGTGGCATGGGACAAGATTTTATCATAGGTTACAAATGCATTTGGATATAATGATCATCTGGTGATGAGCGTATAAAAACAAGTTTGGGAGGCCAATTTAGGGGGAGTCTTGGCCAGTTCCCTAAAATGCTTTAGGAAAAACCTTAAGTCATTTAGAATATGAATGTTTAAGATTTTGCTTTTATTTGGAAGTATCTAGGCCATATATAATTAAAGTGATCCAGACGTATTCGAGAATCCAAATATTCAGGAGGATTGTTGTAGTGAAGCTCACGTGGGAATTGGATTTCAGATGAACTTGGTAAACTTGCAAAAAGGGTAGAGTTGAGGCCTAGATGTTCAATAATCCAGATAAATATATCCTATGTGGGGCCCAGTTAGAAGCATAATATAGTGCTTGGGGGCTAGATTCCATTGTGAGCCAGATTTAAAGCAAAATCTAGTGTGGGGACCTTTAGCGAAAGAGTGGCATGGGACAAGATTTTATCATATGTTACAAATGCATTTGGATATAATGATGATCTGGTGATGAGCGTATAAAAACAAGTTTGGGAGGCCCAGATCTGGAACAAACGTAGAAGTGGGCCAGGATCAGATGTGGTTAAGTAGATGTAGTGATCTAGATGTATTTGAGGATTCAAGGGGGTCTGGGAGGTTTTCCAAGTACAACCCTTATGTGCACCTATTTTTCATCTGCAGCAGGATATAAAGGAAAAAAATTGAGATTGCAGGAAGAGGTTGGGTCTTATGGGACCTACAATTGGAGATGAGGTGGAAATTTCCATGAATGCACTGACTAGGATACATGGGCATCACATAGGTATTGCAAATGCCATGGCAGGATTGTGTGCACTACACGTGGGTGCCACGTGGTAACATGTGATGATGTGGGCAACATTAAATGGTTAATATTTGAGAGGGAATATCATTCAATCCAAGAGTTAAACTGAGGTAAAATTTATATCATCGAAAAGCTCTCGACAAGATAAATGTGATGGTGTTGTCCAAATTTAGTTCTACTAACTTAAGGAAGGAAGAAAAATTGTAACCTCATTTCCATAGAGATACCATGGAGGTTGGGTTAGTTGAAGGTAACACCTCCCATCATCTTGGGAGAGTTCAAGTAGATGGGAGGGAGCATTATAAAGTTCTATCAAAGCACCCAGGTTCATCACTCAGACTAAATGGGCTCAAAAGGATCAAATATAGAGCTCTATTACAGAGTGTGGTGTTTTCTAGTGATTGTTTGCTGTGTGAAAATGGGTGTTGGTTGTAGCATGTTGACTGATGATTGTGTTTTGATTCTAGACTGTGTACTTTATGCATATTTGTATTGATATCATAACTGTGAAATGATAGAGATATCAAATTACGATATGTAAGTTGTTTTCACGGGGATGTTAACTTGAAATTTGGTGTTTTAGATAGCCTTACATTAACATGATTATTGCAAATAAGCCAAGGTGATGGGTAAATTTCTTTATTTATACTTTTGATTGGATAACAGTTATGTGTGTGTAACAACACATAATAAGACACCAAAGAACAACAAGAGAGTTTTTCTAGTGATTGTTTGCTGTGTTCAAATGGGTGTTGGTTGTAGCATGTTGACTGATGATTGTGTTTTGATTCTAGACTATGTACTTTATGCATATTTGTATTGATATCATAATTGTGAAATGATAGAGATATCAAATTACGATATGTCAGTTGTTTTCACGGGGATGTTAACTTGAAATTTGGTGTTTTAGATAGCCTTACATCAACATGATTATTGCAAATAAGCCAAGGTGATGGGTAAATTTATTTATTTATACTTTTGATTGGATAACAGTTATGTGTGTATAACAACACATAATAAGACACCAAAGAACAACAAGAGAGTGAAGGGATGAGTAGAAAAATGGTGTGGTACAACACTACTAGATCCCAACATGGCAAGGAAGAGGAGTTAGTTGGAAATAGGGGAGAGGAAGACTCCCCTGAATGGATAAACTCCCTTAGAAGTTTAAGGGATGTGCTAAGTTGCAAGTTTGATAATGAGAAGATTGTGAGAGCTTAAGAGAAGAAAAATGAAGTAAATGAAATTATGCTACAAAGCCTATGAGACTTGCAAAGATAGAAGCAACATAAGCAAGGTTTTAACCACCTAGGAAAGTATAAATACATGCAAGGCTCATCAGGATTTTGGAAGCATGAATTGAAAGTTGATGAACACTTTTCTAGTGTTGCAACTAAAGAGACACTGCCAAAAAAAAGGAAAGAAAAATTATTGCTACAAAAAGAATTTAAGAAGACAAAACCTCCTACATTTGATGGAGAGGTGAAGAAGGTAGAGGAAGCAGAGGCATGGATTCAACTAAGAATGAAGAAATATTGTAGGGTGCATGATTACTTTGAAAACATGATTATGAGAGCTATTGAGGTACATGCATTAGCTCAAGGATGAGAAGGCAAATATCTAAAGGTATCTTAGTGGGTTTCGATAGGCACTCGAGGATATAATATATTTTGATGAGACATGAAAACTAGAGAACTTTATATGAAAGATGAAGCATTGCCATGAATAATCCAAGCATATGACTTAGTCCCAAACTAATTGGAAAGTAAAAGGCAAGCCCAAATTTGGAGGAAAAGTGTGAAAAAGTTTAGGACATCAACCAAGTAGGAATGTGAGGTTCAACAATCTTGCAAGTGGTGAGATTTAATAGATATCCACTACTATTGGTAGAAACTAGTTCTCTCAGTCTATAAGAGAGGAAGCCAAGGTTTTCAAAGGAGAACCTATGAATTTTTGTGCTTATGGAGAAAACCATAGGAAGAGGGATTGTCCTCAATGATAAAAAAAATGGCCTAAGAATATACAATGTGTAGGAAGAAGAGACAATGAATGACGTGGCTCAAAATGTACCATGAATCTATGCAATTGTGGACAATAGGTAGGAATATCACCAATCCTTAGTCATCAAAATGGAAGGTACGATCCATAACCAACCTATTTCGATTTTGATAGATCTAGGTTCTAATTTTAGTTATGCTAGTCCAAGGGTTGAAAAGAAGTGTGAATTGCAGAAGATAACACATGAAAATTCATGGTTAGTCTAGATAGCAATGATGACTAAGAGATGAGTAGTGTATATGGTGAAGTTATGCCCAGTTGTGATAAATGACATGCCCACATATGTAGATCTAAAATTGTTACCATTGGGATTGTATGATGTGCTATTCATAATGGATTGGCTAGCGGATCCTAGAACTAAAGTTGACTACTACAATAAGTCGATGGAGTGTTTGAATGAGAGGAAAGGATGACGTTTTAGGGAAAGAGAAAACCTATTATGGTTAGGAAAATAACTGCACTGTAAATGAACATGTATAACCGGAAGGAGTTTGAATTATACCTAGTTGAAGTGTCCAATGAATTAGAGGTTGGAAGAAAAAGAATGGAGGAGCACCCAATAATAAAACATTTAAGCGATGTATTACTTGAGAAAATCTAGGACTATCTCCAAGGAGGGAAATTGAGTTTTCAATTGAACTACTTCCACGATTGATACTTGAGTCGAAAGCTTCATACCAAAATAGTACACCAGAGTTGGTAGATATAAAATTAGAATTAAAGGAAATGCTGGACCAAGGTTACATTAGACTGTTGAGCCTCAAAACTACCCTTTCCTTAGCAACTTTTCTCATCTATTTTTCTTTGTTTTTCCATGAAGAAAATGCATCCCTATCATCAATAACCAGTCTATATTGCCTTAAGGAGAACATTTCATTGATTTACATGTTATACTTTTATGTTTGCTGTTTGAATAAGTTTTTGTCTTTTAGCTACGGAACACAGCCTATTCTGCAGCTAATTGGCTGTTCCACATATACTTCCATGCTTTTATAGGTTCTAGGTGTTAGAAGGAGGAAATAAATACATGGGCAGCTTGGAAAACATCATGGCATGGATCATGTCCTATTCACCTAGCCCAGGTCGACAAGGAATATGGTACAAGACTCCAGTAAAAGGATAAGTCAAATGTAGAGACCTAAGGCAAACAAGACTCTGTTTTGCACACGTTTCACAGTGATGGGATCCAAAACAACTTCCTGAACCCACAGACTTCAATAGCCATCTGTGAAACCGAATCCAACAGCGATCACCTTAGATTTATGTCTCCAGCAACCGAGGAAGAGAATTCTGTGTGCCTGTCTGCTACATGTTTTTGATTGTGGCTTATTTTTCTCCATAAAAAAGTTGGATAATTTCTCTATAAATACCTGTGTGAAGAACGCAGAACTAATTCGAATTTTGCTAATGTATTAAGCTTAGACTACTGCTCTGTAATTTTTAAAACTCATTTACCATGTTTTTTTTTAATATGAAGACAACAAGTTTCATGGATCTCTGAAAGTGTTTTTTGGAGTTTTGATTAAGTACGCATAACCTGAGCAGCTCTAGAGGGCCCCTGTGCTAACTAAGGTTTCATTTCATTTTGTTTTGTCTTTTATAGTTAAACTGTAAATTCATCGTTTCTTCCATAATGTTTATAACCATTTGCTAACTTTGTTCATAATGCAGTCTTTATCATTTTCTTACTAATGCAGAATAGCTTCTTTCAGTGCAGAATAGTTCTTTTTGTTTAATTTCTTTCTAGTTTCTTATCAGTAGTTAGAAGTTGAATTCAATAGTGTAGAGTAGTTTGTTTCATTTTTTGTTTCATTAGTCTTTAGGTTTTCAATTAAACTGATCAATGCCATTACTGTTCTTTCCATTTTATTACTAGTTTAGTGACTCATGGTGTAGGTGAATGTTTCTAAAAAGCCCTTCTAGTTGATGATTCATCTTAAACTAAGTGGTTGAATACTTCATTTATGCAATGAGTCTTTTCTGCATTTTTGTATTTATTTTCACTTAGAATAATGAAGTACAAAATTCCTCAAAATGTCATCACAAGGAGGTTGTTCTCCCAAAATTGAGAGGCAGAGTAACTAAGCACTTCATTTAGTTTCCATAATAGATTAGTTGCAATTTCATTTTCAGTCTTAGTGTTGCAATTTCATTTTCAGTCTTAGTATTTCATTTAGTTTTGTTTCCATAATAAGATAGTTGCAATTCCACTTTCACTTTTATTTTTTCATTAGTTTTGTTCTTGTCATGGACTAGATAATAGTTGCAATTTCACTTTTAAGTTCTTTTAGTTCATGATTTGGAAACAATAATAAGAGCAGAAATAGAAAATCTGTTTTCATTTCTTGATTAAACTTTACTTCCAAATTTGGCTTAAAGCACTTTTAGTCCTCATTTCATTTCTTTAGATTCTTAGAAAAAGTAGATTTAAGATTTTGTTAAGTACATTGTAAATCATTAGGGATTAAAGGATAAAAAACCCCAAAACAACATAAAACTAAAAAACACTGAAGTAAGAAGGGTCATCTAGCACATATAGTGCACTACACTTCAACAGTTTACGAAACCCGGATTGATAATTTATGTAGAGCAATTTAGGACACTAAATTGACCAAACATTTTGGTGCTGTTGCCGGGGAAGTGTAACTAGGTAGCTTTATCTCTTACAGTAAAAAAAAAAAAAACAAAACAAAATAATGACATGCATAGAGAAAGAGACTCTAGGGGTAGATTTATAGCTAGGGATAGAATTTCAATTCCCACAACTCCACCTACTCTTCCAAGAGTTAGAAAAGGCACACCTCCATCCTAGACTCATACTCCCAGCCATAGGACTCTTGGAATTCAAGGGGCAGAAACTAAATCTGAAGATTCTCCTACTTCATCTACCAAAACAGTCCTAGGAGAGAAAAATTTTGAATCTCCAACAGCAGGGATACCCTTCACCTCCACAGGAGAGCCTATTGTAGTTGAAGAATTAGGAATACTTGGTGAGGAAGCAGAAATAAAAAATCTCTTCCATAGTCCATTAATAGAAGAACCAGAAGAAGAGGGAATAACCTTGCAGGTTGAGCCCTATACTGACTCTGAAGAAACTATAACAGCAGATGAAGAACAAGATGGAGAATTCTCACTGTTTGGAGGAGGAGGTAGAGGGAGAGGTAGAGGAAACAATGGAGGAGGTAGAGGTAATAATGGAGGAGGCAGAGGAAATAGGGAAGTAGATAACTCATTTGGATTCCCTATACTGAATGAGGAAACACATACCACAATGAAAAATATCTCACCATCTGTCCTCCCAAACTTCTATGGGTTGAGAAGTGAAGACCCTGAAATTTTTTTGTTTGAGTTTGAAGTCTTGTGCAGAACTTATGACTATCTAGAAGACTCTAAAAAACTCAAATTGTTTCCTTCAACACTAAAAGGGGCTGCTTTGAAATGGTTCATGGGTTTAGTCACTCAATCCATTAGAACATGGAATGACATGAAAAGGGCATTTTTGGATATATACTTGGATAATTGCATACCTACCAATCATAAAGATGAGGTGTTCAAAATGATGCAAAGAGAGGAGGATTTGATTGAGAGATTCAACTATAATTTGAAATGAGAAAAGATGAACAATTTAGATGAAGAAAATTTGAAAGCTCTTTTGTTAAAGGCCATTAGAGATGAGTGGATAGATATCCTTAACATGATGGGGAAGGGAGATATATCTCAAATTCCATTGAGTGACATAGGAGAACTGTGTGTTCATCTCTCAAGAGGGAAATCTAAAACAGGGAAAGGGTCGAGAGATCCTTCTCTTGTTAGAGCAAACAAATCTACAACTGGTTATGTAAGTAGGGCAGAAATTGGCAATATGCTTGATGAGTTTAAAACTGATATTCTAGGGAGCCTTAGTGAGCAACTAGACACCCTTAAAATTCAAAACAATTAGAAAACAAAGGCTGATGCTTTAGCCATCTTTTGTCCAAAATGTAGAAAGAAACATGCTCTAAGAGAATGTCCTTTAGATGCAAAAATTGTAGAAACTTGTATGATCTATTCAGAAAGCCATGAAACCAAGGGTTGTCCTTCAATCCTAGGTCTTAAGGCTGTCTTTCAAGAGGAAACAATCCCAAATTTTGCAGAACCTCTTTGTTTTGTTGCAAGAAGACCTTGGCAGGGGCCACAAAATCAGGGATTTAATAATCCAATGTATCTTCAACTAGAACCAAACTGGAATTCTTGGCAGCAACCTTGGCCTCAACCTCAATCTCAATATCAATCTCAACCATGGCCACAGGGGGTACAAAATCTTTATGGGAGATTTGCTCAATATTATCAATATCCTCCATCCTATCAGAATTATCCTCCCCCACAAAATCAATAGCCACAACTTCCAAATCAAAACCCTCAACTTTCATTGCCATTTCCACAACAACCTCCACAACAAAGTCAAAATCCTCAACTCTTGTTGCCATTTCAGCAGAAACCAAATTAGCTACTTGCCCAACCATTACCAAACCCCAACAATAAAAACCCTCAGAATGCTTATATGGTAGAAGGACAACAATTTCCAACTTACATGA
Source organism: Pinus tabuliformis (assembly GCA_031772625.1). Taxonomy (NCBI): domain Eukaryota; kingdom Viridiplantae; phylum Streptophyta; class Pinopsida; order Pinales; family Pinaceae; genus Pinus; species Pinus tabuliformis. Next base: position 701,789,503 of record CM062804.1, read on the forward strand.
TTACTCCCCTAGATCTTAATGATGTTCAACTTAGATCTGGTAGGATATTAGAAAAGGAAAAACCTTCTATAGTTATTAAAGAACAAGACACTTCCAAGGAAGATTCCCTAGAAGTCAATAAAAGTTTTGAGGGAACATCCTTCCAAAACCAAAACATTGAAAAAGAAAAAAAAAAAGAATCAATAAACACAACTCCTATCATTGAGAAACCATCATCTACTTCTACACCTCCTTTTCCTGAGAGGCTACAAATTGATAGAGGAGTAGAAAAACAGATCTTGTTGCCCAATTATGATTTTATGGATGAATTGAAGAATGTCTGTATCAAAATTCCTTTTTTACAAGCCATTAGAGAAATTCCAATTCTAGCCAAGACAATAGAGGAGTTGAGCATCAAAAGGCTAGGGAGAAAAGAAAAAGAAATAAAAAGAGTTCACCTGGTAGGAAAGATAGCAGACATAATGATGGGAAAGATTGCCATGTAGAAATATGTGGATCCATGAAGTTCAATTGTCAAGACACATATAAATTTGAATTTAAATTCCAAATCCATTGATTGACTTAGGGGAAACTATAAACATTATGAGTAAACAAACTATGGAGTAGCTTAAACTTCCTAATCTTCTTTACACACCTACCATACTGCAACTTGCAGATAGATCAGTAATCAAACCAGATGGTGTGCTAGAAGATATTTAGTCTCCTTATATTCTTGGGAATATCATGTTGATTTCATGATCTTAACTCCCAATAATAATCTAGGAGGACACCCACTCATATTAGGAAGACCTTGGCTGGTCACAGCTGATGCTTTTATTAGTTGTAGATCTGGTGACATGTATATTTTTTTATGGTAATTCAACAAAGAAATTTACTTTGTATCCTCCAACAAAAGAAATCACGAAAATAGATGACAAGGAATGGATCAATGATGAAGATGATATTCAGCCTCTCTTTACTATGTCAGAAATTAGTCAAGATGGTCAAATTTTGAACACATTGGAAAATTTTGAAAACTCTTTAGAATATGATCATGCACAATTTCAAGAAAAATCTAATGTTGAATACTTGTCATTTAGGCAGATGTCTCTCTATTATATGGAAGAGTTCGGTAGCTCTACAATTGAAATTTTTCCAGGTAGGACATTGAACATAAACAAAAGCTTGGAGAAACTACAACAAGAAGAGCTAACCAAAACATTACAACAACATTTTGCTGCATTGGCATGGGAATACATCGACATGAAAGATATTGATCCTAAGACTTGTATCCATCATATATATATTGAGGAAAACAATAGACCAATCAGACAACCTCAAAGAAGGATGAATCCAAATCTTAGGGAAATTGTGAAAGAAGAGCTCCAAAATTTACTCAATATAAACTTCATTTACCCAATTTCAGATAGCCAATGGGTTTCTCCTTTGGTAATTGTGCCTAAAAAGAATGGTAAATTGAGGGTATGCATTGATTACCAACAATTGAATAAAGAAACCCTGAAAGATCACTTTCCTTTGCCCTTTATATATCAAGTGTTAGATACATTAGCAGGAAAGAAGTATTTCTCATTCTTGGATGGTTTTAGTGGTTATAATCAAATTCAGGTAGCACCTGAGGATCAGGATAAAACCACATTTAATTATCCATGGGGAAATTTTGCCTACCAAGTACTTCCTTTTGGGTTATGTAATGCACTTGCAACATTCCAAAGAGCAGTAGTAGGAATTTTTTCTGATCTAATACATGATTGTGTAGAGGTATATATGGATTATTTTACAGTCTATGGAAACACATTTGAAGAAGCTTTGGAAAATTTGGAAAAAGTCCTTAAAAGATGTAAAGAAACGAACCTTTCACTAAACCATGAAAAATGTTTTATGATGTTTACAGAAGGTATTGTTTTAGGACATCACATTTCAGGAGATGGGATTAAAGTTGACAAATCTAAAGTTGAATTCATCTCTAAGTTATCAATTCCAAGTTGCCAAAAGGATGTTAGAAGTTTTCGAGGATTTACAGGATATTATAGAAGGTTTATAGAAAACTTCACAAAAATAGCATCTCCACCCTTCAAATTGCTTACAAAAGATTGTGAATTCAGGTGGAATCCTGATTGCCAACTAGCATTTGAAACCTTGAAAGCAAAAATATTTGAAGCACCCATTTTAAGAGGTCCAAATTGGAAACTTCCTTTCGACATTTCCACAGATGCTTCAGATACAGCTCTAAGAGTTGTATTGGGACAAAAATATTTGATTCCTTATGCCATTTACTATACAAGTAAACATTTGACTCCCACTGAGTTGAATTATACTGTGACTGAAAAAGAATTCTTAGCTGTTGTTCATGCAATTAATAAGTTCAGACATTAGAGTTTCACAGTTCCATCATCGGAAATTCAGGGAAGCTTTGGAGATTGAAAAGAGGTCGTGCAATCTCAATAGAGAGGACGGTTGGAAGATCAATAGATGTTGGGTCCCAGCTCTCTCTTCCTAGTCGCTTTCTTCCTTTCCGCCCCTCCTCCCTCCCCTCATTTCTTGTCTCATCTTTTTATTTTTATTTTTATAAATTAATATTTACAATTATTTTATTTAGTTATTTATTTTTAGTATTATTTATTATTTTATTCTTTAGTATTATTTATTTATTTATTAAGTTTTTTGTTTTTTTTTGTTTTTAAGTATTATTTATTTTATTATTTTATTTATTCATTTATTTATTTTATTTTTAGTATTATTTATTTAATTCTTTATTGATTTATTTTATTTTTTAGTATTATTTATTTACTTTTTTTTTTTTTTTTTAAACTTAATAACCAATTTTTAATCTCTATAAATAGTCAATCACACGTATAGTTAATAAATCTATAAATAGTTAATTATACTTTTTATTTTTTTAATATTTATTTTCTATGTATTTATTAATTAGTTAATCCCCTTTAACTAACTATTAAATTAATAACCAATTAAATTAAATTATTTATATATTTATTAAATTAACAACCAATTAAGTTAAATTATTTATATATCTATTTAGAGGTAAGGTCCCTTATTTATTTAAATTATTTATATAAGGTCCCTAGTCCAATTTAGGTGTTGGCCTAGTTAGCCGTTGGAGGTTCTGCTCAAGCTATTTAACATGCAAAGCTGGATCTGGTTCTTCAACTTGTCCTGATGATGAACCACACTAGTTGGTTCGAAACGCGTCGACAAATGATAGATCTTGTGATTTACGCCGAAAAATCTCTCGTAAACATGAATAAACCTATTACCAATGGCAGAGTTACAACATGGCTTTTACTTTTTCAAGAATTCAACATTACTATGCTAGATAGACCTGGAAAACAAAACAAAGTTGTTGATTTCTTGTTCAGGATTCAAAATATCAAAGAAGACTCTCCGATTGAAGATAAGTTTCCTAATGAATATCTTTTTGCAGTAACTACTCAAACTCCTTGGTTTGTAGATGTTGCTAATTACTTGGTTACAGGGAAGTTACCTTCACATTTGTTTCCTAGAGAGAAAAGAAAAATTATTCAAGAAAGTACAAGATATTCATGGATCACTAACAAATTGTATAAAATAGGGCCAGATCTTATGATCAGAAGGTGTGTCAGGGAAGATGAAATGTCTGATATTCTCAAAGCTTGTCATGATGAGCCGTGTGGTCGACACTTTGCTGACAAAAGGACAACCTATAAAATCCTTTCTTTAGGATATTATTGGCCATCCATCTTCAAAGATGCTAAAGAATATGTCAGGAGCTGCGACAGCTGCTAAAGGGTAGGGAAACCTACTCCCTCAGATGAAATGCCATTAAAACCTCAAGTACTTATCGAACCCTTTGAAAAATGGGCTTTAGACTTTATTGGACCAATTAATCCTCCATCTAAGCAGAAAACGTATATATTGGTATGCACTGATTATTTCACCAAATGGGTAGAAGCCAAAGCATTACTTTTTGCTAACGCAAAAATCTGTAGTTAGTTTTCTTTTTGAGGACATCTTTACTCACTTTGGTGTTCCAAGAGAAATTGTGACAGATTAGGGATTTCAATTCACATCCAATATGATGGAAAGGCTTATGGGAGTACAAGATTAAGCATAGGAAATCTACTCCCTATCATCCACAAGAAAATGGTCAAGTGGAGTCTACAAATAAAGTGATTGAAGGAATCCTCACCAAGACTATGCATCTACATAGAATAGATTGGGCAGGAAGGCTTCCTGAGGCCTTATGGGCCTATAGAACTACATGGAGGAACACAATGGGACATACACCCTATGAACTTGTTTATGGGAAGCAAGTCCTATTCCCTATAGAGTTCCAAATTAGAACTTTCAAGATGGCAGTCCAGTTGGGATGGATTTATCAGAAGCTCAAAAACATAGGCTGGAGCAATTAAATGAACTTGATGAAATCAAACGAGAGGAAGTTCAAAGGACTGGTATAATCCAACAACAAAGGGCTAAATGGCATGACAAATACATTAAGGACAAGAGGTTTCAAGAGGGAGATTGGGCATTGTTATTTGATTCAAAGTTTAAAGATCGTCAAGGGAAGTTTCAAACTCATTGGCTAGGGCCATATGAAATTGAATTTTTTTTTTAGTAATGGAGCAGTGAGGATTAGAATAATAGATGAAAGTCAAACTCCTCTTCTTGTGGATGGTCATAGATTGAAAATATATAAAAAACCAATCTCAAAGGAAGAGTTCATCAAGATCTTCTAGAACAATTCAGAAATGAAGTTAGTGAAGAAGAATCCTTCTTCTCCACCAACTTAGTCTTTACTTTTCCTATCTAAAAATAATAAAATAATAATAATAATAATAATAAATAAAATAAATTGTATAAGGTTGAAAACGAATCACTGATTGGCATGCTTATACAGAAAATATAGGGTGAAAATCAGAGGACTCTGACACTCTATATTTTCCATTTCCTTTCTGAAAAAAATGGTGACAAAAAGCCACAGTCATTCAACATTTTGCAAAATTCATTGTCTCATTTCATTTCACTCGATTTTACTTTTACAGTTTCACTTCATTCCATTGCCATATTCCATCAATAAATTTTTCCTTTTCCAATATTTCTTTCATCTCCATTTTCATTTATCATCTTGTCATATTTTCACTCACATAGCCATTTCTATTTCATCCATTCATAAGCCATATTTCACTCTCTGTTTTACATTCTGCAGTTGTTTCCACGTTCTGCAGTTGATTCTGTTCCGCAGCTAATCCTGTTTTGCAGCTAATCTAATTTTGCAACACCAGTTTGATTATCAGTCCAAGCACAAAGTGTCCAGTTCATAATAAAATTTTGTATGCAGGTAATTGAAGGAAAAAAAAACAACTTTGAAGACCAATCATGCTTAAAGAACCTATGGAGCAAACATCAAAATATTAGCAAGTGGAAGGTAAGGTTCCAAAGGTAAAATACAAAAATTTATTTCAAAAAGAAATTCAAAAACATAAGCTTGTATAACATGTATGATCACATGTATCCTTGATTAATCATTATGTGATTTGACCGCCATGATGTCTCCGCCACACTTTCTTTTGAAAAGTGTGCAACAAGAAATGCTTGTTAAGAATGCAACAAGATGATGGAGCTTAGTGAAAAGAGTTGCCTGCCTGCAGGAAAATTATGGCGCAAGTTCTATTTTTGATCCTAGCAGGGATGATCACAGTATGGGTGATCACAGTATGAGTGATCACCGTATGGGTGACCACAGTATGGGTGATCACAGTATGAGTGATCAAAGTCTATTTTTATACTGGCTGTCAAAAATAGAAAAGTCAAATATTATTGTCTCATAATAATATTTGGACTATAAACTTGATCTTATTCTCTTGGAGCACTTCAGGATGAGCTACGGATGTGGTACATGCAGATCCCAGAAGGAAATTCGTGGTTACCTATGGGATGAATAATATTTGCATGCAGGACTTCATTTAGAACTCAAGTGAGTTGAGTTTAGTGGACTGGAGGTGCAGTTGATGGAGTTGTGTTCAGTTTAACTTTGTTAAACTAGTTGTATTTAGTCTAACTGATCAATAGACTAGAGATGAGTTGGGTGAATTAGTTATTAATTAATTCACAAGTTATTAACTCATAATGAAACTATAGAATACATCAGTTAACTTAGTTGCGTGTCAGTGCATGTTCAGTTCAGCAGGGACAGGTGTTAGAGGATCAGATTGCTATGAGTTGTGACTATAGCTGTGCATGATGATTTGCACAATCAGAGGGATTGAGTATGCCAATGAATTGGCCAATACCAAGAATTGTAGCCTATGCTCACGTCCAACACAGTGTGAGTGATTCTTTGCAGGTGAAATACGAGTTTGGTAAACCATTCTCATCAATTCTTGAGTAGGTATTGAGCTGTGGAGGCAGGCAAGCAGTGGAATAGATTTGGAGATCAAATCTGAGCTATATTGTGTGTAACAGGTGGAGCTGGTACTGGATTGCTTGTGATAAGCATTGTACTTTGTAATGTTACATGATTCAATCAATATAATATACAGATAGTTGGGGTTTTTAGCGAGATGCTTTCCCCGGGAAAATACTGTGTTGATATGTGTGATTGATGCTTATATGTGCGCCTGTGAATGTTTATGCTTCTGTAAATTGATGATCAACCTAGAGGAGGTTATGTATTATGCATGTTCCGCTTATAAGTGTATAATCAGGATAATCTCTGTGAATATGTGTCATATTATTCAAAATTTCTACATGGTATCAGAGCTAGATGATTTGTAGAAAAATTTTATACATGGTATCGGAGCTGCTTGATTTGTAGAAGAGATTTTTACAGGATATCAAGCGAGGATTGATCATCGGATCTATTATTTAGAAAGTGTTTGCATTTTATTTCTTCAGGCAGAGTATGTGATCGGGCCAGGTAGCCTCTGGATTCATCCTTCTCTTGGAAGGTGAGATATCCAGTGAATGCCCGTACAGTCAATCTCTGTACAAGAAATACTTTGTTCTCACGAATTCTAGATCGAAAGCGGTTGAGTTTTGAGCTGGTGGAATTTGAATTTAATTCCAAAGCAAGAGCAAAATTCAGAAACATTGAGTGTGAGAATGGAGACAATATGCCCCAGTATCTCACAAAGTTCACCCAATGCCGGGATGAGCTGGGAAGTGTGGGGGTGACTGTCGGATGAGGATGGTGAGTCTAGCACTCCTTGACCTTCCCAAGAGTTGGCATAGCTACCTGGACTCGGCGAATGGAAGGGAGAAACTGCCAGGATGGGAGAGACTTTGGTCGGATCTTGTGCAGGAGGAGATTAGACAGACCATCAGAGATGGTTCTTCATCCATGCAGGATGAGGAGAACTGTGCCTTAGCGAGTAAGGTGAAGAAGGGGAAGGAGAAGGGTTCTCTTTCCGAATCCAGTTCTTCCAATGATGGGAAGAAGGTTGACAAGTCAAAGGTGAGATGCTTTTGTTGTCATGAGATTGGTTCACGGGTCAGGAACCTGTATGCTCTTGAGCTTCCAGATGCATGCGAAGCCTTGAGCAGCGAAGCAACTGATGGAGACTTGGTGGTTGAGAGGGAGCGTATATTACCTTTCAACATGCAGAGCCAGAAGAAGTCTCAAACGATTGTGGAGGAGCCACGATTGGTGCAGCAACTTCAGGAGGTTGTGGAGGAGCCACAACAAGGGAAGCTGAGAGGAGATCTAGTAGAGACATCTACTCATGCAGTGACCTCCAATAGGGGGAAACTTCGAGCCAGGTGGGCTGAGGTATCGCATGCAGCCATACCTCCAGGTAGGAGGTGGGGTGATGTGGATTGATCGTCCCAAGGAGGAGGGGCAGGATCCTTGAGGTACCCAACCTCTTGGATGAGACCTTGCTACGGGAGCCCCAATGTGTAGTAGCAGGAACTGACTGATTGGGTAGAGATAGATACGGATGGAGCGGCAGTGAGAGCGACAGTGCAGGGAATCCCAGGACAGCGCATAGCTAGCAGGCTGCAGCAATGCGAGAGGCACAAGTGTTTTGCACAGTGCTAGGTGGCACAGAGAGGTATGCAATGGTGTGAGATGCATGGAGATGTTGTAGTAGCGCAGATGTCATAGAGGGAGCACTTGTCAGCAGCAGGTAGAGCTTCAGCATCAGAGGGTGTTTCTAGCTCAACAGGGAGGTCAGTTGGGAGGTGCAGTGCGGATGCAATGCTGGGAGATAGAACCAGTAGTAGCACGAATGCAGTTAGAGATCAAAGTGACAGAGGCTAGAGCAGTCAGATACTGAAGAGCACAGAGATGCATAGTTTTCAATCGACAGAGGCAATAGCAGTCAGAGACTTTGATGACAGAGCAAGTGGACCGGCCAGATGTGTTGCATGGAGAACATTCCAGAGTTATAGGATCAGGTTTGAGAGGAAGCCTTTCTTGTTGAGAGGGAGTGTTGAAAAGTGTTTAACAAGAAATGCTTGTTGAGAATGCAACAAGATGATGGAGCTTAGTGAAAAGAGTCACCTTCACTAAGTGGGCCCGCAGGCAAATTATGGCGCAAGTTCTATTTTTGATCCCAGCAGGGATGATCACAGTATGGGTGATCACAGTATGGGTGATCACAACATGGGAGACCACAGTATGGGTGATCACAGTATGAGTGATCACAATATGGGTGACCACAGTATGGGTGATCACAGTATGAGTGATCACAATATGAGTGATCAAAGTCTATTTTTATACTGGCTGTTAAAAATAGAAAAGTCAAATATTATTGTCTCATAATAATATTTGGACTATAAACTTGATCTTATTCTCTTGGAGCACTTCAGGATGAGCTACGGATGTGGTACATGCAGATCCCAGAAGGAAATACATGGTTACCTATGGAATGACTAATATTTACATGCAGGACTTCTGTTAGAACTCAAGTGAGTTGAGTTTAGTGGACTGGAGGTGCAGTTGATGGAGTTGTGTTTAGTTTAACTTTGTTAAACTAGTTGTATTTAGTCTAACTGATCAATAGACTAGAGATGAGTTGGGTGAATTAGTTATTAATTAATTCACAAGTTATTAACTCATAATGCAACTATAGAATACATCAGTTAACTTAGTTTCATGTCAGTGCATGTTCAGTTCAGCAGGGACAGGTGTTAGAGGATCAGATTGCTATGAGTTGTGACTATAGTTGTGCATGATGATTTGCACAATCAGAGGGATTGAGTATGCCAATGAATTGGCCAATACCAAGAATTGTAGCCTGTGATCACGTCCAACATAGTGTGAGTGATTCTTTGCAGGTGAAATACGAGTTTGGTAAACCATTCTCATCAATTCTTGAGCAGGTATTGAGCTGTGGAGGCAGGTAAGCAGTGGAATAGATTTGGAGATCAAATCTAAGTTGTATTGTGTGTAACAGGTGGAGCTGGTACTGGATTGCTTGTGATAAGCATTGTACTTTGTAATGTTACATGATTCAATCAATATAATATACAGATAGTTGGGGTTTTTAGCGATATGCTTTCCCCGGGAAAATATTGTGTTGATATGTGTGATTGATGCTTCTATGTGCACCTGTGAATGTTTCTGCTTCTGTAAATTGATGATCAACGTAGAGGAGGTTATGTATTATGCATGTTCTGCTTATAAGTGTATAATTAGGATAATATTTGTGAATATGTGTCATATTATTCAAAATTTCTACACTTTCCGTCTTCAATGACAAATGGTCCAATGATTCCTTCATAACCGATCTCCGTTTTAAACTCCAAAAACTTGTACTTAACCATAATTCTACAGCTACACCTGTTAACGGTTAGATTAACTGCATGACCTATCTATATTCGACTCTTCAAACCTTGATTGTTCATTTAATACACTAAGTTTTTTCTCTCATATTTACATAGCCACTTTGTGCATACAGTCACTCTATTTTCATATACTTTGTGCATACAGTCACTCTGTTTCCACACATTTTGCGTATACAACTACTGTGTTTCCATATATTCCGTATATACAGTCATTTTATTTCATATTCATAGTCATTCTGCTTCCATATACTCTGTCATCTTGTTTGTCTCTGTATACCCAGTTGCTCCATTTTTGTATACACAGTCATTCCATTTCTCAGACAGTGAAAGAAATTTTGAAGAGTAGTCGAGCACAAAGGTTATAGGGCTTATCGTTAGAACTAAACCCATAGGGGTGAAATACATGGAGGGTTATTCGCAACTGAAGGGAATGTTACAGAAGGCTGTTTGGTTGTGTTTCATTGAAAAATTCAACGGTTACCACAAAGAAATCACTAAATCTTTTGCAAGATCCTTTGATGGTACCGAAGTGGAAATTGGGGACATCAAATTTACAGTTATCGAGTCCTTCATAGTTGAAGCAACAGAACTCCCAAGGCTAGGAGAAAGGTGGTTTAAGAACAAAGAGTTTCATGATGAATCTTGGAAGGTCATTCTTAAAAATCCAGGTATGGACATTTCAGTTTTTACGAAAGGGATTCCAATTTCCACACTCAAAAACAAATGTAGTAGCATGTTGTTAATACTGCAAAAGTTTACACATGTGAAGGGAGGTTTGGATTTATGTATGTGTATCATATACGAATGTTAATGAATTTTCTAGAGAATGGAACCCTCAATCTTCCCTTTTTCCTGTTGAATAGTCTGAGAAGAATGGAAATTAATGTTCAAAATAAAGTTGAATAAATAGAAACCACTCTATATCACCATGGAATAGTGAATATTTTAGTTGAATTTCATTTAAAAAGTGTAGGGGATACATGGGAGGACTTTTTGGTAAGGAATTTCTTCCAAGATGCTCCAAATTTGTCTGAGGGAAGTCATGTTAAAAGAAGTAGGAGGAAGAAGACTAATCTCACCATTCAAAACACCCCTGAAACTTCAGCACAGAGAAATGATGAAGAAGAACCAATCTCCGAGAAATTAACAGAGATCAGAAAGTAGACTAAGCAGAGGAGAAAAATGAAAGAAAATGTTGAAGAAATCCACAGGGATATTCCTGAACCTTCATCATCTAAAGAGGATGAACAACTTCTTTCTAAAAGACTAACTAAGATCAAGGAACAGATCAAGAAAGATAAGGAGAAAGGAAAGAGGGAAAATGTTACAAGGAAATAAACCATAGACTTGCAAAACTTGAGGAGGAGTTCTAGACTCCAGGGCAAAGTGAAAGAAGGTGAAATCAAAAGAGGCCCAATTTATAAATCTAGAGGAAGAAACTCTAGCTTAGTCCCCTGACAGTATTCCATATGAGCAAAGTCCACAGAACTCTTCTCCACAAAACTTTGGAGGCAGCCCAAGTAGAGCCTCTCCTAGCATTGATCCAATACAACAGCAAATATATGACTACATAGAGTCATTGGAGAAAAAGAGTACATTAGTAGACCCAGGAACTTCGGCTAGTCCATAGCAGCCTACCGCCTCACAAGAAACTCTAACTAGCTCCCTCAAACAAGAGATTTTTGAGCTAGAAATTTTGAAAAGGCACATCCAAAGAGAAAATGAAGCCTTAAAGGAATAGAATACACTCGATAGGGCTATTCATGACAACACTATGCTTCACTTGGGTTTATGGCACAAGAAGAACATGAAACTAAAAAGGAAGAATAAGAAGCTGGACATGGCACTTATTAACCTCAAGTATAGATTTCTCATGAGGAAGCCAAGGATGGCAGTTGGTGCAAAGAAAAGAAAGAAGAGGAAGTCATATGTGTTGGCTGAAGTATCAGAACAAATGTAGTAGGAGGAAGAAGTTCACAATTTTGATTTCATGGGGACATGCAATAGTCTTGTAGTGGGGGCATGTTGAGCCTCAAAATTTCCCTTTCCTTAGCAACTTTTCTCATCCTTTTTTCTTTGTTTTTCCATGAAGAAAATGCATCCCTATCATCAATAACCAATCTATATTGCCTTAAGGAGAACATTTTAGTGATTTACATGTTATACTTTTATGTTTGATGTTTGAATAAATTTTTGTCTTTTAGCTATAGAACGCAGCCTATTCTGCAGCTAATCGGTTGTTCCACAGCTACTTCCATGCTTTTACAGGTTCTAGGTGTCAGAAGGAGGAAATAACTACATGGGCAACTTGGAAAACACCATGGCATGGATCGTGTCCTATTCACCTAGCCCAGGTCGACAAGGAAGATGGTACAAGACTCCAGTCAAAGGAGAAGTCAAACGTAGAGACCTAAGGCACACAGAACTCTGTTTTGCACACGTTTCACAGTGATGGGATCCGAAACAACTTCCTGAACCCATGGACTTCAACAACCATATGTGCAACCGAATCCAACAACCATCACCTTAGATTTATGTCTCTAGCAATCGAGGAAGAGAATTCCATGTGCCTATCTGCTATGTGTTTTTTACTGTAGCTTATTTTTCTCCATAAAATAGTTGTATAATTTCTCTATAAATACCTGTGTGAAGAACGCAGAACCAGTTCGAATTTTTTTGATGTATTAAGCTTAGACTATTGCTCTGTAATTTTGAAAACTCATTTACTGTGTTTTTTTTTTAATATGAAGACCGCAAGTTTCATGGATATATGAAAGCATTTTTTGGAGTTTTGATTAAGTACGCATAACCTGAGAAGCTATAGAGCGCCCCTGCGCTGAATAAGGTTTCATTTCATTTTGTTTTGTCTTTTATATTTAAACTGTAAATTCATCATTTCTTCCATAATGTTTATAACCATTTGCTAACTTTGTTCATAATGCAATCTTCATCATTTTCTTACTAATGCAAAATAGCTTATTTCAGTGCAGAATAGTTCTTTTTGTTTAATTTCTTTCTAGTTTCGTATCAGTAGTTAGAAGTTGAATTCAGTAGTGTAGAGTAGTTTGTTTCATTTGCTATTTGATTAGTCTTTAGGTTTTCAATTAAATTAGTCAGTGCCATTACTGTTCTTGCCATTTTATTACTAGTTTAGTGACCCATGGTGTAGGTGAATGTTTCTAAAAAGCCCTTCTAGTTGATGATTCATCTTAAACTAAGTGGTTGAATACTTCATTTATGCAACGAGTCTTTACTACATTTTGTATTTATTTTCTCTTAGAATAATGAAGTACATAATTCCTCAAAATGTCATCACAAGGAGGTTGTTCTCCCAAAATTGAGAGGCAGAGTAACTAAGCACTTCATTTAGTTTCCATAGTAGATTAGTTGCAATTTCATTTTTAGTCTTAGTATTTCATTTAGATTTGTTTCCATAATAAGATAGTTTCAATTCCACTTTCAGTTTTAGTTTTTCATTAGTTTTGTTCTTGTCATGGATTAGATAATAGTTGCAATTTCACTTTTAAGTTATTTTAGTTCATGATTTGGAAACAATAATAAGAGCAGAAATAGAAACTCAGTTTCCATTTCTTGATTAAACTTTACTTCCAAATTTGGATTAAAGGACTTTTAGTCCTCATTTCATTTCTTTATATTCTTAGCAAAAGTAGATTTAAGATTTTGTTAATTACATTGTAAATCATTAGGGATTAAAGGATCAAAAACCCCAAAACAACATAAAACTCAAAAACATTGAAGTAAGAAGGGTCATCTAGCACATATAGTGCACTACACTTCATGAGTTTACGAAACCCGGATTGGTAATTTATGTAGAGCAATTTAGGACACTAAATTGACCAAACATAGACCCCATGTATCACCTTGCGGTGCTCCACTGTTATTTTTAAAGAAGAAGGATGACACTCTAAGTCTGTGCATTGATTACAGATTGTTAAACAAATCCACAATAAAGAACAAGTGCCCCTTTCCAAGGGTTGACAACCTGTTTGATTACTTGAGAGGGTCTTCCATATGTTCAAATATTGAATTGAGTTTTGGGTACCATGAGGTATGAATTACATATGAGGATATTCAAAACAAGACAGTAGAACCAGGTATGTGAACTATGAAGTTGTGGTTGTACTGTTTGGACTCACAAATTCCCCAACAAAATTTATGTGTTTAATGAATACTATTTTCAATCCATATTTGGACAAGTTTGTGATGGTATTTTTCGATGACATATTGATTTGTTAAAAAACCAAGAAGGAGCATGAAAAACACTTAGAAACAATGTTGCAATTAGTAAGAGATAAGAAGATTTATTCCAAGCTCAACAAGTATGACTTCTTCCAGTCACAAGTTTAGTACTTGGGACATATTATTTCCAAAGAAGGAGTAGAAGTATATCCAAAAAAGATCAAAGCCATTATGCATTGGCCTACAGACATAAGTCAGATCCATCATGGGATTGACTAGTTATTATCAAAGGTTTGTCTATAATTTCTCAAAGATTGATCATCCAATCACAACATTGCAAAATAAAGTAATTAAATTCCAATGGATAGTATAATGTGTGACCAAATTCGAGCAGTTAAATTTTTTTCTCACATATGCACCAATATTGAGGATAAAAGATCCATAAAAATATTTTCTAGTTTGTACAAATTATTGCAAGGAAGGAATCAATGGATTCCTCATGCAAGAAGAATAGGTAACTTCTTACAAGTCAATGAAGCTAAATGAGCATGAGTGAAATCATGTCACTCATGACTTGTAATTAGAAATTATAGTGCATGCATTAAAAGTGTGGAGGAGCTATTTTTTGGGAAGAAAGTTTATCTTGATGTCAGATCATGGAGGGTTGAGATATCTATTTGATCAACATAAGCTGAATGTGAGGTGGCCAATGTGTCTAACCTTGATTAGTGAATTTGATTTTGAAATCAAGTACATCAAAGGAAACGAAAACAAAGTAGTTGACGCACTTAGCAGAAGGATACACATGGCTCATGTGACAACCATCAATACTTGTGAAGTCGACATCCAAGAAAGGATTAAAGAGTAAATCTAGTAGGTCGAGCATTACCAACAAGTGAGGGAACATTTACAGTAGGATCCAGAAGGGACATTGGATAAGAATTATTCTCTCTCAGAGGGTGGATTATTGAAATTCAAAGGTAGTTGGTATGTACCTTTCATGGGAAACTTGAAGAAGATCATATTGGATGAATTTCATAAAATACATGGGCGACTTGAAGAAGATCATATTGCATGAATTTCATAAAATACCATATTTAGGTTATCTTGGTTATTAGAAGACAATAACATCCATGAAAAAGGATGTGGTAAAATATATTGCTAGATGATTAGAGTGTCATCAAATGAAGGTGAAACGTAGACATCCAATGGGATTATTGAAACAAAACCCCATTCCTAAATGGAATTGGGAAGTCATTCTATGGACTTCATCACCAAACTACAAAG
Organism: Pinus tabuliformis; assembly: GCA_031772625.1. Lineage (NCBI taxonomy): Eukaryota > Viridiplantae > Streptophyta > Pinopsida > Pinales > Pinaceae > Pinus > Pinus tabuliformis. Next base: position 701,804,776 of record CM062804.1, read on the forward strand.
GAAATCTAGGAAGCATGATGCCATAATGGTGGTGGTAGACAAGATAAGAACGCTGGCTCATTTCATAAATATTAAATCCACTTACATGAAAATTGATATTGCTCATATTTTTGTGAAGTAAATATTTAGATTGGATGGTATACCGAAGAAGATCATCTTGGATTGGGATGCCAAATTTACCTCAAAATTTTGGAAAACACTTTTTGCTAAATGTCAAAATGATGGACAAACTGAAATATCTAACAAGGGGCTGGAGGATATGCTTAGAATGTATGCCATGCATCAACCTAAAAGATGGGAAGAGTTGCTTCCTTTGGTATAATTTTCCTACAACAATGATTACCATGAATGATTGAAAATTTGAGGTTCTAAATGCCAGGAAATGTAATACACCTATCAATTGGAATGAAACAGTGAACAAGGTGCATATTGGACCTGATATACTGAAGGTAATTGAACATGAAGTAAATGCTATCAGGAAAAATATAAAAATAGCTCAAGGTAGGTAGAAGAGCTATGTAGATCAACAAAGGATGCACAAGGAATTTCAAGTGGGGGAACATGTTTACCTACACATTTGAACAAGGAAAAGTTCATTGAATATTGGATCTTGTGCTAAGTTAGCACCAAGATTTTGTCGGCCATTTTAGATACTAAAAAGAGTTGGGCTAGTGGCTCACATACTAAGCTTTCCATCCACAATGAAAGTGCATGATGTTTTACATATCTCTTTTCTTAAAAAGTATGTGCATGATGCTAATCATGTTGTTAATTGGTCAATGGTATAGGTGGAATCCTGGGAGAATTACAACTAGAGCTAGTGTCCATTCTGGATCGAAGGTACATCATGCTATGGAATTGAGTAATTGAGTAGTTCATTGTGCAATGGAAGCACTTTGGACTAGATGAGGCCACCTAGGAAATGACAGACCAGACGAGGGTATGATACCCATTTTTATTTATTGTGTAAGTAAATGTAAAAAGATCTTTATATGTAAGGCTCGTCGTTAAATTTTGTGTTTAGAAATACAACACTGATAAATGTGTGTTTAGGCATAGAACACCGATGACGATGTTCCTCTAAGGGGGTGGGGTCTCTGACAACCCTTTTTCTACCTCTCTCGTAATTATCACTATGAATTGTAATTCATGTAAATAATGTGGAAATGTAAACATTGATTGGACTGAGATGAGAGGGAAAAAATTCAGAGTTTGAGGAAGAGTTGCTGGGAAGTGGTTGAACTCATATTATTCGTTTAGGATGATACAAGTTTTTTTAACTAGGTTTAATGGCATACAAAATAGGTGAGGAGGTGGATTATGGGTTTCATGAGTGGAGGAAAATCCCCATACCATCTCTCCCCTCATGAGTTGTGTTGGGTGGTTAACACACAATCTACATGCAAGGATTTGGGAAAGGAAGAGGTCGATAGAAAAGAGTCAGTAAGATACACTGATGAGGGATAATTTAGAAAGAGGGTTGCAATTAGAAACATGAATACAGGCACAAGATAGTGTGTTGTGGATGCGTGTATGCTGGGATAGGCATACAAAAATTATGAGCGAACTTGTGGGGAGGCAAAAGATAGGAACACCATTGGTGCAAGAGCAAGAGCATGTTGAGAATCATGGTTGAAGAGAAGAAAAGAGAAGAAGAGGTGGAGGCACTATGTGTTTTGGAGTCTTGTAGGGTTGAGTAGGTGGAAACACAACGCCCTCTAGATTCCTGATTAGTAGAGGGGAAACTCTATGCAAATTTGGATACCTGCAGGGTTATAAGTTGACACTACTGTGTACTATGAATCCCCATTAAAATAGGTGGAGACACCATGAGATATGACTTCATGTAACATTTAGTAGGTGGAACACCGTGTGCTCTGGATTCCTATAAGTAGGTGGAGACACCATGAAATTTAGATTCCTGTGTGCACTGATTGATTGCCATTGGCATGAATTCCCTTTAGCACTTACTCCTTACACTCTGAATCTAGCTCATGGGTGGTCAAGTTAAAAAAATATTACAATGCAATTGGCCTATGGATGGGTGGAGAGTGGAAGTCACTCCCTCATATATTAGTCATTAAGTTATATAGATAAGTGTATTTACTTGTACTTATATCACACTATGAATGTTGAATGATGTTGTTATGGATTATAAAAATGAATGCATTAGTGTTTCTCATGGAGGAATACATTATTCCTAGTTTTTTATAATGAGATGGACTATGTGAATGTTCTCATGGTTGAGAGAGATTTTCATATCCCTAAGTTTTGGTTTAATCACATAGTATGTATGACTACTTTCTAAGTTCAACTAACTATCACTGTGTATGATTTATATTATTTGATATGTTATGAAAATCGTGTATATCTATTATTATATTTTGGTGAAATTTTGTGGTTGATTCTACGTGTGACATGTTATATTAGTGCATCTCGTGGTTCCTATTTGAATCCATTATGTGATTAATGAGATGCTATTGTATCTAAATTTATAGTTAAGTATCAATAATGTTTTAGTTGAGTCATGTGCCTATTGCTAGGCATGTTTCCAACTTTATTTCTCTTATTATGGCTATGTTCAATGCCTAGAAAGATATTGTGGGAATGAGGGTTTCATTCTTATAGATATTAGATTATGAATGAAGATTTATTTTCTATAGAATATAGTGTTTTGAGAAACAATTTTCTTTAGGGAGAACCTTGGCCAGTTCCCTGAGATGTTGAAGAAAAAACTTAAGTCGTGTGGAATATGAATGCACAATATTTTTCTTGTATCTAAGAGTATCTAGGCAATATATAATCTGGACACATCCGAGAATCAATATATCTAGGAGAATTTTTGTGAAGAAGCTCACCTTGGAACTAAATTTCAGATGAACCACATACTCTCACAAAAAGGGTTAAGTTGAGGCCCATATGTTAAATAATCCATATTAGTTATATCTAGTGTGGGGATCATCTTAGCAGCACACTATGGAGCTTGGGGGCTAGATTCCATTGCAAGCCATATTTCAATCGAAATATGGAGTGGGGCCATTTAGTGAAAGAGTGGCATGAGACCATATTTTATCGTAGTTGGAAAATGAATCTGGGTATCCAAGGCATTCAATAGTGAGCACATACATGCAATTCCAGGAGGCCTAGATGTGGTAGAGTACACGCAGTGATCTGAATGTATCCAGGGATTCGAGGGGATCTGGGAGGTTCACCGAGTACAACAATTATGTGCACCTGGATCTCCTCTATGGCTAGATATATGTTGGGAAAAATAGTAAGAGGGGGGTGAATCAACATTTACAAATCAATAACTTTTTGCATTTCATATTCATATTTCTACTTGTGACTTTACTGAATGAAACCTGCGTGTGTACGTGACTATTCTTAAGAAAATTAGCGTACATCTAGTGAAATTATGATTCAGTTAATCCATCATATGTTTGTCTTCAGCCAATGTATTAGTACCTTATTAAACATTAGATAAACAATAACCATGTGTTATAATAACAAAATAAACCATCACACATAAGCAACACACATGAACACTAGGATTTAAGGGGGAAACCCAATGCGGGAGAAAACCACCTACTACTGTCATCTTTGTCTTCTTTTTAATATAAAGAAAACATTGTTTATAATCTTGTACTGAAACAAACACATACCAGTATCCATGCACCCACCTGTAGAAGGCTAAAACCTTCTCTCATTCTCCAGCTTCTACTCGACGGGAGTTGCAACCTCATAGCTCTTGTACTGGCTTATATGTTTACCAATACATAGGTGTTGGCCTATAGAAGGCTACATCCTTCACTCATTCTCCAACTTCTACTGGAAGGGAGATACAACCCCCTGGCTCTCGTACTGGCGAAAACTTGTACCAGTACATAGGCGCTGACCTACATAAGGTTCACTCTTTCTCCAGGAACCATGTTTCATAAATTTTCAGATTGGATTGACCAGTAACACTGAAGCTCAAAATAAATCACCACTACAATACAACCATCAAAGTCAACTGCATCAACCAATCACTGAAACCCATCAACTCTGAATAAAAAGACAATCAATGAATCTGAACAGTCATATCAGTGTCACTAGAATACAGAGATGAACCTAGAACACTACATGAACAACTAGAACCCACTGTAACCTCAAAAACCATATGTCAGAATGTATATGCTACTTCAATGAGGACAACCTGTGTGTATACGCCACTTTTTGTAACCCAACCTACATATACCTCTAAAGATAATGAATCATAAAACTTTTGAACCAAAACATGTACTAACCAAAGACATTCAGAAGATCTACTGTCATATTACAGAGTTATAAATAGATAACAACAATGATCACCCTTCTTACTCAATTTATCAGTAAGCCAGACTCAATCTCCTTATACAATTAATTTAACTTTAGATCTAATGAAGACATCATTGACAGACAACAATAAAACAGTAGCATTGATCAAATAGATCAGTCATTTCTGAACAACAAGCCTTTCCTCTGCATACACTACTTGGAAGTGCCAAATCTGCGTGTATGCACGCCTTCACCGAGGCGATCTTGCGTATAGATCTACAAATAATGACTTATAACTTCAAAAAATTTCAAGACTTAAGATATACCCAGATCATAGTATTTAAAGGACAAAACATGCGTTAACACTAAAATCTAACCTATCCATTATTAGATCATACAATGATAAGTGATTTCAGGTCTCATGATCTTGATCTATCAATAGTGCATAATTATTTTAGATCTATTATAACTCATCCATCATCAAGCACTTAGGTGCATACTTAGTTTAGATCAAGCAAAGCATCCAAGACCCATAACATGCATATTTTATTTTGAACTAACTCTTCATAATATTTTCATCTCTTACACACCCTCACACTTTTATCTTCATCTCCTTATATATTTTTAGCCTTTTTCAATACCTCGGGTCAAAACCATAGTTATACTGATGGTATTCTTTGACAGGATCAATATTTTTTTCCATGCTCATTAATATGGGCCAATACCATGGTACAAACCCCTTGTGTTCTTTAACCTTAATTTTCCATCCCATACACGCTTTTCCTTCTATGAAACTACGTGCATATGTATATGCTGCTTTTATTATGTGAACCCGCATGTATACGTAACTTGGACTAGGTTAAACAAAGTATACAACTTAAAAATTTCTCTTTCCTCAATTTCTTGATTCTAATCTATAATCATTTGTCCCATCATCTTGTTCTTCTGTGCCATTACTCTGAATTGACCTGCTACAATATGAGTTGCCATCACTTTATCATTTCTGAACTGATTCCTCTGAACTGCCTTGCATTTTGTCACATCTGTAAACACAATTGCCATGCATTTTGTCACATCTTGTTTATAAATTTATCAAGTAGTCCATTCATCAAATAGTTTGTCATCAAGGAAAACTCATTAGGTAGGTTGCCATCAAGGACAACTCCTAATTTCCCGTATCAAGCTTCTGATTCAGATTCGTAAACCTTTGACCCATTATTCTGTTCCATCATTTTGTCACCTGTAGATTCATATACTTGTTCTGTTACAAATGAGTTTCCATCAAGGACAACACATGCATCATAATGCCAACAATCTCTCCCTTTGGACTTGATAGAAACCACTTTGGTGTTTGGTCACCACAACCTATAAATAACATCAAGACAAGCATCAAGACTTTCAAAACATCAAGCTAAACTCCCCCTTTGACATCAAGGGCAAAGGGCTGACCAATTTTAAATGAATACTTCCATATATGAACTGCTAAATATGAACATTGATCATTCTCCCCCTAGGCACATGTTGAATTCTTTGATCAAACCCCCCCTTAGTACATGTTGAGATGCACTATACTATCCATGCTCCCCCTAAGCACATGTAGAGTCTGCAAAATATTTTTCAAAAGAATAACATGACTCTATAACTCAACTATGTGAGTATGACCTTGCTATCACCAATGACTCATACATACATCAATCTCCCAACCAAGTGGGGATACATATTTGACTCATCCACCGAACCAAGTGGGATTATATATTTGACATGATCTTAAAATTCCATACATGACTGAATATGACAATTATTACATCATAGGTATTTTCATGACCTTTACATCAAGTGATATATGTTAGGATATTCCGACACATAGGAAATAGTTAAGTACAACTTGGTCTAGTTTAGAGTTAGGTATAGAGTTAGGTAAAGTGTGTTTCTTTACCATTGTAGATATTGTAACTTACAATCCGACGGTCACGATATGTAGTGATCCGACGGTTCATTCTCTCCTCGGTATTACTGACACTTGATCCGTGGCTTGACACCCGATTGGTCCATGAGTTCTATTTAAAGCGCATGGAGGGTCATTGTTCGGGTAATCCGTGCATGAGAGAAGCTTATGTAAATTTTCATTCTTTGATTAATAAATTTCCTGTAGTAGCCACGTTGGCGCAGGCCGTGGACTGTTTCCCTCTTTGAGGGTTTTAACCACGTCAAAAATACTAGTGTATTGATCTGTGATCTGGTTGTGAGCGGTGTCCTTTTGGTGTTCTTTCTAAGGAACTTACCCTGTAAATTCCTACATGGTATCGGAGCTATTTGAGGGCCGCGTCCGTTGGTGATCCAAATCTGAAGCCGGTAGAACTGCATGCGGCTGTCCTTTCCTAGATCTACTGTTTCTGACTACTTTCGAGCCGAGAGGACTGCTCTGTTGCGTTCGGAGCATCTGTTCCAGTGAGGAACCCCTTTCGTTTCACGCGAAAAGGTTTCCTCATAAGTATAGAAAAATAATGCCTAAAATTTTTACCATGTGGATAGAAAAATCTTGCCTCCAAATCCTCAAAATTACATGGTCTAAAACATTCAAGGAAGTAAATTTATAGTGAAAATGCCAAGATGGCTTGTTCACTCCACAAATCACATTTTTTCTCCACCTTTAAAACCCCAAGAGTATTCTCCAACTTCTTTGGTGCACCTCAAATATCTCCTTTCTTGGATGGTATTCAAATCCCCACACCTATCCTTTATTTATAGTGTTTCTATGCTCACTTATTGGTCTGACTTGTAAAACTAGTTGGACCGGCCTATACTTTATGTGTTGGCCGGCCTAATAGAATATTTCATATCTCCTCGTTCCTATATAGTTATAGGGATTTCAATATATCATTTGAGAGGAATCATAATAATATTTTCAACCATATATCCTATATTCCCATATGAGTTATGTCTTTAGAGTAAAATATTCCTTCAATGATAGGGTGTCCAAATTGGGCATAAAAAAATAGGTATCCAAACAATATGTCCTACAATATTCATCATGAAACTTTTATTGTGGAAATATATAGTCTCTCCCTATCTTTGACATCAACAAAAACAATATTTCCAACAATATCCCACTTTGTTATTAACATCAACCCTCAGTGAATTCTACAACAATATTGTAGTACTCTGTTTTCTTCAACTCTCATTGTGTCTGCAATTCTTCCTCTTCCTACAAATTCTCCCACTTTGACATTAGTGGAAAAGGTCTACTCTCCCCTCAACTTATGCTTCCATTTACTAATGATATGAGAGGGATATTACTCTCATATTATGTTTGAGATATACAAATGTTTCTCTAGGGAGGATTTGGTAAAAATATATGCAACCTATTCCTTGGTGGAAATGTATTCCAGTTTGACACTTTTTTCAACTAGCTTTTCTCTTAGGAAGTGGTACTTTATGGGAATATGCTTCATGTTTTAGTGCATAGCATGATTCTTTTAAATTTCAATTGAACTTGTTTTATCATAGATGATTGAGATTGGTTGATCGTATTCTACCTGATATCCTTTAATATTTTCTTCATTTAGAGAACTTGTGTGCAACATGTTGCTACTATAATATATTTGGCTTCTATTTTGGATAGAGAAATTGAATATTTCTTCTTGCTCAACCATGATACTAGACATTTTCCTAGAAAGAATGCTCCTCCACTTGTACTTTTCTTGTCATCAATACTTCCTACCCAATATACATCTATATATGTTGTTAGAGTGAAGTCCTTACTTCTTGAATACCATAAGCCAAAGTCCAATGTGCCCTTCAAATATTTGAATATTCCTTTTGTTGCTTGCACATGTGTATAATTTTGAGTAGATTGGAATCCTACAACCAATCCTACTTTCATGATGTCTCACTTTATGTTTTCACATATAGTAGGCTACCAATCATTGATCTATAAATTGTTTGATTTTCTTATGGGGATTCATTATATTTTCTTAATTTACATCATATGATCATCCGTGTATTGATAGCTACAAAGTCTTCCATTTTGAATTTGTTCAACATCTCCTTCATGTATTTGGTTTGAGAAATGAATATGTCTTTGTTGGATTGAGAAATATAAAAACCTAGAAAGAATGTCAATTCTCCAAGCATGGACATCTAAAATTCTTTTTGCATTTCTTCTGCAAAATTTTGGCTCATTTTGTTGGCATTACTTCCAAAATGATATCATCAACATAAACCACAATTATTAACATATTTTCATTTTCTGTTTTGATGTAAAGGATGTTTTCTATAGCTCCTCTTTTGAAACCTTGTTGTCCTAGTTATTTGTCAAGTCTTGAATACCAAGCTCTAGGAGCTTGCTTTAGTCCATAAAGTGTTTTCTTCAATATGCATACATGATCTTCATTTTTTGACAATTGAAATCCTTCTGATTATTCATTATATACCTCTTTTTCTAAATTTCCATTTAGAAAGGCTAACTTGACATCCATTTGATAGACTTTGAAGTTCTTGAAACATGAAAATGCTGAAAATATTTTGATTGCTTCTAATCTTACAACTGGAGCAAAGGTTTATTCAAATTCAATACCCTCAACTTGTGCATACCCTTTACAAACCAATGTTGATTTATTTCTCACTATTTTTCCATCTCCATTCAACTTGTTTCTAAATACCCATTTGATTCCAATCACATTCTTCTCTTGTGGTCTAGGCATAAGATCTCATGTCTCATTCTTCTCAATAGGATCCAATTCTTCTTCCATAGCCTTAACCCAATTCTTATCTTCACAAGCTTGTGTAAATTTCTTGGGCTCTATCTTGGATAGAAAAGAAAATCTGGCTTGTTTTGGTGTACTTACCAATCCTCTTCTAATTTAAACTCTTATATCTATATCACCAAAAATATGTTTGTTTGTTTGTTTGTTTGTTTTGTTTTGTTTTTGTTTTGTTTTTGTTTTGTTTTGTTTTGTTTTTGTTTTGTTTTTTGTTTTTGTTTTTGTTTTTGTTTTTCTGGTTTTTTGTTTTTTTGTTTTTTTGTTTTTTTTTGTTTTTTTTGTTTTTGTTTTGTTTTGTTTTGTTTTTGTTTTGTTTCCTTTTTGTTTTTGTTTTGTTTTGTTATGTTTTGTTGTTGTTGTTGTTGTTGTTGTTGTTTTTCTTGGATGATAGTTTTGAACATATCTAGATGGTGCCTTTGGATATTGACATTGTATTACTTCTTGTTCTTTATTTATTCGTCCACTTCTTCTTCTCTCGTTCTATGTAGATTGTAGCCTTTGGATTTTCATTTGTTTGTGACTTTTCTTTTTGAGGTATTACTTTATCCACTCTTACATCAATGCTTTTTACCACCTTGCACAATTTTTTTGTAACATTTGTTGGCCTTTCTTCCAAATGCATAGCCAAGAAAGATACCTTCGTCTATTCTAGAATCAAACTTACCTAAATTATGTTCATTTATCTTTATATGGAACTTGCTTCCAAATATTTTAATGTATTTGAGTATAACTAGTTTTTCTTTCCATAATTCATAAGGTGTCTTGTTGTTGTTTACTCTAACTTGTGCTCTATTCAAAATGTAGATTGTTGTGCTCACTGATTCTCCCCAAAAGGTGTATGTCAGTTTGGATTCATTCAACATTGTTTGAGCCATTTCCTATATAATTATGTTCTTTATTTCTACAACTCCATTTTGTTGTGGAGTCATTGTTGTTGAAATATGTCTCTCAATTCCATGATTCTCATAGAATTCATCAAATTCATTAGAGGTAAACTCACATTCTCTATCTAATCCTAAGCACTTGATTTTTAAATTAGTCTCATTTTCAATGAGCCTCATTTCCTAAAGAGTTGGGATGCAAGGAGTTTCAACAGTTTAATAGTTTGGTTTCTTCATTTTTCTTATAAAAAATGAAATAAAATAGATAGGACAAATACTTAGGATAAAAAATGGATGATTTGTACAATAAGGTTGACTTGGTGCCCATAATCATCCATTTAAACAATTTTTGTATTTATATGACGCCTTCTTCTTTCTAAATAAAATAGCAAATGTGAGAGTTTTTTGTCACTTTCCCCCTATTACCCTTGATTTTGTACCTTTTAGAGTATGTGGCATCCAAATTCTCAACCTTTTGAGGGTCACGTCATGATACATCATGTTGACGTCATCTTCCTTACCACTACCATGTCAATTGTCTAGTCAACAAACTAATTGGCTTCCATGTTAGATACCATGTTATCTTGAAAAGTTGCTTGGTTGTTGTATAAATGGCCTTGTCACCTATTGTGTCAATTGTCATATCCTCTAGACATATTGTGATATTACATCACCTATCATGAACATTGGCAGTTTCGTGGGGAGGGGGGTCCCTCAATTATTTTGAAAAATCCAGGGGGTAGGGAGTGTTGTGTATACCTAATAACCAATCACCACATATATTGGGAAATATACCACATAGTATCCATTTCATAACCACCCCACCACACCACCCCCCCCCCCCCCCCCCAACTATGTATTTCACATGTTGGGGAGATCAAGATCAATAATAGCCATAGTTTTTGCGTGACAATCGGTGGATTTCTATGTCATTCAATCAAATGTTATTTTAACATATAATACATAGTTTTAAAGTTTTTTTTTGTATTTTTTCAATTACTATAAAAAAATTAAGGGGTAAACCCGAAATTGTGAAAGCTATACAACCATTATGCACACAAAAATAGGAAAGTTGTTCCTTTTTACTATAGCTTCTCTAAAAGGATAATGGCATAATCAAAATTTGCACCCTTTGTTTTTACTTGGATGATTAGTAGCACCCATTCTAACTTAAGGTGAATTGCATCTCTCTCACTATAACACTGACAAACTAATGTAGTGGAAAGTCTATAAGTTGGGAAAAATTATGTGGTTGGGTAGACCCCTTTGTCTTTCTTAGTGGAGGATTTCCTATCTCCCCACCAATCTTGTAATACCTCCTCAAGTGAGGGATACTTCTCCACATAGGTGTCCAAAATGTATCATCTATATTAAAAGGCATATTGAGGACCATTCAGATTATCATCTATATGAAAATGCATATTGAGGACCATGGGTTGATCTATATGTTCTTCTCCTCCTTATTCATAAGAATATTCATAGTATAGGGGTGGATGAAACATCATGTTGTCTTGTGCCCTTGATTTTTGTGGTAGGTCAAGTTTGTCTAGCCTATTCTATTGTTGTGACACATTTGGAATCCTCCTAAACTAGAGGTGGGATTATAAGGGGTTTATTTTGTGTTCCTTGTGTAGGTCCTATAAAATAATGGATATCCTACCCTTGGTTTAACTTGGTAAGATAATCAGCCATAGAACTTAGCAATCGGTCACTTCGTTCACAGATAAAGTTTCTTAAGTAGCAGAGGAGGTCTCAATATCCTTAAAGGAATAATTCATACTTATGATATGATGAAATCATGATAGTATATTAATAAAAGTAGACTATTTAACAAAAGTCTATGTACGATTAAAAATTGATCTAGATTGTATCATTATATTGTTTTTCATCTAAATTGATGCATTTAAAGTGGAAAAAGTGGGGGAATAGACTCAAGGGTCGTTTTAATGGCGAGACCCAATTTGGCAAAACAAAGTTTGAAACCTTTTGGGAGCGTTTTGAGGCATAAAATGATGTTTTATGGGGGTAAAACTTTTCTGCTTAAGTGTTGCACCTTTTCATGTTATTCTACACACAAATAATTTTCCAATGGCGCAATGTTAAGTTATGGTATATTATGTGCTTATAACAGTTTACTTATTTTTCTTATTATATTCCACAGATTAGCGATCACATGTACATAAAGTAAAGTGCAGATAGAACATTAAACGATCAATAGAAGACAAGCCAAGACAAGAGACACAAGATGTGGCATCTAGCCAGGGACAAACCCCACAATGTGTGGGGAAACCCTTTGATCAAATATTCTTTTATATTCAATAATTTAGCAAAGAGAAATAGAACAATAAATGTGATTTATATCAGCAGTAGCAAACCCTAGAACAGTAGCATCAACATTAGTGACTTCATCATCAAACTAGGGCAGACGATATCTCACAAACCGACTGTCGGATCGGCTTGATTCCATCACCAAAAGTTGTGGCTTCCAGAGGAGGTTTATACGAACCTACAACATGGTTCAAATGAGGAGATCTTCTGGTCCACGTAGGTAAAACTTCACTTCTGTAGTTGTAACATCAGTTTCAGCAGCTTCCTTCAAACTAGGGCAGTCGATATCTTACAAACCGTCCATCAGATTGAATTGATTCCACCATAAAAAGTTGTGGCTTTTAGAGAAGGTTCAGATGAACCTAAAATGCAATTTAGATGAGGAGATCTTCTAGTCCATGCAGGTCAAACTTTACTTCTGCAGTTGCAGCTTCAGTTTCAACAACTTCCTTCTTCACATGTGTGAGAGAGAAACCCTTTTCTGCGCAGTAAAGAAGAGACTATTTTCTGCGTAGTAGAGAGAGAGAGAGATGTGATGAGATGAGTGAGTGCAAATGAGGAAAAGTCTTCTTGTATTTATACACAACTAATGATGTTTGAATAGATGTGACTGTTGGGCTTCTGAGCCCACATGAGTTGTAGGTCGGCTTAATAATAATTCCATAATCAAAATAAATTCATATCTCCATAAATACTTATCAAAATCGGATGATATTTAGATCAATCCTACACCTCTCAACGAGAGGAATCTAATAAAAATATTATTAGCCATGAATAAGATGACCCACATGAAGTTTGGCCCTAGTTTCCAGTTTAACACTCCCTCTCAACTAGGGAGAACTTCATCTGCAATCTGTCTGTCGGTCGCTACTATGCATCCATCAAATGCACTGCCCTGCATAGCCTGACCCTTGCCTTGCTTTGCTCTATTCTGCCTATTCTACTTTGTCTTGTTCTGCCTTGTAATGATCTGTACGGCTCTTCTCTGTTATGCTCTGCTATGTTTTGTTCTGTTCTGCTCTGTTTTTGTTCGAATTATGAAGAAGAAGAAATGATCGAGGATGTATCATACTAGCTCAAAGTCAGTCTCAAAGTATCTACCACTGGTCCCAGACTAGTCTCAACCAACCCGAAGTCAGCATCATAGTGAGTACAACTCCTACCACTGGTCCCAGACGAGTAACATCCTCCACTGACTCAAAGTCAGTCTCAGAGTGTGTACCACTGATCCCAAACCAGTAACAACCGACCTGAAGTCAGTGTCATAGAATGTACCACTCCTACCACTGGTCCTAGACCAGTATCATTGATCTCAGATTAGTGGAGGTCATCCTAGCATAGGGAGTGTGGTAGATACAACAATGAGTCCATTGGTACTACTATGGTCGCTAACTTCATTTCCCTGCTCATTGATTAGATGAGAGGTACTTCGCATGAGACCTAGACTGCATGGGTAGGATGCCTCAACAAGAGAACTAATCAATCCTATCCTCAGAGGAGAACACATCAATCCTGCTACAATCGCCATGGAGAACACATCAATCTTGCGACAATCACCATGGAGAACACATCAATCTAGGCCTCACAGGAGAACACATCAATCCTACTACAATTTCCATGGAGAACACATCAATCCAGGCCTCACAGGAGAAAACATCAATCCTGCTATAATCGCCATGGAGAACACATCAATCCAGGCCTCACAGGAGAACTAATCATCTTGCTACACAGTAGAGCGAATCATCCTGTTCCATAAGAGAGCGAATCATCTTGTCCCACAAGAGAGTGAATCATCTTGTTCCAGTGCGCACCACCAAGGGAGGGTGAGTCACCCTATGGTCGTATGTTGCTCCAGTAAGAACCACAAGCCCTTAGAGCTCCCAGAGCTCAAGGTATGCAACATGCAGGACCCTTGTACAAGGGTTTCTTGACGGCTCCAAGTCATTTGGGAAAATCATAGATTAGATCTTTCCTCGAGGCTTTGACAAGGTGTATCGACTTGTACATCATCTTAATGAGATGGAGCCTCCTTGCTCATCAACTTACCATATCCCATATGATGTCTATCTGCTGGAGAAATCGACGAATATAGGATTCCTCAATAATCGAATCCCACCTCTGGTTGTTACAGAGAATCACAGTGGTATGTGTTCAAACAGCTCACTGAAGAGCTTCCCCAACCAGGCAGCTTCATACGAGATCATACTCGTAGATATGTATCCAGTCTTGACGGTGCTTATGGCAACCAACTTCTGCTCCTTGCTCATCCATTATATCGAAGCAAAATCCAAAGAGAAACAACACTAAAAAGTGCTCCAGTGATCCTCCACACTACCTACCTAATCAGCATTCGAATAATCATGCAGTTTCATATTTCTGGAAGTGTATCTCAATCCATGAGAGATTGTTTCCTGAAGACATCTCAGAAGATTCTTCGCACCAATCTAGTGAGGCTCAACCAAATATGAGCTCACAATGCTAACTGCAAAAAATATGTTCGGATGGAGGTTCACCAAGAACATCAACGCGAATGAGTTTTTGAAACTCAGAGGCATTTCCCAAATCTAGTCTGACATCACTACCATATAACTTTTGAAAGTTAAGATCCTCGAGGTAGTCACAGGCTTGCAGTCCACCATACCAAATCTTTTCAAAATATTCACCACATATTTTCCTTGAGATAGGAGAATTTCCCTTGGCTTCTGCCACACTTCAAGTCCTTGGTTCTTCATTTCAAATTCAAAAGCCAACTCCCTCTTACATTTGTGAATGAGAGGGTATGCACCTATTAGAAATATGTCATTCATATACAACACCAGTATGAGAGGCTTGTCATATTTAACCTTAAGATAAAGGTTAGGATCAGCCTCACTCCTAGTGAATTCCAGCTTCATCAAGTAGTTATCGATCCTCTCATACCATGCTTAGGGTGCTTGCTTCAACCCATAGAGAGCCTTCTTCAACATGCATAAATGATATTTTCAATCATAAATCTCAAATCCTTCGGGTTGCTCGACATAGAACTCTTCTTTGATCGAACTGTGCAAGAACACGGTCTTGACATCCTTCTAATGTAGGTTCCATCCTTGTGAAACCACAAGGGCTGTGACCAAGCAGATGGTCGTATATCTTGAAACAGGTGCAAATATCACATCATAGTCTATACCTTCCTTCTGGGAGAAACCATGAGCAACAAAATGAGCCTTATACTTTTTCGTACTTCCATCTGTTGCATGCTTTATCTTGTAAAGCCATTTAGAAGTGACAATTGTCTTGTCCTAGAGTCTGGGAACTACTTCATAGACATTATTCTCCATAATAGACTCATATTCTTTGGTCATAGCATCCTTCCATACTTGATGCTTGACAACATTTGAGAATGATGAAGGCTCATTTTGTATGATCGTGCTCATGATGGCCAGGTATCCCTGATACCTGTTAATTTTCTCACTTTCACTGAAGGTTCCTTGGAGTGCAGCATGTCCTTCAGCATCATCAAGTATCCCCCTAAGCCATGAAGGCCTCTTCCTAGAAGAGGAAGGCTCAGGTGGATAAATAGGATCCATGGGTTCCTCCACATCAGGCATTGTTACATTATCTAGCCATAGAAACTTCGGAAGTCTGTGGAAAACTTCCACAATCGTACGGTTCTTCCTTTCTGCAATACCATTCTGCTCAGGAGTATGTGGTTTAGTAATCACCCTCTTAATGCCAGCCTCAAATATGCCTAAGTGAACCAACTGTAATATATTGAAGGTCTTGCTTTGGTTGAGGGCAATGGTCCCCTTTTGAGCTTTCCTTCAGCACATCCTAGACATACACCTTCTTTCTCTACTTGGAATTCAGGCATCCCTGTCACCATTTGTCTTACACCGAGTAGAGCTTTATAATGAACGGGGGGCAAACCTCTGATGCCAAAGTTCGGACTGAAGAGATGTGTCATAAGACATGACAACTAGCAGACTTCCATTGACCTGATATAATGAATCAACATGAAACCCAAGAGTAAAGGCATCATTAAAAATATTTTTTCATATACGTATCTTGCCATTGCTGAAGGTTACCTTGTAGCCTTTGTCTTCCATTGCCGAGATGGACACCAGGTTCTTTCAAAGGTCAGGTCCATTTAATACATCCTGGAATTTCTATCCTTCTTGACTGGTTGTCCTCTTCCTCTATTTCCAGCATTCCTTTTACCTTTGCTATTGAATTTTCCATCCCTTCGATTACCATGAGAGGGATTTTGATCATCATCAGGGTGAGAGTCCTTTCTATCAGGGCATTCCCTTCCATAGTGACCTGCTTTATTGCAAATGTAACATCATCCTTTTCTTCCACCCTTAGGTCCAGACTTCCTTTTCGATTTAGACGCGGAATTATTTCTTTTATTAGCATGAGAAGAAAAAGCAGCAGGAGGACCTTTAGGCATGGACATTTATTGCTCTTCTACCCTTGTTTCTTCTTGAATGCATCTAGCCATTAATTCCTTGAAACCAGGAATTACATGATTGTTCAGAAGAGTAGTCCTGAACATGTACCATTCGGATGTTAATCCTCCAAGAGTCGTGAGTTCCATTTCCCTATCAATAATATTCTCCCCAATAGATAGGAGATCGTTCTTGATCTCGGTGGTTCTTAAGAAGTATGCTTGCATACTCTCATCTTTACCCTTGTTAATTTCCTTCATCTTATTTCTAAGAAACAAAACTTAATTTGCATCATTGACTTTAAATAAACTCACCAGTCTATCATATATTTCCTTGGAGGTGTTCTGGTCAGAGATGTAGGCCACCAAGTGCTTTTTGATAGAGTCCCGGATGATATTATTTGTTTTTACTTCTCCAGTTTTCCATTTGTACTTGGTAGCAGCAGATGCATTTGATGGAGGCTCAACAATATTGCCTCTCACATGGTCCAACACTCCTTGTTCTTCTAGGATATCCTTGCCAATCTTCTCTTCGGTGATTGCTCTTGCTCTTGCTGGGGCTTTGTCTTCACCTCAGCTTCGATACCATGTTAAGTTATGGAATGTTCTATGATTATAACACTTACTTCTTTTTCTTATTATATTCCATAGATTAGCGATCACATGTACATAAAGTAAAGTGCGGATAGAACATTAAACGATCGATAGAAAACAAGCCAAGACAAGAGACAAAAGATGTGGCAGCTAGCTAGGGACAAACCCCACAATGTGTGGAGAAACCCTTTGATCAAATCTTCTTTTATCTTCAATAATTCAGCAGCGAGAAATAGTACAATAAATCTGATTTATATCAGTAGTAGCAAACCCTAGATCAGCAACATCAGCATTAGCAGCTTCATCATCAAACTAGGGCAGACGATATCTCACAAACCGACCGTCGGATCGGCTTGATTCCACCACCAAAAGTTGCGGCTTCCAGAGGAGGCTCAGATGAACCTATATTGTAGTTCAAATGAGGACATCTTCTGTTCCATGCAAGTCAAACTTCACTTCTGCAGTTGCAGCTTCAGTTTCAGCAACTTCCTTCAAACTAGGGCAGCCAATATCTTGCAAACTGTCCATCTGATTGACTTGATTCCACCACCAAAAGTTTCAGATTTCAGAGGAGGTTTAGATAAACCTCAAACATAGTTTAGATGAGGAGATCTTGTATTCCACGTAGGTCAAACTTTACTTTTGCAGTTGCAGCTTCAGTTTCAGCAGCTTCCTTCTTCACATGTGTGAGAGAGAGACCCTTTTCTGTGCAGTAGAGAGAGAGATGTGATGAGATGAGTGAGTGCAAATGAGGAAAATTCCTCTTGTATTTATACACAACTGATGATGTTTGAATAGATGCGACTGCTGGGCTTCTAAGCCTACATGAGTTGTAGGTCGGTTTGATAATAATTCCATAATCAAAATAAATTCATATCTCCATAAATACTTATCGGAAGCAAATGATATTTAGATCAATCTTACACCTCTCGATGAGAGGAATCTAATAAAAATATTATTATCCATGAATAAGATGATCTGCATGAAGTTTGGCCCTAGTTTCCAATTTAACACTGCTTCTCAACTAGGGAGAACTTCATCTGCAATCTGTCTGTCGGTTGCTACTATTCATCCATCAAATGCATTGCCCTGTACAACGTGACCCTTGCCCTACTTTGCTCTATTCTACATGTTGTGATTTTTCTTGTTCTGCCCTGTACTGATCTATACAGCTCTTCTATGTTATGATCCACTCTGTTTTGTTCTGTTCTACTCTACTTTTGTCTGAATTATGAAGAAGAAGAAATGATTGAGGATGTATCATACTGACTCAAAATCAGTCTCAGAGTATGTACCACTGGTCCCAAACCAGTTTCAACCAACCTGAAGTTAGTGTCATAGTGAGTACAACTCCTACCACTGGTCCCAGACCAGTAACATCCTCCATTGACTCAAAGTTAGTCTCAGAGTGTGTACCACTAGTCCCATACCAGTAACAACTGACCTGAAGTCAGTGTCATAGAATGTACCACTCCTACCACTCTCCCAGACCAATATCATTGATCCCAGATCAATGGAGGTCATCCTAGCGTAGGGAGTATGATAGATACAACGATGCATCCATCGGTACTACTATGGTCCCTAACTTCATTTCCATGCTTATTGATCAGATGAGAGGTACTTCCCATGAGTCCCAGACTACATGGGTAGGATACCTCGACAAGAGAACTAATCAATCATGTCCTCAGAGGAGAACACATCAATCCTACTACAATCGCCATAGAGAACACATCAATCCAGGCCTCAGAGGAGAACACATCAATCCAGGCCTCAGAGGAGAACACATCAATCCAGGCCTCTGAGGAAAACACATTAATCCTGCTACAATCGCCATGGAGAACACATCAATCCAGGCCTCATAGGGGAACACATCAATCCTGCTACAACCGCCATGGAGAACACATCAATCCAAGCCTCAAAGGAGAACACATCAATCCTGCTAAAATTTCCATGGAAAACACATCAATCTAGGCCTCACAGGAGAACACATCAATCCTACTACAATTTCCATAGAGAACACATCAATCCAGACCTCATAGGAGAACCAATCATCCCGCTACACAGGAGAGCGAATCATCCTGTTCCACAAGTTAGCAAATCATCTTGTCCCACAAGAGAGTGAATCATCTTGTTCCAGTGCACACCACCAGGGGAGAGTGAGTCACCTTGTGGTCGTATGTTGCTCCAGTAATATCAGCAAGCCCTCAAAGCTCCCAGAGGTCAAGGTATGCAACACGCAAGACCCTTGTACAAGGGTTTCTTGACGACTCCAAGTCGTTTGGGAAAATCACAGATTAGATCTTTCCTCGAGGCTTTGACAAGATGTATCGACCTGTACATCATCTTAATGCAATGGAGCCTCCTTGCAAATCGACTTACCATATCCCAGATGATGTCTATCTATTGGAGCAATCGATGAATACGAGATTCCTCAATAATCGAATCCCACCTCTGGTTGTTACAGAGAATCATAGTGGTATATGTTCAAACAGCTCACTGAAGAGCTTCCCCAACCAGGCAGCTTCATACGAGATCATACTCGTAGATATATATCTGGTCTTGGCAGTGCTTATGGTAACCGACTTCTGCTTCCTACTCATCCATTATATCGAAGCAGGATCCAAAGAGAAACAACACTAAAAAGTGCTCCAGTGGTCCTCCACACTACCCGCCTAATCAGCATTTGAATAATCATGCAGTTTCATATTTCCGGTAGTGTATCTCAATCCATGAGAGATTGTGTCTTGAAGACATCTCAGAAAATTCTTTGCACCAATCTAGTGAGGCTCAACCAAATATGATCTCACAATGCTAACTGCAAAACATATGTTCGGATGGAGGTTCACCAAGAACATCAACTTGAAAGAGTTTTTGAAACTCAGAGGCATTTCCCAAATCTAGTCTGACATCACCATATAACTTCTAAAAGTTAAAATCCTCGAGGTAGTCACAGGCTTGCAGTCCACCATACCAAATTTTTTTAGAATCTTCACCACATATTTTCCTTGAGATAGGAAAATTTCCCTTGGCTTCTGCCACACTTCAAGTCCTTGGTTCTTCATTTCAAATTCAGAAGCCAACTCCCTCTTAAATTTGTGAATGAGAGGGTATGCACCTATTAGAAAGATGTCATCCACATACAACACCAGTATGAGAGGATTGTCATCTTCAACCTTAAGATAAAGGTTAGGATCAGCTTCACTCCAAGTGAATCCTAGCTTCATCAAGTAGCTATTGATCCTCTCATACCATGCTCGGGGTGCTTGCTTCAGCCCATAGAGAGCCTTCTTCAACATGCATACATGATATTTTCAATCATAAATCTCAAATCCTTTAGGTTGCTCCACATAGAACTCTTCTTTGATCAAACTGTGCAAGAACGTGGTCTTGAAATCCATCTAATGTAGGTTCCATCCTTGTGAAGCCACAAGGGTTGTGATCAAGCGGATGGTCGTATATCTGGAAACAAGTGCAAATATCATATCATAGTCTATACCTTCCTTCTTGGAGAAACCACGAGCAACAAAACGAGCCTTATGCTTTTCTGTACTTCCATCTGTTGCATGCTTTATCTTGTAAAGCCATTTAGAAGTGACAATTGTCTTGTCCTGGGGTCTGGGAACTACTTCCCAGACATCATTCTCCATAATAGACTCATATTCTTTGGTCATAGCATCCTTCCATACTTGATGCTTGACGGCATTTGAGAATGATGAAGGCTCATTTTGTATGATCGTGCTCATGATGGCTAGGTATCCTTGATACCTGTTAAGTTTCTCACTTTCACTGAAGGTTCCTCATGGTGCAGCATGTCCTTCAGCATCATCAAGTATCCCCCTAAGCCATGAAGGCCTCTTCCTAGAAGAGGAAGGCTCAGGTGGAAAAATAGGATCCATGGGTTCCTCCACATCAGGCATTGTTACATTATCTACCCATAGAAACTTCGGAAGTCTCTGGACAACTTCCACAATCATACGGTTCTTCCTTTCTGCAACACCATTCTGCTGAGGAGTATGTGGTGTAGTAGTCTCCCTCTTAATGCCAGCCTCAAATATGCCTGAGTGAACCAACTGTAATATATTGAAGGTCTTGCTTTGGCTTGAGGGGAATGGTCCCCTTTTGAGCTTTCCTTCGGCACATCCTAGACATACACCTTCTTTCTCTACTCAGAATTCGGGCATCCCTATCACCATTTGTCTTACATTGAGTAGAGCTTTATAATGAAGGGGGGGCAAACCTCCGATGCCAAAGTTCAGACTGAAGAGATGTGTCATAATACATGACAACTAGCGGACTTCCATCGACCTGATATAATGAATCAACAAGAAACCCAAGAGTAAAGGCATCTTTAACAATATTTTTCCATATACATATCTTTCCATCGCTGAAGGTTACCTTGTAGCCTTTTTCTTCCATTGTCGAGATGGACACCAGGTTATTTCGGAGGTCGGGTGCATTTAATACATCCTGGAATTTCTAGCTTCTTGAATGGTTGTCCTCTTCCTTGATTTCCAGCATTCCTTTTACCTTTACTATTGAATTTTCCATCCCTTCGATTACCATGAGAGGGATTTTTATCATCGTCACGGTGAGAGTCCTTTCTATAAGGGCATTCCCTTCCATAGTGACCTACTTTATTGCAAATGTAACATCGTCCTTTTCTTCCACCCTTAGGTCCAGACTTTCTTTTCGATTTAGACTCAGAATTATTTCTTTTCTTAGCATGAGAAGAAAAGGCAGCAGGAGGACCTTTAGGCATGGGAATTTCTCGATCTTCTACCCTTGTTTCTTCTTGAATGCATCTAGCCATTAATTCCTTGAAACCAGGAATTACATGATTGTTCAGAAGAGTAGTCCTAAACATTTACCATTAGGATGGTAATACTCCAAGAGTCGTGAGTGCCATTTCCTTATCGATAATATTCTCCCCAATAGATAGGAGATCGTTCTTGATCTCGGTGGTTCTTAAGAAGTATGCTTACATACTCTCATCTTTACCCTTCTTGATTTCCTTCATCTTATTTCTATGAAACAAAACTTAATTTGCATCATTGACTTTAAATAAACTCACCAGTCTATCATAGATTTCCTTGGAGGTGTTCAGGTCAGAGATGTAGGCCACCAAGTGCTTGTTGATAGAGTCCCAGATGATCTTCTTTGTTTTGACTTTTCCGGTTTTCCATTTGTACCTAGTAGCAGCAGATGCATTTGATGGAGGCTCAACAATATTGCCTCTCACATGGTCCAACACTCCTTTTTCTTCTAGGATAGCCTTGCCAATCTTCTCTTCAGTGATTGCTCTTGCTCTTGCTCGGGCTTTGTCTTCACCTCAGCTCTGATACCACGTTAAGTTATGGTATTTTCTATGCTTATAACAATTTACTTCTTTTTCTTATTATAATCCACAGATTAGCGATCACATGTACATAAATTAAAGTGCAGATAGAAAATTAAACGATCGATAGAAAACAAGCCAAGACAAGAGACACAAGATGTGGCGGCTATCTAGGGACAAACCCCACAATGTGTGGGAAAACCCTTTGATCAAATCTTCTTTTATCTTCAATAATTCAGCAGCAAGAAATAGTACAATAAATCTGATTTATATCAGCAGTAGCAAACCCTAGATAAGCAACATCAGCATTAGCAGCTTCATCATCAAACTAGGGCAGATGATATCTCACAAACCGACCGTCGGATCGGCTGGATTACACCACCAAAAGTTGCGACTTCTAGAGGAGGCTCAGATGAACCTATAGCACAGTTCAGATGAGGAGATCTTCTATTCCACATAGGTCAAACTTCACTTTTGCAATTGCAGCTTCAGTTTCAACAGCTTCCTTCAAACTATGGTAGTCGATATCTTGCAAATTGTCCGTCAGATTGACTTGATTCCACCATAAAAAGTTGCGGCTTTTAGAGGAGGTTCAGATGAACCTACAACATAGTTCAGATGAGGAGATCTTCTGGTCCACGTAGGTCAAAGTTTACTTCTGTAGTTGCAGCTTTAGTTTGAGCAAATTCCTTCTTCACAAGTGTGAGAGAGAGACCCTTTTCTGCGCAGTAGAGAAGAGACTCTTTTCTGCGCAATAGACAAGAGACTCTTTTCTGCGCAGTAGAGAGAGAGTTGTGATGAGATGAGTGAGTGAAAATGAGGAAAAGTCCTCTTGTATTTATACACAACTGATGATGTTTGAATAGATGTGACTGTTGGGTTTTTGAGCCTACATGAGTTGTAGGTTGGCTTGATAATAATTCCATAATCAAAATAAATTCATATCTCCATAAATACTTATCGGAATCGGATGATATTTAGATCAATCCTACACCTCTCAATGAGAGGAATCTAATAAAAATATTATTATCCATGAATTATATGACCCACATGAAGTTTAGCCCTAGTTTCCAATTTAACACTCCCTCTCAACTAGGGAGAACTTCATCTGCAATCTGTCTGTCGGTCGCTACTATTCATCCATCAAATGCACTGCCCTATAC
Source organism: Pinus tabuliformis (assembly GCA_031772625.1). Classification (NCBI taxonomy): domain Eukaryota; kingdom Viridiplantae; phylum Streptophyta; class Pinopsida; order Pinales; family Pinaceae; genus Pinus; species Pinus tabuliformis. Next base: position 701,828,562 of record CM062804.1, read on the forward strand.
AGCGTGACCCTTGCCCTACTCTACTCTATTCTGCATGTTCTTCTTTTTCTTGTTCTGCCCTGTACTGATCTGTACGGCTCTTCTCTATTATTCTCTGCTTTGCTTTGTTCTGTTCTACTTTGCTTTTGTCCAAATTATGAAGAAGAAGAAATGATCAAGGATGTATCATATTGACTCAAAGTCAGTCTCAGAGTATGTACCACTCGTCCCAGACCAGTCTCAACCAACCCAAAGTCAGCGTCACAGTGAGTACAAATCCTACCACTGGTCCAGACCAGTAACATCCTCCATTGACTCAAAGTCAATCTCAAAGTGTGTACCATTGGTCCCAAACCAGTAACAACCAACCTGAAGTCAGTGTCATAGAATGTACCACTCCTACCACTAGTCCCAGACCAGTATCATTGATCCCAGATCAATGGAGGTCATCCTAGTGTAGGGAGTATGGTAGATACAACGATGCATCCATCAGTACTACTATGGTCCCTAACTTCATTTCCCTGCTCATTGATCATATGAGAGGTACTTCCCATGAGTCCCAAACTGCATGGGTAGGATGCCTCGACAAGAGAACTAATCAATCTTGTCCTCATAGGAGAACACATCAATCCTACTACACTCGACATGGAGAACACATCAATCCAGGTCTCACAGGAGAACACATCAATCCTGCTACAATCACCATGGTGAACACATCAATCCATGCCTCACAGGAGAACACATCAATCCTGCTACAATCGCCATGGAGAACACATCAATCCAGGCCTCACAGGAGAACACATCAATCCTACTACAATCGCCATGGATAACACATCAATCCAAGCCTCACAGGAGAACACATCAATCCTACTACAATCGCCATGGAGAACACATCAATCTAGGCATCATAGGAGAACACATCAATCCTACTACAATCGGCATGGAGAACACATCAATCCAGGCCTCACAGGAGAACTAATCACCCTTCTACACAGGAGAGTGAATCATCATATTCCACAAGAGAGCGAAACATCTTTTCCCACAAGAGAGTGAATCATCTTATTCCAGTGCGCACCACTAGGGGAGGATGAGTCACCCTGTGGTCGTATGTTGCTCCAGTAAGAACCGCAAGCCCTCAGAGCTCCCAGAGCTCAAGGTATGAAACATGCAAGACCCTTGTACAAGGGTTTCTTGACGACTCCAAGTCATTTGGGAAAATCACAGATTAGATCTTTCCTCGAGGCTTTGACAAGGTGTATCGATTTGTACATCATCTTAATGTGATGGAGCCTCCTTTCCCATCGACTTACCATATCCCAGATGATGTCTATCTATTGGAGCAATCGACGAATACAAGATTCCTCAATAATCGAATCCCACCTCTAGTTGTTACAGAGAATCACAATGGTATGTGTTCAAACAGCTCACTAAAGAGCTTCCCCAACAACGCAACTTCATACGAGATCATACTCATAGATATGTATCCAGTCTCGGCGGTTCTTATGGCAACTGACTTCTTCTTCCTGCTCATCCATTATATCGAAGTAGAATCCAAAGAGAAACAATGCTAAAAAGTGCTCCAGTGATCCTCCACACTACCTACCTAATCAACATTTGAATAATCATGCAGTTTCATATTTCCGACAGTGTATCTCAATCCATGAGAGATTGTGTCCTGAAGACATCTCAGAAGATTCTTAGCACCAATCTAGTGAGGCCCAACCAAATATGACCTCACAATGCTAACTGCAAAACATATGTTCAGATGGAGGTTCACCAAGAACATCAATGCGAATGAGTTTTTGAAACTCAGAGGCATTTCCCAAATCTACTCTGACATCACTACCATATAACTTCTTAAAGTTAAGATCCTCGGGGTAATTACAAGCTTGCAGTCCACCATACCAAATCTTTTCAGAATATTCACCACATATTTTCCTTGAGATAGGAAAATTTCCCTTGGCTTCTGCCACACTTCAAGTCCTTGGTTCTTCATTTCAAATTCAGAATCCAACTCCCTCTTACATTTGTGAATGAGAGGGTATGCACCTGTTAGAAAGAGATCATCCACATACAACACCAGTATGAGAGGCTTGTCATCTTCAACCTTAAGATAAAGGTTAGGATCAGCTTCACTCCTAGTGAATCCCAGCTTCATCAAGTAGCTATCGATCCTCTCATACCATGCTCGGGGTGCTTGCTTCAGCCCATATAGAGCCTTCTTCAACATGCATACATGAGATTTTCAATCATAAATCTCAAATCCTTCGGGTTTCTCCACATAGACCTCTTGTTTTATCGAATCGTGCAAGAACGCAGTCTTGACATCCATCTGATGTAGGTTCCATCCTTATGAATCCACAAGGGCTATGATCAAGCGGATGGTTGTATATCTAGCAACAGGTGCAGATATCACATCATAGTCTATACCTTCCTTCTGGGAGAAACCACGAGCAACAAAATGAGCCTTATACTTTTCCGTACTTCCATCTGCTGCATGCTTTATCTTGTAAAGCCATTTAGAAGTGACAATTTTCTTGTCTTGGGGTCTGGGAACTACTTCCCAGACATCATTCTCCATAATAGACTCATATTCTTTGGTCATAGCATCCTTCCATACTTGATGCTTGATGGCATTTGAGAATGATGAGGCCTCATTTTGTATAATCGTGCTCATGATGGTCAGGTATCCCTAATACTTGTTAGGTTTCTCACTTTCACTAAAGGTTCCTCAAGGTGTAGCATGTCCTTTAGCATCATCAAGTATCCCCCTAAGCCATGAAGGCCTCTTCCTAGAAGAGGAAGGCTCAGGTGGATAAATAGGATCCATGGGTTCCTCCACATTAGGAATTGTTACATTATCTACCCATAAATACTTCGGAAGTCTCTGGACAACTTCCACAATCGTGCGGTTCTTCCTTTCCACAACACTATTCTACTCAAGAGTATGTGGTGTAGTAGTCTCCCTCTTAATGCCAGCCTCAGATATTCCTGAGTGAACCAACTGTAATATATCAAAGGTCCTGCTTTGGCTTGAGGGGAATGGTCCCCTTTTGAGGTTTCCATTGGCACATCCTAGACATACACCTTCTTTCTCTACTCGAAATTCGGGCATCCCTATCACCATTTGTCTTACACCGAGTAGAGATTTATAATGAAGGGGGGGCAAACCTCCGATGCCAAAGTTCAAACTGAAGAGATGTGTCATAAGACATGACACCTAGCAGACTTCCATCGACCTGATATAATGAATCAACATGAAACCCAAGAGTAAAGGCATATTTAACATTATTTTTCCATATACGTTTCTTGCCATCGCTGAAGGTTACCTTGTAGCCTTTGTCTTCCATTGCCGATATGGACACTAGGTTCTTTCGGAGGACAGGTGCATTTAATACATCGTGGAATTTCTAGCCTTCTTGAATGGTTGTCCTCTTCCTTGATTTCCAGCATTCATTTTACCTTTGCTATTGAATTTTCCATCCCTTCAATTACCATGAGAGGGATTTTGATCATCATCATGGTGAGAGTCCTTTCTATCAGGGCATTCCCTTGCATAGTGACCTGCTTTATTACAAATGTAACATCATCCTTTCCTTCCACCCTTAGGTCTAACCTTTCTTTTTGATTTGGACTCGAAATTATTTCTTTTATTAGCATGAGAAGAAAAGGCAACAGGAGGACCTTTAGGCATGGGCATTTATTGCTCTTCTACCCTTGTTTCTTCTTGAATGCATCTAGCCATTAATTCCTTGAAACCAGGAATTACATGATTTTTCAGAAGAGTAGTTCTGAACATGTAGCATTCGGATGGTAATCCTCCAAGAGTCGTGAGTGCCATTTCCTTATCAGTAATAGTCTCCCCAATAGATAGGAGTTCATTCTTGATCTCGGTGGTTCTTAATAAGTATGCTTGCATACTCTCATATTTACCCTTCTTAGTTTCCTTCATCTTATTTCTAAGAAACAAAACTTGATTTGCATCATTGACTTTAAATAAAATCACCAGTCTATCGTAGATTTCCTTGGAGGTGTTCAGGTCAGAGATGTAGGCCACCAAGTGCTTGTCGATAGAGTCCCAAATGATCTTCTTTGTTTTGACTTCTCCGATTTTCCATTTTTACCTGGTAGCAGCAGATGCATTTGATGGAGGCTCAACAATATTGCCTCTCACATGGTCCAACACTCCTTGTTCTTCTAGGATAGCCTTGCCAACCTTCTCTTCGGTGATTTCTCTTGCTCTGACTCGGGCTTTGTCTTCATCTCAACTCCGATACCATGTTAAGTTATGGTATGTTCTATGCTTATAACAATTTAATTCCTTTTATTATTATATTCCACAGATTAGTGATCACATGTACATAAAGTAAAGTGCATATAGAACATTAAACGATCGACAAAAAACAAGCCAAGACAAGAGACACAAGATGTGGTGGCTAGTCAGGGACAAACCCCACAATGTGTGGGGAAACCCTTTGATCAAATCTTCTTTTATCTCCAATAATTCAGCAGAGATAAATAATAAAATAAATCTGATTTATATCAGCAGTAGCAAACCCTAGATCAGCAGCATCAACACTAGCAGCTTCATCATCAAACTAGGGCAGACAATATCTCACAAACCAACCGTCAGATCGGCTTGATTCCACCACCAAACGTTGTGGCTTCTAGAGGAGGTTCAGATGAACCTATAGTGTAGTTTAGATGAGGAGATCTTCTGGTCCATGCAGGTCAAAATTGACTTTTGCAGTTGCAGCTTCAGTTTCAGCATCCTTCAAACTAGGGCAGTCGATATCTTGCAAACCGTCCGTCGGATTGACTCGATTCCACCACCAAAAGTTTAGGCTTTCAGAGGATTTTCAGATGAACCTACATTGCAGTTTAAATGAGGAGATTGTCTGGTCCACGCAGGTCAAACTTTACTTTTGCAGTTGTAGCTTCAGTTTCAATAGCTTCCTTCTTCACATGTGTGAGAGAGAGATCCTTTTCTGCGCAGTAGAGAAGAGACTCTTTTCTGCGCGGTAGAGAGAGAGAGAGAGATGTGACGATATGAGTGAGTGCAAATGAGAAAAATTCCTCTTGTATTTATACACAAGTGATGATGTTTGAATAGATGCAACTGTTGGGCTTCTGAGCCTACATGAGTTGTAGGTCATCTTGATAATAATTGGATAATCAAAATAAATTCATATCTCCATAAATAATTATCAGAATTGGATGATCTTTAGATCATTCCTACACCTCTCGATGAAAGGAATCTAATAAAAATATTATTAGCCATGAATAAGATGACCCACATGAAGTTTGGCCCTATTTTCCAATTTAACACGTAAGAAATTCGTCAATCGAAGTCCATATGAAAAAGTTATGCAACTCAAAAGTTGACCTCTTTGTTTTCACCACCATGGTTCGAGAGCATGTCATGTCAGTGTCCATTATTCATGGAAAAAGGGTTAGCCATGTGATTGTGATGTAAAAGAATCTATAAGAGTATATTGTAACTTTGGTTAAGAGTTGATGTAGTCAAACTTAACTATCAAATTGTGTTATAATCAGGCCACTAAGAGGAAGTCACATTCCATTCTTTCGAGAGAATTTGTTCCATAGCTGGAAAAAAATGACCAAGAGGGATAGGAGGTATAGAACACAGAGAGTATTTGTGCACTTTAGCATCCCACGGGCCACAAACCATACTTCTTTGTACCTGCATCCATATTTCCAGACAAAGCAAGAGAGCGGAGCGACCTCGCCTTCCAACTGGGTGTTCTCCCGAAAGGGTTTCCTAGAGAATATATTGTGTCCCATGTGTGTGTTAGAGAGATTTTATTTTTTTGTTCTCTATTTTCTGCATAATTTCCATTCACATGCATGCACCAATTAGAGTAAAATCTACAGATTTAGAAAATTAAGAAAACTATAATAATGTAGAGTTTCAAAATTTTAATATAATATTATCATATCTATTATGGTGAATTGTCTAGTGGAATATCAATGACAATTTACGCATCATATTAGTATCAGAGCAGGTTTCTTTGGGTATTTTTTGGATATTTGTAGGGGATCTAGATCGACGGGGCCATAAATCGTAATACCTAAATCATAGTCGATGAATCGGTAAATGACCCTCGCGATCCTGTAGAGGTGAGGTTTCTGTGGCTAGAACAACAATTCACATATATAAATCACTTTGTAAACCTCCTCATGATGGCCCTGAGCAATAATCTTTGGTTATTTGGAAAATATGGGAGTTCAGATGCAGAGGACAAATCAAAATGGGGATTAGGAGATTGGGAAGAAACGGAGAACCATTCTAAGAAAGAATCTGAAAAGATCAACTTGGTTTGAGTGTTGTGAATCAATCCCTGTTTAAAACGGAAGAATTTTTTTATATCAAACCATACCATGACAAGATTGATACTCTGGATTTTAATCAATGGTTTCAACAACTAACAGTTCATTTTAGCGTCCATCAAATTGAGGAAGGAAAAAAGATCTCATTTGCACAGCTGAAATTAGAGGGCCATGCACTGACTTGGTGGGAGAGTCACACAAAGACCCGAGGTTGGACGAAGAACCTATATTGACTAAGTGGGAGGACTTCAAAACCCTTAGTAAGTCATAGTTTTATCCCATTGGGTATGTAGGGGACCAATGAAATTAGTGGCACTTCTTCAGGCAAACGTCGGGCCAAAGTGTGCAGGACTACACCATGGAGTTAAAAAAGATGGCTATAATGTTGGGTATCTCTCCAAAGAACCTAGATGTAACCCTCAAGTATTTGGGGGGTCTGAATTGCCATCTATGTAAGAAGTGATGTTTTCCAAGCCCAAATCAGTGGATGAGGCTTGTGTACAGGAATAGTAGCTGGAGAACATAGGCCTAAAGAGAGTTCAATTAAGTGGATCGAAGCAGAAGAAGCAACATGATGCTTTTAAACAGGGGAAGAAGAAAAAAAAGGTAAAAGATAAAAAGATGGAAACCACAACACATTAGTGCAAAGATCCCAACAACCACTGCAATCACTGCAACATATCAAGCCATTAAAAGGAGAATTGTTGGAAGTTGCATCCATGGCTAAACTCAAAGAACATGAAGAAAGATAGTAAGAAGAAGAATATTATGACCATTGATTTGAGAAACCAAGTTGAAAACAACTCGAACATGGATGAGAGGATCCTCTATATGTCAATGCCGAAGGGAGTGAATTTGAGTAGCCTTCAACAATAGGAAGAGAAAGAAATGACCAAACTCTTCCATATAATGATATAGGTCAAGAAGAAAAAGATTGATGCTCTGTTTGACTCAGGATCGCAGGTGAATCTCATTGCAGCAAAGCTGGTCAAGAAGTTGGAGCTAGAAGTTCATGATCATCCAAACCCATATCCATTGGGATGAGAAAATAAGGATGAAGAGCTTATGGTAGAAAAATAATGCAAAATTAGATTTGATATTAGTGCTGATTTTATTGATGAAGTAGATCTAGATGTGGTTCCTCGTGATGTATGTCGAATTGTGTTTGGGGGTTCGTACATGTACATGCGAGATGCAATATTCATGAGAAGATACAACCTGTATCAGCTTGTCAAGGATGGAAAATCGTTCATCATCAACATACACAAAGGCAAGTCAAAATTTTACTGGTAAGTTCCAACCAAGATAAGAAATTGATCAGTTCAGCAAGAAGTATGTTTTATTGTTTTTAAAATAAAGTTAGCATGAAGAGGAGTCCGTAAGAGGCAAGGCTTCCATGGAGGGTTTTACTAAAACAACAATTGGAGGAGTTGTTACAGGCATATAGGGATGTGTTCCACGAGCCTAAAGGGTTACAATCTAAGAGCCAGACTCCCCATTTCCAAATATTGGGTTATACATGCAGTGTGTTATAGAAGCAAGTGAAGTGAATAAATAGTTGTAGCATTTTCTAGAACAGTGTGTCACATGATCGAGTACATTACCATATGGGTCACCCATCATCATTGTGCCAAGAAGAATGGAACTTGGCAGATGTGTATAGATTACACGGCGTTGAACAAAATCACACTCAAGAACATATACCCTCTACCTAGGATATATGATTTGTTGGATGAGTTGCAACAAGCAAAATACTTCACTAAGTTGGAATTGAAGCCTAAATATCACCAGGTTCAAGTCAAAAAATAAGATACCTAGAAAACTACCTTCAAAACCAAGCAAGGCTTGTATGAGTGGTTAATGCCATTTGGCCTATGTAATGCACCAACTACATTTATGAGATTAATGAATGATGTGTTGCACCTTTTTATAGATTCATTTGTTATTGTCTATTTGGATGGCATATCGGTATATAGTGCTACTTTGGAGGAGCACAATTCACATTTGATGCAGGTGTTGGAAACATTGAAGAAACACCAACTTTTAGCAAATCTCAAGAAGTGTGAGTTTGAGAAACAATATTTGGTGTATTTGAGGTATGTGATTAGTGGAGGAGAGATAAATATAGATCCTTCCAAGATGAATGCCATCATGAAATGGTTAGTGCCAAACTCAGAGGTCAGGAGTTTCATTGGGGAAGCACAATACCTGAAGAAATTTATAGCCTCATTTTCAATAGTAGCAACACCACTCCATGCCATAACAATAAGTGGCAATAGTTTCTAGTGGGGAAAGGTCAGCAAAAGGATTTCGAGGAGTTAAAGAAGAAGATTAGTCAAGAACTAGTTCTAACATTACAAAACTTGCATTGACCCTTTGAAGTGGATACATATGCGAGTGGGTATACTATGGGAGATATCTTGATGCAGGGAGGAAGGTCTATATGCTACCATTCTGAAGTATTTCATGGCACATTTCTTAAATACCCTACCTATGAAAAGGAGCTCTATGTCATAGTGCAAGATGTGAAGAAGTGGAAGCACTATATGATGGGAAAGGAGACAATAATCCACACAGATCATCAACCGTTACAATACTTGCAAGCCGAGAGTAAGCTAAATAGATCATGAATTACAAGTGGCTAGGTTTTTTACAATAGTTTCATTTGGTGATCAAGTATCAAAAGGGCGACACAAACAAGTTGGCTGACATGCTTTCAAGGCCACCCACATCACAGATCACAACTTTGGGGACTCTTATGCACATGGAGCCATTCACCCAGGATGCATACAGAGAGGCATATTTATAGGATGAGGAATTCAAGGAGGTATATCAACAGTTGCAGAGTTAGAGTCATGTCCATGATGGTGACAACAATATTGACTACCATATCAACGATGGGTTACTCTACATTCTAGATAAGCTATGTGGTCCTAAAGGTGAGCGATTGCAACTGATTAGAGAGGCTCACACCTCCAAGGTTGCAGGACACTTTGATGTAGGGAAGACAGTGGTTAACTTGCAGAGGCATGTGTATTGGCCCAAGATGCAAGAGAAAGTAGCTAGGTTCATAAGCAGATGCATTCTTTGTTGTACCAGCAAGCCTAGAAATAATAAACAAGGTCTATATCATCATTTCCTATACCTACTCGTCATTGGGAAATCATTTCCATGGACTTTGTGGGAGGTTTACGAACAACTAGGAAGGGACATGATTACCTACTCATGGTAGTTTATAGGTTCAACAAGATGTGTGTTCTGATGCCCTATAAAAAGACCATCAGTTTTCAAGAAGAAACAAACATGTTCTTTGGACAGGTCTGGGTGAACTTTGGGATACCGAGGAGCATGATTTCAAATAGAGATACAAGATTTCTCAATACATTCTGGACTACATTGTGGGAGAAGATGGACATGAAGTTGAAGACATCTATAACATTCGATCCACAGATAGATGGGTAGACAAAAGTAGTCAACAAGACTTTGGTGCAACTTTTGATGGGATACAACTAGAAGCATCCAAAGATCTGTGATGAAAATATAGTATATATATAATATTATTACAACAGAGCAATCCACACTTCAAAAGGAAAGTCCCCATTTGAAACTTGGTTTGGATATTTGCCGCCTTCACCTTTGGATGTTGCATATGGGAAGCAAGGAGGAGTGATGGAAGATTTTACAGGACATGCTTTAAGGGATAATTTTTTTATAGAGAAGATAAGGGAGATCCATCTACCGGTACAAGAAACATTGCAGAATTCACAAGAGAAGTATAAGGCCAAACATGATAAGTATATAACAAAGAAATCTAAGGGGATACAACTAAAAGCATCTGAAGACCTGGGATGAAAATATAGTATATATATAATATTCTTAGTTCTAAAGTATTTTACGCTTTACCTAGTTCTTATTATTTGTGATATATATAAACTAATTAGTGGATTAATTAATAAACATTTAGGATTATTTCCTATTTATCCCATGATACCTTTAATGAAAATAAATAAATTTAATATTTAAATTAACTAATTAATTATAAACAATTTATCCCATAAATCTTCATAAAATTAACCCTTATTTTATTTCTTATTTAGTTACATATATAGTGAAAAGAAATAAATAAATAAACTTAGAATCATGTTAATTAATTAACTAACTAGTCATTAGTTTTATAATAGTCCTATAATAATAGAAATCTTTGGGTAATTTATTTAGTTTTAAAGCATTAAAGAGGATATTAAAATATTTAGGTTTTAGGTTCCAAGTTTAAGTTCATTAAAACAATTTAGCTAAATATAAACAGATTTATTTATTTATTTTTAACGAGATCAGTTACTTGTGTATTATAAAAACTTCAAAAGGCAAGTCTTGTTACATATAGTAGGGGAAGCAGAGAAGGAAGGATCCAAAATGGGTGCGCAGACCCTTGATCCTTGTTGGTGGACTTAAGAAAAACAGTTTGAAAAAGATAACGGCTATATTGTCGTACAAACAAGCCTGCTAAAAAACAAAATTTACAAGACATTAATCAGATTACTGTTGCTGGTTAACAGAGTCATCGAGCTGAGGTTCCTTTTTTGCGATGACTTTTGTCGAGGTCTCTGCTTGCATGCTCTGTGTTATTGAACTGATATGAGCAATTGCTTCTTCCATATGGTTGCACTTTTCCTTGAGACCTTCAATCTCCGCTTTCTGCGTCTCTAGTTTTTTCCTTTTTGATTTGCTATCAGCTTTGTAATTCCTCCTTGAGTTCGTTGAAGTGCTTAACAAATATTACTATCATGAAACAGTGAGCTTTGCATAAGGTACAGTTACTATTTGTGATAACGCGCTCCAGAGAGTTCACAGCTGGGTCACGATCTTCTGGGATCTCGGCCATTTCTAAGACTCGAATGGAGGGAGCTTTAATAGAGATTAGCGAAGACAATAAACAGGGGGAGCAAAAGGAAGAGGGGAGAAGGGGAAGGGATGAAGGGGAGGACAGGTAGGGGGCACAGATCAGGGAAAGAACTGAAACGATGCTGAGGGAGGTTGTGAGATGAGAGATGAGCTGCGGAACAGGTGAAATCGGAGTACAGAAGGGAGCTGAAGGAAGATGGCGTTGAAACAATAAAACAGAGCTGTTATCAGGAAAAATTAACAGAACGTTAAAACTGCAAAGATTACTCCTGAGATCGATTGAGAGCGGCCTTCCGACTGAGCTGAACGTAATGCGGCCTCTGATACTGTCCAAAGACTGATTAAGGAGGGACGATCCTTTTCTCTTATGCAGTTGAGGGATTGAAATTCTGAGATGAGCTGAGAGAGGGGAACTCTGATACTTATAAAGCTGAGTGAGAGGCTGAACCAGCTATTCTACCAAGAGATACTCTGGGATTTGGCTGATCTTAAGATCAGACTTTAAAATTTTTTTGCAGTCGATGAGGATTATGATGCGACAGAGGCCTACCTTCTGCTCAGAGGTGTCACGAGAAAACTGAGAATTCTTGGTCCCGTACCTATTCATGTTGACAACAGAGATATCATTTGTGTTATTCAAGGTGATGAGTGGCTCGGTGTTAGAGAGGATGCAGGCTGGAGGCGGCTTGACAAGCTTAGAATAGCGAGCAGGAGGAATGTTATGATTGCTGGGATGACTGAATTTCAGAGTTTTTGGAGAGTGGTGGAACCAGCTACGGGATTGGCTTGTCATAGGTGTAATCATTTTCTCTGGCTTGTCCAGTAGGCCTATTGGATGCCCTTGTGGCAAATGAGTCAGCTTCTGAGTTGTTGTCCCTTAGAATGTGCTTGAATGTAATGTCCCCCAAATGCCTGATGTTGTCCATAATTCTTGATTTTAGATTGTTGAGGGCCGCTTTTTTGAATTCCCCCCCTGAAGCCATAGCTGCAATGACGATAGATGAGTCTCCCAGGATGATTAGATTCTGAATTCTCATCCATTTTAGAATGGTAGTGCCTAGGAGGAGGCTGTAAGCCTCGGCCATGTTGTTTGACATTTGGCCCAGACCCCATTCGTAGGTTAGAAGAACTTTGCCCTGCTGATCCTTTATAATTCCCCCTGCCCCGGCTTTCCCTGGATTATTTTTAGAGGCCCCATCAAAATGTAGAGTGGTTCGATTTTGATCTAGAATCCATTGTGTTATGTCTTCCTTGGTGCCTCTGAGCTTCCAATTATTCCCTCTCTTGTCTGCTGTGGGGTGGGTTTGCTTGTGCTTAGCATAACTGAGACAGAATTTGTTGAACCAATCTTTCTCATCTTTGTGCCAACTGGATCGATCTGGGAGGAAGACAGTGTTGGCACTTATTGTTTCAGATATGAGTGCCATAGTTTTTGCCAAGATGCGAGCTGGATTTGGCTTCTGGTTGTTGAAGATATAGTTGTTCCGAGTGAGCCAGATTTTCCAGCAGAGCGTTGCTGGGCTACATTTCCATACTAATCTCGGTGATCTCCTTTTGCTTGCGTAGTTTTTCTAGATGAATGCTCAAGGTTTCCACCATTATGATGTATAAAAAAGGAGAGAGGGGGCAGCCTTGCCTCAATCCCCTAGAGCTTCTGAAGTAGCTGCTCATATGACCATTGATCAGGGGAGCAGTCCAGGGGTTAGAGATGCACTCCATAATGATGCTTATGAATTTGTTGGAGATCCCGAATTTTCTGAGGACTTTTGTCAGGAAGTGATGATCCACCCTGTCAAATGCATTTGCCATGTCTAATTTGATGATCATACCTCTTTCTTTCCTGTTGATGCTCCTGTGGATTTCCTCCTGAATCAAAATGATGTTGTCCGTGATTTGTCTATGAGGGACAAATCCCCCTTGGTTCTCAGAAATGAGGTTAGGGAGGAGCTTTTTAAGCCTGTTGGCTAGAATTTTAGTGACTATCTTGTAAGAAACATTGCATAGGGAAATGGGCCTAAACCGATCGAAGGAGAGGGGATTAATGTCCTTGGGAATGAGGGCGAGGTGTGAGGATTTAGTATTTTCCCCCATCTTGCAGTTTTTGAAAACATTTTTTACCATCCTTACATAGTCTTTTTTTATTGTGTCCCAGTGATTTCTGAAGAAGGTGACAGTGAAACCGTCTGGACCCGGGGCCTTGTCCGGTTGCATGCTGAAGGTTGCCATCCTGATTTCCTCCTCTGAGACGTCCTTGTCTAATTCGCTGTTTTGCAAATCTGAAATTTTGCTCTCAATTGGTCTGAGGAAGTCCGTGCTGTCCGAAGACTGGGGGCCTGCTGATAATAAAGATTGGAAATGTCTGAGTGCTGCCTCTTTGATTTCTTCTTGCTCGCTGATCTCTTTCCCCTCTACCACGATTTTATCGATTTGATTTCCGGCGCGTCTGAGCTTTACATTGTTGTGGAAGAAGGAGGTGTTTTTATCTCCAGCCTTTAGCCATAAACACCTTGATTTCTGCCTTTGTTCTTCTTCCTCCACTCTGTTTTGTCTATAAAGGTCCCTGTACATTCCATTTTCTTATATTTGGTCCTCCTTTGTGTATTGAGTATTCTCTTTTTCTTGGTTCCACTGCTCCAACTGCTTGTGAAGATTTGCTTTTTTTTTTGTTTTCCATAACTGCGTTTTCTCTTGCCCACTGCTTTATGGCTATTCTTAGAGACTTTAGTTTGGTTTCCCAGATGTAATGGGGCGAGCCAATGACTTCCTTAGCCCACTGTTCTTGAATAAGGTTGCGGAAGTCTTCTTTGGCGTCCCAGGTTTTATTGTATTTAAAGGGGAGAGGCCCCAGATTTCTTCCCTTGTCCAGAATCATGACCACTGGTTTATGGTCTGAGGCCGAGGCTTGAATAATTTTAGTTTTGATAGAGGAAAAGCCTGCAACAATTCGTTCATGGACAAGAATTCTACCTAATCTCTCTTTGATGTTGTGAATGTCGATTCTTTTGTTGCTCCATGTAAATTTCCCGTTATAAGAAGGAATGTCAATCATATTGTGATTCTGGATTATTGATTCCAGCGAATCTCTTGAAGGGTCCGCGTGGAAGTTCCCACCTAGTTTTTCCTCAGCATTTCTTATAGATTCAGATCTCCTCCCAGTAAAATGTTCCTGTCTTGAGCGGACTGTAAATCTGAGGTTAATGAATCTCAGCAGAGAGCTTTATCCCTGTAGTGATTCAGAGCATAGATGTTATATATAGTTTAAACTTCTTTTGAAATTTTGTTTTTAAGATCTGTTCTTACCCACCAATTGCAAGAGTTTAGATTGATGGGGTCCCATTTGTTCTTATTCCATAGAGTTCATATACCCCCTGATGCACCTGCTGCACCAATTGCTGTACCTGTAAAGTTTTTGTATCTTTTGATATGCTTTTGGAAATCGTGCTCAGAAATTTTGGTCTCCTGGATGAGGAGAAGGTCTGGTTGCTCCTGATTAATTATATCCCGGACTGCGTTTTCTTTTAAGGAGGAGCCCAACCCCCTGCAATTCCAAGAGACCACTATCATCATTTTCCAATTTTTAATTGGTTCCCGCTCCTCTCCTTTAGTTTTTCTCCACTTCCTTTTTGTCTGTCTAGATATGTGTCCATTGGTTGCTGGGTTCCGGTGGCCATTTCTTTTGCTGTTGTTTCATCTTTGATTTCTTTGTTTGACTTCCTGCCTGCTTTTCTTGGAGAGTTAGAGGGGAGGCTCACTTCTTTCGATTTGTTTCGAGTGAGGATTCGCTCAATGGTTGCGGGGGGAGAGGGCGGGGGTTTCGAGGGGGAGGAGATGACTGCGAGGGCAGTGTCTCGGGGAGAGGCGGGGGATATGGGATCTTCAACTGACAGGGATTCAAAAGGGTTAGAGGAGGAGGGGAAGGGAGGGGCTGAACTAGAGGGGGAGGAGGAGGAGGGGAGGGGATTTCTGGAAGGGGCTTGGAGCTTGGTCCTTGGGAGGGGGTGGATTTTTTCTTTTTAACTTGTTCCCAGGAACCTTCAAAGATTTCTGCATTACCATTAGACTCATTTAATTTTGACTTGCTACATCTATTTGCGAAGTGTCCATATTCGTGACATACCTTGCATTTGAAGGGCAGCTGCTCGTAGTCTAGCTGTTGGATGTGTGTCCATTGGTCTACCTTGATCTTGATGGCTTCCGGTAGGCCTTTCCCGAGATCGACTTCAACGCATATCCTTGCACACGCATGCATGTTCTCTTTTGGCTCAGATCTATCAATGTATTTGCTGACTGCGTTCCCAATAGCCTTTACTGATTCATCTCCCCAGCAGTGAAGCAACAGATGAGGCAAGCAAACCCAAACCAGGACTACGTTTGGGATGTCCATTTCCAGATCGAAGTCTGGAGACCATCTATTCAGATAGAGGCCTCTTGAGTCCATGAAATAAGGGCCATTTCTAAAGATGAGGTTCCTATCCTCTTTTGATTCAAATAGGAAGGTGTAGAAGCCCCTTCCACAAAATCTAATAGCTATTTTTCCTTGTATCATCGCGTTCCAGTTGCGTTCTACCCATTTTTGGACTGATCTGGGTGAGGGCCAGAGGCCAGTGAACTGGCCAACAAGGCCTCTTTCAGCTAAGGCGAGGAGGAAGAGAAACTTCAGGGATTTCATCCAATTTCTTGACGAACTTTGTCGCAGATGGACGGATTCTTGTTGATGAATTCTCGGGGATAAGAGATGCAAATAGCTTTTCATAGTCTTTCAGATCTGGTGGAGGGGGATCAGACCTAGCCATTGAGGCGGTGATGAGCCAGAGTGCAGGTGTTTCAGTAAAAGAATCGAGGCAGAAGGGGAGGGCCCCAGCGCTGGGGCCAGGCAGGAGGCCCGAGGGAAGGAGGAAGCCTGTTAGAGGCCCGGAGGGGCACAGAGATCTAGCGGCGGGCCTGCCAGGCAGGGGCCTGGAGCAGGGCCAAACAGCGGGCGCGGGAACTTCAAATTCAAATCGCCATCGCCAGTGCAGTCCTCAGAGCTCTTCCTTCACCCTCAAAAATTTTTCCAAACATATTTATTTGTTACAAATAAAAAAATAATGCATTGATTTCAAAAAATAACTATTTAATTAATTAATTATTATTCCTTTCCCTTTCTCTTGGTCCAGTCAAATGTAGTTGTTTCCCAGTCCTTTGTAGTTGTTTCCTTGGCCAAAATTAGTTTTTATAGGCGTTGAATGATCGATCTCTCTATTTAACTTTTTGCCATGATCTGATTCTTCATCTCGTCTAGACAATGAACCACACTCGCTGATTCGAAATGCATCGAAAAATGACTTTTGATGTGATTATTGTCGAAAACCATCTTAATAAACAAAGAAATCATTCAAGGTAGGAGACAAAGTATGGGTACAGGTGAACAAGGAGAGACTAAAGGGGCCTAGTAAGAAAATCAAGGCTATGAGGTATGGTCCCTTTGAGATACTGGAAAAGTTGGGTGATAATTCATATTGACTATGTTTACCACCATATATGCACATTTATTCAATTGTGATTATGGAGAATTTGAAACTCTATGAGCCTTCCATGCTAGATGAGGAAGAGGAACATCTCCTACCTTCTGTGGAGGATTTGACACTAGATACTCAAGTAGAGTTGAAAAAAGACACAATTTTGCAGAAGACGTCCACAACTACAAGACATGGGCGACATGACCTTTGGTAGATTGGGTTGAAGGGACAACTTCCAAGCAAAGCTAAACGGTAAACCAGAGAGAAGGTGGAGGAAAAAATTTCTCACCTCATTTATTAGAAGATTTTGGGGACCAAAAGCCTTCCAAAATGGGGAGGTGTAACAAGATTGGATCATTATATTGTTTTCCATCCATCTCATTGCATTCGTAGTGGAAAAAATGGACGAATAATCTCATGGTAATGTTTTTCCCTGCAGGACTCAGTTTGGAAAAAAAGGGTCTGAAACCTTCAGGGTGCGTTTTGAGGCATACAACAACATTTTTTGGGGGTAAAACTTTGTCGCTTTAGCATAACACCTTTTCACAGTATTCTATACACACAGATATTTCCAACCATGTAAACATTTTATCAATCGGAGTCCATATGCAAATTTATGCCACTCAAAAGCTGACCTTCCTATTTTCACCACCATAGTTCGAGAGGATGTCACGTCAGCCCCCATTATTCAGGGAAAATGGGTTAGCCACATGATTTTGATGTAAAAGACACTTTTAGCGACCAGTGTAAATGGGTTGACCAAGGCATTAGCAAGGGGCATATTTTTCTACTGCATAGATAAGTTGGGTGTAGTATAGGACGCCTTCCTTTCTAAGAGGGAGTGTTGAATGGAGTTAGAGAACAAGGGTTTTGCCTAGTCCATGATGTCTAGACAAGCAGAGGGACCGACCGATTTCACTTGAGTAGATTTTATTTTTTTCCTATGTATTGACTTAGGATTTTATTTTTTATTTTTCTTAAAGTCAATCTATAATTTGATCCCAGCTTACTATTTTAAAGTAATCACAACGTTGTGGGACCCAGGTCGAATTATAAAGGGAAGATAAGGTCGCTGGTGGAGTCATATGTGTATGTTCTCTTTAGCAATTGAGGGTAGCGAGTTCCAACTCTAGGGTTTCATCTTCAGTGCAAATTCACACAGAGAGAGAGAGGTCGTATGACCCTCAGAATATCCAGATCAAATTTTCCAGTAGTAGGCCGTGGGTACTTGCGGAGAGTAGTTGCACAAAAGGTTGTACGAGTTGTACGAATCCTATATTGTGCATACAAAGGAGGCTGAGAGGGTTAGGCGTACAAAAGAGGCTGAGAGGGTTAGGCCGAGTCCAATTGGGTGTAGAGGAGTATTGGAGGATTGCTAAGCATTAAGGGAGGTTTTCCTTAGCCTGTGTAATTTTTCTAATTTTTCTGTAGAGACTAGCCTGTGTAATTTTTCTGTAGAGACCAGTTGTGTTCTCTTATTATTATAGTGTTCTCTTATTATTATCTTTAGCAATTGGTCTCTGCAGAAAAATTACATAGGTGAGGGAAAACTTCCCTTTACACTCAACAATCCTCCAAAACCCCTTTGCACTCAGCAATCCTCCAAAACCCCTTTGTGCCCAACTGGACTCGGCCAAACCCTCTCAGCCTCCTTTTGCTGCATAGTACAGAATCCGTACAACTCGTACAACCTTCTGTGCTACTGCTGGAAAAGTCGATCTGGAAATTTTTAGGGTCGTACGGGCTCTCTCCATATGCGGGTTTGCACTGAAGATGAAACCCTGGAGCCGAAACTTGCTACCCTCAATTGTTGAAGAGCACACACATCTGATGTCAATTCGAACTTACTCCACCAGCTGCCTTATCTCCCCTTTATAATTCGACCTAGGCCCGACAAAGCACTTAAAAGGCTGTGAATAATTTCAAATAATAGGCTGGGATCAAATTATAAATTGACTTTCGAGAAAATAAATATTCCCTAAGTCAATACGCAGGAAATAATTAAAATCTGCTCAAGTGAGATCTGTGGGTCCGTCTGCTAGTCTAGACATCATGGACTAGGCAAAACCATCATTCTCTAACTGGATTCAACACATTGGTGTTCCATTCTTCTTATATCACAATGCTTAGACAAGTAGTTATGTCACATGTGCAGTGTCCACTGTCAATAATCATTATAAATATAAATGTAAATACAATGCTCAAAACAGAAAAGATAAAAAGTTTGCAATGGTTTCAAAACCCAATCCTTGTAGTTCCAGCTAGTAGCCAATATCTCTTTTAGTTATTTTCTTAACTTTCCATACAGGTCATCTCTTGTAACTGAAGAGGTACAATAAACTAACACAACTTTTCACAATTTTTCTAAACTAGGAAGTTACAGCAAATAATAGAAAACTTGAATGGCTAACATTTTCCGAATTACCGACCTAGTGAATGTAATGAGGCCTTCACCGAGTCCAATGACAGAAAGTTGGCTAGTAAGAGGACAACTTGTGGGATGAAAAAAGAGAATTTTATCAAGCTCTTGACCTTCATGATGTCCTCTTCTCATGTCAAAGACACAAAGCTGAAGTCCTTCACTGCTATTGCTGTTTGAAGATAGCCCCATTGAGTTGTTCTGTTTGTATTTCTGCATAAGATGATTAGAAACTGAATCATCAGAAGCTACCAACAAAGTATACATTTCACAAAACAGTCAAATTGTCAAAAATAAAATAGTGACCCATAAATATACATGGCATACACTTAAATTTTACGCTATACAGGCACTTTCACAGAAGGATATTATGGAACATTATCGTAAATCATTGCCAAAAATTAAAAAAAACTAAGTTTTCTGAGTAAATGACTAGCATAGAAATGAAAGAAATTACATCTTTCAGTTAAATAGTATAAGCAAGAAAGAAATCGGAAGAAACAAATAACCAAATCATGAAGAATTACTGAAAAATAATTTGTGATAAACTCCTGGAATTTAAAACAGTGACAGTTTCTTCAATTTCAGTAGCTCAAAAGAAAACTTTGAAAAGAATACTGAAACTAAACTTCTCATTCTAGACCTAAAAACCTAGGGATCATTTTCTCAGGCAACGGACATGTTGTACCACTGTAATTGACAGTAGTGTCTGGATGTGCTTAATGGGCAACAATGATGTTTGGATGTAATGACAAATATGAAAATAAAATAATAATTCTTTTGAATGAACCTAACAGATAACACAATACTAAAACAAGTTAATGAGTACAAGGGCAAAGCCCACAATAAAATGTGATAACTGTTTCTTCCATAAGCAATTATCAACACATTATTTCCATGTGGATCAAAAGGTCATTAAAATCAATAGTAAAGACCTAACATAATTCGTGTGTCCATGTGGCAGGATGTATGAGTGTTAAGCATCGGGACTAAGTACAAGTGTCGAATCAAGAGGAGCATGTGTCACATGACAGATGCAAAGCTATGGGATACAAAACGACAACGGTCAAGGTCAAGAAAAGATAAATATCTCATATGTGAATTGTGGAGATTGAGAGAGAGGGGGGGTCTGTAAATTGTACAGTCTACCACCAAGGATTTTGAATTGGTCATACAGAAATTTCAATGTAGAGCAATTAACGCAACTTCAGAAATTTCACCTTACCCTTGAGGTTTCCTGTAACTATTTCATGTGAGCTTTCAGCCTTAGGGTTGAATCTGAAATATTGATTTATAGCACCAAATACTTCACTTCTCTTCAGTGAAATACATAAAGCAGCCCGTGAAAATAACTAATAAGCATCAAATAAGTGTACTTCAATGCAACAATGTTTTAGGGGAGGTTGGAGTAGGAAGGATCATTTTCGATCCCGATCGAAAAATGGTGTCTCAGTTTGCGTGGGAACTTGGGAGAGGAACCAACAACCAAGCAAAGTTTCTAGCTTTATGGAAAGGGCTCAAAATTGCATGTGATCATAAAATCTCAAAGCTAAATGCATTTGGAGACTCTTTATTGGTCATCCAATTTACAATAGGGAAAGCATTGGTCATCCAATTTACAATAGGGAAAGCATTAATCACCAATGACTCGACTCCAACCAATCAAAGAATCCTCTCCTTGTTGACTCGACTCCAACCAATCAAAGAATCCTCTCCTTGTTGACAAAGTTTGAAGGAGTAAATTTTTTTTCACATCCTTCGACTCTTGAATACGGAGGTTGACTCATTAGCAAAAAAAGGCTCCTTGATAGCCCAAGGAAAGCTCAATTTGAACCAAAGGAGTTTCTTCATACCAATTCCATAATATGCAAAGTAGGAGCAATTCATATTTCAAGTCCAACAGGACAAGAGAGGTTTTGTGAAAATTATTATGCGCAAAGTGGAAACAGAGGGCTCACTGGATGATATGAAGGAGGAAATCCTTCTCCTTACAGAGCGGGTGGTGGCTCTGGAGGTCTCTTCATCTGCGGTTGGTGGTAGCTCGAATGGCGAGCAAGTTGTGGGTATCCCTTCTTCAGGTGCAAAAAGATTTCGTCACCCTCATGGCCCAAACAAGGGCAGTCATAGCATCGACTTATCATAGCAATATTTATAAGTTTTTTGTGGCAAGCTTGGTTTCGTCACTTCTCTTTTTAGTAAGCAATTTTGTAAATGTATATGGTTGTTGAGGACAGTTTGTAAGATTTATAGTTGCAAAATATTTTGTGTGAACTAGTGCACTCCTCTCAAAAGTAAACTCTCAGTTTACTTGGATAAAACTGCATATGATGTAACTGAGGTTCTATATAAGGGTGTTGGGCCTCTCACATTTTTGTTTTTTAATATAAATACATACATACTCATTTCTTAAAAATAATAATAATAATAATATGCAACAATGTTTCATCCCTTTGGACACACTTCCCAAGCTTATAACAGCTTTGAAATGACTAACAACAATAATAGATTTAGCTCTAATGGGTAGCCCAGTTGGTTAAAGCCCCCACTGCCAAGTCATTGGCCCATTGTCATGAGGCACAGATTCAATTCTTTTGGGTCCATCAAGGTCAAGCTCCCTATGGTAGAATCGACTAGGTGGGAGTTCGGCCCATCTAAGGGTGTTACGAGGAAAAAAAATAGTAGATCTGCCCTTTTCACTTCTATATATTTGTTAAATCATTTAATGAAATATGTTCAATCTTATGTCAAATCAGCATTCATAACTAGGACAATAAACTACTCAATCATTAAGATAACATGAGTTGAAATTCATATCTGCAAGTACACACCATTTGGGAGTAGGAACATTTCCTATATATTTATAAGATGAAGTACAAGTTCGTACCACACCTAAAAACATGCTAATGCAAGTCATGCTCTCCAATAACTAGCTAAGAAAATCAAAACCATAAGAAAAAACTAGCCACCAACTCCTAGCTAAGAATCTCTCACAACCAAAGTTGGTCGCTCCACTGAAGATCATCAACAAGCTATCATACACATTGGCAAGTCCTCCTTAGCAGCTTCACTTGCATCAAACAAGTGTACAAGATAATCTCCCTTTATCTTTTCCACATCAAGCAGTCCATGTAGCAAGTGAAGGTGCTAAGTGCCACAAAACCCTAGTCTTCTTCATAGCAACAACAAGATCATGTGCTCCTTTTGGACCTCTAGGGTTTCTCCCAAACCTTAGATTCCCTTCTCTTCTTAGGGAAAAATCCTAACCCTAGTCTTCCCTTGAGTATCCTCAAGAACCATAGCACTCAAGACAAAAGAGAGCAAATACAATGAAGAAGAGTACAAAGAGACTAGTTTGCTCTAGCTATCACATCTCTAATACAAGCATGTGATTACTTGATAGCAAAGTCAATCTAGTTAACAACAAGCAACCTACCTAAACAATAGATAGGACCACGTGATGCATTTCAACTTTGTTGATCAGTAGGATTAGAAAGGTACTTCCACACAGGTCTAAGTGTCTAGATGTGTGGAAGTCATCCAAGCACCTTTAACCTTAGAAAATTGGTTTAATTAAAGGAATTATTAAGGTAATTTCCTTTTATATGAAAATGTGAGTTAATCTAATGAAATGCAAAGGTTATTTGCATTAGTGAATCAGATGAATCTCAACTATTGATCTCAAGTGAAGAATCACTTTGGAGATTAGGGTTGTGGATTCAGTCAATAACTCAAACTTATAAAAAAAGGCTCGGCTAAGAGAAAAGACACATCAAGTGAGCATAAGTCAGTGAGATTGTGATGATCTTAGTGATTGGGTAGAGAAGGGCATTCATCCAAGTGTGCAAATTCCAAAGGAAAAGAAGAAGGGGTAGCAAGGGAGAAGGATCCAGTAGCCAGCAAGATTGAACGAGAGGATTTGCTGGAAGGTTTTTATCAGCTGGAATTAGTAACAACAGTTTGTTTGCGTTGAAGGTGTAGCCCACCGAGTGGAAGAAGCACGAGTGTGGAAGCATGTGCAAAGAAAATAAATGATTAGAGCTACGTGCCTTGGGAACTACAAGCCTTGTGTTTGGATGGGTTGCAAAGTCCATAGATATTAAAGGAAAGGATAGTCGAATTCTGAGCCCATAGCGTTGTTAAACGAGCAGAATCAATTTTTAATTTTGAGAACACAAAGAAAATGGAGATATATTTGAGGAGAAAAATCATTCATACATACAATTACAATTGAGTGAAGCAATGGTTATGGAACTGTAGAATTATTCATGCATCATGGCGTAAAGCCAATTTGAACATTCAATCTGGTTGTAGTTCAAATCAATCATGTTTACAGCGTAGCATTGAAAAAGAGGTTGATGCTTGTCATCAGAGCCGTGCGTCAAAAATCTCGCGAAGGAATAAGGTGAAACCGCAAATGCATTGGCCATGCTCCAAAACAACCAACTCATAAAGCGTGCTTTTTTTCTCCAAGAAGAAAAAACGATATCATTGATTGAATGAGATTACAAGTGCAAATATATATATATATATCTATATATATATATATATATATATATATATATATATATATATATATATATATGTATATGTATATGTATATGTATATGTATATGTATATGTATATGTATATGTATATGTATATGTATATGTATATGTATATGTATATGTATATGTATATATAAGCATGTATGTTTTAGGTATTATTTTTGGTTCTTGAACTATATATATATGCAGACTCTTATATTTTACATGTGCACGAAATCCCCAAGTATAAAAAGAAATGAATTTGTACGAAATCAAAAGTTTTCATTTCAAAAAGGAAGGAATGGGAATGTTTTGGGCTGCATGATGAGGAAACAGTGTTCATGATGGGGCTAGTGTTTCGTTCAGAGCATGCAGTATGCACAACACCTTCGACTGTCTGATCATGTTGTTGCTCCTCATCGCCTTCCCGTACACCACCATGGTCCTCACCCTCCACCCTCCTTTACATTGTTACGATTAGTCCTCCATTCTTACTGCTTTGAGTTTTTACCCTTACCCTCCTCCTCAACTAACCCCTGTCTATTACCTAGTCACTACAGCGACAGACGACCTTGGTTTCTGAAGGCAGCTGGCGCGGGAATATTGTGACAGTTATGGAGGACCTAGTAGACTATTCGGAAGACCACTAGAGGGTACCTCCATCTGGACATCTCCCAGGTAAACCTGACAAACAGATACCATTACAACTACGAATTCACAGACATTGTTGCCTCACTTCCCTCGATCTCAGGGCCCTTGTGCTCGATAGATACTCTCTCAGAGGCTTCCCCCTCCATTCCAGACCTCATTTCTCAGCCTTTGTCTCCTTCTACCCTAAATTTCGTGGATCAAACCCTAGAACCTAGTCCAGGCATCTCCTCTGAAGGCATCTCATTTTTCCCTTTCTCCGCCAACTCTCACGCCCTTTCAGCTGCGACCACCAGTGATCTTGCAACCTCAGATCCAGGACATCTCGTGTCATCCCCATCGCCCCCCACATTTGGAAATATTATGGAAGTCCCTCCCATGTCGGGGGTCTTTCCTTTGAACCCATCCTAAACAATCTGGCATTTGAGACCAACCCTACCCAAGGCACCCATCAGAATTCCATACCCGGTGAAGGAACCTAGAAAGTGAGGAAACAAAGTGTTCTGAAACCAAAATCATTGGAGGTATTCCTAAGCTTGGGCAAGGATTTCTAGTGGAGCGAGAAGATGGACACAGCCGAGCATGTGTTGGTTGGAAGAGTCAGGGGTCATTTCTACAGCGCCACGAGATTGAAGTAGTGGGCCATGGAGGTATGGGGGCATCATCTAGCCAAACCACCTATGGTTCAGACCTTTGTAAAAGGATGGTTCGTGCTTCATTTCACCAGGGTAGAGCATACCAACTGGGTACTCTTAATGGTATGGCATATCAAACAAGCACTAGTGCTCCTTCGGAGGTGGACACCACTTTTTGATCCAGAAAGAGAACAACTAGGAACAAGCCTTCTCTGGGTCAGACTACCTAGCCTGCCTCTACAGTTCTGGTCAGAGGACATCTTTAGGTATATTGGCAACTGCTTGGGAACATATCTAGAGTATGATAAATCCTACCTTTCGACAGGAAGGATGGAATATGCAAGGATACTGGTACACATTGATACTAGTGATGGGCTTCAGGAATATATCACAATTCAATGGAGGAATTTCTCTCAGAGACATAACCTGGATTATGAAGGGGTTCCATTCAGATGCAGGAGATGACACAAGGTTGGGCATCTCTAAAAGGACTACCCTCTCAATTAAAATAAGGATAGGGGAGAAGCTGGAAGGACAATTCCCCCAAAGGCAGATCAAGAACAGGGGGATCATCCCCCCAATGAAGAAGACGAGAGCCAAGGCGACCCACCTCATGCAGACATGATGCTCTCACAGGGGACCCTGAAGAAATGAGGCAGGCCTCTGCTTCAACCTCCCTCTCCTCCTCTCACCAGGGCAAGAGTGGCTACTGGGCCAGTGGTTTCTTCAGGTATGATTCCAAACCCTCTTAATCCCTCTAATATGCATGCTTTTGATGGATTAAATGATTTTCCAATTGCTTGCTCATTTTATGGAATTGTGAACCCTCCCTCTCAACCCTCTCTGGCCGTCTCCTCTCCCTCACCTGATCACACCTCCTCAGACACTAGTCCATCACTCCCCAATCCCCCCTGACATCACTCCTACACTTGTTGCTCATCCTACTCCCCCTCGGTATTGGACTTGATCCAAGTCCAAGCAGAAGTTAAAAACCTTGGATCATATCGGGCTTGATCTATCTTTATCCCCTCTTCCTCCCAAGCTTCCAAGGGGCCGACCCTCCTCCCTCTCAAAGGCTCAATTATGGGTTGGAGGAGAGATTGCCTTGGGTAGGAAATCAACCATTCACAGAGCACTTAGAGCATCGAATCCCTCATCTGACCCCCACTCATGAAGATTGCCTCCTTCAATTGCAGAGGGTTGGCTAGAACCGATAAAAATCTAGCCCTCTGCAGACTGATACTTTCCTTTCCCATTGATGTTATCTTCCTCCAAGAAACGTTGGGATCCATAGACACCATTACACACCTTCTCGAAGCTATGCTCCCTAGATGGAGATTTGTAGGTATAGATGCTAATGGAAGATCCAGAGGCCTAGCCCTGGGTTTCAACACCCACTCCATAAACTCTATAACTGTTGGGGAGGAAATGGGAATATTGGGGCATACCTTTTCTCATCTAATTTGGGCTTGGAAGTGAGAGTCATAAATGTTTATGGGTAGTGCCAACACATGCCTACCTTCTGGGACCACCTCCTAGGCTCAGAAGCTTTTCAGAAAGATTGCTTAATCATGGGAGGTGTTAGAGCCTAGATTGACCTCAGGCTGAAGAGAGGCAATCCTAGGATAACCACAAACCAAGCTTAACCTGGTAGCTAGCCCTAGCAGGTCAGGAGAGGGCTCTCTCCTTGTGAATATCAGTCAAGATGATTGGATCAGATATGTATTTTAGGCTAGGTATAGTATCTCTAGGGTTTTTGATGGATTTTGTTGGGGTTTTTGCTGGATCAAATGGAGCAGGCAGTTTTGGGTCCGGGAAATCAAGTCAGGATGCACGGTGTTCTATGGGGCTAGGTAGGTAGGTGCTTTGGCACTTGAACTTGAGTGAGATGAGAGGTCTGAGACTAGTGAGGAGCTGAGGAGGGCATGCAAAGATCATGTATCCTTCTCAAACAATGGAAAACATAAAAGCTGAATGGTTTCCCAAGGCAGAGCACTGTAAATAATGTATTCTACCTATCTATCTTGATATCATTCAGCTAGAAGAAATAAATTAGATTTTGGCACACATAAAACATAAGAAAACTAATAACAGAAGGAGAAACTATGCAAAAACACTTTACCACAAGTATCCCATAAAAATTGCTGCAAATCCTCGTTTTTTTCCTTACCAAACTGTTGATAAAGGTGTACAATATAGCTCAGAGCATCCAAGAGAGTCCAACCTTTGCTAATGACTGAAAACATACATAATATAGACATCAAACCACCTATGCTAGCCATTAGGGGTCGAATCCAAGAGATAAGGAACTGTTACAACCATTTCCAAACAAGGAACAGGAATGTAGGTAGTGGAACAACTTGCCTCTATAAGCATGGAAACTGATTCATTGACCCCCAAACCACCTCAAACTGATGAATATACCCTCTAAGATAATTTCACAATTACATTTACATACCATGGCATTAATTACAAATATAATTTCATCCATGAAGAGAGAAAAAGTCAACTTGCGGTGAAACTAGGAGAAAACTGGATGTTTTGGGCAAACTGGCTCTATGCGCAGCGCCACTTCTCAGCTACTTTTGGAGGCCTTCCCCTTAGCCAAATTGAGCCCAAGATATCTCATTGGAAAGTTATTCCTGTATAGTTTCAGTAACATCATGCATTTTTGTATTTGGAGGTCATATTCCCCCTCAAAAGTGAAATATCCCAAGGCTGCTTCCGTGTGTCCAAAAAGAGGCAGTGAGTTCATTTTTTTTTATAGTTTTTTTACTTTTTGGTGACCTATTTTTGCTCCAAAAATGTTGAGACTTTATGGTTTTGATTCTCTCATCATGATGAATCTAGATATATAAGCCATTCCTCCAAAAATTCCTCCAAGGAAAAGTGCAGCACCAGTGGCGTTACGCACCTAAGACAATTTTCTGTTTTCAAAATTCCAAAATTTGAAAAAGACAAAAAATTATCAAAACTTGCCTAGATTTGGCACAAGGCACCACCATTAGTTGCTTTGATGGGCTAGTGAGACTTTAGCCAAGATTTTCAACCTATCTTGCTCCTTTTTTCTCCTTAAGGCCTTCCTCAACCTAACCTTAAGCTTCCTCATTCTTATGTTGCAGATCTTGTTGCGAGTCGTGTAGTGGTAGGCCATGTGGCAAAGCATCTTCTTGTCTTTGTTGGGTTTCTCAATCAGCCCCTCAAGGTGTATATTAACCCTCTCAGGCCAAGTTTTCCTATCATTCTCAATCTCTTGTTCAATTGAAGTCAACTTGACCTTAGCCTTCTTGGCCTTTTGCCTGTTTTCCTTGATCATTTGCAGCGCCATGAGGACTTGCTTGTCGCTCAATTGTTTTTTTTCTTGCTCTAAATATTTGATGACCCACTTAGCCCTCTCTAAGTTATTTGATAAGAATTGTATCTCAACCTCTTGCTCTTTTATGATCATGTCTTTGGCAGTCTTTGGATCTTGAGTTTCTAAGTCAATGACATCAACCCCTTGATGACTGAAGTGTTGTTGTGTCTCCTCATGATCAACAAGTTTAAAATCTCTCTCTTGCTCATCACCAAGATCCTTCTTTTGCATCTTTTTCTTGCCCTTACCTTTGCCTTTTCTTTGTTGCTCAACCTATACCTGCTTTGCTAAAGAAGAAGGCAAAGCCCCTTCCACTCCTTGTGAAGATAGCATTTTCCTATAGCCTGATGATGAAGGCAAGACCCCTTCAACACCTTGTGGAGATAGTACTCACCTAGCTGCTGCAAAAAGTTTCCTAGTGCCCCTCTCATATGTCACAAACACTAACACTCCAACAGTTTTAGTTTCTTTGACCTTTTCATGTCCTAAAGGTCCACCTTCTTCATGATGCATTGATGAAAATATTTGTGAGCCTTTGAACATTTCATGAGAAATGAAAGTTTCCCATGGCATGTCAAGAAGGTTCAGCTGATGTAGAACAATGATTTTAATCAAAGAGTAGTGGAAAATGCTATTCAATTGTTGGGGGTATGGTTTCTTCTTTACAATGAATGCCATCTTCTCAATGTTTCTGAACATGAAGTAAGGGATATTCATCATTCTCACTCTAGTGAAATGCATCAACAGTCTAATGTGGTAGGCATACAATTGGGAGAACCTACCTTCACAAGTGAAGTACTTGATAATGATCTTCATCAATGGAGAAAACCTGTCTTCCAAAAACTTGAAGGGGAATACTCTTTTTAGTTTGTCTTTGTATCTAGCCTTGATGTAAGGCTCATAGTACTCCCTATCAATATCCTGACCTTTGTTCCATTTTTCACCCACATCTGGAATACCTGTAGCCTCTGAGATGACAACTGGTGATAAGGTGAATGTAATTCTAGCAAGGGTTACTTCATTATTGTGCAAATGTGTCACAAACAACCTTGCCAACTCATGATGAAATTTAACTCTTTCTACCATTTCACAAAAACCAAAGCATGACTGGTGTTTAAAGCAAGATATGGCAAGTGAACAGGCTTGCAACTACCTCAAACTGGTGGGTTCCTCTTTGATAATCCTTCCTCCTTTATGAGGCTTCCTTTGCTGTATGTTTTTCTCCCTGGAACTATCACTAAGGGTGTCTTCTTCAAGCTCATATTCACTGTCTCTTTCCATTGTTTTTATAGTTGTGATCACTTGTGGTGAATGAAGAGATAGGGTGGATGAATGAAAGATGAGTATGAAGAGATTTTATGGATGAGTAGGTGATAGTGAATGGGAGTGTGAATGGGATTTAGGGAGTGAGTATGGTTTGGGGAAAATATATGAGGGAATGGGGTTTATGGAACAATAGGAAATGGATTAGATAGGCAAACAATAAGAGAGTGAGCTTGTCAAGTTTATGAGACAGTTTGTGTGAAAACTAGGGTTTTGACTTTGTGTGAAAGAATCACCAAAACCTAATGTAAATACCATTTTCAATAATATACATTGATGTACTTACTTGGAATGAGGTAAACTTGGATGATTTGAGGCAAATTGGGCGATTTGGGGCGATTTGGGGTTTGGCTACCAGGTGCGCACTGCCTCACCCAAGTGCGCAGTGCCCATTCAAATTAACACTGAGAATGACTGCCAGGTGCACAACGCTGGCCTCTGATGCACAATGCCGGTCTGAATTTCTCCAAAACTATAGCACTTTCACTTCTTTGCTCAATAACTCTTAAAAATCGCCTTTTAGCTCTTGAACTTCAACTCCAACAATGAAATGACTAATAGAGGGAAAATATTTATATAGCTTTTCAACTTTTTGATTTTTGATGTAGAAAACCCACTTTCATAATGTCTATTTGCTTTTTCAAATACTCTGTTTTTTGGATGCTTGATCTTTTTGCTTGGATAGGTGAACTGATTCTCAAATTCTTTAACTTTTGCAGTGGCAAGTACTTGGAAATATCAACAGGTGACCAGGAGCAGCATGGAACCATTTATTACATATGAGAACAAATCAAATTACATGAAATTATGAAAATATACAAATGCTCTATTTTCACCTCAAAACTAGTTTTGAGGTGAAAACCTTATTAAGATTACTAATTAAGAAATTAGAACCTTTCTGATCATTATTATCATCCTCATGTGTCTACTGGCCATTATTAACAATAGTCACTGAAATTTGACCATGGTAAAAACCCTAAGACCTAATGAGACTGAAACCCTAATTAATTGATGAAATGAACTGAAAATAAGCATGAATCATTAACTGAAAGGAATAAAAGGAGGCCAGAAAATATATATCATGAATTAAAAGAACCCTACCATTAGTAGATCCATGACCTAATGGAATGAAACTCATCAGAATGGGACACCTAGTCTGAAATGCAAAAGAGTAAATTTTGATCACTGATGGCAGTGTGAAGACACTGACACTAACATTGGCTCCAATGGGGATGGTAACTCCTTATAGGTGTCGAACCATAGATCTCTGGGAACAAGTAGACTAGTGCCTCATCCATTGGGCAATATGGTCAAGATACTTCAAAAACTGAAACTGACACTATGAAAACTGACTCAAGACTCAAACACTGAATTAAACACACAAACTAATACAAATCACTCAACTTTATAGCCTTCACCTTGGGTCCCAAGCTGAAATGACTGTTGTACCTTTGAACAGTTGCAATAAAAAGGGAAATGGTATATACAATGATTACTTCATGATTTCAGAAATCACCTTAGAAGAAGTAGCCCTTCAGGAGTCTACCATTGACTAGTCCTCCTGAACAATCTTGTCCATCCATCTCTTTGAGAAAAAATGCATTTTGTCCTGTGTATGCAGCAATTTTGTAGGGTCCCTTCCATAAATTTTCAAATTTACCATGCTTGCCTTTATCTTCATTCCTAGCATCCCACCGCAACACTACATCCTCAAGCTGGAATTTATCTGCTTTTGTTTTCCAGTCATAGATCTTTTTGATCTTCTCTTGCAATCTGAAAGTGTTTTGGAAAACTTCCTCCCTTGTATGCTGTAAATGAATCATATGATTGATCCTTCGCTGAAAATCATCTTCCTCACTGCAAGCCTCCTGTAAAAGTTTCACAATCGAAACTGCAAGAGATGTCGGAAATATTGTGTCAATGCCATAAACTAGTTCAAATGGAGACATACCTATGGACTTCTTTTGGCTCACCCTGTCATCCCACAAGGCATTAAATAACTTTTTATGCCAACCTTTCTTATTTGTTTCCAGCAACTTCTTGGTGATGTTCACCAATGACTTATTGGATGATTCAACGAGACCATTACCTTGCGGATAATATGTTGTATAATGACCAAAGGTAATCTTATACTTGCTGCAAAAATTTATCATCTTCTTGGATTTGAATGCAGCTGCATTATCTGTGATGATTTTACTAGGACAACCAAAATGAGATAAAATATTTGATTCCAAAAATTGAATGATTGCCGTGTTAGTTTCCTGTCTGGTTGGGATTGTTTCAATCCACTTGGTAAAATAGTCAGTTGCTGCTAGGATCCACTTGTGCTGAGCCGGCGATGTTGGATGGCTTTCCCCAATAAAATCGAGTCCCCATTGTTGAAAGGGTGCATTGACTTCAACCGGTTTTAGAGAAGAGGCAGCGATTTTCTTTTACCCTGAAAGACCTGACATTCATGATAGCTCATGACTGTTTTGTAGACATCTGAAAACAAGGTTGGCCAGTAATAACCTGCTCTCAAAATTTTGTTTGTTGTTGTCTTCCAGAAAAAGTGACCACCACAATCACCCTTGTGAAAGTCACTCATCACTTGTTGGACTTCATCTTCAATTAAATAGTTCAACAAAACACCTCCTGGATCCTTCCAATAAAGGGAATTATTCAAAATGCAGAATTTAGCAGCTTTAAGTTTGAGAGATCTACCTTTGTTCTTTGTCATCCCCGGAGGTGGTGAGAGGTGATGAAGTACATACACGATATCTAAATACCATGGTGATTGAAGGAACATTTCAAACACTTGAATCAGGGAGCTTTCTTCTTCATCTTTGGACATGGCTGCAATAAGATTTATATCTAAAGCATGCAAATTTGATTCTGCCATTAGCCTTGCCAGACCTTGTCCTTTGATCAACTTTGTAGGCTTGATCTCCAGATCGTATTCTGACATTGCTGCAATCCATTTTCCCTGCCTTCCTTCCGAATCAGTTTGTACCATCACGTCATTAACTGCTACGTTAGGAATGTATGCTATGATGTGAGAGTGCAGAATATACACTCTGAAGTCATTCAAAGCTTTGACAAGAGCAAGAGCCTGTTTCTCAATTATGTTGTACCGCAAAGTAGCATCTCTAATGGTCTTGCTAAAAAATGCAATGGGATTTTCTAGCTGATCTCTATTTTGCATTAAAATTGTTGCCATGGTATGCTTAGATGCAAATGAGAATAAAAAGAAATATTGTGTATAATTGGGACTAATCAAAACCGGGGCTGTAGATAAAGCATACTTTACCAAATTAAATGATTTCATAGCATCCTCAATCCATTTTACCACATTGTCCTTCTTTAACATATTAGTAATTTCTCTCAAATGCTCAGCTAGATTGGGTACAAATATTCGTAGGAAATTCATTTTACCATTAAAAGCTTGTATCTCTTTCTTGTTCCTGAGAAAATCTATCTGCTGAATTGCTTCTACCCTTGAAGGATAAATACGAATTCCTTCCTTTGAGATAATGTGGCCAAGCAACTTCCCTTCATCCATAGCGAAGAGACTTTTCTTCGGATTGAGTGATATCCCAAATTTCCTACATCGATGAAACACAATCCTCAAATGGTGAAGATGCTCATCATCTGAACCTTAAAACACTGTCAAATCATCTAAATATACAACCATAAATACATCCTTTTCATTCGCAAAAGCGATGTCCATTGCATGCTGAAATGTGGCCCCAGCCTTTTTCAAACCAAATGGAATTTTAGCATAATGAAAAGTTCCCCAAGGGGTAGTAAATGCAGTCTTCTCTCGATCATCTTCATGCACTAGAATTTTATTATACCCTGAATATCCATCGAGTAGTGACATGCGCGATGCTCCAACCACTCTCTGGAGGATATGATCCATCTTCGGTAGCGGGTAATTGTCCTTCAATGACACTTTATTTAGATTCCGGAAATCGATACATAATCTGATCTCCCTGGTCTTATTTCTCACAAGAACAAGATTCAAAATCTAATCAGAAAATTTGATTAGGACAATTATACCAGCCTTGTATAATCTATTTACCTCTTTTTCAATGGACGACAACAACTTGGGATTGATTCTTCTCAGCTTCTATCGGAATGGCTTCTGATTTGGCTTGATGGGAATAGTGTGCTGAATTATATCTTTGTTATACACCTTTAGATCTAAATAATCCAAGCAAACACATCAGCAAATTCAAATAACAATCTAACATATTTATACTTTACCTCAAGAGATAATGTCTTCGACAATTTCAAAAACTTGGGCTTATCTGTTGTTCCAAGATTCACATCCTCAACACCTTTGTCTGTAGGCACCAAGCCTGGCTTTCTAGCAACATCATCTTGATCAAAAAGTTCTTCTAAAGGTATGAGACCTTTAGGGATAATGTTGTCCTTCAGCTACAATATTTCCATCTGATTCACCTCAATTTCTGGTTCATCGGTATCATAGTCAACATCTATGGAAGAATCCTTGTAGTTCCCATCATTCTACAAAAAGGTATTGATCTCCTTATCATCCCAAAACACTTTCCAATACCTTAAATTGTTCGGAATAGTAGGGCGATGTTTGACATGGATCTCAAACTTGTTGTTGGAATTCATCAGACTCTTCAAACTACTTGCAGCGGTGGCAAGAGAATCTGCAATAACATTTTGAGTGCGAAGTACTGTTGTCAAGGTATACTCTGGAAACATCCTTAAGATATCTAAAACTATGTTTCGATAGGCTCTATTCTGCGTGTGTTTGGCTTGATATTCACCCTTGACTTGCTTGATTATTAGCTCCAAATCTCCATAGACTGATATCCTTTTTGCATTCAGCTTTTTGAGAATTTTCAAGCCTGCAATCAGCGCTTCATATTCGGTTTCATTGTTAGAACAGTGAAAGGCCAATTTATATGAACAAATTCCAACATTACTAGGGATTTTATTTGGCTGGAAAACAGGGTTGTGAATCCAAATCCCTATACCGGCACCATCCTTACCCATGGTTGCATCAAAAGCCATGCTCCATAAACCTGCTTCTTCTTCTAAATGCTAAAATTCTACTTCCTTCTCTTTTTCACTTTGACTAACCTCTTCATTTTTCTACTGTTCATTACCCTTTTGCTGTTGCTAGTATGTGGACTGCTCAGAGGTACTTGCAATTTTGTGTCTTTCTTGATCAAGGACTGCTCTGAAATTTTCTGAAATCTCTGGAACATCTTTTACTTCAACTAACTGACTATCAACATCATTCAAACCACTATTTGAATATAATACAAATGAATCTGTATGTACAACATTAATTGGATGATTAAGCGATTTCTCCTTGCTTGTAATCATGTACTTCATTTTCTTCTCCCTATATAGTTTTCTCAATTGGCCAAACACGGGAATGGTAGCATAGGAGAAATCTAGTTGTAAAGTCCCTTTAAGTTTTGCACCTCACGATCTAGACAAAAGCATACCAAACCGTGGTGGAATGTCCACAACAACCACATCCATCAAAACATTCTTTGTCGGGATTTGGTCTAAAGATACCACCAAGTCTTTGATAAGACCAATACAACAGACTCTACCCAAATCAAAAGAATACAAGTCATGATATTTTCGAGTAGTGTCAAGGCCCAATTTCTCCATAATGGATTTTGGCATCAGATTATGGGAAGCTCCAGAATCAAACATGGCATTATGGAGGACATACTCGTGCAATCTAAGGCTTATGTAGAATGGAGGAAATTCACTATCCTCAGACTAACCTTCTAAGGCAGGGCCAAAAATGAGCTTAGGGTGATCATCTTCTACATTAACCATATCATATAAAGGATCTATGTGAAAAAATTTGGACACTTGGTGTTTATAGCTATTGTTCTTCATTAATTTAGTCAAAGGAATTGAAACTTTTAATTTAGAAATCTCATTTTCTAAACTAAAAGCTAAAACTTTATCTACCTCTTTGACTGGCGGGTCCTTCTTTTCGACTTTTTCTTTTGCTACACTTTGCTGATTGGTCTTCTCATTTGCAATGCTATTTGCAGATGATCCTTTGCTGGAAGTCAGGTCAACAGGCTCCTTCCCTTTCTTATGAATGTTTAAGGAGTCATTTTTGGGTTGTGCTTCCTTTCTCTTTTGAACGGACTGACTGGTACATCTTTGCTTCTCAATGAATATTATTTTCGTTGTGCTGTCAATGCATTCATATATCATTGCTGATAATCGTCTGACTCATCCTCCAAAACTTCCTCATTTGCTAGTATGTAATCTTCATCCTTTTGAGCATCAGTGACCTCCGAATATTCTTCATCTTCCGTGAGATAGATGGGCAAACCATCAGCAGTAAAGAAATGATTCACTTCAACCACCAGATCATCATCATCCTCATCCTCTATTCCATGTATATAGTT
Source organism: Pinus tabuliformis (assembly GCA_031772625.1). NCBI lineage: Eukaryota > Viridiplantae > Streptophyta > Pinopsida > Pinales > Pinaceae > Pinus > Pinus tabuliformis. The sequence goes on from CM062804.1 coordinate 701,864,606, forward strand.
TTGCTGCAAAGGAGTTTTGACCTGTTGTTACAATGGCTGATCTTGTGCCTTCTACTCCCTTTGTTTAATCCTAAATTGGGGCTGCTACTATCCTCTAAAGTTGGGATTTCTGATCATTGTTTCAGGCTTGTCTACAATTGTCAATCGATCAAGCATCTTCACACTTTTCTGGAGAATATTATCTGCCTTAACATCTGAGGAAGATGCTTGTTCCTTTATATTCACCTTCTTTTCAGTTTTCATCCTTGCTCTTTTGGCCAGCAGATTTGCCTCTACACTCACTGCGTTCTTCTACATGTCCTCAAGTGTGGTAGGATCTCTCTCCCATAACTGATATGCCATATTAGCATCGAAGCCATTTAGAAATTTGATTAATACTAACCCCATTGGTGGCTTAATTTCAACTGGAATAGCATTATAAACTGCATTGAACCTTACACAGTAATCTTGGACACTTTCACCTACATTTCTTTTGATATTTTAATACTCAAATAGAATTTGGAGAGGGTTTTTCTTTACCTCCCATCGGTCTAGGAATTGTCTATGGAGAACCGGTAAAGTATTGATAGATCCCACTAGTAATGCACTGAACCACTTTGGAACCTCGCCTCCAAAACTCTGCACAAATAATCTCACGGACACATTTTCGGCATCTACCTCCTGAAGGTCAAAGAAGTAATTTATCCTACCAACATGCTGTTGCACTGTGATACTTTGAGTGACATCAAACAAAGGTATATTACTTTGGTAATCAATGGGCATATCAACCAAATTCTGAGGCAGAACGAGAGGTGCATATCTGGCAGCCATGACTCGAGGTGGATTTGAAACTGGTCTTGGGGAAACATGGTGATTTATGACAACAAGGGCAGTTGATGTAGCAGAAGTGATGGGTGTTTGAGGGGTAATGATAGGCTGATGAGGAAGTGAAGGTATAAATGGAGATGACAGATGATTCTCTGAAATATGGGGAAATGATAGAGAGGCAAAAGATGTTGAAGCCGAATCAGAGAGTTTAGGAATTCCATCAGTAGTGTGGGATTACTAAGGAGAGTTTTGAAGATTTCGGTTACTTAGCAATTTGGCCCTTTTGATTTCAAGTTCTTTGGTGAATTCCAGATCCGGGATTATGTCTAGCAATTCACTATCATATGTGGTTCTAAACAGGGAGAGACCAAAATATTCGTCAAAAGGGATATCTTCAAGGAATAGCCTCTCCACAGGGCATGAATGAGATCTAAAAACCGGTCTTGGACTTAGTGAACTTTCTTGTCTAAGTATCCTCGGAATCAGATTAGGATTTTCAAATATGGGAGGACGATCGAGATCAGGGTTAGACTTGGTGTATCTTCTTGAAGCCAGTGTGTTCATAGTTCTCAAGATTTTTGTATTGCTTTACAACTTTCCACTTTTCAGCCTAATGAATTCTAAACTTATCATAAAAAAGTTTAGAACTTCTCAATAGTACTGGGGTGATTTGTGTTTCTTCCCTAGTATGGTCGCCACTATGTTAGAGCCTAGATTGACCTCAGGCTGAAGGGAGGCAATCCTAGGATAACCACAAACCAAGCTTAACCTGGTAGCTAGCCCTACCAGCTTGAGAGAGGGCTCTCTCCTTGTGAATCTCAATCAAGATGACTGGATTAGATATGTATTTTAGGCTAAGTATAGTAGCTCTAGGGTTTTTGATGGATTTTGTTGGGGTTTTTGTTGGATCAAATGGAGCAAGCAGTTTTGGGTCCGGGAAATCAAGCCAGGATGCAGGGTGTTCTATGGGGCGAGGTAAGTAGGTGATTTGGCACTTGAAATTAAGTGAAATGAGAAGTCTTAGACTAGTGAGGAGCTGAGGAGGGCATGAAAAGATCATGTATCCTTCTCAAACAGTGGAAAACATAAAAAACTGAATGGTTTCCCAAGGCAGAGCACTGTAAACAATGTATTCTACATATCTATCTTGATATCATTCAACTAGAAGAAATAAATTAGATTGTGGCACACATAACACATAAGAAAAAATAATAACATAATGAGAAACTATGCAAAAACAATTTACCGCAAATATCCCATACAAATATCTCCAAATCTTGGTTTATTTCCTTACCAAACTACTGATAAAGGTGTACAATATAACTCAGAGCATCCAAGAGAGTCCAACCTTTGCTAATGACTGAAAACATACATAATATAGACATAAAACCACCTATGCTAGCCATCAGGGGTTGAATCCAAGAGATAAGGAACTGTTACAACCATTTCCAAATAAGGAACAGGAATATAGGCAGTGGAACAGCTTGCCTCTATAAGCATGGAAATTGATTCATTGACCCCCAAACCACCTGAAACTGATGAATCTACCCTATAAGATCATTTCACAATTAAATTTACATACCATGGCATTAATTACAAAACATAATTTCATCCATGAAGAGAGAAAAAGTCAACTTGCAGTGAAACTAGGCAAAAACTGGATTTTTTGGGCAAACTGGCTCTATGCGCAGCGCCACTGGGCAGGTGTGTAGCGCCGCTTCTCAACTACTTTTTGAGGCCTTTCCCTTAGCCAAATTGAACCCAAGATAGATCATTGGAAAGGTCTTCCTATCTAGTTTCTGGAACATCTTGAATTTTTTGCATTTGGAGGTCATTTCCCCCCTCAAAAGTGAAATCTCCCAAGGTTGCTTCTGTGTGTCCAAAAAGAGGCAGAGAGGTCATTTTTTGGTAGTTTTTTTGACTTTTTGGTGACCTAGATTTGCTCCAAAATTGCTAAGATTTTTTGGGTTTGATGCTCTCATCATGCGGAATCCAGATATATAAGCCATTCCTCCAAAAAGTCTTCTAGGGAAAAGCACAGCGCCACCAGGAAATTTTCTGTTTTCAAAATTCCAAAATTTGAAAAAGACAAAAATTTATCAAAACTTGCCCAAATTTGGCACAAGGCACCACCATTAGTTGCTTTTTCAACTTATTTTTCTCCTTTTTTCTCCTTAAGGCCTTCCTCAACCTAGCCTTAAGCTTCCTCATTCTTATGTTACAGATCTTGTTGCGAGTCATGTAGTGGTAGGCCATGTGGCAAAGCATCTTCTTGCTTTGTTGGCTTTCTCAATCAGCCCCTCAAGGTGTATATTAACCCTCTCAAGCCAAGTTTCCCTATCATTCTCAATCTCTTGTTCAATTGAAGTCAAATTTACCTTAGCCTTCTTAGCCTTTTGCATGTTTTCCTTGATCATTTGCAGCTCCATGAGGACTTGCTTGTTTCTCAATTGTTTGTTTTCTTGCTCTAAATATTTGATGACCCACTTCGCCCTCTCTAAGTTATCTGATAAGAATTGTATCTCAACCTCTTGTTCTTTTATGATCATGTCTTTGGCAGTCTTTGGATCTTGAGTTTCTAAGTCAATGACATCAACCCCTCGATGAGTGAAGTGTTGTTGTGTCTCCTCATGATAAACAAGGTTAAAATCTCTCTCTTGCTCATCACCAAGATCCTTCTTTTGCATCTTTTTCTTGCCCTTACCTTTGCCTTTGCCTTTCTGCTCAACCTGCACCTGCTTTGTTGAAGAAGATGGCAAATCCCCTTCCACTCCTTGTGAAGATAGCATTTTCCTGTAGCCTGATGATGAAGGTGAGACCCTTTCAACACGTTGTGGAGATAATACTCACCTAGCTGCTGCAAAAAGTTTCCTAGTGCCCCTCTCATATGTCACAAACACTGGCACTCCAACAGTTTTAGCCTCTTTGACCTTTTCATGTCGTGAAGGTCCACCTTCTTCATGATTCACTGATGAAAATATTTGTGGGCCTTTGAACATCTCATGAGAAATGAAAGTGTCCCATGGCATGTCAAGAAGGTTCAGCTGATGTAGAACAATGACTTTAATTAAAGAGTAGTGGAAAATGCTATTCAACTGCTGGGGGTATGGTTTCTTCTTTACAATGAGTGCCATCTTCTCAATGTTTCTGAACATGAAGTAAGGGATATTCATCATTCTCACTCTAGTGAAATGCATCAGCAGTCTAATGTGTTAGGCATACAATCGGCAGAACTTACCTTCACAAGTGAAGTACTTGATAATGATCTTCATCAATGGAGCAAACCTGTCTTCCAAAAACTTGAAGGGGAATACTCTCTTTAGTTTGTCTTTGTATCTAGCCTTGATGTAAGGCTCATAGTACTCCCTATCAATATCCTGACCTTTGTTCCATTTTTCACCCACATCTGGAATACCTGTAGCCTCTGAGATGACAGCTGGTGATAAGGTGAATGTAATTCCAGCAAAGGTTACTTCATTATTGTGAAAATTTGTCACAAATAACCTTGCCAACTCATGATGAAATTTAACTCCTACCATTTCACAAAAACCAAATCATGACTGGTCTTTAAAGCAAGAAATGGCAAGTGAACAAGCTTGCAACTCCCTCAAACTGGTGGGTTCCTCTTTGATAATCCTTCCTCCTTTATGAGGCTTCCTTTCTTGTATGTTTCTCTCCCTAGAACTGTCACTAAGGGTGTCTTCTTCAAGCTCATATTCATTGTCTCTTTCCATTGCTTTTATAGTTGTGATCACTTGTGGTGAATGAATAGATAGGGTGGATGAATGAAAGATGAGTATGAAGAGATTTTATGGATGAGTAGGTGAGAGTGAATGGGATTTAGGGAGCGAGTAGGGTTTTGGGGAGAATGCATAGGGTTTGGGGAAAATATATGAGGGAATGGGGTTTAGGGAATAATAGGAAATGGATTAGATAGGGAAACAATAAGAGAGTGAGCTTGTCAAGTTTATGAGACAGCTTGTGTGAAAACTAGGGTTTTGACTTTGTGTGTAAAAGAATCACCGAAACCTGATGTAAAACCCTTTTCAACAAGAAACATTGATGTACTTACTTAGAATGAGGTAAACTTGAATGATTTGAGGCAAATTGGGTGATTTGGAGCGATTTGGGGTTTGGTTGTCAGGTGTGCAGCGCCCGTTCAAATTAACACTTAGAATGACTGCCAGGTGCGCATCGCCGACCTCTGATGGGTGGCGTTGGTCTGAATTTCTCCAAAAATGCAACACTTGCACTTCTTTTCTCAATAACTCTTAAAAATCTCCTTTTAGCTCTTGAACTTCAACTCCAACAATGAAATGACTAATAGAGGGATAATATTTATATAGCTTTTCAACTTTTTGATTTTTGATGTAGAAAACCCACTTTCATAATGTCTACTTGCTTTTTCAAATACTCTGTTTTTTGGATGCTTGATCTTTTTGCTTGGATAGGTGAACTGATGCTCAAAGTATTTGACTTTTGCAGTGGCAAGTACTTGGCAATATCAACAAGTGACCAAGAGCAACATGGAACCATTTATTACATATGAGAACAAATCAAATTACATGAAATTATGAAAATATACAAATGCTCTGTTTTCACCTCAAAACTAGTTTTGAGGTGAGAACTTTATTAAGCTTACTAATTAAGAAATTAGAACCTTTCTTATCATTATTATCATCCTCATGTGTCTACTGGCCATTATTAACAATAGTCACTAAAATTTAACCATGGTAAAAATCCTAAGACCTAATGAGACTGAAACCCTAATTAATTGATGAAATGAACTGAAAATAAGCATGAATCTTTAACTGAAAAAGTATAAAAGGAGGTCAACAGATATATATCATCAGGGAAAAACTGAAATGAACCCTACCATTAGTAGATCCATGACCTAATGGAATGCAACTCATCAGAATGGGACTCCTAGTATGAAATGCAAAAGAGTAAATTTTGATCACTGATGGTAGTGTGAAGACATTGACACTAACAATAAGGGACTTGAATTTCTCCATTCGATACTCTGAGTCATGGGGATATCGTGCATAATTGGATCCTTTATCTACCTACTTCGAGAATCTGCTGGACACCCATAATTTTTTGGACATCCCCTCTGCCAAGCTCTTACCTACCTGGAGGAACAATAGAGCTGGCAAGGACTGTCTTGCTCGAAGACTCGATCGCTTCCTTATAAAGGAAGGACTTTTGACATTGGGCTTTCTTCATAGACAATGGGAGGGATTGGGATGGGTCTCTAATCACCTACCTATTTACATGGAAATCAGTAGGGGACCTCGGAAACCCAAGGGACCTTTCAAGTTCAACTCCTCTTGGCTAAAATACCCCACATACAATCAAATGATCAAGGATTTCTGGAAGGCGCATCCCCCGGGTGCTGGTGGGAATATAACAGAGGGATTCACCCACAATCTCATTGAGTTGAAGAGACTATCCAAATCCTGGGCCCACAATAAGAGAATAAAAGACGATCAAACTCTATTGAATGCCGAGAAGGAAATCGTAGAGATTGAAGAAGACCTGGAAGGGGCCTACAGAGTGATCGACCAAAAGAATAGACTTACTGAACTATATGCCAACAGAAGGAAAATCCTTAAGGAACGCGAAGAAGCATGGAGACTGAGAAGTAGGGCGATCTGGCTGCTCGAGGGAGATGACAATACAAAGTTCTATCACAAGTTTGCAAATGGCAGGAAAGCCATCAATACCATCTGGCAACTCTCGAATGAGCAAGGTCACATTATCAATACTTTCCCTCAGTTGGCTTCTTTAGCGAACTCTCACTTTAAACAGACCTACAAGGCCCCCCCTGTTGCAAATCTTGTCGAGATCATTCAAGTAGCTCAATTATTCCCTCGCTTTGTGGATCAAGAGGCTGATAGGGAATTGACCAAGGAGATTACTATCGGAGAATTAGAAGCCACGATAAAATGGTTTAAGAGGGACAAGAGCCCAGGGCCAGATGATTGGTCGATCGAGTTCTATTCAGCTTTCTTCGAAACCCTGGGGGAGGATCTTCTCAAAGTCATTGAACACACTAGAACCAATGGAAATATTCTTGAATCCTTCACCTCCACCTTCATCGCCCTCATCCCGAAATCTGACAACCCCACTTCCTTTGATGATTACCGACCTATATCATTATGCAACTGCATCTATAAGATCGTGGAAAATATTATTGCAAACCGAATGCGACCCATACTATCCAAGTATATTTCATCGAAGCAATTTTCCTTTCTACAAGACTGCCAAATCCATGAAGCAGTGGGAACTGCCCAAGAGGTACTACACTCTTTGCACTCCAAGAAAATCAAAGGTATGATCCTAAAGGTAGATCTTTCAAAAGATTTTGATAGAGAAAACTGGTTGTATATTAGAATTCTTTTAACCCACCTCGAGTTCCCTTTTGATTTCATTAAATGGATCATGAGTTGCATCACTAACATACCTTTAAGGGTGCCTATCAACGAGGCAACTTCTCCCTTTTTTAATTCTGAAAGAGGTCTCCAACAGGGTTGCCCCCTATCCCCTTTGCTTTTTCTTCTGATTATGGAAGGTCTCAACAGGCTAGTCAAAGAAGAATTCAGAAAAGGTAGACTAAAGGGAATAAAAATCACAGATGACTGCACTATAACTCATCTGTTATTCGTGGACGATGTCCTTCTATTTATTAATGGAAGCATTGGAGATCTGAAAATCATGAAGAACACAATGGCTTTATTCCAAACAACCACGAGCATTACTATAAATTGCACCAAGTTGACCCTCACAGACGCTGGATGTTCTCCCCGTGAAATACATTATGCGCTGCAAAGGTTCTAGTACACTCTCCTTAGGCTGGAAGATGGTCTCAGATATCTGGGTTACAAGTTGAAACCTCTGGGATACAAGATTATAGATTGGACCTGGCTCATTTCCAAAATGGAGAAAAGACTAAACATTTGGTACTACAAATACCTCTCAAGGGCAGGCAGACTTACTCTCATTAAAGTTGTCCTAGAGGCCACCTTGGTTTACTGGATGTCACTAGCATGGATCCCCCAGAGTATACTATCCAGAATCCAGGCCTTATGCTGCAGATTCCTTTGGAAGGGACAACAGTCAGGTAAAATATTCGCATGGGTAAAGTGGGAGGCCATAAATCTGCCCAAGAAATGGGGTGGATGGGGCATAAAGAAATTAGAAGACTTCTCCACAGCTCTGGCAGTGAAACTAGGATGGCAACTTATTACAAAAAATAGCCTATGGACTAAGGTGGCATGGTCAAAATATATTTCCCCCTCAAACTTGATGGATTGGATAGGCCAAACGCAAAGATTACATACAGGGGTTTCAATTATATGGAAGGTGGTGATAAAATCACTAGACATCATCAGGGTTGGCATCACATGGAAAATTCAGTCCGGAATGAAAGTAAGGATCGGTCTAGATCCATGGATTGGATGTGGGAACATATATAGGCTGCCAGACGACCTTAGATCTTTCCTCAAAGACAACAACATCACCCATATTGGCCACATAGTAGACTTTGAGTGCTCCACCCCATTTCAGCAAGCCTGGAAAATGGCCCAGAGATTAAACATTCCCCAACAATGGACACAACAATGGAATACCTTCATCAGGGCCCTCACTGAGGCACATGTCCGGATTAGGGAGGAAGAAGATGAAGTCATATGGGCACTCTCAAAAACTGGGAAATACACACCTAAGGAGGGATATCTAGTTCTTGCTAAAGACCATTGCCCACAAGTTCTAGAGTCATGGTGGAAGCATGTATGGAAGTTAAAGTCCCCCCCTAAGAGTAGACTGCTCATGTGGACTATACTCAAGAACAAAATCCCCACTAGAGACAATCTACTTAAGCGAGCTCATCATGGCCCTTTCTGGTGCCACCTATGTAAATGCAACAATGAATCTGCATCACATCTTTTTATTGAATGTCTGGCTGCCCGAGAGTTATGGCAATTGATCTCAGCAGTGACTTCTTCCCTGACAAGGTGGGCTTCTGTAATGGAAGCTTGGTCGAATTGGTGGACAAGCGCCTACCCACAAAAACTTAAAAATCTCCCTTTACTTATATGCTGGGGACTATGGATATCTCATAATAACCTCATATTCCAAAACACCTCACCGCATTGGCCCTCCATCGCCTCCTGAATCATCTCTAACTACTCCATCATTCTGGATGACAAAGAGACATCCCGACCCCAAACCATCATCACTGAATCCATTGACCATACAAAGCCTTGGGCTTATTTTGACAGGTCTTCCCAGGAGGATAGATGTGGGGGGAGGGGCCATTCTTCACCTCTATGATACTCACTCCCTCCTGTTACAGGGAAAAGTGTCTATGTAGAACTGCTAATCCCACTAAGGGTGATAGCTACCTTAGAAACAAACAAAGTAAAAATACTTTAGTTTTCCTTTATGAAGGATAGATGAGAGAAGAATAAAGGGGACCAACCTCTGTCTTGCGCTTGGTTCCTTGTTCGATTCCTCTCTCTTTTGATAGTCCTTTGCTACTTGTTTTCTCGTATACCCAGCTTCACAGAGTACCTGTAGAATCAAAGAAGCATAACACTATACAAGAACATGGATCTATTATCATAAACAATCTAGGATCAGATGTAAATTGACCATACAAATGCATGAAACATAAATGACACAAGAGTATGGAGGAAAACTTGAATAGCTTTATTGATAATCAAGAAAGAGCCAAGAGAGTTACAACCAGTTGTTCTGACCCAGCATCATCCTCTCAGCAAGTAAGCCCTTCTTCACCTCATGCAAAGCTTAGATCACCCAACACTATGATGTTGCCTCAAGAAACCAACAACAATTCCTTACAAGATGCAAAATTCCAGCCTCTGGATCTCTCGGATGAGGGATCCATATATATATATATATATATCTGTAAGGGAGATGAGTCAGCTTGTGATTTGATTAGTGTCTTCCCTCTGATAGTTCTTGCTTCCGCTTGGAGATTGATGATCTCTTACTCATCCTTGTTTGAATTCAGAGAGGCAAGTGTCACAAGAGAAGTTTCTGGAAGATTCCATGCTTCTCCACCTCACAGATTGACACTGCCATTTGTCTCTTCTCGCCCATCGCACCCCATAGAAGGGATTTTTGAAATGCAACGCACCCACTGAGTGTAATTAGGTGAGATGCAATGCACTTTGCCTATGGAGCAGGTGAAATGATCCTGTTTTGACCAGTTCTGAGTAGTTTTTCATGGAGAACTTCTGGGAGAAGCTGTAATCAGTTGACCTTGTTTATTTAGGGGTTGGAACAACACTTTTAGGGACTTAGGAGCCCTTGGTTTATAGACATTTTATGCTTGGGGTTGTAGTGCCCAAAAATGTCTATAACAGTTGCCTCCTAAAGCATGAGGTCGTTAATCTTTTTTGATGTCGGGTGAAATGCTTTATCATGAGGATCAGAAGTTCTTTCAAGCTAGGAGGAGACCTGTAATAAGATACAATACAATACATTATCTTCATAATATTTTCATGATATAGCTGAGGTGGGCATTCCCATGCTCAGCTTTATAAATTCATTTTCATGTACATAGGACAGACAATCGTTTGAGTGTAGACTGATGATTCTGGAGGAGCCATCATCCCATAGATTGGATGATTATCTGTGCAGCAATGATGTACATTTGATGTCTTTATTTTCCTGAATATATATATCGCAACCCAGATGGATGAAACTAGATCTGGGGTCTTCAATCTTGTTTGATCTTCACTCAAAGTACAAGTCGATCCATGTGAGAGATGTTCTGGAGTCGAACATGGAAAGACATCGCCTGATTACCAGCCAATGATGTAAGCTGTTAACAGGCGCGAGAGGAATCACCGATAATGATAATGATCCTCAAGGTACTATAGTACAATTCACGTGGTGTGAATAAGGGACTTGGCGTCGAACACCACGCAAAATCTTTCGGTCGAAGGCCATTGATGTAAACCTATCTTTGGAAGTGAGAAACTTGCCATTGAGGCATGCAAGCTTCAAAGTACTGAAATGGGTGTTCCTAGATCGAATTCTTGGATAATGAGCTGATGTCGACAAGAAGCGATCCGTCATAGGAGGGCCTTAATGAATCCCACATCAATTTCATGGAACAGAGCAAATTATTTTAATGGAGGTGAAAACGATCTGGTGATATAAGGTTCAGGGTGGCGGTCATGAAAGAATGGAGCGTAAATGTATTGCAGCGGGTGAGACACAGGTGAATTCTCTGAGTGACTTCTCTTGAACATATCGGTGACACTGACATGATGGATTGGTAGCATTAACCCCAAATGTGGATGGTGTGATGTGACCATGGTGATGTGACCGGTGAATGAAACAACCCAACCCGACTTGGATGCGGAGTGAAAGTGTCATGTTCAAGAGCGACTTGCTACCAACAAAGTTTCTTCAAGTTTTCTTCCCAATTTTTCCCCAGTCATTGCTGACTAGTACCTCTTTATTTTTGTCAAGCTTGAGGAGGATAACATATGCTTGTTCTATAATTTTCCCTTCGGGAAAACCCATCGCTATGTTTTAGCGAGCCTAGCAATAGTGAAACTCGTTCTTGTCTGTTATGGACAAGTTTGTCGCTATTAGGTTTTAACGAGTTTAACGACAAAGATAACTTGGTCCTTTTCAATTTTAGAGAGTTTGAAAAGGGATGTAAAGGAAACTCCAAAAATCCTTTTTCGTCATCTAATCCCTTAAGTCCGAAAAAGTATAAAACAATACAGAAGGGATGAATTTTCGATACTTTTAACGAGCCGAACAAAACAAGCGCTCGATCTTTTTGTGTAATAATCCCTCAGGTTGAAAAAGATTAAAATCTAAAGGAGGGATAGCACTTCCGGTCCCTTTAACGAGCTGGAGAGGCCAATGGCTTGGCAATCTTTTCATATTTTACGAGTCAGTTGAAAAGAGCTTAAAGGAGACTCGTCTTTGAGGAACGAGTGATAAATTTGGGTAGCAACTGATTCCAGGTAAGGTTTGGAATTTTCCAATCACGGCAGTGTTACAAGGATGGCTAATAGGATCACTCTTTGCAGTTGTTCCTCAAAAGGGGTAAACAATCAAATGGAGGTGAATGATCGGCCAATACAGAGTGGAGGTGATGATGAGAACACGACCAAGGCTTTAAAGGCTGAAGTACTACATTCATGATGGTTATTTACCGGGAATTGGTTCATTTTTTATTGAGCTTAAACACTGGGGGAAACATTTTCTCATTGCTTATGTTTATTTTTTAACGAGCATGAAGTCTGCGTTAAAACTGCCCAATTAATCCAGTCGTATAATAAGAATGTCTCATATATGAAAACGAAATTTTTTAAAGTTTTGCCCCACATCCTTTCTTTATGCAAGTTAGGAAACGACCAATCCTACGAGTTTAAAGGGTTAGAGGACCTACAAATTTAAAAAATAAATGGTCACTTTTCGCTTGCATGCCAAAAGGTTTGCATGCCCCCAGGTATAAAATAGAGTTTCAAGGTCACCTCTCAATCTCCCGACAAAACATTTGTTTTATCAGGAAAGGTTTACCTCTTTCAGGTTACCAAAGATTGTTTTATCTGCAACGCAAACAAAACACTTCTTCGGCGATGCCTACCGAAATAGACAAAGGCAAGTGGTGCAGACGCCTCCACCCACATAACTTTGACAAGGGAATCCTATTCTAGTCCAACCCCCTTTTCCAATCACGGACGGGAGTGTCAGACTAGTCATATATCTCCCGCAAAAACCTATCCTATACCTGAAGTTTTCCTGCAGAAGCAAACCAGGGTGCATGCCCCCTGGGTTTCATTCATGTCCCCCGAATTACTTGCGCTCATCAGGTGGACGAACTGGAGATTGATGAGACATTCCTTGTGTGAAAAGACCATTCAGGGATGGTATATGACTATTTGCTATGCGTGAACCGGGGAATGAAAGTTGGTCTACGAGCTTGACCACTCTTCCTTCGTGCAAAAAACACATTACTCTAAAGAGTGATGAGACAATGGCTCCCATGCAATAAATATAGTCTCGTCCAAGGAGTAGATTATAATCCAGGGGTCCTTGGACTACCATTACGTTCATGTGAACATTTTTCCCTCTCAATGTTATGGGCACATTGGGAAGGATCCCTAACGGTCGACTGGTTCCTTTGTCAAAGCCTGTTAGATTTCTCATCTCAGGAAAAAGCGATGGCGAACCAAGTGCTTTCCAAGCAGTCGAGGAAAGGATACTCACAGAAGCCCCTTCATCTATGATGGTACCGGCCATAACCATTCTATATACTTGAGCAATGATTCGAAATGGCACACTAGCCAGTAAACGGGGTCTGCCTAGCTGATTCCAGTCGAAGGAAACAACTAGGTTGCTTGGAGGTGGGACCGAATAGACGGCCGAGTACGACTTTGACGAACTTCCTTCCTGCGGTAAAGGAATGGGTAAATTTCCCCCATGTTCATCGGAGTCTGTGTTTACAAAAATAATTTGGACGGTGTCATCCTTGTTCTCTTTGGTGACTGTATCATCTGAAGCTGGAACCTCTGAAGGCAAGACCGGGTCAACTGCAGCCTCGACCTTTTGACTTTCGTCTGGTATGGGTTCAGATGGTTTATCTTCAATGATAAACGCTTCGGCCGACCACCTGGGCGGGTCAGCTGGATTTTCAACTAGTGACGGACTCGGCAAGAGTTTCTTATATCCAGGAGGAAGTCATAACGGTGAAACCGGAAGATCGTCCAAGAATCTTTTAGCCTCGTCTAAGAAGGGACAACGGTGGATGGCGTGATCGCCTTCACACAGTTTACAAGGAAATTTTCACTTTCCTTTTTGTCCAAGGACTTCACTTTCACTAGTCGACGGTGTGCTTTCAACATGATCATCAGAGGTTGACGACACTGGGTTGTGCAAACGAGGAGACCAGTCCCTTAAGATTCGAGGGATGCAGGGACAATCTCTATGATAGTGGTCTCCTTTGCAAATGAAACATGGCGATTTAGGCCTGGTCGGTGCAGTGTGCGGATTTTCGCTAGACGATGCTTGGTTGCCCCTTTTCGCCTTTGGCTCCTTCTTGTTCTTCTCTTTCTTCTTCTTTTCCTTCTTCTTCTCAGGTACTTGATTTTTGGCTTTACTAGCCTCATCAAGCGAAGAGGAAGGAGGAGAGGAAGAATTGGATGAAGTAGAGGGTTAGGAGGTAACTCTGGAATTGTCTAGTTGCTGACTCGATTGTTCAGGAATTGCGGTGTTCTGAACAACGGAGGTTGAGAAAAGCCATACGGGCAAGCCGATTGTCAATTCTGGAAGCGACAATGTGGCCATATGGGGTGCACCAACATCTCCCCAAGAGGAGAAGGGACTAGGATTTCCTCCAAGGGGAACTCCTTGGTTGGTGGACTCCATTCTCTCAACCTAAGACCAACGTAGGAAAGGTGGTGATTATTCCGTTTAAAATAAATTTTAGACGCTTTGACACAACTTGTTTTTTCAATTTTAAAGAGTCGAGAAAAAACAAAAGATGACTCTAGTCGCCTTCGATTTTTAATGAGCCTGAAGTGACAAGTGCTCAGATGGACCTTTTCCGTTAAGGAGTTTGAAAAGGAACGAAAGGGACTGCTCTGGAAATCTAGGCAGAGGGATTACCAAACCAATCGCAAAACTGCAGAATACTTTTTAGGGTACGACAATCAATCTTCCAAAATGCCGTGTTCAGTGCATTGCGATCGATAGGGCAGCAGACACGGCTTCCTATGGATAAAGGATTAAGCCTTTTGTGGTCTCCCAAAATATACTCGACGGTACGTGGGAGCACAAGTCCGTACTGGCACTTATCGTCTCAAAGTGGAGGAATCACCCAACCAACAGTGAGAACAACAGTTACCAGGCTTTACGACGCCGAAATACGTCTCTAGCCTAGACTTCTAGATGTTGTACATTAGGTTCCAAAGCGTTGTTAGATTCATTAAATTTATTTTATAGTTGATCTTGCTTAAGAAATTTGCCTTTCAGGTTCACCGCGTGATGTAGATGTACAATTCCTAAAATGCAATCTAAGATGATAAACAGTCGTTTTATCTTCTTTGTGCAATGAAAATCCTAGCTACTAAGGAAAGAGAGACAATATTCTTTCAACAAAGAGCAAAGAGCACACACTATATGCACTGTCCTAAATCAAACCAATCAAACAGTCTAAATGCAAATGCACATGCATGTATTTGTTTTCAGCCTTCTTAATATGTGGATGATAAAAAGAAAGCTAATGCACAAATCTGAATTACTTTTCAAAGCGACAATTACTAACAAGTTTCTTTTCAAAATCAAAATGAAGACAATGACGACACTTCGCGATTTGGAAATGAAAACTTGCTTTCGACACTAGAAAAACTACTAATTCAGATCAAATACAATAGTAACAGGATAATCGACTATCAAGAGCAATCAGACTCTCTTCTATGACTAAAAACGACACTTGCGACACTTTCAAATCAAGAAACGACAGTACAATTACATTACTTTTTTGCAAAGGAGAACTGAAAATGACTCAACAAATACAAAAAAACATTTACAGGTCTTTGCACAATGGAGGCGGAATAACAGTAAGGAAAGGGGTTTCAAACAGAGGTGTACTGACTACAGGAAGCAAAATTCTTGAATATATCCGAAAAGAGTGAACACAGAAACCAAAATTTAGGAACAATGCCTAGTCTGATCAGCGCACCTGTAACACAGTGAATTTGAAATGCAGCGCACCTACTACACTCGAGAAGTGCGCTGAATTTGAGATTCACATAACAAAGAGTGCACTGGGCCAGGGACGAGACTTTGCTTGGGTTCCGGGTCACAGTTTGCAGTTTAGTTCAGGGATTTTGGCCGGGAAAGTGGTAATCAGTAAATCAACAACAGGGGTAGATCTAAGGAGGTTACTAGAGCCACCACAAGGGAAATTAGAGAGTTTGTAAATCAGTTGTTTAATTCATAAACAAAACCCGGAGATTGAATGAAGTGACATTTATCTACTTTGCATTTGCATAGCAAATGCAGTTCGAAAGCTACCTGGCTCAACTTCAGGCTCCGTCTGTAAGTTTATAAAGTAAACAAATGTAGATAAACAAACAACCTAGTCGCTCCCCAGTATGGTCGCCATTTTGTTACAGGGAAAAGTGTCTATGCAGAACTGCTAATCCCACTAAGGGTGATAGCTACCTTAGAAACAAACAAAGTAAAACTACTTTCGTTTTCCTTTATGAAAGATAGATGAGAGAAGAATAAAGGAGACCAACCTCTGTCTTACGCTTGGTTCCTTGTTCAATTCCTCTCTCTTCTGATAGTCCTTTGCTACTTATTTTCTCGTATACCCAGCTTCACAGAGTACCTATAGAATCAAAGTAGCATAACACTATACAAGAACATGGATCTATTATCATAAACAATCTAGGATCAGATGTAAATTGACCATACAAATGCATGAAACATAAATGACACAAGAGTATGGAGGAAAACTTGAATAGCTTTATTGATAATCAAGAAAGAGCCAAGAGAGTTACAACCAGTTGTTTTAACCCAGCATCATCCTCTCAACAAGTAAGCCCTTCTTCACCTCATGCAAAGCTTAGATCACCTAACACTATGATGTTGCCCCAAGAAACCAACAACAATTCCTTACAAGATGCAAAATTCCAGCCTCTGGATCTCTGGGATGAGGGATCCATATATAGATATCTGTAAGGGAGATGATTCAGCTTGTGATTTGATTAGAGTCTTCCCTATGATAGTTCTTGCTTCCACTTGGAGATTGATGATCTCTTACTCATCCTTGGTCAAATTCAAAGAGGCAAGTGTCACAGGAGAAGTTTCTGGAAGATTCCATGCTTCTCCACCTCGCGGATTGACACTGCCATTTGTCTCTTCTCGCCCATCACACCCCATAGAAGGGATTTTTGAAATGCAACGCACCCACTAAGTGTACTTAGGTGAGATGCAACGCACTTTGCTTATGGAGCAGGTGAAATGATCCTGTTTTGACCAGTTCTGAGTAGTTTTTCATGGAGAACTTCTGGGAGAAGCTGTAATCAGTTGACCTTGTTCCTTAGGGGTTGGAACAACACTTTTAGGGACTTAGGAGCCCTTGGTTTATGGACATTTTATGCTTGGGGTTGCAGTGCCCAAAAATGTCTATAACACCTCCATATACAGATGGGTCTAGGGGGAGGTACAAATAATTTCACAGAACTATCCTCTGCAAGATTCCTCATACAACACGCATTGTAAATCCAATGCCGAGACCTTCAACTCTTTGGAGACTCAAATTTTTTTTGTGATTGGATTAATAAAAAATCTAGATGCAATTCATACACTCTATCACACATTTGGAAGAAGCTCATTGTATTATTTCTTCTTTTGACACTTTTACATGTCATCACATTTCCAGGGAGCGAAATGCAGATGCTAACAGATTATCCAAAGAAGTTGTGTGCAGGCCATCCGGCACTTGGATGATCTAATATCATAGAGAAGGAAATTTCTACCAGTACTACCACTGGCCCTTCATGGACATAGATGTTATAGCAAGCTCACAGGGAGCTTAGAACATTGATTTTTGCTCAATTACCACATGTAAATATCCATATGTTTATTTAATTTCTTAGTCTTTCAGCAAGAACTATGGACAATCTATATGTTATCATTTTTTTGGTAAAAAATATGTTGAACACGACAAAAAGGATGCCTCCCTGTGTGGATAAAAGGCATCAATTTTTGGTTATCTTTTTTTGGAACTTAATTACTCTGACGGGCAACGCCTCTTACAACATATGCGTATGCATATACAACACGTAATTTTTATATATAAATGAAAAATACGTTTTTTCCAAAGGGAAAAAAGAAAAAGGAAAAAGGAAGGAATGTGGTATTAAAAGATTTGTGTGACTCCAAAGTTTAATCATAGTGATGAATAAATTAAGTAAAAGTGGAAAGTATCAAGTCAAGTGGAATAGTGTTAAAAAGGTTATATTTTGAACTAAAGTTAAAAGGTTAAGAGTCTTGATTGATGAAAATTTTAACAAGTTATGGTGTAATAAGGAGTGTAATGGTTATATAATGAAGCATTTTTAAGGTGAAACATTGTTTTCTAAAAGTTATGTGAAAGTCATTTATTAATGTTTATGAAATTTAAAAGAGTAATGGTTTTAAGACTATTATTAAATATATCTTTTGTAATTATGTTTATATAGGTGAATGATTATATATTTTAGTTAAATTTAAAAACAAGTTAAATAATGGTCTTCGAGAAAAATGTTTGGATATATTCATTTATAGTTTAAAGTAAAAGGTTTATGTTGAGATAATTTTAAGAGTGAGTTAATAATGTATGAGTAGTGAATAATAGTGGAGTTTATTGTTGTAGTGAAATACTTTGGGTGCATATGCTCGCTAGTACATGACACTTAAGTGTAATTGTTGTTTTAGAAAGTAAGGTGCATGGTCAGTTGTCCCCCACACCGTATTTTTCCTTGACAAAGAAGCATAAACAATTAACATATTTAAAATGGTCAAAGGAGAAAAAAGGCTACAAAGTGCTCATCATGAAATTGAACTACTATAACAAAATCTCAATCGTTCTTTGCAAGAAATAGATAGATTACATAAGAAAAACCATTCCATGATAGACCAAATTGCAGAACTTAGATCACGAGATAATGGGCTCTATCATAAATTTGTTGGTTTCACTATAAAAAACATCAATGTTGTTAGAAATTAAATAACAAAGCAATAGAACACATAAAATATTGCAGAAACACAAACACATAAAAGCATAAAACAAGAAAGACACAAATATATGTGGTTCACCCAATTTGGGCTACATCCACGGAGAAAACAACCAGGCCTTCCTTTTATATTATTGAACAAAATGAAGAGATACAACCTACATCGAATTCATTGTAATTTCATTTTCACTCTCACAAAGTTTCCTCTCTCTTTCTCACACAAAATAATAATACACAACTGCGATACAGTTCCCTCATATAAAGCGAGGGTTTCCTTCTAGGTAAAAAAACCCTAAATTAACATAACTTCTACTATCAAATGTTTCACCTAATGAACGACCCAGATGGACCACAAAATTACAATATTTTACAAGGAAAAATTTCATCTATTTTTTTATTTGGGGACGCTCCCACCAAACCCCTATGGGGGTGGGGCTCCAAAGAATTGCAACTCTCCCCCCCTAGACCCTCTTGTTAGTAATAGTGGGGGCACAAGCTCCCCCAAACCACCTCATCAGGGACGGTGATCCAACCATGGATAAAATAGAAAACCTCTAAACAATTAGGAAGATAATTAGGCTCCACATCCAATAATCTCCCACTTGGCAACTAATTATATCAACTCCATCATTGCTTCACTTGCTGGAAAATGCCTCCACTTGGACCTAGTTGTTTCTCATCTTCACCATCATACTTGAATACCAATTGAAACTAATCAGAAACTCAATTTCTCCCTCGTTACCGCATTTGTCAACATATCTGCAGGATTCTTGCTAGTGTGTGTATTTTCTAGCTTCAACTGTCCATCTTCCAAAACTGACCATATGAAATGGTGCCTGAGTTGTATATGTTTTATCTTGGAATGAAATGTGAAGTTCTTTATAGGATGAATGACACTTTGGATGTCACTATATAACCTGTTCATCTCTTACTTCTTTCCCAACGCATACATAAACCTTTGTAACCAAATAATTTCCTTACTAGCCTCTGTAGCAACAACATACTCTGCTTCTGTTGTTGAAAGTGCAACAATGTTATGCAATTTTGAAGCCCAACTAACATTTGTTCCACCTACAGTAAACACATACCCTATCGTGCTCCTCCTGTTATCTCTATCACCTGCCATATTTGCATCAACATATCCCTGTAAAACAATGTTTGAGCCTCCAAAACATAATGATTTATTTGTGGTACTCTCAAATACCTGAGAATCCACTTCACTTCCATCCAATGCTCTTTTCCTAGATTATTTATATACCTTCTCACAACTCCCACTACATGTGCAATATTTGACCTTTTTCACACCATTGCATACATTAAGCTTCCAACTTCTAATGTGCATGGAAATTTAGACATATAATCAATCTCTTCTAGGGTCTTGGGATATATTATCACATTAACTATGTTTTTAAAAAAATTCAGAAAATGTTGATAGTTTCAGTGTCAACATTTTATTTGTAATAAACAGGGAAATCATTGTTAGTGAGATTATTAGCTTATTGATGGTTTCATAGCTTTTCTTCATAACAATGTGCTGAAAATAGGGTTATCATCATTTATTAGCTGCAGAAAAAATGATTAACAAAAATTCACTCACAACGAGCTTATCAACGTTTTTCTGTAAAAATTACCAGTTAAAAACTTCGTTTTTCCTATACAACAAAGTGATTGCAGGCATGCTTTCCAAAAAAATGAAAATGAATTTTATGAAACTGAAATAAATTCTTACCACAATGGACCCATTTAGAAAAACCTCTCGTTTTTCTAATAGATGTTAAGGTTTGAAATATTCGAAGAGATATTTGAAAGGTTGTTTTTCAGAATTTTACAATCTTGTTTTAGTAATTGTTTTCAAAATAATATCCTAGAAAAATGAGAACGAATTTTATGAAACCGAAAGAGGTTTTTGTCCAATACAGGCCCATTTGAAAAAACCTCTCTCGGTATTATAACATCTATCATGGTTTTGTATTTTTGAAGGGAAAATTGGATCCTATTTCTTAGTATTTCGTGAAGAAAATGCTCATGCACAGTTGTTGAATTGGATGCCACCTCACCAAATTCGACTTGCCAACCCTTATCTCCATCCATGACTCCACCAACAACATGATCTTTATATGAGGATAGGATTAGGAAGTTTTCTATATGCATGTATTTGATAAAGTACGTTATTATTTTTAGATTTTGTAATTATGTTTTGCTAGAAACTTATTTTAGTTTGCAGTCTTTTCTATAGCGACAATTTTTGAAGAATGAAGAAAGGTTGGAATTTCATTGAAAAACATATTTTCAATCTAGTATATTTGAGCAGTCTCAAATATGTTTACATTTCTTAATGAGCATTTTGTAGGAAACTTGTGTGTTGTAGTTCCCTGTCAGTTTCCTCTTTGTTATGCAAACTTTCTTTCATGTCTAAAAATGTTAGTATCTAAGATTGGATTTCATTTATGCTCATTTCTTGTATTTATCAGCCATTAGTTTTTGTTACCTCATTCAGCTATAAACTCTGTCTCATTTCATTTCTCTTCTTCCAATTTCTCAAATAGTCAAAGGATTTGATGTTATCATGCTTTTTATAGCTTTCTCATTAGATCAATAACCTTACTTGTTTAGAACTGGACTCCATGCCCAATGGTATATTTGGTAAAATGTCTAACCAATTTTGTCCCATGATCTAAATCTAGCCACCGAATTCAATTATGAAAACCTACTACTACAGTGACCATAGAGTAGTTGAGTTTTATGGAGAGATCCCTCTCCGGGTTGAAGGGCCAACTTTCAACCTAAAAGAGGTTTGAGGTTACCTTAGAGTTTTTCCTACAGCTAGGGTTTTCCCTAAGTGATAACATTTTGGCATCATTTCCAGGGAACGAGGGGCATATGTTTCCCTAAACAATTTGATTGTTTAAGATCAGATCTCTGAGGGAAAACAAAGATTTGTATATCGGTTTGGCTACAAGGTGTTTGCTCTAGCGACTTCATTTTCAAGAATCCAGAGTTAGAAGCTTCCATGGAAACTCCATTGTTAGAAGGATTCATAGCTTAGATGATTCAATGGTTATTTTACTAAGCCAATGAAGAATTCAGATGCTGCTACCATTGTTTCAAGGTATGCAAGTTAAAAATTTACTGTTATTCCTGATTTTCCTAATAATCTACCCAAAGATGAATATTTTTTGAGAAATGGGCCAAAATTGAGTGGTGATGATTTGGGCCTGACTTTGAAACATATTGCAAATTTTCGTGACTTTATTGGTCTTCCTAAAGTCAAGTGTGAAGATGTATACCTGAGATTATTTTATGATTCATTCCAAGGGAAGGGAAAAACTTGGATGAATGTTTGTCTATGAAGTCCATAAGGATATATTCTTGGAAACATGGATGGAGGAAAAAGAATCTGTAGCAGATAATGTTTCCATTCAAGGTTTTGGAGAATGTATTGTGCTGATGGTGAAGTGGATAAATAAAATTCTACATTTTTGTCATCTTATTTAAATCATGCAAATGTAGCTAAGAAGAAAAGATTTTATTTCTTAGAAGAGTGTTCCAAGAAAATTCAGATAGAGCTTGTAATCTTAGAGGATCGACAAATTTTTCCATTTCAAGATCATTCTTTTCGAATTTCTTCTCAACAACAATGAAAAGACGTATTGAGAGTGGGAAATTTTCTGTTTTGAATTATGAATTTGAAATAGAAAACATGCATGAAAAGTTCAACCATGATTATTTAGTCATTCAATACCTTGGGGTTCATCACATAGATCGTCATTTTTATGATCCTGTAGTTGACTACATGGATGGTTTTTTCAGTTTGAATTTTCAGCCATTTTTTCGCTGTGGATACAAATTACATCATGAGTTTCCTTCGCCACTATACTGTCCAGTTTTGATTTTGCTGAAGCACAGTAAAAAAACCACAGTATTTGAGAAACTACTAGATTGGTTTCATTGAAACTTTTGTGCCATTTGATCGAGCAGTTATTTCAGCAGTTTAGGATATGTTGGTGTTCCAATAAGCTTAGCACTCTAAACATGTTTTGTAGCAACTTCCAATTTCAGTTTTCAGTTTTCAATGTGGTACAGTTTATAGGTTACAGGGTTACTGGTTGGGAGCCATGGATCAAGCCTCTGGTCTATGGGGTTCTTGTTGCCATCATTGGTCAAAAACATCCCCGTGGATCCAACTGTTATCACATTAACTATGTTTTTAAAATTTTTCAGAAAATGTTGACAGTTTCAGTGTCAACATTTTATTTGTAATAAACAGGGAAATCATTGTTAGTGATATTATCAACTTATTGATGGTTTCACAATTTTTCTTTAGAAAAATGCACTGACAATGGGGTTATCAACATTTATTAGCTACAGAAAAAATGATTAATAGAAATTCGCTAAGAACGGGCTTATCAACGTTTTTCTGTAAAAATGACGAGTTAAAAAACTATGTTTTTCTTGTACAACATAGTAATTTCGGGCACTATTTCCAGACAAATTCAAATGAATTTTATGATACTGAAAGAGGTTTTTTACCACAACATAACCATTTAGAAAAACCTCTCTTGGTTTTCTAACAAGTGTTACGGTTTGAAATATTTGAAGGGATATTTGAAATGTTGTTTTCTAGAATTTTGCAATCATGTTTTAGTAATTGTTTTCAAAATCATATCCCAAAAAAATGAGAACTAATTTAATGAAATTGAAAGAGGTTTTTGTCCAAAACGGATCCATTTAGAAAATATCTCTTATTTTTCTAACAACTATCATGGCTTTTATTTTCAAAAGGATCACTAGACCCTATTTTTCAAGGTTTTTTGAGGAAAAAGCTCACGGACAGTTGTAGACTTGGAGGCCACCTCACCAAATTTGACTTGTTGATCCCTTTCTCTAGCCACGACTCCAGAAAAAGCATGATATTTAGATGCAGATAGGATTCGAAAGTTTTCTATATACATGTATTGGATAAAGTATGTTATTGTTTTTAGATTTTGTAATTTTGTTTTGCTAGAAACCTGTTTTAGTTTGCAGTATTTTCTATAAATACAGTTTCTGAAGAATGAAGAAAGGTTGGAATTTCATTGAAAAACATATTTTCATTCTGGTATATTTGAGCAGTCTTGAATATATTTAAATTTTTCAATGAGAATTCTGTAGGAAACTCATGTGTTGTAGTTCCCTGTCAGTTTCCTCTTTGTTATGCAAACTATCTTTCACGTCTGAAAATGTTAGTATCTAAGATTGAATTTCATTTATGATCCTTTATTGTATTTATCAACCATTAGTATTTGTTGCCTCAATTAGCTATAAACTCTGTCTCATTTAATTTCTCTTCTTCCAATTTCTCAAACAGTCAAAGGATTTTCTACTATCATTCTTTTTATAGCTTTCTCATTAGATTTGTAACCTTACTTGTTTAGAACTGGACTCCATGCCCAATGGTATGTTTTGTAAAATTCCCAACCAATTTTATCCTATGATCTAAATCTGGCCACCAAACTCAATTGCAAAAACCTACTACTATAGTGACCATAGAGTATTTGAGTTTTATGGAGAGATCCCTCTTCGGGTTGAAGGGCCAGCTTTCAACCTAAAAGAGGTTGAGGTTACCTTAGGGATTTCCCCGTAGCCAAGGTTTTCCCTAAGTGATAACAAGACACATCTCCTTACTTAGTTTGGAATGGCCAGCCAAAGGTGTATTAACTAATTTTTCATTCTGCATATTAAATCTTTCCAACACTTTTTTTATGTATTCACTTTGAGACAATGTTAATTTTCAATTTTTCCTATCTCCAGTTATTCTCATACCAAGGATTTTCTTTGTAGCACCCAAATCCTTCATTGCAAATGAATTAGCCAATTTTCCTTTGAGCACATTTATTTTCTACATGTTAGCCCTCGCAACAAGCATGCCATCTACATATAATAGCAATATAATATAGCTTCCATCATTTTGCTTTTTAAAATAATCATGACATCTACTATAACCTTGTTTAGACATAAACTAGTCAAATTTAGTTACCACTTCCTTGGATCTTGTTTTAAGCCATACAAGCGCTTCTTCAATTTTCACACTAATTTATCCTTCGCTTTGACCTTATATCCTTGTGGTTTTTGCATATATATCTCTTCCTCCAAATCCCCATAGAGAAAGGTTTTATTTACATCTAATTGTTCAAGATGCAAACCTTTTGCTGCCACTAGACTTAAAATATTTCTAATTGAAGTCATTTGAACAACAGGAGAAAATATTTTATCAAAGTCTATACCTTTCTTTTGTGCAAACCCCTTCACCACAAGTTTAACCTTATACCTTTGTTTTCCTCCATCTTCTTCCTTCAACCTGTAAAGCCATTTATTCTGCAACATTGTTTTACCTGTAGGCAACCTGACTAAGTCCCAAGTCTGGTTATGTACCAAGGAATCAATATTTTTTTTCATGGATTGCTCCCACTTCTTCCTGGTTTCTACATACAATGCTTCTCATATCCTTGTGGTGCACTAGAATCAATCAATAATAGATAATATAATGAAGGAGAATATCGTTTAGGGGGTCTACTTAACCTAGCAGATCTTCTAACAACACTAGCAAGAGTTTGAGGTGCATGTTGTTGTTATTTCTATTGTTGATCATTATGATTTCCTTGCACCTTTAAATTTACTTTTCCTATGATATCGTCAAGCACTATGTACTTTGTGTTTTCTTTTTCCTGTTTCTTTCCCTACGACTGATCTTTGTCAAAAACCATTTTATTCAATACCACATCTCTAGTCTTGATGATTTTATGGTTCTCATAATCATATAAGTGATAATCAAAATCATTAACACCATAACCAATGAAGGTACACTTCTTTGATTTTTCCTCAAGCTTTGTTCTATTTTTCTTTATTAATGTGGACAAATGTTTCACAACCAAAATTCTTTAGAAATGAGTAGTTTACCTTTTTACCTGTCCATGCCTTATCTGGAATACCACCATCCAAGGACTTGAAGGCCCTTTTTTTATTAGATAAACAGTAGTATCTACAACATCTACCTAAAACTATAAGGGAAATCATGCATGCAATCTCATGCACGTTGCACACTCCATGATTTTCTTGTTCATCCTTTCTAACACACCATTTTTTAGTGGTGTTCCTAGAACTGTCTTCTCTCTACGAATTCCATGCTTTGAACAATAATGATCAAAATCCTTGCTATAGTTTTCACTTTCATTATTTGATCTGACACTTCAACTTCTTTCCTGTTTCATTCTCAACCAAATCTTTCCATTTTTGAAAAGTATCAAAGACATCAGATTTATTTGGAATGCAATATACCCAAGTTTTTCTAGTTGCATCATCAATAAAAGTAACATAATAGTGAGAGCCACCAAGAGATGATATTGAGCAGGTCCCCATACGTCTGTATGCACAAGCTCTAAATTTTCACTATTCTTTTCTTTCCCAACTCTAGGAAATTTGACTCTCCTCTTTTTTCCATAAACGCAATTCTCACATAAATCAAAATCAACATGCTTCAAACTTGGCAACAAATTCCTTAAGTGAAGAATCAACATTCCCTTCTCACTCATCTGCCCGGCCCTATGATGTCAGATTTTTGTATTTGCTATTGTGGATGTTAAAGCATTAATATAATTAGAAATATCATTACATAAATTCAATGTACCAACCTTTTCTCCCTTTGTTATTACCATGACTCCTTTAGTGACCTTCCATGTTTTGTTTGTAAAT
Organism: Pinus tabuliformis; assembly: GCA_031772625.1. NCBI lineage: Eukaryota > Viridiplantae > Streptophyta > Pinopsida > Pinales > Pinaceae > Pinus > Pinus tabuliformis. Next base: position 701,890,927 of record CM062804.1, read on the forward strand.
GTAGTTACACAACCTTCTCCTCCCAATTTCCTTGTTGAAATTAGATTTTTCTTTAGATATGGAACATGCCTTACCTCCTTTAATATACATTGGTTTCCATTATGTTTATTTATAAAAACCTTACCCATTCCAATGATTTTATAGGGTTTATCATTACCCAAACGAACTTGTCCAAAATCTCCTTGAACAAATCATGAAAATGTTTCCCATCAGGCATGGCATGGAATGAAGCCCCTAAATATGCCACCTAGACATGAATAATATTTTCTAATGAAAGAATCAAAACATCTTGCAACACATCACATGCTACATTCACTTCATGATTTTTATCTTACTGACCATCTCCTTCTTTTCCCTTTCAATATTTACAATCTTTTTTTAGGTGTCCTTTCTTCCCACATTTCTAGCACACTATCCCTGATCTAGATTTAGATTTTACTTTCCTTGAATTGCTGTGACGTCTTAGGCTCTTTCCTCTCTCTAGATTTCTTCCCCTACTCTATGTAGTCAAAGAATTACATGTCGTCTCACTTGATATTTTTTTTCGTATTTCCTCTCTAAGGATAACACTAACAACTTCATCAAACTTTAAAGTACTAGATCTAGAGATAAAGTTATTGATGGCCATGACTAAGCCATTCTAAATTTCTGGCAATGAGCACAGAAACAATACAACCCTAAATTCATCATCAAAATTTACCCCTACATAATTTAACTGATTGGTAACCATGTTAAATTCATTTAAATGATCAATAATAGATTCACCTTATGACATATTCATATTAAAAAAACACTTCATAAGAAATACCTTGTTTGACGCTGAGGGTTTTTCATATATTTTGGCTAATGAAGTCATTAGACCCTCTGTTGTTGTTTCCTTTGAAATGTGGAAGGCTACCGACACTACTAAGCATAACCATATTGTTCCTAGTGCCTTTATGTCGAGAATCTCCCATTCTTCATTTTTCATATTTGTGAGACTCTTTATTTTTCTACTCAATGGTAGGTAAAGATCTTTCTGATACAAATAATCCTCCATTTGCATCTTCCATAGCTGGTAGTTTTAGTCATTAAATTTCTCAACCCTAAACCTACCATCTTCTACCATTGCACCCACTCGAACCAGGAACCCTTTTTTCTTACGAGTTTATTAGCCAAATAAACCTTTGACCTTGATGCTAATTGTTAGAAATTAAATAACTGAGCAATGGAACACATAAATTATTATGGAAACAAAAACACAGAAAAGCATAAAAAAAGAGAGACACATATATACGTGGTTCACCCAATTTGGGCTACATCCACAAAGAAACAACCATGCATACCTTTATATTATCCAACAAAATGAAGAGATACAACCTACAATGGATCCGTTGTAATTTCCTATTCTCTCTTACATAGTCTCCTCTCTCTTTCTCACACAGAATAATAATACAAAAACATAATACAATTCCCTCATATTAACTAAGGGTTTCCTTTTAGGGTAAAAAATGATAAATTAACATAACTTCTACTGTCAAATCTTTTGCCTAATGAACCTAGATTGACTGCAAAATTACAATATTTTACAAGGCGATTTTTCATCTATTTTTTGCTTCAGAGGTGCTACCCCAAAACCCTTTCTATGGGGAAGCTACAAAGAATTGCAACCCCCCTTGCCCTAGGCCCCCCTGGTTGTAATATTGTGGGGAAAAGCCCCCCCATATCAGGGACCAAGGTCCAACCACGACTAAAAAAAAAACATTTGAATAATCAAGAAGATAATCAGGCTCCACTAGGCAAAGTTGCAAAATTTAGATCATGAGATAATGAACTATATCATGAATTTGTTGGTTTCAATACACAAAGCATCAACACATTAAAGGAAATATTGACATCATTTAATCAATGGGTAGATTATCTATTCAAAATTCAAGATCAAAAGGAAAAATTGATAGAATCATTGCAGCAAAAATTATTGGAAAAAGAGAATATGTTGTTAATGTTGTAAATTGAAGTAAAATAGTTAAATCAAGAGAAAGAAAAGTGTGATGTAATTTGTGATATAAGTGACCTTATTTAGAAGATTGATAGTTCAACAAATACTTTCCATTTGAATGATGATAATAATGTTGATGTACATATGTCTCTTACTTGTTCAAAGGCTCTAAATAATGATCTTGGTTATGTTTCTAAAGATAAAGATGATGAACTAGGCTATTTTGACAAACACACAAAATAAATTGGTGTCAAATTTTTGAATAAAATGGGTTATGAAGGAAAGGATTTAGGGAAAAAAATTCAAGGTACTCAAAAGCCCATACAACTATGTGTAATACAAAAAAATGAAACCCTTGGTTATGAAGGTCAAACAATAAATGCAACTACCAAATTGTGAAAGTGGAAACATTGACAACATGTGATCCATCTAAGTAGTAGTATGAAAAATCAAGTATAGAAGCATGCACAATATTGCAATAATTGTGGTATAAAAGGTCATGTATATTCTAAGTGTTGGAATTGATATCCTTGTGGTGTTTGTGGTCATACAAATCATGTTCATCACAAGTGTTGGAATAGAGAAATATCAAAGCCTCATATACAAGTACAATTTGGTTGGATAGATGTGCTTGGATGGTAGAAAATTACTTCTATGTTAAAAATATTTTACAAGGTCAAGTCTTCAAATGTACAACAATATCTCCCATATAAAGTTCATGAGTCAGTTGGTCCTCAAAATTCAAACATCTTTAGGAAAGTGTTTTCAATTTATTAAGTCATTTCTAGAGTCAAATGAAGCATGACTATTCTTCCTGTGATGGTTCATGGTAATCAAAAAATGACTTTGTGGAAAAAGTTTTGTGGTCATCCAAAAACAACATGATGCTTCGTGGTCACCCGAAACCACTTGATGCTTCATGGTCATCCAAAACCACTTCATGTAATGAATGGTTTGTGGTATTTCAAAACTACTTTATGATTTGTGATAAATTGAAATCACTTTGAAATTGTAATGGTTAAGGGTGATATAAGAAAAAATTGTTGTAATGGTTGAAGGGTAATCCATATAAAACCCATGGGAAGGCCAAGAGTATGTTAAAGAAATATTTGATATAAAGATGATGTAGTCTTATGATTTAATCAAGATCCATAATTATTAAATAAATATGCAATGCATATTGATACATAAAGACAATGACAAATGAATATATAGTTGAAAATGAAGAGGATTGAAGATTATGCAAAGTGCATACGACTAAAGATGAAGACAACTCAGTACATCCACATTGAATCATAAGTATTCATTAAGGGGGAGTATGAAGAAATAATTCATAATTATAATACGTTGAAATCATTATAATATATTAATAAAAGTAGACTATGTAACAAAAAATTATGTATGATCAAATATGATTATAGTGAGAGAAACTAGTGATAGATATCACATAGAATCATTTAAGAGATCTATGGATATAATGTGGAGGTAGCTATGGAGATAGTTGAACCAATTATCCATATTGAAAATCTTGTTATGAGCACCTCAATGCTATATTACAAGACCTCGTGTACTGTATTGATGTAAGTGAGGAAGCACCATATTATTTTGTAATTAATATAATGCGATATTTTGAGTATATTATTGTTGTTATTTATATGTGTAAATGTTCCATTATGGTCATTCATATGCCAACATTCCTTAACTTTCCTTCTCCCTTGGAACTCCATTCTTTATGTAGGGACCTACATGTTCTTAAGTTATATCCCTAAGACTTCATGTTTCTTTCTAGATCATTAGTGTCATTAAACAGGGAATTTGAGTCAAATAAATTTATTTCTATAAAATGTAAGCAAATTCTACTTTGAAAGAAATAGCAAGGGCCATCATTGCAATAGCTTTTTAGGGTTTAAAAATTACAAGTATTCAAAGATATAACTTACATAATTTGTAGTGAGCTTAGGGATCATTTCACCGTTGTTCCTCTTCGAGGTGTTGAATTTTCTGAGATAATAATTATAATTATTTTACCCATCACTTATCGAATAATTTTTAATGAAAATGGGCCTAGTGTCTTAGAGAACCCTTTGGTGGGTTATTGAACCAATTTTTGGCTCCTTCTTCTAAAAAGTGGGCAAACATTCTAGAGGAAATGTCATCATCATCCACACAAAAGTTGTCAGTGTAATATTGGAAAGTAGTGAGGTGGTCTTTGACAATAATTTTATTTTCTCCATTAAATCTTGGAAAAAATATCACATTTCCATTAAGTTGGAGTTAAATAGACTCGAGAGGGACTAAGAGCAATGGTTAAAATTTAGCCACTAGTAAGGGGTGAGGAGGAATTTCAGCAATCATATGAGGGTTTAGGGTTTGATATAAGGGTTAGCAAGAGTCCCAATCAAAATTGAATCTCTTAATCATGTAAAGAGTGGCAGGGTAGGAATGAACTAAGCTTATGGGGATGATTTAGGGTCAAAAGGAAGCTAGGTAGGACTTGAAGTACTCTTTTTTCTAAGTGAGGATTTATGAGAGAAAGGGGTATTTAACCTTCCAAATTGATCAAAAGAGATGAATTCCCCTGATAGATCTATTAGGGGTGGACTATGGCAGGCAACAAGATCATAAATTTGTATCGCATATATCACTGAAGTATGGGATCTTAGAACATGAAGATCAACACACTTAGATATAAAATTGGAGAGTGGAATAGTAAAGTTTTGGTCACCTACCTACCAATGGACTTAGAGGCCTTTTTCTTCACCACTAGAGCTA